>OX493332.1:40000-1375000 GCA_950371115.1 Anania fuscalis
CTAACCTAACCTAACCTAACCTAACCTAACCTAACCTAACCTAACCTAACCTAACCTAACCTAACCTAACCTAACCTAACCTAACCTAACCTAACCTAACCTAACCTAACCTAACCTAACCTAACCTAACCTAACCTAACCTAACCTAACCTAACCTAACCTAACCTAACCTAACCTAACCTAACCTAACCTAACCTAACCTAACCTAACCTAACCTAACCTAACCTAACCTAACCTAACCTAACCTAACCTAACCTAACCTAACCTAACCTAACCTAACCTAACCTAACCTAACCTAACCTAACCTAACCTAACCTAACCTAACCTAACCTAACCTAACCTAACCTAACCTAACCTAACCTAACCTAACCTAACCTAACCTAACCTAACCTAACCTAACCTAACCTAACCTAACCTAACCTAACCTAACCTAACCTAACCTAACCTAACCTAACCTAACCTAACCTAACCTAACCTAACCTAACCTAACCTAACCTAACCTAACCTAACCTAACCTAACCTAACCTAACCTAACCTAACCTAACCTAACCTAACCTAACCTAACCTAACCTAACCTAACCTAACCTAACCTAACCTAACCTAACCTAACCTAACCTAACCTAACCTAACCTAACCTAACCTAACCTAACCTAACCTAACCTAACCTAACCTAACCTAACCTAACCTAACCTAACCTAACCTAACCTAACCTAACCTAACCTAACCTAACCTAACCTAACCTAACCTAACCTAACCTAACCTAACCTAACCTAACCTAACCTAACCTAACCTAACCTAACCTAACCTAACCTAACCTAACCTAACCTAACCTAACCTAACCTAACCTAACCTAACCTAACCTAACCTAACCTAACCTAACCTAACCTAACCTAACCTAACCTAACCTAACCTAACCTAACCTAACCTAACCTAACCTAACCTAACCTAACCTAACCTAACCTAACCTAACCTAACCTAACCTAACCTAACCTAACCTAACCTAACCTAACCTAACCTAACCTAACCTAACCTAACCTAACCTAACCTAACCTAACCTAACCTAACCTAACCTAACCTAACCTAACCTAACCTAACCTAACCTAACCTAACCTAACCTAACCTAACCTAACCTAACCTAACCTAACCTAACCTAACCTAACCTAACCTAACCTAACCTAACCTAACCTAACCTAACCTAACCTAACCTAACCTAACCTAACCTAACCTAACCTAACCTAACCTAACCTAACCTAACCTAACCTAACCTAACCTAACCTAACCTAACCTAACCTAACCTAACCTAACCTAACCTAACCTAACCTAACCTAACCTAACCTAACCTAACCTAACCTAACCTAACCTAACCTAACCTAACCTAACCTAACCTAACCTAACCTAACCTAACCTAACCTAACCTAACCTAACCTAACCTAACCTAACCTAACCTAACCTAACCTAACCTAACCTAACCTAACCTAACCTAACCTAACCTAACCTAACCTAACCTAACCTAACCTAACCTAACCTAACCTAACCTAACCTAACCTAACCTAACCTAACCTAACCTAACCTAACCTAACCTAACCTAACCTAACCTAACCTAACCTAACCTAACCTAACCTAACCTAACCTAACCTAACCTAACCTAACCTAACCTAACCTAACCTAACCTAACCTAACCTAACCCAACTTAAAAACACAACTGAAAACTGAAATACAGTCATTGTTGCGCTTCTAATATATTCTAATCAGTAGATTCTATTTAGTTTCAGCGAAAGAAGCGACAAAAAATCTTAATTACTTGCATTTTTGGCGATTTTTCGTAATTTTGATATTGACTTAGAAAATTCTCATACTAAATTTTAAACTTTGAAATTTTTGGTCCGTTTTTCAAAATTTTTTCAGTTCATCTTGTAGATCCAGTCCATACGAGCTAGACGCCGTCGATTTCAGCACGCTGCGACGCTCCTGGAATTTACAATAAATTTTTGAAAGTACTGAATTTCAGTTTTTTGACCATAACTTTAAATTTTTCTACGGCACCCCGGTTCCGTAGTTTGACAATATTGTCCGTCTCGACGAGACGAATCTTTAGACACCCCTTTTGGACCCCTAGGACGTCATAAAGGGCGTAAATTCGCATTTTTCAGGCAAATTATTCGATTTCTTTGATACCAAGGTTACTTGGTAAGTGACTGTCGGAAACAAAATCAACTTAAAAACACAACTGAAAACTGAAATACAGTCATTGTTGCGCTTCTAATATATTCTAATCAGTAGATTCTATTTAGTTTCAGCGAAAGAAGCGACAAAAAATCTTAATTACTTGCATTTTTGGCGATTTTTCGTAATTTTGATATTGACTTAGAAAATTCTCATACTAAATTTTAAACTTTGAAATTTTTGGTCCGTTTTTCAAAATTTTTTCAGTTCATCTTGTAGATCCAGTCCATACGAGCTAGACGCCGTCGATTTCAGCACGCTGCGACGCTCCTGGAATTTACAATAAATTTTTGAAAGTACTGAATTTCAGTTTTTTGACCATAACTTTAAATTTTTCTACGGCACCCCGGTTCCGTAGTTTGACAATATTGTCCGTCTCGACGAGACGAATCTTTAGACACCCCTTTTGGACCCCTAGGACGTCATAAAGGGCGTAAATTCGCATTTTTCAGGCAAATTATTCGATTTCTTTGATACCAAGGTTACTTGGTAAGTGACTGTCGGAAACAAAATCAACTTAAAAACACAACTGAAAACTGAAATACAGTCATTGTTGCGCTTCTAATATATTCTAATCAGTAGATTCTATTTAGTTTCAGCGAAAGAAGCGACAAAAAATCTTAATTACTTGCATTTTTGGCGATTTTTCGTAATTTTGATATTGACTTAGAAAATTCTCATACTAAATTTTAAACTTTGAAATTTTTGGTCCGTTTTTCAAAATTTTTTCAGTTCATCTTGTAGATCCAGTCCATACGAGCTAGACGCCGTCGATTTCAGCACGCTGCGACGCTCCTGGAATTTACAATAAATTTTTGAAAGTACTGAATTTCAGTTTTTTGACCATAACTTTAAATTTTTCTACGGCACCCCGGTTCCGTAGTTTGACAATATTGTCCGTCTCGACGAGACGAATCTTTAGACACCCCTTTTGGACCCCTAGGACGTCATAAAGGGCAAAAATTCGCCCTCCCACCCTCCCTTATCTGCTTTACCACCTAAGCTCGGTTAGGTTTGGACAAAATTTTTTCTTCGTTTTTTGACTGAGAGCTTGGGTGGTAACCCCGAGGGCATCGGGAGATTGTTTTTAAGTTTTGGGTTAGTTAGGTTTAGGTGATAACAGCACTATTGTGCTGCTATTAGTAGTTTTAAGTTTTTAGCATATTTAATTCTATTTCTTATTTTTACACATACCGTTTATACGACGGTATTTTTAACCTAATTTATTAATAACCGACGCTTTCCCACTATCATGTTCGGGATTCATACCCCTGTGAAGAGGATGACAGTGGACAAGACGAAGGCTGACCCCATCAGCCCTCACGACAGTGACAAAGCGACTGGCTCTTCGGTCATCGCCCACCACAGCCGAGAGACGGATCTGCCCTCCAATGCTAGCTCGAAGCGAGAATCGCTGGTCCGACGGCTCACCGGGGAATGGGAGGCAGGGAAGGTGGCTGGAAACCCCAAATCCCCGGAATCACCCAGGAAGGTGGTCCCTGCTGCCCGCCCCACAAAAGCCAAGACCCTGACGCAGGACTCCAGACCGACTGCCGCCCGCCGACCATCAGCCGAGACATTCAGTGTCTCCCCGAGGGTCGAGCCGAAATATATCAACCGTACGACGGAGGCGAAAGCCATGTTAACGAAGTCGAAACTCCACCTGCGGCATTCTAAAAACATTAGAACCGACATTAAGGTGGAGGTTACGGCGGCCCTCGAGAGGCTGTATGTGCTAGTAAAAGAGGCGGAGTTGGAGAGGACTGCGGACAGGAAGGAACCGGACAGGACCAGCGGGACTCTAGAGCCCGAGAAGGAGAAGGGGAGTAAGGTCGATGGCGAGAAGGAGGCCGAAAGAGTGAGGGTGGAAAATGAACTGATAGAAAAAATGAAGGATCATAGTAGACTGATGGAGGAAAGTAGGCTAGAGATGCAGAAGTTGAAGGAGGTAATAGAGAAGGGTCAGTCAGAAGTAAGCCATAAAATGAGTTACGCGAGTGTAGCCGCTGCTGCTCCGAAGATTAAATCTCCGGAGCATGCAGCGGTGCACTCGGTAATAATTACATCGGAAAATAAAATGGAGACGGGGGAAGAAGTTTTGGAAAAAATTAGGACAGTCGTTAGGGCAAAAGAGGAAGGTTTTAAAATAGATAGGATCAGAAAAGGGAGAGATCAAAAGGTAATATTGGGATGCAAAACAAAGGCCGAGGTAGAAAAAATTAAGGACAAAATTTTAAATCACGGTAAAAACTTAAAACTTAAAGTGGAAGATATTAAAAATAAAGACCCTCTCATAATTATAAAAAACGTAAACAAACACAATAGCGAAGAAGAAATTTTAAAAGCCCTATACACACAAAATAAAAACATTTTTAAAAATCTAAAAGAGGATGAATGTAGGGCTGTCATCCGGTATAGGAAGAACGCAAGAAACCCCCATCAAATGCACGTTGTGCTCAGCGTGTCGCCGCTCGCTTGGCAACTACTGGTAGAGGCAAAATGTGTCCATATAGACATGCAGCGCCTTAAGGCAGAAGATCAGTCTCCACTGGTCCAGTGCTCGCGCTGCCTGTCATATGGACACAGTAAGAAGGTCTGCAGGGAAGCCGAGGACTCGTGCTCGCACTGCGGAGGCGCACACCTCCGCTCGCAGTGCGCCGGCTATCTTGCCGCCGAGCCCCCGGCATGCCGGAACTGCCAAATTGCCAAGCTGGGAGACGCTGAGCACAACGCTTTCAGCTCAGATTGCCCGGTACGACGTAAATGGGATAGCATAGCGCGGTCCACAGTGGCGTATTGCTAAAGTTGTACCGGGCAAAAACACAGGGAGCAAAATAAACGCGTTCCTCACTAAAGAGAACCTGCAGCGGAGCTTTGTTCAAAGCAAAGCTAAGGCGTATGAAGTCAGGTCCCTAAACTCGGCTTTATCACTGTCCGGGATGATGGACTCTCTTTACAATGTAAAGAAAGGCGATTCCCGGAGAATGATAAAGAACCGAATTGCTACCCTGAAGCGCAGCACTGTAACGCCGCATGTTACACTGCTTGAATATAACATCAACGGTGTAGAGCTGTCCCAGCGCGAGAATAACGGCCCACAACTGTTCGAAGTTATTATAACAGAGGGAGAAGTCGGCGCACCAGTATCTCTGAGAGATAACGGGGCGCGGACCCAGTCCAGAAAGCTCGGGTTGGAGCAGCTCTACACTGCTCGTCAAGCCAAAAAACGGCGCCCGGTGTTATTTGTCAAGCGAATCTTGTATGATACGCTTGACAAATTGATATCGCGCTATAGACGGTGGATAGAAGGAGTCCTATACCCTGAAAGCCCTACTTACGGATTTAAGAAATACAATCAAAACTTTGGCAATAAAATTAAAAATACAATAATCAGATTAATACCTAAAAAACATAAAATTAAATTAAGAAAAAATTTGCAAATAAACACAAAATAAAACCAAATTACAACTTGTACATTATATAATGGGAATATAAATGCACGTTAACAACAAAGATTAAAAGACAAATATAAATAAATCAAAGAAATAGTAAATAGTGTATAGGACAAACATTTTTTGGAGTTAAGAAGACAAATTGGCATAACTTAGAAATATAGTAAAAACAAAAACATACATAAATAGTAAATATGAGGATACATAAATAGTAAATATAAGAATTAAAAATATACATAAATAGTAAATTAAGGATAACCAGTACATAGGAAGATAATAAAAATATAGTATAAACAAATAAAGCAAAAAATTTACAGAAACAAAATTTGCACACTTTCGCACATATAAATACTCGATCAAATTCTCCTGAACAATAATTTTCAAAAAACTTCTTTTTTTTTACATTGAAATAGCCCAAGAAATATAAAACTAAGATGAAGAAAAGGCACTGGCCCCCATGCTAGTGGGAATAAGATTTAAAAAAAAAAAAAAAAAAAAAAAAAAAAAAAAAAAACCTAACCTAACCTAACCTAACCTAACCTAACCTAACCTAACCTAACCTAACCTAACCTAACCTAACCTAACCTAACCTAACCTAACCTAACCTAACCTAACCTAACCTAACCTAACCTAACCTAACCTAACCTAACCTAACCTAACCTAACCTAACCTAACCTAACCTAACCTAACCTAACCTAACCTAACCTAACCTAACCTAACCTAACCTAACCTAACCTAACCTAACCTAACCTAACCTAACCTAACCTAACCTAACCTAACCTAACCTAACCTAACCTAACCTAACCTAACCTAACCTAACCTAACCTAACCTAACCTAACCTAACCTAACCTAACCTAACCTAACCTAACCTAACCTAACCTAACCTAACCTAACCTAACCTAACCTAACCTAACCTAACCTAACCTAACCTAACCTAACCTAACCTAACCTAACCTAACCTAACCTAACCTAACCTAACCTAACCTAACCTAACCTAACCTAACCTAACCTAACCTAACCTAACCTAACCTAACCTAACCTAACCTAACCTAACCTAACCTAACCTAACCTAACCTAACCTAACCTAACCTAACCTAACCTAACCTAACCTAACCTAACCTAACCTAACCTAACCTAACCTAACCTAACCTAACCTAACCTAACCTAACCTAACCTAACCTAACCTAACCTAACCTAACCTAACCTAACCTAACCTAACCTAACCTAACCTAACCTAACCTAACCTAACCTAACCTAACCTAACCTAACCTAACCTAACCTAACCTAACCTAACCTAACCTAACCTAACCTAACCTAACCTAACCTAACCTAACCTAACCTAACCTAACCTAACCTAACCTAACCTAACCTAACCTAACCTAACCTAACCTAACCTAACCTAACCTAACCTAACCTAACCTAACCTAACCTAACCTAACCTAACCTAACCTAACCTAACCTAACCTAACCTAACCTAACCTAACCTAACCTAACCTAACCTAACCTAACCTAACCTAACCTAACCTAACCTAACCTAACCTAACCTAACCTAACCTAACCTAACCTAACCTAACCTAACCTAACCTAACCTAACCTAACCTAACCTAACCTAACCTAACCTAACCTAACCTAACCTAACCTAACCTAACCTAACCTAACCTAACCTAACCTAACCTAACCTAACCTAACCTAACCTAACCTAACCTAACCTAACCTAACCTAACCTAACCTAACCTAACCTAACCTAACCTAACCTAACCTAACCTAACCTAACCTAACCTAACCTAACCTAACCTAACCTAACCTAACCTAACCTAACCTAACCTAACCTAACCTAACCTAACCTAACCTAACCTAACCTAACCTAACCTAACCTAACCTAACCTAACCTAACCTAACCTAACCTAACCTAACCTAACCTAACCTAACCTAACCTAACCTAACCTAACCTAACCTAACCTAACCTAACCTAACCTAACCTAACCTAACCTAACCTAACCTAACCTAACCTAACCTAACCTAACCTAACCTAACCTAACCTAACCTAACCTAACCTAACCTAACCTAACCTAACCTAACCTAACCTAACCTAACCTAACCTAACCTAACCTAACCTAACCTAACCTAACCTAACCTAACCTAACCTAACCTAACCTAACCTAACCTAACCTAACCTAACCTAACCTAACCTAACCTAACCTAACCTAACCTAACCTAACCTAACCTAACCTAACCTAACCTAACCTAACCTAACCTAACCTAACCTAACCTAACCTAACCTAACCTAACCTAACCTAACCTAACCTAACCTAACCTAACCTAACCTAACCTAACCTAACCTAACCTAACCTAACCTAACCTAACCTAACCTAACCTAACCTAACCTAACCTAACCTAACCTAACCTAACCTAACCTAACCTAACCTAACCTAACCTAACCTAACCTAACCTAACCTAACCTAACCTAACCTAACCTAACCTAACCTAACCTAACCTAACCTAACCTAACCTAACCTAACCTAACCTAACCTAACCTAACCTAACCTAACCTAACCTAACCTAACCTAACCTAACCTAACCTAACCTAACCTAACCTAACCTAACCTAACCTAACCTAACCTAACCTAACCTAACCTAACCTAACCTAACCTAACCTAACCTAACCTAACCTAACCTAACCTAACCTAACCTAACCTAACCTAACCTAACCTAACCTAACCTAACCTAACCTAACCTAACCTAACCTAACCTAACCTAACCTAACCTAACCTAACCTAACCTAACCTAACCTAACCTAACCTAACCTAACCTAACCTAACCTAACCTAACCTAACCTAACCTAACCTAACCTAACCTAACCTAACCTAACCTAACCTAACCTAACCTAACCTAACCTAACCTAACCTAACCTAACCTAACCTAACCTAACCTAACCTAACCTAACCTAACCTAACCTAACCTAACCTAACCTAACCTAACCTAACCTAACCTAACCTAACCTAACCTAACCTAACCTAACCTAACCTAACCTAACCTAACCTAACCTAACCTAACCTAACCTAACCTAACCTAACCTAACCTAACCTAACCTAACCTAACCTAACCTAACCTAACCTAACCTAACCTAACCTAACCTAACCTAACCTAACCTAACCTAACCTAACCTAACCTAACCTAACCTAACCTAACCTAACCTAACCTAACCTAACCTAACCTAACCTAACCTAACCTAACCTAACCTAACCTAACCTAACCTAACCTAACCTAACCTAACCTAACCTAACCTAACCTAACCTAACCTAACCTAACCTAACCTAACCTAACCTAACCTAACCTAACCTAACCTAACCTAACCTAACCTAACCTAACCTAACCTAACCTAACCTAACCTAACCTAACCTAACCTAACCTAACCTAACCTAACCTAACCTAACCTAACCTAACCTAACCTAACCTAACCTAACCTAACCTAACCTAACCTAACCTAACCTAACCTAACCTAACCTAACCTAACCTAACCTAACCTAACCTAACCTAACCTAACCTAACCTAACCTAACCTAACCTAACCTAACCTAACCTAACCTAACCTAACCTAACCTAACCTAACCTAACCTAACCTAACCTAACCTAACCTAACCTAACCTAACCTAACCTAACCTAACCTAACCTAACCTAACCTAACCTAACCTAACCTAACCTAACCTAACCTAACCTAACCTAACCTAACCTAACCTAACCTAACCTAACCTAACCTAACCTAACCTAACCTAACCTAACCTAACCTAACCTAACCTAACCTAACCTAACCTAACCTAACCTAACCTAACCTAACCTAACCTAACCTAACCTAACCTAACCTAACCTAACCTAACCTAACCTAACCTAACCTAACCTAACCTAACCTAACCTAACCTAACCTAACCTAACCTAACCTAACCTAACCTAACCTAACCTAACCTAACCTAACCTAACCTAACCTAACCTAACCTAACCTAACCTAACCTAACCTAACCTAACCTAACCTAACCTAACCTAACCTAACCTAACCTAACCTAACCTAACCTAACCTAACCTAACCTAACCTAACCTAACCTAACCTAACCTAACCTAACCTAACCTAACCTAACCTAACCTAACCTAACCTAACCTAACCTAACCTAACCTAACCTAACCTAACCTAACCTAACCTAACCTAACCTAACCTAACCTAACCTAACCTAACCTAACCTAACCTAACCTAACCTAACCTAACCTAACCTAACCTAACCTAACCTAACCTAACCTAACCTAACCTAACCTAACCTAACCTAACCTAACCTAACCTAACCTAACCTAACCTAACCTAACCTAACCTAACCTAACCTAACCTAACCTAACCTAACCTAACCTAACCTAACCTAACCTAACCTAACCTAACCTAACCTAACCTAACCTAACCTAACCTAACCTAACCTAACCTAACCTAACCTAACCTAACCTAACCTAACCTAACCTAACCTAACCTAACCTAACCTAACCTAACCTAACCTAACCTAACCTAACCTAACCTAACCTAACCTAACCTAACCTAACCTAACCTAACCTAACCTAACCTAACCTAACCTAACCTAACCTAACCTAACCTAACCTAACCTAACCTAACCTAACCTAACCTAACCTAACCTAACCTAACCTAACCTAACCTAACCTAACCTAACCTAACCTAACCTAACCTAACCTAACCTAACCTAACCTAACCTAACCTAACCTAACCTAACCTAACCTAACCTAACCTAACCTAACCTAACCTAACCTAACCTAACCTAACCTAACCTAACCTAACCTAACCTAACCTAACCTAACCTAACCTAACCTAACCTAACCTAACCTAACCTAACCTAACCTAACCTAACCTAACCTAACCTAACCTAACCTAACCTAACCTAACCTAACCTAACCTAACCTAACCTAACCTAACCTAACCTAACCTAACCTAACCTAACCTAACCTAACCTAACCTAACCTAACCTAACCTAACCTAACCTAACCTAACCTAACCTAACCTAACCTAACCTAACCTAACCTAACCTAACCTAACCTAACCTAACCTAACCTAACCTAACCTAACCTAACCTAACCTAACCTAACCTAACCTAACCTAACCTAACCTAACCTAACCTAACCTAACCTAACCTAACCTAACCTAACCTAACCTAACCTAACCTAACCTAACCTAACCTAACCTAACCTAACCTAACCTAACCTAACCTAACCTAACCTAACCTAACCTAACCTAACCTAACCTAACCTAACCTAACCTAACCTAACCTAACCTAACCTAACCTAACCTAACCTAACCTAACCTAACCTAACCTAACCTAACCTAACCTAACCTAACCTAACCTAACCTAACCTAACCTAACCTAACCTAACCTAACCTAACCTAACCTAACCTAACCTAACCTAACCTAACCTAACCTAACCTAACCTAACCTAACCTAACCTAACCTAACCTAACCTAACCTAACCTAACCTAACCTAACCTAACCTAACCTAACCTAACCTAACCTAACCTAACCTAACCTAACCTAACCTAACCTAACCTAACCTAACCTAACCTAACCTAACCTAACCTAACCTAACCTAACCTAACCTAACCTAACCTAACCTAACCTAACCTAACCTAACCTAACCTAACCTAACCTAACCTAACCTAACCTAACCTAACCTAACCTAACCTAACCTAACCTAACCTAACCTAACCTAACCTAACCTAACCTAACCTAACCTAACCTAACCTAACCTAACCTAACCTAACCTAACCTAACCTAACCTAACCTAACCTAACCTAACCTAACCTAACCTAACCTAACCTAACCTAACCTAACCTAACCTAACCTAACCTAACCTAACCTAACCTAACCTAACCTAACCTAACCTAACCTAACCTAACCTAACCTAACCTAACCTAACCTAACCTAACCTAACCTAACCTAACCTAACCTAACCTAACCTAACCTAACCTAACCTAACCTAACCTAACCTAACCTAACCTAACCTAACCTAACCTAACCTAACCTAACCTAACCTAACCTAACCTAACCTAACCTAACCTAACCTAACCTAACCTAACCTAACCTAACCTAACCTAACCTAACCTAACCTAACCTAACCTAACCTAACCTAACCTAACCTAACCTAACCTAACCTAACCTAACCTAACCTAACCTAACCTAACCTAACCTAACCTAACCTAACCTAACCTAACCTAACCTAACCTAACCTAACCTAACCTAACCTAACCTAACCTAACCTAACCTAACCTAACCTAACCTAACCTAACCTAACCTAACCTAACCTAACCTAACCTAACCTAACCTAACCTAACCTAACCTAACCTAACCTAACCTAACCTAACCTAACCTAACCTAACCTAACCTAACCTAACCTAACCTAACCTAACCTAACCTAACCTAACCTAACCTAACCTAACCTAACCTAACCTAACCTAACCTAACCTAACCTAACCTAACCTAACCTAACCTAACCTAACCTAACCTAACCTAACCTAACCTAACCTAACCTAACCTAACCTAACCTAACCTAACCTAACCTAACCTAACCTAACCTAACCTAACCTAACCTAACCTAACCTAACCTAACCTAACCTAACCTAACCTAACCTAACCTAACCTAACCTAACCTAACCTAACCTAACCTAACCTAACCTAACCTAACCTAACCTAACCTAACCTAACCTAACCTAACCTAACCTAACCTAACCTAACCTAACCTAACCTAACCTAACCTAACCTAACCTAACCTAACCTAACCTAACCTAACCTAACCTAACCTAACCTAACCTAACCTAACCTAACCTAACCTAACCTAACCTAACCTAACCTAACCTAACCTAACCTAACCTAACCTAACCTAACCTAACCTAACCTAACCTAACCTAACCTAACCTAACCTAACCTAACCTAACCTAACCTAACCTAACCTAACCTAACCTAACCTAACCTAACCTAACCTAACCTAACCTAACCTAACCTAACCTAACCTAACCTAACCTAACCTAACCTAACCTAACCTAACCTAACCTAACCTAACCTAACCTAACCTAACCTAACCTAACCTAACCTAACCTAACCTAACCTAACCTAACCTAACCTAACCTAACCTAACCTAACCTAACCAACTTAAAAACACTACTGAAAACTGAAATACAGTCACTGTTGCGCTTCTAATATATTCTAATCGGTAGATTCTATTTAGTTTCAGCGAAAGAAGCGACAAAAAATCTTAATTACTTGCATTTTTGGCGATTTTTCGTAATTTTGATATTGACTTAGAAAATTCTCATACTAAATTTTAAACTTTGAAATTTTTGGTCCGTTTTTCAAAATTTTTTCAGTTCATCTTGTAGATCCAGTCCATACGAGCTAGACGCCGTCGATTTCAGCACGCTGCGACGCTCCTGGAATTTACAATAAATTTTTGAAAGTACTGAATTTCAGTTTTTTGACCATAACTTTAAATTTTTCTACGGCACCCCGGTTCCGTAGTTTGACAATATTGTCCGTCTCGACGAGACGAATCTTTAGACACCCCTTTTGGACCCCTAGGACGTCATAAAGGGCGTAAATTCGCAATTTTCAGGCAAAATATTCGATTTATTTGATACCGAGGTTACTTGGTAAGTGACTGTCGGAAACAAAATTAACTTAAAAACACTACTGAAAACTGAAATACAGTCACTGTTGCGCTTCTAATATATTCTAATCGGTAGATTCTATTTAGTTTCAGCGAAAGAAGCGACAAAAAATCTTAATTACTTGCATTTTTGGCGATTTTTCGTAATTTTGATATTGACTTAGAAAATTCTCATACTAAATTTTAAACTTTGAAATTTTTGGTCCGTTTTTCAAAATTTTTTCAGTTCATCTTGTAGATCCAGTCCATACGAGCTAGACGCCGTCGATTTCAGCACGCTGCGACGCTCCTGGAATTTACAATAAATTTTTGAAAGTACTGAATTTCAGTTTTTTGACCATAACTTTAAATTTTTCTACGGCACCCCGGTTCCGTAGTTTGACAATATTGTCCGTCTCGACGAGACGAATCTTTAGACACCCCTTTTGGACCCCTAGGACGTCATAAAGGGCGTAAATTCGCAATTTTCAGGCAAAATATTCGATTTATTTGATACCGAGGTTACTTGGTAAGTGACTGTCGGAAACAAAATTAACTTAAAAACACTACTGAAAACTGAAATACAGTCACTGTTGCGCTTCTAATATATTCTAATCGGTAGATTCTATTTAGTTTCAGCGAAAGAAGCGACAAAAAATCTTAATTACTTGCATTTTTGGCGATTTTTCGTAATTTTGATATTGACTTAGAAAATTCTCATACTAAATTTTAAACTTTGAAATTTTTGGTCCGTTTTTCAAAATTTTTTCAGTTCATCTTGTAGATCCAGTCCATACGAGCTAGACGCCGTCGATTTCAGCACGCTGCGACGCTCCTGGAATTTACAATAAATTTTTGAAAGTACTGAATTTCAGTTTTTTGACCATAACTTTAAATTTTTCTACGGCACCCCGGTTCCGTAGTTTGACAATATTGTCCGTCTCGACGAGACGAATCTTTAGACACCCCTTTTGGACCCCTAGGACGTCATAAAGGGCAAAAATTCGCCCTCCCACCCTCCCTTACCTGCTTTACCACCTAAGCTCGGTTAGGTTTGGACAAAATTTTTTCTTCGTTTTTTGACTGAGAGCTTAGGTGGAAACCCCGAGGGCATCGGGAGATTGTTTTTAAGTTTAGGTTAGTTAGGATTAGGCGATAGCAATACTATTGTGTTGCTATTATTAGATTTAAGTTTTTAAAATATATACATTTTATTGACATTTTACTTTATTGTTTATACAACAATATTTTAACCTATTTTATTTTTTGTCAATAATTGTTATAATTTTACTCTTATTTTATTTATTGACACATTCCCACTACCATGTTCGGCATTCACACTCCAGTGAAAAGGACAATCGTGGCTAAAGGGGAGAATGGCTCCATTAGTCCTATCACCCACCGCAGTCGTGAGAGGGAGCTACCCTCTCATGTCGGCACGAATCGGGACTCGCTGGTCCGAAGGCTTACCGGGGAATGGGAGGCAGGGACGGTGGACGGAAACACCAAATCCCCGAAATCACCCAAGAAGGTGGTCCCTGCAGCCCGTTCCACGAAGGCCACGGCCCTACCAAAAGCCTCTAAACCGACTGCCGCCGGCCGACCATCAGCCGAGACCTTTTGTGTCTCACCGAGGGCCGAGCCAAAGTATAACAGCAGAACGACCGAGGCGAAAGCAATGCTCACTAAGGCGAAACTCCACCTACGGCATTCTAAAAATATTAGAACCGATATCAAGGTGGAGGTTACGGCGGCCCTCGAGCGGCTCTACCAGCTGGTCAAGGAGGCGGAGTTGGAAAGGCTTGCGGGACAGGACCGGAAAGAGGCTGACGGGCCCAGCGGGACCGCAGAACCCGACAAGAACAGGGAGTGCAAAGCGGATGGTGATAGGGAAAATGAGAGGACGAAGGTGGAAAAAGAGCTGATAGAAAGAATGAAAGATCATGGTAGGCAGATAGAGGAAAGTAGAGTAGAGATGGAAAAGTTGAAGGAAGCGATAGAGAAAAGCCAGTTAGACACGAAAAATAAAATGAGTTACGCGAGTGTAGCCGCTGCTTCTCCGAGGATAAAGTCCCCGGAGCAAGCAGCGGTACACTCGGTCATCATAACGTCCTCTGACGAAATGGAGACGGGGGACCAGGTCATGGAGAGAGTAAGAGGGGTAGTCAGAGCCAGAGAGGAAGGATATCAAATAGATAGAATTAGAAAGGGAAGGGATAGAAAAATAATTTTAGGTTGTAAAACGAAAATAGAAGTTGATAAAATAAAAAACAAAATTTTGAACGAAGGCAAAAACTTAAAAGTAGAAGAAATTAAAAACAAAGACCCACTCATTATCATAAAAAACATAAATAAGTATAATACGGAAGAAGACATCCTCAAGGCTCTGAAAACCCAGAACAAGAACGTCTTAAAAGAAGTAAAGGAGGACGAATTTAGGGCCGTGATCCGGTACAAAAAGAGTGCCAGGAACCCGCATCAAATGCACGTGGTGCTCAGTGTCTCGCCGCTAGTCTGGCGGCTTCTAGTTGAGGCAAGGTGTGTCCATATCGACATGCAGCGCCTCACAGCAGAGGACCAGTCTCCACTGGTCCAATGCTCGCGCTGCCTGGGATATGGGCACAGCAAGAAGATCTGCAGGGAAAGCGGGGACTCATGCTCACACTGCGGAGGCTCACACCTCCGGGCGCAGTGCACTGAGTACCTCGCAGCCGCAATCCCTACTTGCCTGAACTGCCAAAAGGCGAAGCTGGGGGACACTGAGCACAACGCATTCAGCTCAGATTGCCCGGTACGACGCAGATGGGACAGTATAGCCAGGTCCACAGTGGCGTACTGCTAAGGTTGTACCGGGCAACAATACAAAGAGCAGAGACAATTATCCATCGCTCCATCTTGATGAAGTGCAGCGGGGCCCTGGTCACGATTTTGTCCACACCACGTCTCTTAGCTCGGCTCTAACACTCTCCGAGATGATCCCGCTTTACAGTGTAAAGAAGGGTCACTCCCGGAGAGTGATAGAATACCGATTTGCCAATAAATCAACGCGCCTACCATTTGTCAGATATATCATAGCCCAAGATAAATTTGGCAAATGGAAATCGCGCAAGAAAACGACAGTGGAAGACCCACCAGGAAAACACCCTAAATTCGTAAAATATAAATACATTTTAAACATAGACAAAATAAAAGATAAAATATATAATGCCGAGATAAATAATAATAAATATAAAGTAATTAAGAATAATAAAAAAGATAAAATAGTACTAAATATGGGCAAAAATAAAGTTAAAGTTAAGCTGGTGTATATAATTATCGTATATATAACATTTAACAAACAAAATTGTCCATAAAAAGATGAATTCACAGAAAAATAACGTAACAAATAATTAGGATAAAATAAATAGAGCATAAAACAGGCAAACACAAATACAATGGGATAATCAAATATAGGAAAAATTTGAAAGTAGAGTACAAGTATACAAATAAAAAGTAAATATAAAAAATTGGAAATAAAGAAAGAAGACGTTCTGCAAATGCGTAAAAGTAGAAATATAATAGGATTTAAAACATATAAAAATAAATAAAATATAAATGTCTTAGCTACGAAACAAAACAGATGAACAAAAGGCACTGGCCCCCATGCTAGTGGGAATACGATTAAAAAACAAAAAAAAAAAAAAAAAAAAAAAAAAAAAACCTAACCTAACCTAACCTAACCTAACCTAACCTAACCTAACCTAACCTAACCTAACCTAACCTAACCTAACCTAACCTAACCAACCAACCAACCAACCAACCAACCAACCAACCAACCAACCAACCAACCAACCAACCAACCAACCAACCAACCAACCAACCAACCAACCAACCAACCAACCAACCAACCAACCAACCAACCAACCAACCAACCAACCAACCAACCAACCAACCAACCAACCAACCAACCAACCAACCAACCAACCAACCAACCAACCAACCAACCAACCAACCAACCAACCAACCAACCAACCAACCAACCAACCAACCAACCAACCAACCAACCAACCAACCAACCAACCAACCAACCAACCAACCAACCAACCAACCAACCAACCAACCAACCAACCAACCAACCAACCAACCAACCAACCAACCAACCAACCAACCAACCAACCAACCAACCAACCAACCAACCAACCAACCAACCAACCAACCAACCAACCAACCAACCAACCAACCAACCAACCAACCAACCAACCAACCAACCAACCAACCAACCAACCAACCAACCAACCAACCAACCAACCAACCAACCAACCAACCAACCAACCAACCAACCAACCAACCAACCAACCAACCAACCAACCAACCAACCAACCAACCAACCAACCAACCAACCAACCAACCAACCAACCAACCAACCAACCAACCAACCAACCAACCAACCAACCAACCAACCAACCAACCAACCAACCAACCAACCAACCAACCAACCAACCAACCAACCAACCAACCAACCAACCAACCAACCAACCAACCAACCAACCAACCAACCAACCAACCAACCAACCAACCAACCAACCAACCAACCGACTAACTAACTTTTCATCACCAGTTATCAGCTTCTTCAAAAATGTTTCGGTTTTATTACGTCGTAATAAAGAATCACAAATTAGTACACGGTTCATTAGGTTTCTTTCAGTGAGCTCGTGGGTTACCCAAATTATCGAGCTTTTTGGTGTACCCAGTTTTTTTCAAATGCGCCAAATCTGTTTTGTGGTCAATTCCCAGTTCTTCAGCTACATCGTAACTACTGACATGCCGATCTTGCTCCACTTTTTCAAAAATGGCATCAATTTTATCCGTAATAGGGCGACCAGAGCGCGTGCATCTTTGACATCAAAATTTCCGGATTGAAAACGCTTAAGCCAAATTTGTGCTACTCTCACAGACACTGACTGCACTAGGCCCATGAACATTGCAAATTTTTTTTCGCTTGCGTTGCATTTTTACCTTTTTTGTGGTAAAATTTTAAAATATATCGAATTTCTTCATTAGATTCACTCATCTTGACAATACGAAAAACAAATGAAAAACACACATTTTCCTAAAATAAATTTGGAATTATCTTCTTTAAAATTTTAACTTTTAATGATACCAAAACCAGCCAGATACAAATAGTACAGCCAAAGAGTTAGTTATTACAAGTTCATAGATACTATAATGCGAAGAGACTTGTTCCCCAACCTAATATTTCTCTGGAAGCCCTTTTGTAAAAAAACTTTTTAACAAAAAAAATAACCGCCGTAAAACTAAAAAGCGAAAATAATAAACTTTTTTTCGTCGAGTTTTAACTCACAATGGCTGGCACCGATTACAAAAAGACATAATATACATATCTCTGTCTGTATTATGGTTAACTTAAAACCATCTGATCGTAATTGACACCCTTTCCCGGTACTCGATTGAGCTGAACTTTTGCATAGTTATGTAAGTCGGATGACAATGCAATATTATGGTGACATGGGATCAGTCCCATCAGATCAGTCTGATGGTGGAGACAGACCTTGACCATAGGATCTGAGGTTGCTTCTAGTTGCCGTAAACCTATCGTGTTTGGATTCATTATTATAGTCGTGGTGAATAGTTTGTGATAGGATGATGATGCCCCGCGTACAATGATGGAGACTGAACCTAGCCATATGATCTGAGGGTAAAGTTGCCGTAATCCATTCCGTTTCCGTTATCCGCGCGACAGTCAAAGGGGCAACATCGTATTTCCCTCTTCCTTATTTATTTATACTAAATCGTAATTTAAATTAACATTTGTGATATGTGTCACTCACAGTTATCAAGTTTGTGATATAAGCAACACAACAGTGCAATCATCTCACCAATCCGTTTTATAATACGTACAGTGATCGCCTAGAGTCGGTACAGCGCAAGTTTCATCGTGTGGTTGAATATCGATGTTTTCGCCGTAAATTATCATATGATAACCTTATGCTTAAGTATTCTGTTCCATCATTACATAACAGGAGACTGCTGCTCGATCAATTGATGTTGTATAAGATCTGTCATCATATATTTGATTGTTCTGATCTAACAAGCCAGATTAAATATCGCGAACCTAACCGTTTAGGCCGTTTATGTAATAGTCGCACTTTGCGCTTATTTGAACCTAAATTCTCAAGAACGAATGCAGGTAAGCGCGCTCCTCTTGCGAGAATTATGAAGGCTTACAATGAGAATTTTGTGGACGTAGACATGTTTGCAATGTCTTTTAATAATTACAAGAAACACATTCTAGAATTGTTGGGTACAGTTTAACCAGTTTTAATTTTGAAATCTGCAGGTAGGTATTGACACTTACAAATTATTACTACATAAATAAATATTCAAGATTTACTTACAGTAGGTACATTTATTTATTTTCACTTGTAAGCTATAAAGGACAATGCTCAAAACAAAAACAAAAAAAATTTTTTTTTTGTTCGCATATTGAGCATTGTCCTTTGCTCACTGCCTCCCGACACTTTAATTATTTTCTCCATAATTTGATGTTTGTGCCTGCTGCTGTGCAGTATTGGTCAGCCACATGTTTAATTGAAGTAGGTATGTACGTTTCTGTTTTTCCTCGCCATTACTACTACGTACTTAAATAAGGTAACTTTCGTTTTATTTTTCTCTCTCTGGCTTATAATTTCAGTAGGTAGTAGGTATATAATTAACCATTGTTACTTATGCCTAGTTACTTGTTTTTTATTTAAGTGTCTTTATGTTTCATGGCTTTATTCTCGTATTTAGAAAATATCCTCATTACACTGTTAATATAATGTTCCTACCTTGTTACAATTCATGTGTGCATTGTTTTTTTTTTCATTTTGTGCGTGAGTCGTAACAACCCCTAGTAACTGCTTATTTTTTATATTTCTTTGTGGATAATGGTGGTGCCGGTTGCACATGTAGGTACTTAATATTTTTTTCTTATGTAAACTGTTATACATATAATCTGTTTGTGCAATTGTTTATTATCCTTAATAAATAAAAATAAATAAAGAAAATTACATACCTTGTGAGTAATAAGCAAAAATAAGTTTAATAAAAAACTAAAAACAGACTTCAAAATGAAACTAAAAAGCTAAAAATAATATTGACTAAAACATACCTAGTAATCAGTTCTTTTTGGAGTCGGTGCCAGCCATCGAGAGTTAAAATGTGTTCATTCACACCGATTTTCTAGTATTTTATTAAACTTATTTTATTTCACAATTTTAAGTGTTAAGTCCTATATTTTTCCCCTCCTAGCTCCGCCAAAAATGACTTTACAGCAAAGTGACCTAGACAAGTGTTGTTCTTCTGTGGACCACCCACCCAATGGTATAATAAAAATTGGGTGCTATTAATGATCAATTTTTCGACGAATTTATTACAAGTCCCAGACGCCTTTAAAATAAGCTTCAGTTTTCACCTTCCAACTCCGCCAAAAATGACCTAACAGCAAAGTAACCTTAGCTAATGTTGGTCCTCTATGGACCCCTCATCGAATGGTATGAAAAAAATAAGGTGTAAATATTGGGTCAATATTTCGACGAAAATTTGTAAGTCTTAAGAAAAGGGTTTTCCTACACTTCAACCAGAACGGCGACTATTTTGGTGTCGTAACCATAGGATAAGGTCTTGCATTAAATACCAAGTCAATTTAAGAAAGGAACTTATAATTTTTTTTTCGTTACTGGGTGTGCGGGTACGCCCCCAGTAAATAAAAATTGGCGGTCTGGTACCTCATAAGCTCCACGTCTGTTCAACACACTGCGGAATACGTTCTGTCGACAAAAAGCAGTATTATCTTCTAACTCCTATCCGTTAAGGAGTTCTGTGGCTTCCATCATCAGGTCAGCAACATGACATGATGATTACCAGACCCAAAAATCAGCATTGAGTCAGAAAATATATGCAAAACATTATGGGTGCCTATAAAAATTGAGGGTTGCCCTCGATTTCCCAGGGATCCCATCATCAGAATCTGACTTGGTGTAAATGGGACCACCTCGGAAGTATACCCTTTCAAACTAAAAAAAAAATTTTGAAATCGGTCCAAAATTGACGGCGTAATCGAGTAACAAACATACAAAAAAAAACAACATTCAGACGAATTGAGAACCTCCTCCTTTTTTTGAAGTCGGTTAAAAAATACATTTACACTTATAACAAAAGAGTTGCTTTAGTTGACTTATTTACACCTCCAAACGATCCTTTAGAAAAGAGGTTCGCAATTTGTTAGCTCGGTAGGACAACCGACAAATACACACACATTTCATTTACACTCATTAACACTCGTACTCATTACACCATTCATTCAGACCCAGACATTCACCTACATGCAAGTATTCTCTTTGATTTTATTTTTCTTCTTTATATAGGTAATATTTGTCTTATATAATTATCCCTATAACTGTGTTTTTTTTAAAGATGTTTATTAATAATTATAGAATCCATTATTGGCTGTAGGTAAGGTATATATGTGAATTGTTACTTTTTTAAGAGCCGTGAATAAAGAAAAAAATAAAATAAAGTAAACCTATCGAGTTTGGGCTCATTAAAATGATCCTGGTGAATAATTTGTGATGTGATGACGATGCGGGTATGACGATGGAGACTGAACCTGGCCTTAGGATCTGAGGTTCCAGTTGCCGTAAACCTATCGTGTTTGGGCTTATTGTAATGGTCCTGATGAATAATTTATGGTGTAATTATAAGTAAGTAATTATTATAAGTAATAACAGTATCTATACGATGAAAAGTAATAGATGAATACATATTCATATCATATAATATCATATCATAATCTACATAGATTCACCTTTACTGTTAGTCAAATGAAGGCAGATTTTACAACTACTTTAGAATATCAGTTGCTGCTCCATTCATTCCATCCATTTTTATTTGAACTCCTTCAAACGTTCGACGCGACCGACGTGCATCCTGCTCCTCGACCACACGAGTAAAGAAACGGAACAGAGACAAAGCTACATACGAATGCGCTGTGATAGGTACATCACTACAAGTGCAACGCGTGTGTGTGCGTGTCCACTGGCCGCTTGTCACGTATGAGCCGAAACCGCTTCAAACTAGATCAGCCAGTGGTCAATCTTAGGGCTTGCAGGCGTGACTCGACGCTCGAATGTCGTGCGTGTTTTGTTTTGTTATCGAGTTTCTCACATAATACGAAGTAATATTTTTGTTTTAGTATTTAAAAAGTGTTGTAAATATGGTTGTACATTGTACTGTGTGTGATAATACTTCCTGACAATTTTATTGCATTTGTTGAATTGCTTGAGCAAAAATTTCGCGAATATTTTGATCTTCATGTACAAATTGTTAATATTGGTAATGACATATTAGGACGTTTGCAAGATTGTACATTTCATATGCCATGTGATTATTTCCCATTGGATGATTTGAAAAAACTTTATATTAGATTTAGAATTTATCATTCGATTAAAAGACACAACAAATTATTAAAAACCAAAAGTAATAAAAAAAAATATTTAAAGTATGTAATTTGTAAAAAAATAACCTATTTTAATAAAAAATGTGAAAAAAAGAACATTTATATTTTAAATTTATTCAATTGTGCCAACCCTACCAAAATAGGTATAAATTTTGCTAGCTCTTTAGAAGCTTTGTCTCTGTTCCGTTTCTTTACTCATGTGCCTCGACTAACTGCACACGGACTATAACCAGCTGTTAGCGATGGACAGCATCCACACTACGTGATAACGTGACTGAATCTGGCCGCTTGAAGTTGAAGTCACGACTGTGTGTGAAGTTAATATCACAACTGAACAAAGTCGAACGTAAAACTGCATGCAGTTGAATATATTGACTTTGTGCACTTGCTGTGGTGTGTTAGGGATTTATTGAATATATATACTTGGTGTTTGACGGTTAATTTTATTTTCGGCTATCAAAAAATACAGAATGATAGGTATCGGGGACGCGGGCGTTACGGCGTGCTGTTGCTCACTGATCTAGACTGATTGTCCGTTGTACGCAGGCGCGGGGCTGCGTGCGCTGCGAGGGGGCCGAAGAGCGGGCGCGGGGCGGCCGCATAGTGTTGTGTTAACAATCTCCGCCCTCCAGGAATGGTGCTGATGTTGATGCTATTCATCTTCTAGCAGAGGACAGATCCTGTTGATAGCTCGTCGCAATGTTCCTTGTGAATTGTGTACGTCGCAACTCTGGTGGCGCCATCGGAGCCCGGATACAAAGTGGTAATCCCACCAAGAGGCCATTTTAATGGCGGGTTCCGCTCATCTCTAACGAGAACCAGTTGACCAAGCCTTAGGTTAGGGAGCCTGGTCTGCCATTTTGTCCGTTGTTGGAGCTCGCAAATATATTCTTGTATCCATCTAGACCAGAAATGCTGTCTGGCTTGCTCAATGCGTGCGAATCTGTGAAACCGGCTGGGATTGGCATCTTCGAGGTCTGGAGCCGGTAATGATGTCAGAGGTCTCCCTTTCAGGCTCAGTTTTCAAAGGTAATCTGACGCAAAACCTTCCATCTTCCAAACGCCGAGTGTGCTCCCGGAAGTGCTGTTCGCATGCTTCGTCTTCTGCGGACATCACTGGCTTGACTGGGACTTCTTCCAACTCCCAGAACCTTTGTAACTGTTGACTTACATCTTGACTGAATCAAGTAGACAACGTGTTTGATAGCATTGCTTTGACTTATTATTCATTATTGTCACATTAGCTGTAGACAACAATACTTGACTGGCTACACATGTTGATAGTGAAATTGATTTAGACACTTGTGGCCTCTCCTCCGCACTCTGTACAGGTTCATTGGACTTATCTGAGTGCAAAAGTGAGTTATGTCTCTTCTTACATATATTGCATGGCCCTAACTTGCACTGATGAACATAATGCCCGCTACGGAGACAGTTGACACATCCTTTTAGCTTAATAATTTGTTGATATCTGTCTACCGGTGACATGCTTGCTGAAATGCTATTATGATGATGCGCAGAAAAAAGCTACACGGATCTGGATATGTATAGGATAGGAACGGGCAAACTTCCCTCGAATTTCTCGCTCCGATCGTCAGCCTCCGCCGTTTTTTCAAAACGCCACAAGTATGACCTTGCTGAAATGCTTTTATGATGATGCGCAGAAAAAAGCTACACGGATCTGGATATGTATAGGATAGGAACGGGCAAACTTCCCTCTAATTTCTCGCTCCGATCGCCAGCCTCCGCCGTTTTTTCAAAACGCCATTTTGTTACGTTGCCACGCAACTCACGTCGAGTCCGCATTCCAAACCTCGTCGATCCGGTTGTTGATTGCAGGTCCTGTCACGGTCGCCACAAGATGAAAGGGATTTATTGAATATATATATATACTTGGTGTTTAACGGTTAATTTTATTTTCGGTTATCTAAAAATACAGAATGATAGGTATCGGGGACGCGGGCGTTACGACGTGCTGTTGCTCACTGATCTAGACTGATTGTCCGCTGTACGCAGGCGCGGGGCTGCGTGCGCTGCGAGGGGGCCGAAGAGCGGGCGCGGGGCGGCCGCATAGTGTTGTGTTAACATGGTGCATTCCGTCTGATGTCCGCCTAAGTAAGCAAAGAGGAAATACGGATAGGGTCAGACAAAAGAAAAAAACATATGTTTCGATAATTATTATTTTATTATAATATTTTTAATTCAAATGCATTTTGGTTTCATTTCGTAATAGTAATATACGTTAGTAAACGTTACTTAAATAATCGCGCCGTCCCGGAGTCCATTAGTATTAGGCTTACTTAGTACGTCACGCTCACGCGTTAGTAACTTTCGATTTTATGAAGACCTTATTGCGTAAAATCCGGTTTTCCTTATTTCTCCAAGAAAACAATCTAAGCATGTCTTTTCTTTTTACAAAAATAACGTAGGGTACGTAATAAAATCAACGTACCGTTAAAATGAAAAGGGTTTCTGTTAAATTATTTATACAATAATAACATACTTTTTTTAAATGAATATTTCATTAAAAAGGAATTTTAAGATTGTTTAAATATTGGACAAGCAAAGAAAATCGGAGAACAGCGACTCCAAGACGGCCCCTACGAGTGTGACGCGCCGGGCCGGCCGGGCACTGCGCGGCCGCCGGTCACATAACAAGAGAGGAGGTGACGTACGCCCGATACAAAATATGATATAAGTGATATCTTCTTAAGCTCTCACTATCGTTCCGCGTCGGTCACGGCGCGCGCGCCCGCGGCAGCTGCGGGGATCGCGCGTACGATAACTCATTATAATTTTCGTCAAATAAAAAGAACGCTGGATGGTGGCGCTACTTGTCTCCGCCGAACACTTATAGTAGTACTGAAAATGTTAGTACCTATTTTGGCCACCGCTCTTTTTACGTGACGCCAAGTATACGATTCTAGATAATAGGAATTTTAAAACTTCACAAAAGCTTCACATAAATAAATACATTTGTGATTCAAAAATACTTTGCGACGATTTAACGATAATTATTTACAACATTTATCACTATAAATTGCTCACATATCTAATACTGTCTTAACCTGAAGCAACATTCCTGTGAGCGCAGTAATACAATACCGACAAGACTTCAAAATTTGATATGATATACATAGACATTAATTAAAGCACTTTACGGTTACTACTAGAGCGTCTGTCTCGCCGGCCGCGGCAGGTTCGTGGGCGGCGCACTCGTTCAGATGCAAGACGAATACAGAGTAATGTAGCCGGCACCCTGCTTTACGTATCTTGTAATCAAATTGCTCGCCAATTGCTTTTAAAACTTGAAATACGAAAATGACACAAATTCAACGAAACAAATGTTGCACAATTTTCGCTATCGCTTTGCAATTGCAAGATACGTAATCAGAGTGCGGGTCCGTGGGGAGGCGTGGCTACAATATTATTATTACCTTTACAACAAGATTTTAAGTTCATTTGCGTGATAAAATAACATTATCTAAGGCTAGTATTATTAAACTGGAATCTTTTATTTTTAAGACCTGCAAATAATAATTAAAGTTAAGTAAGCAGCTAATATTAGCATAATTAATACAATATTAGATTCTAAAGTGGTATAGTCTATTAATACGGGCCTCAGATGAGACAAGCGTCAGCCTAGCTCAGCCTAAACACGCTTAGTTTTATAAACGTCAAATTATTTTATCGGGAGATTTGAATATTCTGAAGAAAAAAACAAGACATTGTAGGAGGTACCTTCAAATAATATTAATAATATTCGTTGATTACTATTCTAATCTCCCGTAATTGCTAAATATATGGTACATATTTGTGATAAAACAGCTATAATCGTTTTTGTATACCACTCAATTTTCAAGGCAATATTAAGTAAACATAGATTTTCTGCGATAATATTTCTATAGCCAGATATGCCAAGAAACAGTTCACACGAAGGCGTTCTAGATCATTCTGCAGATAGGAAAGCGATATTATACAAGCAGTAAACGCAAGCGCGAGACACACCCGTGTGCCTGCAACACAGAGATGGATCTACGCAGTACGCACACACTGTACACTCCGCGTGACTACTGAGGAGGTAACTACTGGAATTTGTAACTAGCAAAAATATACTTATGTACAAAATTATTATGCACTTAGTTTTAATTAAATTAATAGCCTATTTGTTCGTCAAAAGAAGCAGAGGTCCGGTCGGATGCGGCATAAACAGTGTTTATGCTTTAAACGGTGTTTGTTGTACACCAACATTATTTATTACTATAGTACAATTATTATAAATTAAAAAGAAATAAACTTAGCTCAATAAACATACGATGTATAATTCTCTCAATCGAAGTCCCAAGACCACGAAGGTACTCAACGTGTGGTCACATTAGTTTTACACGACCCCCGGTCGTAGGTCGGCATTCTTCCAATTTGTACTAAGTCACATTCGCAGCTCGAGTAATCCTCCAGCTGCCGGCTGTCGCTGCCGCTGTGGGGACGCGTATATCTTCGCTTCCCGTTATCACCTCGTCCCCTCGATGTGAGACGACATAGATACGCCTCTTCTGCGAAAAAACTTCTGGAAACCCATATTCACCTGTCCCTCTAGCACGAGCAACAAAACACGATATGGTACCATATGATATAGCGATTTATCGCTTCTACTTTCAAAATATAATAACATTGCCGCCAACTTAAACTTTTATTGAAACAGTGAGCATGTCCGTGCCGGCGACGTCACCGGATATGCTCGCTTTTTCGCTAAAAGTTCATATTTTGACAAAAAATATGCTATTAATCGCTTTATCATATCGTGTTTTGTTGCTCATGCTAGAGGGGCTGGTCGCTCGAGGGTCCGTGCTAGATACGGCTTTTCAGCTACTTCAAGCGGTCACGAGTCGAGAAACCCGTCTCTATTTCGGGCCCTTTTAGTAGACGAGTAGAATACGGTTTTGTACCAACATACTTATTATAAAACCGTACTTACTACGTCTCTGACTCAGCGACAGTGAATTTAGAATATTATGAAATATAATAATTCTAAATGTGACATATGATATAATTAATATTATTATTGCATAATATAAACTACCTACTACCTATACTCGTACCTACGAAATATGTAGTGTATTATTACAAAAGAATCAGCCTTCTGGTTATTTAATATTATTCAGTGAATCTAATTTATCAATCATTAATATTAATTATAGTGGTTAAGTAGCAGTAGTATGTATGTATGTTTATTATTCAAAACATAGGTATTATTATTTTATACATAGATTATTTGAGTTTTTTTTTATAATTTTTTTAATATTAGGAACCGAAACTCTCCGTAACTAGCTGTGCCCGCAACTTCGTTTGCCACATATATACGCCACAAAATCATTGAACCGTGATAAAAAGTATCCTTTACTTACGTTAATCCAGATTTTATTCTATATGTGTAGAAAATTGTATCCAAATCCGTTCAGCCATTTACGCGTGATTGAGTCACAAACATCTAAACATCCTCACAAACTTTCGCATACCTATATAATATTATTGGGATTAATTCTGTAAAATGGTCTTTATCGATTAGAAAACACTTTTCACAATTTTTATTACGCAAATCCGTTAGTTAGTATGCAAAATCTCCAAATCAACAAAACACGTGGCCGTGCCGCTACACTAGACACGCCAATTTATGCAACGTATTAGGACAGCGGAAGCAACCGCAATGCTATTTTTATGCAAGAAAAGGACAGATAGATAACGCTATCACTCTCAGTAAGTGGATCATATTATTACGATTTCTTTTTCAAAACCTGGACCAGTCAATTTCATCCCTTATACAATGCAATAGAGCTGTATATCATATTCCTGACTTCACAATGACGAGCTCGCTACGGGTTTTTGGCGGTAACACGCGCAAAAACGCGTATTTATCTCGTCTCTCTTTAGTTGACTGATGAACACGGGTTTCAAAAGAATTTAGTGATTAAAATAGCTGAAAAGCCGTAATTAGCACGTGCCCTCGAGCGACCAGGTGAATACGGGTTTCCGGACGTTTTCGCTCAGAAAAGGCGTGTTTGTGTCGTCACACATCGAGGGACGAGGTGACAACGGAAAGCCATAGACGCTGTCGGGACACGAGCCCGAGCGACGCGCAGAGGAGCGCGGGGCCGGTTGGAGGATCGCTCAAAACAAAATAGAACACAGTAATATATTCAACAAAATCCGCACCCATAGTCCCCCGTCTTTTAAAGCAAATTAAAACCGCGCCCTCGTCTCGAGTCGACGAGGCCGAGTCCACTCTACACACATAAGGCATCGTTTAACTATTAAGTATAATTTACTCGCATCCTGACACACACTCGCATCACACAGGCACGCACACACCCAAGCCGGCGCGAGTCCGCCGCGGGCCACACCGCGGCACCGCGGGCGCCGGGAAGCAGACCAAGCCAAAATAATACACCAGCTGGGAAGGGGTGGGGTTTTTCCGGTCGCTGAAAAAAAGTAGGACGGACTCGCAACACAGGATGCGCAGGGGGCGGGAGGGGCGGGGTATAGTCGCGCCGCCGGCGGGCGCGTTACACGAAGTGCGCGGGCCCGGCGGCGGCGGCGCCGGCTCACACGTAGTGGTGCGGCGCGCGCGGCAGCATGGGCGCGTCGTCCGGCGCGTCCGGCGCGTCCGGCGCGTCCGGCGCGTCCGGCGCGTCCGGCGCGTCCGGCTCGTCGTCGTCCGGCGCCGCCCAGTCGCGCGCGCGCGGCGCCAGCAGGCCGCACAGGCGCCACTGGAAGAAGTCCGCGCAGTTGTTGAGCGGCCCGCGCGAGAAGGGCGAGCGGCCGCCGCGCGCCTGGAAGTGCCGGTAGCGGCCGCGGTTCAGCTGCTCGTTGGTCGTCATGCCGAGGCACACCACCTGCAAGCGAGCGCGGCCGTCAGTCTCTGCGGGCGGCGGCGAGGGAGCGAGGGACGCTAGGATGGGACGGGACTCACCAGGTAGAGCTGGCAGCAGAGCAGCACGGAGACCCAGAAGAGGTGGAAGGCGGCGTTGAGCGCGACCCAGGCGAGCCAGGCGTTGCAGCGCGCCCAGCCCAGCACGACGTCGAGCCCGCCGCCGGCCGCGGAGGCGCACTCGGCCGCGAAGTACTGCGCGCAGCCCCACAGCATCCAGGCGGCCATGCCCACGAGGCTGACCAGGAACCCGATGAAGTACCGGTGGTTCCGCGCGCCTGCAACCACACGAGTGCGGCCCACGTCCGCCTACATTGCCACTTCAAATATTGCCTTCATTTCTATTTCATTAGACATTAGTAAAATAGCCAATAGGGACCACATGAGTTTAAGCCTTATTCACCTATCCTACGGGCGAAAACTAATCAAAATCAAAAGACCTGATTAATAGCATTTTTTCATTTACCACAAGTTGTAATAGGACTTCAGTACTATTGTTTGTATCGCAATATAGCTTATTGAAAGCATTAAAATTCAATCATCAGCGCCTCATGCTGAGCTTTGCCGGCACTTGCTACGTTTTGTTTTAGATACCAACGTAGGATTTAGGCACGTTTTAAAACAGCAAAAAAATCTCAAAAAAAGCGAGTCATCCGACACCTACAAGTTTCAAAATCTTAGGACGATACCTTAATTTCACAAAGTCATTCAGGTTAGTCGGTCAAGTCTTTAATGTCATAAAGAACACTACTTGTAACAGAGCGATCGCCGACACAGAGATAGTAGAGATGGCGTAGGTCTGTAGCTCACCGATGCAGTTCCCGACCCAGGGGCAGTGGTGGTCGAACTTGGCGACGCAGCGGTTGCAGACGGAGCAGTGCTTGGAGCGCAGCGGGCGCCGCACCAGGCAAGCCGAGCAGAAGCGCGCCGGCTCGAAGCCGCCGCGCCCGCTCTCCGACAGCTCGATTATGGTCTGCGGGGGGGGACACACCCACACACTCTCAACCACCTGGCACGTGACCATTACCACGATGGGGACTAAACTTTGACACAGGTATACAATACACAATAATAACACCTTCTGCTTGGTTACAGTAAGGCTTGATTTCCTCCTAAGCTGACGTCGGTTTCTGTCGTACGTCGAGCGTACGAATATACACTAGTTCTATGAAGCACCGCACTGCAACGCTGACGCCAGCGGCAGATGATTAAAGCCAGAAGGAGCGTTATGCTGTCATTTAGGAAATATAATCAATTATTATTTCAAAACTTGTTTTTTTAATCTGATTATAATAGCTTTAAATTCTTCAAAAACTTAGTTGAGTCACAAAAATCTATGAAGCATCGGGATTCGCAGTTCATAAATCTACTGGCTTCAACTACGTTACTTTAAATGAGAACTGACAAATCGCGGTCTGGTGATGAGACGAGTCCAACTAAGGTAAAGTAAGTGAATATAGTCACCCGGAACTTGTCTGCCTTGGAGGCGGTGATGACGCCGGGGTCGCTGCGCCACGAGCGCAGGAAGGTGTACCACAGCGCGGCCGAGCTCGCCACGAAGGCGGCCGAGGCGCCCGCGCCCACCACCGGCCACACGAACACCGCCCACGAGATGTAGAACCACATCTGCGCACCCGCCACGCACACTCAGCCACAACTCACATCATAACACAACATCACAACAACACCTATTCTTACTCCTCACATAAACCTACAATTTCACTTAGTTAAATGGGTCTAATAAAATTAAACATGTATTAATATTGTATTGTTTTTACATCAAATGTTCAAAGCGTCAATGTTACAAATGATCATGATCATCACGACATTCATTTCATGGGACTGTATTTATTGTTGTTTTATCAAAGATCAATATGTTAAAATATTCGATTAAATAATAAAGAACCAGTTCAAAGTTATGAACATTTGATTAATTACACTTAGATAATTGTTGTTCAATACTAATTATATGATTAGAATTCAATATGGTGTAAATTAGATTCAAAACTAATTATAATTTTGATACAAAATGGTGTCAGCCAATCAAGCACATACTCAACAATGAGCACACTATTTAATCATAGAATCAATCACATAGAATGAAGAACTAAAATAGTAATGCAATTTCCTAGCCTATCTTGTGAATAAAATGTTCCTTCTTTATAGTTAAACTTTGAAGTTATTATGGTATAGTCCAAAAAACTGTAAAGATTCTATGCTTACCTTTGTACTTAGATACACACTGAGAGGGAATATGTTCTTCAGTTCATCATCAAATATTAAATTTGAAACGAAGTGCAGCAACGAAAAGAAGCACACCAGAATAAATATCTTCAGCAAGTAAATTGCATCCATCTCCAGAACCAGGCCCGTCAAATAAAATGCTATAAATGGCATCACCACCACACACCACCAGCGAAACTTCTGCAAATCAATTAGAATACACATAAATTGAAACTATGAACGTTGAAATAGCAGTGACATTATTTGTTGATTGGTTGAATTCTAGTAACAGTGCCAAAGATAAAATATTATTAACAAGCTCCTTGAGAGTTCACAGGACAAAAGGGACCCAGTTTTTTATAAAGCTAAAGTAGATATAGGTACAGAGCACTTCAAATGCATAAAATCACATCTGAGAGTGGTATACGGCCAGGCCTAATCTCTGACTGCATAAAGGGGCAATGTGTGAGACAAGTATTCAGTAGACTATTGCAGATAAGACTAAAATATTTGGGTTTATTAGAGGGTGCTGGAGACACTGGGTTCTAAGCTATTAATAGCTAGGTACCGCTGTTGACCTGATTACGATATTAGGCAGTAAGTATACACCAAGTCTGATTATGCTTTCTGTATTTTATTTTGTGTTTGAATTTCTTGTCATTTCATTACATTCATTATCAGAAAATATTACAGTGAGTCAATTTGGTATTTATCTGATAAAGCTTACCTTATCATATGCTAATCTTCTAAAAATATTTCTCTTACTAGAAGCTAGTGTATGCTCCTTAATTTTGTCGGAAACTTTGGAACCAACCCATAAGGAGTCTGCATTGCTCTGCAGCATAGCCAAGGGAGTTACGCCGCGCAGGTTGGGTATATCCAAGCTAGCATCACCCTGAAGAAAAAGTAACCAGTAATGATTCAAATTCAATTGTTTATTTAAACACACTTGAACTAGTGAGTGCAATCATAATATTCGCAATATTAGGTTGTTGATTTGGTGAGTTTAAATTATGCTACATTTCTCTTATATTGTTTACGTAAGTAAGTTTTCATTTTAGCCTTGGGCTTAAAACCAACTTCAAGTTTGTAAATATGCCCATTTTGAGCTGGTGCCCATTAATTAACACTTGTTTTTCATTGTCTTCTAATACTTGTATTTATGAAGTTGGATGTTTTATTTTATAATTATTATGCCTTAGCTCTTTTAGAAATAGTATAAGAATAATAAGTGTTATTAAATTTACTTCATTGATGGAGCTTCAGATTTTTAAATCAGCATTAAATAAATAAAATAAAATAATTTATTTTTAGTATTGATAGTAGTAGCATTGATAGCGATCAGCTATTTGGAGTAGGAAGGTAAATTGTTCAAAACTTACATAGAGGAGAAGAGTAGATATGGCATTTAGGTTTCTAGCAAGGATAGCCCAATGCAGTGCAGTATTTCCGTGCGAACGGTCGACTGGGCGTGTCGAGGCACCCAGGGTGAGAAGCAGTCGCGTCGGGTCCACGTTGGACACCTTCCAGCACGACCACATCAGAGGCGTCATGCCGCCCGCGTCCGGCGCGTCGGGAGGCACGCCTCGCGCCACCAGGTACGCCACTACCGCCGTATGGCCGAACTGCGCCGCCAGGTGCAAGCAGGCGCAGCCCTCGGCGTCCCGCAGGCTCGCGTCCGCGCCCGCGCGCAGCAGCAGCACGCTCGCCTCCAGGTGGCCCTGCCGCGTCGCCCAGTGCAGCGGGGTGGACTGCAGCTCACCACCGATCGCGTCTACGACAGCGCCTTTAGCGAGTAGGTACTGGATGATCTCGCGCCGATTGTTGATGGCCGCCCAGTGCAGCAGAGTAACCGTCTCGCGATCCGGCTGGTTCACGTCCCAGCCCGCTTCGACGAGCTCCTTTACGCGAGCGAAGGCACCATACTGCGTCGCTTTGACGATATCGAACCCGCTGTAGTCTCGCTCGAGCGGGACCGGCGGCGGGTCCCGCGGCGGCGGTCCGTCACCATCAGGCTGCGCTTTCCCGCACTGACCGCTCGCGGCAGCTCCGCAAGTGCTATCGTACATGCTGTTTCAGGTCTGTTGACTGGCTGGCTTCAGGCGATTCCCGGAGACACAGGCATTTTCGTAACTAAGTAATTGAGTAGAGACAAATGCGTTTCTAATTTGTAATCTTACAAGATAACGCACGTCGCAGAAACACTTTTGCACATATAATTAAATAAACTATTGCTAAACCTGAAGTTTATCAGAATTGACTTTTACATTGACTCGATTTTTGCTGTCAATCAAAGACTACTCTATAGAATTGCTGTCATTTTATAGAAGTACCTGCCTCGCATCCGTATTGGTCGGTCTAGTCAACCCACAGATTATAGAAGGTAAAATAAAGGAGAGCCATCCATCTCTGTATAGAAAAGTGTCCGTATATAGTCTACTACTTACTCCATGGTATAATAGCGTGAACGAGCGGGGCACCACTGTATTTTGAGCGGTAATTAATGTCCTAATCGGCCTAGAATGTGTACACCATCTAAAAAAATAGAGAAAAATCTACTGGTATAGGGAAAACTACAAACAAATAAATTTAATTAATAATTTCATGGTTTAACGTAAAAACAATTCAATAATTATCAATTCAATTTTTAAGCGAGCGTCACGCGGTACAAAAAAAGTACCATAAATAGTCAATGTCAGTCAGTCGCTGTCAGATTTTATAAACTTGTCAGTGGAAAACCATTTTCCAAAGATATTGTATTTTAGCCATTTTCAAGTTTTTAGTCGACTTGTTCCAAAGTAAAAATACAATATCTTTGGTACTACAATCCATGCATTAGCTACATAGCAATGCTCTAAGACATAGCGCACTCATTTACTTTGACAGCAGCCAGTCCAGATAATTATTTTAGGTCAGTGATTCCCGCCTTTAAAATAGGTACAATGTCAAAAACCACAGACTGATGATAGATGGCGCAACGAACTATTATTTGATCAGTGCAACGAACTTTAGTATTATTTGATCAGTGCTTTAGACGTACTCTGACTAATCTGTGGCCACAAATTCAGAAATCGGTCGGCGGAGGGTAGTCGACGACCTCCGTAGCCGAGAGGCGAGCGCGCCGGACTATAAATGGCGCCGCCTTCTCTGAGGTTCCGGGTTCGATCCCCGGTCGGGTTAATGTAGAAAACGAACTATTCTATATTGTCTCGGGTCTGGGTGTTGTGGTACCGTCGTTGTTTCTGATTTCTATAACACAAGTGCTTTAGCTACTTACCTTAGGATCAGAGCAATGTATGTGATGTTGTCCAATATTTATTTATTTATTTATTTATTTATAGTCGTCTACGTAGTATTATTTGATCAGTGGGTAGTCGTATAAAAAGCATGTCGTCGATCAATTTGGATTTTTTTTGGATGGTGTTTATTTGTGTTTCAGTGTTTACTTACTGTTTCGTGAAGTAAAAATATTGAAATATTGTTGTATTCAACTCGTATAATATGGAAATGCTGTCAATAGTATACGATTTTGACTGATGACTATTGATACTGGCAGAATAAATTATTGTGAAACGCAGAGTGAAAGAAGAACAATAATTTCAAATACCAAAACAAGATTAGTGCTACTTGTTCTTGGATTTGGAGGTAAGCTTTAACATTAATCTTTCAATTTCATTTTTGTTTAAGGAACTGCCTATGTTTTATTGTACCAATAACCAAGCAAATATGTAATGTGATGTGACAATATTCAATAAATTGTTTGAATTTGAATGTAACTCCTAAAGGTTATTCGGTTACTGCACGTCAATTGTTCTATAGTTAGTATTTGATATTATAGTGGCAACAAAAATACATCATGTGTGAAAATTCCAACTGTACTATCTATCGATTCGTTTATGTCAAATTCAAGAGATAGCAAGTTTTTATTAGCAAATAAAATTGTGCTGTCATCAGCAAAGAAAGGCATATGGTGGCTTAATGCAGAAGGCATGTCATAGAGATAAATAAGAAATAGTAATGCCCTTATAACACTTCTTTTAGGCACTCCAAATTTAACGGTTCTGAGACTAGATTGGTAGTTTAGCTCAACTTTGCATTGGCGATCCATCCGGGTAATTTGAGTGGTCTGTTGTCTTCCTGTCAAGTAGAATTCAATTAAGCTACGGCCAAACCAACGCGGGGGCGCGGGGGCGCGGTGGCGTGGGCGTGGGCGTGCAGGCCAGTTCACACCAAACACGTGGACACTAGGCGTTCAGGAGGCCTAGCACGAAAACGTATCTTTCGCTCGGATGTATATATAAACCTAACAAGAAAGAGATTAGTCATGAATGAAGTCAAAGAAGATTATGAACGTAAGTTATAATAAAGGTATCTAATGATGTTGTAGAAATTATGATTTAACTATTGTTTATCAGATTATTTGCCGATATACTACGAATATAAAAGCTCAACCCTTTTACTAAATGAACAAAAAATTTTTGTAGTTTTTAATTTATTTATTTACTGAGTTTCGCATAAATTAATTCCAACGCGGTTACCCGAGCGAAGCTATTTGAAGATGTAGGAAAGAAAAAAACCTAGTTGGCTTCACTCGTTGCTTATCGGAAAAAAAATAGTAGGTTTAAACGTAATTATTTATATTATCGTATTAGCGCACCATCTGTCTGTTGAGCCTGTCACGTCAAATGTCATGTCCGCGCGTGCTAAAGCTGAATGTCAAGCTGCACGCGTGATGCACGCCGCCGCTGTCCGCGCCGATGTGAACTCGTCGATACAAATCCTATGGCACGATCTGAACGCCCACTCCCACGCCATCACGCACGCCACCGCGCACGCGTCTGTTTGGCTGGGACTTTAATTTATTGGCATTACCTCTTACTCCAAATGCAATATTTTTTTAGTAGAATACCATGATCTACATTGTCAAAAGCTTTGGGCATATCCTTAAACAGACCAAAGTTGTAGTTCTAGGTAATCTATCTAATCTCATGTGTGTCATCATGTTGTCAATCCATATTGCTATATCTCATGCATGTGTCTCATCAATTCATCATGTTGTCATATCCATATTGAATTAGTATCTTTTGAAAACATAGATCGTAAAACAGTTTATAAAGTTATTAAAAAGCATTACAAGATTCATTGGGATCATCCAATTTAAGAACCTCGGCACTGAAATCTGATACAATTTATAAGAGCATTTCTCTGTAAACTGGGCAACTCTTCCTAAGAAGGTTGTCTTGGCAACTTTTTTGGTGTGTAATAGGTACTACCTATGTATTTGAATGAAAAATACCGTTTAAGACGTTTTGCAGACGGCGGGGCGGGCCGGATCGGTCAATTTTAAGGATAGCGCGATCCTATACTATCAACGCACTATCAAAGACTCTTTTTGCCTGCCGAGACCAAAAAGAGTCTTTTTCTTTTTAAAGGACGCGCCACAGGTGCCCGGCGGGCACTGGCGGCGCGCGGTGTGCTTTGATTTCGAGGTGAGGGCAGCCGCGGGCATCGACGGGCAGACGCGGTCTTTATTGCTTTGCGGTCAGACCGCCCCGGCCCGCCGTCTACAAAACGCCTAAATATACAAAATTAATCTTTTTTATTCTTAAAAATCTTTTGAGCTTAGAAACTTAAGTATAATAGAAATACAAAAAGTATCAGAAATCATTCCTAAAACAATTTTCCTAATAGTTTTTTCTCTATATCGTTTTCAATTAATGTTCCCAAATTTTTCGCACCGATAAGTGTCTTTTCGACTAAATCTTTCCTAGATTCTGGTGTATCTGCCATTGAATGCTCTAAGATCTGCCATAACTTAGTGTTTGGAGCAGGGTTGTTGCGAATATCAGCATCAGCGGATTATCAGCATTGGTTTCAATATGAGCATCCGTATTAATCGATGCTGATTTCATTGCTGATTACATCGTGTCATGACCATTGAAGGCGGGGTTTGCGCCTTGCATGCGCTTCCGAGAGTTTTTGACCAATCGAAGATCGTAAATCGTCAGTTGTCACTTGTTCCCTCGAATGATTAGTAAACAAATGACCCATTATCGCAGACGCAGACATTTTGCCCGTGTAACTAAATCTTTTGAAAGTTTTGTCAATATCGACGACCTCCGTGGCCGAGAGGCGGGCATGCAAACATACACATACAAACATAGGTATGGGTCAAACTGAGAACTCCTTTTTTTGGAGTCGGTTAAAAGTGATCCGAAGTTTGATTGTTTTTGTTAAATAAAAGTCACAGTATTATTCTTACCTTTTATTTAAACTGTTCAATAAAGTTATTACTTTTGCTTAAAATTTCGTACCATAATATGTTTTTCAACACAGTTGCTTATAAATTGACTCTTATTACACTGTAGTTTCATAATTCATCCTGTTACGCACTTGTGCTGTAATGACCTTAATTACCGCACTAGTGCAAACTTTGTTTAAATTTTTTAACAAAAGTTTATAATCTTTTAAACTTTCGCGTTGCATTATAACTAAAACTTATAATAACGGGTCTAAACGCGACGTACTAAAGTATGTAGTAGTATTGATACTACTTCATTCCTCGACCTGAATTCCATCCATCCAAAAATGAAGTTCACATATGAGGTGGAGAACAACAGATCCCTCGCGTTCCTTGACATGGAAATCAAGGTGAAGGCAGATGGAACACTGGCTCATACTGTGTATAGAAAGCCCACACACACAGACCGATACCTATACACATCTTCTTATCATCATCCTTGGCATCTTCAATCGGTTAGGGAAATGCTTAAACATTGGAAATTTTTGTTTTTAGACGTGGGTTCGAGTCCCACCTGAGGTCGATGATTTTTTTCAAGTGTTCTGAGGTTCAAAATTTAAATATTATGTTCTTGACATAGGTCCCTACCTACTTTTTGACCGAATTGTGTGGTTCCTTCTATAAGGTGACCGAAAAGTGGTTCCTTCTATAAGGTTAAAAATATAAGATTATACCTTACCTTGAAATAATTCGGTAAGTTAGTAGTCGGCCATGACCTCACGCCTCATCACAAATATATTTAGTAGTAGATTATTTTTAACGAATATAAAAATGGTCCCTAGGTAGAGCAAACGGTGCTAACCTGCAACTGTCCTAGCAGGTACACAAGAATGGCCAGTTTAAGTATCGAATATAGTATCCCACTAATTGTGAGGATATAGATATGTGACTCAATCACGCTTTAACGGCCTAACGGATTTGGATGAAATTTTGCAAACATATTATGTGATCTAGATTAACATATAGAATACTCTTTAACTCAGTTAATGTTCCTGTGGGATATATTTTTCTTTATAATATATTCCGTTAAAATAAAGAACATATTATTGTTCTTTATTTGAACGGTTTGCGTTATGTGTCATACCAACATCCTGAAGTTGCGAGTACAGCTTGTTACAAATAAAGGAAAAGCTGAAATGCAGCAGGTCAGGAGACGTATTTTTGAATTGCGAATTCCAATTCGAATACGAAATGATTCGCATGCGAATGACTATAATCCCTATTTTTGAAAATTCATTACGTGAATTCTGCAACAAGTGGTTCGACCCACTCGTATTTCGATTCTACTAGTAGAAAGTTCGGAAGTATGACATTGACAAGTAAACATATGGTTCACACAAATCATATTCGTGTTCGAATTCAAGATTCATTTCGAATGCTTCAAAAATGCGTCTCCTGGATATGTGTCCTTATTTAGCAAGCTGCTGGCTTGGGCCAGTGCTCTGCTCTGCTCTGCTCGGTAGGTCAGTGACAGTAGTAAAAATTAACTACCTCCTATGTGTTTAGGGGAGTCATCCACAGTTCAAAGTTTCTATGTTCATCTAGATATTTGGCATGCAGGATTACAGGTCTGGACAGGTCATCAAAACTGATGTGATAAAATAAAGAAATTCAATAAAGCTCTCGGTTTATTAGTTAAACAAATATCACTTTTATTTACAACCGAAGCGATCACAAATCATAGTACTAACTAAACGTAATCACCTAAAACTACTTAACAGATCGAAATATTTACAATAGCATTAACAACTCGTCGACTCGCGGTGCGGTCGCCTGGTGGTCGCGTCGGTCTCGGCGCGGGCTCGTCTCGGGCTCGTCGCGGGCGCGGCGCGGTCACGCGGTGGCGAGCGGCTGCGTGACGACGGGCTCGCGCTCGCGGCGCCGCGGTGACGCCTCGTCCTCGCCGCCCGCCTCCGTCAGCCGCAGCGCCACCTCCAGGTCGCGCAACACCTGCAACCACCACACACACACATGCTATAGCTGTGCTGTCCGACAGATATATTTTTATTGCCGCAATTTTGATTATAGTTTCGGCCGAAACCGAACCCTAACGTGATTGTAACGTTGAATAAAATGAAGTGCGCCGTTCTTTCCAGGTTTAAGAATAATGAAATATCTCGCTGTCCTAATATTACAGGATTATGTTTCACGATGTATTTTTGAAAAAGGTTTTTGACGACCCCCGATTGACCGACGATCCGACGAATCGTGGATCCGACGATTGACGACCCCTGTAGCCGAAAGGCAAGCATGTATAGTAGAACTTGCCGTCGCCTTCTCTGAGGTCCCGGATTTGATTCACGATCGGGGCAATGTAGAAAACTAGGCAACTTGCTTATATATTTTTTTAGATCTGGGTATTGTACCCTCGTTGTTTTTTATTTGTATAACATAAGTGCTTAAGCTTTTAGGTCAGAGCAATGTATGTAATGTTGTCCAATATTTCTATTATTATTTACTTGTTATTTATGGTCCAACTAAAGTATTAAGTATTTAATCGGATTTATATCTTATGTGTAATTTTTTACCTAAAACAATAGTACGAGTAGTACCTTATTGAATACCGTGAGCACAATTAAAATTGTCAATGAAATAAAACATGTAGCGTAACTGTCGCAGGTTGAAAAAGTCGTTCAATTGCAAGGCTAGCCATTTCATAGAAAAACACTATTCAACCACACGCCTAGTTTTACAGTTAATTCATTAAGGAATTTAAAACATTCGACATCAAGGCATTCACGGCTGACTTAAACCGCCGTAACGTAGAATTCATACATTTCTCCGCCACCTCGGCGCTGTTCGTATTATATTATTGTAAATTGTTTTTGGACAGATATAATTAAAATAAGTTCCCAATGTTATTAAGTGCAAATAATGGAGTAAACCAGCGACTTCAGTGATTTAATTTTGTTTTTCGAAATAATAAAGAGAAATATAATACTAATATATATTATTTTATATACATTATTTTTAGAATAGAATAGAATAGAATATTTATTTATTTGCTTAAGACACAGTATAAATGCTGTTACAGAATGGGTTGTGCATATGTCTTGCTTCATTAAGATAGCATGCAAATATAAATTAGTTAAATTAAACATTGACAATTATAAAGTCGTATTAAAAATTGAATACTAATTAATTATAAATCATTGGAATTAAGGACACAATAATATAAACAATACAAAATAAAAACCATTAATTAATTCATTTCAATGTCAAAAAATCTCGAATGTCATAGAAGCTGTGTTTATTTAGCCATTTAAACAGTCTAGATTTAAACAAATTAATAGTGAGTCCCTTCATTTAAACTTTTATATACACTTTTGTAAATATTATTTACTTTATATTACATAGTTTTAGTTTATTAATGAATTTATATATTTGTGTAAATAGAATATGTTCTTAACAACTTCGAAACACCATAATAGTTGAATATACTTCTAGAAAGAAAAAATAAAATAAAGAGAAATTGCCCAATTATGCAAATTTATTATAATTTTTTGCATATTTTGAATGAATGAATGTTTATTTTGCAGCCAAAAAGACAATAGGCGGTGTTGCAGCAGCAAAAAGGTCCCCGTCTCAGCATATTATGTCGTGGCTCACGTCGCGACGCTACTGAATTGTATTGTGCCGTGATCATGGTGGTTATACCAGCCCCGAAATATAGGTATCATAATTCATTTAAATGAAACTACTTTTACGGATTATTTCGCGATTTATTAACATTTTATTTAACCTGACGTTTCGAACACTTTACAGCATTCGTGGTCACAGGTAGACTAAGGTGTTATTCGTCTTTACAATATTTTGAAAAAATATAAACTACCGTCACTCAGTTAATATTAATTTGTGTTCCTATCTACGCAAAAAGAGCTAATTGTATCTAGAGGTCTTGCAGTGCGGGGCCTAGCATGGGATTTCGTTAAAACAGGATCCCATGCTGGTGGTATTTTCCAACCATCTTCTCAAAAGTAGTTTCATTTAAATGTATCGTGTTCGCGTAAATAAAAGACAACAGTATATCATAATTCACTCTAAAATGACCTCTACTGTTGAACGTTGCGTTCAACTACTTGGCTAATCGAAGTCTAGGCGTGTGGGTTGAATGGCGTTATTCAATGAAAGGGCTAGCCGTGCAATTAAACGGCTATTTCGAACAGTTGGCTGCGACATGGGCAACAGGTGTTTGTTAGCTTTTCAGTGCCAAAATTTTAAAAAATGGTTAATAAATTTACCTTACTGTATCTTTAACAAAAATTGATTCTTTTGAAAAAAAAAATACGGTAACAGTATGTTTTTAGCGTTTTAAAACAATTTGAATTCATCGCAACGCTCGAACCTGTCAATGCGTCTAAAATGCCGTCAAGTCTCCCAAAATGAATTGTGTCTAAGTATGGCAGTTCTTAGTTTTCTTAAGTTAAAAATGAATTCCTTATATTTAAAGTGCTGCAAAGTGTGTCCCAGTTGAAAAGCAAAAGTGTAAACGCCAAAAAAGTTATTATTTGTAACAATTGGAGAAATCTGCTAAGCATAATGGCGTCAATCTTGCACAAATTACAAATATATCTGCTTCAGAAGTGGACACAAGCTTATTGTTTCCATAGTTTCTATTTGTGACGTATGCGGGCGAACATTCGCCGCTAAGATTGGCTACGTTAGTCACATTCGAGCACATCAGCGAAGCCCCAGAATCCAATAGCAGTCGCCGTAGCCGTATCGGCATGGAGGACATCATCATTGTTTCCATATTTATATCTGATCTTTTAAAAATACGTGTCGTGTTCTGTTTGAAGGTAGATGTGCAGTCGTGTGTGGGTGAGGGTGTGTAGTGTGTGCTGTGTAGTGTGTAGTGTGTAGTGGGCACTCAGTACTCACGTCGGTCTCCTTGTGGTCGAGCAGCGAGTAGCGCGTGTGCAGCGCGGTGAGGTGCGCGAAGGTGAGGTGCAGGTGCGCGTGCAGGCGCAGCAGCGCCAGCTCGCGGAAGTGCGCCGCGTACATGTGCGCCACCACGTGGAACAGCAGCCGCACCACGCGCCGCACCACGCCCTCGAACGCGCCCGGGAACTCGTTCGCTGCAACAGACAGTACAACACCTACATATAGATAGCATCTACTACTCTACGCAACTCAGCGCCAGTTTGAGGGTTGTCTTAAAAGATGATGTGGCGAACTGATATCACTGAGGCTCAGATACACAAAATTAAATAAACTTTTTACAGCAAGTCATTAATAGATAAAATGGAAATCCGTTATTGGCCGTTTGTGTATACATATTTAATTTTTACTAATGGATATGGATTTTTTGGGAAAATAATATAATCACAAATAACAGAAAGGCCCGCCTGTGACCATTTATACCCAAGAATCACCAGGATTACCAGGAGCGTAGCGAATCTTACTTGTTCTGTGATTACCATAGATGGATTACTAAGAATAAGTAACGAGACTTACCATATTTAGTGGGAAAGACTGTCTCATCGTTGACAGTCTTCTGTGTGTATGTCATGACATAGTCGACGTACTGCGGGGCGGCGACGCGCGACTTCTTGCCGCGCTCGTCGTACCAGGCGTAGGTGCGGCCGCCGGGGCCCGTCATGTCGGCGCACGACGCCGGCGTGCAGAACTCCGACACTGTGCCGTACAGCAGGTTCACGTGCTCGAACAGCGCCAACGCTGCGGAAACGAGAACCTCATTTGAGTGCGTGCAGACTTCAGGCAGACCATATAACACGAGGACTCCATGCATTAGAGCACTGCGGAGAGGTGGGTCCGGCCGTCCACCCTACAATTTATCATTATTTACAAGCTGACCCGGCGAACTTCGTGTGAACATGTCTACAGCTTCCTCATTACTCTAAAACGAATTCTAAGCCTGCCATAGTTTAACGCATAATGAGAGCCATCGAAACGTTCCAGTCATATAATTGCAGCAATCAGATCTTCGTTACTATGAGGTGTTTTTTGTGTGTCAGCCGACGAAACGTGTCTCCAGCTGACACATGCCGTTTAGGCAAACCAGGAAGGTTAGGGTTTTAGAATATAGTTAGAAATTTAACTAATAATGACAGCAATGATAGCCAAAAAAACTAGCCATCACACTGAATTACTGTTGAAACTACGATCGTAAAACTATGTGCGAGCTGGAGACCCATGTCTCTGGCTTGCACATCTGTATCTTCGTAATTACTCAAGATACGATCATAATTTATACCTCAAAATTCGCGGTCGAATTGCAGCATTCGACTCCAAATATATCAAAACTTAATCTTGAATAGTTTAAGAGCTACGAACCGATAAGTATGTGTAAGCTGGAGACCCATGTCTCCAGCTGACACATGGTGAATTAGAGTAACTGTATAAGTTAGAGTATCATTTTAAACATGAAATGATTCGTTGTAATAGCAGCACAAACGATGTTTAATTTCAAATCTCTGGGCCTCTTGGTTTCATAATTATAAGCCAAAACCTGTTTTCCCGCCAAAAAATTCAAAATAATGGCTCGGAAGCGGGCAAAGCGCGACGTTGCCGTTCCGTGCACTACACTATTGTAGTCGAGTTTGAACTCAAGAGCTAGTATTATTTGGAGTCATTTTAATTTGCGCTCTCGATCGTTTTTAATTCTATACTAAGAATGATAGACAAGGAGCCTTAAACATAAGGACAAAATAGTTCCTCCATAAGTTTTTATATTTAATTTTGGTGGTAGTGATTTCACACGCGGATGATTTTATATTTGTAATTTTTTGATGAGAATGTAATCTGTTTTTTCACATTTCGCTAATTTACATTAAAATATCATTCCAATAAACAAACTAATCTATTCTATTGATTTATTTACTATTTTTAATGTTTTTAAACAAAGTAAGTAATGGTTCAAAATAATATCTATGGTCGATCTCATAAGTTTTTTAACGGCATACGGTAACCTTACATCCGCTCGTTATTTACACAGAAAAGCCATTTTGTCATCGGCTCGGACCGGGCCGACGATTGAAGTAAAGTAAATTAAAATATTTTTACGTTCTAAATTGCGCTAAAAGCACTCAGCGTAAAACCGACCAAATATAATAGTCACAATTAATATTACACAAAATAGGGTTTCTTTACCTACCTGTTGCATTTATATGGATTCGTGCTAATAGTGCTTTAGTGCAATTCAGAACAAAGGGTTATTATAGCGCGACTTCCGTTTGATACTGTATATATGGTAGACTCTGACTTATCTGTGGTATCTATCAGGATTAGCGTTGGGATTCCACCCGGGTATATTCCCAAAAATGGGAAAATATTCGGGAACATTCCTAATGAACCGGAAAATAAACGGGTGGATTCGATTGTTGATATATTTATTATTTAACTCAAAATAATGTTAAAGCTTAGGTTCTAAGCATTTTTGTTGTTATTTATTTACACATACAATAAAAAACAGTACCTACCTTATAATCCATGAATTGATTCTTTAATCACAATAGGCAAATTATAAAACGTGTTTATTTTTCCAATCGATATTTATCATCTTTAGTTTTCTATTTACAAATTAAAAGGTTTGCAAGTTACTAATTTAATAGGACAATCGATGGCTAAGCGACCCCATGTGAGAATAGCTGGTTTAGTTATCCATCGTGGCGTAGGTAGTAACTGAATTCACAGCATCATTCGGAGCGGAGCGGAGGGCATGCAGACCAAAAGTTAAGTTCTACCGGCAAGTTTACCTACATCGTGTGATTACGTGCCAACAATTTACCAATAGAAATAGGTATAAGTGTACCTACTATACGTTAAAATCTCTCCTATTTATTATTATTTTCTAGGTTTTCAGTGCGAATAAATTGATGAATATAGAAATTCTTAACATTTATTAAAAACTCCTATCTGATTTATAAATAGATCATGAATGATTTATAATTTCCTGAGCAACACAAACATTAAAAACATAAATAATATGTAATAATCTCACACATTATAACTTCTCTGTATTATAAGTACTTACTTAATATCATCTTAAAAATCACTCTAACTCGGGACTATCTATAGACTTAATAAAATATTTACGTCGTTTTATTTCCAAGTTCTCTCTAATAATTCTGACTGCTGTGTCATCTCACATTAGGAAAAAGTTTCAAGTCATATTTTTGTAATAGACTCCTAAAAATGGTGGCAAGTCTTATAATTACATAGACTTTTCGTCACTAGCTCCTAGTCTATCATTCTTAGTATTAAGAATAAAAACGATCGAAAGCGCAAATTAAAATTACTCCAAATAATACTAGCTCTTGAGTTCAAACTCGACTGCAATAGTTTAGCGCACGGAATGGCAACGTCGCGCTTTGCCCGCTTCCGAGCCATTATTTTGAATTTTTTGGCGGGAAAACAGGTTTTGGCTTATAATTATGAAACCAAGAGGCCCAGAGATTTGAAATTAAGCATCGTTTGTGCTGCTATTACAACGAATCATTTCATGTTTAAAATGATACTCTAACTTATACAGTTACTCTAATTCACCATGTGTCAGCTGGAGACATGGGTCTCCAGCTTACACATACTTATCGGTTCGTAGCTCTTAAACTATTCAAGATTAAGTTTTGATATATTTGGAGTCGAATGCTGCAATTCGACCGCGAATTTTGAGGTATAAATTATAATCGTATCTTGAGTAATTACGGAGATACAGATGTGCAAGCCAGAGACATGGGTCTCCAGCTCGCACATAGTTTTACGATCGTAGTTTCAACAGTATTTCAGTATGATGGCTAGTTTTTTTGGCTATCATTGCTGTCATTATTAGTTAAATTTCTAACTTTATTCTGAAACCCTAGCCTTACTGGTTTGCCTAAACGGCATGTGTCAGCTGGAGACACGTTTCGTCGGCTGACACACAAAAAACACCTCATAGTAACGAAGATCTGATTGCTGCAATTATATGACTGGAACGTTTCGATGGCTCTCATTATGCGTTAAACTATGGCAGGCTTAGAATTCGTTTTAGAGTAATGAGGAAGCTGTAGACATGTTCACGAACTTCGTACTGCTTCAGAATAAAATAATATTTTTTCCAGATATGAACAGGTTGTACGGGAAAATGAAATTAACTTTTTTAGCATTTTCCTAGCCATTTATCCATATTTTCGCACTCCATTTCCTTTTAAACCTTCCCTGGATTTGTGAATTCAAGACCAAAATTAGCCAAATCGGTCCAGCTGTTCTCGAGTTTTAGCGAGATTAATACAAAAGTTTAAGGTAAGACTCTGGTAACAACAACAATGTTGCTTCCAACGTAAGAATTAATTCACCGTTTTCTCAGAACTTTTCAAAATATAACGTCATCCGTGTCAATTTGTCCTTTGACCACTTAGCCCGATGTTATTAATGTTTTAATTTAATTCAGATTATGGCCAGCAGCTGCTACTACCACATTCGCCAATGCCTTCGCCTTTACCATGCCCTCTTGTTTAAAAATGCCAAATATCTCCAAAAAATGTCAGTTACATTTAAATGGTACTGTTTACCACATTGATTTAAAATAATATACTTACTTATCTTTAAAATTAAAAACGAAGAATGCCGACTGCTTTAAGTAAAGGTGGGAACGTGGTTAATTTAATCATTAATTTATTCGATAATAGTTCAGGGCAGATAATGGATGCCTATGGGTTACTTGCGTCCTATTAGTCGGAGTTTTAGCTACACCAGTGGAAAACTTGTTGAACCTCGTGAAGCATTGGCGCCCTCTTAACTTCTGTGGCAAGACGCGTTTACCGGACATACAAACACAATTGTTTCATCTAGTTTTTACCTTAAAAAACGAGGTGTTAAATGTAGTTTTAATAATTTCAAATCCGTTTTAGTGTACAGTGCCTAAACCGTTTACAGTGGGTAAACTGAAACCCTTTTGCGTACTCTCTACTGTACCTTCTACGCTGAATGTTGATATTTATAGCTCATTGGAGTGGCTGCCTAGAGTTTCAATCTATCTGGTATTTGATACAGATACAATCATCCTAATCCGTCTCTTTGATTAGAAAACTCGCGCTAAATAAAGATAGATACTCTTTATTGCACACCATACAAAGAAGTTACAGTTATTTACAAAAAGATGTACAAATTCAGGTGAATGAAAGAAAGGGTTGGGACAGCGGAACCTTCCAAGCTCGAGTAAAATAAAGACCTAATCCATATTATTTCCTCTAGACGAGGTCGAATGGATAATTGAAGATAATCGTAACGATTTTTAAATGAAAGTGTTTTAAATTGGAAACGGTGGACTGCATTACCGTTATCAAAGTGAAACGAGCATCGATCAAACCGTCGATTCCGTGTCATCGGATCCGTATTGTCATTGCCTGCGTGCGCGGCGCGCGGCCTCCGGCGCACTGCGATCGCTACTTGCGTCGAGTGATTCTGTATTCATCACAAGTCGCGCTTTCTATACGCTACATTTCGGGAATGGATCGGTTAGAATACGTACTTGTAGTAGTGCTTTTCACTCATTTTTATTTACGTCCAAAAAACATGTCCCTAGAAGTATGGGAAGTTTGGGAAAGGGGGCCCGTGGCCCCCTTTCCCAAACTTTATGGCTCTAAGAATGTAGGCTTCATTTTCTACGGAATAAGTTCCGGGGTCCAACTGGGTAACAGTTCTAGTTGGATCAGTCAGAGTGCGGTTAGCTTTTCTTCGGATATTTGGTTCAAGACAATATCTGCGCAAATCACTAGGATCGGTAAGGGCTAGCTAGAATGGGAACGTCTTTGCCGTTAACTGATTCTATTGATTCATTTTTTAGCGTATACTACTAGCATTTTGTAGGATCGTTGATTTATAATGAGATGAATTGAGTTTGACCGTGATTCGTGGTCATGAGGAGCCCGATGGCCGGTGGGCAGGTGGGCTTGGCATGGGCGTTGGACTGGAGTATACTAGGTGCAGGAGACGTACTGTGCGAGGCGAGCCACTCGTTGTAGTCGAGTCCGTGCGGCAGCTCGACCAGCTGGCGCATGTCGATGTCGGGCAGCTTGCGCTCCAGCAGCGCCTCCTGCAGGTACAGCTTGGGGTCGCCGGCGCTCTCGCCCTCGCGCTCCTTGCGCCGCGCCTTCCTGCAATCACACGATACATATTGTTAAAAACGCTGTGTTTACCTATAAAGACATATTTTACACATGTTCCCCATATAACTCTGGACTGTTATGTTTACTGATATGTAATATTGCTAATATTTTTTCCAATAAATAAATGCAACCACAACAATCGAACACCTAAATTTTTCACATTCACACTTGAAAACTACGAAATTATTAACATAATTGTACTTCTGCTTAGTTCAAATGAACTTATTTTATTTCATTTTCAGCAATGCAGTGTCAAAAAGTTTAGTTATTTACTCTACTAGACTAGATAAATCTACTTTATTACCATCTTGTAGGAAGTGTAGGAGGGACACTTACAAAAAATCATTTACAATGACCAATGCAAACAAAATTGTTATAAAAACAGTTTCCTGCAAGATTTATCAAGGACATCGATTACGTGGCCGGCTGCTCACTGCGGTGTTCACAATACGAAATTCAAGTAAAAAAATGTGTTTGTTCGAAAGCAAGGTGCGGTATCATTCGCTAAACAGGTGCCGGGTACGTGGCTGAGGGATGTTTGAGGTGTTAAACAGTTTGATATGATAAGATTTTGTTATCTTTCAAGATTGATAAAGTCAAGGTAATCGAATTTGTACTGATAACTGTAGCATATGTGATCGAATAGGTAGGAAACTAATTAGTTCGATCCAACAAGATATACAACCCGACCCGCGCATTCACCTTTAATATCTTATGTTTTACAAAACAAAGACTATCTAGTAGAACGAATGAATGAGAATAAGAAGATGTGGTGGTAGTTACTTTAGTAAGACGAATTCGCAGTGTAGGGTTACGTATATATTTACCTACTTAAGTTCATAACGGATATTGGACGACTCAACTACTGTTCAACTCACCTATTTTTGATTGAACTAAAATTAACTCAACTAACGGACTATTCATCTTATGTTTGTTTAAGACATCGGTTGTTTTATATACGTACGAAATACCTAATGGACGACTCGCCTACGGCTATCAATACGTCGCGCCACTTTAGATTGTTTGCTAAAACGAGGGACGCTATAGCGCCTTTAGTTTATTCATACTGCACGCTGGATTTATTTCTGAAGTGGTAGTGGCAAATTTTGTTTTTAGAATGACACAATTTTTAAACTAAAATTGTAACTTAGCGCTCGGCGGCCGCTGCCACGGCACGCCTTTGCGCTTTGTGTGGTCACTGTTCTATCTAACCTAACCCAGATAAAATCAATCCAGCGCGCAGTATTAATAAACTTTAGACCCCACCTTCATTCTATCAAATAATCTAGCGCGGCGCGCAGTATTGATAAACCGTAGGTGAATCGTCCATTATTTAAATCAACCTTAGGTAGTTGAATTGACCGTAGATGAGTTACTTTACTTATTACAAACATATGTGAAACGATCGTTGGATATTTCAACCAATAGGTATTTCGACCGTAGTTATATTGAAAATAGTTATAATGACTTTAGTTGAAATGATACGTAGGTAACCCAGTGTTGAGGTACAATAAGTACCTAGTGTTCAGAGAATGACTGATGCGGATAGGGGGTAAACCAACGATGGGTAAGCCCTCGACATTGTTGGTGTGAGTGAACTGTACATAAAGTAGAACATAAATACTTTAATACTGACGAATCGATTTGCACATATTTTATTTGTGCAGTGATAATCACATGCCAACTTACTTCCATCCATCGACAATTTAATAATACTCGTATAGTTAATTAGCAGAAACTCAAGCGCTTACTTGCATTCCTACAATAAAATGTATTTTACGAAAGAAAAATTATTGCTTGAACTTGATCGTCCAGAAAGGCTCACCTCGCCTGTCATTGGCGTTGCTTACCTCTGGGGCACTGTATAATGTAGTTTTAATAGCAAAGACGAAGAATAATAGTAATACCGAGCTTTTTCGCTGTTTGGATAGCAAGCACTAGTAAAGCAATAGTAGTGTGAGCGAATCCTGAAATGCAAGTATGTAAGAGTAACTGTTTTACAAACTTATAACTTTAGTTGTTTACTTATTTCAAATAAATAGCAAACAAGACAACTGAGTTGACCATGCAGATAAACTAACTGCGTAAAAGATTACAACAAATACTCTATTCCTGCATAAGATGTAGTATGACAAATTTGTACGTAAAAACAGTGGTTTAACCTTAGTCCCGGAATAGCAAATGCACTCTGAATAAGACAGTTACCTACTGTCACTATTCCGGGACTAAGGTTAAACCAATGTACTAACGTACAAAAATCAGTGGTTTAAGCTTAGTCTGGAGACGTATTTTTGAATCATGCGAATTCCAATTCGAATACGAAATGGCAAGATTCGCATGCGAATGACTAAAATAGCTATTTTTGAAAATTCATTCTGTGTATTCTGCAACGAGTGGTCCGACCATAAAGTTAATATACAGGTATAGAGGAACAAACGGCTGAGCGAGCGAGATGCTACTAGCAGCAACACTGTATGATAAAAAGAGATGCGTGATGCGTCATAGGAGAACCGTTTTTTGGCAACTGTTTGACAGCTGGCGGCACTTAGAGGCACGCTGAGAATTCGGGCTCTGTAAATTTTTTACTTCACATCGTGAATATTATTGAGAAATAGTGCTTCATAAATATGGTGACTTGTTCAGTGATTGATTGTGGTACCACACAACGACTTAACCCCGCAAAATATTCATTTCTCAGGTAAATTAATCCAAGTCGACACCTCATAACTTTGGATTTATTTTTGCTTAAACGCTTAAAATTTTAAGTGTTTAGTATGATAGTTATCTTCAAAAACCATTTATTTATGTAAGAAGCAAAGATTGGATACTCTTAATGCAGAATTAACGAATATCTTGTGTAAAGAAATAATTTTCGTTTTACACTAGGGCTGCATCAAGTTATTGATGTTTCGTTTCCACTGTCTAGGTATCACGCGGTAGACGAAAATTAATTTTATGTTTTAAATTACTGTTGTTAAAAGTACCTTTATGAAGTTTAGTTATGAATTATCTGGAAATGTAATCCCACATAAGATACTTAGCCTATACATAGGTATAAGTTTTTGAATGCTGGAATATTAGGCACTTTCTACTACACATACCTACTTAAGAATAGAATAATTTATTTTCTAATTACATGACTATTAAGAGCTGTTATAATATTAAAAGTAGGTACTTTCATTGGTTATTCATGTATCTTTCAGATTTTCTACTTATTCACCTGGAATATATGGCTTAAAATAATTGATCGTCCAAACTGGATTCCTAAAAACATTCATGTATATGCGGCAAGCATTTTGAGGAAAAATTTTTCAAGACACAAAACGAGGAGCGAAACTATTTTTGATGAAATCTGCAATTCCAACTAAGTTTGTTCCGGTAAGCTTAAATAAAATCAATACTATTCTTCTGCTGATAATTAGCACCATGTACCTACAGTTTTTCAAAAGCAATTAAGTAGGTATATTTATAAGTTGGGTGTGCCTTTTACTATCATAACTTTTAATTTGTATTACTGGAAGTTTGAAAATATTTTCTCATACCATTTTACATCGTGATGATCACTCTGGGTAAAAATACATAAAATACTTATGATCGAAACTTAAAATTCATAATATTACTAATAATATAACCTGGTTTATATCAATATTTGTTTTCATATATTTTAGAAATTTTAGAGACAAATTTTCAACTAATATTTTTTTAGCGCTCGCCTGCCGCTGTCGTGGCATGCTAGCTACGCTCGCCGCTAGCTAGCTAGCTTTGCTAGCTACTCATTTTTTTTCTTTTTCACAGGTCAACATAAAGCTTAGACGCATAGTGTCATCCTAAGTTTATAGAGATATTGTATCAAGTATTGTATAGAGGTTTTTAATCTATCCTTCTGAAGATGTAATAAATGTTTGCTTCATCATCATTTCAGAAACAGGACGTCCACTGCTAAATGGGCCTCCCCCAGTGACATCCAGATCGGCCGGTTGGAAGCGGCCTGCATCCAGCGCATAAAGTGAAAAATATTTTAGAGAAAAATAAAAACACATTTTGATTTTGATAAAAATAAATTTGATAAGAACGTTCTAAATATTATTAGTCGTACTGATTTTGGAAATTATTTTGGTTCCTTGATTGCCCATTAGTTTGAGCAAGATCCACTTATTAGTCACAGATATATCTCATTACAAAATGTATAATTGAAACATAGTTACCGTTAAGATTGAGGTACGAAACACAATTGAAAAATGTATCAAAGCTTACTTTAAGAAATTATTTAAACAAAATTATATTTTCCGAGGGCAGTGAGAATTGATATAAGTAGGTACCTTTAAAGCATTGATAAAAAAAATGATTTAAATGTCTTCTGTGTTTTCCTTAAATATTATTACTTCACTTGTTCACCCTGGGTCGTATTTTCAGCCATTCTAAATCCCTTCCCATCCTATTTTAGTTTTAATAATTCTACGACTGTAACTAATAAATAAAATCGATATCGATATTAATGTGTAATTGTATACATCACTGACACGCATACATAAACAATTTTACACACACAAATGTTTTCCAATTTCGGTTTCGTTTGACAGCTCGCGTTTGTTCCTCTATTCCGTAGGTATATTACCTTTATGGGTCTGACCCACTCGTATTTCGATTCTCCTAGTAGAAAGTTTAGAAGTATGACTTTGACAAGTAAACATATGGTTCACAGATTAAAAACTTTTTTTTTCGTTCCGTTCCATGCTATTCATTGCCGGTTTTTAAAATTAATAAGTTTTTGCATTCCGGTTTTAAATATTTTCCGCGTGAAACGAAAATAGTTAAGGAATTTTACCATAATAGCAACACACACAGAATTCGAGTGATTCAAAAATGCGTAAAATCGGGAGTGATAGAAATAGAATTCGCACACGAATCGTATTCGTGTTCGAATTCAAGATTCATTTCGAATGCTTCAAAAATACGTCTCCTGGACTAATAAATGCACTCTGAATAAGACAGTGTGTGTTTTACCGATCACTCATATACTCCGATCACATAAAAGTTGTTGTATTTACGCGCAAGAATCAATTAAAAAAAAATGGTTTATCAAAAATAGCCCTGTATAACAGGTCTACCGTGATGAGTATGACCGTATTGACCGTATCATTATGGCTGTGTGTACGCACTATGTATTCTTAATCAACTAATCGTTTGATATTTTTAACCAAGATGTTAAATACTATTAAAATGTTAATATGCTACATGAAAAATTTAACACTGACCCATTGGTTAATAAATAATTAGATTCTACAAAGCAGATATTTTTGTTTTTATATGTTCCAAAAGTTCACCATAGATGCTAAAAATGCCAACTTAAATGTGCAGCTATTGTTACTTTATTGCTAGTACCGACTACTAAACCAGATTGCAAGCCGGTCAATGGCGGCAAGTTAGTGACCAGTGCTCTGCGCCAAGCTTAAGGAGTACTAACTTCCCAAAGATTGCATCGACGAACGCGGAGAGCCACAGCAAAAGTACCTCCAGGCATCGATCCATCCCGGGCATATGCGTGCACCGAGAGCCACAGCGGCCTCGCGCCAAGACCAGTACCCGAAGAGACGGGTAGCACGATCACATCAGCTCCGGTACTGGCCGCTTCCGTTACAAGCCGCAGAGCACGGGTCGTGTGGTGGCCGCCTTTAGAGGCCATCGCTCGTGACCGCGGCGTTTGATATGTCAATCACACGCTCCACACTGTCGTTACTCATCCACTACAGCTTTGGTAGGTATTACTTGCGATGCGAAAGTGGTTATTAACGATGAGCGAGTAAGGCAGGACAGGTCTAACGCCCGACAAACCCGAGACAGTTATCTATATAATGAGACCGACACTTCGACATGAATCGACTACCAACATAGTTCAGTGACGGTAAGATACCGATGATATTACTTATCTTTATCGAATTGCTTTTAAGCCAATAAAGATAATTCTTGAAAATAACACTTATTACAAGTCCGAATAACACATTTGTCATAAGAACAAAGGACACCAACAACACATGTTTCACATTTTCCAGGTAAGGAGCTGCCGAGAAATTTATCAGCGCGCTCACCTGAACGGGACAGCAGAGTAGAGATAGGAAGGCAACGAAAACAGCACGCCGAGGACCACGGCGTGACACATCGCGATGATGACTGGCGGTCGGTCACTCGCGGCGCACCGCCTGCGTGCCCCACGCCCGTGAGCGCGACAGAACTCGCCGTCTCTGTCTGGCACACCAGCGAAAAGCGTGTGCGCTACTTATCACCCACGCTATTCAAAAAGATGAAGGTGAACAAATTACGTTGTTTATTTTGAAACTGGACTTAAAGGGCATATGATGTGACGCATTTCATTAATGTTGTGAACGTGTTCTCTTCTACTCCTAGCGCTACTTTCGCCTTCTGTAAAATTTGCATTTTGTTTTTAATTCGAATTGCATGGCTTGTTAGTCTATGAAAGATTGATAGGTCGCGCATGCAGCAGCTCGGCCGGAGTGGTCGGTTAGTGTCCCGGTACTCCCGGTGCAGATCGTTAACCCGCAGGCGGGCGGCGTGCCAACCGCGTTACCAGTGTCGTTTTGCCGGCTCCGGGCTCGCGCTACTAAACTACGTCTAGTACTATTATCTATTCTGTGTCCACGTTCCCACAGTAAGGAGGTCTTTGGTTCCCACGGCCCGCTCTAACTAACAGCGTGGCCGAAACGCCGAACAGTGACAACCAGTGCGGCAGTCAGCCGCACAACGAGATCGCCGGTTACCGAATATCCGATAGCCAGTAATTGTGGAACAAAGTTAAAATAATAATAGTATTGAAAGGTTTGAAATAAATAATTCTTAGTATATCATGCTTTGCAATATTTTACTGAGGATTGGTATGTTAGTTAGTCACAAACTCAGTAACAGCATAGTTACATTTAAAGGTATACTTACATTTACCAAAAAGGAGAATAACTTACTGAATATATATATAATAATAATACTAAATCGACTTTAATCATCCAGCTGATTTTAGCTAATTCTAAAGGTCAGAAGAACATTCATAAATTATAGAATTGTATCTCCAGCTAGCAAATTATAAACATTCATTCTCCATTTTTCTCAGTGGGGAATTCGGGACCAATATTAATAAACCAATAGTGTAAGCAGATCGTTCATATACTTATTACTATCTCTGCTGCACATTCGATTTCGACGGCGTTGCTGTTATTCTCGGATGTAGAGTACTAAGTCTACCAGATAGAACTTATTTGATTAAAATAAAAGAAAAGAAAACTAAACTAAATCATGGAACTGGTATTTTTGAATAGTGAACGTAAGAAATGGCCATGGCCATAATTTTCAACTGTATAAAACTATAAAGTGAGTACAAATGCTTCATGCAGGCGCAAAGTGCTCATCTTAAAAGAAAGCAATCCACTCTTACTAACACTTTACTTTTTGTATAGAGGAGCATAAGTAGACTTCTACTGTAATAAAGTCCAAAGCTACACATTTTTACAGAGGAGAGGAGGACAAAGGCCGGAACGAAATTTTGATTTAAAGATCATAAATCAGATAACACTGAAGTTTGTTTAAACAGAAAAGAAAAGATGCTGGGACAATTGAGTACAGGGTAGAAAGGCAAAAAGGAACTTCATTCGTGGATCAAGTAAAGTTGAGTTCACAGAAAGATGGAAAAAATATAGAAAGTCATTAAAAATACTACTCGTGGAATACCGTTAGCAAAGAAGAATGAAAAACCGCCAATAAACCTCAATGGCGATTGCATCCCTCGAAGACAAATTGCGTGACAAAAAACGATATTCTATTTTTTATTGAAGACTAAAGCTCATCCCGGTTTAATGTCCAAATGAAATTCGACAAAGCTATTAAATACAATCAATTGATGTTGGAATCGGGATAACATTATACCAACTTTTAAGTAGTATTTACCTACTTATTTGTCGAATTTGTATAGCATTTGTATACTTCACGGAATTTGGGCAACTAAGTAAATCTCATAACCAATTTTCTAAATCAGGGGACAAGAACAAAGAAAAATGTTTATAGGTACTTTAGTAAATAGTCGCGGTCGCAGCGCGTGTCCGGATTACGGTGACGATACACACACCTCAACCTTGACTGGATTTAGAATGTAAAAAAGCAATTAAACGCCGGTGTTACGCCTCACGTCACGGTCAATCCGCAGTAAATTACTAAGGACCTTGTATTGTACCTTCGTGGTGAAATTAATAGGAGACATCAAAGCTTTGTAATCGCAACTTAGCAACCTCCAGGAAAAATATCGTTATACTCATTTTTATAAACTACTATGGTTTTATACTAGTCTTGTTCCAAAAATCTACGTTCATCCAAATTATACTTAAATAATTAGGTATAAATATACATTTTAAAATTATTGGACATCAGTAAGTAGCTTAAGCTAAGCACTCGTGCCATAGAATAGAAATCAAAAACAACGACGGTACCATAACATAACACCCAAATCCCCTCAGAGATAAAAATAATAATCGACAATCGATCGAAATTGTCGATGCACGATATTAACTACCTAATCAAAATAATGTAAGATTCGCAATAGCTTGAATCTGCAAGCTCGCACAGCAGGTAAGGTGATAATAAGTAGTTAGTTGGATGTAGGGTAGGGCTGTAGGACTAGCGAGCGGTGTGGGGTTGAGATCGCGGGGGAGTGCGGACTGCCGAGCGAAGGTCAAGGCAGCGGATATCGCACGTAGGGTGCGTGCCACTTCTGTAAATATATTAACTTAGCTCTATCGGTTTTATCCTATTACCTAGTGGCGTAAACATGTTTTAGGCTATTTAGGTACGAAAGAAAACAAAGACAAATGCAGAAAAAAATCAAATACAATCCGACGATGATGTAACATCCAATAATGATAAACGTGTTGAAGTATTTTTGTTAACTTTGTTTGTATATGATGTACAGTCAACAGCACGTCGACCTACCCCAAAAGTCAAAAATTCTCCAATAGATTTTCAACTTTAAGCCTGACAAATAGAGTTCATTTTCAAATGAGAAAATTTGTCATTTTGTGGTAGGTCGACGTGCTGTTGTCCGTACATAGGCAGCACACAATGTTCAATGTAAGCTTGCTTTCTTACTACGAGTACCATTTAAAAAGATTTTTGTTGAGCACATTTTATATTGAAAAAAAAAAAGCAAATATTATAGCAGTAAGCACACCGTGTTCACCTTTTTACCCGACTGCCAAACGAGGGTTATGTTTTTATGGTTGTTTATACTCGCATAAACTATTTGGTTTGTAAACGTTATGTGCCGTATTGACGCACTGCTGTGGGCTGTGGCACTGTGCTAAATACACGACGTGCGTAACACCTACGTAAAAATCAATGACGTCACCCGATCAGATGGCACCTGTAGCTAGCTCTCCGCCCTCCCACCCTCTCACCCATCGCTCGTCTCGTTGAGGGAGGCAGTGACGTCATTGTTGTTGATTACCTTCTATAATTTCCATACAATATTGTCCAGGCAAAAAACAGCCCGAAAAATTATGATTCATAATTATTTTGATGATTGTTTATTTTATTTTTTAAGTAGAGTCGGTGCCGTAATCAGCGATGCCATTTGCGGACCTTCGTTTTCTTTGGTATTTCTTAAAACTTAAGACGCTTATCGGGCAATTATAAATTAATAAATCGTCAACTTATGCATTTTTTTAAAAATGACATCGTCGGTTGTTTGCGCCTGGGCGACATTGTATGTATATTGCAATACTTAGACAGCTGCATGGACTGTGTTTCTGGCTATGCAGCTATTTAAAATGGGATCGCGCTTATTAGAAACAATGTTGTTCGCAAGTCGCAACGAGCGAGCGAGAGTGGCGGTGGACGCTCGCGGGCGCGGCAGGCAACAGTGCAACTGTGGTGAAGGGACGGTCGATCTGGCAAAGGGCACTGCGAGTCGCCGCCGACTCGCAATTCAAACACTCCAATACATAAGTATAACAAAATACGTTGACAAATGCTGATACACCTCCATGTCATTAATACAATAGGTTAAGTGGACAAATAATCAATCATATAGTATAGGAGGGACTTTTAATACTTAATTAATTTGACATTATGGTGTTTCAACTTTGGAATACTTTTACCAATTGCAGTAATTTTTGAAACACCTTATACAGTGTGTCCTGGTTTTGACCGGCGATAATTTAATGGCTTATAATTCATCATCTACATGAGGGAGGTTTTTTAGATGATAAAATTTGATGAATTAAAAGCCCTAAAATTATCGCCGGTCAAAACCCAGACACACTGTATAGTATATCGGCCTAAATCGATCGCTCATCGCGGCCGCGGCGATGCAACATGCGGGCTCGCGTGGCGCAACGCAACGCTGCGTGAGCCTCTCACGTGAAGGCCGTTGCGATTGCCTCCGCATACTAACTTTAGCTTTCACAAGCAACTTTTATGCATTGAAATACTTAAACGACAACGTTTTTCAAAATAACAAACAGTTGCCTGCGATTCGTGTAATCTTGTTGTATTTAATTCGATTCAGAAATCTTCACCAACGCGCGGTCGCGTCGCGACGCGACGGGTTTGTTTAGTCGCTAAGTGACCAAGAAGAAAATTTTGTTGAAATCACAATATTTAACAGTTATCGAAAGAGTTTATTTGATTTCAGTCTAGAAATAAAGTTGGGCAAAGGAAGCCAGCTTATCGAAATTGATAGGCGAAAAGGAATCTAGCCTAGCCTATTCGCTAGGTTCAATTTCAAAATCAATCTGAGAATTTAAGGGTAGCCAAACTTCACCCCTATCCATTTCTTGCGGGGGCAAGATGGGGATCCTCTCACAGCGTCCATCTCAATCTTGGCTTATATAAAGAGTTTCAACACTTTTTTTTGCAGAGGAAATGCGTTACTCATACCTGCTGTCGTGGGGACGCCAGCACAGCAGGTTATGTGGGACTTCTTCACAAGTGGCAGCGACTGCTTCTCATCACTTGCAAAGCGTGCCCACTAAAACCACCGCGTGTTCCAGCCGGTATTAGTAGCGGGACGACGAAGGATCGCTGTTAGCATGCACTCCGTCATCGAGTTTCAACACTAGAGATCCAACTAAGGTCTACTCCTTGACAGCTATCATGGCGAGAATGGTCTCAGGCGGGGTGGCTTAGCAGGCGGTGCTCGGGCTGCCATCTCGAGAAGGAAGTAGCGGAAAGGGAGCGTTATCCGCCACCGACACACTGGAAGCCGGAGGAGGAATTACATCCTCCACCTGCGGCTTCCTAATGGGCTCTAGACGATACAGTCAGGGTTGTCTGCTGTCCGCTTATGGAGACTCGGGACGGCGCAGCACGTTTTCCTACGCGCCCGCCAAGGGCTGCCCTCGCCCTTATGGAACTCTCTCTCTCAAGCATACGAGCAACAGCCGAGCTGGGACTGCGGAGTATGCCTTAGGCCTTATGTGGAACCCGTAGTCCCGCCCGACCCGACTAACATAGCTTTGGAACGACACCGTTAGTTAGTGCGGCTGATTTGTGATACGTAACCCATAAGGCACCTGTGGATTTTGCATTTCAATTGAAGATCGAATGATTTTCACAATGTACTTATTGTATATTTGACAATGTATGGATATACATAGATTCAAATTATGGGCACTAACAAAATCAAGTGTTAATTCGTTTAGTCCCAAATGGACGTCCTGTGGCTTTTATGTTGATGATGATGAAACCCTGGGTTTCCTGTAATGCTTGTAGCCTTGTGTCTGTGGGTACCTATGTTACAGAACAATAAATACAATCGATAATAGCAAAATGATATGAAAAATATCCAGGTTAATTGGGATGGTAATTAAATAAGTGGAATCGCTTTCCCGGTTGGTCGACATGATGATATCTCAATCGTTCGGAGCATCGCCCTATTTTTGGTACAAACAACAATTACCAATAAAGCACAAATCGATATAATGCCACGTTTTACTGCAACATATCAGTGCTTGCCAGTGGTTGATCTGCTGTGTCTACGTATTGTTATGGTATGGTACTTCTTATTTATGGGTACGATCGATTTCAGAGACTTAAGTATATGCATCAGACGTCTGGCGAAGGGTCTAATGACCCACGAGATGAGCGCCATCGCGCCGTGCATACTAAAAAGGTAACAAACAACAACACGATGACGAGACGCGGTCTACGCGCCCGCGGCAGTGCTTGCTGCGCGGGAGGCATCGATGAGCGCGACGTTCCGCGTCATTCAGAGGCGGCAGGCGTCAAAGCAGTCACGTGCGGCTCCAAACCTGAGCCTGCCCTGCGTTTTCAAAGTAATATTAGCGGCACACTAGCTCCCGAACAAGTCCTCTATTTAAATCGATTACAGTGCGGCATAAATAAGCTTTTGTTACATGCGCATAATTATGTAGGTCACTTGCGAAGCCCGCCGACCGTTACCGCCGCTTCGTTTACACGAGAATTAGCGATCGATATCTTGGAGAACATTCAGCAAGTAATGTTTCTTTAACTGATACAGGGTCATTTCTATTAGCACACATGATGTGTTAGCAATAGTAACATAGTATGCGGGAGTTATTATTATCTAAATTGTATAACATTAATTTTTTTGCACAAAACAATTAAACTTCGCTATGTTTAATTTTAAGTGAAGAAGTCTTGGGGAACACATTTGCCCAGCAACAGACAAGGCAGCATCAATGAAATTTCGGGTCGTTATGGCAAGTATGCTCGTCAAAGGGACACAAAAATAACAATAATACTGAAGAGCATATCAACTGTCAAAACTACACATTACAATAGACCAGATATTACGTAGGTAAAGTAAACAGAACGTGTGCGCGTAGCACACCTACCAAATACCTCAATACCCAATCTACTAAAATGGTCCAAAGACAATGACTCAGAAACAAGTAAAAGGTTTATGGAAATTACAAAGTTACCTCTACAACCGGTGTAATTCCTTGTTCACTTCATCAATCCCTTAATTAATACGATAAATCTCCTTAAGTATATTTACACCCAATTACAAAATTCTGTTATTTAAAAACGTGTCATCACTTCATAATCTATAAAATTTGATTTACATTCAAAAATCCTCATTAAAGAGATATAAATATAGATAGACTAGTAGTAATTGCTATCCGGAAAACCAGCTGAAAAGCTGAGATATAAAAATAGAATACATACTTGATCATAAAATAAAGCGGTAAAGAAGGATCAATGATAACTTTTATAGACAAAGTAATCCCTCACAAGTCACAACCTTACTATGTACTTATTTTGTACTAAGCACCACGCTGCACCAGTGATTTCGTCAATAGCTTTGCTTCAAATGTCGGTGGCAGGGACAAGCAACAACACCGCTGTGTTATACAACGTGTTAATAAAATAACGCAAAGCCAAAACCTCTTATGTTACCATACCACCTATTCATTTGAACAAATTTTGTTCTACAATCAAGTCATTCCCAAAATGCCAAAAATAAAATTAGGATTTTCATACAAATTGAAATGAAATGAACGTTTATTTGCCTTTGAAAAAGGGTACATTTTGATGGTAGTCGTGTCGTGGGGTTCAGCCTTTTCAGCCATCTATGAATAGCATGAAATACATTTTTATAATAATTATGTTATATTAAATTACATTACATATCAAATTCATAATCAAAAATATTAATTAGAATGTCATTAGCAATAATAATATCAATGTCAATAATAACATGTCAAAAATACAAATTAAGTCATTAAAATACAAAATTACCAATTCCCATTAAATCTGATTTAATTAATATTGTAATAACATTGTTCATTTTGTCATCTATATAGGTCTATATATCCATCTATATTGACTCGATCAGTTTGTATGAAAATTCAAATATATTTTTTTGGGTTTCGTGAAAGTTGTAGAACAAAAGTTGTTCAGTTTCATGGGCTGAGCTACCACCTGAAAGGTTTGCGTTATTTCATCAACACGTAGTACATTCTGTCAAGAAAGTTTCGGGAATTTATGATTTGTTTATGGTTCCAAATTCAAAATTATGTTTTTTTGTTGTTGTTAGATTGGCACAACTGTTTTTCATTTTGGCGCGGAGTTTGAGTTACATCTGTTAATTAGATTAAATACAGTATTGTTTTTAGTTATACCATATCTAGTGTGTATTGCGAATTTCATAATGGACAAAAACATCGAACAAAGAGTTTGTCTTAAATTTTGCATCGCCAATGGGATTTCGTGTTCGGAGTCTCTGAAAATGTTACAGAAGGCTTACGGTGAATCGACTTTATCAAAAACACGTGTTTATGAGTGGTACAAAACGTTCAAAAGCGGTCGAGATGTGATGGAAGATTTGCCTCGCTCTGGTAGGCCATCAACGTCTGCTACTGAAGATAACATCGCAAAAGTGAAGGAAATAATAGTGACTGAAAATCCTCATTCAAGTTTGAGATAGCTAGCCGTCGAACTTTCTGTGTCACACGAGTCGATTCGTACCATTTTAAATAATCAATTGGGTATGAAACATGTTGCCGCTCGGCTAGTCTCAAAAGACCTGAATTTTCTCCAAAGACTCAATCGCAAAAGAGTAGCTGAGGACATTCCGAGTCAATTCCGACCCAACATTCATGAAACGCATTGTTACTAGTGACGAGACGTGGGTTTACGAGTTTGACATGCAAACTAGTCAACAAGATTCGGAGTGGCGCCTTCCAACTGAACCGAAACCGAAGAAACCGCGCCAAACTCGATCGAAAGTCAGTCATGTTGACTGTTTTCTTTGACTGTCGCGGTGTTGTGCACTCATAATTCTTGCCAAAAGGTCAAACGATAAAAAAAGAGTTTTATTTAAGCGTTATGCGGCGTTTAAGAGATCAAATTAGACGAAAAAAGCCAGATTTGTGGGATGAAAATTCATGAATTTTGCACCACGATAATGCGCCTTTCCACAAGGCCATCATTGTGAACGAATTTTTGACCAAAAACTCAACAAATACCATCGAGCAGCCACCTTATTCACCAGATATGCCGGTTCCAGCCAACTTCTTTCTTTTTCCTAAACTCAAATTACCACTTCGTAGCACCCGGTTTCATTCGGTAGAAGACATAAAGGAGAATTCGCGGCGAGAACTGAACTCGATTCCGGAAAAAGCGTTTAAAAATGTTTTGATGATTGGATTATTCGTTGGCGTAAGTGTATCGCTTCTGAAGAAGCATACTTTGAAGGTGATAAAATAAATTTGGATGAATAACCAACATTTTGTGTATTATTAATCTTTTCCCGGTACTTTCTTGACAGAGTAGTATATTCAACGTTTCTGACCGCATGCAGTATAACATTTTGTTTGATTTGTGTAAATAACGTTTGCTGTTTGAGGGTTACCTGCGGGCGCTCCCAAGCTCCCACCGGTATATCGGAGGCATGCCTGAACATTTCTTTACTTACACATTGTATGCGCGAGACTTCCAGTGAGATAGGTTTTGAACTTACCTGAAAAGAATATAATATAATTTAAAATCAATGTCCACAACAAAATATAAAGGATTGGGTACTTAAAAGAATAAATATTTTTTTCATTTCAGCCACAAGACGTCCACTGCTGAACGTAGGCCTCCCCCAGTGACTTCTGTCATCGGGGGGTTTGTTGCCATACTCGCCACGCTTGGCAGGCGGGTTGGCGAGCGCAGTTTTTTTATTATTTCGCACGCAGACGTTATAAGAATAAATGACGATGACTAATGAATATAATGGACAGAAGTATGCCGGCAAGATGCTTGCATGCGAGTATAAAGGCGAGGCCGTATCCCAGTCGGTCAATAGATACCTAGATACAAAATACAATTATGATAACATCTATTTTGTTGAGCAAGCAATTAATTTCAAAGCGACGATAAACAGTGCAGTATTTTTTGTAGAATGTAGGTAAATGCGATAAGATTTTGGAGTTATGGATTGAGTGATGAATATATTTTAGATTTTGGATATTTGTGTTTCACTTTGATGAATCCAAATAATAGCGATAGGGATGCAATTCAACAAATGTCATGTTTTTTAATGATGAGTATAAAGTAATAAAGAGAATTTTCTTTTTTATTAAATAAAATTCAGATAAATTTCAACTCCAACTTTTAAGATGAAATTCTCTGAATTTATTATGTTTGATACTATATCCTAAGCAGGCAAGGCAAATTGTTGCGGGAAGATGCTGGATGCACAGTCCAGAGCAGCCAGTGGCGGGCATTGGTTTTATTTCTACTCAACTATAACTTGCCAAGTATTTTATTAATGAAAATCAGTGGTTTTCATCAATAACACACATTTGTAAGTACCTGCCGCCTAACTCATTTCGTTTACCAGGTAGGCACTGCCTAATTGCCTATATGCACCGCACGCCCCTGAGAGCAGCTCGCTCTATCTTTCTATTGATGAGGTCTATATCCAGTTCCTAAGACTGAAAACGATGATGATGATGAGTTATCAATCTTCATTATTATTGAATATTTATTTGTTTCAATGTAACACATGTTATTATTATGACACCGCGCCTTCGTTCCGGCAATAGTGTTGATGATTGGTAGTAGAGGGGAGGGGGAGATGGGTAGCGAATCGGCAACGCGCAGTGTCGCGACGTCACATCGCACGATGTGCGCCAAGGTCGGGCACTATCAACTGTACACAATAATATAACATATTAATGTACTATTACATACATACAACAAAAATGCCTGTTTAAAAAATTGATAAATAAACTGTTAGAGGTAGGGAATAAAAAACGCCCCAACTTTACCTTTATTTAGGCTGGGGAAGTACCTACTGAACTGAAACTGGTATGGATCTGGAATTATGCCGCATTTCTAACACTACTTAATAGGTTGCGTGCGATAATTGCGATTAAAACTATGACCTACGAACGGAAGACAAATAGAAGGAAAGAGGGACAGGACGAAATTATTAAAAGTTCTGTTTTTTGTCATTTGAATCAAGATTCCAAGAACCCAAAAAGATTTATCAAATAGCTTTTTAGTATTTACCTACCTACTACATATCTGTTCAGACGTTTGAAGGTTTAAAGATCATTTCCTACTTGACAAAAGAAATAACAGCTCGTTAAACCCAATGACAACTCGACCCAGCCAGAAACAACTCAACTCTAGCAGTAAGGCAAACTCGGACTCTGGCAGGTAAATTGCATGAATACTGTACAGCTGACAAGAAAAAGCCACCATACTTTCTACAAACCAACGATCTGCATTTGCTAGGAAATCCAATGGCATTCTTACCAAATAAATTTCTTGTTTTCTGTACAGTCCTTTGCTCCTCTGCGTTACCGAGTAGCGTTACTTCCAGGCAATTCCAAAACCACAAGACAAATAGCAAGTCACGAAGATTCATAATATGTTATGTGTTACTTTGCGTGGAGGTACTCCCGGCATTTAGATTTATTTTAGATAGAAGTGTAGTCGGGTCGGGTATCATTGTCGGAGACAAATAGTCGCCCTCTTATTCCAAAACAAAGTTTAAACTTAGTACTCAGTTTAGTACTGGTATTAAACCATGAACTAAAATAAACGCTATTACAAAATAAAGTTTATCGATGGTTCGGGAATTGTCTATCTATCTATAGTATCAAAGTTAAACCGCCATGACCCCTAGTTTAACTCTGGTACTAACCTCAAAACGTCAAATTTAATTCAGAAGTTGACATACGCGTTTGTGTTTTTATTTGTAAAATCGTCAAAAATGGAAATTGATTTAATTAATTTAATGGATTTCGATGATTTGGAGGACCTGGGAACGCAGCGGCGTTCCAATAGATACCGTATTCGTTTGATTCTTTTTGATTTAGATGACGAAGTTTCGTTACAAAAATAGGTAATTTGAGTAGTACAAAAATATAGAACAAATATTTAATAAATAATGAACAAAGCGTCTTTATTTTATGATTTCACTGAATCGTTTATTATTTCGATGACAGAAGTACTCGAATTTCGCGCGCCGCTTACTCGTTTCCGTTTTACTTTAGCTCGATAGTTAATAATAGGTACCTTTAAAAAAACTTGATCATAGGACCAAAACTCAGTTGTTACAATATTGAAACAACTGTAAATAGAAAATTGTACGAATTTCATTAAAAAAGCGATTATTAATTATTATTTTTTCTATAAATAAGTAACAACATTTTGTAACAATGAACGGTGCACCGAATGCTGAACGAATAAGTGAATTATAAACTGTCATTTGCTGCTTATAATCTGTGGCACTGGATAAGACCAGGTACGAATTTCGGTACTAATAAGTTCTTGTTTGGGCTACGATTTGTAATATGCTAAAATTTTAGTACTGTAATAAGCCTTAGTACCGTAATAAGCCTAGACTTTTAAGTCCTGGCTCAAACCCAGTACTAACGTATTTTTTTGTAATAAGAGGGTCGGAGTCGAGTTGTTGGAGTCGAATTGTCGTGATACCGAATCGGAACATAGACTTATTCCTCTAATTATTGGCAGCACTATTGATAGTTATTTGGTTGCCAAGCCAACATGTTTGTTTACTTTCTATGCCAATCAAGAAAAACGGACTATAACATAGTAAGATATTTTTAAACAAATTTGTTTTTGAAAATGTAAGTCATTATTTTATCGACTGGCAAGTTTCAAAATTGGATGTGACAATGATAATTTGTAGGAAGCGGAGCAGGGCGTGAGGCAACGCGTAGCGACGCGAATGTAGCGATAGCAGCAATAAAATGAGGCTGGGTGACGACATCGCGCTGCACGGCCTGCGCCCGCGCACGTGCCTCCTCCAGCCAACGAGCCTGCACGCTCCACACTACCCTGCTAACTACGGTATATGTTGACATCACGACAAGAACCTATGAACTGCGGGACAAATCTGAGGATATTCTTAAACGAACCATAGCTGTTAACGTGAGGCATTAAATTTAAACGTGTGTTATGAACACATATTAAAGGGATCATGGACATTAAGTCCGTCGGGCAACATGTTTATTTTCATCATCCGCCTGGTTGTCTATTCCACCCGGAGCGGAGGCGTTCAGCGGATTCAGTGGGCCGCACTTATGCGCATCGCTTCGTCGCGCTTCACCGAGCTTCACCACGGACGACGGACACGGATGCGCTGGCTTACTACTTCACTCTACCAACGATACCAATTTCTTTTGATAAGGAAATGACTTTTATTGGACAAGAACCAAATTAGAAAAGTGAAACTTTCCAAGAGTAGAACATAAAAGGTGAAAGTGCAATATTGCACAAGAATACAAAAGACTTGTCGATCTTTAGATGTGATTGGGTCAGTCAAATGTATTATTCCATTTTATCACCCAAAAAAAAACAACATAATATTAATCATTTATTACAGACATAGCAACATAAATTACTAATAATAGACAGTAAGAGATTAGAGGAATTTCGGACTTAATTAAAACTTGGTGGGCATTAAGTAAACACCTACTTCTCTTGTAAAGTTATTAATTTCAAGATAATACCTCCACGCTTTTCTGATGAAAAAAAGACTCTTGCTAGACAGACAGTCGTATGCCTGACGGACAGCAAATCTTATAAGGGTTCAACGGATTAATGGAGCCCTAAAACTGGTGGATTTGGTTTGGTGGAGTACGTATATACGTACGTAACGTATAAGCAGTTCAGTATAGTTAGCTTATATCCAGTACCTCCTACTGAAAACAACAGTATTTTATACGAACTTACTGATGGATGATATCTATCAATGTTAATTTGGCTCGATGACACTATTAATTGTAAGAAGACAAGACGCAGTGGACGCGATGATTCGCTAGAGAAAAAACCTGGGTTCGGTTTCGGTTGGGTTAAATCGAAAAACGAGGAACTTAACTGTAATAACATAAAGTATTCAAGGAATTCAATTCCTTACTTCATTTCTTACATTCCTTATTTCGGATTGCCGAAATTGTGTGTGCGTTGCTTGTTGAACTTTTTTGTTTGTGTGTAATTGATGACGTTCCTAGCTTGTTGTTAGTAAAGTAGAGCGGACTAGAGCAGGTCACCAGTTGCAAGTAAAACGATTCGCTAGTGGAATCGTCAATGACCTGAGCGGGATCATTACCGTTGCTTTGCGTGAGTATTGCGAGTGCGCTCTGACTCCACTTTCACTTCGCAGTACTCTGAGAACTATGTTACTCGATACAAGTTACTATTAGTCCCTTACAATAAGGGACCAGATGGAAACTTGATGGCGAAGTTGTGAAGCAATCACGTCACTTTACGTTGAAAGCCGTAAATTCTTCTAAGGCCTCATAGAAGAATTTACGGCTTCTCTACGTGGAAGTTTGCAATGTGTGCAACAATGCATGCATTCAAACGTTATGATGAATATTTCTCTGTAGCATAGACACCTCTAACCCCTTGTCAGCAATTATGGTTAGTAGTGCAGAGTGCAACCAACACTGCTGTCAAACTCAAGAGATCTACCCTTCACCTCTAGTAAATTTGAGGGAGAAGAGTTTACGTCACGTCCTCACAGACATGTATTCCTGCATTAATTTATATAGGAGTCAGTCTGACGGAAGCTGAAACGAGACAGGGATTTTAAAGAAAATTGATCAGCGAAATCAAATTTAATAACATAAAATATTTAGACGCTGATCCAGATTCTAGTTTACGGTTACAATCAGCCTTCTATAGACATATTCTAGCTAATTGATAGGAAAAGAAAAGGAAAACTATTGCAGGCCAAGGCAAATGTAAGTCGCTTGACCATTCTATCGATTTATTAATCAATGCAAGAACGACTACGACGTTCTACATTTAAGACTATAGCAACGTTAGAACATTCTTTAAAAAAAAAATATTTTAAAAAAAACTGACTTCGACTTTAATTATAATCGCTTGGCTTCTAAAAAGCAATCTGTAGAATCTTAATATTAAACTCGGCTTTACTTGTTACAACACTTATAACTCGAGAACTAACTATACTTACACTACTAACACTTATAACTAGTAAAATTATAAAAACCGTTAGATTATAATCTAACTCGCGAGATTGTAAACTATCGATATATTCATATTACTTACATAAAGTTTTTTTCTTTAATATTTTAGTAATTTTAATAATTACCCAACAACGAATCTAATGTTTTTCCAAATAGACTAAAAATGTACGGTCGAATCGAGAACGGTTTCTCGTCGATTCGGTTAACCAACGGTTACCAAAGCTTTATGAATGGAAATGAAGGAATATCGGTTCTGCATGCTCTTCCTAAGAGTATCAATAGAAATTAGGACCTTACGTTGAGTCTACTGATTTGGCGCGCATATTGTGTTTTCTGTGGCTCAAATCAGATTCGTAGTTTCGTACTGCATGCAACCTCGACATTACTTTATGTACCAAATGAAAACAATAAATAATTGATGATGATTATGATTAAATTCACAACAATATGACGCTAACAATATCCGGAATAGACAAAATAGCATTTTAATTAATGTTCTATGAATAGAGTTCGATATTTTACTTATTAGAGCAAATCTCTGACAATAACAGGTTTGTAACGTGATGGCAAGTGGCAACTAATGGCAGTGCAACGAAGTAATGAATGCGGTTCGTTTTGAACGACTCTTGATCAGGTAAAGTAAAGTAACATAACATGTTAACATTCAGCGATGTGTGCGATGTATTTATGCCCGGGTGGTGGCGGAGCTGATGGAAGTGACGGAGCTGAAGAAGTGGCTATACAGATACACCCGGCAAGAGAGCGGCAGTTCAGCAGCGTGCGGCCGCGTATCGGGGCCGCCTGGCCGCCGCGCATCCCGTTACACGCAACTGTACCCACCCGCGATGCGCCCAACCACGACACAGACACGTAGCACGTACCCCACGAGAGGGCTCTAAAATTTATTTCAGGGACAGCATAAGTGAGACCCTGCAGGATACGTGTACGTATCCCAAGCTCTTCGCAAAATTGTCGAACTTGCGCAGCGGCGTGGGGTCGGGCATTATCTTTCATTAGAGTAAAATATTTGCCTATTAATCCCATGTAAGGTACCACATGAGCTTCTAAAACCTCTGTTATATAGTATTGTGCTGTCAAACCTCCTCTAGTACCATTTTGAAAAACCATGTTGAAGTACACAAGTTCCGTGCGCCCGATCATCGAAATGCCACCCCACATCATACCCAAACCGCCTCCAAAAGGAACACGCTCCTCAATGCAATTTTGAATATATCTCTGCTCTGCCCACGTCGGCGATAGACTCTTCTGCGACCGTCTGCACCATTTAAACATGTCCTACACTCATCGGTGAACAATACGGAGGCCCATTGCTCTTCAGTCCAATTAAGATGTTCGATGACGCGCCAATCTTAAACGAACTTGTCTGTGAGCTATGGACAGCTTTAGACCATTTGCTGGTCTAAAAGGAGTTTACCGCTTCCTTAAGCCTCCTACTTATTGTTCGTGCACTCATGTTTACTACACGCACTACGTTCAGCTCTGTTTTAATATTACTGACGTGAGGAAACGATTTCGTAGGGAAGTTGAAATAATAAATCGGTCGTCACGACGCGACGGGTGGTTGTGGTCGAGTTCTGCCGGTACCGGGTCTCCTTTTGCATGAACCTGCCTCTTCCGAAACCGAAACCTTCGGTATACTGTAGAAACCGTAGACTGGTTTAAATTTAAATTTCTAGCAATCGTTCGATGATACAAGCCTTCCCGCACCAATGCTACAATTTTCGGACGATGTATCCATCCATATTTATGGTTACGAAACTTTTGTCGAGTTAAAAAGACTAATAAACAATACTATTTTCTTAAATTATTTAAATCGCAAAACACAAGAAATATTTTCAAACTTTACTCTATAACACACGAATTTAAAAACAAGCATACATTTTATTTTCCCGGCTATAATTTTATCTTTTACTGCAGTTATATTTTTAAATATTTTTTTTTATGGTTTTTTATGAAAGTCTACATTTTCATTTAGTTTAATCTAAAAAGTTTGTATTATCAAAAATATTAATTCGAATGTAATCCAGAACTTTCATGCAGTTTATGAGTCCGTCAGTGTAGATTGTATAAGTGCTGTGTATATTATATATTATGTTATCAGTTGTTTGTCCGTGATATTTGTTAGGTATTTAAAAAGCCAGATTAATTTCCAAGCGCGGTTAGCGAAATAGCGACTAATGTGAGATGAGGTTTGCCATCAAAGATTTTGGTCAGTAACAACTACCATCAAATACCTAGGTGTTTGATGATAGTTACTTTTTCCAACTTCTTACAGGTAAAAGAAGTTGAACTATCCAAATACTGCGTTATGTGCGGTTATTTTCAGTAGGATCTGGTTGAGGAAAAAAACGGAGGAGGTTTTCAAGTCAACGCGCATATTTTTTATGTATGATGATCACGCATAACTTTTTACAGAGTAGTCCGATTTTGACAATTCGTTTTTTTATTAGAAAGGGTATACCCCCAAGTTGGCCCCATATACATTTGGAAAAAAATCCAACACAAAGGTAGGAAAACAGGGGATGATTGATTGTTCACTCACTGATGTAATGTATGACCACGCATAACTTTTTACAGAGTAGTCCGATTTTAATAATTCTTTTTTTTATTAGATAGGGTATACCTCGAAATTGTGCCCATATAAATTAAGAAAAAAAAAACTTACCCTAAGGGTGGGAAATTTGGGTGATTTATTGTTCACTCTCAGATTTTAATTCTGATTTTTATTTGAATATTATAAAATAAAAACTTTTTAACAAAAAAAAAATTAACCGTCGAAAAACTGAAAAGCAAATAATAATAATTTTCTTTTCATTTAACCTTAATAAGTTTCTTTTTTTTGCTTTTCAGTTACTCGGCGGTTTAATTTTTTTGACAAACATTTTTTATCAAGACTACGGACCAGTACAGTGTTAAGATTAAAATGAGCCCAACACAAAGATTTTGTATCTATAGGAAGATACCTAGTAAGCCATTGAAGACTTCCACTATCTACACCCTGGCACCATGATCAGATCGGCACAATGGTATTATCATTCGATTGTTAATACCTACAAATTACAAAGTTACAAATCGCTATATGTACTATTATTCTGTGAAGTGTAATATCAGTTAGAAGTAGGTCGACCGACTGCCAACATTTGAGTACATAGTTAACTGTTTACGAGTGAAGCTAATAAAAGCGTGTTAATAAAAATGACACTATGCACAATCAGCCAAAACCACTTTTGACTAGTAAAGATTGTTAAGGCACAGACAACTTAACTAATTAGTTAGTTGTAAAAGTTACGCAAAATTATTGAAACAAGAACGCACAGGAATATACGTTTTTATTATGTTCCTTTTTATGTAGGTAACTGACACCAGTCATAGTTAGTAAGCGTTGTAGTAAGTTATTTATTTGAAACAAGCAGACATGCGGCGATTGTAGCGATCGGGCTTTGTCGCCGCGCGGCGCGGCCGACGACCACAAACAATACAACCGAGAGAATTGAGGTCAAAACATCAGGGATCGTGAGATGCGTTCCGGAAACCGCCTTGTGGTTTGTGCGCACATTTAGACCGTGTCGTTGTTGCTGGCTTCACCGTTACCTAATCTACAGTCTACATTGCACGGCATCAATTTACACGTCACTCCGCAAACTTTATTAGATGACATTCGAAATGTGCATCACGTCAACACAACACATTAACTAGTATGATCACTTATTGCGAAATACAAAGGACTGGGAACTCACGCAACGAGTCCTCCCAAAAATGCGACTGGTCCTCCACCGATAAGTCTGATTTTTCTGTGGCACGAGTCGAAGAGCGAGAGCCGCGCGTGTGGCGGCGGTGGTAGGCCCACCATCCCGCCCGAGGCAGCCGACTGCAGCATCGCGTCACATGCCCGGGCTCGACCGGCGGCCAGCGCTGCACTGTCTCGGGCCACACTGCACTACCCAGGAGCGAGCGCGTGACTATTGACAGCTGTGAGCGTTCTCGCTCCGCGGATCATCGCAGGCTGTGTTGTTCGAGCAGCGGTCTGCGCGGAACTGACTGACGGCCGACGGCGGCGCCGGCCGTCACTGCCGCGAACCAACCGAGGGAAAACATCGGCCCCCGCCCCCCTTGCTACGAGGACCGCCTTCCCTCCCGCAGCCCGAGTGACTTTGAACCAACGTCCTATTGATTCAGGTTATTTTTTTTAATATAAACTTTAACTAAAGAAGAGAAAAAGCTGTTGTAATCAATAAGAAGACGAAACATTTGAACACAAAACAATAATTTGTACAAATCAATGCACACTCACTCTTGTCTTCTACTTGCTGGAGCATGCATTTTAATTAATTTGTATTATTAAGTAAGAGAAACGGAATAATAAACCCCGCTGCCATTTAAGAAAGGCTTAATCCATCATGCAAGCAAATTCAAAACAAGATATTTTGTAGTTGAGACTCTCGAGAAGAGACGAACTTATGTAAAAATTAATGCATACAATATTTCTAACTATTCGGTAAGTAGCATAGAAAAATTTTGACACAAGAGCATACAATAGCTAAAAAATAACCAACTATTAACAATTCTTGTTAATTCTAAAACAAAACTGAACGAAGCAATGAGAGATGGAATCATGAAACACAAAGTTACACATCGTACATAATATGAAGGCATAAAAATACAATGTAAGAAGAAAAAAAACAACAACAGAGCTAAAGCCACTAGTTCGATAATCATCGATTAAAAATGTAAGAACCTGTTTGCTTCATTAGATCACTGTCGTAATTCGCAAGGTTAACTAACGTTCGTTCAGTCATGATAGCATAGCAGGTAGATAAAATGTATAGTAATGGGATTGTGTGCGTGTGTGCAAGCAGTAGGAAGGAAGGTTTCGGGAGAGTGCGGGGCGCGGGTTCATCCGAACAGCTGATCCACTGCGCTGGGATGGGGTGGGATGCGGCGGCGGGCGCCGGCGCCCTCCGGCGGCGACTGTCGCAGTCGTGCCAGTTTCCGAGATAAGAACACGACATCTGATTAATTAAGGTTTATAAAGATTTGTTTATTTATTAACAGATCGTTATTGTAGCTGGTGCGCTGGTGCTGGTGTGTGCTGGTGTAATAACTAGTTTTAAAATTAAGTCATAGCTTAGATTCTTTTATAATATTTACCAAGTGAATAACCCCAACAAACGTAACCCTATTTTAAGTAATAATTGATGCTGTGTAAGCACTGGCCACTACTAGGTGTAACAATTGCTAGAATTTTCAAAATTTCGAGCATTTATTCGTTAAAATAGTAAATAAAGCAGATTTTGGTGGAGCAACGTTTCTTGAGCACAATATTAATGGCTAATGAATGGAACACCACACTTACTGCGGAATAGCAGACCGGCAAAAGTTACGACAGTGGTTTAATTTTCGGTTCGATTTATTAAATTATTAAAGGAAATAACGTTTAAATATAACGTACACTTCTCGTTCCACCCCTTTTTGGAGACCTTAGAGTTTATTATAATCTACTCAAATTAAGTATTGTATCAGATCCCGTTTTCCATTCTTTAAATTGAATGGCTTTAGTGATGACTGACAATTTCTGACAAACCTATTCATTCCGTAGGACTTACTTCAGGGTGCATAGGCAGATTCCTGCTAGCCTAGTACAGTCCAACAGTTTATGCGACTCTTTCCGCGCTAATGTAGATTTTCATACCTATATTTGCTTTGAGTATGAAATTTCGAAAATAGTTCACACCCCAACACCTTTTAAGGAATACGTCGTCCATTGTTTTTTTGTTATAGACGGTTTAGGATGTGCTTTGTCTAAACAGCAGGGGGGGTCAAGGAAGTATTTCAAAATGTGGAATAATAAGACTTAATATTTGTAATTGAACTCATGAATCTCGTAATCGCGTATTGTGGTCACAGGTGTGTTTCCTCGAAAAAGGCGCTTGTTTACAACAACTTACAAACGGCTGCGGGGGCGCCGGCTCATGGCCGATGTAAACACTGCGCTCGCGCAGCGCTGACGACTCGCCGAGCACCTCGCCGTAACTCGTTGCACAAGCGAAGCCCTTACGTCACACACAACAATAATATAATATAAGTATATCATTGTTTAAACACCAAAAAGAAGTAAATCTTTTATTCATTTGAATATAATTCTCAAATAATGCAATGGAAATCCACTTTCCCTTTAAAAGTCATTAAGACCAATTTATGTCAAAGTACGAAAAAATTGCTATGAAAGTTTTTTCAAGGGCAGTAATGTGTTCAAAAGAATTACTGTAGTATTGTGAAACATTTGGCTATCTTGACTTAAAATTAAGCTCAAATGATAGTACCAAGTTTATATCTGGGGGGACGGTAGTGCCCCCGCTAAGACGAGCAAAGCGAAGCGCAAGGGCACTACCTACCTTTTCTCGAAGTGATTCGTCGGTTTTTTGAACCCTTACTATTTGGGATTGGATAGTACCAGACCAACGAAATTCTCGGGATGTGTTGCCAATAGCAAACTTGATAAAAATATAAAGTTTCAATTTCGTAGCTCTTATATTTTAGATTTTATTGATATCTAAAAAAGCCTAATTTCATCACTGACTCACTGATAGTAATCAAAATTCTTAGGGTACTTCATGTCCTAGAAAGCTGAAATTTGGTATGTAAGCTAATATTAGTACAACACCAACAAAAAAAATATAAAACGTAACTTTTATCCCTCAAACACCTTAAATTAGGGAATAGGAGTTTGTAGTATGAGACTTCTTCAAATAATCTGCTTCGAAAGTAATATTAATACGCCTTAGTGATTTAAATTTCATTAAGAATGGTATATTTTAATGACGGTTGTCATGTCGTACATATCATATGAAGTCAAACATATTTTGATTGAAGCGCGCCGCCGCTATACGTAGTTTGTGTTGAAAGTATGTTCAATCTAACTAAATAGTTGGATTGTTATTCTTTTACATTAATACTGAGCAGAACTGTATTGAAATCTGGATTTCTATAATACTATGAACGAATTACTGACTGTACGATGGAGGTATTAACAGGCAGTCTGACGAGCCCAATACTTAAAGCAGGAGCAGGTGACGCAATGGTTGCTGCTACAAGCAATTTATTGAAGCTACCCAAGTGAAAGAAGGCGGACTGCAGTACTCTGTTAATTCTAACCATGAACATGACAGAAAAGACGTTATTCAAACCGAATGGATGAGATTTGAGACAGTATACCAGCAAACCCAGAAGGGTGTGATGATTCTGTGATAACGTCAGTCCATTGCTGGACATAGGCATTTCCCAATGCACGACAGTGAGCCCAATCCTCAGCTATTTTTATGCATCCATTTTCAGCAGAGTTATGTATAACATCGCATTATGGTAATTGATATTGGGGTGAAAGTTGGATAAGAAATTATAATTAGAATAAAGATGTAAAAATAATAATGTATAAAACATACCTACAATGTTTTTATGTTCAATGTATGTAAGTACTGTGTCAAAATAAATGAATAAAAAAAAAGTTTATATCCTCAATTTTTTCGTAGTCTTTTAGGGTTCTATACCCACAGGGTAAAACGGGACCCTATTACTTAGAACCCGCTTTCTTTGTCTGTCTGTCTGTCTGTCACCAGACTTTATGAACCATACAGAAATTTGGTATGTAACCTAGTATTAGTACACAAATAACAAAAAAATATAAAACTTGTAACTTTTATCCCCCAAGACTTCCGAAATTTATCTAGAGGTCTAAAAGATTGGGGCCTACTGTTGAGAAACTAAGGCCATCGAGCATTATGCCGAGGTCTTCCAGCGATTCTGTCATGACCACAATATCATCGGCAAACCGAAGGTGAGTAATGTATTCGCTGTTAATCTAGATGCCGAAGCCTTCTTATTTCAGGAGTTTAAAGGCGTCATCAAACGCGGCGGTGAACAATTCCGGAGAAATAACGTCTCCCTGCCTTACACCTCGCTGAAGAGGAATAGCCTTCCTGCTCTGCTCTTGTACTCGCACCAACATGGTGGCTCGGTGGCGTTTTTATATAAGCACTTCAGCACCTCCATGTACTTATAGTCAATATGCCCTGCCCATGTTTATAACGAATTGAAGGCGTTCTCATAGTCTCAAACGCCAAAGAGTTATAAGATTTGGTCTTCTGTTTAACTCGCATGTAGAGCCAAGCTTAACACTCCCCACGTCCTAACTCTTCAAGGCCCTATTTTACAAACTCTACACCCTAAATAACCTAAAGTGCAAGAAATACAACGCAAAAAAAATTGTCACAAGACGTACAAAAAGAAATGAAATCCCACTAAAAACATTTTCATGTAAAATGTTGCCAAGACGAGACCATATGACTCGCAGTGTCAAAAAGTTATCAGATCTTATGTAGAGCCAAACTTTAAACTCTACACTCCCTAACTCTGCAAAGCCTAACTTCACAAACTCTACACCTCGTTACATTCACATGGGCGAAGGGTGAAAAATTTATTCATATACTAACAAAACGGTCAAGCCTCATAATATTTTGACTAAGGTGTAGAGTTTGAAGCTTGGCTCTACAAAAGATTCTGATAACTTTTTGACACTGCGAGTCATATGGTCTCGTCTTGGCAACATTTTACATAAAAATTTTTTGGTGGGATAATTATGTCTATTTCAATACGATTTTCACATGTGCAATTAAGTATATTAATTAATCCGATATTACGCTTTTCTGTTAAGATGCTTTTTTAATGTTCCGTAGTCCTGTAGGGTAGCACGAGTAGCCGCCCCCCCTAAAACTATTGGCTTGAAAATATGGGAAAATGCATGATAATAGTGCTTTTCATGAACTTTAAGGAAAATCATAACGGTTAAGATAGATCAGTTAGTTTAAAAGTAATAGTCGTTCAACTTATGTATTATAAAAATTCGTTGGAGGCAGTCATTAAAAGTGACTTAAATTTAGTAATTCCTGAAGAAAGTATATTGTGGTAACGACGAGCAACTACGGAACCCTACACTCCGCTTGGCACGACACGCACTTGGCCGGTTTTGACTTATGTGGGCTTAGGCAGGGTTGTTAATCATCATGATAATTATCTATGCTGGGCATTGCTGGGTCATATTTACTTTACTTACTTTTTATATAAATAAGTCAAACAATAAGTAAGTAGCTTGATATTTCACTAAATAGATTGCAAAACATGTTTTTAATTAGAAATCATAGACTATTTTCACTTTTAGTTTGTTTAGTGTTGCCAGATACATTTTCGATATAATAAGGCAGTGTCACCTTTCGTTAGACAGATTCTATTGTGCGCCTATTTATTTTATAGGTATATTATCAATAATAATTATCACTAATAACGCTGGTTTTAGGATTTATTTAGCTGCGATATCATTAACTATAAGTCAAGATGGCAATTTGTTTATTTTTTAGTGATTGAAATGTTTTAAACCCGATATATGTGAGATGGAGTAAAGGAGATGCAGGTGGCGATGGGGTGGGTCAGTGGGTGGCAGCCGGCAGGACGAAGGCGCGTGACGTGCAAGGCGGACTTACCAGAGGCAGTCCAGCATGACAGAGACATGCACGTGGCGCCCGCGGGCCACCGCACTCACCTGCAACAAGCGACACACTGGTTCAGTGCTGCGACACACACACACACACACTCACAATGACAAAGATACTACTCTGAAACTCGTCGGAGGCTCGGAGGCCGAGGTGGACTCTGCCTACCGCGAGAGGCGCGGTGAAGACGCCAATTTTATAGCGCATTGCGTCACCTGCAGCTGTGATCGGTGCCGGTGCACGATGCCATCGCGCGGAGCACTCCGCGCTCCCAATATATCAACATTTTGCATAATTAAAAAAATCGTACAATTTATCTGCTCTAATTAACATCGCTTCCTCCAATAGATTTAATAAATAAGAGTTAAGTTTTAATATTTTATAGTTCATGGTCTTTTGGTCTGGCGTATGTACATAATACAAAAAATGTCACCTATTCGTTTTTAAATGACGCAATCATTTCGTTGTGACGTAAATTTCGTGTGCCTACCTAAACTGTGCACGATATTTTTCCTGTAGATTTGTAATTTCCAACTTCCTTCTTTTTGACAATACAATTATTCAATAATTATAAATGTATCTACGAGACGACGACTGTCTAGAAGTATTTTTTACTCGGGAACAGTACATTTTTATTTAAATGTGTCCTGACATTGAGTAGGTTTACAAAATTTCATGATGAGTATTTAAGACCTTAAAGCGTACCATGCAATATTATTTTATAACTTAGTATAGTTAGGATTAATTTAAATTAATTAAGGTGCAAAGACAACAGTCAGCACTGCATGGCGAGGCGACTGAATGTTGCAAGGGGCAAGGCAGCGGTCGATTGTTCCGAACTGAGAGAAGTTATTGTAATGGATGAGAACAACTTTACAACAATAAACAATCACCATTATCACAGAATAGATATAAGTACAAGTACCATTATCCGAAATGTCCTTCTAATATTCTCAAGAAGTAAATAAAAAATATTATATTCCTATTCTGAGTATACTTAGAAATAATAAACAGCACAAGTCCTTAATTATTTGCTGGACTATTAGCTTATACTAAATAAATAAATACGATAAGAAATGAACAGAAATTTCCATAGTTATGATCCTGCATTTCTCGGAATAGACTTGGAACGAATATTGGAAACGGAAGATCTCGCTTGTACACGTCTTGCTAGTTGTTAGCAAGGTTGCAATAGCAATGTTATTTTATTTCAGATTTTGATGCCGGATTGACGATTGGAAAGTGACGCTATGGATGGCACCTCTCCGATAGAATTGTCGTTTCAGTATTTAGACAGCTGCACTGGTCGACCATAACCCACGAGTGTGTCGCCACAGACGATGCCGTGGTGACTGGTGACCAGGCAGCTCGCAGTCGCAAGAAGCAGTTAGCGCAAGCAGCGATCGCGGGGCGGGGCGCGGGCGCTGCCGTTTTCCTGGTACGTGTCGGATTTCTATTGTTTCATGCGCGATGCGCCGCGAACTAACGTGTAGCATAAGTTATAACGGTTAACGTTATTGTTCACTTGGCTGTTTTCACATAAATATAAGCCCACCCGACTAACGTGCTTAGTTTACAGTACAGCCCAGCTCATATCTAAGGAGACCACTTCATCAAATGGAATCGGAAGTCGGAACGCACGGTAACAACGCGTAGCATGACTTATGAAGACCAATGTCCCAGCAACGCGGATATTAAGGAATCTTTCTAAGCAGCGCAATGACGCGGCCGCGGGCTATGTATTGTGGTTTGCTTACGGCGCGTGAAATCGGTGCGTCCGCGCCGCCTGCATGGACGGCGATCAGCGAATAATTGTTTGTTCAGAGGCTGGCGTCATCGCGGCGACTGCTAGCAGGACAATCGCAAGACCTTGGTGCGGCCGAGGCTCCGTGCGCTTCGCGACACGTCTGAAATAGACGCGACGCGTAACTATACCTACCTACCAATCGCTAGCACCAAACATATTACTTTAATGTTTAATGAAAAATCGATAGATAAATCTTAATTTAATATCACTGCCAAATGTCACATGTCAGGGAATATGGCTATGCAGTGCATCCTTTGAGAGATAGACGTAAAAAATTATACTTAATATGTCGGGGAATATTATTTAGCATTAATTATGTTATGTATATGTACCAGTTTAAAAAAAATGGCTGTTCTATTTGTATCTGGCTGTTTTTGATGACATTAAAAAGGTAACAAGACTGCACGAGGTCGAGAAGTGTCTTACTCGTACATTCTTCTTGCAATAAATAGTCCAGTAACATTATTAAGCGCTATGGGTGAATAAGTGTTTTGTAAACGTGCGCTTGTGGGCCGCGAGAGTACGTTGCGTGCGCGTATGCGGCGCGGGCGCCGATGCCGCTTCGCCGATGTCCATTGTGTTCCAGCGAGAGAAAACGCACGCGCCCGTGTACTTGTACAATTACTCCTTCACGGCCTCGTTCACATCGCCATCGCGCCAGTGCGCCAGCCGCATTGCCATAGACATTACCCGAGTGCCCACTGGCCACAGCGCTTCGAGCGACAGTGACCTCGGCGCAGAACCTGGCTCCAGTTAACATAAATAAATGCCCAGTCATAACGTGGAGTACAAGTGCGCCGGGAACAGTGGGCATCCGTAACCTAACGGCTCGCCCTTGACCTACTACGCCGCAGTGGAGGCTCTTGCGCCAGAGGGAGCGTCCACCCGCAGCGCAACCCCTTTTAAATCACCCCTATAAATAGACACGACGATATGGTTGGTAAATGACTGTTTCAAGGGATTAGTTTTATCATGCAAACAAAAAAAGTAACCTTATCGTGATATTTGGAAAGAGTGTCATATATTTCAGCGCATGAGGTTCAATCAACTATTATCAATCATCATCTCTATAAAGAGCTATTGCAATATTTTGTCAATTTTGGTGATTACTGGATATTTAAAAGACAAATATGAAAATCTGAGGATATATGTTTAATAAAAGTCATTATTGCAAAAGCGGTGTGAATTTTTAGACAAGATTTGAAATTCGCGATAATTATCATGATATCCTAGCATAACGTTAGAAACAGTAGTTTAGTACCTAAATAAATTCACACTTTTTGCAACGAGCCCAAAATCCAGTGTTTTTTGTTTTAATGAAGTCAAAATTTAGCCAAACAGGGTCCCATATTGTAATCCTTATTCTAAGTGGCTTGGTCAGCTAATGCTAAACGATACCCTTTAATTTATGATTATGATGTAGGAAAGTTTTCCAATATCTACCTTTTAGCACCTTGCACCAGTGTGTACAGCGAAAGTCTTTAGGGTTCCGTACCCAAAGGGTAAAATGTCCGTCTGTCTGTCTGTCTGACCGTCTGTCACCAGGCTGTATCTCATCAACCGTGCGTGATAGAGAGTTGAAATTTTCACAGATGACGTATTTCTGTTGCCGCTATAACAACAAATACTAAAAACCAGAATACAATAAATATTTATGGGGGCTCCTATACAACAAACGTAATTTTTACCGTTTTTATAGATCCCTTCGTGCGCGAGTCCGACTCGCACTTGGCCGGTTTTTTGATTTTCTGAAGCTGGCCTTATTTACAAAGACAAGCAAAAGCGCTTTTGCTTGTCTTTGTAAATAAGGCCTCTTAATGCAGATAAATTAGTATCCGTTCACCATAACTTGCCTTTCGTGCACTAGGTACTAGGTAATTCATTTTCTAAGTCAAGGGATGTAGCAATTAATCACCTAAAAATATTTATTTTCTTTGAAATGTCTACTAAGCACCAAATAACATTACTGTCAAATAGTCCTCTTAAATTTTCTCGTAAGTCTTAAGAAAAAAATCAAAAATCAAAATCATGTATTTCTGTAAATTGGCCATAAAAGGCACTTTTACATGTCCCAATTTTTTTTCCCTACTACTGCTTCGGTACTATTGTGGGCTAGTGCAGAGAAGAAGCAGCGCAAGAAACTCGGTCACTATTGTCAGCCTCTTTTAAAAATAAATAAATATTTTACAAGATTTGTTGTGAGCTAAGCAGTTTTAATTTAAGTTACACACCGTTAGTGATTATATGTAATAGCCCTTTTTCATTAGAGTCCTTTTAACATGCAATTTGAATTCATATACAGGCATATAAGATATAGAACGTATTATCGTAACTTCTTTAAGCACATTTATTATATTGCTTGCCATAAATAAATATTGCAAATATGAATTGAATAATTACAGAATATAATAATTTAGCTACGTCATATCAACACAGTATATGTTTTTAAATGATGTCTCAGTAGTTGTTGATGGAAGCAAAAAGCTAGCTGCTGGCTGACATCATCCGCCGAACGTATTTATTGTAATGTAGTTTGTTTGAGTTTACAATTGGCTCGTACTCGTGCACGTGTTTAACAAAGATTCAGCGCAGTAGCAGAGGAACAAAAACATGTAAATGGTTCTTAAGTGGCTGGCGCTTGGCTGGCGCGCACGGTACCGGCAACGGCATCGATTCGACGACGGACGCAACGGCAAGATAAAGAAGACGGAGGCGATAAGAATAAAAAACACGACTGCAATATAAGCGAACTAAAACGTAGAAATAAACTGTAAATACAGTAAATTGTTTTCTGTCGGGGGACGGTTTTCGTATACATAAAAACCGGCCAAGTGCGAGTCGGATTCGCGCACGAAGGGTTCCTTACCATTATCTATAAAACGGCAAAAAAATCACGTTTGTTGTATGGGAGCCCCTTTAAACATTTGTTTTATTCTGGTTTTTAGTATTTGTTGTTATAGCGGCAACAGAAATACATCATCTGTGAAAATTTCAACTGTCTAACTATCACGGTTCATGAGATGCAGCCTAGTGACAGACGGACGGACAGACAGACAGACGGACAGCGAAGTCTTAGTAATAGGGTCGTTTTACCCTTTGGGCACGGAAATCAAAAATGAATCTCTATTTTCCTTGGTCACGGCATCACTCGTGAACGGCTGGACCGATTTCGCTAATTCGCTAATAAAATTAGAAAACTAAAGACCACGGAACGAAGTTGCGGGCAACAGCTAGTGTATTAAGGTCTCCCAACTGTTAACAATTTCCTGGATGTTATATTAACTATTTTTTTAACAAATCACACAAGAAACTTAAAAAAAAAATTACACTCTTGTTTTTGGCAGAAGTGTAAAAATGCATTTTTTACACAGTAAATGCATGGCTCGTTACAAGTTTTTCATACATTTATGTCTTGGTGGCCGGCACCGTTACCGTCTAGTGGAAATGCGCCCTTGACAGCGTTGTATAATGTATTGCAAATTCGCGAACTAGAGACTTAGAGATCCACAAGAAACTAGCAAGCACCGCGCTGCGTCCGCGTACAATGCGTCACAATGACATGGCATCACCGCGACTGGCGCGCGACACTGGGAAAACTTTTCTACAGGTATTTCCAATTTAGCAACTAGCTTCTGCTAGCGAAATGAATCGAGCACAGCACAGCACAGCCATCAGCTATGTCCGTTTTTTTTTTAACTTAATGAACTGACAAATCTAGTTCATACTATAACAGTGTGTAAAACAGTCACATCACAGATTCAGAACAGTGTAGGCACTTGATGACATATTCGACAAAACTACACAGACTTGAGACTCGTGAGCTCGGCAGGTCTTAACGAATGGCAAGCAAAGGAGAAGTAATTCAAGATAGTGATGTAGGGTAGGAAGGACTGATAGCTCCGCGGCTATAGAGGGTATAATTTATACCTACTCGTATCCCGTTGACCCAGGTATCATGAGGCAAGCAAGAAGCAATGTCCTTTATACTCGTAGCTACGAAAAAGGCCGAAAACTGTAACTTGTTTTCACTTTTTTTTTAACCAACTCCGATGAACGATAAGACGATACCGAATAAAACGATAAGGCGATGCCTATTGATGTCAAAATCATAGATAGTGATGATAATCAGATATATATGTATATGTATATATGTTAGACAGAATTGTTTTTCAATGTGTGTTGGCACTTGGCTGGCGCCACGGGTTGTATACCCGGGCCCCACATGAGGCGTGATTAGCGAGTCCCACACAACCGCAGGAGTGCGCCCGCGCTCATTGCCTCCACTTGACTCCGCGCAGCGACTGCGACGACGACGCCCGGATATTATGTCCTACCTATACCTATTCTTTGATATTAAGTCGCTGTTTACAAAACAATAACGAAGGTTCAATTAGTTTTAAACCCTTCTTTTTGTTCTTGAAAGGAGTTGTCATGTCTCATGTCAGACATATTTCTGCCTGACCTGCCAAAAAATACGCGAGGAACAAAGGTTTCCTTTACATTACAAGTTTCAAATAGTGATGTCAGGAATACGAAAATAAACAGTTCATGGCATTGGAGTTAGTAGAAAATAATTTATGGTAACGTTAAAATCGAAGACATTGAATATTAAACAGAAAACACTGAATAATACCGTGCTTGTGTTAATGTCTAACAATGAAACAAAGGGGTCGCGAGCGCGGGTGACGTCACGCAGGTGTAGTGATAAGCGCGCGCGCGATAAGCGCCCCCTCGCCCCGCGCCCCGCGCCCCCCGCCCGGCGCGGGCTAATCATCACGTTCAAGCAAACAACTAACTGGGGCGATGCAATACAACAGCCACTTGCTCACGTCTGTCACGGTGTTATTTCTTAAAGTTAGTTAAAACATCTAGAAAATAAACAATTTAAAAAAACAATCGAAATACATTAATTAAACCTAAATAATTTTAGCGTTCACAATAATTGTAGCCTAAACACAAATCGCAAACGAGGAAAAATACTTCATTTTTAAGCGTTTGTTCAAATCGTACCTATTGGGTTTTTCCTTCAGTTAGTAAATTTTCCACGACTCGCTTGAAGCAACATTATCGCCGCGCTAACAAAAACGTAATGTTGCAACAAGGTGATAAGCAGGAAACCTCCTGTTCGTACAAACTCATAAAAACGTTCATACGTTTTACTTGATGAGTTAGCTTGACTGAGACCGATCTTGGACAATCGCTACCTTACCTTGCATTCGCTATTTGAACAGGCAGCACCGGCACATCAGTAAGAGTAAATCAAACGTACCTGCAGAAACATGAGACGGTGTCGTCAATGTCGAGAGGCAGAACGGCCGGCAGCGGGCTGGGCGCGGGCGAGGGCGGCACGCTGCGGTACTTGACGTGCAGCACGCGGCGGGCGGCGCGCACGCCGCTGCGCCGCAGGATGCTCACCGGCCAGCGCCGGCCCGAGTACTCGTCCTCGCCGGCCGCGCCGCCGCCGCCGCCGCCACCGCCGCCGCCGCCCTCACTCATCCTACGGATCCAAGCCTTCACTACCATGCACCACGCTGCACCATTCACTGCGGAAACTAGCACCGAGCTACCGATCTCACAGAAACGTCGCGGACGCAGGCAGACCTTTGCAGAAGCGATGAAGGTACCGCGAGAGCTTGTCGCAAAAAACGGCGCTCACGTTTGCGCGCCGCGATCGACTGACGGCGCGCTCAGTGGTCGCGGCACCGCGAGCGAGAGCACGCTCCACGCCGACGGAGCCGCCGCCGCCGTGAGGTGACATCACGCCTTATCAGCTCGCACCTGAAACGCTTCCACCACACGCAATCACGACCGCCGCCCTACATGACGCATACATCACGAATCGCTGCAGCTCTTAAAAATGAAAATGCATAATATTAGCTTTCAATCAAAAAAGATCGGAGACGAATTTCAACGGGATGAGACACCAACAACCAATTGACGTACTTTTTATGAGCTTGACAGCTCAATATTCTCATTTTGTAAGGGAATACTTAGTTGTGACGTCACTTCTATTCACCCCAAAACAAAGTCAACTAACGGAATATTTATCGGTTTTAAAGCGATTACAAAAAGTCTATCTTTGCAAATAAATTAAAAATAAAATAATGACTTAGAAGGACTAAGAACCAAGTACTTTCATTCATTTCGAGAAGGGTAGGTTATGTTGTGTTACAGTTAACTGAAAATTCATTGCCAGGTATTGCAATACTCTGGCGTCATTTGCATTTTGAGATTTGCGAAAGGGAAGGTTCAGTCTATTCTGCTTGGTAAGAAAATCGACTTGCACCTAAGAGTTTTTCGATAACCCGGATTACACATGCAAGCAGCAAGTAGAATAAGCAGGAGAAAGGAGTATTTTATGGGACGTCTTTTAAGCGAACCGTAAGGCCCACTTGCGCATGTCAGCAAAACTCTAAATGTTTTATGTTTGAATTAAGTTATACTTAGTAAGTAAGAATAAGAATAATTTTATTTGGCACACAATATAACAAAGAACAGACAATAGATACAAAGAAAGATTTGTGCTAAAACTTTGGTGGTCCACTAAACCATTGTGTCACCATCACCACTGCTCGCTGCACGCCTACCGTCGTCGGGGTCTCCGCTGAAAACCGGCGTCGTTATGGCTTTGGCTGTAACGACAAATGCTGAGCGGGGACTTTTTTTAATACACTCTTTGTATGTTGTTTTTAATTCGTTTTGTTATTGTGCTTATGTGTGTCAAATAAATGTTTTCTATTCTAATGGCAAAGCCGGGGGCGGTAAAATCGAATTGTGTAGATAAATGTTCGGGAATTACAAACCGCTAGGGTGCCGCACATGATCATTCGGCTTGACAACTATAGACTTATGTGCTTATGCTTTTTAGCAATGTTATGCTAGAACGGACCCGAAGGAACTAACCGATCGACACAAACCGAATGAAGCCGATCGATCGTAACTATTAGTTGCTTGCTACTGGTAGGCATTTTTTGTTTCACAAATACAAAATACTTTCGAGTGTCGAACCGACAATGCCCGGCCCGAATATGTGTGTAGAAAGAAACTCTCCCTTGTCCCGTGCGGGATCTCGAACCCGCGACCGCCTGAGGTTGTATTTCAGACAAGCGAACAGGCAGTGTGCTAGTCGAGTCGAGCGGGTCATTACTAGAAAAGCGTAGGTACGTTTTTTGGATAGTAAGTTCTGTGAGTAATGACTGCATAACAGATTAATCTACACTGCATAAATAAAATAACAGTGCCATTAGACATGTACACGTAGTTACTTTTCAACCTATTTTTTAGGGTTCAGCTGTCGTCAACACGGAACCTATAACCTCTGTATCAGGATGTAGTTTCGTCATGCCCGCCGTCGATATGTCTGTCAGCAGTGTCGGCCCGCGGCTTATTAGCTACCTTTTCAACTTTAGTATTAATTGAAACCGTAATATTAATCATGCCGACAAAGTAGTGGAAAAAATTTTGAAATCATTTTTTGGGGTACCTCTTCTACTCGTACTATGTGGATGTTTTTTTTCTCGTCCATCCCATGGTAATGTATAGATTTTTAGTTTTATTGGATAGGAAGTTTAAAAATACTATAAACATACTGTAGGTTTGAAAACACCATTTTTCCTTTCAGGAATCCGTTTGTGTGATATTAAGATTACATTTATTTATCCCTGTGTCCAGCTGGGTTGCTACTAGTATATGAAATGTAAGAAACAAATTAAAAAGAAAATTATCAAAGCTGGGTAGGTTATCGCGCTATCTCATAAAATGTACTTTGTATTGTTGTGTTTGAAATTGTAAATAAATAGTATACATCAGGCTGAAAACACTGCATGTTGTGATGGGCAACTACGGGACCCTATAAAGCATGTGGCACGAAGCGCACTCGGACAACATTTTTTTAAATTTATTAACTACCATTTCAACGATTTTTATTTGTTCTATAAGACATTATCACATAGAGAGTAAAGGTATAAAGTTAATTTAATAAATTCAATTGTTTGCAGCTAAGGTTTACAACTTTTTTGTATTTTATCAAATCATTACATGTGTGGTTACAAGTAAAAAGGTTTAAAAAGGTAGAATGCAGAAAAATATAAACTATTGTGTTGTGATGGTACCAAGTTGCTAAACAACTTTGTGATTTAAAAATTAGGTACATAAGTAAGAATATATTTAAAATTACAAAGTACCTATTTCAAAATGCGACCAAGTCTGTTGCTAACTAAGTATTATAATATCTTTATGTTGAGTTGAGAGTTAAACCATCAATGTCTAAAAAATACTGACTACTAAGCATAGAGAGGAGTGAGCTAAGATTTACATCAAAACACAGGAAATGAGTGTAGTGCCCTGTTGAAAAACAAACTATAAAACCTAATATATTGTGATTTTACATTATCATCATATTTTCAGCTAAAATATGCCCAATGCTAAACCTAGGCCTCCGATAATACTCCCTTCATAATTCTGAAGTCTAGTCTCCATGTGTTTCTTACAACAAGTCTTTAGATTTGATTTCACTCATGTTAAAGGGAAAGGTTTTATCTACATGGTTCCAGGTGTAAACCCAGGTGTTGCTATCTATTTTCTCAAGATACAATTTGTTAAGGTTTTAAATTTTAGAAAGTAATTGTAATTTTCTTAATAAATCTTGACTTCTTAAATTATTTGTCACACATGTTCACCTATAGAATAAGAAAACATAAATAATTATTCTAATTTTGCTTTCTTAAAATTTTATAGAAATCTTAATCTCAATAACAGTGCTCTTCTTCTTCTTGTGTGTATCTCTCCACTATACCAGTACTCATAATCATTGATCACCTTTGACAGCAACAACAGTACATTACCCTTACAGACTCATGTGATCTAATAAAGAGGGACAGCGCACTTGTACTCACTTGTTTGTCGTGATGACAGCTGATAATTAATTGTATTACTTTTAGTAAACCCTAACCTTTTTACCTATACACTCAGTCTTTCTCAGACCAAATTCATAAGAACCTAAGCTATTACCATCAAAAGCTGTCGCATGCTTGTGGCCTTTAATTATCTACTACTTAGTGAGTTTTTAGGTAGGTTTTATACAGAGACAGGATAGTGAAATAGTGTGAAGTCTATCCTGTTAGTCTACATTTCTAAAGCTTATTTAATGAAATAAATAAAATACAGTATGGCCATGCAACTCACCCCATGAACCAGTCGACGGTATCGCGCAGGTACTCCGGTAGTCGCTCCAGCTTGATGAATTTCTTTCAGCTGGTTCACAAACAAAAACAACTACCTACGATTGTAGGACAATGTTCAGTCGTCAGCGACTTTAGAGGCAAACATTGATCGATTGTTCCATCGCACTTCTTTGTTAAATCAACGAATAACTAACTGTATAGACATTGAGCAATCTAAAATCTTCAGTTAACTAGAGCGTGTCACAATCACGAAAATCATTTAAATTTTCTTTTACAGCAGCTGAGTCGAATTCGCCATGTTGCGCAACTCCACAGTCCACACTCCACTCTCAACCATTTATTTTTAGTGAAAGAAAGGATCAACTGATTTTAAAATGGGTCACGTATTCACTCACACTGCGGAGGACGCGAGCCTTGACTCCAGTTATGTAAGATTTATTATTGCTAATCTTAATCGAAAAGATTTCAAACAAAATTACAGTAAATTAAACGACCAATAACAAATAAAATATCAACTATTGGCAACATCAAGACTTTTTTGCTGTCAAAATAAATCGGTTATTTTTTTTCTCTTTGCAACACATTTCATTTGTCTGTCATCTGTCACCACACCTGTCACACTCACCTGAAAATTTATTTGTAGCATTCACTGATCAAATAATACTACGTAGGTAGCATTGATGAAGACCCTATGGTCTTCATCAATGCTACAAATAAATTAAGTCTATACTTAGCATTCGCTACGCCCTGAAGACCCATTCGTAGCCACTGACCTGTAATAAATGTGGACTGGTAGTTCCACCCAAACAAATGACAGCTCGTTTCATCGTTCAAAATGCTGCGAGTATAAACTTGTTCAGTGGCTGCGTGCGGCAAATTGTAAAAACCAGTACTAGGTTTATTCAGTTTATTTGATCAGTAGTTTATACCATCACCAGAAGCTCTGATGAATGAATCTAATCATTAGAGCAGACATTTTTGAGATAAAAGTGAATAGGTATAATTATACTAAAATCAAAAATTGGCAGCAAAACCGGGAATTTAACCAGGGGCCTATTAAAAAATATTTCGTTCATACGGACGTATTTCTTAATTAATCTATTCAAATAACCATTCACCTATATTAAATCTTTCACAACGTGTGAACAATTTTAAACGGTCGTGCTATTTACACAGCTAATTTGGGTGGGTCATATTTTGACAATGGATTGACAAGACGTGATGGTTATTTTAATTTGATAGGTAATCCCTACGTCCGAAAGAATGATACGTAGTAGGCCAATGCAAAGGAAAGGGCCCCTTTGCGTTCAGAGCGAATCATCCCGCCACATCAGATTGGAAAAGTCTGGCAGTGAAGTAGTTATACTTTATCTCACCAGTTCACCACACCACACGAAATAAACTTATACTGTATCTTTTTTTATATCTAAGCTAAATAATAGTTATGTAATGTTACTCATGTTACGTAGATTATAACTGCACGATTATACCGTAAGTTCATGCAGTTATTTAAAAATTAAAATTTCGCTAAAACAAATCTACGTTGCTTGAAGTGCAGTACAGTAACATTTGTTAAAATTAAATTATCACAATTATTTCAAATAACACAAAATATTATTAGCAATTCTTTCTTCTTCTTTGCGTGTCGACTCACTCGGGCTTTGATATATGTCAGGAGGACCGATAAAGCGCTATCGGTGGCCTTGTAAAGATCCTCGCGTGTGCAAGTGTAGGGACACGGCAGGGCATGACAGGAGATGTGCCATTGTCTGGCTGGGGGAAAATTCCACACAGACATGCGCTCTATAAACTACTTAATTGAGTTTTGTTACATGGAGCTTGGTTGGATGGTGGACCTAGCATTCCAAGTTAAATAGCTTGTCATGGTAACATCAGGCCGCTTGCCATCACCACTCCGCACTTCCGCAGGCTATGCACCTATGCGGTTAATAAATATTAGTCGGGCGGGCGGGACTGAAGCGATAGCAAAACTACAGGTCAAGAGCACTGCAGATGATGCAAAGCGGACGACGTACGCCATTTATTATAATGACATGAGTCATGACGAATTATGCATGTATTATTAATATCATTGTAAGTTTTATATCAATTAAGATATATACAGGGTGTCCCCAAATTCAACGATAAAACGGCACCAGATGGTGGGCTAGCTTATGACTACTCGACCTACGACGACAAACCGTTTATAAATTTAAGTTAAAATTAGTTCATGGAAACCTGTATGCTCGGAAAATAACACAAATTGTGTGCGCGACGCGAGCTTAAAGGTTTACACCTGTGTGTGTTCACCAAAGACATTGTACTAGATCGTAATTATATCTTTGGTGTTGACTAGTGAGTGATTGTTGTGTTTTGTGTTGTTGTGGCGCAAACTGGCACACAAAATTAGCTTTCATTTGTACAGAAAATCCTGTACACATATTCTTTCAGGTCAGTAAATTGCCCGCAGGTGGCACTGATCAAATAATACAGGTGGCTGCTAAACGTAATGATTACCTGATCAGTGGCTGCCAGTTGTTTTTTCTTTATTTGATAGTTTATTGCATATCAAAGATAATAAATAAACTCTAGTAAAATTAAATCAAATACTACATCCTGTCGGACATCCCGTCAATCCATAGACTTAGCATTCGCTACGAGTTTATTTGATCAGTGTTCGCTACGCTCTATGCGTCAATACCGTGTTTGTTTGGCAACCTTAGAGCATGAATGCTCAGTATTATTTGATCAGTGGCTCTAAGTTTGGCAGTATTATTTGATCAGTGGTTTGGCACACTGTTAATGTCAGTCATAGAGTAAGTAAAGTAATACCCTGGATGTCATGTCCACAGTTATGTCAGTCATCCATCATATGTATGACAAGAGTATGTCATTGAAAAAAAATTGACGATAGGTTATGAGGTTAGGTACTGACTACTGTTTTTTTTATTGCATTCGAGAAATATTAAGTAAACAATCATGTTTCGATTACCTTATGGCGAAAGGGTAGACCCTATGGAAGAGAAGCGTCAGGCTAGAGAAAATACCATTAGCAGTGTTATAACTTTCTGTGTTTTATGCGCTGCTATTAGAATTGGTAAGTCAAACATTTTCTTTAACCTTTATCTCACACATGTGGTTTATTACTACCGCTTTAAAAGTTCTTATATCTCTAGTACCTAAAAAAAATCATGATGTATGAAAAGAGGGGCCAATTCATAATCTTAAATTTGTATTGCCCAGTTATATCAAAAACATATTACTCATAACATAATCAGAACCATTTTCCGTCCAGTGGGATTCAGTGTTCACTTGGTCAAACTAATAGAAGCTGCACTGGGTTCTAAGCTTGAGCCTTGCAACAATCCTAACCATAGTTACTAAAATATACAAATTTTCAATGAAGGTTAGTTATTTTGTAAACTTATCACTTAATTTTGCTGATTGGTAGAAATTGTGTGAGGTAAGATTAACCTAGATAGATTTGTCTGTGCCATCAATTTATCTAATTTTTACCCTGCACTGCAGACATCCAGATTCTCAAGGCCTACAACAATGATGCTTAGAGACTAGTAGGCCTACCACCATTACTTAAATGTTTCGTTCATTTAGACATTTTAATCGAATAAATTATAATTACCATCTACTTGTCAAACCTATGAAAAATTATATTATTATAATGTGTTTATATTTCTAAACAAACAAAATATTTTTGAGGTAGTTCTCTGGTCAGTCTGCATTTAATTCACATGCAATATGTTAAGGGAAAGTCTTTGTTTAATATAATGTAGGTAATACAATAAAATAGAACAAAACTTTAAACTAAATTAAACCTAGCTCCTCAATAATAAAACCGTGTCTATGGGGCAAGAAAGCAAGAATACTGGCAGTGTTTCCCTCCATGAAAACCAGCATTTTTATTTTTGTACAACCTACTACTATTTATTTTATTTTTGCAATTCAAATTGTACCTTTTTAAGGAATAATGTAGTATCAGTAATTAAAGATGATGAAATTTATGAGGAACTAAAAAAAAAATTGTAAGTACTTACCACTGATTTAATGTGAATTTCAATATGTTTGACATTGTGATTTTCTTTGCAGCTCCACTTATATTAGAACAAGGCGGTTTCCAGGTGTAATCAGAAACTAAATTATGAAGTGGCTTGTTGTGAACACACATCTCTAGGTATATGTAAATGAAATTATTATAGTTTAATTATTGTTATTATTATTTGTAGCTTAAAGTAGTGCAAATAAAAGAAATTTAACACTTATAAGAATACTTTTATTTACAGAACATAAACTGGCATTGGCATTAAAAGACAACAGTATGGCATTAGCATTTAGCAAGATGGGGGCAAATTACTTCTGATAGTGTCAGTCCAAAAATCAGCTATAGCTGTCTGCCTTCCTCAGTTTAGCTTTAAATGCTGCTGTTAAAATAAAAGAGGCAATATGTTGTATATTCTTTTTTGTCTATTATTAATACTTGCTTACTTTACTTGTGGGTGAAAGAAATAGGAGATTTAACCCTGATTTACCTGATATTAAATGATATTTTTTTTGTTATGTAGATTGATTTCTAACTATTTCTAAGTGGTTTTATTGGAAACCATAATGTGGAAACTCTTTAATCATCCTGACGGCCGCACATAAAAGGGCGTTTGTATGGAGCACCAAGATCGCGAGATTAATCCTTCCAACTACTAAGTAGTCTAACGCGAGCGAGGCCGCGGGCAAAAGCTAGTCTAAATCTCTATTTATACGCTTCGTTGCGGCCGCCTATTTTCGAAAACTTCACTGTAGCTATGAACGAATTTTCTAGACACGACTGGCGTTTCAACCGCCATAGACTGCCTCTAGACATGGGTTCGTGTAATAGTCCTTTTAGTGAAATTATTCGAAACCAGAAGACTCACCTTCGGTTTGCCGACGATATTGTGGTCATAGCAGAGTCGCTGAAAGACCTCGGTACAATGCTCGATGGCCTTAATAGAGTTTCCAAATAGTTAGGTCTTCAGATGGACTTGGACAAAACAAAGATTATGTCGAAATGCCCATGTTGCGCCCTACCCAGTACCAGTCGGGAGCTCTATCCTCGAAATTGTTGAGATATATGTTTACCTGGGACAAGTGATACGGGAAACTACGCAACTTCTCGTCCAAAATACCTCAGTGCCTAAAGACGAAAGTCTACAACCAGTGTGTGTTACCACTAGTGATCGACATACGGAACAGAAACGTGGCCTCTAAACTATGGGTTACTCTGTGCTATGGGCCTTATAAGAAAGCTCAAAGTTGCACAGCGCGCTATGGAACGTGCTATGCTCGGTGTTTCTATGCGAGATCGAATCAGAAATCAGGAGATCCGTGAACGAACAAAAGTCGCTGACATAGCCCCACGGATTAACCAGCTCTTTAGCTGGCATGGGCGGAGCACATAGCACGTAGAAATGACGGCCGATGGGACAGAAAGGCTCTGGAATGGAGGCCACGTACAGGCAAGCGCAACGTGGGACGTCCACCCACAAGGTGGGCAGACGACTTGGTAAAGGTTTCAGGACGACGCTGGATGCAGGCTGCTGCCGACCGGCCGATCTGGAAGTCACTGGGGTAGGCCTATGTTCATCAGTAGACGTCCTGTGGCTGAAATGATGATGATGATTCGGAAAAAGAGGTTAATTACACGCCTGTCGCGCCATCCGGTCAACAAAACTGAATTCTTACCCAGACAGAAGTATCGTAGGGGTAGTGTGTGGATTAAGGGACCTAGATTATTAATTCTTTTACGCGTTTTGCACAATGCTTGAAAATTACACTTAAATTAAATAATGGCACCACCTTGTGACCACAAATATTCTATAAATCGTAGTAAACATTTGTTTTAATTTTACCCGTGTTTTATGATCACCTCACCTCGCATCACATGAGGTGATGTGAAGTGATCATAAAACACGGGTAGTAAAATAATCACTCCGAAATAATTATGGTCTTTACTTTTTTACACCTGCTATCTGTATATACAGGAAGATGTGACAATGCGAAATTATGAAAGTATCGATGTTTGTTACTCTATTACGCAAAAACGACTGAACAGATTTTGATGAAATTTTGCACACATGGAATATGATCAAGATTACATATTAAGATACCTTTTATACCGGTTAATGGTCTTGTCGGATAAATTAAATAAACTAAAGAACACGCTAGCGAAGTCGCGGGCAACAGCTAGTATTTTATAAATCAAAAACGACTTTGTAGTAGGTAGTGGGAAATAATAGTCACTTAAAAAAAAATACAGTTTTTTTTTTGTGATGATTTTGATTGCGATCTGTCTCTCTTCAGGACATTCAGCAATTTTTGTGACTATAGTTATTGAAGTATGTCTTGCAAGGCATGTGTCCAGCAGGGGCGTGCGGTGCATATAGGCAATTATGCAGTGCCCACCTTACATAAGGTAGGCAGGAGGTACTTACAATGTGTGTCAATGATGAAAACCACCGATTTTCAGCAATAAAACACTTAAGTATCTACCGCCTACCTCGAAATAAAATCAATGCCCGCCACTGGTGTCCAGCGACACATCCTCCTATCAATTTTCTTTCATTTTAATGCATTACTTGTGGCTTTCTTCCATGATTCTCCGTCCATCATATCAGGTCTTGTGGTATTTTCCGTTTAAGTCTCCTAGCAAGTAGAGACTCTGCCATGAGATTTTGAGCAAGTTCAAGACAGTTAGACAAAGTTTGACTACTTAACTTACTAACACATATACATAGCATTATAACTCTACGGAAAAATAATACCTATCATATTTAGATAATTGTTTCTATCAATCTTCAAGAAAAGCGTACAACGAATCAGTGATGGGTTACTTTCGTATAAACATCTTGTTCTTTGCAAATTATTTTTACACATTTTTTAGATATGTAGTTTCGATAGAGAAAGGAAAAAGTAAAACCATAAATTAGACAAAACACGCAAGTGATAAAGTAATAGGTTTTTATTGAGTTTTGTTTGTTCAGTTATTATTGTATTTATTATACCGCCAGTAAGTCCATGCATTTACACTACATCTCAGTGCCTTAACGGTTAACGAACAGTAATAGGTATATCTTAAAGTAATTAAAACCATTTCAGTAATAAATTACACTGAAGTTTATTTCTCATCGTGAATACAATACATATCGACCAATGTGGTTCTCAGCCTGGCATCACTTCACAACTTTATTACAACTCACTCAACATACATTTCTTATGCCCGAGGGTATCATCAGCTTTTTATTTTCTTTTTCTTTTATCTAGTTACAAAATTCTAAAATTTGATAATACAATGAAATTTAAGCATTCTTACAGTTTATCACTAAGTCCATTTAGCATTGAAAATAAATGATCATGATATTATTAATAAAAATTGATTTAAGTTCTTCATACATATATATATTTTTTTACAATTTCAACTAAAACGCTCACTGCGGGGAGGGGGCAGATCGGGGTGCAACCATACGTCCAAACGAACACTATACATTGTATACATTTGTAAAAAGTATCAAAATCGAGTAAAAGGCCTACAAAAAATTATCTCGAGATACTAATATTCGTTTACGTAGTATAACCTAAAAATTGACCTATTTAACACTGGATTCGCCGGGCGCGGCGGGTCTAGCGTTAAAGGGTAACAAACGTAGGTATTTTTAACTATTTGGCTTAATTATATTTATATGAGATGAGCGCAAAATAAAAGCGGTGCGGTCGAGGCGGGGCCGGTGTGCAGACGCGAGGCAGGCTAGTCCTCGGCCTCCTCGTCCTCCGACTCCTGCTGCTGCAGCCACGTCAGCCACGTGTTGACCTGCGGCGGGAGGGTAGGTCGGTTAGGTTCTGTGTGCGGTGTGCGGTGGGGCACCGGGCGCATAGTGTAACAGTGTACACACACACTCACCTGGAACAGCGCCTCGCCCTTGCCGGGGTAGGCGTCGGTGACGTCCTCGCGCCAGCGCAGGAAGGCGTCCTCCTCGCACACCTCCAGGTTGTAGAGGTACATGAACCAGCGCAGCAGCATGCCCTTGGGGTAGCGGTGGTGGTGCGCGTGCACCTGCACGGCGTACACGGCCGCCAGCTGCAGCTCCGGCCGCGTCAGCAGCGCCGTCAGCAGCGGCGCGTACTCCTCCACCAGCGCCTTCTCGCGCTCCAGCGCCGCCTTGTCTGCGGCGGCCGATGCCGAGCCCGCCGCGCCCGTCACGTGGTCCGCCACCAGCGCCACCAGCGTCGACACGAACGCCGCGTTGCCGCGCACGCCCGCCTCCACGTTGCTCTACACACACAGACAAACAAACCTCAATCAATACCAGACAGTGTGCCGACAGACCATGGGGGAATAACGTCGAGCGGGAACCAATAAAATAATGTATTAGCATTCACGCTAAGACACAAAAGCAAGCATCCTGTAGATAGAATACTCGCAGAGTAAAAATAAATATGCACGTAACTCCAAAATAGATCCCCTCATGGGCCACCATGTTATATCTTTAGTAGATATAATGGTGTGCGCAGTTAAACTCCCATTTAAATAATTATATTAATAGAAAGGATGTTGCAACTACAATGGTTACCGAGCGAGTGGGAAGTACAATGACACTGTGAATTTGAGCCTAACCCTAACTAAAAAAATGATACATTTTACAACTCGTAGATTTTGCTATGAATTTACGTAGGCGCTGTCGCCTGGACACAAAAAATGTTTCTTCTTAAACTTAAATGCTACAAAAACTTAGATAATATTATTAAGATTTTAATTATCAAAGAATAGCATTTATAAATTCCCTCGCCCAAAACGCTCTATTTGTTGAACGAAACGGGACTTCAAATCATTCTGTCAACAAATTGTTTGTATGGTTTCTGGTGATTATTTGTATTGTTTTATAGTTATTTCGTTTAAAAAAGTTACGAGTTGTTATTTCATTTAATTAAGTATACAATCCTTGTCAAAAAAGGACTTATGGGCTGAAACTGGTTTTGTCAAGACACAATCTGGTAATCTTACAAAAACAGACGCGTTTATGATCATCACGTATTCGGCATCTAATTCAGATTTTACATCTGTTTAACTCAGAGGGGTGAATAAAAACTGGTAGGTAAATAAGTTATGTGCATTTAATAAATACCTTTGCACGGTTTGTGATTGTAACATAATCATAACCTAAAATATACAACTATTTTTATTGTTTTTGGGGACGACACCATAAATAATACGATTTTCTGTGCTTTTGCATGATAATACGTTGATTTTATCACTAATTTTCAGTAACTTTGTGAACCAAACCAAACATTTCTTTGTTGACATTGAACTCGGGTAATCTGACGTCACAGAATAAGCGCGCCAAAATGGCGGCGTTTAAATCACGCGAAAATAATTATTGTGTTCATTATATATTTTTTAGTTTAATGATTTACATTCAGGGTGTGTTAAAATTATTATATGAAAAAAAATTACATGCATATTTTCTAATGTCCTAGGCGAGCTATTTACTTCTTAAGACACTCATTTTACTAATGGCCGCCAATAGATGTACGTTGCCCATTATTCTTTAAACATTTAAGTCACATGTTGACTCCAGATCTTAAATGTAATCGTTATTTACTGTGTTCTTGGCAAATAAACGCTTAAGTTTGAGTTTAAAAACGGGACAAGCGCGTGCCAGGCCATGAGCAATGTAGGGTTCCGTAGTTTCCTGTCACAATACGTTGAATTTGCTGCCAGTTTTTAATAATTCCGATAGACCGACGAATTTAGGAAGATGGCTGGCATGATCATAAAAGCGGGAGATCGTGTTTTTTGGGGGAGAGTAACAAGTAACAGAAGCGAGCCGGATTGAACGAATGTAATGAGGTGTGTCATTTTGTGGAGTTAGGGAATTCGATCCCGGGTGTATTTCAGTCCCGAAAATTTCGGGAAAAAATTTTACATATCCCTTTTCGGGATTACCAAAAATATTTTTAAAATGTGAAAAGGTGCATAAAAGTCGCTTGTCACATCAGGTAAGCAGTATTTATGTTTTCTTTTTCGTTAATAAATGAATAACGTTTCTTTAGAAATGTAAGAAGTTATATTATGTGTGGGCAAAAAGTGTGCAATTTCCACGTTCTGAGTGGTAATGTGAATTCTAATGAATTTTTCTTTCGATTAGTGAAGACGTACAAAATGTCGTCATTTAAAGAATGTTTTTATGTCAAGCATCGTGTTTTTTGGGGGAGGCTTATGTCCAGTACAAATAATAATAAATAAATATTGGACAACATCACATACATTGCTCTGATCCTAAGGTAAGTAGCTAAAGCACTTGTATTACAGAAACCAGAAACAACGACGGTACCGCAACAGCCAGACCCGAGCCAACATAGAAAAGTTCGTTTTCTACATTGATCCGACCGGGGATCGAACCCGGAACCTCAGAGATGGCGACGCCATTTAAAGTCCGGCATGCTCGCCTCTCGGACGGAGGTCGTCATGTGTGTATGGAGTCCAATAAGCTGAACAGATAGGGGGGTACCTTGATCCAGCGGTAGAGCGCTTGCGGCGCAGGCTCGGCGGCGAGCTGGCGCTGCAGCTGCGCCTGCAGCCGCAGCTGCGGCACCAGCGCGCCCAGCCCGCGCGCCTCCAGCGCCGCCAGCGCCTCGTGCGCCGACACTGTTCCGTCCGCGCCGCCCTCCGCGCTCATCACGTACGAGCACAGGTTTATCTGAACACACATACTCCAAATTATCTTCTTTTATTTAAAAAAAGAACTACCAGCAAAAGTATGGAAAAATAACTAATACATTGTGGGAATATCATCGATATTATTTTAGAAAAAGTATTGGTCATAATTTTTGAAAATAAAGGACACAAGTAACAGAAATAAGTCGGATTGAACGAAATGTAATTAGGTGTGTCAGTGTGGAGTTAGGAAATTCGATCCCGGGTGTATGTTAGTCCCGAAAATTTCGGGATTAAATTTTACAAATCTCGAAATTTTCGGGATTACCAAAAATATTTAAAAAATGTGAAAAGGTACATAAAAGTCACTCGTCACATCAGGTTAGCAATGTTTATGTTTTCTTTTTCGTTAATAAATGACTAACGTTTGTTTAAAAATGTAAGAAATTATAATATGTGTAGGCAAAAAGTGTTTTTTTTTTCGATAAGTGAAAAAATAAACAATGTCGTCATTTAAAGAAAATTTTTATGTCAAGCATGAAAAGATGGAGATGTCTCATCAATGTGGAATCACTATTTAGTCTCTAAAGAGAGCAATACCGCACAATATAAACACTGTCCAACTAAATTAAATTTGTTTCTTTGGTATATGAGAATATTTAAGTGAATTTCATTAAACTTATTTTTTTTACTTTGTAACTGATTATTTCTGATAAAAAGCTGAGTTTTACATAATTTTCTCTGACTTTTTATTACCCGGGACATAAATAATCCCGGGACTAGCCCGGAATCTTATTCCCTAGTGTTGTGTGTCGCGTACCTTGGTCTCGTCGAGCAGGCGATGCAGGCAGTCGGCGCCGAGCAGGTCGTGCAGCTCCTGCAGCGCGTCCAGCAGCAGCGGGTGGTGCGCGCCCGCCTCGCACCACGCGCCCAGCTCGCCCAGCGCCAGCAGCCGCGCGCGCACCGCGTGCGCCAGCAGTGCCCGCAGCCTCCGCCTGCCGCCCGCCGCGCCGCCCGCCGCCCCCGCGCCGCCCGCCGCGCCGCTCACCAGCGCGCGCAGCGTCTCCGTCAGCGGCGCGCGCTGCCGTCCGACACACGCACGTTATACTTGGCGTCACGTAAAAAGAGAGGTGGAGACAAGTAGCGCCACCCTCCAGCGTTCTTTTTATTTGACGAAAATTATAGGCTTCTGTGAGCCTCCACGCGCCCTAACGTGTGAACCGGTTGCTGATTCCGTAACTCGCAAAGTAATGCGATAGCGATAATTGACCAATTCCGGCTTTAAAAACGCAAATTGACAGCAAAAAACAAAGATCTACTGTCAGTGTTGCCCATGCATTTTGACACCAACTGTCAATCGGGCGATGACTAAGCGATTAATGTTGATTGCTAACTTTTAGGGAATAAGGGGTACCAGTACCGCGACGCTGAGCGTCTGCATCAGTGATTCTTAACCTCATAGAGATGAAGGACCGTTTGACAAAAATAACTTCTCCCTATTTGAAAGTAAATGTAAAGTAAACATACGTGAATGAATGAAAAGATTGTCATATCTATAAAATAATGTGTATATCTTTACGAACACTTCGAGTGTCCAGGGATTACCGGTTAAGAAATACTGTGATTAAATAGTAAGATTGTAAAGAAGTCAAACTAAGATAATATTTTTTTTGGGAAACACTTTAAAAGATACTGCATTCAAAACGGCATTTATTTTTTATTTTTTTGTGCGTCTGTCTATCAAAAACTTTGCCGCGCATTACACCGTAAACGAATTAAAATGCATCTTAGCATGATTTGAGTTCATACTCCGAGATAGAACATGGAATACTTTTTAACCCGCTATTCAACAAAATTCCCTTCAGGAAGCAGACGCATATCAAAATGTTTATTTAGCTGCAAATTAAGAACACATCGTCCGATTTTAACATTTTTTGTTGTGAAAAAAAAAGACATTTCAAAGACTCACATAAATATTGCAAGAAGTCATCGATTTTGTGGTTATATCAATCTTCGTTTTACCACAGAACGAGGAGAGCCTCAGCGAACAGATACAGTAAAAACTACAAAGACACGCCCAAAGCACTATGATTCAACATTTATTTTGCAAACTGTGAGAAGAAAAAGTAGACAGTTTCTTTAATGTGTTACTTTTTCAACCTAAAAATTTTAAAATCAGAAGTAAAGAGGTCCTTTCTTAAGTGTGCTTCGCCGCAGTCCACAGCGTTAAACTTTAGATTGAGCCCACTGGGCCATGTAGGCATAATTGTGCTTCTTCTTTCGATCACAAAGCATAGTGTAAATGTATGGCTATGTATAGAGAGGTACGGTGGTTACCTTGACAGCGCGTACGACGCAGCAGGCGGCCCAGGCGCGCGCGCCGGCGCGGCCCGCGGCCTCGGCCTCGCTGGCCTCGGCCTCGGCCTCGGGCCCCTCGTCGGCCGCGTCCGAGCCCGAGGCCGCCGCGCCCGCCGCCTCGGCCGCCGGCGGGTCCGCCAGCGCCTGCTCCAGCACCGTCGTGATCACGCGCCGCAGCACCTGATACATCACACCACATTTAGATGTCAAAACTTCAGTGTACCCTGTTTGGTGGCTTAAATTGTAGGTTCGCCAGTATTTGTCGAACAACAAAGCCGACCCGAAGCAATGAGGGTTATCGCGTGTGAATTTAAGCGAGACTTACGGCTTACGGCCTTAATACAAAAAAATTGACTAGGTTTGAACACTTGTCTAAAGATAAGTCAAGCAATTAAATTTTTTGTTGATAGCACGGCTCGAATGTATGATGTGTCAACATTTCAAATTGGTTGACTAATAATAAACAAGTTTTTAGCACTAGTCTATCTTTTTTGTAGTAAGTCCAGTTAGTGTCGCGCGAGGTCTCCGAATAATACGTCAGTTTGTGGGTGACTAAGTATGCGGTTTTATTTATTGTAAATAATTAACGATACCTGAGATTTATGGTGGAAGATATGAGTTACGGGTCAATGAATGTCAGTGCTATAAAAGCAAAGTTAAGAAAAGAAGGTGCAAAAAGGTTTTTGGGAATTAAATTACTAAAACTAATGAACCGGTTATTATTAAATTTGGTACAGATATAGAATAGAGTTTGAGAAAGGACATAGGCTATCTTTAATTGCGAAAAAAAGGCTTGGAGAGGTTTAGTAGAGTATGAAAATTTCTATGGAAATTGGTCATTTTCGAAGCTAAAACCTTGAAACTTTGTATTTAGGCACTGGATAAGAAATAAATAAATGATTGGTGTAGCGTTTTTCAAACTTCGACCTGTGCGGAGATAGAATAAGGGACGAAATGTGGCATGGAAGTCCAAACAAAGTCACGCTTTTACGCCTAATTCCGGAACCGATTTTGATAAAATTTGTTTAGGGATAGACCAGAGCTTTGGTAAGCTAATACTGAATAAATGAGTATTACTCAGGACCTCACACGCTGGCCTGGTGGCACCAATTTCTGAGGGCAAAACGGTAGCCCTCATTATTGCACTTGCTTGTACCCAATCGGTTATTTTATTCGGGTCATGTAACAATTTTAAGAGTTTCCTAATCCTCCGATTATCAGATACTACGATAATTCGCATCAAGACCGATCTGACAAAAAGGGTATTTAACTATGGTTGGTGCGCTGCCAGCGCCTCCGCGCCAGGTGTGTACAGGTGCCTGCGTGGGGCGGGTATGTGCTACCTTGTCGGGCAGCTGCAGGTCCTGCAGGCGGCGCAGGCGCTCGGCGAGCGGCGCGTCGAGCGGCTCGGGCCCCGCCAGCGCCTCCGCGCCAGGTGTGTACAGGTGCCTGCGTGGGGCGGGTATGTGCTACCTTGTCGGGCAGCTGCAGGTCCTGCAGGCGGCGCAGGCGCTCGGCGAGCGGCGCGTCGAGCGGCTCGGGCCCCGCCAGCGCCTCCGCGCCAGGTGTGTACAGGTGCCTGCGTGGGGCGGGTATGTGCTACCTTGTCGGGCAGCTGCAGGTCCTGCAGGCGGCGCAGGCGCTCGGCGAGCGGCGCGTCGAGCGGCTCGGGCCCCGCCAGCGCCTCCGCGCCAGGTGTGTACAGGTGCCTGCGTGGGGCGGGTATGTGCTACCTTGTCGGGCAGCTGCAGGTCCTGCAGGCGGCGCAGGCGCTCGGCGAGCGGCGCGTCGAGCGGCTCGGGCCCCGCCAGCGCCTCCGCGCCAGGTGTGTACAGGTGCCTGCGTGGGGCGGGTATGTGCTACCTTGTCGGGCAGCTGCAGGTCCTGCAGGCGGCGCAGGCGCTCGGCGAGCGGCGCGTCGAGCGGCTCGGGCCCCGCCAGCGCCTCCGCGCCAGGTGTGTACAGGTGCCTGCGTGGGGCGGGTATGTGCTACCTTGTCGGGCAGCTGCAGGTCCTGCAGGCGGCGCAGGCGCTCGGCGAGCGGCGCGTCGAGCGGCTCGGGCCCCGCCAGCGCCTCCGCGCCAGGTGTGTACAGGTGCCTGCGTGGGGCGGGTATGTGCTACCTTGTCGGGCAGCTGCAGGTCCTGCAGGCGGCGCAGGCGCTCGGCGAGCGGCGCGTCGAGCGGCTCGGGCCCCGCCAGCGCCTCCGCGCCAGGTGTGTACAGGTGCCTGCGTGGGGCGGGTATGTGCTACCTTGTCGGGCAGCTGCAGGTCCTGCAGGCGGCGCAGGCGCTCGGCGAGCGGCGCGTCGAGCGGCTCGGGCCCCGCCAGCGCCTCCGCGCCAGGTGTGTACAGGTGCCTGCGTGGGGCGGGTATGTGCTACCTTGTCGGGCAGCTGCAGGTCCTGCAGGCGGCGCAGGCGCTCGGCGAGCGGCGCGTCGAGCGGCTCGGGCCCCGCCAGCGCCTCCGCGCCAGGTGTGTACAGGTGCCTGCGTGGGGCGGGTATGTGCTACCTTGTCGGGCAGCTGCAGGTCCTGCAGGCGGCGCAGGCGCTCGGCGAGCGGCGCGTCGAGCGGCTCGGGCCCCGCCAGCGCCTCCGCGCCAGGTGTGTACAGGTGCCTGCGTGGGGCGGGTATGTGCTACCTTGTCGGGCAGCTGCAGGTCCTGCAGGCGGCGCAGGCGCTCGGCGAGCGGCGCGTCGAGCGGCTCGGGCGGCGGGCGGCGCGGGTCCCCGCACTGCGCCGCCAGCGCCTCCAGCGCCTCCACGCCCAGCCGGCACGCCTCCTCCTTGTTCACGCCCTGCACGCACACATACACACACACACACGTCAGTTACGCGATGATCACACAGCAACGCCGCGGCAGGTGGTTGTAGCGGAATACCGCGAATGGGATGAAATCAGTTTTGTCCAGTCACAAGCACTGGCGAGAATGGAAGTGGTGGCAGCAACCTGGCTTTTGATGGCGTAGAAATAAAAAAAAAGTAGATATTGTTATCTTTAAGGCAGGTTGTCCCTCAAAAGTAGGTCGTATCTGTCACGGGGACTACTGACACAGGTCCGACGTCTGTAAGCGCCACCGCGCGTCGGATTTGACATGCGAATGGCGCCGTATTTGTGTTTTTACGTGTTTCGATGTATAAAAATAATTATATTTTATCAAACTCAATGACCATGCCTAGAAAAACATTGTGCCTATTGCTAAGTATAAAAAATATATCAAATATAGCAATAGTAATGAAAAAACAATTCGGGAAGAGGCAACTTTGGAGTGTTTTTCTATCGAGCCAAGTTTAGCAGATTGTGTTTCTGCGAGGGAATATGTCTCTGTTATATCCTTACCTATATCATTTATATCATTTTCAGAATCTTATAACTGATAAAAACTGTTAAAAGTAGGTTTAAAAACTTGTCAGTGCGACATTTGACAAATAAGAGGCCCTTAACCAACCCAACCCAAGTTCATCCATTTTTACGAAGCAAAACTCTAAATGGGACATTCATGTTATTCTATAAAAGTTTGAGAAAGCATAAAGATATTTTTTACTATACGCGTATATTCACGCCATTATTTGTTATAAGGAAAACAATTTCTGGAGTAAATATGTAATTTTACAATGATCCGCACGGTTATGCGGTGCACGTGTGTTTGGCATCAACGGGTTCATCAGAGGCCAATGCGACATGAGATCCACTTCACGACCTACCGCGGCGGTGAGCGGTGCCGTTTGTAAATCGCCTTGCTGTGTCTACTATCCAGCCCATGACAGTTCCACCATGGATTCATTCGTTACCTACCTTGTCTTTTTTGGGTTTATCTTTCTTGTCCGGAGCAGGTTTGATGGTGATGGTCGGCTCCTTTATGATGGGCGGTGCGCTCGCGAACGCCGGAGTCAGCACGTCTGAAATAAAACAATATTTCGATGACGAAAGGCAACTCGAGGGGGCGGTAGTGCCGCCGGGAGCGGCGGTACCGAGCGGACGGATACTGACTGGGCTGCACCGGCTGCATGGCGGGCTGCGGGCGGCTCAGGCGGTTGGCGGTGAACATGAGCGAGTTGGCGGCGGGGCGCATCTGCACGTCGCTGAGCGCGGCGGCGCCCACGGCGTAGACGCGCGCCTTGCCCGCGCGCCCGCCGCCCGGCTCCTTGGGCGCGGCGGCCTGCTTGTAGGCGCCCTGCCGCGGGTAGTAGTTGGGCGCCGAGCGCTGCCGGAAGGCGTCGCGCGGCGCGAACCCGTTGCCGAACAGCTTGTCGCCGGGCGACACGAGCGCCGCGGCCGGCTGCAGGCTGAGGCCGGCCAGCACGTCGTCGAGCGGGCGCGAGCGCAGGCCGCCGCGGAACAGCGAGTCGCGCTCGCGGTCGCGGTCGCGCTCGCGCTCGCGCCGCGGCGGCTCGTCGTCGCCGCGCAGCTGGTGGATGGGCACGGGCCCCTCGGCGGACACGGCGGCGCGCGGCACCCAGCCGCCGCGGCGCAGCTCCACGGTGTCGCGCAGCATGAAGCGGATGCGCGGCGCCAGCTCGCGCGACGTGGACAGCGTCTCGATGCGCGCGAAGTACTGGTCCATGAGGCCGCGGCCGCGCTCCGAGTCCAGCACGCGGCCGCACGTGCGCACCAGCTGCGCCAGGCACTCCAGGTCCTCGTGGTGCTCGGCGGCCGCGCGCCGCGCCAGCAGGTTCTGGATGCATCGGTGCAGGATCGACTCGGCCAGGATCTCCAGCTTGCCGAGCTCGCCGATGAACTTAATGTTGCCGAGCATCTTGCACTTGGCGAGATGCCGTTTCTCCTCCTCTTCCGGGCTCAGGGCTTTGTCCTCGAACGCGGCGAAGGCCTGTCGGACACATGTTACGTTAACGATCCGTCGGGGCGGGAAGAGATCAGTAGCCGGGGGTGAACTGAAACAGGTGTGGACTTTACCTGAGCGCGGTTCTCGAACTCGGTGCGACATTTGTTGAGGAGGAGCAGCTTGAAGGTGCAGGGCTGCCCGGGCGGCTCGAAGTTGGGCGCCTCCTCGCTCAGCCGCTTGCACAGCTGCGCGTACATGGACGAGTACTTGGGCTCGTCCAGCGCCTTCTCGAAGATGAGGAGGATGACGCCCTTGAGCACCTTGTCCGAGTCGAGCTCGAGCCCGAGCAAGTCATCGCTCAGCTTTTGGAACTTCTCGGGCGTGAGCTTGTTGAGGATACCGCGGACCTGAACGAGGAATGACGTTAATCGATGCCGTATTGGGTGGTATTTTGCCGAGCTGGTGCCAAGGTCCAGAGAGATGTGAGCTCACCTTTCGGAATATGATGTCGTGTTTGGCATCTCCGTCGGGCACCTCGTGCGAGCGCAGCGTGGAGGGCGGGACCCAGCGTCGCCGCGGGGGGACGGGCGTCCGCCCCGAGGCGCTGCGCGCGGGCCCCGACTGCCGCGCGCTGTCCGTCGTGTGGCCGGTGTGCACACTGGCCGCCACCCGCGCCGCTGCCGCCTCCGCCGCGTGCGTCACGCCGCGCCCGCGTCTCACGCTGATTCCGCCGCGCGCGATTGTTACGCACGCGATCGCCCCGCCGGAAGCTCTGCCGAACAGATACCAAATATACCATATTAAAAAGAGGAAAACTTTCTGCGTGACCTATAGGTTACCTGACAGCGAATGCTTCTAGCATTAAGTCCTCCTTCACAAACAACTTCTATAATGATAGATCCTCAATTGAACTTAAATGATAAATTTAGTTAAGGACTTAACACTAAAAATGGTGCAGTAAAATAAAGTTAAAAAAAACTACGAACTTTGCCTTTTAATTTATTTTTGAAGTCGTTTCTTAGTTATTTTTATAATATGTAGCTACAAATTTATACGGAACACTCGGTGGGCGAGTCCGACTCGCACTTGTCAGGTTTTTTTAAATAGCGGTCTTAAAATCCACAGCTAGTCAGTATTGCGTGTGTTAGCTTTATGAAATTGTTTCATATAAAGTTAATTAACGACACTTAGGGAGGGAAGCAAGCGTATCCTTGCTTCAAGGATCGGGCTCAGTGGCGTGCGTTGCCACTATGTTTTATAGGGCATGGTCGACCTTGGGGACTGCCCACTGAACGAGCACTAGTGTCAAATTACGAGGTCAGTTTTTTAACCAATAATATTATCAAATAATTTATAAGTTTGCTATTTCCAACAAAATAATGGATCATTGTAGTCCGATGAATAATATTTTCTCTTGAGATATGGGCCATACCATTAACTAAGCTTGAGAGTTGAGCTTATTTCAAATTCAAATTCTTTATTGGTAAAGAGGCCCTCTTCAGGGCACTTATAAACGTCCCAAAATAGAACTTAGCCCTACCACCGCTTCGGGACTACATATCAGCTAGTGATGAAAAGAAAAGGCGCAACCAAGTCAGTCACCTTTGTCAGCCTGATTTTACAGGAAATACAATACAATTTTCAAGACATAATTAGCAAGTGCGAGCTAGGCAGGTTATTATAAAGTCCATACATAAATAGTCGTTTAAATAATCTTCTAATTTGTAATATCCTTTTTGCATAAGGATTTTTAATGCGGTTTTTGAACTCATGAAAAGGCTACAACAAGTGTTTGTGGTATTTTATTGATTTTTTTTATACCGTTTCCAATAAATGAATTCAAAAAGATCTAGTTATTGCGGAATACGAAGTAAACCATTGGTTCTGTAGTCAGCATCGCTGCACACTTGCGACAAGTTAGTTTGTGATGCCTAGGCCTACGCATACGTAATGCGTGCCCGTCGATAAATAAGGCTGTTCGTTGTCGAGTGTGCTCCGTCGCCCTTATGTACAAAAGCCAGACCGCGGTAAGTTGGTACGATCCTTCATGTGGATCTTAACAAGACGCTGACAGACTATTGCATAACTACGCGCCTGGTTTCGGAAAACAGCGGACGCCAAAGGATGACAGTTGTCACCATATGACTTCTGAGTATCAATGGTAATCCACTTTTCTCGGCAACGTCACAGTGCAGTCTACTGTGTTGGTTGGAGGTGGCTATAGTAACTAATAACTGTATTCCAATAACTAACTGGTATGCGTATTCAGTGTACCTACTCATTTATTTACCTTTTAAAACTAAAAATAGATGCATTGTTATATGTGTGGGACTCACACGCACGTGTGTGTGAATAGGTAAAACTTAATCGACGGTTTAGATTGGATTGTGTGTGCGGTAAAGAAGCGACGGCGTTCGGCAGGTGATCCCGCGCGAACGGTCGTCGCCCGCGCCGGCCGTAGACCCCGGCCGCCGCCCCCGCCCCGCGACCCGCCGTACGATCCGTAACATGTCCTCGCTCGATCACCTCTCGATAAATCGATACGCTACCCGAACCGAACATCTGGAGCCGCATCCAAAAATAGAGCGGTCTGCGTCACGTTTTGAACGCGCACGCTTCTAGAGCCGGTCAGCCGGTGCGAAGCCGTACCTAGGCTGGGATGACGAAATGATTGAAGCGTCTTGATCGGGGAGTGTTGCGGCGACGTGGCGGTCGATAGCGTCGCGGCGCGGGGTCGGCGGCCGGCGGGACCTTGGGCGGGCGCAAGGTCGGCTCGCGCCGCCCGCGCTCATTAGCTAATGAGCGGGCGAGATCGCGCGCTGCCGCCACCGGCCATCGCGACTATCGCGATCGCGACGTATGCATCTATGCGGAATCGATTATTGCGTGCCCGATCTGAATCCGAGGAAAGTTGATAAATTGCCTAGTAACCAGCTCGAACAAAGAGTATTGTTTTATTCACTGGTAGCATATCGTAGGAATCCGAATTACCTAGATTTATTTATAGTTAAGATTTTTTTTCTGAGCTATTGCCTACACTCTTTTATATTTTTACTAGCTTACTTTTATACTTTGCTACAAGCCACGAATGAATTGAATACTTGGCTCGGTGAACGATAGAGTATTAGCTTCCGCCCGCGACTTTGACTGCGTAGACTTTAGTAAATCATGTGAGATCAATTTATCTTTTAGTGACTTTCTGTTCAGCCGTTAACAAAATATCTGAGAACAAACATTTAGAACATCAAGTAAGATTATGTACCTGTGTAGTTTAATATTACTAAAATAACAAACGGTTTTGAATTAATGCGCATAAGTGTCGAGTACACATACAGGTAAGCCTGTTCGTAGGATCGCTCGCTCGGATCATGATGATGCGCCGATGGGTTTATTGACTCGGCACGGGTCAGTGACCCGCGCGGCGCGTCATCCCCTAGCGCTGTGCCTCGCGCCCTCGGCGGCGGCGGCGGCGGCGAGGGCTCGCGCAGGCCGCAGGGCCGGGTCGACGCCCCCGCCCGCCCTCGCCGCCCTTCTGTTTGTCCTACGTGATTTTCGTTAATCGTCCTCAACGGAGAGCGCGACCGTTTGACACCAGACATTGCCTAAAGTCAGCTATAACTATATCGCTTTTTTAAATTTACATGTGTAAACAAATTATAATAGCCGTCGTACTCGATTTGTTTCGTCTGGGTACGTCATGTCGAAATATGATGATTATAATCTAATTATGTAGTTCTAATAGAGATAGAAAGAGCATTATTATAACTAGTGTTTACTAAACATAAAAGTGTATGTTTAATTTAGTATTAAAATAAATTCGCAAATTTTGTGTGAACCGTAATAAGCTTTAGTAATAATTTAAAAGTATATTTAGCTAATCTAACTGGTAAGTAGTATCGTACGTCGTGTTTCTGTAATGTGCAAGTTATTTTGGATAATGTGCAATAAAGAATAAAGAGTATCTAATTATCTCTATATAACTATCACGTTCAAGTGGTAATGGGATTATGGGAGTGACACCTTTAATTGTAGGATGTCTCCTGCCGACAATGTCCTCAACACTGCCTCGACGCCAACGCGATAACATTTAGCACATAAGCCCTTCGTGCGACTTGGGCAGCTATTGCTACACACCACCCAAGAGGGACCTTTTCAGCAAGTGCAAGAACTTTTAAAGAGTCGATTTTAGGCTATTATGGACCACTGTGTACTAAAGGGGAAAACTAGAAACCGACGCTATAACCATCCAACCACCAAAATTCTAAGCGTGTTCCTTTTATCTCAACCTTATTGTAACTGCATCTCTCGAGCATTAAAATTTGAAAGGAACGCTAACAATACACTGCAGGTAGAACTTTCAAAGGCTCATTATTCTTCTATTGTGTTTCTCGAAGGTCCAAACAGGTATGTATGTACCCAAAACCTATGTTCTCCTCACATTTGAACTTGACATAGACTAGTGACACGAGTATGTGCTCGAGGACTCCAATAGATCTAAAATTAAATTATTGCGAAACACCGCGACACGAACGACTGCCGCGTCATGTGCTGTTGGTTTTAAATCAGTTGGGAACTAGGGTAAAACAAGTTTCGTCACACTTCGGTTCCAGCGCGAGTGTTGGCCCACCTGACTACAGATTTCACCCTGAATACATTCCCACTTTACGTGTATGTATGTGTATTATATACGCACATTCTTGGACGCGCATCGAGAGTTTTGCTCTTTGAGCCGGTATTTGCCACGAATGTCATGCACGACCCACAGTGTTTCAGACCCGTTACAAGCGACTCCGATGCCCTAGCATTTTGGTCGAGTTTGTATTAAAAAAATAGTTTATTGCATAACATACTATTCTTTTTAACTGTTTTGTGCCTTGCGTCCGTCCGTTATAGGCACTAATTTCTAACCTAGCCTGCCCTACTTCTGTGGAACAACCTTGTCCTACTACTGCACATCGCCGATATAACTACGTCAACGCGGCCGTGTTGGCAGCCTGCACATCGACTCAAAATCAAATTACAGTCAACTTTATTTAATCTCAACCAATAAATAATCCTCGAAGATTGTGATTTTGCTGTTTACATAAAGGTTTTTTTTGTCATATCATCACAATCATGTCATGCAGAACGGATGATATTTATGATACTTTTCAGAGTGCGATTAGACTAGAGATGCGTGCGTGATAGTGTTGTCGATTCAATCCAAATCGACAAACGAAACTCTGCTTGTGACAAACCATTGATTATCGAAACCGGTAGGAAGGACCGCAGTTAATGCGTAAAAAAATATAAAAATAAATAATACGACCCGTGCAAAGATGTATATCCTTTTACTTTCTATAAAATTTAAAGTTCTTTTGATCTCATACGAATTGGAACGGGACACCCTGTAAAAGCGGAATAAGGGCAACGCCGAGTGCCGACCGCGAGCCGCGCTAGGGCGAAGGTCTTCGAGCACGGCGGATCCATAATTGCTTAGCAATAAAAGCGCACTAGACAAAGGGTCAGAGGGGGCGGCGGCGGCGGCGGCGTCGCTGGCTGCGAGCTGTGCCGCTCCGCTACCATTGACCCAGATCGCGGCCCCGCGCCCGCGCACCGCCCCTTATGCACAAAAAGTGCCGCGCGATGGCCCCGGCCTGACCCAGAACCGCCTACCTGACCTACTAAATCCGTAGCCTACGAGACGCGCCCGACCTCCGCCGCCAATCACAAAAGCGGGTAGCCCCGGCCACATGCCTATATAATATTCGCTCAGCATGCTTTACGATTTTAGATTTCAGACTGTTCTTTGCTGTTTATAATAAATGACAATGTTGTACAAGTGCAATAATTATTTTATCTTGTTTCAAGTTAAATAGTAGTTTAGTAATAGTAGTTTTGGGGTGGTTGGGATCTACCTCCTAGCGGTCCACCCCGGGCAACGTCATCATAATTTGTGATGGCGGCTAAAGATCCCAAAGGCGGTGGTAGGCCCTGGAAGGGGCCGCCTGGCTCGCGACCACCATCCCGCCGGAGTCTGGCGCCAAGCAGCCCTGCTGTGTTTCGTCGGTGTGCGGGAGTGCCAGTGCCATTGGGGGTTTGAAATTAAGTCAGTTGCGCTGTTGGAACCGGTCTCTGTCTTTAGGCGATGCTGTATCGGGTAACTCGTTCTGGAGGGTAGCGGGATCCGAGGCACGGTCCCAGCCGTTGGCCGACCGCAGTCAGTAGGGGGCCCGACTTACGCGCTAGCCACGCGTAAAGGCTGCCCCGCCAACTTGCGAAAAATCCCGTTATGCTCCACCGTGCCAGTTGGCGACTGGATGGGAGGACCCGGTGGAGTGGTATCGGGGGGGCTCGGGCGTCCCCGCAGTCTCCAAGCGAGTTCCCCTCTGATCGGCTGAGCCGAAAAGTACGAGTAGGGTTTGCTAAGCAGCGCCTCGACTATATTTTTCTTTCCCCTACTAAAACTCAAAAAAAAAAAAAATGACAAAGCTAAAGAAGAAGAAAAAGTTTCATCAACGGCGACACTTCCTCCCACTCAAAGTGCACCTCACCAACATCCGAGGTCTGCACTCAAATCTCGACCCGGTCCACCACCACCTGGAGACCGAGAAGCCGCACTTATTCTTCTTAACGGAGACGCAGATAGCAACACCGTCGGACGTGGCATACCTCAACTACCCTGGATACACTCTCGAACATAAGTTCAAGAAATGTGCAGGGGTCTGTGTGTATGTTCGCGATGACATCTGCTGTAAGCGTCTCCGTTGCTTTGAGAAGTCAAAATTTCCTGTGCTGTGGCTTTTGGTGGACACTGGGGTAGAGAAATCTCTCTGCGCTTGTGTTTACCGTTCGCACAGTGGAGATCGGGAGACGACTGGGCTCATGGAATACCTTGCTGAGACGGCAGACTCCGCACTTCAGCGATATCCAACAGCAGAGCTTGTTTTTCTGGGGGACTTCAACGCCCACCACAAAGAGTGGCTGTTCCCATACCAGAAAACTGACCATGCTGGGCGAGAGGCCCGCAAGCTAGCATTGGCGCTAGATCTCACTCAGCTGGTGGAACAAGCGACGCGAATACCGGATATCGCTGATCATACACCCAATTGCCTGGACCTACTGCTGACAACTGATCCACACAGACACTCGGTTTCAGTCTCGGCTCCACTGGGATCGTCCGACCACTGTGTAGTGAAATCCGTATCGATCTGCTCTTCTCCGGATAACACCCTTAGGGGTACGAGGAGAGTATGGCGATACTAGTCAGCAGACTGGGACGAGATGCGAGCTTTCTTTGCATCATACCCGTGGCGGCAGTTATGTTTCTCTTCGAAAGACCCCTCATGCGTCGCTGATGCGATCACAGCTGTTATCCGGCAGGGAATGGAATATTTCATTCCATTTTCCGACATCCCGCTCGGTTACAAAGCCCGACCTTGGTACAATGCGGACTGTGCTCGAGCTGAGGCTCGTAAACAGTCAGCTTACCAGGCTTGGGTAAAAGCTCGAGATCAAAAAGTGCGAGCGCGAAAGGTGCGAGCAAAGAAGAGAGCATATAATACAGCCGCCAGGTCTTGCAAAAGGGTGCTGCGAAAAGCTAGGTTCGACCATGTCAGCCGTATTGGGGCGAAACTTGCATCTTACCCACAGGGTAGTAAGCAGTTCTGGTCCCTGTCGAAATCAGTCGAATCTAACTTCTGCCTTCCTACACTACCTCCAATGCAGAAACCTGATGGGTCACTTGCCCACACCGCAACAGAGAAAGCAAATTTATTTGCCGATCTGTTTGCAAGCAATTCACGTCTAGACGCTGGCTCGAAACATCCACCCACCATGCCTCACTGCGATTCTTTGATGCCAGAGATCTCAGTGCACAACAAAGAGGTCCGTAGATCCCTTCTTGGTCTAGACGTGAACAAGGCCTGTGGCCCAGATGGCATACCAGCAAGAGTGCTGAGATATTGTGCGCCTGAGTTGTCTCCCGTACTGACGCGACTGTACCGCCTCTCTCTCACGACAAAAATCGTACCAAAATCTTGGAAGCTTGCCAATGTGCAACCAGTACCCAAGAAGGGTAGCCGTGCCGACCCTGGTAACTACAGACCGATCGCCATCACTTCCGTACTCTGTAAGGTTATGGAAAAAGTCCTAAATTGCAAACTGCTTTCATACCTAGAAGACAATGATCTTCTCAGTGATCGTCAATATGGCTTCCGCCGGGGACGTTCAACTGGGGATCTTCTAGTGTATGTAACGCATTGCTGGGGCGAAGCCATCGAAAACCACGGCGAAGCAATCGCAGTGTCGCTGGATATTTCGAAGGCTTTCGACAGGGTTTGGCATGCGAGTCTGCTGAGCAAGCTTCCAGCGTACGGTATCCCCACTGGCTTCTGTAGCTGGGTGGCTGACTTCCTGAGAGAACGGTCGATCCGAGTAGTCATTGACGGCTGCTCCTCTGACCTCAAGGCCATTGACGCCGGAGTTCCTCAGGGGTCTGTGCTCTCTGCGACTCTTTTCCTGCTGCACATTAATGACCTGCTATCTTCAGGTATTGTTGGGTACGCAGATGACAGTACTGTCACGGAGAAGTATCTGTCTAGTGCAGGAGCCAGTGGAGTTGAGGTCCAAAGATTGAGAGAGGCCATGGTTGAGCGTACGAGCCTGACGTTAAGTAATGTCTTCCAGTGGGGCGATGACAATCTCGTCAGCTTCAATGCCTCTAAGACGCAGGCGTGTCTTTTCTCTACAAAAAGGAGTCCTTTCACCCTTTCTCCTACTTTCCGAGGTACATCTGTTCCAGTGACCGACACTCTACAACTTCTTGGCATGGAGTTGTCCTCTGACCTCAACTTTGGCACCACCATCGAGTCTAAGGCTCAAATTGCAGCTAGAAAGTTGGGCGTCCTGAATAAAGTCAAGCGGTACTTCACGCCTGGACAGCTTTTAACTCTTTACAAAGCCCAAGCCCGATCTTGCATGGAGTACTGCAGCCACCTTTGGGACGGCTCGGCGAAATACCAACTTGCTGCACTAGACTCGGTGGAACGCAGAGCCAAGAGAATAATAGGCGATAAAAAACTGGTGGCGTCCAAGCTGCACAGCCTGGTTCACCGCCGCAAAGTTGCTTGCCTATCGGTCTTCTACAGATTGTACTTCGGAGAGTGTGCTCATGAGCTGCATGAGCTCATACCACCGTCACCTTTCTTCCATCGGACATCCAGACGCACGGCCGGCTACCATCCGTTCTTAGTTGATATACCCATAATCCGCACTAAGCGCTTCTCATCATCTTTTATAATGCGCACAGCTAAAGATTGGAATTCCCTGCCTGCGTCTGTATTTCCGAGTGCATATAACCTGACTCTCTTTAAGTCCAGAGTGAATAGGCATCTTCTGGGCAAGCTCGCTCCATCGTAGATCCCATCTATGCTCTAGAGCAAGATTGGGGTCAAGAGTAAGCCCATCTTAAGTAAAAAAAAAAAAAAAAAAAAAATATATTAAAATATTTTATCTCCTTCATCACACCGCCCACAAAACATCTGTTTGGCTTAGTAATTGACTGGTAGAGAATGCCTCATGAAATTAATTCCACCTTTTGTATGACTTTTTTCTTTGAATAAATAAATTAAAAAAATCTGTGCAATAAGAAAGATAAGATAAAATTAGTTCTGTATATAAACTTAGTATAAATATTCAAATGAAACTACTTTTACCGATTATTTCGCGATTTATTAACATTATATTTAACCTGATGTTTCGAACACTTTACAGCGTTCGTGGTCACAGGTAGACAGGTAGGTCACAGTCTACCTGTGACCACGAACGCTGTAGTAAGTAAGTGTTCGAAACGTCAGGTTAAATATAATGTTAATAAATCGCGAAATAATCCGTAAAAGTAGTTTCATTTAAATGTATCGTGTTCGCGTAAATAAAAGACAACAGTATTAGTATAAATACATGAAACTTAAGGAATTCAGTTTAATCTTATGCATAAAGTTGATAAATCTGTGCAATAACATGAATGAAAATGTCTGATCCAGACAGATTGTGCTAAGTCTAAAAAACTTGTACTACTACTATCTAAATATCTATGCTATGCTTTTTAAATGCTTAGGTACCTATCTAATTTTATTATGTTAAGATAAAATAATATCGATTTTTATTTAAAAATATAATATAAGTAATATATTGGACAACATCACATACATTGCTTTGATCCTAAGATAAGTAGATAAAGCACTTGTGTTATAGGAATCAGAAACAAGGACCATACCAAAAACACCATTAAATATTCACCTCTTTATGAGGTTAAAATTGTTTCAGAAGCTAAGTATAACATGATTATCAAAAATTATCTTTAATCAAAATAATGTTCGTCTTAAGAAAGTTCTTAAGTGGTTAACTATGTTTACTGTTTCTAAATCAAATCAAATAAAAAAATAGACATATGGCTCATTTTAATATCTCGTTTTTAGTTTTGTTTGTGCATATAAATAAAAGTATCTAGTAGTAATAAAACCATTGCAGGTTTGTATCCTGCAAGGGGCAAATGTTTGTGTGATGGATGAGTATGAGCATTTGCCTAAGTCAGGGATCTTTTAAATGTATTTTATTTATGTATATCCATTATCTAGTAGTAGTAGCACAGACTTTTATTATTTTAGTTTTAGGCCTAGATAATTGAGTGTGAATAAAACCAATTTATTTCTGTAAATAGGCTTAAACTAAGCGCTTTTACTGTGATACTGGCAACTAGGTATTAATTTATTTTTAATAGTTAAACACTGAAATGATACTCAAAGTTGAGAAGTCACTATTGGATGGGTTCAAAATATGAGCTTACTTTAATATTATTGATGGTGTTAAATTCAAATTGCAAACATGACATATTTAATTTGCAATGAATAGCGAATTTCATAATTTTGGGGGTATTTCTGTAACAAAGCATGAACTTAGAGAATGTTTTGAATTCTAGGTTTAGTGTTTTATGTTATGTCCCTTATAATTATTAATTTCATACCATTTTTATGAAGAATTAAATTTATGAAAAAAAGCAACACTTTTAGGTAAATATATGTACCTGTTAAAAACACAAGCAGTAATTATTTAGATTATGGCAATGCAAGATTTTGCAAATGTTATAAAGAATAAATAGGTACCATGTAATTGTACACTTAGCAAAGAAATATCATAGTTTTCTATTTTTGGATTCATGTATGTTTGTTTGGTTATGGATAGGCTAATCCATAACCAAACAAACATGCATTACTTTAACATCAGACAGAATATACACCTGCCTGGTCCATGTAAATAATAACACAACAAAAGAGATAACAACAAAGAATTTGCTCAAAACAACCTTGTTATCATAAAATTGATACAAGAAATAAATTCAAAGGACTGATAACTACAAGTCTTTGTTAATTTTTTTGTGAAATATAGAGAAAGGATTTGATAATGGTAGGTACATGAATTTGAAAATTCATGAAAACATGTAAACTGTAATGTTTTAATGAAAAACTAGCACCGTTTAAGTCAATATGGCAGAAAATAGTGAAAAACATAAAGACAAGGAAGAGATGCCACCAATCACGGGGAGCCTTCGCTAGTAACGCAACTCACTAATAATGTAAGTATCACTTCCTACACGCTAGGTTAGAATGCACTTGTACCTGCTTCTACACCACCTTATATGTTCAAGGAACACTCTTCAGAAAATCATCTACAGTAAAGCCTTACGAAATAAATAAGATGTGGTCATTTTCTGGAATTCTAACGTGGAGCTTGAATATAATGGCTCACAAAGGTGACGCATCGACAAGATCCGATCAACGAGTTTAGGCGTTTTCTTAAGCTTTCCTTCGAATAGTTTCTTTGTTGTACACTCACATAATAGTTGTTTAATGGTAGTATCACTAAATACACATAATTAAATGAATTTGCCGAACTTACGAGGCGATGAAAGTCAATTTGTAGAAGGCACACGCACCGCAACGCGACAAGCGATTACCTTCGCACACACACTACTGACAAATTTTACACACAAGAAAAATGACATGACAGTCAGTTGAAACGTAACATCCGGATCAAAACACAGACAATAAGTTTTAATTTGGTAATTTTGTTGTTCTTTACACTAAGAAAAGAAATTTAAAATTAATATTTCTTGTTTTAATTATCTTTGTTATTCCTCAACATTAGTATTTAACCCGAAATATTTGTTTGTTCACTTAAATGGAAGCTACAATGATTGTTATTTTTTACAGTACAAGATAGCAAAGTAGCAAAGGTAATTTATTTTATGCAGTTAAGATATTGCTATAATGCTAGGGCTTCCCCTGCGTAACGCCTAACGTTCAAATAACTTTTTGATTGATTTATTTACAGTCCTCCTCAGACAGCAGTACTATCAAGATTATTTAAGATAGTAAGTAAACTATTGATAAAACTTGGTTTACAAACTTCGTAATCTAAAAACAGGACTAGCGCCATCTATTAGTATTATCTAGTTGTTGTTACCCTTAGGCTATGCTCTAATTAAGCTGGAAACATACTATCGGACGCGGCTTACGGACGCAGCTTACAGCCGCGACTTAAAGGAATCTAGGTATTGAATGTACACTAAGGTGTGCAAACCATCGGACGTCAGTCGCGGACGTAACCTTCACTGACCTTGAGCGCTCGGACGTCCGACAGCAATCTGGCGCGCTGGATGTTTCTGTAATGCTGGGGCTTCACCTGCGTCTAATGTCGTTAATTAGTGCTCTATTTGACGTAATACGCAGGTGTGGCCGGTCTTTGTGGGCTAATTGGTTCAATAACATTAGACGTTAGGCGATAGCTTGGACGGCGGTAACTTTTGACACATCAAAGGGATTAAGCGGGCGTTTAGTGCGTTGTTGTGGCTACACCTACTACACTAAACATGTTAAGACACGGTCACATTCAAAAACTCTTTGTGAAATAAATGTTAAAGTGCATAGTTATTAAGTTAGGATAGAGTAGACAAAATAAGAAAAGTATTGAGTTCTTGGAAGCGTTTTATTTTATTTTAAAGACACACTCACAGATCACACGCTAACTAAGTCGCTAGACGCTAGAATCAAATGTCAAATAAGTGTGGCCACGCACTTAGCGCGTAGCTTAATGCTTTAATTTAGTAACGCTAATCATGCCTTTATTTGAACGTTAGGCGTCACGCAGGTGAAGCCCCAGCATAAGCCGAAAACGTCCGCGGACGGTATGCACGGGGCGCGGACGCGTCCGAGCGTCAGAAGGACGCCGACTGCGCGAGAGCTCGCACGTGCTTATTGATTGCATGAACATTTTTATTATAAGATAGCTAGCGATTTGATAACGTATGCGAAAAAGAAACCCGCTTATCACCGTATTCAGTATTATGTTACAGGAAATCTCCGGGACCTGGACAAGATTTATTTAGGGTTCCGTACCCAAAGCGTAAATCGGGGGCCTATTACTATTCCGCTGTCCGTCTGTCTGTCTATCTCATGAACCGTGATAGCTAGACAGTTGAAATTTTCACAGATGATGTATTTTTGTTGCCGCTATAACAACAAATACTAAAAACCAGAATAAAATAAATATTAAAGGGGCTCCCATACAACCAAAGTGATTTATTTTGCTCGTTACTAAGGCTCCGCTGTCCATCTGTCTGTCTGTCCGTCTGTCACCAAGCTGTATCTCATGCACCGTGATAGCTAGAAAGTTGAAATAAATATTTAAGGGGGCTTCCATACAACAAACGTGAATTTTTTGCCGTTTTTATAGAAAATGGTATGGTAATGGAACCCTTCGTGCGCGAGTCCGACTCGCACTTCGCCGGTTTTTACAGATAATGGTGCGGAACCCTTCGTGCGCGAGTTTGACTCGCACTTGGTCGGTTTTTTTTGGCCTGGATAATTGTATTTTGGATAAGCTACTATTTTTTAAGAATTTTCTTCCAAAATTTACTAAACGATACAGATTTTCTACTGAAATTACTACTAAATCATCGTCCTCTTTGTCATAAACCTACCAAAAATGTAGAAATCTACTTAAAGTGGTCACACTCATGGCGTCCGCAAGCAACGTCCGAGGACCGTGCACACTTATCAGTCGCGGCTGTAAGCCGCGTCGCGTTGCTTGCGGACGCCATAAGTGTGACCACTTTAGTGTGACGATGATTTAGTAGTATCGTTTAGTAGATTTTGGAAGAAAATTCTGAAAAATAGTAGCTAATCCAAAATACAATTATCCAGGCCAAAAAAACCGACCAAGTGCGAGTCGAACTCGCGCACGAAGGGTTCCGCACCATTATCTGTAAAAACCGGCGAAGTGCGAGTCGGACTCGCGCACGAAGGGTTCCGTACCATTTTCTATAAAAACGGCAAAAAAACACGTTTGTTGTATGGAATCCCCCTTAAATATTTATTTCAACTTTCTAGCTATCACGGTGCATGAGATACAGCTTGGTGATAGACGGACAGACAGACAGCCGGACAGCGAAGCCTTAGAAACGAGCAAAATAAATCACTTTGGTTGTATGGGAGCCCCCATAAATATTTATTTTAATCCGGTTTTTAGTATTTGTTGTTATAGCGGCAACAAAAATACACCATCTGTGAAAATTTTAACTGTCTAGCTATCACGGTTCATGAGATAGACAGACAGACGAACAGACAGACAGACAGACGGACAGCGGAGCCTTAGTAATAGGGCCCCGTTTTACGCTTTGGGTACGGAACCCTAAATAAATCTTGTCCAGGTCCCGGGGATTTCCTGTAACATAATACTGAATAAGGTGATAAGCGGGTTTCTTTTTCGCATACGTTATCAAATCGCTAGCTATCTTATAATAAAAATGTTCATGCAATCAATAAGCACGTGCGAGCTCGCGTCCGCGCCCTGTGCATACCGTCCGCGGACGTTTTTGGCTTACAGAAAAATCCAGCGCGCCAGATTGCTGTCGGACGTCCGAGCGCTCAAGGTCAGCCCAAGGTTACGTCCGCGACTGACGTCCGATGGTTTGCACACCGTAGTGTACATTCAATACCTAGATTCCTTTAAGTCCCGGCTGTAAGCCGCGTCCGATAGTATGTTTCCAGCTAAGCCCTTAGGGCATAGTGCGAGTACAACAAATGGCCGCTTCGCTTACTTTTTTCGATAAGTCAATGTTATTTTTGTATTACGTTTCGATGGATTTAAGTGAATAAACATTGACTTTTCGATCGAAGTGAGTGAAACGATTATCTTGTAGCATTCGCACTAGCTCTCCTCAGCAGAGTACTATGCAAAAAAACCAAAATCAAGCAATCTACTGTCAGTGCTGCCAATAGATTTTGAAACTAAGGCTCGGTCTATACGCTGCCGGAATCCGTAAGCCACCGCAAGAATCCGTTCAAAAATCAACCTTATTGCTGAAGTGAGGGATTGAATCCGCGTTAACCCGGTCCGGTTTCCGGCTGGGTATAGACCGAGCCTAAGCCCATGCTTAGGCTCGGTCTATACCCAGCCGGAAACCGGACCGGAACGCCATCGTTGGACGATGTCTGCGCGATTATTGCTGATTGCTATTTTTTAGGTAGGTATTAATTGCGATTAGCAATAATCTGCGCTCATCGCCGCGCCCCATTGATAGTCATTGTCAAAACCTATGGGCAGCACTAACTGTAGATTGCTTTGTTTTGTTTTTTGCGATTTTAAAGCCAGAATTAGAAAATTCGTTATTACTTAATTGTTCGCTATCGCATTGCATTTGCAAGATTCGGAATCATCAGGGTACGGATGCCCTCTTTCGGAGAGTACCTAGTTAGAGCTAACCCCGCGTCCGGCCCCACGGCCGAGACGGGCGCACCAAACGAAGGCCTCGCCATTCGAGTCACTTAAAGATTCGAGTTGAGTCAACGCTGACGGTAAACGCACTCGTGCCGCGCAAATATTTTATTCTGGCTACCGCCGCTTCCACGTCTTCATTCCTTCCTACCCTACCGCTTTTATTGTTATTTAGTTGTTCTGTGTTCTACTGTTTTAATTGTTTAAAGAAAAGTCACAGAGTAAATTATAAACTTTGATTATACAGGTGTCGCGAAGTCCGAAGAACTCCACGATTATTGAGGTAAATATACTAAATGTAATAACTTTGTGATCTGTCAGTATGATCTTTATTAGTAGGGATTATATATTCCTTGGTCTGTACCAATGGCTGTATGGCTGTCCATAGTAAAGATAGATCAATTTGCCTTATTCGGTTGGCACCTATGCGAGAGCATAGGTGCCAACCATTGTTGGTATGTTGGCCGAATGTAAGATTTGTGCGGGAACGAGGGTGTTGGTGGTGGAGAGAACGCCATGATGGACGCGACGCAAAAGGGAAAGAAACTGTAAGTGTTTTATATAAATATTGTTCCTTTCGATCTTGAGCATAGCTCGAGAATGACCATTGCGTGGCCTGTGTTACTGTCCCTGTGAGGGGCTAACTGATGCGAGGCATGGGAGGGTTGAAAGGGGAGGTTGGAAACCCTTATTGGGGTTTAGCCCCGATCGCACGGACTCTGCCGCGAGTAGTTAGGGTGCTAGTATATCAGAATCCTGCAATGGTAGGGGCGCGGACCTGCTGTCTAGGACAAACAGAGGTGGCGTTAGCGATTCAGAATCCTGCGCTGGCAGGAGAGGTGCGGACTTGCTGTCTTCGGGCGGCATAGATGGCACATTGGTATATCTGCGCGGGCATCTGCCCGCTTCTCATCTGAGAGACCTCTATGGGGGATGGTATTGCAGGTGGCGTAGTGGTTATTTTCTATCTAATGTCGTCTATGTTATACTAGTATTCGTACCCCGCAAATCAGATTCGTGGCGACAACAGGGTTATTTGAAAAAAATCAACAACCTCGCACGACTGGTAGCTATTGTTCTACGAATTTAGATAAATTGACATATTATACTTTCATACAAAAATAAATATCAATATAGTAAATTTTTGTTTTTTAGCAATTCCATGCAAGGTTTTATTAAAGATAAATAACACTTGAAAAAAAAACCATCGACCTCAGGTGGGAGGTGGTGGTCCCACCTGAGGTCGATGTTTTTTTTTTCAAGTGTTATTTTATCTTTAATATCAATATAATTATAATATATTGTACAACATCACATACATTGCTCTGATCTTAAGGTAAGTTGGTTAAGCACTTGTGTTATAGAAATCAGAAACAACGACGGTACCACTGACCCGACCCGGAATCGGACCGAACCTGAAACCTCAGAGATGGCGACGCCATATAGTCCGGCGTGCTCGCCTCTCGGCTACAGAGGCCCTCGTTAAACTTCTTATCTCTGTGCGCTTCACATCGGGCGGGGCGGGGAAGGGCGGTGCGCGAGCGTCGCGCCGCGCCGCGCTAACATAGACTTATAAATGGTACGACAGTACAATAAAAACTTGGAAAATCATTTTTTATTAATGTATTGAGCTATGATAAAACTTGTAAAACAAATGTTGTTGTTAATGATGTTAGCTATCGAGGCGTGCAAGGTTGTTGATTTATTTAAATAACCCTGTATACATGTCTAGATTTTCTGTTCGAGTGTCATAAACGTCAAAAAATATATAAGCCAACTGTTGGCGCCAAAGATTGTTTTGCCCGCTCAGTGGCGCGCTTGTTACCATAGCAACCCATAATTGTTACCATAGTAACCATAGTTGTTACTCACTCAGATCTGGCCTGTTGTTTTGGTGACAATTAGTTAGCACCACACTCTATCTAGACATGTTTATAATCAAAGATTATAATAAGTATAGGAAATAAACGATTATTAGAATTATTCTAATATACGAACGCTTTTACTTACGAACCTGGAGAAATATTCAGATATTCTAATCCCGAAATTCATAATTAAAAATGAATAACATTTCAATTATTTAAAATAACGTGGGGGGCGGGACGCTTCGCTTGTTATAACCAGGAGACGTGTTTTTGAATCATGCGAATTCCAATTCGAATACTAATAGCATGCGAATGACTAAAATCTCTATTTTTGAAAATTCATTCCGTGAATTCTGCAACGAGTGGTCCGACCCAGTCCGACCCACTCGTATTTCGATTCTACTAGTAGGAAGTTCGGAAGTATGACTTTGACAAGTAAACATATGGTTCACAGATTAAAAACTTTTTTTCGTTCCGTTCCATGCGAATCATTGCCGGTTTTTAAAATCAATAAGTTTTTTAATTCCGGTTTTTAATATTTTCTGCGTGAAACGAAAATAGTTAAAGAATTTTACTTTATTATGAACACAGAATTCGAGTGATTCAAAAATGCGTAAAATCGGGAGTGATAGAAAAATAATTCGAACACGAATCGTATTCGTGTACGAATTCAAGATTCATTTCTAATGCTTCAAAAATACGTCTCCAGTCCCTAAAATGTATGGGAGCTTCCCTAAAAAAATTATTCTTGTTATTCTACCGCTTTGTCGCCGTAATTGATATACATACACCTCCACAAAATAACAGCTCTCTTGTGCCAATGCCAAACAGTCTCCAAGCAAAAACTGGAGGGACAGACAGACCTACACACGGACATCGAAACTATAATGGTTTCTTGTCAGGACTACAGAACCCTAATAGCCATAATAATTGTTAAAATCTTTATTATTGCGTGTCATCATTTCACCAAGCATACCTTAAAACGCATAATTATTCCTGTAACGCGGCCATAATTAAAACACTCGGAGGTGCATTTAAACGCGCCTTAAACAAATTCGCGGGCTCGCGTCCTTTCCCGCCCGCTCGCCAACGGCCATCCGTAGTTTTTTCGAATATAGACCTTATGAACCAGTCCGCGCGCGACCGCGACCCACGCGCAAGCATTTTGTTCATTTTGTTGCAAATATTAATTATCTCTATGTTTTCAGTATGTTCTCACCACAGTTCATTGTATTAAAGTTTTAACGTGTGTGCTAATAAGAATAAACCTACCTGTTTCACCACAAAAATCGTGTCTTGAACTCATTTTCACGACCCAATCATTACAGTGGCGCCCAACGTGGGGCACGATTAACAAGGGAACAGTGAAATTTGCAGACAACATGCCACTGAGGCGAAGGTCGAAAGGCGCTGAAATGGACAGACCTAACATCACTATGTCGGAAGAGATGCTTCAGAACCTCGCCGCCAACATTACCAAGGGGCAAGTGGAGGCGAGCCGCGTGATGATAGAAAGCATCCTAGGTCAACGTTCCTGCTCCTCATCACCACGGCCCGACACGCCGGGTCACTCGTAGCGATCGGGTAATTTCGCGAAGTGCACGGCGCGTTTCGACGGGAGGTCGAAAGACGCAGACGAACTCGAGGCGTTCATCGATGCTATTGAGGTGTTCCGCGAATGCACCAACGTCAGCGACGAGCATGCTCTGCGGGGCCTACCGATGTTGCTGGTCGGCGAGGCGGCCGTGTGGTGGCAAGGCGTGAAGTCGACGGTCACGTCCTGGGCCGACGCCCTGGGACGGCTTCGAGGGATGTTCGGCGTACCGCGGCCCGGTTACAAAATATTTCGTGACATTTTTTCCACCGAGCAAAATAACGAACGGGCCGACGTGTTTGTGTGTAAAGTGCGCGCTTTGTTAACAAAGTTACCTTACGCAGTGCCAGAAGATATGAAGTTAGATATTGTGTACGGATTGTTGGATCGTAGAATAAGAAAACGCGTTCCTCGCGACGCCGTGAGCGGATTGGAACAACTGATTACCAAGGTCAGGTTGGTAGAAGAGTCGTTGGCGGAGGTGAGTTTTCTTAACACTGATAATAATAATAACGCGAGCCCCGTTAACCCTTCCAGTGCGCGAGGCCGTTTAGATGCACGTTCGAGTGTTAACCCTTCCCGTGCCATGGGCGATTTCCCGAGTTTAGTTAAACCTTGTGATAAAATAATTTTCGACTCGCGCAACGCTGCTACGACCGTAATAGATAACCCACAAAATTTAAATGTAAAAAATAGCAACGATGAGAATAAAAAACGTAGTCGACCGAAGTGTTCATATTGTAAACGTTTTGGCCACTTAGTAAATGACTGTCGTAAGAAAACTAATAATAGTGTTGATAGTTCAAACGAGTCGAGTAGTAGTAATACCCAACTACGTTGCTATGGATGCGGTAAGGTGGGAGTCGTGCGGTCAAAGTGTAGTAATTGTAAAGTTGCGCCTACGTCGAGTACGTCTGATTTCTGTACCGCTCATGTTCTCGATAACAATGATCCACGGCCGATGGTAGAGGTCAAAGTCGCAAATCGTGTAGGGGTCGCGATCCTGGATACAGGAGCCACACACTCTATCGCAGGGCCTATGCTATATGGCTTGCCAGTCGACGCCGGCGTTGAGTTTAGAAAGACGTTCCGTACCATAGGGCTAGCTGATGGGTCACAGCAACTATGCTCTACGCTCGAATGCGACATTGAAATAACTTTAAAGGATCGCGTAATACCTACCACTTTCATGGTGCTACCAGAGGCAAATACAAGAACATTGTTAGGCAGGGACTTTATTTTGAAAGCTAGTATCCTGCTGGACTTACCGCAGAGCAGCTGGTGTTTCAATGATGCGCCACGGTGTTGGTATCCCTTTATCACCAGCTTCGAGTTACGTACCGCTTATAATATGGAGTTGATGAAGGTAGAAGCTGCAGACGTGATGCTTAGGGATGATAAGGGCACCAAGTTAACAGGAGATCAAAGGTCACAACTAAATGCTTTTCTCATGGGTAGAGCCGACCGCTTTGCGAAGGAGGGACCTCCTACAGCGTACGCTACTCACCGGTTGAAGATTGACACGCATCAAGAGCCTATCGCCTCACCACCATACCGAATGTCTCCTGGTAAGAAAGTAATGCTGGAAATGGAATTGCAAAAGTTACTGGACGCTGATGTGATTGAAGAATGTGACTCCCCGTGGGCGGCTAATGTCGTCCTTGTAACAAAGAAGGATGGAGGTGTACGGCTCTGTGTCGACTACAGAAAGTTGAATGCCGTTACCGAACCCGATCGCTATCCACTCCCAAGGATCGAAAACGTTCTACACGCAGCGAAAAACACCAGTTTCATGACGACCTGTGATCTCCGATCAGGGTACTTCCAAGTCAGCGTGGAACCTGAAGATCGAGATAAGACGGCATTCGTGAGCCCGCTGGGATGTTACCGATTTAAAAGAATGCCCATGGGCCTACGTAACTCTGGGGCCACTTTCCAACGACTTATGGATCGATTCAAGTCCGGCAAAGAATTGGCAGACGTTTGCATGCTGACGTACCTAGATGACATTATTATCCTTTCGGAATCATTTTCCGGTCACCTGGAAGACCTAACAGCTGTGTTTGACAGGCTCGCCATGTATAATCTGCGGGTGAACCGTGAGAAGAGTTGTTTCGCTCGGGAATCAGTAAAGTTCCTAGGCCACGTAATTGTGCCCGGCGGAGTTAGAGTAGATCCCGATAAAACTACAGCTATCGCTAACATGTCTTCCCCAAAAAACACCAAACACTTGAAAACCTTTTTACAAACGTCCAGCTGGTTTCGTCGGTTCATACCTAATTACGCCGACGTTGCCAGACCTTTGACGGACCTCCTCAAAAGAGACAGCAAATGGATGTGGGAGGCTAAGTAGCAAGAAGCCTTTGATCGCATCAAGCATCTCCTTGTTTCCGCTCCAATATTGCGCCAAGCTGACGAGTCCAAACCATTTACGCTCAGAACTGATAGTAGCGGTTATTATCTTGGAGCAGTTCTGATGCAGGGGGAGGGACCTGAAGAGCGACCTGTCGAGTACGCGAGCCGCTTGCTGAACAGCGCCGAGAAGAATTACAACACGACGGAAAGAGAGGCTCTAGCGGTAGTGTGGGCTGTGTCCAAATTCCGCGGTTACATCGAAGGATCAGAGGTAGTGATAAAGAGCGACCACCAACCTCTGCGATGGCTCATGACCGTGAAGTCACCAAGTGGACGCTTAGCAAGATGGGCCCTAACCTTGCAGGAGTATAATCTTCGCGTTGAGTACACGCCCGGCAGATCTAACGTTGTCGCGGACACCCTCTCCCGTCCACCGGACGCTGACGAAGCAGAGTGCTCTCTTGGGTTCGCCGAGGTTGATTTTCCGTCAAGAAACGCTAAAGATGCACGTGAGAACCAACTCAAGGACCCCGATCTACGTAAAATCGTCGAAGACCTTGAGTCAGCTGACGATCCATTTAGGGGGAGGAGTTGGTCCGACAAAGGGTATATTATGTCCGACGGCGTATTGTACAGATACGGACCTGATGAAGGTGATGAAGAGACAGCGTGTCTAGTTGTGCCGGTACAGGAACGTGAAGAGATCTTAGCTGAATACCACGACGCACCAACGGCTGGACACTTTGGAGTAGAGCGCAAGTTGGACAGAGTAAAATCGAAGTACTATTGGCCCGGGATGCGACAGTACATCACAGGGTACCTTAAAAGGTGCATAGACTGTCAAAGGTACAAATCTGATAATAGGAAGCCAACCGGACTATTGCAGACTCCCGCTACTAATCGCCGTTTCGAAGTAGTTGCTGTGGACCTTTTCGGACCATTGCCCGAAACCGCGAACAACAACAAATGGATTTTAATCCTGGAAGATACGTGTTCCCGGTGGGTGGAGCTGTTTGCCCTCCAGAACGCAACCAGTTCGGATTGTGCCAAAACATTAATCTCGGAGGTGTTCCTGAGATACGGCGTGCCTAGGCGGATCTTGAGTGACAACGGCGTTGAATTTATCAGTGAAGTAATGCAGCAGGTGTGTCATGCTTTTGGCATTACTCAATCGCTTTCACTCGTGTATCATCCTCAAGCAAACCCGGTTGAAAGAAAAAACCGAGACCTAAAACCCCAACTCGCCATATTAGTTGGAAAAGACCACAACACCTGGGACGCACACTTACCTGCGATACGTTTTGCGATGAATTCGGCCGTAACTAGTAGTACCGGCTATACACCAGCTTACCTTACATTCGGACGCGAAATTCGGGCACCAGCTGACGTGATCAGGGACATGCGCACCATTATAGAGAGTGACAATGTAGTTACCAGTCTAGCCCCTTATCTCCAGCGAATGTCCTCCGTGCTGTTTGAAGCGAGAGAAGTACATGAAAAGATTCAGATGAACCAAAAACGTTTTGCCGACGAGGGTCGTCGCCCCGCACCTGATTATTCCACCGGGGATCTCGTCCTCCTGAAAACACAGGGGAGCAACGACACGACCCGCGGCCAAACGCCTAAATTCATTCCACGACGAGACGGACCTTACCGCATTAGAGAAGCCGCAAGCTCAACCACGTATGTGTTGCAGAGGGTAGGCAACGGTGAAACTTTAGGCCGATATCACGTCTCCCAGTTGACCCCATTTATAGGTGACGTTCCGCCGGTGCCGGTCAACGAGAAGCGTAAGCGCGGCAGACCTAACGGTTTTTGGACTGACCGAGACGCGAGGGCGCTATGTCTAGGTCAGAGGGGGAGGATGTAACGCGGCCATAATTAAAACACTCGGAGGTGCATTTAAACGCGCCTTAAACAAATTCGCGGGCTCGCGTCCTTTCCCGCCCGCTCGCCAACGGCCATCCGTAGTTTTTTCGAATATAGACCTTATGAACCAGTCCGCGCGCGACCGCGACCCACGCGCAAGCATTTTGTTCATTTTGTTGCAAATATTAATTATCTCTGTTTTCAGTATGTTCTCACCACAGTTCATTGTATTAAAGTTTTAACGTGTGTGCTAATAAGAATAAACATACCTGTTTCACCACAAAAATCGTGTCTTGAACTCATTTTCACGACCCAATCATTACATTCCTTAATTTTGTTTGGCATACTAGATAATAATGATGTGCAGTACTTGCTCCGGGTCGGCTTTGTTATTCGAGAAATACTGCGGAACCGACAATGCCAACCCGCTTATGTTGGTAAGCTTATGTGTGTAGAATCCTAAAATGTTCACACTAGGTCCGCTATATTATGTTATGTATGTGTTTCTTTAAATTGAGTTATGGGCTAAGACAGATTAAAATATCTGAAAGATTTAACCAGTCAAGTGTTGCAATTTATTGTATAGTTATCACAAATAACAAGAATGTTAGTATAACAAACAATTAATACAAAAATAATTATTTTATTTAGAAAAATATAACATAGAATCCTAAAATATAAATTCTCAGGTTAGAATGAATGCATAGAAATAATATTTATAAGTACATTTATAATATCTCGTATGGCATTATTAGGATGCTACTAAAGTCGTTTTAAGTCGATCGATCATAACTAGTTAAGTACTGCGCTTAAGGAATGTCAACGGTAAAAGTACCTGCGGAAGCTGCCAAGGTAGATGGGGACGGATGCTCGTTTAAAGCTAACATGTCGGAACACAGTCAATCATTGAGCAGTTATTGACCTATAAATCTTAAAAGTAAGTACATTTTTGAGATTCATAAGCTGTCATTAATTTCACTTCTAACAAGGTACATGTTCATTTCTAACTGTAACAATATAAAAATATAACTCGTACGGCGGCCGGTCGGGCGCGCATCGCAGTGGCAGGACTAGGGAATGCATCCCGAGAGATCTCACCTCATTTTACGAGAATAATCCCGTAGCATAAAATAACAAGATCTCGGGCGAGATTGAACGGCGGTAGTCAGGGACGCATCACGCAATTTACGCATGTTATATCGCTCGCGCGGCGACTCCCGTCTCGCTGACTGGCGAATTCGGACCGCGACTTCAAACTATCCCGACTATTCCTGAGTAGTCGCTATGAAAACGGCGAGAGTGTTAGGAAATAGCAAAAAATATAGATAGATAGAACCAAGTGGAGTGAGTGAGCGGAAGATATCCGAGTGCGTGCAGGGTCTTGTTTGCTTCATTGTTTGTGCAGTTTTTTCATTATTGTGCTCAAATTACGGGTTTATTTGAGTTAATTTAAAGAAACTTTGTATTATTACAAGCACAAGATTGTTAATACTTTAAATATTATGTCTACAAACAATTTAAAGGAAGACTTATTGTAATTGTGATTTGTGTGTTCATGAATGGCTTAATTAGTAAATAATTACAAAATAAATTATTTCATTATTTGCTTTCATTTGGATTGCTTTTTATTATCCTGTAAATGTTTTTCCTTTTGTATTATGTGTGTGTCAAATAAATCTTTTTTTATTCTATTCAGTATTTTCCAATTAGTGTTGTACCTTACTCTCATCATAATCACAACTTAGCTGTTTTCTTGCGTTTATAATAAAACTTTTTTTTGTATTTCACCCAAGATATCGTACATGCCGAGATCTCGCGAGATTGAAATTTCTAATCTTGCAGGATCCCGAGTTTGCGATCTCGCCCCGAGATTGCTTTCCCTAGGCAGGACAGTGTCGCGCGCGACCGGCCCCGGGCTCCTACAAACTAGCATAAACTTAATCTTATGTACAATCGATTAAAGTGTCGGTCCACTATGTTAAATATACATTTTATAAAAATACTTTAGTATAAAATCTTAACGCTATTGTACAAGTGAGGTCTTCCTGGAAGAGCGATATCCGGTTCTAAACAATTAAGTACGCAGGCCGAGGCGGAGGCCGAGGTCCGCGCCGAAGGAAGAGAGGCCCCATTCCCGTTATTTAAACGTAGTCATAATCCAGTTTCGATTCAGTCTCAGATACATTACTATCAAACAAAACCCGGCACTCGCTAAGGTATTCTCGTAATATTTACAGAAAGGTTCGCCGACTACTTGGCTAACATTTCATTTTCTCTTTAATGCTAAACAGTAACGAATAAGCAATCATTTCTGTTATACATATGCGAAAACGTGTAATTGGTGTACAGTTTTTAAGTAGTAATTCATCATCATTTCAGCCACAGGACGTCCACTGCTGAACATAGGCCTCCCCCAGTTTTTGTATGTTTTCCGAATAAAAAAAGTTTGAAATGCAAAAGAAAATGAAAAAAAAAAAACAATTTACCCATTTTCAGTCGCATTACAAACTAGAATTGCATTTTGAAATTGTCAAAAATACAATTAAATTTTCATTTTTAATCTGACAACGATCGAATCGAAACTGGATTTTGACTAGGTTTAAATCACGCGAGTTGAGCTTCAGGCAGGTCGCGGCGCGGGCGGGCCGGCGGCGCCTCACATGCCGGACTCGGCGATGCCCTCGTCGTCTGAAACACAAAGCGCTGGTCACGCGGGGCAGCGGAGAGGGCGCGGCGCACGACGCAGCACCGATGCTGAGTGCTGGGCCAAAGAGTGGGGATCGCGCAGCGCATCTTACTAGACGAGCATCGTATAAGATACGCGTCAGTGCGGAGCTAACAACTAGCTAGCCAATCACGTTATTGTAGTGGTCTTCTGCGCAACTTTGGTCCAGCGCTCAACTTTCGTGCCAATAGTACCAAATGTCGAACACGGACACGGTGGCGCATGCAAGCGGACAGCGGTTACCCTACTGCGCGCGATCGGTCACACCTGCCGACATTAATAGTTTAATTGATAAGTGGCTAAAGAGTTTATTTGTTAGTAATGGTGGAACTATCGTCGTGTCGCGAGCGAGGGGGTGGTCAGGAGACAGCAGGGTTAGGGCGGAAGAGTGAAGGGGCATGCGGTCACACGCGGCCTCACTTGCAGTCGGGGCGCTCGCGCGGCGATTCGCGTCGGAGCGGATCGGCTTCGGTCGGGTCGCCCACTTTCCCTGGATTCCCTTATATTCCTTAAAATCGAACAAGAGCACGTCGAGACCGGCAATACAGCATTCGATAAATTATCGACAGAAGTATATCTAGTTTCTACAGTAAGGGTCCGGCTACACGCCGTGACTTGTGTGCAAACATTGGCGCAGAAGCTTTATGGCGTCCACACGTGGGCCACATATTTAGGCCGTTTTCTGATTTGTCGGCGCAGATATCGAATTTGTGCCGCGCCGCTCCCGCGCATACCGAGCCAATCAGGAACGCTCCATTGAAATATAGGCGCTCGTTAAGCTTTCTAGATGCTGCGCCGATAAATCAGAAAACGGCCTTAGTCATCTGCCTGCCTATCTATTTTATTTGCAACAATGATGTAGACAAGTGAGGAATCGTGTCCGGTCGCTATCCTAATGCACATGCTCGCTTGTGCAAATTAGAATTCGCAACAGTGAGATTGACCTTGTAGCCGGAGTTTAAGAAATTACAATAGGCTAGTTGACACCACCAATCAATTGACATACTTTTTATGTGCTGTCAAAATGCACCTCTGCCTTATTATTTGTATGGCGATAGCAAGCATCACTCAATTGCTTTACTTTTGGTTGGTTAAGCAAACAAAAATCTGATTCTTCAAATAAATTATAATGTACCGGGTTATTGGGTAATAAAGTGTCAGATTTAATAAAACGTCTTAGAATTATTTATGATAGGTGTCTACAGCCCTATTTCTCTGGCAATCTTTTGTTGTATAACTAATTTTCGTAGTAGTGCGCCTGACGGGAGGGTGAAGGAGGTGGATGGGGGACGGTGGATGGGGACGTACCTTCGAAGGCAGGGTTGTGGTGCTGGTTGTGGTTGTGATGCGGCGGCTGCAAGTCCTGCCCCTCCAGCACGGCCACGAGGCACTGGTGGATGCAGATGTACTGCTGCTCCGTCTGCACCATCCACACGCGCTCGCGCCGCATGGCGTGCACCATGCCGAACACGTCGAGCGTGTCGGCGTGCGCGGCCAGCTGCTGCAGCGCGCGGTCCAGCGTGATGAAGGTGCCCGAGCGGCCCACGCCCGCGCTGCAGTGCACCACCACCGGACGCGCCGAGCCCCCCACGCGCTCGCGGAACGCGCGCACGAACCTACACACGAAAACACTCACGCACGCTGTCACGACGTCGACGCTTGAAAAACGCTAGTGTGGGGGTCCCTTAAGTTACATGACGCCGAGTGACAGAGATATCATAATCATCAGTTCAGCTATAGGACATTCACTACAGAAGATAGACCTCCCCCAGTAACCTCTAGAGTGACAGATTGAAAGAGGCTTGCATCCAACGGCTTCCTGCAACCCTTACGAGGTCGTCTGTCCACCTTGTGGGTGGACCAAAATTAAGATCTATTCGCATTGCAAACGAGAATCTAAAGTGATTCTTTAAAAGTTCATTTGCATTAAACACAGTAAACCGATGAAATTATGCGAGAGAACATTATTGACATCGTTCCAAGTTTTGATTTCAAAAATCAATCGTAAATAACCCTGAAATTAATAACAGCAGGGGTTTTAATATAGGTCGAGGGAAAAATAGCTAGGTGAAGAGAAAAAAAAGAATCCTTATATCGATCCCTGCGGCACACCGATAAAAGAGGCGACCCAGAAAACTCATTTTCATTAATATCCATAATATAGATAAGAGTTCACTAAACCTAAGGCACCATTTGTAACACTATAGTGCCTAAGGTATTCCAAGAAAGAAAAATCCTTAAAAAGATCACAACAAACTCCCAAAGCATCACGCGATTTACAGTCAAAGTAATGTACGGTGAGGCTGACCTGGCGAGCGTGGTGGGCGGGTCGGGCACGCCGAAGTCCGGCCACGTGGTGAAGTGGAAGTGCTTGAGCACGCGCTGCTCCGAGCCCCGGCACACCATCAGCTCCGTGATGGTCCAGTCGGGGTAGCGCGACTCGTTCAGCGCCGTCACCGCGATGTCGCCGTAGTACACCGGCCGCGTGTCGTACGGCCAGTACCGGTCGCACTTCTCGCGACCCTGCGACAGGCAAAACTTACACTCGCACACAAGTTCTTACTACATAGGGTTCAGCATTTGAAAGTACCTATGAGTGTTAGTTGTAGTCAACTTGGTTTTCCTCAAAGTATAACTCACTCATTCCAGATTTATGATGACGGAACTAGCCCAAAAGTGGTAGGTTGGTAAGGCCTTCTACACAAGGCTACATGCAACAAAACATAATGTTTACCTTCTCGACGCAACGCGTGAGCATCACGATGGCGCGCGAGCCGGACTCCCAGCACATCCGCCAGAAGTCGTCGCGCGTACAGTGCAGCGGCCCCTGCGAACAATCATAATTACGTTTTATTTATGCATGCATATTAAAATCATGAGTTGAGTCCAAAAACTGGCAGTTACCGTTTAATATTGTTATGATTTAATTTTACTGGGACCTGGGACAAATGTTACTTGTCAAGCGCAGCCGAGGCGACAACATCTCTCCTGAGGATGCGGAAACGCACGTCGGTGTTGGGTACTAACTTTTGCATTCATCTGTTTCGCATGCAAAATGAGGGAGGGAGGGCGGTGCTCTTTGAATGTGCTTGGGTTTGTCCTCTGATTGTGGGTGACGGGTAGTGTGAACGGGGTTCCTATGCCGACGTAACTGAGCGGAAGTTGTAGGCAAAATAATTACATTTTTATAATATTCAGATAGATATATGCCAGATGAGGCATGATGGTACCCTAACCTGCGTGACGATGAACTCTCGCGGCGAGTTGTGGCCGGGCACGTAGTTGGCGTTGATGTAGTCGGAGCCCTCCTCGTCGTCGACGGGCTGCAGCTTGTAGCGCGAGTGGTCGTACGGCAGAATGTTGGTGAACCGGTTCTTGGGCCGGTTGCACGGCAGGTCGGCCGCTGTGCACGGCTGTTCGCGCCCCACGTGCTTCAGCTCCTCGAACTCTTCGCTAAATCTGCAACCGCGATCGTTATCCGCATCTTAAAAGACTGTGTGGTGTAGTGGTTCGCTTCGGACTAAAAGGTCGTTTGCGTAATAGGGGATCATGGATGTCATAAATGTATGAAATATGTCCATCCATTAACTATTCACCATAATACAAATAATCTATGCTTAGTTTGAAGCTTGATGATTTTTTGATCAATTTATATTCCTATTATTTATTTAGAAAGTTTAGAGCGTGTTGAAATGATGCTTTAAACAAGCATCATTTCAATTTAAATAAAATTCTATTGCATTTTCGCGCGAAATGTAGAACAGATACAATTCAATAAAATGTGTTTTTGTTGATTTCGGAAACATTGCTCATAGTCGCATAATAAATTATGTCCAGATTATTAATTAAATTGGACGTAGTTTAACTTAAAGGACTCAACCCACTCGAAGTCACTTTTGAGATATGATTTTTTAAAGTTCCGATGTGTATTCTTCTGTGATAAAGCAAGTAATCATTTGAAAGTTACATTAAATTAAAGGTAAAAAATACAAAATTTTATGGATTAACTCTATAGAATCATTTCGTACATAGTTTGTTAGATATTTCATGAAATATGGCTTTGAGTCCTTTCGGCTAATTGAATATTTGCATGAAGTGACCCTTATTTACGTTTCGCTGAAAAGACTCAGGTTTGGAAACTTCTTAAAATAAATGATAAAATTATATAAAATGAAAAAATATATAAGAAATAAGGATCAGTAGCCCGTTGCCGCGCTTTTCCTGGTGGGCTCTTGGGTGGGTTTTGATAATAAGTCAGCCAAATGTACAGCCATAGTCGCGGCCTGGAACTGCAGTTTTTCTGTGGCCCTAATGTCGACTGGCAGCCCTCTATTTTCGGAAGTTGCTATCTGCAGTCTGCGATGCGGCGATGCCACTTATTGGTGGCACTCTTTAAAAGAAAGCAATGCATTGGTGATCCTGCAAAATATCGGTTTTTCGTTCCGCCTGCTTGCAAGCTCGCTGAGAGTATCTTCGGCGACGTGGTAAGCGTTCCTCCCTAATTGTAGATGAGGGAGTAGAGAGACACCTCCTTGAAGTATACTTCTAGGCTACAAAAACCTTATAAACCCACAATTCACAAGGCAAAAAGCCAGACCTGGGAGAAATTCATAGGTGACCTTAATTGTGACCCATGTGGATGCCCATGCTGAGTCGTGCGCAAGAAGATGTTAATATGTTACCATATTCTTGGAAATAAATTAATTTGATTTGATTTTGATTTGGTTTGATTTGATTTGATAAGCTGTGCACTCCCAATTCTCAGATTCTTACCGGTATAGTAGCTGGTCTATTCCCAGGGTAAGAGTCCTCCCACTAGTTTCATTAGACTCCATCTGTACAGAATGAGCTGGTCCAAAATATCTTTCCAACTACAGGGTAGGAACTAGGCGGCATAATACTGCGCCCTCAGGCCAAAAAGACTCAAATGGTATCCCTGGTTGTGTGTTAGCGTTAGCGTCAGACTCAGAACCCCTTAGTAATCACCTGATAAGAATGTTTAATGAGTGTTTTAAATCTGGTCGCTTTCCTTAAATCTGAAAGGATGGTCAGTTAGTTTTTCTCTGTAAAGAAGGGAAACCGGCGGACACTCCCTCCAGATATCGCCCGATTGTCTTACTCGATGAGATAGCTAAGATATTTAAAAGAGTTTCAGCCCATCCTTGAAGAATGAGTAAACCGCTGCCACAGGCAGAATAAACATTGCCTTGCCAGCATTTAACCTTCGTCGCTTTTATTTTCGACATTTAATAGTATTCTGACAACTCTTTTCATCTTTGGATTCTGTCGCCACTTTTACTTGATGTAACCTGCACAAGCACTCGTGATAAATACACTCGCTACTGTGGCTTAGATGACTAACTTTATAATCTCCAAAGATAAAGGGTTGCTTCTTCATAAAATGTAAAATAGCCTCAAATAAAATAGGAACGGCTCTCCTATAATGGAACTTGAGAACGGCTGAACCGGTTTTCATGGTTTATTTTCGAATTCGTCTCCACCCTGAATAGTAGAATAAATAAATAAATATTGGAAAGCCTGCCGAAAAAAAACTGGCGGTTAGAAGTTCGCCGGGTCAGCTAGTTGATTATATTTCATACAGCCAATATACGAAATAATTTTTTGATATAATAACGTTGTATTATTAATTAGTTTATAATCGTTATTTTAAATATTAATAATATTTACCACAAACAAAATACATATAAACTAAGTCTGAATTCTTTTTCTGAATAAATTTATGACTCTCCTTATTTTAAATATAATTTAACTGAAATGATAGATTGTATGGGTTTTTTAAGTTAAATAATAATGCGGAGTCTTTAATACATAATCATTTTATCAGAACTGACCCAGGCAGTTTGAGTCTTTACAGCTGAATAAAAGTACGGAGCTTTTAATAGATGATCATTTTATTAGAAGTGACTCAGGCAGTTTGAGTCCTTTTAGCTAAATAAATATGATGCTTACTCCTTAAGAATTATATTTATCTAAAACGACTTAGATGGTTTGAGGCTATTAAGCTGTATTAAAATGACATGTCTTCAAACATGTGGGTTGAGTCCATGTATTTAAAAAATATACTTATAGTGCGTTTATTGCTATGATTTTTTCTGGTATGAAAGACCTACCCATAAAGGTTATTTTAGCATGCATAACTCATTTTTGACCAAAATGTGAATTGAGTCCTTTCTGCTAAACTACGTCTAATTAGAACATGTAAATGGCAGTACAGATGGGGATTTACCTATCTCTATACCTCAATTAAATCTAAGTCAAAGTCATTTATTGGATACTTCTTAATAGCACGTGATTAGCTGGTCAATACGACAACTTTTTCTATGGAGCAACATCGAAATCAATATTTAAAAAAAAACACGATTTCGATGTCGCTTCCCTAAAAAAAGTTGTATATAAATTGGTGACGTGGTTTTAAGGAGTGTCCTATTCTTTTGTATACCCTGTATATGAAAGTAGTTTTTAAATGTGAGAAGCTCCTTTAGAGGGTGTTATTATATCCCCAATTTCCAGGTGATGAAAGAGAACACATATTTTAGTAAAGAAGATATAAGGGACCCCGCACACTAGCGTCTTTCAAGCATCGACGTCGTGGCAGCATCTAATCAGTATGGACGCAACGCTTGCGCAGCGACATTTATTTAACGCTGACTGAACAATGCCACGACCTCGACGCTCGAAATACGCTAGTGTGTGGGAAGCCTAAGTAGAGTATTGAGTATCGTGTTTTGTATTCACCTGAAGTCCGAGTCAGCGGACATGAGTCGGTAGTGGTCGATGAAGTCTGCGACGCGCACCGGTCGCGTGGTGCGCGGCGCGGCGGCGGGCGGCGGCGCGGCTCGCGCGTGCGCGGCGCGGCGCCGACGCAGCGCCAGCAGCGCGCCGCCCGCCAGCAGCGCCAGCGCGCCCGCCACGCACGCACCGATGATCCACGCCGTGTTGTCCACGTCTGCGCACGCACGCACACGCTTACTACTTATACACCTACCTACCTAACTACTCGCATACTCGAATGACGCATTTACACTCAGCCTTGTTGAGCAGGGAAGTGAACCAGATAGGTTGGCAGCGCGAGTATGTAAATAGGTCACTCGCGCTGCCACTTGTCATGCGGCTATTAGTGTCCAGGAGACGTATTTTTAAATCATGCGAATTCCAATTCGAATACGAAATGGCAAGATTCGCATGCGAATAACTAAAATCCCTATTTTTGAAAATTCATTCCGTGAATTCTACGAGTGGTTCGACCCACTCGTATTTCGATTCTACTAGTAGAAAGTACGGAAGTATTGCTTTGAACAAGTAAACATTATGGTTCACAGATTAAAAACTTTTTTTTTTCGTTCCGTTCTATGATATTCATTGCCGGTTTTTAAGATTAATAAGTTTTTGCATTCTGGTTTTTAATATTTTCTGCGTGAAACGAAAATAGTAACAAGAATTTTACTAAAATAGCAACACCTAATTCGAGTGATTCAAAAATGCGTAAAATCGGGAGCGATAGAAATAGAGTTCGCACACGAATCGTATTCGTGTTCGAATTCAAGATTCATTTCGAATGCTTCAAAAATACGTCTCCTGAGCTTCCTCGACTGTCAGTTTTCAAGCGGGAGGAAAGGCAGCGCGAGCGAGGTAAAACACTCGCTCACGTCGATACTGTCGCAGAAGTATTTAGGCAATATTTCCGGCAGTGGCAGGGGCCGATTGTAAATGTGACATTCCACTACCACTACATGGCAGTCCCCGGCATCGATCTTGAGCGCTGGGACAAAGAGTATCAGAAGGCCTAACATAAAATTTAATCTCCTTGAATTCAACCCTTAGACAAATTACTCGTATGACCAACTCAAACAAACCGTGTAAAACACGTCCATTTTCATTAGTTCACAAATTGTCGAAGGTTTGACACAAATAAATGGTTATTTTAATCTGATAATAATATATAGGTTAGGTTAGGTTAATATGTCCGAACGAACGAAATACTTTCCTAGGAGGCTTTCCTGAGACACGTGTGCGCAGAACAACCAACCAATCACGCAGGACCGGCGGTGCAGGCGCGTCGCACGACTAGCCAATCATGTACTCGTAATGGTCTTCTGCGCATCTTTCGCTCAGTGCTCAAGATCCATGCCGCTAGCTGTATACGTGCATAGCGAGTAACTTATATACTAGCACTCCTCAACCACTACTGCGGACTCCGTTACTCCGAGAGACAGAGCTTGACCTCATGTGAGGGACGAGCGTTGTTTATTACCATTTACTTGTTTTCTTGTTGCGGCGATTTTAAGGCATGTATCGTTTACTGTGTCTCGGTGAAACAAAGCCCAGAATTAAAATAATTTACAAAGTATTAGTAGTATATAGCCGCGGTCGTGAGTGGATGGGTGACCATTCCGACCATATTTAGTGACATTTATCACGAGCATCTCCGTGCTTCGGAAGGCACGTTAAAAGTTGGTCCCGGCCAATATCGCTTGATATTGGTCGTGAAGCCTAGTCAGAGGCCTTAAGGCGGCTTGATAACATCTGACAGTAAGGTTTAGTCACTGGTCTTACAACACCCCTCCACCAATCCGCACCGGGCCCGCGTGATGGAGTATGGCCCAAACCACCTCATAGTTGAGGTGAGGCCTGTGCCCTGCAGTGGGACGTATATAGGCATACTTTACTTTTTTTTACTTTACAAAGAATAAAACTTACCCATTTGGAAAGAAGTTCTCAACTTAAGATGATTTTAATTTTATGCAAATCTCGATTACATGGCCGAGCAATCGAAACGAACACTCCACGGAATACTCAATCTAATAACATCGTTATCTTTAGTTTGCGGTAACAATGTACGCTATTTATTGATGATAATTTATAAGTATTCCCAACTGATTACTTTGATAAATATTGCCTATTCAACCGAGTTCCTATTTAGAAACCTTGAGTGAAGTCCTTTCCCCCCAACAATACGTGTAATACAAATTGTAAAATAATGGTATATCATGTATGAAAGTTTCATTATGATTTTAACTGTTTAATACTCCACCACCAAGCAACCATCACCTCATAAGAATTATTGTTAAAGAAATATAGCTAAAGAACTTTTATAAAAGCATTCGAAATTCCTAAAGGCCGGCATACTATACAGTACAGTTCGGCATTTCGTCTTTTACATAATGTTTCGAACAAATTGTCCGTTATTATTTGGATCTACAATATAACTTATTACAACACGTGATACTAATATTAATAACCAAATGATTGTAAGGTTATATTTCGTAAATTAAAAAACTTTAAAATAAACTTTGAACCCTTAGGGTTATGTAGATAAATGATGTGTAGCAACCATCTACCTAATACCACGAATAGTTTATTATTAAACATGGCTCGACCCGTAATAGTCAAGTAATTTGCAACCTAAGTAAAGTGCAGATCGTTACAACAATGAAGCCTGCTTTGCTTTATTTTATTTTATTTATTTGACAGTGATGACATGACAGCACTGTCTTTATGGCTACGGGCGGATCTTTGCTTTATTAGTGAGTAATAAGTATGTTACCCATGTAGCGCTGAGTCGGCGGCTGGCTCGAGTGCGCGCCGAGGACTGTTATCAGCGAGCGATTATAACAGATAGCACTGATTGCCGCGTATCTACAAATTGTTAACTAACTACGAATCGACCATCACCATTCAGGTGCCATCTAGCAGATGTGTAATTCATCATTACCAACATATTAAGCGGTAGAGACGCTGTGCTGTGCAAGCGGTAGCAAGCATTGGTGCGACGTTTTGCAAGGAAAGTGGATAAAAGGCAAGAAGAATGATTAAAAAAACAAAATAACTAAAAAAAGTATTTTATTGTACACCTTTGATAAAAAAATGTTAGTGACTACATAATGATAGGCAATCAAACAACATCAATCTTGTTTGTTCAAATCTCTTTACAAAGATGCAAAGGGGTTAAATTTTCAGTCTTTGAATTTTACTGTTAAAAGATTGATTTTGTTTATTACGAAATAAAATACGAAAACGACAATAATTGTTAATGATTAGTGCAAAAGTAACCCATTCAGAAGCACCAAAATACAGCTATTAATTTAACAAACAGAATTAAAATAACAAAATGCTGTACACTTTCAAGAGACAATTATTTACACTTTTAACCACTATTATTTTTGTTAACGACATTAAAAGCTCTTTCTCTATTCTAAATTCTCAGTGAATATTTATAATTTGGGCAAATTAATTGATTGAAAATCGCAACAAGCTCTGAATATCGTTAACGCACACCGAGGATTAGGTTAGTGACCTCCACCACTAAGTAATCAAACATCGTAGTACATAGTAGGAATGGAGTAGGAAGTGTGCAGGAAGAGATCGATTAGGGCTAAGTGTCGAGATTCAGTTAGGATAAGTCACGAAAAATTGTGGGTATTTTCTGAATTTGGAATAGTACGAAAAGTGTAAGAGGGCGCTCAACGACAAGTATGTTACATAATATGACTCTATTCGATGAAGACACAATGTTTTGAATCTAGACTGATGATATCGAGTCGATCACATCGAGTGCCGTTTGAGTTTCAGATCAAATACATGATGGATCGGTGTATTACTTTTCACATTCTTACTAAGTACAAAAATGTTTTAATTCTAATCAGTTACTTGTTTTGACAATTTAATTGTCACTTTCTACGACCACTACTGGCCATTTACAAAAAAAGAAATATAATAAAGCTTTATGGCACAAATTAAAAAACAAATGTACAAAATCTGACAGTCTGAATTCACGAATGTAAACTAGTCTTTGGTTCAAATGTTAAGCTCCCAACTCTATATTAAATGTAAAGCTGGTGTAAAGTTTTTGTTAATCAGGCCCGGTATACTTGTGAGGTATCGTGTGTCAGAGGCGGGTTCGGGGCTGGATGTTAGGGGTACGTTACCGGTGTGCAGCGCGGCGTAGGCGGTGTCGGTGTACTTGTCGGGCGCGGTGAAGGCGCGCAGCTTCACGAAGTACTTGGTGCCGGGCTTGAGCGGCCCGTTGCAGTACGCGCGGCCGCCGCCCTCGCAGCGCTCCGAGCCCAGCGTGAACTCCTCCACCTCCGACGAGTGGAACGGGTAGTACGGCTCCGTCACCTGCGCGGGAGCAACGCGTTACTACTGTGTACTGTGCGCCGCTCGTGCCTGGTAGGGCGGCCACACGTACCTGGTAGGGCGGCGACACGTACCTGGTAGGGCGGCCACACGTACCTGGTAGGGCGGCCACACGGGCAGGCGCTGCACGTCGCGCCAGGACGGCAGCGGCGCCGGCGTGTCCGCGCGCGGCTCCTCGCCCAGCACCAGCGTGTACGCCGTCACGTTGCCGTTTGCCGCAGAGAAGAGGTTCGCGCGGAACCGCACCACCACCTGCGATACACAAATTGCTAATATATTCATGGCAATAAATGAATGAAGCAAGACACATTGTTTATTCTCGGTGCAGCAATTATTAGTAAAAAATGAGAAATATACATTTAACAGATTTCCAAATGTACAAAACACACTGTACGTCTAAGAGGTCCTTCGCGCCGGATACAAACTGTACAGGTTTTTTTAGTGGCCGAATTTTTGGCGATGGGCGCGCGCTGCAGCAGCGTGGCGCGAGTGTGAGTGCGAGTGCGAGTGCGAGTGCGAGTGCGAGTGTGAGTGTGAGGCAGGGCAGCTGTGTACCGTGCAGGTGGTGCGGCGCAGCTCCTGCGGCGCGGCGTGCGGCGGCGGCGGCGGCGGCGCTGCGATGGGTGCGCGCTGCAGCAGCGTGGCGCGAGTGCGAGTGCGAGTGCGAGTGCGAGTGTGAGGCAGGGCAGCTGTGTACCGTGCAGGTGGTGCGGCGCAGCTCCTGCGGCGCGGCGTGCGGCGGCGGCGGCGGCGGCGCTGCGATGGGTGCGCGCTGCAGCAGCGTGGCGCGAGTGCGAGTGCGAGTGCGAGTGCGAGTGTGAGGCAGGGCAGCTGTGTACCGTGCAGGTGGTGCGGCGCAGCTCCTGCGGCGCGGCGTGCGGCGGCGGCGGCGGCGGCGCTGCGATGGGTGCGCGCTGCAGCAGCGTGGCGCGAGTGTGAGTGCGAGTGCGAGTGCGAGTGTGAGGCAGGGCAGCTGTGTACCGTGCAGGTGGTGCGGCGCAGCTCCTGCGGCGCGGCGTGCGGCGGCGGCGGCGGCGGCGCTGCGATGGGTGCGCGCTGCAGCAGCGTGGCGCGAGTGTGAGTGCGAGTGCGAGTGCGAGTGTGAGGCAGGGCAGCTGTGTACCGTGCAGGTGGTGCGGCGCAGCTCCTGCGGCGCGGCGTGCGGCGGCGGCGGCGGCGGCGCTGCGATGGGTGCGCGCTGCAGCAGCGTGGCGCGAGTGTGAGTGCGAGTGCGAGTGCGAGTGCGAGTGTGAGGCAGGGCAGCTGTGTACCGTGCAGGTGGTGCGGCGCAGCTCCTGCGGCGCGGCGTGCGGCGGCGGCGGCGGCGGCGCTGCGATGGGTGCGCGCTGCAGCAGCGTGGCGCGAGTGTGAGTGCGAGTGCGAGTGCGAGTGCGAGTGTGAGGCAGGGCAGCTGTGTACCGTGCAGGTGGTGCGGCGCAGCTCCTGCGGCGCGGCGTGCGGCGGCGGCGGCGGCGGCGCTGCGATGGGTGCGCGCTGCAGCAGCGTGGCGCGAGTGCGAGTGCGAGTGCGAGTGCGAGTGTGAGGCAGGGCAGCTGTGTACCGTGCAGGTGGTGCGGCGCAGCTCCTGCGGCGCGGCGTGCGGCGGCGGCGGCGGCGGCGCTGCGATGGGTGCGCGCTGCAGCAGCGTGGCGCGAGTGCGAGTGCGAGTGCGAGTGCGAGTGTGAGGCAGGGCAGCTGTGTACCGTGCAGGTGGTGCGGCGCAGCTCCTGCGGCGCGGCGTGCGGCGGCGGCGGCGGCGGCGCTGCGATGGGTGCGCGCTGCAGCAGCGTGGCGCGAGTGTGAGTGCGAGTGCGAGTGCGAGTGTGAGGCAGGGCAGCTGTGTACCGTGCAGGTGGTGCGGCGCAGCTCCTGCGGCGCGGCGTGCGGCGGCGGCGGCGGCGGCGCTGCGATGGGTGCGCGCTGCAGCAGCGTGGCGCGAGTGTGAGTGCGAGTGCGAGTGCGAGTGTGAGGCAGGGCAGCTGTGTACCGTGCAGGTGGTGCGGCGCAGCTCCTGCGGCGCGGCGTGCGGCGGCGGCGGCGGCGGCGCTGCGATGGGTGCGCGCTGCAGCAGCGTGGCGCGAGTGTGAGTGCGAGTGCGAGTGCGAGTGCGAGTGTGAGGCAGGGCAGCTGTGTACCGTGCAGGTGGTGCGGCGCAGCTCCTGCGGCGCGGCGTGCGGCGGCGGCGGCGGCGGCGCTGCGATGGGTGCGCGCTGCAGCAGCGTGGCGCGAGTGTGAGTGCGAGTGCGAGTGCGAGTGCGAGTGTGAGGCAGGGCAGCTGTGTACCGTGCAGGTGGTGCGGCGCAGCTCCTGCGGCGCGGCGTGCGGCGGCGGCGGCGGCGGCGCTGCGATGGGTGCGCGCTGCAGCAGGGTGGCGGCGGGCCCGGCGCCGGCCCCGGTCTCGGCGTGCAGCGCGACGCTGTACAGGCGCCCGGCCTCCAGCCCCGACGCTGTGGCCGAGCGCGCCGACGCCGGCAGCGTCACCGTCGCGCCCGACCCCGGACCGTCCTTCGGCGCGTACCTGACGCGGACACGACACGCTTTAGCTCCGCACGAAACAAAATGGCACGAATATAGCTACAATATAACGTTAAATGGATATGATGATAGATGCGACACAAGCCGAACTCTCAGGTCGATCGTGCTTCTCTTTCCCTTCTTCCGCGCTCTCGCTTCCACGCGGTAACCGATTTAAAAGTTTACCGAACGTTATTATGGCAAAAATGAAAGATTAATATTAAATAAATGATTATTGTAACTACAAGAGCGTATGGACTACATGAGCTTGCTTAGCTCACACGTCATACTCATACATCATCATAATTTCAGCCATAAGACGTCCACTGCTAACCATAGGCCTCCCCCAGTGGCTTACAGATCGGCCGGGTGGAAGCAACGTACACCAGCGGTTTCCTGCAACCTATACCAGGTCTTCTGTCCATCTTGTGGGTGCATGTCCCACGCTGTGCTTGCCAATACGTGGCCTTTATTTCACAGCGCGCTTTAGAAAGGGCTTTGCTTCGTGTTTCACAGCGAGATAAAATCAGAAATGAGAAGACGAAAGTCGCTGACATAGCCCGACAGATTAGCAAGCTAAAGTAGCAATTCATACGTAATCGTGTAAAGAAAATGAATAAAAGAGGCTAACAAAGTTTGTTAAGTTTTTAGCACCAGCTGATAGTAGTCCCTGAAGGTGTAATAGAGCAAGCTGTATCTTTGTATCATATCATCATCATCATATCAGCCACAGGACGTCCACCGCTGAACATAGGCCTCCCTCAGTGACTTTTGTCATCGGGGGTTGTTGCAATACTCGCCACGCTCGGCAGGCGGGTTGGCGAACGTAGTTTTTTATATTATTTCGCACGCAGACGCTGCTCCCCGTCTCGTGCTACAGGATTGAGTCGCCTCGTACAACACACCTCCCGTCGGCGGTGGAAAAGTGTATTCTCTACGGGCGTCCCCACACGCCACACATCATCATTATTATCATCAGCCCACACTAGTCCACTGCTGGACATAGGCCTCTCCAATTGCACGCCACTCTGCACGATCCGCGGCTACTCTCATCCAGCTCCTGCCAGCAACCTTGCGAAGATCGTCACTCCATCTAGTCTGAGGGCGTCCCACACTACGCTTGCCGACAGTCAAGCGGTCTCCACTCAAGAACTCGTTTACCCCAGCGGTTATCGGTTCTGCGACAAATATGGCCGGCCCACTGCCACTTCAGCTTGCTTATTCGATGGGCTATGTCGATGACTTGCCACACGGCACTCGCTATCGTATCATGTAAGAGAGTATATATATATAATGAATACAGACGTACTGCAGCACGAAGCGCCTGAGCGTGCCGTGCGCGGCGTCGGCGGGCATGTCCCAGACGAAGCTGAGGTCGGTGGGCGAGGCGTCGGCGAGGCGGAAGCGCGCGGGCGCGTCGGGCGGCGCCTCGCGCGTGCGCACCGTGCCCGAGTGCGCGCGCGACAGCGCCAGCAGCGTGTGCCGCGTGCCCGCGCGCACCTGCACCACCGCATACCGAGTACGTACATGAGTTTTTTATTAAATTAATATTTTTCTATCATCTGTAAATGATTAGGAAATCGCACTTTGGTCGCGACCCACATTTGGAGCAGTGACAATAGGTGAATCTCGCTCATATGCATCGCAACAATAAATCAGTGTTCCATAAGAAGCCAATCGGTTAACTTGGGTGTTTAATTATTTACAACGAGCGTTTTTTGAAACCTTCGACTTAAATAAATTCTTAATTTTAAAAAAAAAATACTTAATTTCTATCTGTGTGGACCTGTAAGTGGTTTTTTAAATGTTATTTATGTATGTTTATTGAAAAAATTGTAAACCTTGGTCTACCTAAGAAAATAAAATAAAATAAAAAAATAAAAAACATTTTAAATATCCCTGACATTTAACTTGACTTTATAGCTAATCGTTACACACGGAATATAATAAAACTACAGAAGGGTACTAGAGGTGCTCGTAGCTCAGTGGCAGCAGCGCTTTAGTATCGATTACTAAAGTTAAGCTACCAACACTGCGGTCGTGAGTGGATGGGTAACCATTCCGACCATATTTAGTAACATTTATCACGAGCATCTCCGTGCGTCGGAAGGCACGTTAAAAGTTGGTCCCGGCTGATATCGCTTGATATTAGTCGTGAACCCAAGTCAGAGGCCTTGGCGGCTTGATAAAATCTGACAGCAAGGTTTAGTCTTTGCACTTGCACTTTGGCACTGGACCCGCGTGGTGGAGTATGGCCCAAACCACCTTATAGTTGAGGTGAGGCCTGTGCCCTGCAGTGGGACGTATATACAGTGTATCTGGGTTTTGACCGGCGATAATTTAAGGGCTTTTAATTCAACAAATTTTATCGACAAAATACCCCCCATGTAAGGGCTAAACACTCCTCCTCTTGAAATGACAGCCATTAACCTATCAAGCTTCAATTACCCACCAGTGGCCGCGAATAATAGATTTTTTATTGTGTCTCTTGACCTTGGCCTGACAGGTTAAACATTTTAAAACTTTTATGGTAGAGCACGCAAAGAATAATATTCGAAAATGAACCCTATCTATACGTAATATGGTACTTATTACTCGAATACGTTTAAGCCAAATTGGTTTTGGGTAGTTTTGGTCGCCTCACTAGGGTTGACTGTTCAATATAACGTCGAAATTATGTTTTTAAATGAATGTTTTATGTAAGTAAAAGAAGTAACAACCGTGTAATATAAAATTGCTAGATGGTAGCCAAAATGAATTTTAAGTACAGAAAGTGGATATTTTGTAATTTAGTACCTAATTAAAACCTGCTACTCGAGCATAATATAAGTATAATGCTTAATTTTACCCATTTTGCAATCGGTAAAACCACAAGGTTAAACACGTGTGTTTTGACGACTCGAAAGTAAACTAATTTCTTCCTGGTTACGTACTACGTCGCGTCGCGTGCATAACTGAGCGCGCGTGACACCCGCCTGATATTGTATACCGCGCGGGCACAAATTACGTATAGCGGCGGCGCGCTAGACAGATAGGCCACTCGGAACTAAGCGTCAAAATCGTTACGCACAAATTGACAATTGCGTTTATATGCAATCTCGGACGATCCGGGGCAGTACTACAGCGGACTGTCACTCACGACAGTTTACTATGCATTGATCATTGTTACGTGCGAAAAATGGATATAAGCGTTTTTATTAGGTACTGCTGCAGTGTGTTTGGATGTTTGAATACAACACAAAATTGTGATTACACGTTCTTTAAATTTCCAAATAATATTAAAAGGTATATAAAACTAGATCTAAGTTTTTTCTTGTAAGTAAAGTAAAGTAAGTACATAAGTAGTAAAGGTAAAGATAAGTTTTTATAGCGATCAATCATTCATTTCATTACATTACACATTTAGCAGGAATAAGCTTTTAAATTTGACTTAAATCGTCATTGGTTTAACACCAGTGTTTTAGGTAAGCGTTGAATAAAAGATTATAAAACATATTAAATTATTCATTCATTTTTTTTACATTGTCGTTGCTAGGATAAATACGCCACCTAGAAATGTCAGTATATGTCATAACAGTACCTAAGTAATGTAGTTAGTACGTATAATTTCTAACAACGCGCAGCTGCCGCCGCTGTTAAAAACGACAGTAATTGAAGAAGCCAAGTTGGGGAGAATAATTATTGCTCTGTCTTCCCATTTAGGCCTGGACGTATGATAAGATGAATGAATAAACTAACCGTTGTATCGGTGTAATAAGGCACACTTATTTATTTCAAAAATCAGAATAGCAACCCTAGGCAGTCAGCCCAATTTGGGCAGTTGTTTTCGAGAACGGCGGGAGTGGACCTTCTGTATTTTTTCTATTTTGTGGCGCGGGGGCCCGGCGCGTTGGTAATTATGTCGACTGAATTGCGGAGTGAACCACGCCTGCCTGCACCACGCATGTAAACCCTTGTATCTACTATATTCGCGAACCTGTTGCGTTCCGCGCCTCTGCACCTGCTTCAATGGATACGGATCGCGCTCCCCAGCGTGTTCGCCCAGAAACCGCCACCGTGCGGAGTGCAGAGCGCGGACATATCCACTATGTGGAGCAGTTGCAAGAACGCGGAGCGCAAGAGGTTCGCGAACATAGTGGATACATGGCTTGAGAGCTCTTACACACGAACGGCAATATGCCGTCGACGTATACACGGTGTACAAAAGAATGAGACACTCTTAAAAACTACATGACGTACAACAACTTTTCCTATGGGAGCAATACCGACGACGATGACTTAGTAGGACATAAATACAGAAGAGTTTTGACTTAAGCGCTCACGTCTACGAGCCTTTGTAGAGACAGACCCAGATTGCAAAACTTATTAAGTCTGGCTCCCTGGGCTTAAAAATATATTATTCAGTTTAGAACTAGGGGAAGGCTTACCTAAATTATTTATGATTTTCTGCTATAAGCAATTTATGCTAAATGTAAAAAAAGTTTTTAAAACTCTAATTAATTAAAAATGACTTTAGATTTACTAATTATTTCCACATTAAGTAAGATTAACAAACTTAGCCATTTTTTTAACTCAATGAAACGGGAATTAACGCGATCATAATTTTGGTACAAAATGTTCTCATTCTTTTCATTGAGTTTTAAATTATGTAACGCGAAAGTTTAAAAGTAATAAGCCATTCTTGCCATAAAAAACGATAAATGTAGATGGTTGTGTAAAGGACTTACGACGACGAAGTGATCACGTGGTTTTAAGGAGTGTTCTATTCTTTCGTACACCCTGTATAACTGCCGGCGACATGCTGTCGATGGACTGTCGACTAGTTTGCGGCTACCGCGCCACAGTGTGGGTTGCAGTAATTCAGGGGTGAGGTCACGCACAAAATTAGTTTTTAAACGAAGAAATTGGTTTTAAAACCTCATTATAGTTCTGTCAAATCGTAAATACTAATGATCAGCTTAACAAAATAAATTATAGTCTTTTCAATTAGTTTCGTAATAATTAATAAAAAGAAGAGAATAGATAGTCGAGAGTAAAATTATCTGTCTCGTTCTCTATTAACTAATAATTATTTAACCCACAATGGTCATTTTCTCTTTTGTCGAAGATGACGGAGTAAAAGCAACAATAGTGTTTCTTAAGCGAAATCCATTCGTAATCTGGCTCCTGTACAAAGATGATGGTCGGTGGCGACCCGTCGCGTCGGCACGTCGTTTTATTTTGCTTCATCTTGCCCCTAATGTGGTTAGCAGCTATAAATGCAGGCAACATAACGTCTTCCAGAATAGCAAGTCTACTACAGAGGCGGTTTTCGTTTCATTTAAAATTAAAAGAAGAATAAGGGATAAGTGCCACATTCCGGGTGACAGGCAGAGGGCGCAGTGGTACTCACGACGATGGTGAAGGTGTAGGGCGTGTGCGGGCGCAGGCCGGTGACGTTGTAGGCGGGGTCGGCGGTGTGGTGCGTGCGCAGCGCGTGCGGCGCCGCCAGGTACTGCAGCTCGTAGTCGCCGCGGTCGCCGCGCGGCGCGCCCCACGCCAGCCCCACCGCCGTCGCCGACACCCACGTCGCGTTCAGCCACGGGATCGGACGGGGAACTGCGCCACCGAACAATATTACCATCACTACAGATCACATTTAGACAACGACATAGGGCGTTAGTATCGGGGTCGAAACTGTCAATGTATACTCGTATTTCAGTCTTGTCCAATTTGTCACCGGTTCATTGTCTGAATCGCTTAAATTCGTACTATCTAAGCGATTCAGTAAGCTGCACAGACACTGAATTGCCTGGAATTTGAGTGGATAGTTAGCTCATGGTTAATCCCCCACAGGACCACATTAGCGTAATCCTGGCACAATAAGCATCAAACATTTCAGTTCGTAGATTCTAACGAAAAAAGCCCGATGCAAAATACAGTATTTGTCGTGTCAAGCTTCAGAAGGAAGAGGATTGATAACTAAATCCCAACGTAATAAGTCTTTGTCATCATCATTATTATATCAGCCACAGGACGTCCACTGCTGAACATAGGCCTTCCCCAGTGACGTCTGTCATCGAAGAGTTGTTGCTATACTCGCCACGCTTGGCAGGAAGGTTGGCGAGCGCAGTTTTTTTATTATTTCGCACGCAGATGCTGCTCCTCGTCTCGAGCTACAGTATTTAGTCGCCTCTTACCACACGCCTTCTGTTGGCGGTGGGGAAGTGTATCCTTTACGGCCGTCCCCAGACTGCACGGTCCGTAATAAGTCTTTGTAGGAAGAAAAGATACGTGTCGTGCATGTTAGGGAAAGAGCCCACGCGTTACGCTAAAATCAATGGGTTAGTAGAATAATGATCGCGATGGTCGGGGCCTGTAGAGGCGGCAGTGTATACTCACACAGACGCGCCTGCCGCTGCACGGGGTGCGAGGTGACGTTGTGCGACACGGTCCACATGGTGACGTTGTAGAGGCGGCCGGGCACGAGCGCCGCGAACACGACGTGCTGCGGCGCGGCGTCGGCGGCGCGCTCCACGACGCGCGCGTCGCCGCCGCGCTCGCCGTCGAGCCGGAAGCGGTACGCGTCGAACTGCGACGCCGCCTGCGGCGTGCGCGTGTACGTCACCTTCTGCAACACCACGCACAGGTCATCTCGCGCACTACTATCTTACGCTCAACTTCATCTATCCCCGGGTTGAGCAGACTTCCGAATTGTCATGGCAAATCCAAAGATATTCACGCTCCAAGTCTCGCTACGTTTCGTAAGCACTTGCGAGAAACCATTGCTGAGAATAGATTGGCGTTCGCTTGTTTGTTTTGTAATTGTCTCATATTGTGCCTGAGTACTTAATTTATGTTTCATATTGTGCCAAAGCACTTTTTATTGGTGTTACTAGATATACATTTTGCATACGGTGTTCACCTTAAATTAATTGCGCATTAAGGCCGGATTCGATCCAGCTCGAGAAGTTTGAACTCAAGGGTAAACCACTGTTTAATCTAGAATTAAATCCATTTATCATTTTACCAACCACACATCTAAGAATAAAGTAATAAACGGGTGTTTTAGGCCGTGTAAAAATTATTCTGACAATAGGATAATGTTCAATGTAGAACTTGCCAAACCGACACTGGTCGCATAGTAGTGTGTGCATCACTTCACCCCGCATTAGGTACTAAGTTAGTATATAAGCTTAGGTTAAGTCACATTAGTAATCATTATATACTCTGAGTGCGCGCCAAACACCTCTTTTATTTGGTCTCCCAACGTCCCACATTGCATGGCGACTCTGCCAGTGCTGCCTTTGGGACTGCCCAAAGGCAGCACTGGCAGTGCTGTGCATCAAAATAATTAAATATTTGTAATTAAAAGTTATTAAAAAAAAAAAACTACTGCGAGTGCAAAACGCGAAAGTGCAAATGCAAAAACAAGTTAAAAAAAGACAAATATAAAATGGACATTTGAAAAAAAAAAATGTGGATGTGCTGGCTGCCGGGAGAAAGCATGGAGTCAGATGGAGGATAAAGTTGCTGGGAGCCGGGTGATGTTGGTGTCAGAGGTTTGTGTTAGCTGGCTGCCGGGAGAGTAGGAGTCTGATTGATGGTACGAAAGGGAAATGGGCACTGGAAGAAGCACGAGCTGATGATGGAGGTTTTTATACATGGAGCGAGACCCGACGGCATGAATAAATTAAAATATTTTTATTATAAGTTTTATGTAAGTGGCCACTGCAGTAAGTAAAGTTAATAATAAGTAGACCAAAATCAATAATTAAGTACTTAACTAGACGGGTTACATTTACAAGCATTTAAAAACTATAAAATTTTCCTTTTACATTTACCAAAACATTATTCTCTTATTTTTGTTTGAAAAAAAAAAAACGATTTTTCTATGCTTTAATAGTACATACTTAATTAAACGCATTTTTTTTTATAAGCAAAGTATTACAAGTTCCATTTATTTAAAAAAAAAAATTAAGCTTTGTGATTTGATAACTCAATATCAATTGTATTAATTAACACAACAACAATATGTTTAAAGATATCCTATGCAGTCATAAGGTAATACAATGTATGTAATGTCAGCAGGATACTTGTGTATGACTCAGGTATGTGTTAAATATTGGTTTATAATTTAAGTTTTATTTTAAACATTTTCTAAATTCGTTTTTAAATCATTTTTTTAAGAAAGTTTTACGCAGTTATAAATTAATGTTTGTAATTTACTTACCAAAATTACTGTTCAGTAAATGATCAAAATCATGTTTCTTAATAGATCTGTTTCTGTAGTTCAAATTTATTTTAAGCGTGTTTCTAAATTTTGATATGATCGTTATATTGGTAAAACGGTTTAATTTTTTTCCAAAATTCATTAATATTGTGTATTTTAACACAAGGATCGTTTTTTTTAAAGGGTGGAATTATTATAATACATTTAATTCAAGGACTAATTAATGACTTTCTTGTTTTTGTTTAAACAAAAATAGTTGCAATTCGAAATTTTGTAATTTGCTTACAAAAATAAAATAAATCATTACTACCATTATTTAAAAGTTCTACGAAATTATTATTGTTGTTGCAAGTGTAGTATAATTTTAAAAGCTTTACATTAAAATACCGAAATAGAATACTAATTTATAATAACTTGATAAAGCAGTTATAACAATCTCTCGCAATTGGACATATCTTTATTTTTTTTCTGGATATTGATGGAAAATATATTTTAATTAACTGTACAGGTTAGAACACTTAAATAAAGTTTTACGTATTGTACCAAATTCATTAAATAACTAAAGTAATTATATAACTATAAATCCATATCAACTGTTATTTTCTAACATTAATATACTAATCAAATTTGTTTAGCTACTGTTTAGTTTCAATTGGTAGATATATCACAATGTTCATTTTTAGTTTTTGCAGAAATACTAAGTTAAATACTTTATTCAAAAATTTCAAACTACTTATCAATGATTCAAAACTAAAACTGAATGTTAAGAAACATTGTCATGAATATTGTGTTATACTCGTAAAAATAACCAACTATTGAAAGTGGGATTATGTGTCTATTGGTTTCTTTTATACTTCTGACTATATATTTTTTTTACTGAAGAATTGAACCGTTTTTTACTATAAGATAACATTTAGAAATAATAATTTAATATAAAGTTATACAACTAAATCATTAGTTAACTGGTAGAAAAGTCAATGGCCCTGCTTTTAATTATCAATAATCGTTTTAAATGTAAATATTGGAGCAAATAGGTACATTGCACACATTGCAGCATAAACTGAGAAGATGTCAATGATTGGCATTCGCACTCTTTAATCCTACAAAATTGAATTGTTGAGGTATTTCATAACAAACTAGAAGAAAGTGGATTTCATAAATTTTGGTAGGTACATTCGTTCATCGTTCTCACTTGAACCATAGAACAACAATATTAAGAACAGTGTATGCCATAAGCACCTAGGTAGGAAAAACGTACCTAAACAAAACGAGTTAAGATATTCTTGTAATAGCTAAACTGGGATAAATTAATGTTTCTTAGTTAGATAATTGAGACTGTATGTATACTGTGTAAGAATTATCGTAACGACTGCTGTTGAACAAATAAATACAATTGAATTTAAAATTGTTACACTCAGTCAGACCACAAAGGCGGTACCATCTCATCGCAATGCAATCCTTGACAACCCGAGGTCGCTTTGCGAAGCCAGTGAGACACCTAGGAAACTTTTGCAATTTTTTTTTATTTTTTTTTTTTTTTTATTTGAGATGGGCTTACTCTTGACCCCAATCTTGCTCTAGAGCATAGATGGGATCTACGATAGAGCGAGCTTGCCCAGAAGATGCCTATTCACTCTGGACTTAAAGAGAGTCAGGTTATATGCACTCGGAAATACAGACGCAGGCAGGGAATTCCAATCCTTAGCTGTGCGCATTATAAAAGATGATGAGAAGCGCTTAGTGCGGGTTATGGGTATATCAACTAAGAACGGATGGTAGCCGGCCGTGCGTCTGGATGTCCGATGGAAGAAAGGTGACGGTGGTATGAGTTCATGCAGCTCATGAGCACACTCTCCGAAGTACAATCTATAGAAGACCGATAGGCAAGCAACCTTGCGGCGGTGAGCCAGGCTGTGCAGCTTGGACGCCACCAGTTTTTTATCGCCTATTATTCTCTTGGCTCTGCGTTCCACCGAGTCAAGTGCAGCAAGTTGGTATTTCGCCGAGCCGTCCCAAAGGTGGCAGCAGTACTCCATGCAAGATCGGACTTGGGCTTTGTAAAGAGTTAAAAGCTGTCCAGGCGTGAAGTACCGCTTGACTTTATTCAGGACGCCCAACTTTCTAGCTGCAATTTGAGCCTTAGACTCGATGGTGGTGCCAAAGTTGAGGTCAGAGGACAACTCCATGCCAAGAAGTTGTAGAGTGCCGGTCACTGGAACAGATGTACCTCGGAAAGTAGGAGAAAGGGTGAAAGGACTCCTTTTTGTGGAAAAAAGACACGCCTGCGTTTTAGAGGCATTGAAGCTGACGAGATTGTCATCGCCCCACTGGGAGACGTTACTTAACGTCAGGCTCGTACGCTCAACCATGGCCTCTCTCAGTCTTTGGACCTCAACTCCACCGGCTCCTGCACTAGACAGATACTTCTCCGCGACAGTACTGTCATCTGCGTACCCAACAATACCTGAAGATAGCAGGTCATTGATGTGCAGCAGGAAAAGAGTCGCAGAGAGCACAGACCCCTGAGGAACTCCGGCGTCAATGGCCTTGAGGTCAGAGGAGCAGCCGTCAATGACTACTCGGATCGACCGTTCACTTAGGAAGTCAGCCACCCAGCTACAGAAGCCAGTGGGGATACCGTACGCTGGAAGCTTGCTCAGCAGACTCGCATGCCAAACCCTGTCGAAAGCCTTCGAAATATCCAGCGACACTGCGATTGCTTCGCCGTGGTTTTCGATGGCTTCGCCCCAGCAATGCGTTACATACACTAGAAGATCCCCAGTTGAACGTCCCCGGCGGAAGCCATATTGACGATCACTGAGAAGATCATTGTCTTCTAGGTATGAAAGCAGTTTGCAATTTAGAACTTTTTCCATAACCTTACAGAGTATGGAAGTGATGGCGATCGGTCTGTAGTTACTAGGGTCGGCACGGCTACCCTTCTTGGGTACTGGTTGCACATTGGCAAGCTTCCAAGATTTTGGTACGATTTCTGTCGTGAGAGAGAGGCGGTACAGTCGCGTCAGTACGGGAGACAACTCAGGCGCACAATACCTCAGCACTCTTGCTGGTATGCCATCAGGACCACAGGCCTTGTTCACGTCTAGACCAAGAAGGGATCTACGGACCTCTTTGTTGTGCACTGTGATCTCTGGCATCAAAGAATCACATTGAGGCAAGGTGGGTGGACATTTCGAGCCAGCGTCTAGACGTGAATTGCTTGCAAACAGATCGGCAAATAAATTTGCTTTCTCTGTTGCTGTGTGGGCAAGTGACCCATCAGGTTTCTGCATTGGAGGTAGTGTAGGAAGGCAGAAGTTAGATTCGACTGATTTCGACAGGGACCAGAACTGCTTACTACCCTGTGGGTAAGATGCAAGTTTCGCCCCAATACGGCTGACATGGTCGAACCTAGCTTTTCGCAGCACCCTTTTGCAAGACCTGGCGGCTGTATTATATGCTCTCTTCTTTGCTCGCACCTTTCGCGCTCGCGCTTTTTGATCTCGAGCTTTTACCCAAGCCTGGTAAGCTGACTGTTTACGAGCCTCAGCTCGAGCACAGTCTGCATTGTACCAAGGTCGGGCTTTGTAACCGAGCGGGATGTCGGAAAATAGAATGAAATATTCCATTCCCTGCCGGATAACAGCTGTGATCGCGTCAGCGACGCATGAGGGGTCTTTCGAAGAGAAGCATAACTGCCGCCACGGGTATGATGCAAAGAAAGCTCGCATCTCGTCCCAGTCTGCTGACTCGTATCGCCATACTCTCCTCGTACCCCTAAGGGTGTAATCCGGAGGAGAGCAGATCGATACGGATTTCACTACACAGTGGTCGGACGATCCCAGTGGAGCCGAGACTGAAACCGAATGTCTGTGCGGATCAGTTGTCAGCAGTAGGTCCAGGCAATTGGGTGTATGATCAGCGATATCCGGTATTCGCGTCGCTTGTTCCACCAGCTGAGTGAGATCTAGCGCCAATGCTAGCTTGCGGGCCTCTCGCCCAGCATGGTCAGTTTTCTGGTATGGGAACAGCCACTCTTTGTGGTGGGCGTTGAAGTCCCCCAGAAAAACAAGCTCTGCTGTTGGATATCGCTGAAGTGCGGAGTCTGCCGCCTCAGCAAGGTATTCCATAAGCCGAGTCGTCTCCCGATCTCCACTGTGCGAACGGTAAACACTAGCGCAGAGAGATTTCTCTACCCCAGTGTCCACCAAAAGCCACAGCACAGGAAATTCAGACTTCTCAAAGCAACGGAGACGCTTACAGCAGATGTCATCGCGAACATACACACAGACCCCTGCACATTTCTTGAACTTATGTTCGAGAGTGTATCCAGGGTAGTTGAGGTATGCCACGTCCGACGGTGTTGCTATCTGCGTCTCCGTTAAGAAGAATAAGTGCGGCTTCTCGGTCTCCAGGTGGTGGTGGACCGGGTCGAGATTTGAGTGCAGACCTCGGATGTTGGTGAGGTGCACTTTGAGTGGGAGGAAGTGTCGCCGTTGTTTAAACTTTTTCTTCTTCATTTGTGTAGTCATTTTTTTAAGAGTTTTAGTGGGGGAAAGAAAAAATAAAGTCGAGGCGCTGCCTAGCAAACCCTACTCGTACTTTTCGGCTCAGCCGATCAGAGGGGAACTCGCTTGGAGACTGCGGGGACGCCCGAGCCCCCCCGATACCACTCCACCGGGTCCTCCCAACCAGTCGCCAACTGGCACGGTGGAGCATAACGGGATTTTTCGCAAGTTGGCGGGGCAGCCTTTACGCGTGGCTAGCGCGTAAGTCGGGCCCCCTACTGACTGCGGTCGGCCAACGGCTGGGACCGTGCCTCGGATCCCGCTACCCTCCAGAACGAGTTACCCGATACAGCATCGCCTAAAGACAGAGACCGGTTCCAACAGCGCAACTGACTTAGTTTCAAACCCCCAATGGCACTGGCACTCCCGCACACCGACGGAACACAGCAGGGCTGCTTGGCGCCGGACTCCGGCGGGATGGTGGTCGCGAGCCAGGCGGCCCCTTCCAGGGCCTACCACCGCCTTTGGGATCTTCTGCCGCCATCACAGATTATGATGACGTTGCCCGGGGTGGACCGCTAGGAGGTAGATCCCAACCACCCCAAAAAATTGTAATACGTATACGTAATTCTGAACGGAGCTAGACTGGTTGCGTCCGTAACCATCACATCCCCAACGCACAGAGAACCGAATTTGAGTCTAAGTGTCATTTACGATTGTTAATGTTTTTCTTTTGAACTAATATTATGAAAGATGAATGAGGTTTTAGCAAAGTTAGGTAAATATGAAATTAACTGCTTTTAACGCGAACAGTTATTATACGCTACTTTCGGTAGAGAATACTTACGAGAATCGCGGGCGCGTTGTCTTCATCCCCCTCGCCGGCGTCCGATTCCGTTACGATGGTCATTTCCGATTGAATCAACGGACCTAAAACACAAAATATGATTGTAATACGTATGTTGCGGGAATTCCAATTCATTACTAATGCCATAAGCCCTGCGTCAGCCGTCCTGCGTGACGGTGTAGGCGGTGCCCGGCGTCAGCGCGTCGGGCAGGTATAAGAGATACGTACGCGTGCGCGTGTCCATAGTGAAGAGGTCGCTGGCGAGCCCGTGCGAGTGCGCGGCGATGGTGACGGTGTAGGCGGTGCCCGGCGTCAGCGCGTCGGGCAGGTATAAGAGATACGTACGCGTGCGCGTGTCCATAGTGAAGAGGTCGCTGGCGAGCCCGTGCGAGTGCGCGGCGATGGTGACGGTGTAGGCGGTGCCCGGCGTCAGCGCGTCGGGCAGGTATAAGAGATACGTACGCGTGCGCGTGTCCATAGTGAAGAGGTCGCTGGCGAGCCCGTGCGAGTGCGCGGCGATGGTGACGGTGTAGGCGGTGCCCGGCGTCAGCGCGTCGGGCAGGTATAAGAGATACGTACGCGTGCGCGTGTCCATAGTGAAGAGGTCGCTGGCGAGCCCGTGCGAGTGCGCGGCGATGGTGACGGTGTAGGCGGTGCCCGGCGTCAGCGCGTCGGGCAGGTATAAGAGATACGTACGCGTGCGCGTGTCCATAGTGAAGAGGTCGCTGGCGAGCCCGTGCGAGTGCGCGGCGATGGTGACGGTGTAGGCGGTGCCCGGCGTCAGCGCGTCGGGCAGGTATAAGAGATACGTACGCGTGCGCGTGTCCATAGTGAAGAGGTCGCTGGCGAGCCCGTGCGAGTGCGCGGCGATGGTGACGGTGTAGGCGGTGCCCGGCGTCAGCGCGTCGATCAGCGCGCGCGCCGTCTTTCCCTCGCCGGCCGCCGACACGTTGCGCGCGCCCTCCTCTCTGCGGGGAAACACTAACTGTCATTGGGGAAGATACTTAAATCTAAGGGTACGTCCAGATCTAGCGAATGAGTCGCAAATGCGCAGCTCGCGTTCCGTTACTGCAATCGTTTGGTGCTCCTCTTTAGCGCAACTCATGCAAGGCTTGTATAGTGCGGGCGCGTGCTATTCTGGTTTACGTTACAGGAAATAGGTGTAGCTCACAGGTCGCGCGCGGCGCACAAACATATTATAATGCGTGCGTGTAGATTGCACGCCACGCGTAACTGTGCATTCGTCATATCTAGACGCAGCTTAAGCTGTCGTGCGAGATTGTCGTTTGCAATCCGGCAGTCAATGAAAACGCACACTACACATCAATACCACTGTGTCGTACTGTGTTTGATCCTGCCCACAACGCCATGTTGCGCGTGCCCAACAGACTCACCGGGGTGCGTCTGCGCCTGCGTCGTCGCTAGTGTCGCTCGCGAGGGAGGGGCGGGGGGTGGGGCGGCGCGGCCACTGCAGCGCCATGTTGCGCGTGCCCAACAGACTCACCGGGGTGCGTCTGCGCCTGCGTCGTCGCTAGTGTCGCTCGCGAGGGAGGGGCGGGGGGTGGGGCGGCGCGGCCACTGCAGCGCCATGTTGCGCGTGCCCAACAGACTCACCGGGGTGCGTCTGCGCCTGCGTCGTCGCTAGTGTCGCTCGCGAGGGAGGGGCGGGGGGTGGGGCGGCGCGGCCACTGCAGCGCCATGTTGCGCGTGCCCAACAGACTCACCGGGGTGCGTCTGCGCCTGCGTCGTCGCTAGTGTCGCTCGCGAGGGAGGGGCGGGGGGTGGGGCGGCGCGGCCACTGCAGCGCCATGTTGCGCGTGCCCAACAGACTCACCGGGGTGCGTCTGCGCCTGCGTCGTCGCTAGTGTCGCTCGCGAGGGAGGGGCGGGGGGTGGGGCGGCGCGGCCACTGCAGCGCCATGTTGCGCGTGCCCAACAGACTCACCGGGGTGCGTCTGCGCCTGCGTCGTCGCTAGTGTCGCTCGCGAGGGAGGGGCGGGGGGTGGGGCGGCGCGGCCACTGCAGCGCCATGTTGCGCGTGCCCAACAGACTCACCGGGGTGCGTCTGCGCCTGCGTCGTCGCTAGTGTCGCTCGCGAGGGAGGGGCGGGGGGTGGGGCGGCGCGGCCACTGCAGCGCCATGTTGCGCGTGCCCAACAGACTCACCGGGGTGCGTCTGCGCCTGCGTCGTCGCTAGTGTCGCTCGCGAGGGAGGGGCGGGGGGTGGGGCGGCGCGGCCACTGCAGCGCCATGTTGCGCGTGCCCAACAGACTCACCGGGGTGCGTCTGCGCCTGCGTCGTCGCTAGTGTCGCTCGCGAGGGAGGGGCGGGGGGTGGGGCGGCGCGGCCACTGCAGCGCCATGTTGCGCGTGCCCAACAGACTCACCGGGGTGCGTCTGCGCCTGCGTCGTCGCTAGTGTCGCTCGCGAGGGAGGGGCGGGGGGTGGGGCGGCGCGGCCACTGCAGCGCCATGTTGCGCGTGCCCAACAGACTCACCGGGGTGCGTCTGCGCCTGCGTCGTCGCTAGTGTCGCTCGCGAGGGAGGGGCGGGGGGTGGGGCGGCGCCGCCAGCGCAGCTCGTATCGCTCCACGCGGCCGGCTGGGCGCGGCCACTCCAGCGACATGTTGCGCGTGTCCACCAGCGTCGCCACGTTCGACACCGGGCTGGGGCCTGCGCGCACACACACATAGCGTTTTATTTTTTAAATAATTTGTAGATTTTTTAAAGTGTTAGGGTACGTCCAGATCTGGCGAATGCACTGCTCACCAGTCGCACGCTAACCACTGGCGAATTGCGCGCATTTCGTTATTGCATTCGTTTGGTGCGCCGCTTTGGCGCGACTCACGCAAGGCTCGCACGGTCTGCGCGCGCGGCGCTCGATCTGCGCAATTCCAATTCACGTTCCAATTCAGTAGGTGTACCTCCCAAATTGCACACGTGCGGCTCGCGCGCGGTGCACGAACATAAAATGAGCATTCTCCATATCCGGACGCTCCCTTAGGATTTAGGAATGCAACCTTATTATGGAAAAAATAACGAAATACAACGTACGTTTCCACGTATACACACATACGAGTTATAACTTTTTTGCGGTGCGGTGGATGCACGCTGCTTCCAACCGGCCAATCGGGAAGTCGTCGGATGAAGCCTACGTCCAGCAGTGGACCTCTTATGGCTGCAATGTGTCGAGTACTCACGCACGACGTGCAGCGTGTCGAGCGGCTGGCCGCTGGTGACGCTGTCGGCGCCGGCGGGCTGGCTGACGGTGTCGAGGCGCACGCGGTACTGCTCGCCGGGCGCCAGGCCGCTGAGCTCGGCGCTGCTGGCGCCGGCCGGCAGCGGCGCCAGCGCCTGCCACGCGCCCTCGCGCTCGTCCGTCCCAGCGTCCGCGTCCGCGTCCGCCGCGCGGTACTGCAGCAGGAAGGAGCCCAGCTCGCCCGCGGTCGGCCCCTCCCAGCGCGCGCGCAACGCGTTCGACGACGAGCGCTCCACGCGCAGCCACAGCGGCGGCAGCGGACCTGAAAGCGGAGAGATTACACTCGTATCACATTACGCTACCGTTTTAGCTATATGAGATTCTATCAAAACTGATAGTAAACATCTTGTAGTTTACTGTGACATGGTAGTAAATTTAAGTCGATTCCCAGAATTACCGGACGAAGAGTACGCAAAAACTGAGAAACGTTATGTCTAAAATTAAATTACAGTCCGATAACAGTGCTAGGCGTTATTTATTTTATTTTATTAGGAAGACCTAAGTTTACAATTTTTCAATAATTATACACAAATAACATTGAAAAAAAAAACACTTCAGGTCCACACAGATAGAAATTAAGTAATTTTAAAAAACGGAAAATAAGAACAAAATTTAGAATATCGCATTGAGCAACACAGACTTTTATATTTTGTTCAAATTCAAATTAATTTATTTACGTGAAACATGGTACATTAACGTTTACTGAAAACAAAACACTTTCAACTCGTTAATTGTATAAAATAAAGGAGTTAATGGGCCGGACAGCAAGTAAAACTGCGACTTGTTAAACAGTGGACTTGTTAGCTATTTGACAAAGAGCAACATCATAGCTAAAAACCAATTTGGTTTCACTAAAGGTAAGTCTACTGCAGATGCGATTCTGGAACTTACAGAAACAGTAGTGAGACACCTAGATAAAGGTTCTAAGATGATTGGTATATTTTTAGATCTATCTAAAGCATTTGACACTGTCTCTGTTCCTATACTGATTTCAAAAATGGAGGCCCATGGAGTCCGGGGTCATGTTATGGAAATTGTCCGAAGCTACCTTACAAATTGCTCACAGAAAGTTAAAATTTCCGGTGTTTGCAGTAATTCTACTAATATCCGGTTTGGCGTACCTCAGGACAGTGTGCTCGGTCCCACGCTTTTCCTTATATACATAAATAATCTTTGCACTAAAACCATGTCAAACTGTAAAATTATAACCTACGCAGATGACACAGCTCTGCTCGTATACGGAAACAGCTGGGACCGGGTACAGAGCTTTGCTGAGGATGCTCTTAGAGAGGTTATGATGTGGCTTAAAGCTAACTTACTTACGCTTAACGTGTCCAAAACCAAATTTATACCTTTTGCATTACGCGGTAGTAACATTCCCGACGATACAACATTTAGTATAAAAGTCCATACGTGCGTTTCAAGAAATTGTCATTGCATGCAAATTGAGCAAGCACATGAAATAAAATATCTGGGTGTTATACTGGACGTGACTCTGGGATGGCACACACAAATAAATAACATCATACCCCGTGTGAGAAAACTGATACCCATATTTAAGAAATTAAGACAGTCTGCTACCATAGATACCCTAAAAATGGTTTACTTTGCCCTTGCTCAGTCAGTCATTCAATACTGTATAACAGCGTGGGGTGGATGTGTTAAGACCCTTATGATCCGTTTAGAACGAGCTCAGAGATTAATTCTGAAGGTGATTCTAAAAAAGCCACCATGGTTCAGTACTGCGGAGATATATAGTAAGTTCCTAGTAATGACAGTGAGGAAACTGTTTTTAATGCAAGTTGCAGTCCGTAAACATGCTAACTTGCCTTTTTTACCAGAAAAGTTGACCCCAAAAAAGAAAAAAAGTGTCCTCAATGGGAAATCACTAGATCGCACTAGCATCAAGACAATTTTACATATAAGGTACACGTTTATATAATAAAATTAATGAAAAACTGAATGTTTATGGATTGACACGTTTTGAAGCTAGCGGGGTATACTTGAAAACCAAAACATTTACCTCCTCATTACATAAAAAACTAAAACAGGTAATCGAACCGCTTGTAACTGACGTCACTTTCTGACAAATATTGACTACTACAAAGGAACGAGACTAAAAATAGCATTCGTTCAAAAAGTTTACTACACTGTCTCTATGAATAATAGTCTTATCAAAACAACACAGATACACAGAAGTAGTTGAAGCAGTGTGTACTCACGGACTGGCTTCAGCAGCGTGTGCCACTCGCTGCGCAGGCCGTGGCTGACGGCCGCCACCTGGATCTCGTACACGGCGCCCGGGTACAGGTCTTCCAGGGTTGCGTTCGTATCACTTGTCTCCAGCTGTAAGGGGAAATAAACTTAACATGTTTGTACAGTCAACAGCACGTCGACCTACCCCAAAAGTCATAAATTCTCCGATAGATTTTCAACTTTAAGCCTGACATATAGAGATAATTTACAAATGAGAAAATTTGTCGTTTTGTGGTAGGTCGACGAGCTGTTGTCCGTACAAAGAAGTTCATAGGCGTATGTACCTTTTATCATTCGAGTATCGAAGTCAGATTGTTATTTTTTTATGACAGAAAATACTACTATATTATCATTTCAGCCACAGGATGTCCACTGCTGAAAATAGTATCTTCCAGTCTGGCCGGTGGGAAGCGGCCTGCATCCAGCGGGTTCCTGCAACATCTACCATGTCGTCTGTCCACTTTGTGCCACGCTGCGGATACTAGAACGTGACCGCTATTCCAAAACATTTTTACCCCATCTGCCGTCAGTTGTACGTGCTAGCACCACGGTAGCGAACTAGCGGTAGCGTGCAGCGTACTGACCGTGCGGTAGTCGTCCCGGGCGGGCGCGGCGCGGCGGTAGCGCAGGCGGTAGCGCTCCTGCCGCGAGTTGACGTCGGAGCGCCAGGCGAGGCGCAGGCGCGTCGCTTCCGGAGCGGCGGCCACCACCACGGGCGCCAGCGGCCGCGTCGTCACGTGCGCCGCGCTCTCGTTCGACTCCACGCCGTGCGACACCGACGACACCTACGCACAACACATTGCATACAACTCTACACTAATATTCATGATTGAAATAAGGGCTAAAAACATTAATACAGTACGCGGCATCTATGTTGAGCGCTGGGTCAAAGAGTAGGAATCGCTTTGCGCATCTTAAAAGACAATCATCGTATCACAGATGCGTGTGCACGGAGCTAACAACCAATCCCGGCGATGCAGGCACGGCGAGCGACTAATCAATCATGTAATCGTAATGGTCTTCTGCGTAACTTTCGTGCCGCTAGTTGTAGCGAACTACACTGCACATTTATCTTGATAGGTGTCGCATTTGCATCTCACTCTGTACTTAATTCACAATTGATAAATATAATCGGCAAACAAATCGTAACCCTGCATTAAAAACAAATTATTGCGCTATTACATCATTCGGGTCGTCAACTGTTCATGTCAATCTACCTTCCCAAAAATAGATTGACTCTCCGTGACTGCTCAACCCTGTACATAGTAATGAAATAGTCGATTAATGGTTAAAACATTGATAAGCGATCACTTACGGTAATAGTGTAATTCCGTCCGGGCAGCAGCGTCTCCAGCGTCACGTTGGTAGTAGGTGTAGTCAGCGTGTTGCTGTCGTCACGCGATGGACCTGCTTCGTGGTACGAGATCTGCGCAAAACGGCACATAGCACACCTATGAATCCTGTCGTTTATGTAATTTAATATAGTTAAAGATTTTCAACTTTAAACAATTGTTGTTACATTTAATGTCACAGAATAAACAGTTTAACCATGAGGAATGAACACACAATACCAATTGTTGAACATAGTAGTTAAATCATCAAGAAAATATTTTATTAACACATATCGAATTAAATTACACCTTTTAAACATGTTTCTAATATAGGGACAGTCCGAGGGATTTGATTTACTATTGCAAATTGTTGAAAATTTTGATTCTAGTTGCGTAAGTGCTTTTATTATAATACTCCGCCTGTAGCACCCAACTTCAGCGGCCTTTGGGAAACTAAGATAAGCTCGACAAAATCTAAAAAGAATCTCTTGCGATGCTCACTATCAAAGATTTCACAACTTTTCTTGCACAAATCAACACTTTATTCATACTCTTTTACATCACTTAGATTGAATGGAAACAAATTCGTATATATTGTTGAAGGCTTGAAGGTCAACTTGTCAAACTTGGCGTTTTTGATGCAAATCAACCGCTTTATAAACAGGCAGTTATTCCACGTCAGGAAAGGTGGAAAAAATCAATACCTGTCTAGCTTACAGCAACTTTTTAAGTAGACTTCAGTGTTAGAAAACTAGTTCTTTTTAAGCGTCCTCGTCATACGCAAAGACGTCATCAGTCAATCATCCCTCGTGTCAGAGGAGCGGCTTGTGCAGCCAGGGCGTGTTACCTTGTACTCGTCCTGCGTGCTGCCCTCGGGCGGCGTCCACCACAGCAGGATGCCCTCCGAGCCCTCCACGCGCCTCCAGCTCACGTCCCGCACCGGCAGCGGCTCTGCGTCATACAACAAACAATCATTTGTTTGTACAAACAACGCTCATAAGGTAAAGTGTTAGATAACGTTACAATCTTTTTAAGAGTAAATGTTTCTGTGATGACAACAAGCATTTGTACCTGAATTAGATGATAGTGCTTCGTTTAGTAATAAAACTAGATAAATTAGTTTTATTTTAGAAAGAATCGATTAATTTATGTAAATTCAAATGTTTAGGTAGTAATGGGACTTGAAACAGGAAACTAACAAAAGTAGCTCAAAGAGTTATTATTTTTTAAACGACACGCCAAATAAATTGCCGGCCAACAACAAAATAAGTTATTTGTATTTTTTTGTAATTGCTCTGATCCTAAGTTATGCTACATAGATATTCGAAACAACGACGGTACCACACAGTCTCAAGACAATATGAAAAAGTAGTTAGTGATTCTAGTTACGTGAGTGCTTTTATTATAATACTCCGCCTGTAGCACCAAACTTCGGTGGCCTTTGGGAAACTAAGATTTTTTCTACATTGACCCGACCAGGAATCGAACCTGGGACCTCAAAGTTCTCAGAGTTAGCGACGCTAAGTCTGGCGTTCTCACCTCTCGGCTAATAATTAGCAGTAGTGTTCCTAGTTTAAATGAATGCGACTAAGTAAACATGAATTAAGTTATAGTATGAGCAAACTGACTGAGCGTGAAGTCGGCACTGGCGGGCCACGAGGTGACCTTCCCGGACATGGTCTTGACGGTGACGGTGCAGTGCGCGCCGGGCTCCAGGTCCGCGAAGTCGGCCTGCGGCGGCGCGTCGCGCGCGCGCAGCAGGGGCGCCAGGCGCCGCCCGCCCCCGCCCCCGCCCCCGCCGCCCCCGCCCCCGCCCGCGCCCGGGACCGCGCTCACGCTCACCTGGTACTTCTCGAACTCGCTGCCCGGTAACAAACAACAACACGATTACAGGCTACAGCACACCGGTTCCGTCTGCAGCACGATGCGATGCATCTGCGACACCGTGTGTTCGTTTCGGATCAAAATAGTTATGTGAGCGGTTCTTATAATTTTTCTTCTATCGATCATATTACACATTTGTGTCTGCGTACTATATTGATTAACTTTTCGCGTATTTCAAATCCATGATTACTAGTAACTTTAAATTTGTATATATTTACAACTGAAGTGCCGCAGCCGGTGTCGCAGCTGCGCGCAAACGTATGCGTCACCGCGGTGTGGCCTCAACTAAGACATTCTATAGAATACAACGTCATCATGCCGGAGCACGTTTGCGACACTTTTTGGTGTGCGGCAGCCTTACAGCACCCGGCACTGATGTTGAGCGCTGGCCGAAAGACGCGCAGAAGACAATTACGATTACGTGATTGGCTAGTCAAGTGACGCACCTGCACTGCGGGCCGTGATTAAAACCAATTTCTTTCTGTAAATAGGCTTATACTAACTAAGCCTTTTTAAACGATTCAAATAAAAAATCGATTAATTTATTGCAAATTGACCATTAAAGACACTTTTACTTGCTGCTTTACTTGTTATCTCCGCGCACACGCGTCTTTGATACGATGATTGTCTCGTAAGATGCGCAAAGCGATATCCAATCTTTGACCCAACGCTCAAAATCGGTGCCGGGTACTATACGAGACGATCATCGTATCAAAGACGCGTATCCGCGGAGCTAAAAACCAATCACAGCCGACGGTGCAAGCGCAGCACGCGACTATAGCTAATCACGTTATCGTAATGGTCTTTTGCGCATCTTTTACCCAGCACTCAACATCGGTGCCGCTAGTTGTACAACTTGACCACAACAATATGGAAGTTGAGGGTTACATGGTTACACACATATTCGGGCATTGATCGGCAAAACCGAATATATGTAGATATTATGGATATAATGTAGCAGATAAATAAATCATGTTTCGGGCCAGCTTTCATCATCATCATTTCAGCCACAGGACGTCCACTGCTGAAACATGGACCTCCCCAGTGACGTCTAGATTATCCGGTTGCGCGCGGCCTGCATCCAGCGGCTTTCTGCAACCTTTACCAGGTCGTCTGTCCAACTTGTGGGTGGACATCCCACGCTACGCTTGCCGGTACGTGGCCTGCATTCCAGAATCGTTCTGCTCCATCAGCCGTCAGTTCTACGTGCTATGTGCCCCGCCCACTGCCACTTCAGCTTGCTAAACCGTCGGGCTATGTCAGCGACTTTGGTTCGTTCACGGGCCGGCTTTGTTGTTCGCCAATTACTGCCAAACCGGCAATAGCGGCCCAAATATGTGTGTAGCTACCATGATACCACCATTCAATTTACATACTGTTTATCAGTTGTCAGAACACAACTCGTCCCTATAATTTTAACGGCCACAACAAGCTATGACATCATAGTTTTCCAAACTCAACTGACTAAATTATAATTAATTTTAAAGCAATCATATATCAGGTTTTTTGAATAAATTATATTATACCGGGTTATCGGTCTTAAAATAAGGTGACTTTAGTATTATTAAAGAATGGTGTCAACATCCCAATCAGGCGCATGACAGTAAGAAAGTTTCGACGTCCACATCCCCCTATATGTCTTGCGCGCCTTTCTCACGCTTACTCGTTCTCACCATTTCACTAATTGATATCCTGTTCCAATAACTTGTTCCTCTGCGCCTAATAATTTATGTTATGATGTAGCCCGGTAGAACATCCGTCCCAAAGGAGGTAATAAAAAACAATAGACAGAGATTTTACCACACAAAGTGATTAGTTAGTGCGAAAGTGTACAATTTCAATCTGCATTGAAGGTTACAGTTACGTCGTAAACTATTTTAGGGCTGTCTCATGCAAACAGAACGAATATACAGGGTGTAAAAAAAGGCTTAACGAAGCCTTAAACCACGAATTCTATACATAAAACCAAGTAGAATGCAAAAAAAATAATTGCTGGGAAATGACTTTTATTTTTGGGTATTAAAAAAAATAACTTATTTCTAACCCGCAATGTATAGCGCGCACGCCACAGACTATGCCTGTGTGTGTAAGCGGATCATGTTTCTTTGTAAAAAAGTTTAGTATTATCAAACAGAAGTCAATTTTGTAAAAAATCTTTGAAAAAAAAATGTAACTTTGACTGTCAATAACTCAGTAACCCGTCATTTTCCAGGTATAGTGTAAAAGAAAAAAATGATCGTAATAATACGTAGAATATGTAGTATTCGGCTTCGTTAAGCCTTTTTTTACACCCGATATATATAACCATCGCAAGAAGAACGAAATATCAAAGGGGGAAAAGAGCTACAGCTTGCACGTTGCCGTAAAACATAGGCTCAGGTTGCGCTGGTTTTCATCTCTCTAACTGTTTTGTCGTCTATTGTCTCTTTTTCTGTACAATCGACACAAATTGGCTATCATTGCTGAACTTGATCTATTTAACACTATAGACTACTACAGGTATAAGTCTTATTTAGTCTTCCCGTGACTATTGATCCTTGCAATTGCCAAATCGTAAAAAAAAGACTTGAAGATGTAAGTTATCCCGTGTTAGTATGGAATAGTGAATAAGTGTATGCAGTGTCACCTCTCCTCGAGCGGCGGCAGCCAGACGACGCGGAAGGAGGTCTCTGTGCGCGCGTGCGGCGGCACGGTGACGTTGCGCGGGCGCAGCGGCACGGTGCGGTACTGCGCCGTGGTGGGCGCCGAGATCTCGGGCTCCGACACCGTCTGCACCGAGATGTTGTACGCGCGCCCCGGCACCAGCCCCTTGAAGGCGGCCTGCGCCGGGCCCGGCGGCTCGCCCTCCTTCTCCACGTACTGCTCGCTGTCGCGCGCGTCCGGCGGGACTATCGACACCTGACAACCACCACACCAATGCCACATCACTACAAACATACGTACAATTTAAATCTCTCCCACAGCTAACTAAGAAGGGGCCCGTACTTTAAGACCCGAGTTAGCCGAAGAAAACCAGTCTTTTGTATAAAATTTTTAATAATTGAGATTGTGGACTAACATGACTTTAATAATAAACTTATATTTTTTTGCACCGAGATAGTACTAACGTGTTTCCGAAATTGTTTTCTTTTTTCACGATTTTAAGTGTGATGAAAGTCGTCAACGTTCATAAAAATCGATCTAAAACATAACTGCATGATAATTCTGCATAAAATTTAAATAGGACTAGCTTTTACATATTTTTATTACCTATCTATTAATTAAATAATCATTTTTATTCCAATTGAAAGTTATATTTACATTAAAAATTTATATTTTACCAATTGAGAACGTTCTCCATTCGAAAAGCCATCTTTTTGACATTTTGTTCTGATTGGTTGAATTTTTGTAATTATTGAATGACCTAATAACGATCTTTGTGACCATTTGAGTTATTAGGTATTAAAATAGAATTTCCATTAGGCGAAAGGTAAATACATCGTGCAATACATAATTGGTAAACATTCTGAATAATTAGTCACGTTCATTATTTAGCACGAACGATTCTAGGTACAATTTAAGAAACACTAATTGTTTTCCTTGTAACACCTTTGTATATTTTATGACATGAGCTAAAATCTTACGTAATTGTAATTATTAGTAAACACAATAACAATGAAATCATAACGGTAGCGAGTGAGATGTGTTGCTAAGGGCTCCCCCACACTAGCGTCTTTTGAGCGTCGACGTCGTGGCAGGGTCCAATCACGTTAAAAGAATTGCACCACCCCTTCTCTTCCTATGGGTGTCGTAAGAGGCGACTACAGCAGACCCGCCACAAGAAGACGGGCAGCAGCATCTCCTCTCCACCATTGGCCAAACTGCGATCGCCAACCAAGGCGGGTTGGCGATTTTCCTCCTTTTGGAGGCCTGTATCCAGCAGTGGACTGATATAGGCTGGTGATGAAATGCCGCTGCGCGCGCGTTGCGCCAACACTGATTGGACGCTGCCAAGACGTCGACACTCGAAAGACGCTAGTGTGGGGGATCCCTAAGATGCGATGATATACAGGGTGATGTTACCTTGTAGTGCGTGTAGGCGCCGGGCGGGTAGGGCGGCTGCCACAGCACGAGCAGCGTCGTCTCGTTGCGGAACCACACGATGAACTTGCCCGGCGTGTTGGGCCCTGCGCGCACAGGGAGCGTCACGGTCACCACACGACACGACACACAACCACAACGTACATCAACAAGCCCAATAGAACGGCACAGACACAGACATCATTTACTGTCTAAAGACCGCTGAAGAGTTCATAATTATGTTTATAAATATAATAAATACAAATATGGGCAACATCACATACAATACTCTGAACCTAAGGTAAGTAGCTAAAGCACTTGTGTTATAGAAATCAGAAACAACGACGGTACCACAACACTTAGACCCGAGACAATATAGAAAAGTTCGTTCTCTACATTGACCCGACCGGGAATCGAACCCGGAACCTCAGAGGGCTCAGAGAAGGTGACGTCATATAGTCCGGCGTGCAGCTCGCATCTCGGCGACGGAGGTTATTTCTTTATATTTTGACATACAATAGAATAAATTAAATCCGAATTATGTTTTGATGAGTATTGATGAGTTTCCGATTATTCGGGTCAGTTTCTTGTGTTATAATGAACATGGACTGAACTATTAGAGAAATTTAAATTTAATTAACTCAAAATGTTTAGTGTAACTGTAAAATATGCTATATAATGTAATGATGTACGTCTACACGCCGAGGTAATATGCGTAGGCAGGTATAATATATGTGCCAATATCTTTGGAGCACTCCGTACATGAGTGCATGCACAAGAGAGACCTCCGCGGTGCCGATATAGCGTCGGTCACGAACATGCATACATCTCAGCGCGTAGACGTTTCACTTTGCGAAGCTGTTCTCTGCTCGTGTTTCGCTAGTACCTACTGAATAATATCTGATACAATGTTGTAAACATAAACATACAATAAAATGTGTAAGCATGATATAATGTTATCAAATAAATTGCTTTCACAATTTCTAGACAACATTGAACGTAATTATTCTTATTAAAATGTAACAACTAATGTATGAAAATCTACAGCAAGGCCTTAAAATATTAATAAATTAAAATTATCGCGCAAAAATTAGCGCCGAAAGTAACCGAAGCAATAACTACTAATTGAATAATTGAGCTCGATTAACAAATCAACGGAGCGTGCTGTTCATCAGGTTACCTCGCTCGGTGCTATATTTATTACCATAAAAATGTGATTGATAGTGACAAACAACATGAGGATGATTTAATTGACAAAATTTTACTAATCATGTAAAAATAAAAGGCGATTCAAGTTTCGGTTGAGCGCTTTGTATGCAACAGACACCTTCAAATTGCTGCGGGTGTCGCGCTATTTAGTTAATGTAAAGGCGGGCTAAAATAATACTCTCGTCACAGACAAAGAGTAAATAAATTGAAGTGCAACACATGCACGCACCCAATTAACCAGTAATTGAGATTTTAAGACGTGCATTGTCATGACCGCTACGCTGGAAGCGCCTAAGCGTCCGCGTTACGTCATGCATATTACAAAACGAATAAGAGGTACTTGTATTTATCATTATATTGAACCGTGTCGCTCATTTGTTTTAAATGTAGCGTCATTCGCTTCAGTTTATAAACTATTTATTGACATAATTATTAAATGAAAAATAAGCGTCACAAATTCATGCAAATGAAACTAAGACATGCATCTATGTCTCACCACTCTTCTTAGGGTCCTGTGTGAGGCATTAAAAAGAAATAATATACCAATTTAGTTAATTAAACGAAATGCTTTACAGTGTAGCTATCTGAATAAGAACAAACATACAATAAAACAGTCGAAATTGTATTTATCGACATCATTTTGAACAGCGTTTTCTTCGAACAATAGTCGGGAGGCGGGCGAGTAATAATGAACGTGACATCACGCTTTAACTCGGTATGACGAGCAACAATGGCGCGCGTATCCCTCGGCGGGCGGCGCCTGCGCCCGCGCCTTGGCGCTCGTTTTTTTGACCTCCACATGAACGTACAAAATAATAGAGATTAGTAGCGGTGAAGGGTAAGGTCTGTCGGCCTCGCCGCGAGATCGCGCCGCTCCGCTCGATTCTACTGCAATTCGAACAGCACACCTTTCCCACACCGCGCTAAGCCCTCCTAGCATTAGATTTGACGTAACATACTGACACAGAAGAAACGATTAACGAGTTCACACTATTCAATTAATTGCCATACGGCCTAGCCAAAATAAAATTTCCATATTCATATTTTCTATATTATGTTTGCACTGACGCTATCAAGTTCATGACCTTCTGTGATTCCATGATATTGGAACAGAGTAAAAACCTTGAGTCATATTGAAATAGTTTAATAGCTGTCTGAGTAATGGTATTTTTCGTTACATATCAAACGCAACCCATTACCTACTTTCCAGAATAAAATAGGTTGACCTCATGATAATGGAGACTAAGAAATTTCAAAAGGTTTATATTTATCGCTTAATTAATATTCTACTCGATACTAATAGCGGTTTTGCTGATTTATCGCCACGTTTAAGGAAGATGTTGTGGATTTTTAAAGTTCAAGGTGATTTTTTTATATAAACCTATCAATTTATGATATAGTAATACATGTATTGAAAATTTTCGGGTACAAAGGCATGACGATTGACGAACGAGGTTGCGCGAAATAAAACGACATAAATATCCAAAATGTCGGAAACCGTTTGTGTAAAAGGTGCGAATAGAAACCGGTAGCATAATATGGAACATTCGGCGCGGTCGTTAGCAACGATATCGGAACGGAACGCATTACAAATCGAACTCCTCCTAATTACTTTCCAGCAATTTCCCGCGCGGCGCGTGGGGCGGGGCTCGAGCTACATTACGATGACGTTACTGAATTGAGACAGTTGATCGAGACAACTACATCATGACAGGTATGAACTAACGGCCTGGGACGGATTTTCCTTCACATTTCGCTACCGGCACTAGTCCGTAGAAATGAATGAATTTCCAAGTATTTCGAATTTGCATAATTATGTTATAAACCCAATTTAAATTCGTTTTTTCTGCTCATTTTAGTCAATATCCTCGATTGACAAGCTCTATCTATCAGGCATCATAGTTGGAGACGAATAGTTTAAGGCAGGTCGCAAACGCGGACACTTTTGTGTGATATGTCAGATACAAGCTACCTCCCTGCGCATAAGTAAACATTTTTTGTGTCTAGTTGCTTCTATTTAACACATACCTACTCATGACGTTAAAAAAGTGCTCGGTGTCGGTAACAGGAAACTAAAAGTCGTCATTTGAAGACACAAGCAACATCATCAATTTCCCTACATTGTACTGAGCTGCGCCGCTACCGGGTACAGCAACTCGGTTACCTGCGATAGAGTATCGTGGTGTCGGTAACAAAAAGTGTCTACGTTTGCGCAGCGCCTAAGACTCAACTAACTAGGATAGGGGGTTTGTTAGTTTAAAAGACCCATATTTTAGAAATATAATACTCTATCCTCCCGTCTTTTGTTATTTCCACGGCTACGATAGTCAATGATGCGTGACGGTCACTAGTAGACAGCGGTACGTGATACTGACTGGAGGTGAAGAGGATTCATAGTTGGAGACGAATAGTTTAAGACTCAACGAACTAAGATAGGGGATTTGTTAGTTCACGAGACCCATATTTGAGAAATATAATAATTAATCAGTCCTCCCGTCTTTTGTTATTCTCATTTCCACGGCAACGATATCAATAGTCAATGATGCGTGACGGTCGCTAGTAGACAGGGGTACGTGATATTGACTGGAGGTGAAGAGGATTCATAGTTGGAGACGAATAGTTTGACTCAAACAACTAAGATAGAGGATTTGTTAGTTCACAAGACTCATATTTTGAGAAATATAATAATCAATCAGTCCTCCCGTCTTTTGTTATTCTCATTTCCGCAGCTACGATAATCAATGATGCGTGACGGTCGCTAGTGCTTGTAGACAAGTGGTACGTGATACCACAGAACATATATCTATACAGTATGGAAACTAGGCCTGTTTAGATATGTCAATAGAGCGTTAGGGTTGTCTTATAAAGTTGATTAAAAACCACGCGAATTGAAAACAAAAATAAAGACAAAGCGTTGAGCAAAGAGGATATAAATATTACGTTTTACAGCGACAGTGACAACTGACATCATCTCGTCTCGTATCAGCAGTATTCGGCATCCCCGATTCTCAGTACACTTATTTTACTAAGATTTCTTGTTGAGGTGTGTACGTACATGTGTGAGTACGTCATTTTGACCGTTTATAGGTAGTTTATTAACTATACGAGTATATTGTTTTAAACTTTCATGGTCACTAACATTAGAATAGTTTGTTGTGCAATAAAAGACAGCGAAAGAGGGTAGACCGATATGTTTGCCCTTAACAACTTACCCGCAAGATCTTCAGTTACTCGATGATCATGGCGCTTGCAACAGTGCCGAAATATCGGGAACTCAAAAATAAGGTACATGGTAGCAATCCCGTAACAAACTATTCTAAGTTTATTAACTGTATAGATATATACAGGATCTAAATCTTATATAGTGTGGTGATACTGACTGGTGGTGAAGTTGCGCGAGGCGTAGGCGGCGCTCTCCTTGTCGTGCAGCAGCGTGAAGGCGTGCAGCTGGTAGGTGGCGCCGGGCGACAGGTCGCGCAGCGCGTGCGTCCAGTTGCCGGCGCCCTCCACGCTGATGTTGCGCGCGCCGCCCTCCACGCGCTCCGTCAGCGGGATCACCTGACACGCACACACGCACACACGCACGATACACTACTATATCGAGCTTAGCGCTAAGCGCCTGTTTAACAATGTCCGGATAAAATGATAAATAGCTATGTAACAGATAAAATAATGTAAAACATAAAAATGCTTGAATTTGATGTGTCTATCTATCGATAATATAGCGCTATTTGACGGTGGTGAAACGCCACCTTCTCCTTCATCCATCCTTCAGATAAGTAGAATATAGCTTATTCAGAACTTATGTGGAACTAATCCGTGCTTTGTGAAACAGGCCCTTAGCTTACTTAGCACTTGATATTTTGTTGCCTTATTTAACTGTGTTTGTGTTTTTTTGGCAAATAAACATTTGAACTTAAGCTTGGCGTAAACAGTTTTGAACTTATTTTTCATATTACATACATACCTACTGTACAAAATAGTAGGACACTCCTTAAAACCATGTTCAGCTGTGGTTCAGCTATTCATTTACAAAAACTTTTGCTATAAGAGCAACATCAAAATACAAAATAAAATATAATGATAAATATGAAAAAACACGACACCGATACTATCTACTCTAAGCAAAAGTTGTTGTATGAGCAGCTGATCACGTGGTTTTAAGAAGTATCCGAGTGTCCTATTCTTTTGTACACCCTGTATGAAAAAAAAGTGCCTTAATCAAAAAGGGCTCTAAATTAGATAAAACTAATAGTAGATTTACGAGTCATGGTGTAGTGATTAAGATATACATGTAATAATAATAACATCAAACATGAATGGAGCCGCGGGCGGTGTGAATCTTATTGAATGGGTAGCTGATCTCACGCTAAAAAAAGTTGAACCCAGAAATTCAGGTCGGCTGTTAAGTCACCGTTTAAATGCAGAGCACACTACGCGGCGCAACTATTTCATTACAGATGAGATAACCGGTTCATTACAGATGTTCGGGCAACTATCCAAAACTATTTTCCTAAATGACAAACTTTGCAATTTCCATTGACTCAACTCCTATTCCGAAATTTTGTACAGACATTGTTATATGTGTACGAAATTGAAGGGTTCCTTTCTGTTCATTCCACTACAAGATGCCTTTTTCTATATAATATAGTTACTTGACCATTCTTATTACTATCTGTACTTAATTACTTACCTGCTGTTTTTCGTATTTTTTCTCCATATTGGCAAAACTATATTAATTAGCGTTGGAAACTTAAAATGCTAGTGTACGATTTATTAGTTTTAAAGCTAAACGAAATATTGTAAAGCTGTTTGTTTCCTGAATAAAGAAAAATCATAATAAAATTAAATACTATATTCAACAACTCCGGCTTCACGCGGGTGATAAGTACTAAGGTAGGTACTAAGTATGTGGCTCGTAAATTCGTAATTAATCACCGAGCGATTAAGACAATCAAAAATGGCTATACAAGTGACAAATAAGATTAATTATATTTAAAAACTAAATGAAACGGAAATTAACGCAAAAGTAATTAGAAATTATATTACTTTAATTACGCTATTATGTATCGCGGATTGTACAATTAGGTAGTACCTACAATTATTTTGATGTATCTCGTTGGTTGGCGTCAGCCATGTTAGCGTCAGACAACATGTTTTTTTACTAGATGATAACAAGACATTTGGTCTGCTTGTAAAATTTACCATGCATTCATTATATTGTCGATTTTTTTTTGGAAAATATCTACTTAATAATGATAATAAAACTATCGGAAGACACACTTCCCGCTACAGCCGTAAAAATTGCCAAATCAGCCAAATAATGTCCTGAAGAGAGATAGATACCGTCATCTTTAATAATGAAACGAAATATGTTAGTAAAGGGGTATAGGGTATAGTTCGTACTGATATTAGGGTATAATTGGTACCTTAAAGCGGAAACCGGTGTAGTCCCCGTGCGCGGGCGGCGACCAGGCGATGGTGGCCTGCTTGTTGCGCATCAGCGTCACCGTCAGGTTCGTCGGCGGCTCCGGCGCTGCAACACGTCTCTGTTACTCTCCTCGCTTACCTTGAAGCACGGCTGATGGTGCTTCTAACACTTAGGCACTTTGCAAACGGATATAATACCACCGCATGTAGAGGGCAAAAAGACCGCAGGTGCCCGGCGGGCAATATACTGACCCCTTACATCTCATTCCTTGATCATAACTTTGTGGATTTATTTGATTCTAATTAAAAATATAATGGGCTCACTTCACTTCTATCTCTCTCTCCCTCCTAACTAAGTTCAAAATGTACATACAAGTGGCACTTTGGTAGCCTTATAAATAACGTCTCCCATTACAGCATAACGTCCGATTTCTCGGACGGCCGGAAATTCTTTATATTTCACTGACAATCTGACTGTCCATTTTTTATCATAGTAATCGAATTAAGTACTTCAACAAACTTTATGCTGTAATGGGCTAACCCATGGCACAAGGAGTGATAATGAGATAGCGCCATTAGCATACCAGTGATGATGGTTTGGTTCCATGTGAGCAGATCAGCGAAGGTGGCGTTGGAGTAGTAGAGCATGAAGTGGTACTTGGTGCCGGGCAGGCCCTGGAAGTTGATGGTGTTGGCGCGCGCGGGCACGGTGTAGTTGGGCGCGGGCGAGCCCTGCGGCGGCCGGTAGTCCAGCCGGTAGCTGCCGCCCGCCTCCGCGCCCGCGCCGCCCAGCCCCGAGCCCGGGATCTCGATCACCAGGTCGGCGCAGCTGCCGCCGCCTAACACGCCCTGCGGAATATTATCAATGTTGTAGACCCAGCGGTTTGCGCTGTGCGTTGATATGTCAGTCAGTCAGTTTCTTCTTTTATATATTTAGATTTGTTTTTTAAATAGTTTCACCATGTCCATATATACCTATATCAGTTTGTCTGACTTAGCTTAAAGACTCTGTTGTAGAAAATTGACACTTCGCAAGGTTACACATATGAATTACACCACAATGGTAGAATATAATTTTTACAGGCCTCCTACACATACAGTTGGTATGTTTTTATTCTCTTGTAGGTTGTTAAAAAAATTTGTGAGTTTGAAACTCAATATTTTGATTTAAGATCTAGATTTTTAGATTTATTTGCATCCAACATGGTATATACTGTTCTTAAATACATTTTCAGAGTCACATGTTATGCTACATAAGTGAGCATACAAATGTCATTGAATGAACAATAATTATCTTGTTTAAAAATACAAAATTAAATTAAATTAAATGTCACTGCACAAGTAAAAAAAATAAAAATGTTAAAATAATTACAATGATGTCCAATTTAATTAATAGCACAAGATATAATTGATACAAAAGTCCTCATGTTTTGCTTTAATAAATGTGAAATAATTTACAACATTAGTAAATATTCATATGTCGCAGGGAAATAAGAATACTAGGGATTTCACAGAATCCCTAAGGATCTCTAGAGAAACCACGAAATCACAGTAGATTTTGAATATTCTTGTTTATTACGTTTTCTTACTAAAAATGTTTAGTGATATCTTTCTCTGAACTAAATCTAGGAAAATGTGTGTATTTGTGTTGTAGGTACAATAATAAAACAAAAGTACAAATTTACTGATATATTTTTATGAGATATATAATTTTTGATCAACTAAACATGTTCTGACACTGAATGATGACGATTTACCTTTATTATGAGAATTCATTTACAACAAAAAGTTTAATAAAAAACTAAAAACCGACTTCAAAATGAAAATAAAAAGCGAAAAATAATATTGACTAAAACATACCTAATCAGTTCTTTTTGGAGTCGGTGCCAGCCATCGAGAGTTAAAATGTGTTCATTCGCACAGACTCCAAAAAGAACTAATTAGGTATGTTTTAGTCAATATTATTTTTCGCTTTTTTAACTAACTCCTATCCGTTAAGGAGTTCTGTGGCTTCCATCATCAGGTCAGCAACAGGACATGATGTTTACCAGACCCAAAAATCAGCATTAAGTCAGAAAATATATGCAAAACATTATGGGTGCCTATAAAAATTGAGGGTTGCCCTCGATTTCCCAGGGATCCCATCATCAGAATCTGACTTGGTGTAAATGGGACCACCTCGGGAGTATACCCTTTCAAACTAAAAAATAAATTTTGAAATCGGTCCATAATTGACGGCGTAATCGCGTAACAAACACACAAAAAAAAAAAAAACAACATTCGGACGAATTGAGAACCTCCTCCTTTTTTTTTGAACTCGGTTAAAAAATAACAGTTAACATAATTAAATCAACAATAAATGTATGCATGGTTCGACTACCTCCTTTTTTTAGTCTGATAAAAACGGAACATCTAAGCCACGCATTTATGTCAAATGCATGGCTCGAACCTTATTTTCTAGTGTCGGTTTTTCGTCATTTCACTAGATTTGTTAAATGAAATGACATCACTAAACATTTTCAGTAAGAGGATGTAATAAACAAAAATATTTGGCATCTACTGTGATTTCATAGTATCCCTCTAGGGATTCTGTAGTCTAATATCTAAATCTAGTATTGTCATTTCTTTGTGACAAATAAAGGACCTCCGTAGCCGAGCACGCCGGACTGTAAATGGCGCCGCCATCTCTCAGGTTCCGGGTTCGATCCCCAGTCGGATCAATGTAGAAAACAAACTTTTCTATATTGGCTCGGGTATGGGTGTTGTGGTACCGTCGTTGTTTCTGATTTCTATAACACAAGTGCTTTAGCTACTTACTTTAGGATCAGAGCAATGTATGTGATGTTGTCCAATATTTATTTATTTATTTAAAAGTAAAAGGAAAAGTATAACAGCTTGTTAGGCTTTACAAGTTACCAAGTTCACTTGTATAATGTACTTTGAGAAGAAAATAACTTAGATGATATTGTAAGTTAATTTTGTAAGACAGGTAGCAAATATTGTGATGGGAAACTATGGAACCTACATTGCATGTGCAGGGGCGTGCGGTGCATATAGGCAATAAGGCAGTGCCTACCTGATAAATATAATGAGGTAGGCAGTGGGTACTTACAAATAGGTGTTTATGATGATAACCACAGATTTTTGTCAATAAAACACATTAGTAAGTATCTACCGCCTACCTCAAAATAAAACCAATACCCGCTACTTTGCATGTGGCCCATACATACCGTTGGCCCGTTTTCTAAAAAAAAAGTTTTTGTTTTACAAGAAGAGGTAGTAGGTGGTAGAAGTATAAGTATTTTTCATTGTCTAACTATCTGTTTGCTGTCTAATTAACTGTCTCTATTAATCTTTTTTTCCTTAAAAAAATATTGAAATTCAAATGAAAAACTTTATGACAAGGTAGACCAAGGTATGCCAAACTGGTAGCAGACATTATCTGTGATTAATTTTTTAGTTTCATTTTAGTATTTAGTAAAATAAATAAAAATATTGAGTAATTTATTAAATGAATAGAACGAATATGTATTTCCTAAGGAAATAAGTACACTCCATTCCCACCCAGCGCAACCCTCAACATGGAGTTGATAAAGCTTGCCCGATTCTTTTGTTGGTTTTCTTTAGGTCAACTTAACATGAATAAACTGAATGTTTTTTTTTGTTTTAATGCCCTTTTAATAAAATATATAAGTACTAGGATATCTATAATAATTGGAGTTAAATACAAGTTAAAGTCTAATAGTTGTTTAAGTGTGTGCCTGAATAAAATAGTCAAGCTGTTTTATTTAAGTGTTGAACAAAAGTTACAGTAAGCAAAATTTATAGAGTATGATGATAACATGGTTGTAAATGTCATAACTGTTTACAAGTTATGCCATGCACCTGTGGTCATGAGGCATGAGGTAAACGCTTACAATGAAAACGACGAGTCCCAGTGCCAGGGCCGCGGTGGCGCGCGCGCAACCAGCCTTCGCTTGCACAATCGTCCCCTTCCACATCACTGAAGGCGACTCTCGGATTTCACACGACACTTTCTCTCCTAAATCCTCGACATTTTCATATCTAAAGAGCATTTTCGACTCTTTTCATGTAATGTAGTCGTCACATCATCATCAAATCCACGTTTAATTTGTCACAAACACACGATTATACTAAACATTGCGACTGCGTCTTTCGCGATTTTTCAATACTTTGCCAAAATGCCACTTCTTCGCAATATGTCAACATAAAATCTAGTTACAGTATTCCATTCGGTTCCATTTTTCTTTATGTTAGTTTTAGAGACCTAAAAATATCTTTACCAAACTAGCTTTCTATAAACATTTTTCTCGTAGCTACAGATGATTGGATTAAATAATATCAAATGGAACACAGTCAAACACCACTACCCTCTGTCAAAAGTGTCAAAACTGTCAAAAAAAAAAAATCACAACAGACGTTCCGTTTTTCACTAAGTGTAACAATTTACCAGGCCTAATTCAAAATTTGGCTGTATACTAAAAATGTTTTTGACATTCAATCATTAAAAAAGACAACTGTAATTTTTTTGACATTTCTAAAACGCGTCCCCGGCTTTCTACTAGGCGTCCCGCGCAATTCGCGCATTGAAAACTCTCAATTTTTATATGTAATACTATTTAATCCATCCTCTAACAAAGCTACTTTACGTGTGTACTGTTGTTGTTTATAATTTTCATAAATCGTTATGGTTTTCAATACCGTTCTACACTGTAGGAACTAAGAACAAGTGTCAATTGTTAGCACCTATTACAAGTTATAATCAAACCTGAAGATGATTGGAAATGATGCATCCAAATGGACTCCAGAAGATACTATCAGGGTTTTGATAGCTTCAGATATCCACTTGGGGTACTTAGAAAATGATCCCGTTAGAGGAGAAGATAGCTTCATCGCTTTTGAGGAGGTGCTTTCGCACGCCGTCGAGTACGACGTGGACCTAGTGCTGCTGGGCGGTGACCTGTTCGACCATGCGAAGCCCTCGCCCAGCTGCATGTTTAAGTGCACGCAGATAATAAGGAAATACTGCTTTGGGGACAAGCCCATTAATATTGAACTACTGTCTGATCAGCTCGAGAATTTCTCGCGAGTCGTGAACTATGAAGACCCCAACTTAAATGTATCCTATCCGATTCTCTCTATACACGGCAACCATGATGATCCAGTCGGCCAAGGAAGCATAAGTTCACTAGACATTTTATCAATAACAGGTCTTGTGAACTACTTTGGGAAATGGACTGACTACACCCATGTGCGCATCACACCTGTGCTCCTGCAAAAGGGAGTCACTAAACTAGCTCTGTATGGTCTCAGTCATCTCAAAGACCAGAGATTGTCACGATTATTTGCAGAGAAAAAAGTTGAAATGGAGAGACCCGACGAAACTGATGATTGGTTCAATTTATTGGCATTACATCAAAATAGAGCTGATCGAGGACCAGGGAATTATATACGAGAAGATGTATTGCCCTCTTTTCTGGACCTCGTAATTTGGGGTCATGAACATGACAGTTTAGTTCATGAAATGAAGAATAGCAAGGCAGATGGGTTTTCAGTCGTGCAACCCGGAAGTACTGTAGCTACCTCACTAGCCGCTGGAGAGGCATTGCCTAAACATTGCGCTTTGCTGCAAATACATAAGACAGATTATATACTATTTCCTATCCCTCTCAAAACTGTTAGGCCCTTTATATTCAAAACTTTAGTACTCTCCGAAGAGAATCTCGGGGATGATGATGTAAACGAAAATGAGAAAGTACAAGAGTTTTTGAAGGTCAAAGTCAACGAAGCTGTGGAAGAGGCGATCAGCAAGCGTAGCGGAAATCCAAAACAGCCTCAGATGCCTCTAGTCAGGTTGAGCGTTTTCTACGAGCGTGATGGGCAGGACTTTAATAGAGTTCGTTTCGGGCAGAACTTTACGGGGATCGTAGCCAACCCTAACGACCTGCTCATAATGAAGAGGGAGAAAAAGATCCGGGAGCGAAAGGAGGCGCCGGCCGAGAACGACCATGCTGAAATCGCGGAGGCAGCCGCCGAGGCCGTGGACGTGGAATCGCTGCTGCACGCGTACTTCGCCGCGCTGCCGCCCGAGCGCCGCCTCGCCGTGCTGTCCGTGCGCGCGCTCACCGACGCCGTGCGCGACTTCACGCTCAAGAACGACGAGGACGTGTTCCGGCGCGTGTTCGACGCGCACAAGCGGCGCTGCGTCGCCGCGCTCATGGAGTCCACGGCCGAGACGGCGCCCGAGGCGGACGAGCGGCTGCGCGTGTGTAAGCAAGAGCTGGACGCGGCCGACGCCGAGAGCCTCACGGAGCTGCTGGACAAGGCCAAGCGCCTGGCGCCGCCGCCCGTGCGCCAGCCCATGGTGGTGCTGGAGCGCGACGTGGTGACGCTGTCAAGCGACGACGAGGTGCTGACGCCGCGGACGGGCGGGCGCGGACGCGGACGCGGCGCGCGGGGCGGACGGGCGCGCGGACGCGGACGCGGGCGCGGACGTGAGGCGGAGCCGGCGCCGGAGCCGGTGGCGGCGGAGCGGCGCACTCCCCGGCGCTCGGCGGCGCAGAAGTCCGCGTCGTGGCTGCAGACCATCGCGCAGTCGCGCCGCCGCCGGAACTCCTCCGACGAGATCGACTCGGACGACTGATCGCTCGCACCATTTCCGGTTTCCCGATTAAATTTAGATTCTATATTTTTTTATTGCCGGCGCGGTAGGCCGGTCCGTATAGTACGAGTCATCCTCGATTTTTGTGTGCTGGTAATCTAAATGTTAATAAATGAGAATTCATTATGATTGTATGAGTTTTTTCATTTTTAGTGTTGTGGCCTATCCTAGACAATAAAAATGTATTGTAATTAATTCACCCAGGTGCCTAAGTAAACTTTTAGAACTCAAAGATTTCGAGTGCGTCAGCGATGTCGGTTACGTTGGCGCACAGTACTAATACCTATCATAATTATAAGATTATTTTCCTGTGCCAAAACCGGAATTATCTTATATTTGGTTCCTTATTTTTCACATAAGACAGCTTTTACAATGGCGACTAGATAACAGATAGATAAGTAAACATATTTGTGTGGGATTCGAACCCGCAACCGTTGGTTTTGTAGTCCGGGTCGCGCACCATTAGACCAGATGGTTAAATACATTGTGTTTTACAACTTATCTTTTCTTTTTACTTTTATCGGTGGTGGTAAGTAAAAATCGAGATTCAATTTACAAAAATATTTATTTCACCCCATAATAATCACTTAGTTATAATAACAAAATAATAAACGTAACGGTACTCGTGAGACGAATACCCTGTTAAAAATTAAAAGCATAATTAGAAACTCCCAGTAACATGTGGTAGTTTTTAATAGGTAATAAGTAAACATTATTTCTATGTATTTTTTTGCTTATGCATATTTGTTTTTATTATTATGTCACGATATTAAAACATTAACGTCGTTTTTAAGCTAGATAAACATACACTGTGATATAACTAATATCTTTATTCTTGATAAATTGTTATTTTCGAAACTTAAATCGATTTTACACGTCCTCCATCTTACGTCTAGGGCGGCGGGCTGTTCCATACGAATGACAGTTAATCTTGTGTACTCATCCGAAGCATCACAAGTGAGAGAAGAGAACTAATTTTGACGTATGCTGTATACGACCATACCTGGCGGCCATCACTAATTTAGTTCCCTGTCCCCCCGCATCTGCGGAGACGGGCCGCCAGCGCTGAATCAGCGTTAATCAAATAGGAAATGTAATAAGCCAGCATCAGTGAGCTAGCTAGGCTAGTGCGCAACGGGTCGCAGTCAGTAGTCCCCGACGAGCGGGCAGGCCGCCCCCGCGCCCGCGTGCGGTGTCCCGGCGGCGGGCGGCTTGCGCGCGAGGGCGCGACGCACGTAGCGCGCGGCGGCGGCGCGCGCGCGCTGCGCGTCGGCGCCGGCGAAGGCGAGCGGCGGCGCGGCGCCGTCCAGCGCCAGCACGTGCAGCGGCTCCAGCGCGGCCGCACGCGCCGTCAGCCCCAGCGCGCGCAGCGCCGCGTCCAGCCCCTCGTCCCCCGCGCCGCCTTCCAGCGCGCGCAGCGCCGCGTCCCACGCCTCCGGCTCTGCGAAAACCACAAGACCCCTATCAGTCCCCCGCCTCCTCGAGTTGTACCGCATTCGATGAGGGATCGTAGGCCGGAGGACGCTGTTTCCGTTCCCGAGCTGACCCCGCTCGCAACCGGGTTTCCGAATGGAACCGCTTTTACACCCGTGACATATTTTAACACTTGCATTGGCTGGTACGAACCGAAACGAAATCGATTCAATTCGCCTAAAATCTACCGCAGTAATACCCGAGTCCGATCATTGAAAAACAACTAGTTTTTATTCAAAATCACAAATGCAACAGTTAAAATTTCATGTTCCATTTTCCCATTTTTATCGACGTAAAATATTCGTAATTTCTGGCCGGCTAGCACTCACTTACTTTAATACTTTGAACATGTTCACTTTATATGTACTGCGACTAAGACCAGTCGACAATGATAGCAAAGATGTGTTTAATCAAACAGAAGCGATATGTTACGGCCGCTAGTGTTGCCAGTGCTAACGTTAATTGTTGTGTCCCATTCGAGAGCTGAAGGACAGGACTTGTCGTGCAGTGTGAACCCGTTTTTTTGTTTACATTTATGATTCCGAATATAACAATTCGCGCGCGCCTGTCGTCAGGTTATCGACAAAGTATTACACAACACATTGTATGTATATACACCGTGACTTTTGAAATACGCAAGAAAATGTACGAATATATTTTAACATCGATTAAATATAAATATTGGACAACATCACATACATTGTTCTGATTCTATTTCTAAAGTAAGTAGCTAAAGCACTTGTGTTATAGAAATCAGAAACAACGACAGTACCACAACACCCAGACCCGAGACAATATAGACAAGTTCGTTTTCCACATTGTCCCGAACGGGATTCGAACCCGGAACCTCGGAGACGGCGGCGACGCCCAGTCCGGCATGCTCGCCTCTTGGCTACGGAGCCACTGGTATTCTGTGCAAACCATCAGAGATTTGATCTTGACGCAAATAAATAAATTTGAATTTGCTATTACATCGTAAACTGCACACAAAACCAACTTGTAATTTAGTGGAGTAGTATTTACGTACGGAAGGGATAACTATGAATGAAAACCATTTTGATATATTTTTTGGTTAATATTTGAGGAAATAAAATATAAATTCTGTAGGAAATATGGTGTTAATCGACGTCAAAATATATTGGTACTTAAATTTCTTGCCTAGTTACGGTTTATACTTATTTTTAACAAAATATGTTCGGTTTTCTTTCGACTTTATACGAGGTTTTGAATCACCAATTTGAAGAAAGGTGTTTATTCGACAGGAAGCCAACATTGAATATATTTTTGAAATTGCTCTTAGAATTTGAAAGAAGGAAGTTCACACACAATACCTTCAACTTTTTTTATCTGAAAATTAGTGAACAAAGCTCTACTAATTCAAGCAAGCACTGAAAACCAAAAAATGTAAAAACGCATGCTTGCACTTGCACCAATTAAAAAAACACGGCAAGCTCGCAAACCAAAATCAAAACTATTCCAAGCCAAAAAATACTTGATTTCCGACACAAACAGCGTCCGCAAGTCCAAACAAACACTCATGATGACGCTACTCCGTTCCGAGTAATAAGTTTTACGATAATTGACTCAGAATTCTAAAGTTAATTATAATATTATACATACCTAGTTATGTAAATCTAGAAGAACTGTAGAACTGTCAGCTCCTTGTTTACGGAAGTGTAGAGTGTGTTACTTGTCGCGGTCGGAACGTTACGCGTCTCGACGATTAGTACGGGGGGTCGCGACTTATAGGTGAGTGAGGCTCCATTGAGGCGGGGCTGAGCCGAGCAGCAGGAATTATCAAAATATTATCGCCGCCCTGCTCAGTTCAGCCCCGCATTACATGCGACGTGGCGACCTTATCCTAGACTGCTCTAAGCAGAGCTGAGCTGTAAGGAAATCAACAAATTCTCTAACAAGTCTCTTTATTTTATCAGTTCACCTTAGACCGACAGAAGCCAACTATTGGAGCGGAGTAGAACACAGCCCAGCTCAGCTTAGTTCAGCTCTGCCTCACTGGAGTGTCACGCCAATGATGAGAACTTTCCCTTGAAAAACATCTGCCGCGGTATACTCTAGTATATAGTAATACTTGCACGCGTGTAGACCGGGGTCCTCAGTATTCGGAGCGGAGCGCGCCTGGTGCGTGGGGTGGGGTGGGGGTGTACCTACCGAGGCGACAGGTCAAACCTAGGTGGTAGTCGGCGACGCGCTGGCCCAGGTCGGGGCGCCGCGCCTCGTCGCGCGTCTCCAGGTAGCGCTCCATCGCCTTCTCGTGCGCGCGCACTAGTGCCTCCTCCTGCAACCACACACGAGCGTTACTTTATAAATACCATATCCGAATATTAACTTTATGCTATACATTCTAGAGGGGAATTCACTTTGAACGCAAAGGGTTCAATCAAAAGTTTATAGGTAAAAAAGGTAAAGAAAACGTCAGCCTCTGGCTGGTGCAGGGCACGCGATTACCATTTACCCAGACGTCTTCCGAGAACGCGACGTCATCTGACACCACTGGTGACTGAAGGTCGTCGCGATTGCGTCTGCTTTGTAGCACGGTCGTTAAACCGGGCTGGCCTGACCGATGACATTGCTACGAGTCTCGCGAAGTAGAGACGGTTTGGCCCGTTCATCGGTCGTATCTGGGTTGTTTTCCACAGTTCCCGGAAGTAGAGTCGGGCTAGAATGACACGATTCTCGGTCTCGGTCGCGGAATAGCGCTTTTTTGTGGTCTTGGAATTGGTTTTATGATTTGGTTTCCGCATTGGCAATTCCAATTCCATTTTGGAATCGGACAAGTCTCAGGAGAGAGGACTTCCAGCAGCAGCGGCCGGACAGGCAATGAGGCGATGCTGTCAAGATCGTGGTAGAGGACGGTCGTTAAAACGATCGATCATGCGACGCGGTAAACCAGTCTGAGGACGGGGTAGAATCCGCGAGCCAGGCTAGTTTAAGGTTGGGACCGTCGAGTAATGGAAACACAGTTGATATGTCTAGTTAGACCAATAGAATGACGTAATAATTAGGTTGACTTACATATACTTAAATACTAGATGTGTTTGGGGTGAAGTGACCCGTTGTCCTAGGTTAACGACAAACGCGGCAATGCGACGCGATGCGAATATATCAGATAGTCTTTGTATGAAATAGTGTCCTACGTGTGTACATAGGACACACGCGGCGTGAAGTATGGGTCGCATTACGTCGCGTCGCGTCGCAATATGTCGCGTCCCGTCGCCCACCTAGGATAATGCCTTGGCTACATACTACACCAGGCTAGGCTAGACTGACCTCGACGAAGTCTTGCGTGAGGCGAGCGAGGTTCTCGCGCAGGTATGCGTAGAGCTGGTGCGCGGCGAGCTGGCGCGCAGTCTTCTTGGTGGTGGCGGTGGCGCTGCGCGACAGGTGCCCCACGCGCGACGTAATCGTGAAGTGCCGCAAGTGCGGGGGGCCCGTGTCGCCCACCTGCACGCACCAAGAGGATACTTAGGGACCCTCCACGACGACGTCGTGGCAGTTTCCTATCAGTCTTGACGCAACGCGTGCGCAGCGGCATTTACTTAACGCTGATTGGACACTGCCACGACGTCGACCGACGCTCGAAAGACGCTAGTTGTAGAGTGTGCACATTGTACAATGTAGGTAGATCAAGAATATGGAACATACGTAATTGTAATTTTAAATAGGGTAGGCCTAACTGTGGTGCTTTCATTCGGCAATAAAGTATTAACTATTAAGACGTGTTTCCTTTGTCTCCCTCCATATACTTCACTAGTGTGGGGGAGGCTTTATTACTATTAGGGTTTCTAAGCACATGAGCGGGCCCACGTTAATCGGCAAAGGTAAGCGATAAAATCGAATACATGCAGGTGAATTGTCGGGAATCACGAACCGCTCGGCTGCCGCACATAATCGCTCGGCTTGGCAACTGCCGACGTATGCCGACCGGCTTTAATGCTAACAATGTGGGATAAAGGACGTGTTGTTAATTTACGCATCTTTTGTTTTTATATGGCTTATTACTAAAACCCCGAAGATTATGGGTAACGGGTTGTTTAAGGAAATTAACTATTTTTAGATTTGATGTTGGTCCCATAGTGAAACTTTACAGACACAAGCCGAATAAAGTCGAGCGTAATTTAGTAATTGCTACAAGTTGTTTTTTTTTCCAAAATAAGTAGGTACTGACTAAACTGACCGAGACAAGCTGATTGAAGTCGAAAAGTATTTTCTTAAGGTCTTTGTTGTTCGACGAATACTGCTGAATCGCAAATGCCGACCCGCTTAAGTACTTATGTAGATACGTTAATTTGAAATTCATCATCATGTAATATGTAAGCACTCTTTAACGGAAAACAAGGAACAAATAATTTAAAGGTAAAATCAGTGGGTTATAAAACTAAAAAACTATTAGTAATTTTAATTTTCAATTAAGGTTGTGTGTTTTTTTTTGATTTAGATAGAATTTGAGCACATTTGTGCGATGAGCCAGTGTAGTGTGAGCGCGTAGTGTGTACTGACCAGCTCGTACTCGGCGCCGGGCAGGCGGTACTCCTCGCACAGCTCCTTTAGCAGCGCCACGTAGGAGCGCGCGCCGCCGCCGCCGCCCGCCTCGCCCGCGCCCGCCGCGCTCGCCTCGCCCGCTCCCATGCCGCCCACACCCGCGCCCGAGCTCGCCTCGCCCGCGCCCAGCCCCGCCTGTGCAACGCAACCGACTCTACTGAACCACATTCGTGCGAGCGACCATTTGGAAATAACATTTATTGACCAATATACATTGGTGTGGGTGTCCCGAAACCAGCACTTCACACTGATATCGGACGTAGATGGGCAGACGCATCGCACTAGCCTAATATGTTTGTAGAAAAGTTTCATGAGTTTTGATATAAGTGGCGGTTTGGATTTATTTCGAGGTAGGCAGAAGATACATACTTATGTATTTTATTGATGAATATCAGTTGTTTCACCTAGTACCTACCTAATTTCATTTATCAGGTAGGTACAGCCTAATTGCCTATATGCAACGCAAGCCTCGTATAAGAAAGTTTTTTAGGGTTCATTATGTTTAATGTAAGTATTTTTTTTCACGGTCGCTGCTCAAAGTCGAAGCCATTTTGCTTGTGTGAAATTTAAATTGAGATAAAATATCATTTTTTGTTATTTCACATAATTAATCGACTAGATAATGTTTGTTTCATCATAGGTTACTAAATTGACTTTTTTTTTTGATTAATTGAAATAGACGTAAAAAAAGTAAAATAAAGAGCTCTCTAAAAAACTCTGATACAAACATTATGAAAAATTTAGAAATTTCAAAATTGGTCATATCTCAAAACTCATGAAATTTTTGTCATTGTACAAGCCATACATGTACTATTAGGACATATTAGGCTTGTTCGATGCATCTTAGGCCCATTTACCTTCGGTGTCAATGTGAAGTGTTAACTGTGGGACACTCTATATATTTCAAAGTTACATAAAGCTAGCAGCTAATCTATCTATAGTATAAAGTAAAAAAAATTGTAGAAAAAATAAACTTAATCTAGGTAAGTACGTTAAATATAATACTAAATCGTCGGGAAATTAAAAAACAATAATACCTAATATAATGTCAATCAGACGAGAGAACGTAATCCTGTCTGTCTGTCGCGCTTTCATGCCTAAACTACAGAACCAATTTTGATAAAATTTGGTATAGAGATATACTCGAGCTTAGGACAGAAAATAGGCTACCTTTAATCGCGAAAAAAGGCTTGAAGGACTTGAAATAGGGGATGAAAGCTTATGGGAGTTGTCGAAGATAAAACTTTGTATTTAGGCACTTGTTAAGAAATATATAAATATTTTTTGTAGCATTTTGCGATTCGAAAACAGGAGAGCCGATAATATCATTTGAAACTGACGAATTTTTCAGCATTCGTTTTTGCGATTCGATAGCCTCTTAATTGTAGAGATCAGTTTTCACTGGGTTCTGCATCATATTCATTTAATTGTTGGTTTATTTCTGGATTTGTTTGCATCAGCACCAGTAAATCTAAATAGTGTCGTTATTTGGATCTCGTCCCTTTATCATCGGAATCAATTTGATTTCTTATAAGTAACGTTAATTATTTATTATTAATTAACGTCCATTGTTGACGTAAATCATTCAAGTCACTTTTTGATAACTCTTTTATGTTGCTATCCCAGGAAAGACTACAGTGTGACATTTACTCCTGGCTAGCTATTCTGAATGCATCAGTATGTGGAGGTGTTAACTTGTCGCCTGCTACTGTTGTATAGCGAAGCGATGCTTTCTATTCGTAAACACAATTGAAACACATTGACGCCTTGTTTGATAGCTAATCGTCTGCTTCTAGAGTTCTCGCATCCTTAAATACTCTTCGGGGCAGTTCGAGCACGCCACACGGTACTCCATAAGGTTTCACTTTTAACGCCTCATCGATACATGGTCACGACAAATGGGTCGCGTCAATAGACTGTAGTCTCGTGAATGGCAACGAGTGGACTCACGGGCGGCGTCCGCTCCCGCGGCCGCTTGCCGGGCGAGTGTAAGTGCTCATACTGCTCGTGCTCGTACTGAGTGTCTTGCGCGCGCGCCGGCCGCTTGCGCGCGTCCGCCCCCGCCCCCGCCGGGGTGAGGGTAGGGACGCTCAGCACGCGTATTCCTTTCGGTATGGACACATTATCTTTCTGAAACATTTCAAACTTGCACTTTTTACACATAACACGGTTGGACGCCAATCTGGCACGACTGACGATCCAATATTATTGAACTTTATTTTATTTATTTAACAATCAGTATTTCTGTTGCTAAAACACTATTCAATATTTCAAATGTTTATATACTTTGGGAGTATGGGGGCGTCCATTAGTAAGGTCTTTAGGAGGGGGAGAGGGCCGAGCCTAGATCTCACGTGGTGAAGGAGGGGTCTCAACAAAAAGTATTTTGCCAATGGGATAGAAAACATTACAGTACGTAGCATCGATGTTGAGCACTGGGGTAAAGAGTGGGGATCGCTTTGCGAATCTTACAAGACGCTCATCGTAACAGACACGCATGTGCGCGGAGAGTTAACAACCAATCACGGCTGGCGGTGCAGGCGCGGCGCGCGACTAGACAATCACGTAATAAAAAATAAAAAAATACAATAACCCAGAGCCCAACTTCCGAGCCGCTGGTTGTACCATTGACCGATTTTGCAGGCTTACCATTTCTCCAGTTCACGTAGTGCTACAATGGTTGTGTTTATTCCCTCATAAACAAATTAAAATATTTAATTAATTAATTACTATTTTTAATTAAGCAAAAAACACAATAATTTTTTCTCTGTTCAAAACGATGCTTCTGCCTGTGTGCTTGTATAGTAATTTGTTTTCAATTGACGAACACAAAACAAAAAACACTGACATTAAAAGGGGTTTGGTACTTTTTCTATGAAGTCTGGCTCACCTATTATCCGCTGTATTGATTTTTTATCGAAATGACATTACGTTACGACTATAAACTGAATCCTTAAAAGTCCATAGATCAAATCAATATACATCGATAATAATCTTTGGTTAAACCTGGTAAAATGTCAGATTTTCGAGATTTAAGCTGCTAAAGATGTAATACTAAAAATCGTTATAATTCTTTTTTTTTTTTACTTTTACGTACGTAGTCGTCGCGAGCATCATTAACAGCAACTGTTTGGTTGGGAGTCGAACCCTGAAATGTTGCGCATATATGATGTGCATCGGTTAGTACATGGCACGCCTTCAAGAGGCCTTGCCAGTAGTGCTAGATATCTAGCTAGATAATTTGTTGAAACAATCGGACGAAATAGATTAAGTAGCCCGCAACATACATGCATTATGAATTATTATTGAAAGGATGTAAGCAATCGTTTTTTATGTTTTTTCCATGGCCACTTAAAAAAAATATGGTCGCTGTAAAGTCGGTTACGGACGATAATTTTACATGATAACGTCATAAGAAAACATCGATGCACTCGGACGCATCGGCAGATGGAGTATAAGAGAGATAGATGCGTCACAAGCTTTCTCGACGAATCGTGCCTCTCTATCGCTTGTTCCGCGCTTTCGTTGCACGCGGAACGTGACACTTTTTCGTGCGTGCAGCAGCAGGCGTTCTTCGATATAAAAGACGTTATCACGTCAAAAATCCAAATGGCGGACAGAAAGTGAGCCAAAAGTTCCAAACCCCATTACGCATTAGTTGACAATGTATTGTCAAGACTATATAAATACCTACGTTGGCACAATCTAAGTTTCGCTGGCGGCATGGCGTGGCCGAGGCCGGCGAGGCTAGGGGCGTACCTGCGGCTTCGCGGGGCAGGCTAGGAACGTACGTGCGGTTGCGCGGGGCAGGCTAGGGGCGTACGTGCGGTTGCGCGGGGCAGGCTAGGGGCGTACCTGCGGCTGTGCGGCGCAGGCGTAGGGCGGCGGCACGGCGTGGCCGAGGCCGGCGAGGCGGCGCAGCATGAGGCGCGCGGCCTCCTGCTTGGCCTCCTTCTTGGAGCGCGCCGAGGCCGTCACGACCGCGCCCAGCGCCGCGCACCGGTACTCGAACATGGCCTGGTGTTGCGGGCCCGACTGTGAACATACACCACCACTTACATTGTTTGTAATGGAAATTTTATATATGATTGGAAAAATATAAAAAATTGGCACTTGTGTTAAGGTACTTATTGTGACATATTAAGGAGGTCACATCTATATGAGTAACGTCACTCACTTGAAAATGTTTGCTCTGCTAAAAACAGGTTTAATCCTACACTCCATTTCTTCTTTTAAAATATTTAATAAAGCAAATATGTAAAAGACTTTATTTATTTACTTTTCTGACAATTCAGCACATTTGTCTTCTTTATTTCTACTGAGTATGTATTTGTTATTTGTATATGTATAATTGGAACCAATTAGTGACCTTGATGGCAGTAAAGGAAAGTTAAAAAACAAAAGAAGAAACCCACTTAATAGATGAAAAATTCATTTGTGTTAAAAGTTGGCTTGAAAAGGGGAAAATTAAAAGGGTTAAAGGCAGCCTTTGCCTGAGGGCCACAAATCTTGACATTAAATAATAATTATGTACTTAATTAAATACAATAAGCTGGCACCTACAATGTGTTAGGGTATCTTTGGTCATAAGCATTTTCTAGGTTGTTTTTTTTTGCACTTGTGCAGTTCTGATTGAAATACAATAGGGTTGTGGACACCAATCATAAATAATTCTAAGACATCATGTATTAAATCTGACACCTTATTTGAGGCCGGATAACCCGGTACTTACATTATCATTTATTTAACGTCTGATTTTAATTTCTTTCAAAACCAATAAAAAGTTAGGCAGTTGAGCAGTGGCGGGCATTGGTTTTATTTCGAGGTAGGCAGTAGATACTTACTAATGTGTTTTATTGCTGAAAATCATGTGGTTTTCATCATTGACACACATTTGTAAGTACCTCCTGCCTACCTCATTTTATTTATCAGGTAGGCACTGCGTAATTGCCTATACGCACCGCACGCCCCTGCAGTTGAGTCCGGTAAACAATGACATCAAAGCTTGCTATCGCAATACAAAGGATAATATAAGGAATAGATGCGTTTTGACGGCAATAAAAAGTATGTTAATTGATTGGTGGTGACAACTAGCCTATTCATCTTGCCTATTTTTTGTGGTTTTACATCATTTATCATTTTTATGGTACCATTAAGTAAATTTTGAGCTCGACATTCGAATTAGTTTTTTAAAATGAATGAATACTATTTGCTTACCTGTGAGATGCACTCATAGTCTGGGGTCTGGCCCAGCTTTACCATCATCTCTTGCAATACTGTCACCGCTGTCTTCATGATGTCTCTGGAAAGTTGCAATTTATTTTGCAGCATTAAACAGGAAACATGTAACACATCATTACACTCAATTACACATCAGAAATAAGTACAACATAGGTATACAAAAAGTTAGTTTTAGCTATTTTACTAGAGGTAGTTTACCGACAAGATTTAAAGGGTAGGGCGTGGCGAAGGGGTAGGGGCGGATGGGGGCTACTACCTATTATCACTCTTGGTTTCGGAAATGATTGGTTTTTGAGTCTCTAGTTACAAAAATTTCATATTTTACTATTAGCATCAACACCTATGCACAATTTCCCAACATGTCAACTAAGACTTTTATTTTCATGTCATACAGCTTCACTTTCACATGGTTTTGAGGGTTGTCTTAAATCTGCAAAATCTAAGTTGTAATAGATAATAAATTAAGCTTACACCTTGCCAAGTCTAAGGGTTGTTTTTATTGTTCAAGCGGTTTTTTACTGTTCGTTATTGTTCTCATTCTTATAAATATTCTTGTTGTTCTAAGCATTTTTAAAAACCTATTTTATTCTGTACATTCATACAACATTTTATCATAGAAAGAATAAATAACATTATTCTCGTTTGGTTATGAAAAGTAAACTGAAAAACACGGTTTCCTTTATGCACTGAACATAATATTATAATTTCTCTTTGCTTAAACTTTTGAAAGTGCTCTAGCTTGCGGCGTAACTACGCTACACTTATCAAGACTACAGAGAACATGTAAAGCTAAAGTATTTTTGTAAACCAGGTAATTATGAGACAGTGCATAGAATCATTATCATCATCTATATGCTCTTATACACTAATAATAATAGTATTTGCATCGGGACTTCCCCGGAATCTAACTTGACAAAGTTAACCAAAATACACACTTACCGTGGTTAAATTCAATAATATAGTTCTCAGATTATAGTTTTGCTAAAGTACCTGGAGATATCTTGTTGTAGCTAATCTTTATGCGCAATAAAAGTAAAGATTTCGCTTTGCAAAGTTTTCGTTAGTATTTATTGCTTTCAGTTTAGCTCACGTTTAGCTGTCAGTTAGCTCAGCTGTTTTCTCAAAGAAGATACAATAGTACTGACTTACGTGTACTGGCTGCTCCAAGAACATATAACTGCATCGCCTTCGCCACACGGCTACACTGATCAAATAAACTCACGGCTATTCTCAAACCGAGTGACTGACCTAAAAAAAGTATGGACTGGCTATATCATATTCAGTGACAGCACTGACAGCTTTTTTGTGTGCCACACACAAGCTCGGTAATATTTACTATCGAAACATGTTTTTTACAATGTCGTCTGCCCACCTTGTGGGTGGAGGTAATTATAGTGGTAGGTAGGGAGTAATTATGACAAGCGCCCGGGGCGCGCGCACGAGGCGCTACGTTTCGGGTGTGAAGTTGTATGCAACGGATTATGTCAAGCGCGCGGGCGCGCGTTCGAGGCGTAGTGGGTGCCATCCGTCCGGGTTTCCCCGGATCTGTCCTAGTTTGGAGGGCGTTTTTTTTTTATTGCGTCTTGCTGATTTATTAATGTAAGCGTATTAGCGTTGTAAGTCTTTGTGCAGCACATATTCCATCTCCTCTCCTGTTGGTTGTAATCGTTTATTTTTTTAGCAGCGTACTGTTGGAAGTTTAGGTATCAAATGATTGGACACTCATACGAAAAACAGTGTTTTTTTTGAACTACTAAGTCTTTGTTAATGGGTATTCAATTGAATAAAAGTCTTTCAGGCATCAGCTTTAAATTGATGAACAGGATATCTTCATAGATGATTCTTTTTTGGGTTTTGTCTTGCCATTTATCTGTATTAACAATATACTTAAAATAACTACAGTAGAAAAAAACATGTTTATGGTTCAAAAGTACATCGAAGTGTGGTCATAGTATCGCGTTTGACGTGCATATGACATTAGTGACGTTGGCTTCGTGCGCGCGTAGGGTGCGCGCCCGACGCGTGCCTGATACGCAGCGCCCCGGGCGCGCGCCTCGTGTGCTTGTCATAACTACTTCCTATATCGGAATGATCAATACCAAGGTTTATTAAAATCCTTACTTTTGGTTATCCATTAAACTTTGCGCCGCCGGCCGCGCCTTCTGGACCGGCCCAGAGCCCTCACGAGGCGCGCGGCACTGGCACCGACTAACCACGCATTACGTCTGATAGGGGATCTACTCGCTCGGCACGAAGATATTGACCTATATGCTGACTGCTGGGGACGCTTAATTAAAAAAATCCAGACAGTCTTAGATAAAATGACATACATGCAAATTGCAATGTTTGGAACATAGTATTATTTGATCAGTGGTTTGGAACTGGAATGTATAATTTGATTGACTGTTTAATGTAATATTTGTTTTATTTCTATTTAATTTCGCTTGACATTAATTTCTAATTTGATATTTAAATTTCATTTGACAATTTATGTTGTTTTAATAGGTATAATAATATAATTTAATTTTTATGACATTATATAATTGCCTTGTGTGCGCTTTGGACAACTCTGTAAGCATGCTTGTAAACTGAAATAAATAAATATAAATAAATAAATATAAAAGAGTAGTAACAAAACTTAATAATTGTATAGAGTTGGTTATTTGAAAATTGTATGATCAATCATTATCAGTAAATAAAAACAAATTTATTAATTTATGAATTTCTAAAAGGGTTGTTCTCAAAAAAGTGGCACTGTAACCTGTCGAATGGATTTCAGTAAAAATGTATAATTTTATATAAACCTATTACGTTATTTAGTGTAAATATTAGCTTCGAGAGACTTTTACACAAAGGCTGAGGATTATTAAGTAAAGGGGGTCGCTCTGTTTTCAGCAAAATAAGATTGTAATATCGGTTTCTCAATAACTTGTCGTGTCCAAACACTACTAGCCACACTTTGATGTTCTGTATAATATTAGGTATGTTATTTCAATATGCGCTGAAAACCATTAAAATATTAATCAGTATACTAACCAAATATACTTGACATAATCGTCACTTGAAATAAAAACGTAATGTTTTAGCAATAGGTGTTTTAATTATGTCCAGATAAAACAATTTTTGTGGAAATTGGTGTTGTTTTTGTACAAATTACGTCGAAGCACGACAATCTGATTTTGTAACGGGTATGTGATCTTTAATCTGACCTCTTTACTATTATTTGTAGCCCAATATGTTTGCGAAAGATAATCTTAAAATATGTAATGGCAGTACATTTATTAATTTTACGAGTAATACACCAATAAACGTAGCCATTTCGTTGTTATCACACCATAACCTTCAATGTCTGATTAACCTGCTCTGCTCTTTACCCTGTTCTGAAAGCAGGTTTATGAGATTGAATCTCCACTGCTGAACATAGGGCTCCCCCAGTGAATTCCAGATCGGCTGGTTGGAACCAACCTGCATCCAGCGGCTTCCTAAAACCTTTACCAACTCATCTGTCCACCTTGTGGGAGGAGCTTTACACTGCGCTTGCCGGAACATGGCCTCCATTCCAGAACCTTTCTATCTCTCCTGCCATCAGTTCTACGTGCTAATTGACCTTCCCACTGCCACTTTAGCTTGCTAATCTGTCGGGCTATGTCAGCGACCTTTGCTCTTCCACGGATCTCCTCATTTTTAACTTGATCTCGCAATAGTTTTATAATAGCCAAGCAATCCAAGCATAGCCTTTTCCACAGCGCGCTATGCAATATTGAGCTTTCTTAGGAAGCTCATACTAAGAGGCGACGTTTCTGTTCCGTACGTCACCACTTTCGTCACTAGGCACTGAGGTATTTTGGACGAGAAAATGTTATAAAGTTTTTCAAACACTGCCCAGCCGAGTGTAATTCGTCGATTACCCTCCTGAAAATTGGACCTACCTAACTGGATTACTTGTCCCAGGTTAACAATTTGTCAACAATTTCGAGGATAGAGCTCCCAACTGGCATTGGGTAGGGTGGAACATGGACATTACCTTTGTTTTGTCTACCTGTTGGAAAACTCCATTAAGGTCACCGAGCATTGTGCCGAGGTCTTCTAGCGATTCTGCCATGACTAAAATATCGTTAGCAAACCGAAGGTCAGTCATGTATTCGCCATTAATGTTGATGCCGAATCCTTCTTATTATAGGAGTTTAAAAGCCTCTTCCAATGCGGCGATGAACAGTTTCAGTGAGATAACGTCTCCCTGCCTTATGCCTCACTGTAGAAGAATAGTAGCCTCACTGAATAGGAATAGCTTTCGTGCTCTGGCGTTTTTATATAAACATTTCAGCACCTCGATGCACCGATAGTTTATATTATGAATTGACGAGACTGTAGTACTGCCCAAGTCTCGATCGAAGCGAAGGCCTTCTCATAGTCCACAAACGCCAAGCATTGTGGCAAGTTATAATTTGCAGTCTTCTGTATAACTTGTCGCAGCGTATGGATGGGGTCTAAAGCCTGTTTGGACTACTAAAACTACGTGCGAGACGATTCGTGATGACCCTCGAAAACAATTTGTAGATATTGCTCGGAAGCGAGATTGTTCTGTAATTCTTCAGCAAGGTGTTATCCCCTTTATTGAAGAAGAGCAACACCATACATTAGTTTCATGCCTCCGGCGTTATCTCCTTGAGCAAGACGGAGCTGAAGAGTTTTTAAAGGACTTTCAGTATCTGTGTTGTATTGAATCGCTGAGGTAATTCCACCGTCACCCGGTGCCTTTTTTGTTCCTTCCCTACGTTGTTTGTGCATGTCGGGTTGATAATAAAAAGCTGATTTTGCATGGTCAACTGTTTTTTTTTACTTACCAGTTCAATTTTCTTTAACTTAGTACCGTTTCTCATTAACCTGTACAAAAGCTCTTTAACCTGTGAGGCAAAAAAAAATTAAAAGGCCGCACCTCTCGCGACAAGCCACGACCGCGCGAGGTCGCAGAGGACAGTGAGAACAGCGCACGTTATCAGCGGCGTCACCGCTTAGGCCACACGAGCACGGGGCCCCCACGAAGACGAATCCACACACAATCGGGCTGCCCAAGCCCGCCGCGACCGTGGGGTCCTGTCACTTGGCTTCATCGCGGCTACTAAGTAATCCCCAACTGTGGCCATAAGAAAGGTACCCTTGAGCATGAGTATGAGTGTGGACTGACTCCCTTTTCCGCATTTAAATTTAATTTGGTCCTTTGTGCGTAGGGGATGTGATGGCTATCCCTCACGCTCGGATGCAACCAGCCTTGGTAGAATGTAGGTCGAGCTCAGTTAGTAATTTAAATACTTAAGTAGCTTGTTTTTTTTGTTTAGTAAAAAGAATTGCGTTAATGGGGTTATTAAATATTATTGTGGAATGTTACAAAATGATACATCTTCGTTTGGACTTTTTCAAGCTGGCGGCGGCGCAGCGCGGGCAGAGTGAGTCGGGCTCCGGGCCGGCGGCGGCGGGGCGGCAGGGCGAGGCGCGGCTGGGCGGGGCGCGGCTGGGCGGGGCGCGGCTGGGTGAAGCACACGGACGCTGGGGCCGGGACTTCTTGGGCCGCAGGCGCGCGGGCTTAGGCCGCAGCAGCTCTATGAGCTCGAACAAGGTCAGGAGCAGCATGTACATGAACGCGAGCCACGCGGCTCCGTGAAGAAGCGTGCGCACCGCGCTCGGGTCTGGCCAGGTGGCCATGAGGCCGGCGGGCGGCGGCGGGCTCAGGCGTGGCAGCGGCGCGCGGCTCGCACGCGCAGCCAGCGCCGGCCCCAGTACATCAGCGAGTGCACGAACACGATGCACGCGTACACGATGAGCACGCGCGCCACCGCCAGCACCGCCGCGCTGCCTATGTCCACTTCCTGCTTGGGAGGAGGAGGAGGAGGAGCCTCGGGAGCCTCTGGGCCTTTGTTCCGCCCCATCACCTTCGGTAAATTGGCTAAAAGCTATCCGGATTTGGCCATTTCAGTTTTCATTTTACTAATTTTTAAATAAATATAATTGTAAACATCACGTATCACTGACAAGCGATACTTCTGGCCACTTCTGGCATTGACTGCGTCATCATTACAGATCTACAGAGACTAAAGAGAGTAATCAAATCAGAACTCTTTGGATTTGACAAACTCCGCGTAATCTGTGGACATATATCGACCTCCGTAGATGAGAGGCGAGCACGTCTGACTTTAAAAGGCGCCGCCATCTCTGAGGTTCCAGTTCGATCCCCGGTCGGGTCAATGTAGAAAACGAACTTTTCTATATTGGCTTGGGTCTGGGTGTTGTGTTCTGGTCTCCTCTCCACCATTGGCCAAACTGCGATCGCCAACCCGCCTGCCTAACGTGGCGATTATGGCAAAATCCTCCTTTTGGAGAGGCCTGTGTCCAGCAGTGGACTGATATAGGCTGGTGATGTGTGGTGTGTGATGTGATTAATTTATTTATTTGTTATTTTTGTCACCCTTTTCTAAGGGAAATACGAATAGGTTTTGAAGTCCATACACTCTTGTCGTTAAAATAAATCGTCTACTTTAAAGATATTCCCGTTTTTATAAGGTTTTTTTTAAATGTGTTTTTTTAGATGTGGAACGGATATTGAACTCGTGTTGTCGTTGAGGTATTTCATAATTTATACATTATACATTTCCCCAAGAATCAATTAACTCGTACCTACTTGATTTTTAGAACGGTAAATAGTACTCAATATTCATTCAGTCATTTATTGCCGAACCTTATTAGCAGTTCAAGTTGTATTTGCTGCTTACAAGGTAAGTGATGTTTACATTCTTACCTACTAACTTACTACATACATAAGTCACTTAATTAGTAGGTGCAATACATACATACACTGTACTTAAAACTTGGTAACATTATTGTTAATAACCTAGTTCTGGCACAGTCAGTCAGCATCAACCTTCTAAGTAATTTAAGTAGCTCACCAAAAACTAACATCCAAAGTACTGATGTTATTAATTTCTGCAAATAGGTCCTAATTCAGCTTTTTTAACTTACCTATTAGAGGTACTGCTTTGACACAATATTGTTACAATTATCAGCTTCTTTATTAGTATGCTCTCTCTCAAGTACTACGATGGTTTACTGCTAACAATCACGGACGTAAACATTCTTTTACTTAATGCAAAAAAAACCAAGCTCATCAAATTCACTATGCCCAATGTGAGGCAGTTCCGTACGCATATTAATATGTCAGACGATCACATAGATGCAGTCAATTCAACAACCTTTTTGGGAATTACTATAGGCTCCCGACTGCAATGGGGTCCCCATATAATTGCCTTGTCAGAAAGGCTCAGTTCAGCGGCTTATGCTGTGAGGAAAATAAGGCTTTTAACTGATGTCGAAACGGCAAGACTAGTATATTTTAGTTATTTTCATAGTTTATTGTCGTATGGTTTATTGCTATGGGGCTCTGCTGCTGACATCGAATCAATCTTTGTGTTGCAGAAAAGAGCTGTACGTGCAATATACTGTCTTGGCCCTCGCGACTCTCTGAGGGAGGTCTTTAAAGATATTAAAATATTAACAGTAGCGTCACAATACATTTTTGATAATATTATGTATACCTACTGTTGTCTTTTATTTACGCGAACACGATAATCGCGAAATAATCCGTAAAAGTAGTTTCATTGAAATATTATGTATGTTAGAAAAAACATTAGTTTGTTTAGCCTTAAATGTGATTCACATCATTATAATACTAGAAATAAAAATAAACTTGCCGTTCCGAGCTTCAGATTAAAGAAGGTAGGTAATTCATTTTTGGGGAAATGTATAAAAATATTTAATAAAGTACCACATACTCTTGTTGACTTGCCTGTTTATAAGTTCAAAAACCACATTAAAAAAATCCTTATGGAAAAAGGATACCTATTACAAAGTTGAAGATTACTTGAACGACAAGAGTGCATGGACTTAATAACCTGCCTAGCTCGCACTTACACTATCTTGTAATTGTATTTCCTGTAATAAAACCAGGCTGACAAAGGTGACTGAGTTTGTTGCGCGTTTCTTCTCTTCACCAGCTGATATGTAGTCCCGAAGCGGTGGTAGGAAAAAAAAATTGGGACATGTAAAAGTGCCATTAATGGCCAATTTGCAAAAATAAATGACTGACTTTGAGTACTGTTTTCAAGAAAAAAGTATCGTAACGCATTTTCCTGACGCTAAAAAGGGGGACGAATACCTTCCTACCGTAATTATCATCATCATCATCACCAGCCTACATCAGTCCACTGCTGGATACAGGCCTCTCCAAAAGGAGGATAATCGCCACGCTAGGCAGGCGGGTTGGCGATCGCAGTTTGGCCAATGGTGGAGAGAAGACGCTGCTGCCCGTCTTCATAAGGCGGTTCTCCTGTAGTCGCCTCTTACCATACGACAGCCATAGGAAGGGGATAGGATTTTTATTTCCTATTTATAGGTAATATGTTACGACGGTAACCTTACCGTAACATATTACCTATAATAAGGAAAAAAAAGCTTAGATAATACTGAACTATTAGTATGCCACACTCTTTCTACCACAGAATACTTTACTCTTAAGATTTTACAGTGTATTAATTTATCCATAAGTTATTTTTTTAACACTTCAAACTTTAGTGTTTTCGGTCGGTGTTCGAAAGAAGACATCTTAGACTATTTGTGGAATAAGCATTAACTTGTAAGTACCTACCTACCTATCTGTACGTACGAATTCAGTGGTCTACAGATAGCGTTATTGTATAAACTAGTAACAAAGCAAAATGCCTACCGAACCTAAAGCCCAGGAACTTATCGACGCCTTTCAGTGGAAGTACTCAAGACGACTAAGGCACCCAAACTACTTTAGCAGACGATTCTATTCTGCTTTTATGGTGGACTCGCTTGGAGGAGTAAGTAGTCCAAGTAAGAGCTACTAAACTTAGTCACGGGAACATAAGTAACTGGGTTTAAATCATATTATTTTATTTGCCAAACAAATGTCTAAAACTAATGTAGCCTGTATTGAGTTCGTTTAAATTAAGTTCAATCGAAAATCTTACATAATTGTGTGTCTCTAAGAAAGTAATTCTTAGTTAATTAAGGTGATAATTTTATTGCTAGTTAGCTTTAGCATATTCAAACGTAATTATAATACTGTATTTGTACCTTTTTTTGTTTTGTGTCTCCTACAACAAATGTTTTAAAAGTGTTTCTTGTAATTTAGCACGTAGGTAAAAAAAATATAGAGTAGGTAAGAGTACCTGCTTTTGTAGTACCGTAAGCCTTGTGTCAAGACTTTTCAGTGTGTACCTTCCGGGTGGTTAAGGTATGGGTGGGATGTAATACTACATAGGTCTACATCCCATCATCATTTGCTTAAAGAGGCATGCAACTTGCAAGCTGCGGTAAATAACTGTGGTAAAAAAAATGTACGCTCATCCGGCAGAGAAAACGAAACGCTTTAGCTTAATTGTGTTTTATCCTTTAAGAGATGCTCTTTAAATTGGGTTGGGTATTCCATTCTGATTTTACTGTGAAAATTAACAACCGCCTTTCGGCAGTAAACTTAAGGTCTTCTTGAGTGCAGCTTATGTGATCGTTTCTATAATCGTTGACGCCAGTAGAGCGGCACGGCAGCGCGCGAGGCCTCTATTGATTGATGACAGACTTGTCGTTTTCACGCGTTATTATCGCGAGGTGTTCGCATCATACTATTTTATCTTTATCGATGTTCGTTATGTCACTCCTCTGCCTCGCAACAAAACGCCGAAACGCGTAATGTGATATGTATATGTCTATCTACTATACACAGAGCATTTAACTTTTCTACTATACATAAGACCCGGAGAAAGAAACCAGTTGAGCAAAACAACACACACACAGTTATGGAAGAAGACGCACAGAGTCAGTTTTAAGAAAGACTGATTCTTGGACGATAATGACATTGGAATCAGTTTTAGTTTAATAAGGAAACGAGTTGTGCTTCTTTCCTTGGAGTACTGAGTGGTGAGTAGGTACCTATTTCCTGAGATAATAGTAACCCTAGTTTTTTTGGCGACCTCCGTAGCCGAGAGGCGAGCACGCCGGACTATATATGCACCGCCATATCTGAGATTCCGGGTTCGATCCCCAGTCGGGTCAATGTAGAAAACGAACTTTTTTATATTCTCTCGGGTTCAGACCCGAGACACCCAGGTGTTGTGGTACCGTCGTTGTTTCTGATTTCTATAACACAAGTGCTTCAGCTACTTACCTTCGAATCAGAACAATTTATGCAATGTCCAATATTTATATTTATTTATTTGGAAGCGTGGTGTTTCATGATCTTCATGTCACTCAAGTACGGACTTGAGTGACATGAAGATCATACGGATGATCAATGCAATTATCACATATTTATATATATATTTATAATAATCATACTGGTAAGTAGGGTTTGAAGAATTCTCAAAGTGGTGATAGCGATGTTTGTTGTAGGTTTTTGGACAGCATGCTAGACACACAACCACAATTAAAAAGATCTTTATATCATAAACTATAAGAAGGTAATTCGGTAGCCAATAATAAAGAATAAAAAAAAAACCCACCTTAACCTTTTAGGTAGACAAAGTTTGTTGCTCACTAACAAACTGCGGTACAACCTTTCCTCAAAAGTAAGGCCTAATTAAAATTCCTCAGTTGATGAAGAAACCGAGAGAGCCCGTCGCAGAGTTCCGCCGCATAAAGTTCCCTAAACACAAAAATCCGCGAGGGGTTAAGAGTTACGAGTTGCGTAATACCGTAATACGATAGTAATACGTGAAACAATGTTCTCGATTGGGGGAGTTGGAGGGAATTCCATTGCGAGGAAGCTAGGCTACTACCGCAAAATATGTGTTTTTTTTGTTAACTAATGATTTCGAGGATTTTTTTGTATGAAATCAGTTTTTTGTACCTACCTTTAAATGCGCCTATTGGGAGTCTAATGAAATTAATTCGATCTGTCAAGCAGTGTAGCTAGTAAGGTAGTGTAGGTCTTCATCCAGACTCCAGATAAAGTAGAATAATAAGCTTAAGTTAAAGAAAGTAAATAACTCGTCAGTATATTGTTTTAAACTTTCATGGTCACTAACATTAGAATAGTTTGTTACGGGATTGCTACCATGTACCTTATTTTTGAGTTCCCGATATTTCGGCACTGTTGCAAGCGCCATGATCACGGAGTAACTGAAACGGAGTAAACTCGTCAGTAGTCTATCTAGCAACACAATACAAGGTGAATTGACAATACATGTGCACTTATTTAAAACCACTAACCAGCTAGCTACTGATAAAACAACTTTTATTAAGAGAGCAGCATCGATAACGGGCAAATATATACGAGGTGTTTCTAAAATATCTACCGCGGCTGCTATGCATAAAAGTACTACCTACTCTGTCAAGAAAGTACCGGGAAAAGATTAATAATACACAAAATGTTAGTTATTCATCCAAATTTATTTATCACCTTCAAAGTGTGCTCCTTCAGAAGCGATACACTTACGCCAACGAATAATCCAATCATCAAAACATTTTTTAAACGCTTTTTCCGGAATCGAGTTCAGTTCTCGCCGCAAATTCTCCTTTATGTCTTCTACCGAATGAAACCGGATGCCACAATTTGAGTTGAGGAAAAAGAAAGAAGTCGGCTGGAGCCATATCTGGTGAATAAGGTGGCTGCTCGATGGTATTTGTTGAGTTTTTGGTCAAAAACTCGTTGACAATAATGGCCTTGTGGGAAGGCGCATTATCGTGGTGCAAAATCCAAGAAGTTTCATTCCACAAATCTGGCCTTTTTCGTCTAATTTGCTCTCTTAAACGCCGCATAACGCTTAAATACTCTTTTTTTATCGTTTGACCTTCTGGCCAACACCGCGACAGTCAAATAAAACAGTCGACATGACTGACTTTCGATCGAGTTTGGCGTGGTTTCTTCGGTTTCGGTTCAGTTGGAAGGCGCCACTACGAAGCTTGGTGACTAGTTTGCATGTCAAACTCGTAAACCTACGTCTCGTCACCAGTAACAATGCTTTTCATGAATGTTGGGTCGGAATTGACTCGTTCTAGCATGTCCTCAGCGACTCTTTTGCGATTGAGTTTTTGGAGAAAATTCAGTTCTTTTGGGACTAGCCGAGCGGCAACATGTTTCATACCCAATTGATTATTTAAAATGGTACGAATCGACTCGTGTGACACAGAAAGTTCGACGGCTAGATCTCTCAAACTTAAATGAGGATTTTCAGTCACTATTTCCTTCATTTTTGCGATGTTATCTTCAGTAGCAGACGTTGATGGCCTACCAGAGCGAGGCAAATCTTCCATCACATCTCGACTGCTTTTGAACGCTTTTTACCACTCATAAACACGTGTTTTTGATAAAGTCGATTCACCGTAAGCCTTCTGTAACATTTTCAGAGACTCCGAACACGAAATCCCATTGGCGATGCAGAATTTAAGACAAACTCTTTGTTCGATGTTTTTGTCCATTATGAAATTCGCAATACACACTAGATATGGTATAACTAAAAATAATACTGTACCTATTTAATCTAATTATCAGATGTAACTCAAACTCCGCGCCAAAATGGAAAACAGTTGTGCCAATCTAACAACAACAAAAAAAATATAATTTTGAATATGGAACCATAAACAAATCATCGATTCCCGAACCTTTTTTTTTTGGCAGAATGTATTACTTACCTACTTTAATAAAGATTACGATATTGAAGAAATTTCAAGCCCCAGATGTCATTTTTAGGGTTCCGTACCCAAAGGGTAAAACGGGACCCTATTACTAAGGCTCCGCTGTCCGTCTGTCTGTCTGTCTGTCCGTCTGTCTGTCTGTCCATCTGTCTGTCTGTCCGTCTGTCAACAGGCTGTATCTCATTAACCGTGATGGTTAGAGAGTTGAAATTTTCACAGATGATGTATTTCTGTTGCCGCTATAACAACAAATACTAAAAAACAGTATACAATAAATATTTATGGGGGCTCCTATACAACAAACGTGATTTTTTTGCCGTTTTTATAAATAATGGTACGGAAGTCCGAGAGAGTTCGGAAGTGCGCGAGTCCGACTCGCACTTGGCCGGTTTTTTAAATTAAATAATAAATTGACGCTCGGAGCTTGAAATTTCTTTACTTTCGTAGTCTAATAAGTAATACCAAATACTTTCATCCACTGCAGCGGAAGCAGATATTTTTGAAACACCTTATATCTATTTCTTCGCGATTTCAATGTTGACTCCAACCGCAGTGAAAGTTGTTAAAATACCTATTCAGCATCGTAAATGGTTTAAAGCAGGACTTGCCAGGCCCGCGGTACCTCGGTATTGTCACATTGTTGTTACTTCAAGCGCCATATTGCTCGTTTGTCGGATCGGATACTCCAACACAACAAAAGACACAAACTTACATTAGGCAAACGCCAGTTCGCAGCTTCAAAAGTTGTTTGAGTGAACTTGCTTCGTTTGGCAAGACATTTGGCTAGTTAAAGTTTCTGTTCAAGTTTTAATGGCGATGGATTTGTTCATTATCACATTCGTATAGTCCTGAAGTTAGAATGAATAAATACAGTTAGCAGGTTTTTAATTAAGAGTATCTAAATGTTATTTAAGGTCAAAGTCATTTATTCAGTTTATAGGCCCAATAGCTTTGCCCTACCACCAGTGTCTGATAACATATCCTGGTTATGTGAAGAAATAGTGCAACCAACTCAGACACCTTTGTAAGCCTCATTTTTTACAGGATATACAGTCACAAGACATGTAGGTAGTACTTAAATGTAAGCTAGGCAGGTTATAGCTACAGAAAAAAATAGCTGGAGATCGGAGCGGCGTGTATTAGGGCCTTTTCTAGCAGTAGACTGTGCAGGCTGACGGTGATGATGATACAAGTGATCAAAATCTGACTTTGGTATCTAACGTTGTTTGATGAGGTAATCATGTAATTAACTACAAATTAAACCCTCAGCCGGGTGGTAAAAATGTGAAATAACCGGCTAAAACTTTTGATTGTGTCTATTGAGTTTTATTTTTTATAGTTTGAAGGAATTTCAGATCGTTTAATAGTATATTTTAAACTGAATACCTTTAGGAGCTCTTGATGAAAAGGGTATATTGATTGACAGACGGGCAGAAAAACAGATAGATAATAGACGGACGGACAGAAAAGATCCTAATAATTGTTTGCCTCTTTACCTTTTGAAGTGCGTACACTTAAAAAAAAAGTTTCAAATACGAAAAGGAAAGGTCCGCCTCGAGGCTTCGCACACTTTCAGGGCTTCAAAAACCGAAGAAGTCCGCAAAATAATACATTTCGCAGCGGTCAGTGCGGTACCTGCTGGCCCGGGATAAGTTCTATAGGCTCGCCCGGGGTCGGGGATCGTAGGTAATTAATGTAAATCTTATCTGCGACAACCCTAACACATATCTCATCAACTATAATTACCTTCTACTTTCAATTAATAGAGCCTTATTACAGCCTTCGCTTCTAAAAAGTCTTTCCTCAGCCAGTAAGAGTTGCTCTACTTTGTTACGAGAATGCAGAGAGGGATAGATCTTTCAATAATTAAACGAATAATGAGCATTCATGAATATCATGTTTCGACCGGCGATAATTTAAGTGCTTTTATTAATAAAATTTTATCGTCACCAAACTAACAACAAAATATAGGGGTTGAATTAACAACTCTTGAAATAACAGCCACTTAAATTAAAAAAAAAGTACCTATCATGCAAAAAAATCATCAGAGAATAAATTAGCACCGTAAATGTTTTTTTTTGTTTCTAGATGAATTTAAAGCCCTTAAATTATCGCCGGTCGAGACCCGGACACACTGTATATGCATACGTAGATACGTTGTAATCAGGTAAAGCACATACAATCTGATAACAAGCCTATAAGGTTGTACTGTAACAACCCACGTCAAATTCATCCCACGTCTATACCGGCTGCGTCCGCTAAGTGAGGGCCTAATAATGAGTTATTACCTACGGCACTCCACCGAGCCTCGTTGAGGCAATCTATTGTCTCGAGGCAGGCGCCTCCGCCGGAACGCGGGCGATCAAGGTTAATCCTACATATTTAATCACGCCTCATTGTCGTATGGCTACAATATGTTATAATCTATCTTCCTTTATTGGTTGTCCCCGGAATAACATAAATAGTTGGGAAGGAAAAGCACAATACAATAATTATTATCCTTCATCAGATCTAGCTCTGGAATGGTAGCGCTACAATATTTGGAAAGATTTTAATTATATTGGAATTACCATTTAATTGGGTACCGATACCAACAGAACGGGTACGTACTAGCTTAGGTAGCTTACTCAAGTTAACTCTCCACGACGACATGGTTGCCTTTTTAGTGGGGAGCGCTGTGTGCCGGTTGCCGCCCGTTCCATTTCGGAAGGCGGCGAAAAGCGTGGTGGTAGTGGCGCATGCGAGGCGCCTGCTGCATTGCAATCGAAGCCCGGCTTGGGACCGGCGAAAAGTTCTGGGTACCGCGGGTGAAGGGCCGCCGGTGTCGTCGACCGCGCCCGCCCGCGCGCACGCAAGCGTTTTTACGCGGCGCGATTAGCGGCCGATGGAGGCGATGTAGGTCAGCGGAGCGCCGCGCCGCACGCCACCGCCGCCGCGCCGCCTGCCTGCCGCACGGCACGGTGCAACGTCTTATCAACCTGACCCGAACCTCGTAAACTACGATTCACCCTACGAAACAGAACTACGGACAAATGTATTAGACGGTGGCGAACGACTTACCCAAAGCTTTCGCCCTTTACGCACACACTAACACCCTACGCTAGTAATATGCTTTTATAAGACACTTACGAGTAGATACTTAGTGTGAGAACATTAATACTTAATACGTTTACGAAGTAACCTGGCTTATTAAGTTTCAGGGTCTTTTCTTTTTATCAAAGGCAAATATTAAAGTAATTTTGAAAAAAAAAAGTTTGGAGAAGACTTATTTATTTGTACCAAAGACAAAACTATGATACATATTACTTATTTTTATTTTTGAATGCGCATCGCTCCAAAACTTTAAATGAAATTTGGTATGATTTGAGCTAATAAGTACCTACTATAGACCGTTTTTCTTTGCTTGTCAATGTCGACCTCCGTAGCCGAAATGCGTGCTCGCCGTACTTGGTGTGGCCATCTCTGAGGTCTCGGGTTCGATTTCCGGGTGGGTCAATGTAGAAAATGATCTATATTTTCTTGGGTCTGAGGTTATGGTACCGTCGTTCTGATTTTACAGACAATCATCAGACTTAATTAGACATCATCCCCAGCGCTACCACTAACCTTCTTTGATTGTGTGATGACGTTGATTATCAGTGTCTTGGGTGACCCTTTTTGATAGCTCTTTAATAATAGAGCTTGGGCATTTGGACCCAAAGACCCATTAGTGTCAAGAGGGTTGAAAACATAATTATTGTGATGCTGTTGTTAAACATACTGTTGTTCTGCATGATGACGTGCACATTAGAATATTGCACCTGTCATCCGAAGCGCATAATATTATCAGAATGGAAGTGATGAAATAGGCACTTGCGGAAAATAACACACACACTTAATTTGATGGGTCCTCGAGATAGCTCGTTAATCTGTGAGAGGGAAAAACATTATATATGTGTCATTTTAGGGGTACTCTATTCGTAGTCAAGCTCACTTTGCTGCGATGCTTATGCCTAATGTTGCTGTTAATATGGTAATTTCGAGACGGTTAGTAAAATGTTCGAGTCTGACATATTAACTTAGGTAGGGACCTTTTTATTTCCACATACCTATATTCTCGACGGCGCCGGCATGGTTAAGAAAAAAGAGCTCAACGATAGTAGGTAGACTATGTATGTGTAAAGACGAATAAACAATTTGTAAAAATGTAAAGTGCGTTGTTTTGATAGTGCAATGAAACCGTAGCAATGAATCAAACAGGGTCCTAAGTATGTTTACGCAGTATTGCGCGCGCGAGTCGTTCGCTTCGCACTCGTCCATTCCGCGTTTTTGTACGCGGAAACAACAAAGTTTTCGCGAGATCGAGCGCATAAACGCTTTAACGACTGATTGCAGCCGTAAACCGGCGCGCGTTTGTTTTACTAAGTAGCTCTTTGAAGCTATATTTGACAAAAGTGGTGGGAACAATGGCACGCTCCGCCCCGGCCAACGCGAAATCGAGCGCCTTCTGGCTCGCTAATTGCTTTGCTTGCTTTGGTCCGTGAATTCAGTAGTTGTCACAATAACACGCTCAATTTCATTGTTATTACAGTCAGAGGATACGTTTTAAATCATTCATATCCAGCAAAGTAAATTTGATAAGAACGAAAAAGATTGTCGACGGTTTGGAGGCTCGTGCTCGTGATTACAAGATCAAAGAAAATATTCGTGAAAGAACGTATTAAGTATTCTACGACAATCTTATTGCGACGGCTTTTTCGCATTTGACAGCATATTTTATGAATTTTGGATAAAACGGAGTGCCTTCGAATTTCAGAGGATAATGTAAAGCCGGCTGCCGGCTTCGTCCGCAAAAATCCAAACGATTCGAGGAGGCGTGGATAGAAAATTAGCTTTGTTATATTTCAGGACCGCCCCTGTTTTTATTCGAAATTACTTTCTGAATAACACTCCGCCTTTAGTGATACAATTTATGTCCTGTCATATCCTCTTTCATGCGATAAAAAATAGTCAGAGAAATTGTATAGTGTCGTTAAGGCAGCGAGAAAGTTTCGTAAGTGATCGAGGGAGAGCTCCGCGGGCTAGCGGGCTGCACTCGCGCGTGGTTATGACGCGCCCTAATTGAGGGCGAGAGGTCACGCGCCTCGAGTGCCCATGTCCATTACGGGCTCTTCAGTACCGCCTCCAATGACATGCCGAACTACTGAAGTCACCGCCACTTACTTACTTTCGGGTCATGTAATTTGATCCTGAAACTTTAACAGACAGTAATTTATTGCGATGTGTCTAACTAAGGATAAGCTCTGGTTTTAGCATAATACAATCGTCAACACAACAAAGGGTGGCCGAAAGTTTTCAATAGAATAAATCCGTGTTCGAGACGTGGAGCAGTGCGATCGCCATATCATAAGATTGATGTGCCCTCGAGCTCATCAATCAAACGGACCGCGAACTCATTGTCAGTGTTACCACAGTATTACGTTACCGATGACCAGTCAGTTTAAACGGAGACCGATATCTTCGCGCCGCTGACCTGAATATCGTGCTTCTCTACAGAACAATATTAAACTGTAATTCAGTAGAAAAGTGATCAAAGGCGGCTTGCCATGCCATGCCTGCGCCGGTAGGATCAGTTTGTAGTACTGTCGCCACGGCCCACGACCTACTTTTGAACTTAGCATATGTGAAAACATATTTTGTAGACCTTTGGTAAGTATGACAGCCATGCAATTGTTTGTTATGTAGAGTACACGAGAGTACACAAGAACGAGAAACCAAACATTTGGAACGAAAGCGAACTAAAAATAAGAGATTGTTATCTTGCTTTCTTTTTTGGGCGCATTTTCTCTCCCCATTTCGCGGTGTCGCTGCATGTAAACGAGATCGTCACGAAATGGGCCAATGAAGAATAAAATGGCAAGCGTTATCAGTAGGGTGCTTTCCCCCTGAAATATAGCCGCTTGCAGGTTCTCTTCAAGAAAATAAGGGCATTTTCTCCCGTACGTCTTTTTAAGTTTTCTTCAGAATATACTTTTGCAGGCTTTCTTAAGTTATATTGCGAACGCACAGCTCCCTGAAGACTCGTGAACCTTGCCCATGACCGAGCGGCCATAAAATTAGTATGAATAATGGAATTGAAAAACTTATTTTCCTAAGTGTCTGTCTCTTATCGGAGTTAGATAGACGCAAAGGGAATTCTGTCGCCCCTACGAGTAAAGTGGAAAAACCGGCTAGGTGCGAGTCGGACTCGCGCACGAAGGGTTCCGTACCATTTTCTATAAAAACGCAAAAAAAAACACGTTTGTTGTATGGGAGCACCTTTAATTTTTTATTGTAATCTGTTTTTTAGTATTTGTTGTTAGCGGCAACAGAAATACATCATCTGTGAAAATTTCAACTCTCCTACTATCACGGTTCATGAGATACAGCCTGGTGAAAGACGGACAGACAGACAGACAGACAGATGGACAGCGGAGCCTTAGTAATAGGGTCCCGTTTCACCCTTTGGGTACGGAACCCTAAATAGGGTTAATTGGTGCGAGTGGCGAGAACTTGCGACGGTCCTCGAAATGTCGGGACTCGGGACTGACGGGAGGGACTCGGGAGGCCGGAGGGCGCCGGGCGCGACGAGTGGTCACGTGTATGATCTATTGGTCAGCAGTCAGTCAACGATCGAAATGGTTTTTCAGCAGTCGCGCTTAAATCTAATCGATTTCTCGTGAACGATGTCAGCGACACAGTGTATATAAAAACCAGTAGTACAAGTTCTTACGCAAATAATGAAACTTCTGTATATTGTCTAAATCATTGCAATTATGAATAACTGATAAGTAGGTGTCGCGGAACTCGAGCCATTGATCATATGTACCGTCAAAGTTAGGCAAAGAAATGGTAGGTAAGTTCACCATAGACTTACGATTGGGCGTGCTTTGTGATGATTCAGAATCGTTTAAAATACACTTACATTTGGCTACAAGTGCATAAAATTGATTTTCAAAGGTTTCTCTCTCCAATAATTCCTTTTCTACCTGACTTTCAGGAACGATTAAATCTAACTCGTCTTGAATAGAGGAAAACTGATCTATCAAAACTTGCGACTTTTGAAAACGTTCTTTTAATTCTATTTTACTTAACTCAGTTAATTGCAAAGAATTTACGAATTTGGAAAATAATGTCAATTTACATTTCAAAGTGCCTCTCTTTTTGACTAAATCATGAATTATATCCTCATTGGATTCAATATCTACACCAGATTGCCTCCGTCTCGGCATTATTATAGTGTATAAGAGACGAAATCAAGTACCAAAAGTTCCAGAATAATCTCGAAGCTACGCTCGCGTTGCACAAAAAATGAGGGTAGATAAACTAGGTCGAACGCGAAAATTCTAGAATCTTGAAATACTACTAGTGTTAGCACAAATAAATAAGCACTGGAAAAGGTTTAGGAAAGGATGACTGGCCTGACCGTCTGATGCTGCTGGTGCGCTGGTCCCTCGATGCGATGATCCGGCGATGAATGGATCAATTTGTTAATGCGTGTATTCAGGTGGACAGGTGTTCTTCAATGATGAGCCTTTATTGTCGATGATTTTATGGATTTATTAAATACTTATAAGAATATAATAAATCGTTAGTAATAACACTGTGATGGGCGGTCGCTTGTGATGTAGGAAGAGTAATGGTGGTAGGCCAGTACGCGCGCCTGCGATGCCTCACATCCCGCTCCCCGCAACCATCCCCGCGTAGTTTATTGGTAGTGCCGTATGGCGGCCGCGGCGGCGCTGATGCGCGGACACTTATAATTGTATCGTTATGCACCATTTTCATGGTTACAGAAATGTAAGTCTGTATAATTGTAATACTTAAATATTAATTATATTTTTATATAAAAAAGGTTACAATAGAAAATAATTCTAGTTTGTTGAAATATATGATGTTTTTATTAACATAAAAAAATATGTTTATTTTTACAAAAGTACAAAAAAAATTGCCATTCATACGACCTCTAATCTCGGAGAACCTACATCTGACGTAACAGAGTTTGCACGCGTGTGTGTGTGTTCCGTGCCTGTGCCTGAAAAATTACACAGATTTAAATGATTTTGAATGTTGCTTCCTTAATCCGCTATACTTTGGGGTAACAGCACAGATATACAGAGGATTTTTATAGCCCAGAAAAAGTGTGTGCGAGCCCTATGTGGTAAAGGGCCTTATGAAAAGTGTAAACCACTATTTGTAAAACTAGATATACTTTTTGTTTCTGGGATGTTCATACTTGAAATCTATAAATTTGTAAGACAACATTCTAAAATATTTAAAACTGCTGTTGAGATTTACTCTAGAAATAAGAGAGCGTCTAATAGACTCGTGGTTAATTTTACTCCAAAGTCAGCACTATGTAAGAAAAATTGTATTTATTGCATGAGTAAAAAAATTTATAACAAAATTCCTGACAAATTTAAACATGGTCCGGTTCAATTAATGACCAAAAAACTTCAGAAATGGCTGACCAACTCCTGCTTTTACAGTGTTAAGGAATTCCTTGACCAAGAAAAACTTGCATGTTAATTATTATAACCAATATGTATTGCTTAGGTAGAACAATGATTTTAAAGTACAACTATAACCTACGTAGCTAGATGCAAACGGCTAAAGCAATCCGCGTCGCCAATTACTGGGCACAACAAATTTAAGACGCTTTACCATCGACACGATAAGAAGATCTCAATACCATGTTTCACGTGAATAAATTAATTTGATTTGATTTGAGTAAATGTCAAATGTGAACGAGTTAGTGAAGATACGTTCACGATCAAGTAATCACTTTGTACAGGCTTACAAAATAACTTGTGCTTATTTTTTTGCATAGTTATATTAGTTTTCTTAATTGGTTTATACTTTCATAAAGAAATAATTAAAAAACCCTAAAATCACTTTACATACCGAATTCCTCTTGACCCTGCCTCTCCATAATTTGAAACCATGAAGCGATTTAATAGGGTCAATGCCCTATTAAATCGCTCAATTGATGGTAACAACCAATTAATGAAGTAGTAAAAGAAGTTAAACTTACTGTAATATGTTACACTGTGTCCGATGGGTATGTGCGGCGGGCGGCGTGGGGCGCAGGCGGCAGGCCGGCAGGCGGGCGGCAGGGCGGGCGGCAGGAAGCGGCAGTGCGCGGCGCGCGCGGCTGTCGACCACTCGCCCGCTGACCTCGCGCAGCGCCCGGCGGGCCACGTGCTGTCGCCGCACTCCGCGCTCCGCACTCCGCACTCCTCACGCCCAACACGAAAGCGCGCTAGTGAAGGTGCTCGGTTCACTTGCTCCAGCCGAAATAGAATTTACGAGCGTCGCTGGCAACGCAGACGCGGTACGTTCGAGCGCACGCGGCGGCCCCGCGCTGACACAGCTCGCGCCAGCAAGCGCTCGCCTCCGACACGTCGCTGCACAGACACACGTACACCACATTAGCCTGTAGGTAAAGTTACAAGACCACCACGTCACGCGGCGAATGTTGCGGTCTCACCGGCACTCAATGAGCTTCACGCTGCGAAATTGAATGAATTAAGCGCGCTACTAATTGACGCCACATATAGGTACATACACTACAAACGTTAAACTTTGTAAGTTGTAAAAAAAGACAATTATTGTGCGAACACGACAAACAGACTGTAGCCCAGTGTAAATTTTCACGCATTTCCATAACTCTATATTTTATGTGATTGTTTATTATGATCTGCAGCTTTTGTTTTGCATAATGAGGTCATTATACTCGCAAACGTTCGGCTGTCTGCAACAATACCGCCGAGATATTGTCGATTACCATAAAATAAGTAGATCATGAGTCTGTGTTCGTATTCGTCTACAAATTAGGTCATTATAATAATACACGGCATGGAAGTACCTAGTTCCATTAAAGAGCTCGTAGTCGTATCATAATCACATCGGTATCTGCCGTGTGCCAGGCCCAGGGGATTACATCTATTTTCGTCGCGACCTGTAAACAACGTTATCGTATTATGTACAAACAAAAAGATCATACATCTTTATGTCGCAGGGGCTCTAGTTAATTACCAATTTGATTTATGAACATCATGAAAAATAGGTCCGTGCACGATATTGTTTTTCGGTTAGTGATTCAAGGAAAGTTAATAAATTATGCTAGCCGGTGTTGTTATGTACAGCACAATAACGCGCTACATATTTTATGCCACAGCTATTTTATATTTAAAAGAACATTATTGAATACTGAACGATCGGATGAGACCGCGTATAATATTCAAAAATAATATTGTGTCTGGTTTTGCTGGCTGAGGGTTAATTATATTTTTAATATTTAATACTTTATTACTATTAAACTTGAAACAAAAACAAACAGTTACTTAGTTGCGAATTTTCCGAAGCTGCTTTTTGTCGTAGTCTCGTAGTACTGCTACGCATTCTTCAAATCTGTCGTAGCTCGAATCATGTTACATGTATCAAAAAAAAGTCACAACAGATACTTATTATTGTGCATTTTATTTGATACTTATGATACTTATATCTTGTAGGCAAAATGAAAGAAATATTTATTTATTAATTCTACAACGTGACAAAATTCCAGCAAGTCTTTCTTTATTGCGTTTATTAGACGACTTGTCGTAGTCGAACGATTGTCACTATTATAGATTACAACGCGTTAGACTTGTTAGCGTTGCCATGTTTTCTGTTTAGCTTGGCGCTGCATGTGTTAATTAAATAGGTAAGTAGGTACTTTTTATAAAATAAAACCACTCCTAAGTTAATTAAAATATCAAATCGTATGTTTAGTGTTAAATAGACTTTAAAATTAAAGCTAGAAGAACAATATATTTTTCACCGCCGTTACTGTCCCACTGCTGGACAGGGATGTCGGCCTAGTAGAATCGGATCGCGACAATAGTTCTTTTGCAACGCCACGATACTTTTCGCCAGAAAAAGTAAAAAAGTAAGAACATTGAGGAATGTTTAGCGTACTCCACGTATCCAAAAATAAGTGATGCTTCACACATATCTATCGTGTAAATCGTGTTAGATAGCGTCTGTGTGTTACGCCGGATAGGAGGAGATTTTCCCCGCGTCTGCCGCGGGTGCAATCTCACGCTTCACAGCTGAGAGCCCTCGGCTCAGCCCATTAATGATGACTCGGCGGCGTTTAGTTGATGCGAGCGCCTGTTTTACCCGGCTAGCTTTGCTTTACGAATCACACTTAACGCAATTACGTTATGTCAGCTCGATACACGTCACGAATAGAAAGTTGTACGTTTTCACCCTTGCTGCTCATCATGGACCGGTTGCTAGTCATAGCTGACTCATTTGTTAATTTGCTCTGTTCTGCTTACCAGCGGCGACACATGTCTACTGTCTACTTTACTTTGTATTATTTCGTGGTCAACTTTTATTGGCTATTCAAGTTATCATTCGTTTGATATATAAAATTATGTATGCTGTTGTTGTCAATCACACGTCACACATAGTGCGATTGAGGTTAACGCGATAATTCTAAAAGTCTCATAAATTTGATTTTTCGCTGTGTTATTAAGACAAGTCACTTCTATAAATATTACACATTAATTAAATCTTTTAATGTTCGATTTTATCCTGTAATGTACGTATCGATTTAAAGCTTGAATCTCGATGATATGACCATACATTAATTTGATACGACCTGATCTGATGCTGGTGCCAGAAGGTGAATACTTAGTAGAATTACTGGCTACAATACACAAAAACCGTACTCTGACTAATCTGTGCCAAAAATGCTTCCTCTCTTTTATATGTATAGGTATTCTTGCATTGCCTGCGGGGTTCCTTAATAATTATTCTCCTATTAAACTGTAACCCTGTACATACATTAAGGATGCAATAAAGTATTAAGGATTAATTAGTGGCTACAAGAACCTTCCTGGTTAAGTTATGTTCATTTGATTCGTTTTAATAAGTCCTACATAATAAAGTGTTTTTGTTTTTTAAACTAAGAAGGTAGGTAAATTCGATTATTAAAAGCGTTTATGTAGATTTTGTTTACTGATGATTAAATTTTTATATTTTTTTAATTGAAATGTGCCACGTTTTCTACGGAGACCATGTAAAGTAAAATTTTACTTCTAAGAATTATTGTATGGATTCAGCAGTCTTTTCATTTAATAGAAATAGAATCTTGACGCTACATTAAAACGTGATTCCACTCAGAAAGCTGAACGCTTTACGCACCAAATTCAACTCGTTTTCTTAATCTTTTTAAATCGTTTAATTTAATTAACTTATTTAATGAACCAACAAGAGTGACTTCCACAACAGTTACTTGCTTAGATAATATTTTTTGCAATAGCAATGTAATAGATAAATTTATGTGCCACTGCAAAATCAAACCATCTTCGAAATTTGAGGTTCATTATTTTGGGTTCTGATAAAAAAAGCAAAGGCCACATGGAACATAATAAATAAAGAAACATGTAGGCGTAAACAGAATGATCACTCTTACTCTCTTAAAATTGGGTATAAAATAATTAACTCACATGCAGAAGTTGCAAATGCTTTCGAGGAATTCTTTTCAAATATAGCCCCCTCTAAAACTAAAGAACTGGCTTCTTCTGCTGAACTAGCTGAACCGCTTCTCAAGTCGGGTGTTGATGAGTGAAAAACTCCATTTAATTTTAGACATATTAATCCTGATATACTAATAAAAACTTTCAAGGAATTAAACATGAAAAAAACTGAGGACTTATGGGGATCTCAGTCAATATTATCAATACAATTATAAATACGATAGTCCCTTATCTTACAATTATTTTTAATAAATGTATTGATGATAAACAGTTTCTTACTTTAATGAAATTTTGTAAGATAATTCCTTTATATAAATCAGGCGAGAAAAATGATCCTTCAAGTTTTCGACCAATTTCAATTTTACCAGAACTTAGTAAAGTTTTTGAAAAAGTAATTTTCAATCAACTTTTATCACACTTTGTCCTCAATAAATTGTTACAAAGCAAACAATATGGCTTCACGAAAGGTAGAAGCACTACAGATGCTGGAGTTGCACTCTTGAAACACGTGTTTGATGCTTGGAAAAGTACGCAGGACGCTTTGGGAGTTTTTTGTGATCTTTCTACGGCTTTTGATTGTGTGGACCATCAAACTTTACTGAACAAACTTAGACACTATGGTGTTTCATGCGATGCCTCAGATTTAGTAAACTCTTATCTCACAGGCAGAACACAAAAAGTTTGTATCAATGGAGCTGAGTCTTCTGGGTCGCCTCTTACTATGGGCGTGCCGCAGGGATCGATATTAGGGCCTCTGCTCTTTCTAATTTACATAAATGACCTTCCATCTTTTACGAAAGACCTCTGTGAGACAGTGTTATTTGCAGATGATACTTCATTGATTTTTAAAATCAAGAGAGGTAAAGACTCATTTGACGATGTAAATAATGCACTCTCGCAAGTATTGCATTGGTTCACCACCAATAATCTTATGCTCAATGCAAATAAAACAAAGTGCATTAAATTCACAATGCCCAACGTAAAACTTGTCTCAACACATATTACTGTAAAAGATGAACAACTTAATACATCTAGTTCCACTACATTTTTAGGAATCACTTTAGATTCCCGTTTGCAATGGGGTGCGCATATCGAGACTCTGTCGGGAAGACTTAGCTCTGCGGCTTATGCCGTGAGAAAGATAAGACAGCTGACTGATGTTGAAACTACAAGATTGGTGTATTTTAGCTATTTTCATAGTATAATGTCATATGGAATATTGTTATGGGGCTCAGCAGCAGATATTGAATCTATATTTGTACTGCAGAAGAGAGCTGTACGGGCAATTTACGGCCTTGGACCCCGAGACTCCTTAAAAGAACTGTTTAAAGAAATTAATATACTAACAGTAGCATCCCAATTTATTTATGAAAATATTATGTACATCCGCAAAAACCTGTCCTTATTCCTTAAGAAAAGTGACATTCATAATCTTAACACCCGCAATAAGAACAAGCTTGCCGTTCCCAATTTCAGACTGCATAAAGTGGGTAATTCGTTTATGGGAAAATGTATTCGCTTTTTTAATAAATTACCAGCGTCTATCGTAGAACTGCCCCTGTAAAAATTTTAATCGCATATTAAAACAACTTTAATGAAAAAAGGATATTATACTGTAAATGATTATATGAATGATAAAAATATTTGGAAATAAATACTGCCCTGCTCGCACAGGTACATTTATCTTGTAATGTAAAATATATACTATTTAAAAAGAGGCTGACAAAAGTGACCGATTTTCTTGCGCTACTTCTTCTCGGCGCTAGCCCAAAATTGTCCCGAAGTAATGGTAGGGAAAAAAAATATTGGGACGTGTAAAAGCGCTTAGTTTAAGCCTATTTACAGAAATAAATTGGTTTTAATAAGAAATAGACCATTAAGATGAGCAGTAGCAAGTTAAAGCAAAAAGTAGAGATAATAAATACTCTACTACTTACTTGTCGACCATTGCTCCAAGGTAATTTACACGTTTTAAGTAATAAGCAATTGAATTGAATAAACTGTGCTTTTATAGTGCTGACGAGGCGGATTAACTTGCCAAAATAGGATCACTCGTGGGTTCCGTTCCTCAAAAAGCAGCTTTGTAAACACCAGCCCTAAGTTGCAAATTGTAGAACAACAAGCAGGAATATAATTTATCAGCCTCCTCCGATATATTGCGAAACTTCGTAAACACACCATCCAATAATGTTGTTTCTATGTTTTTAAATTTAAATTAATATTGTAATTTATCGATGTCACTAATTACCAAAAGTTAAGACAACTGTTTGAGACCTTATTATTAGATGATGACGCGTAACAAAAAGTTATAGATTCGTATTACCTACCAACATAAGGAAATTAAATATGGGGAAGCTTTGTCGATGTGTAGATTAGATAGATTACTTACTTCTACAAGCTATTCTAAAGCAACCCTTTCACGGGTCAGTGTAGCATCGTCTCGAAGGGCAGAGGCCATTCATGTGCCAGCCGAAGCCGCAGTTGACGAGATTGGGTCTAGTTGGCTTTGTTTAAACAACAAACAAATTGTTAATTGTACGACGCGTCGAGTCCACGCGCAAACACCGCACAGTATCAGCGGAGATATTAAAGCTTTCACTATATGACTCAATCAAGTCTCAATGATTCGGCTTTAGTTGTCAACCAGATTAATATTCAGTCATTTAATTATGCTGCGAAATAAGCAAAGGCTGTTTGATATTGGGATGAGTTTTTTATCACAATATATTGTTTTAAACGTTCATGGTCACTAACATTAGAATGTATAGTAAGTTGATGAGTTACTCCGTGATCATGGCGCTTGCAACAGTGCCGAAATATCGGGAACTCAAAAATAAGGTACATGGTAGCAATCTCGTAAAAAAATATTTTTATCACAAATTAAAATAATGATGCTGTTGTGGTGTTAGGCCTTTGTATTTACTCGCGACTTCGAAACATTTGGGTTTTTCACTAATTCACACGCAGCTAGCGAATGTCAATCCTTGAATGTGTGTATAATATCAACATACTCGTTAATCATCCTGGTGATTTATATCACGGCGCATGGTGCGGATAGGTTATAAGTACATAGATTAAAAAGTAATGTTGATACAAGAAACACTTGAGCGATGAGTCGTCTCTCCAGCGGCGCGATTAATACGCGTCCATGAGCGAATCATGTTCGCGTCGCTGCGGGAGTCCTGAGTTCGGCTATACGCTTTTTCTTAGTATTCACACAAGCAACCGTTTTAGGGAGAGAGTCACTTGCCAGGAAAAGTGTACGTGACGAAACGCGATTACACGGACGATAGGTCGGCCGTGATAAAAGCAATAATTCAACCGTTGAGGAAGGATAAAGGGGTCAAAAGATACGATACGATTGATGAAGTACCTACAGTTGCATCACATTACCAACTCGGGTTATGAAAGAAGCGCTTTACCAAACTAAAATAATTTTACATGAAAGTTATCAAGAGCTAGAATTGGCTAGACAGACTGATAGAATGATAGGTAGGTACTTTTTTGGCAGATACAAATGCTTTTAAACTTTCGCGTTGCCTAATTTAAAACCCAAAGAAACGGGAATTAACGCGTATTAATTTAATTAATTATGATCGAGTTAATTCCCGTTTCATTGAGTTTTAAGATACAATTGCGTTTCAAATTAATTAAAAAACTTATTAAAAGTTAAAGTAAAAAAAATACATTTGACCGCGTTGTTCTGTTTCTTGTCAAGTTGTTACTTTGTAAATAGTTTTTTTCTTAAAACAAGTACGTCTTCTATGAAACTAGACACGGCAAGTCTGGCTATTCAGTCTGGGTTCATTTAGAGCGATTGATATTTTACATTCGTAACCTCATTGGATAGGGAAACCAGATAATATTTGGATCATTGATCCAATAAAGCTTGAAACTATAAGCTTATTAACCTGTCAACCCTGTAAAACGATACATACCTAATGTAGAAATATTTCGACCGCTCGGCATCCAATAACTTAATAATTAAGCCATTGACTTATTTACTACTTCGTAAATTAAGCCTTCTTATCACTCACGGCAACAACTTATCATACTAAAGTTTCCGTATTATTGATAAGAAGGGTATCTCATATATAAAGGTACAAAGAAACTAGTAAGAAATTGTAAGAAGTAAAATAAAGTACAACTACTCACGTATGGATAAAGTAGCATTATGAGAAAAGTTTCGGCGCGACTCGTCAAAGAACCCTCAAGCATCGGGCTTGTTCACCCGAGCGCGCAGAGTAGTAGATGATATGTCGCAGTCGGATTGTATATTCCGCCGTATTACAAACTAACTAGCTCTTTTACAAAACGGTGGCGTTTTGCAATACGGCGGATTGTCATGACGATGTGTTCTCCGATATGACGTCTCACGTTTAGCTGCATCATTGTACAATCCGCATTTTGTAGGGTGACGGGTTTTTTTGTTAACATAACGTCATATTATTACACCAATTCCGCTATACACCATACTCTATAGCCAACTTAGGTTTTGACGTGCAGTATAACCTATGAATCTAGTTATTATATGTACGGCTTTTTACAGTTCAATATTGCAATGAATATAAATTATTTTGCTGCACAATTATTAATTTCATAATATTTTTGAATATTTTCGTTATCTAATCCACTATTTGGTCCACTTTTACGCACCATAATTTCTCTGTCATACGCCATTTTTGTTGTTGTGACTGACAGCACCGCGAGTGTTGAAAATTGGTACTATAAATTGCCATGGCGGCGGCGCCGAATCACAAAACGCCTAGACGTATTGAATAACGCGAGAAGCTCGTATTCAATGCGGCGGACGTTCACTACGGCGTTATGCGATCCTCCGTATCGTCGATCCGCCGTATTGAAAAACGCCTCCGTTTTAAAAAACAGCTAGCTTATTTGTAAAACGGCGTATTATGCAATCCGACTGCAACAGATATAACGAGTCGGGTTGTCCGCCCGTCGGCCCGCGCCCTGTCGGACACCCTCAATTACCGGCCACGTGATCATACGTGACGAAACGAGATTACGCCACTAAGCTCTCGCAGACGCGCCGGAAATAAACACAATTCAGCGGGATTTCATTTACTCACTCAACCCTCATATTACACGCTATGGATGATGATGACATATCCATTTCAGAAGCTTGGAGATACCTAATCAAGGCGATTAATAACGGGCTGTTGTTTGCGGGTGCTTACACACCACGGCCGTTTATTGGGCGGCGGGCTGGGCGGGCGGCGCGTGATCCCACGTGACGGAACAAGATTAGGGCAAAGCTCGACCGCCGTGCACCGGACACGTAGAGCGGTTGGAGGTGCAATTCAGGATATCATAGGATCGCGATAAATATGTAGAACATTGAAATACGGATTTGTCGAAAATTTATCGGAGCGTTTATTGCTTTTCTTTGTATAATGTTTTGTATATTTAAGTCATTATGTAATAATGACGACCGTCTGGTGTATTGGTTCGCGCTCAAGACTACAAAGCCTGGCGGTTGCGGGTTCGAATCCCGCAAGGGGCAAATGTAAGTGTGATGAGCACGAACATTTGTAAACGTATTTAAGTATGTTTATCCGTTATCTAGTCGCCATAGTACAAGGTATGCTTAGTTTGGGGCTACCAAATTGGTGTGATTGTGGAAAAAAAAGTTTAATGTAAAATAAGGCAAGCTAAAAAGTGTCTTTGTATTTTGAATAAATTAAAATTAAAATGAAACTTGGCACAATTCGAGTACATACTACGAGAGCATTAGGATACTTTCTTCGTCCCAAAATTCAACAAGGCTTCCTTGGGAGAGAAGATAAAGATCTCATGAACCGTGATAGCTAGACTTGAAATTTTCACAGATGTATTTATGCCGCTATAACTAAAAAACAGAATACAATAAATATTTAAGGGGGCTCCCATACAACAAACGTGATTTTTTTTGCCGTTTTTATAGATAATGGTACGGAACCCTTCGTGCGCGAGTCCGACTCGCACTTGGCCGGTTTTTTGACAAACTTGACCGCAGACCACAGCGTTGAATAATGTTGAGATATAACTACCAAACATTCTGTAGTCCACGTGAACGAAGTTGCGATCACAGCTACTAGAAGAACAATAAAATAATATATAAACCTCGTGTCAATGAAACCAATTCTCTTTTGTATGCTTTTGCTTAACTCAGGGTATAAATAAAGATACATAAAATTAAATTTTATAACTAACTTTAAAGAATTTTGAAAAAAATCGAAGTTCACAGTTCACAGTGTCGAAATAAAAATTAATTTGATTTCGTACGACACAACAGACCTAAGAACATCCGCCATCCGAGAAGAGCTCGCAAGTTTATTTTATGACCATTTTTTCCGCGCATCGCGATTCGCGGCTAAGCTCGCGGATCCCTGCCTCGGGCTACTCAATGGATAGTTTATCTTAGCTTTCTATTTTTACTCGAATTAATGAAAGCTAGTAATAATGTAAGCTAAGTCATGATCTCGCGAGCGTCTGCTTCTCCGCGAAACTCCGATAGTAATAATGGCAATAAATCATCTCTGTATTTTGTTTTAGAGTTCACAACTGGCAACTACACTACTGTTACTACCTTGGTTTCTTTTTAAAACGGTTGAGCAGCACAAATCATTCGTCGACAGAGCTATTACGAAATAAAAATTTCGTTCTATGCATGTTAGTTTAAAAAGTCATCATCCATTCATCCGCAGTTGAATAAATGTTAGTCAATATGACGACCTCCGTAGCCGAGAAGCGAGCACGTCGGACTTGGCGTATCCATCTCAGAGGTCTCGGTTTCGATTTCCTGTCGGGTCGATGTAGAAGAAAATGAACTTTTCTATACTGTCTCGGGTCAGGGTGTTGATATCGTCATTTTTTGTGATTTTCAACCGACTTCAAAAATGGAGAAGGTTCTCAATTCGACTAGGACGTTTTTGTAGATATTTTTGCTACGCGATATTATGGACCGATTTCAAAATTTCTATTTTGTTCGAAAGTATCTTATTCCCAAGGTGGTCACATGTTTACAGAATTAAAGGATCGGAAGTTGGAATCACGGGGAAATCAAGGAAAATCTTTAAAAAATATAGGCACAAGCCTTATACTTATATATTACCATAGCTTGAAAATAAAACTTGACGGTGTATTGAAATCTTAAGACTAATGTTCTTACAAATAGACGGTCTGATTGATAGATAGGGTGGCTAGTTGGTATGACACCTCTTAACAAATGGGGAATGGTCTTGGGAATGGCTTACTTCATCAAGCCAATGGCATCCTTGAAAACATTTACGGAATTGCAGGGAAGGGTGGAGAAGACAACGTACAGATAGGGATGGTCTAGTGTGGAGGTTATGGGTATGGTGTGGAGGTTAATGTGACTTATTTACTGTGCCGTGGGCGTGTGTGTAATTAGCAGTACTTAATCAATAGCAAATTGAACAAATTAAGTAGATTGAAATTGGAATAGAATGAACCCTACTGCTGATGACGTGGGGCCGGGCAGGGAAAATTGTTAGTGTGTTCGTATCATAAATGTTTATCTTTTCTCTGTGCAGTTTTCACTACTTATACTTACTTGACCATTACGTACTTACTTTACCATTTAGTTGGATCAATTTGTCTCTCTGTCTCTGAAAATGTTTCCGATGCTTGGCCTGACCGCACTAAAATTGCATTGTAGATGTTTCTTAGTTAGTTAGTTGTTAGTAGACCTTGAAGTTTAGCTATTGTTTGTTTGTGCTTCTATTAAGCATCATCCCCATTGTAACGCATATGCGCAGTGCCGGCAGTCGTATAGTCTCGCCACAGTACCTAGGTATATATATCTAGTCTTGACAGCTGCTGACGTGAACTAGTAACCAGAACTGCTACTAAATCATACACATAATTTTATGCTGCAGCGTGATTATTTCGGAGAAGGGCGAACGTTACGTCTATCAAATATTAATCAAAACATCCGAAGACACCCACCGTCTATTAACGGCCCTCGCTGAAGCGAAGCGGAGCGAAATCGTTTAATTATTTTATGAAACGATGAACGCTCGAAGGAATACACAAAACATTTTTACGATGCAGAAGCAATAAATAAGTAGCTTTGAACTCGCGGCGTCCGGCTTACAGAGGCTGGGGGCGCTCGGTGCCGGCGCAGCAGGTCGGATGGCGCGCGCGCGGTGAGCGGCGCCGCGGCCGCGCTGGAGCCGGCGCGCACGCTGGAGGCGCTGCGGCGGCACTCGCGGCAGATCGCCGCGCGCCGCGCCCGCCGCGTGCAGGTGTGTGTGCGCCGCCTGCCTCGCCCGCCTCGCCCGCGCGCCCGCACGCCACACACTCACGCGTCACGTCCGCTTTGTTTCAGTTCACGGAGCGGGCGCGGGATGGCGCACGCAGCGGCGACGGCGCCGGTGAGTGTTGCGCGCTGGCCGCATCGCCGCTAAATATATCCCCGTCCGCATTGCGGCGCCGTGAGCGCGCGAGGTGAGCTCCCCGCCGCGTGCGCGCGGCGCCCGGCGGCGGCTGCGCCCGCGCCGCGGCCCCGCTGACCCTGTGTCTTGTGCAGACAGCGGCGGCTCCGAGATGTCCGGCGGCAGCGGCGGCGGCGGCGGCGGAGGCGGTGGCAGCAGCGGCGGCAGCGACGCGCGGCGCCCCTCCACCTGTCGCGTGGAGCTGGGCTCGCTGCTGGCGCCCGAGCCGCGCCCGCTCGACAACAAAGTCAAGGTGCGCACCCTTTGTATCTCGCAGGCTCTCTGCCTAATGAACCTCGCTCCAAAAACCGAATGCACTAATTACAGAGATGAGCGCAGGAAACCGATCTCGATGAATTAGATAACCTCGTCTAAAACAGCGCATTAAACTGTTAAAAGTAGGTATACGCCTACCGCAAGTGCACTCGGCTTCAGAAAGCGATCAATCGGGCATGACCGCTCGATGCGCTCCTGGGTGTGTCACTTCGTGTCAGGAAACTAACAACAACAAACGAACGATTACTGTTTTCACTGTAATCAATATTAATCAAATCCGCCTTGGAACGCCCACAATGGAAGGAAATCAATTAATCTTATGTAGGTACTATACATTTATGTAGATGCATTCTATTCGGAGCTTTAATTACTGCACGATGAGCATAACTCTGTTGTTTTGGTAACACTAAAACACGAATGCCGGAAAGGGTTACATACATTATTAGCGTATTTACATAATGCTCTCGTGTGCGGTCTCACGGGGAACACCTCGTTGCGGGTAGTCAGCGGCGTCGGCGCTGTTGGCGCGCGTAATGGTGCTCATTTGGGGTCCCGCGGGGAAATTATTTAAACGCGCATCAGCCCGCAGGCCTACGCGGTCGCGGCGCGCTTCGTGGAATTGTTAAATATTCATCAAAAATACATTACCTCTATCATAAGCCAATGCTTGATACGAGTAATAAATATCTAATAAAATGATTTATGTCCTTTAAAGCATCTGTTGCTGTCACACGTCACCTACGAATTATGTTAATCTTACTTAACTTTAGGTACCTACTACCATAGAGAAAAAAATATACTGTACTAATATGTGATTAATTAATTATCTGAATCATTATTCATTATTCCTAAGGGAATAGAGTATTCATTCAGATAATTAATTGGAATATGTTTATTTTGCTCTACCTGCGGACATAATCTGGTAAATCATAGAGTTAACATTAAAAAATTGTGACCGTGTGTTCAAGCAAATCATCCTAAATTTACCTATTTTATCAATGTAAATAAAAGATTCAACATGACGAAAGTCAAACGTTAAATACCCGCAGACAAACGCCAGTCGTAAATGCTTACTCATTTACACCATTGTCTGTGTTTACGTTCTATCTATGTTAATTTAAACATCATATTCATCGGTTTGAGTACTCGACGAAAGCTCTCGCGCGAGTCTCAAATTAGAGTCCGAAACGTGTAAACATTTACATAAAAGAAGTAGGTATTTCATCGAACCGGACGGGCCGATTAATCGGCGGTGTCGAGCCCGCGAGTCGCTTCACCCGCCCGCGTCCTTCCGACGATCGGCATTTGCATATGCGAGAGTAGCCACGGGAGCGAAAATAACGATCACCTTTTACAAACGGTCAAGTTATTTGCAACAAACGATAGTCTGTAGAAGGAGGACTCCGACCGTACGCGGCGCGAGGCGCGACCTCCACGACCCATTTTCATAATGAGCGGCGTGGGCGTCGCGCGGCGGCGACGGCGGCGGCGGCGGCGGACGCAGGCTGTCGCCGCGGCTCTCTTATCAACAAGTGACCTACTTCACGCTTATCGCCGTCATCTCTCCATAACAAGACGGCTGCATCGACACATTTACACATACAAAGGATGTCAGCGTCAAATGTGTAGGTTCTCGGGGTTTGTTTTCGTCTACTCCTACAGCGTCAACAACAGTTTGCATTTTCTAATAACGATCAGTCCTACTACACGCCTCTTGTAAATACAATTTGCCTGCTTTCAATCAAATTAATGACCTCTTTCCAACTCGGTCAATTTATCGATTTCAATCCAATTTTCTCTAACCTTTCACATAAACCGACCTAGTCTCGGTAGTTTCAAAGGAAAATCGTAGTTTGAGCGAACGAGACGAGCACGGGGTGAATAATCGTTTGTGTGGACGAACGTTTCCAGCGGCACAGCATCCATGGGATGACCGAGGAGGAGAACGTGGTGCGGCCGCACCAGGAGATGGCCGTGCTGTCGCTGGACGAGAAGAAGTACCTGCTGGGCGTGGAGCGCGGGGACGTGGCGGGCACGCGGCGCGTGTTGCAGCGCGCGCGAGACACGGGACACATCAACGTGGACTGCGTGGACCCGCTGGGCCGCAGCGCGCTGCTCATGGCCATCGACAACGAGAACCTCGAGATGGTCGAGCTGCTGCTCGAGTTCGGCGTGGAGACGCGCGACGCGCTGCTGCACGCCATCTCCGAGGAGTTCGTCGAGGCCGTGGAGGCGCTGCTCGACCACGAGGAGCGCTCGCGCAAGCCGGGCGAGCTGCACGTACGTACATCTATTTTATAAATAAGTACATCATTATAATAATTTACTGATTTTACTTTTATTACGGCCATTAGGTTATTCGTTAGTAGGTACTCCGATTTTTTATTTTAAATATTGGACAACATCACTTAGCTACATTGCTCTGCCTTAAGGTAAGTAACTAAAGCACTTGTGTTATAGAAATCAGAAACAACGACGGTACCACAACAACACGTTTTTTACATTGACCCGACCGGGGATCGAACCCGGAACCTCAGAGATGGCGGCGCCATTTACAGTCCGGCGTGCTCGCCTCTCGGCTAAGGAGGTCGTCGAATTGATTCGAATCTTTACGGCATGCTACGCAGTCTTAGCATGATCGCAATGCGTGTGATATGAGCGAGTGATCTGTAGCACAGCTTCTAAGTCCAGCAGTAGACAATGATGTCAAGTTGTTAACGAAATATTTTCCTGATAATAGTAACATTTTTGCAGAGTTGGGAGGCGCTACCGCCGGAGACGGCGACGTTCACGGCGGACATCACCCCGCTGATCCTGGCGGCGCACCGCGACAGCTACGAGATCATCAAGCTGCTGCTGGACCGCGGCGCCGCGCTGCCCGTGCCGCACGACGTGCGCTGCGGCTGCGACGAGTGCGTGCGCTCGCGCAGCGACGACTCGCTGCGCCACTCGCGCTCCAGGATCAACGCCTACAGAGCGCTGGCTTCGCCCTCACTCATCGCATTGTCATCAAAGGTAACTTAAACATCCAAATGCTTTTATCCTTTTTAGAGTATTTCATGTTCTCAGAGACAGAACGAAAATAGTCGAATTTCAACCTAAAACACATAAAATGACAAAAACGTGCGTGCAAATCACTTATACCAATTAAAGGGTAAGTGTAAGCTAATTTACAATCGTCAAATAACAACCGTCCTAACTATCTATTCAGCCAATTGCAATCCCGTTTGGGGGGAGGCTGCTGGAAGTAAGCCTCCCCCAAAACGCTCCAACCATTGCCAGCCATTTTCCTAAGGTTGTCGGTTCATCGGGGGGGCTAGGGGGCACGTTATCGTCACTCAGCGAGCTATGGAAAGATCGATGCTCAGGATTTCTTTATGGGATAAAATCCGAAACGAGATCATCAGGCAAACAAAAGACTAAAGTAAGGACATAACTTATTCCAAAAATGAACAAAGCTTAATGGGCTGGCACATCTGTCGCAGAACCGATGAAAGGTGGAGTAAACGGGTTCTCGAGTGAAGACCACGCCTTGGTAAACGTAGTATAGGACGCCGTCTTAGCATTAAATGTAATATTCCAGGATCCAATATTAACCGCGTTCGAGCTATCGTGGGAGCTGCGGCGGCTGTCGGCACTCGAGCACGAGTTCAAGACGGAGTACCAGGAGCTGCGCGCGCAGTGCCAGGAGTTCGCGACGGCGCTGCTGGACCACACGCGCACGTCGCACGAGCTGCAGGTGCTGCTCAACCACGAGACGGGCGCGCCGCAGGCGCCGCTGCCGGAGCCGGGCGCGCCCGAGCTCATGCGCCTCTCGCGCCTCAAGTTGGCTATCAAGCTGCGCCAAAAGAAGGTAACATCGACAGGAAAGAATGGAGTTACCCTTCAAAAATAAGTAAAGTAAAGTATGCCTATACGTACCGCTACGAGGTGGTATGGGTCATAATACTCCACCACGCGGGCTCAGTGCGGATTGGTGGAGGGGTGTTGTAAGGCCAGTGACAAAAATTTTATTGGTTTTTTCTTACTGTCAGATGTAATCAAGCCGCCGTAAGGCCTCTGACTAGGCTTTACGACTAATATAAAGTGATATCAGCCGAGACCAACTTTTAACGTGCCTTCCGACGTACGGAGATGCTCGTGCTAAATGTCACTAAATATGGTCGGAATAGTCAGTACCTATGGTCACTCATCCACTCACAACCGCGGTGTTGGTTGCTTAACTTTAATAATCGATACCAAAGCGCTACCGCCACTGAGCTACGAGAACCCTTCAAAAATACTAGTATACCCAATTTCAATCTTTAAAATAAGTAGATCTTGCCATAAACCAAGACAAGTTTTCTTATTTCTTCATATGTCGCATGATAACTAAAGTATGTGGGGTTACAATGACGGCACATATAGCAAGTTCAATTGCGATGTTTTCCCGGTCCCCGAACCCTCTTTCTTGTCCCTGTAATGGCGGCTGCACACGCAAATTGCCTTTACCTTTAAAAAATACAGAATCGCCACAAATCGCTAACGACGCGAAAAAAAGGAAGAAACAGTGAACGAAAAAAGAATGTTTGTTCCATAATGCAGTTCGTGGCGCACCCGAACGTGCAGCAGCTGCTGGCGTCGATCTGGTACGAGAGCGTGCCGGGGTTCCGGCGCAAGAACATGCTTCTGCAGGCGGCCGAGATGGTGCGCATCGGCGTCATGTTCCCGCTCTACTCGCTCGCCTACATCGCCGCGCCGCACTCCGCCGCCGGCCGCACGCTGCGCAAGCCCTTCATCAAGTTCCTCTGCCACTCGGCCAGCTACTTCATGTTCTTATGTATGTATTTAAGAATTACATATACTCGTTTAATAATAATAAGCACTCTCCTGGGCACTTATACCACGGTCCAAAATATGGCCACATCTTTAGGTACTTAATATTATCAGCTAGTCATGTGAAGAAGCGGTACAAATGAAACAACGGTCGTTCTCCAACTACTAACTAATTTACGATTAAATGAATATCTAGCCCCGAAATAAGCGAAGCTTGTAGTATGACAAATGCTGGTGCTCCTCTAAAACATTTGCCCTTGCGGGATAGAAACCTACAAAAGCCTTTGAAGTCCGGAACATGAACCACTACACAACAGGCGGTCGGTTCGTATTCGTGGTATTTGATACCAATTTGCATTAAATGAAATGACTAAACCACGCCGAATTGTAAATAGTTGTATTGTCATAATTATTGATTTCTTTTTCCAGTTCTACTTATACTAGCGTCGCAGCGAATAGAAACGGCTGCAGGGGGCCTCCTTTGGGGCAGCACGCATACAGAGCCGCTGTCGCGGAGAGGCGCGGCGCCCTCGCTGGTCGAGTGGCTTATCCTCGCCTGGGTCAGCGGTATGTGGTTCCCTCCACTTGGTCAGGTCTAGTCCTTGGTCACGGACGAGTTTTAATGGTATTTTTCATGTGCAGGTTTGATCTGGAGCGAGGTGAAACAGCTGTGGGACATGGGGCTTCGGGAGTACGTTCACGACATGTGGAACGTTATAGATTTCGTCACCAACTCCTTGTATGTGGCGACAGTCGCCTTGCGCATCGTTTCACATTTTCAGGTCTGTTTTTAATTTAACACTCTTAAGAGGGTTCAGTCAGACTGGTGCTTAATGCGACCATGGTTTTATTTTGTAGGTGCGTCGTGAGATGGCGCAAGGATTGCAATGGAACCAACCTAGAGAAAAATGGGACGCGTGGGATCCAATGCTGCTCTCAGAGGGTCTGTTCTCTGCAGCCAACATCTTCAGCAGTCTCAAACTGGTTTACATCTTCAGCGTGAACCCACACCTCGGGCCCTTGCAGGTGTCCTTGAGCCGGATGGTGCTAGATATATTAAAATTCTTCGTGTTAGATATCCTAGTCATTTTTGCCTTTTCTTGTGGTAAGTACTGGTATTTTTGTGGCAGATTCGCTAACCAGATTCGGTGGTAATTTTTTACGTGTCGGTTACAGGTCTAAATCAACTGTTGTGGTACTACGCTGATATGGAAAAGAAACGGTGTACAATAGGAAACAATATTCCCGCAGCAAGTGGAACTTTGCCTGATCCTGATGCGTGTATCGTCTGGAGACGGTTTGCGAAGTATGTTAGCTTTACCTATTAAAAAACATAAGTTGTCAATATTGCGTTCATACTCTCCATAGAACACTAGCCCCTTTCGGTTTGTAGTCAGGAGCACAAACCATGGCCGGTCCGGCCCTCTAAATCTAATTCCTATGTACAATTCAGTATTCTGAAAGTGAATTTCTATTTGTTTGCAGTTTATTTGAGACGATGCAGACGCTATTCTGGGCGGCGTTCGGGCTGGTGGACCTGGACTCGTTCGAGCTGGACGGCATCAAGATCTTCACGCGTTTCTGGGGCATGCTCATGTTTGGCACCTACGCCGTCATCAACGTCATCGTGCTGCTCAACCTTCTCATCGCTATGATGAATCATTCATATCAACTCATATCTGTAAGTCTGTTCCCATGTTTACGCCGTCTCCAAATTCCAATTCAACGTTGATAATCTACCATTCACCAGAGTAAGTATCTGATAAAGCGTGATACAAGACCATATAATAGGGTAGGTATAGGATTGCGAGACCTATTCAAGAGTTCCTAACAGATATTCGTTTGTAGGAGCGTGCGGACGTGGAGTGGAAGTTCGCTCGTAGTAAGTTATGGATCAGCTACTTCGAGGAAGGCGGCACGGCCCCGCCGCCGTTCAACGTGGTGCCCTCGCCCAAGACGCTGCTGTACGCGTGGCGCTGGCTGCAGCGGCGCATGTGCGGCCACGCGCGCGCCAAGCGGGAACACATGAGGACGATACGGGTAACACACTCACATCCACAACGACCTCCGTAGCCAAGAGGCGAGCACGCCGGACTATGGACTATGGCGTCGCCATTTCCGATTGTAAAAAACTATATTTTCTATATTATCTCGGGTCTTGGGTGTTGTGGGACCGTCGTTGTTTCTGGTCTCTATAAAACAAGTGCTTTAGATACTTACTTTAGGATCAGAACATTGTATGTGATGTTGTTTAATATTTCATCATCAGCCTATATCATTCTACTGTTGGACACAGGCCTCTCCAAAAGGAGGATTTTGTCATAATCACCACGCTTGGCAGGCGGGTTGGCGATCGCAGTTTGGCCGATGGTGGAGAGGAGACGCTGCTGCCCGTCTTCTTATGGCGGTTCTCCTGTAATCGCCTCTCACGACACCCATAGGAAGAGAAAGGGTGGTGCAATTCTTTTAACGTGGCACCACATGACACGTCCAATATTTATTTATTATTATTTATTTATTCACAACGAATCATTTTGTCTTCAATATGCCTGATACATTGCATGGATTTCGTATTTGAACAAAAAATGATATTTTTTTTTCAAGATTGGTTTTTCAACTTACTTTCTTTTTCCAGAGAAAAGCAAAACAAGCAAATGAACGAGATTTTAGATATCAGGTAAATGGGATATTATACGTTATTTAAATTACATTTGCTTCATGATTTAGTATCTCTTAGCGGATCTTGAATTGCTAAACCAATTGACTTGGTGACATTGGACTCTTGGTCTATAGTTTCTTCTTCAGCACAAGAACATATAATTTAATGGTGGTAATTAAAGTCCGGTGTTCTTCCAGGCAATAATGCGCAACCTGGTGCGGCGCTACGTGACGGTGCAGCAGCGGCGCGCCGAGAGCGGCGGCGTCACGGAGGACGACGTCAACGAGATCAAGCAAGACGTCAGCGCCTTCCGCTGCGAGCTGGTTGAGATCCTGCGCAACTCCGGCATGAACACGTCCACTGCGAACGCTGGCGCTCCTGGTAAGAGGATCCTGTTAGGCTAGTTGACACCAGCAATCAATTGACATACTTTTTATGAGCTGTCAAAACGCACCTCTTCCTTATAATTTGTATGGCGATATCGGATTATGACGTCACTGTCCACCAAACTCAACTGCCTTACTTTTTATCGATTTTGAAGCAATCCAAAATCTGTTTTTCTATCTGTAAATGATATTGATAAGTCTGAAATAGAGTGTTCGTTTTAATAAATGATACCCTAGAATTATTTAAGAATGGTGTTCAAATAACGTCAACCTTTTATTTAGTTGAAAAGTCATAGGTACATCACCTACGATTTGAGCATCGCAAATTGAATCCTCAAATAGGATATTTTAGTCTTCGCATTCGAGGACTAAGAACTTGAAACATTCTTCTAAATTGGGTGATACCATATGGAAATATAGGTGTTTCGTCTTTCCCAGGCGGCGGCGGCGGCAAGAAGAACCGCCAGAAGGAGCGTCGGCTGATGAAGGGGTTCAACATCGCGCCGGGCGGGTCGCTGGCGCCGGTGGACGAGTTCCTGGCGTCGCTGCACCACGAGCACGGCGGCGCGCACGCGCACCACGCCTCGCTCAGCGCGCTGCTGGGCGGCGTGCCCGGCAGCCGCCTGCGCACCAGCCAGTCCAGCCTGTCCGACGCGCCCGGCACAGGTATGCTGCCTCCTGTCCCTACGTGAAACATGACTGTAAAGCTGGCCCACCGACTTCACGTCACTGCTTGGGATTTCGATAAGGGATAAAATCCAAAACGAGATCATTAGACAGAAGATCAAAGTAACGTAAGACATAGTCCATAAATGTAGCAAGCTTAAGTGACTGTGGGCTGCCCACATCTGTCGCAGAACCGATGAAAGGTGGAGTAAACGGGTTCACGAGTGGAGACAACACCTAGGCAAACGTAGTGTAGAACGCTCCCCCCTCCTCTCTTTCAGCTCGATGGATCGACGACCTACGTAAGCAAGATGGCTGGTAGTGGCTTAATTAAAAAAAAAACCGGAAGATCGTGCTCTTTGGGGGAGGCTTTCGTCCAACACTGGATTGCAATAGACTGACACGATGGTTATTCGCTTCTAGAGACAAATGCTAAGTGCTCTAACCTTTACTAGTCTCTAGCTTCAAGTAATAGCTTCGTCATTGTTTGCGTATGTGTAGGCATCGGGACCGGCAGCATGACGTCGGGCGGCGGCGGCTCGACGCGTCGCAAGCCGGCGCCGCACAAGCGCCGCTGGGGCACCATCATCGAGGCTGCGCGTGCGGCGCGCGTGTCGCGCCTCATCGGCCGCTCGCGCTCCGAGGACTCCGTGTGCGACCACACCAGGCAGTCGCCCAGGTTAATTGATATGGAAACTCGTAAGGGGTCGTCCATTAATTACGTGAAGCTCGAAAGGGTCCCCCCTTCACGAAATATCACTAGGGGAGGGGTTAATTGTAGTTTTACGTAGTATAATTTTTTCTCTATGCTTGTAGTGAGATATCACGTGTATTTATTTTATCTTTGAACGCGCGATTTCTAAACCGAAAAGAGGTGCCTTAAGGATAAGAACTTTTCGGTTTTCACTCGCGTGTTTTGTAGTCTAAAACCTCACCACGTATCACCATGGGGGAGGGGGAGATAAAAAGTTACAAAAAATAACACGTGATTAATGGACGACCCCTAACGGAGCTCCGTGGCCGTGGAGTTCTGTTACTTAGGGAAAAGTAACCTTTAAGGTTATAAGTTGTTGTGCTGATAACATACCCGACCATTCCCGCTATTGCCGTGATTGACTCTAATTTTCACTATCAGTGGACATGTGGACATGTGGTTTATCACCTGACCTCTAAGCTGGGTGTTTAAGGCTATACGAGAGTTATAAAGTGATTGTATCGTACATGTGAGGTTTGTCAGTGAGATGTAAGGTATGCCTGTCGCAGCGGCAGCGAGCGCTCGGAGTCGGGCAGCGACTCGCAGCGCAGCCCGGAGCGCGGCGCGCTGCACCCGCTGAGCGCGCTGGCGGCGCTCAAGCGCAAGCGCAAGAAGTTCTCCGACTCGCGCCGGTCCGCCGCGGCTGCTGCCGCAGCTGGTATGTGATGATATAGTCTCTTCTTTAACGTTGACGACCTCCGTAGCCGAGAGGCGAGCACGCCGGACTCTAAATGGCGCCGCCATCTCTAAGGTTCCGGGTTCGATCCCCGGTCGGGTCAATGTAGAAAACGAACTTTTCTATATTGTCTCGGATCTGGGTGTTGTGGTACCGTCGTTGTTTCTGATTTCTATAAAACAAGTGCTTTAGCTACTTATCTTAGGATCAGAGCAATATTTATTATTTATTTATTTTAATTATTTTGGGCCTAATAGTGATCACGCCTTAGGGTATATCGGCCTTTCATCATCACCAGCCTATAACAGTCCACTGCTGGACACAGACCTCTCCAAAAGGACGATTTTGACATAATCGCCACGCTTGGCACGTGGGTTGGCGATCGTAGTTCGGCCAATGGTGGAGAGGAGACGCTGCTGCCCGTCTTCTTGTGGCGGTTCTCCTGTAGTCGCCTCCTACGACACCCATAGGAAGAGAAGAGGTGGTCCAATTCTTTTAAGCCGGCACCACACGACACAATCGGCCTTTATGTAAATTTAAAAAGTAATAGTAGGTACTGTTACGGAAGAGGGTACGGGATTGGCAGGAAACTTGGTACAAACCACACAAATGCCCGTTGAGTGACAGGGTCCCGATGTGGTACTGACGTAGTCTCCTTGTTTGACGCGGTCCTGTTGACAGACGACGACGACATGGTCCTCTTGACTGATGAACTTCCGGCGTGGTCCTCCCTCTTGACTGACGTAGCCTCGACACAAACCTCTTGGCCCGGCACTCCCAAGGTCCTCTTGGTGTTTTTTTTAATTGATACAGATTTACCAGCCACACATCAATAAACAGTACAGTTAAGAGTGATATGGGTAACACGTGTAAAAGATATGTCTTTATAGGTAAATACAGCGTTTCAAACAATTCACCAACTTAAAAATAAATCAAAAAATAAAAGGAGGTACCTAATGAACATAAGAAAAAACCAATGAAAATTTAAGAAACAAAACAAAGCTGAAAAGTTAATACATTTTCTTGTTTTACGAAGAATAATCAAGAATGAACGTTAACCGCACTGTAATGCATTGCATTGATCACTTCTTCACTTCCAAAAATTATTTTAAATATTTGTAAATGTTTTCAACGTCCGACATTTTGATCGTAATCTGTTAACTTGCATGCATTAATATGCAAAACGTATATAGGCGCCGAAGCGGCCCGTTCCCGCACGGAGGAGCGCGCCCGAGCCCCCGCGGCCGAAGCCCTACAGCGCGCCAGCTCCGTACCTGCGCGTGCGCCGCCGCCGCCGCCGCGCGCGCCGCCGCCCGCGCCCTCGCCGCCCGCCGCCACACGAGGCGGCAGTCGCGAGCCGCTGCTGGCCAGCCTCGATGACGACGCGCACAAGGTATTGCACTCACATTTATTTTGGCATTGAACGTCGCTGATGGCTCGTCCGCGGTCATCATCGTCATATTTTCAGCCACAGAACCTTTCAGCCCCATCGGCCGTCTGTTCTACGTACTATGTACCTCACCTACTGCTACTTTAGCTTGCCAATATATCGGACTATGTCAGCGACTTTTGTTCGTTCACGGATTTCCTCATTTCCAATTAGATCTTGCAAAGAATCGTAGCACTTCCCATAGTGCAACTTCGAGTTTCGTTATAAGGCCCATGGTAAGAGGGCATATTTCTGTTTCTGTAATACACATTGGTCTGTCCGCGGTGTCGGCAGCTAAAGTTCCGACCAATGCATTACGCGATGACGGCAGGTCAGGAGTGTATAGAAAGTATAGAATCGGGCCCAATACGCTGCCTTGTGGAACTCCTTTTTAAATTATTGTGTTCCATTGCTGGATAACAGTCTCTACAAGTCATAAAACTCTTGATTGGATTTTTTAATGACTTGATGATGATCTCCATGCTTGACTTAAGTGCCTATCGGAGAGTTATGTCCTCGAGATCAATAATAAATTTAATAAGGAGGTAATTTTTAAGTATGCAAATTAATCCGTCATGCCAAATGTGTTGAAATAATGCCTGAGATACGTTCAAAAAGGCAGCGGAGCAATATTTTTTGTTTGCTAAAAACTGTAAAAATTCTTTTTAATACAGGTAAAACCCCTGTTTCTAAATAGTGCTTATAATACTGGAACTGTTGCCAACTGTAAAAGCGTAAAGTAGAAAATCGAGTTAAACATAAGCGATTGCAACCAGCAGGAGGCATGCGGTCGGTGCGGATGCGACGCGACGGTGACCACGAGCGCGTGCTCGAGCGTGAGCGCGGCAGACGAGGAGCCTGCGGGTGTGCGTAGTGCACGTGCGAGTGCGCGTAGTGCGAGTGCGGGTAGTGCAAGTGCAAGTGCGGGCGCGAGTGCGGGCGGCACGTGCGGGCGCTGCGCGGCGCTGGCGCGGCTGGCCGGCGTCACGCCGCTGCACGGCCACGCGCCGCACCACTCCGCCGGGTGGCTCTAGCCGCACACTTGGATACGGCTGTGGAGCTTCAGCCGGATAACAACTTTGGCATCGCGCCATCTAGCGTCTCGATCGGCGAGAAAATCTGCGATTTAATGGCTATCATCGGTTACGGCCCGAGCGACCTGAATACGTCTCGCGATCTAAGTCGCAGAAGCCACACCAGGAGGCCTAGCACGATAGATTACCTTTCGTTCGGACGTAAATGACTAACGAAGAATGAAATTTGACCAACTCAATCTAGCCGCGTAAAAAAACCCGACCGTTTTCAATTGTTCATAAGATGGCAAATCTTTGATACTGGTGAATGGATGTTTTCATTTGATCGGATAATACGACCGAACGAACGATGCACTATCGTATTAGGTCTCCAGCCCCTGTAGCACCATCAACAAAACACGATATGATACGATATGATATAGCGATTTATTGCCTATTTACTTTCAAAATATGATAACATAGCCGCCATCTTGAACTTTTATTGAAACAGTAAGCATGTCCGTGCCGGCGACGTCACGGTTAAGCTCGCTTTTTTGATAAAAGTTCATATTTTGACAAAAAGTATGCGATAAATCGCTTTATCATATCGTATCATATCGTGTTTTGTTGTACATGCTAGAGGGGCTGGTTCGCCCGAAGTCCTTTATGTGATAACGTGGAAGCACAAAACTGTTCCGTTTCGTTTACAGTTCCCATAATTTAGTAAGCACGTAGGTACTGACCGAATTTAATAAACGTACGCGCATAGCTCCGGCTACCCGCGTGGCGACCGTGAAGCGATCTCAGTAAAATATAAAGTAATCGTCCGAGAAAATACACCAAATTAACGGTATGTAATACCTATAGTAATACTAAACGTTAGTTGTCGACGAGGGATGAATGATGGGTACTTTCGCGTCGCTGCGCTTGACGTTATGTGCACTCTACTATTTTAAGTATAACGGTTTTGTATCTTCACGACCAATTCTTCTAATGTGATATGCTTAATTAATAAGTATAGAGTTAAACAATAATTAATATGATTACCTACTTACTTGAACACAGAATAATTGCATACGGGATTGAATAAAAAATACTGTCGATTTAAAAACATTAGCGTCAGCGACGCGTCGCGTCCCAGTGTCATCATTGTACCTCTAAGATCGTAAGGGTAATAAAATATGGGTAATATTTAATAATGACACCAAAACATAGAGTAAATCAAATGTCATATTAATATAAATAGGTTATCTAGATGTTTATTTTAAATGTTCAGTTTAGAAATGGATTTAATAATGCTTGCGCCCAGGCCTCAAGCCTCGCCCGAGGCCCTGTCACAATTTGTAGCAATATCATTACTCTCGAATAACGCGACAATTAGCAGTTTGCACTTAAGGCTAAGCGCTCCTAATAGAAGTAAAGAATAAATATATATACACATAATATACTATCAAGTAGTCGGTAGATCTTCCTAATTATATTAACGAGGACATATTTTATTGAACACCAATTAGTTATGTAGTAAACGAAATTTTAAAATGTAGTTACATATTTATAAGTAAAATATTTTATATACCTACCTACGCGTAGCGTTGTACTTAGTTTAAGCGCTAATAAGTTACATAATAGTAAAGATGTGTTCCATAAAGTTTTCCAGTAATAAGTTACTCAGTCGGCGCACATTGAAATAGCGGTAATTACCTTATAAGTGAAAACGAACAACATGAAACAGGGATTTTTCAATGAAACATGTTATACCTACTTTCCTTGACCCGCGACGATCACCCCTGAGTTATAAGACACGTAGTTTAGATAGGGAGTAGACCTAGATAGGTAAGATAATATACATTTGACGCAATACTTATTGATTAAATCATATGTGATCACAAAGTTTTACATTCTTATAATATTATGATATATTCTATAAAGCAGATATGATTGGTTTATGTACTATTTATTACAAAGATAGTTTTAATAGTAAATTCAGTATAGAGCATTTTAATCAAAGCAATGTATTACGCGCACCCGACGAAACGAAGCGCTGTTTTCCTGAAACTTACTGGTGTAACTTTGGACTGTGGTTCGTCTATCTCTAAAGAATATTGCTTCTGTTGCAGCATTTAGAGTCAAAGTAAAGGTTTTAAAATACGATGTCGTAGCCAACAGGTTGAATCAGACAATTACATGGGTACTGCCGGCATTTAATGAAATGACTAGGCTGTTGAATGAAAGAACACTACTCAACGCATCTTAATTATTAATGTAACATGTTTGCATGTAAATAAAACAGGCTTAGCTAGCTTGAATAGCTAATCAACCAGTTGGCTGCAACAGTCATATCATAGCGCAAAAAGCCTGGATACTGCACCCAGAATCATATCGAAAGTGTATTTATTTGTAGACTAGTAATGTAGGTCCTAAAAGTTTGTACAACCCCTGCAAGTTAAAAATGGTTCGGCCTATTAGAAATTACGAGTAATATCTATTCGCTTCGTTTGGTCGGGTGCGCGAGTGTGCCCGCCGGGCGAGTGCAGCGCCGCGGCGGGCCGCCTCCAATCGTCATGAGCTCGGGTACCGAGGGGAGGGACAACCCAATGAATTGTAAAGTGCTATTAACACCCCTAAATAGGTGTTGGGATCAAATCTATCGTAGATAGTATCGATCTTCTTAAGCGAACGGCCATCCAGGCGCATTTTCATTGGTCGTTAGCGCCTGTATGCGGGGTACGAGAGATTTCTGTAACGCATGCCATAGGGCCCGTTTTTTTATTGGTCGTTTTTATGGCATGCATTAAATCGACCGAGTCATCGACCAATGAAAATGCACCTTCATAGACATATCTAAATTCCAGCTTGGAGACGCATTTTTTAAAGCGATCGATCGAATTCCAATTTGCAAACCCCAAGAATCGTGTACAATTTTGTAGTAGGGATTCGAATGCTTCTAAATACTCCTGTGCGTTTTCAATTTGTGAAGTTAGTTGCTGTGATTGTAAAAAACAATCAGATAGCAACATTATAAGTAAAATAAACCACCAAGTAACTACACTACAATAAAATCGTTTATTAAATACTTTAAATTATGACGATTATCGATCTCAACAACGAAATAAAGTAGATTATTCAAAAAAGTAAATATCGTAACTTTTTTTTGTTTGTGATACTTTTTTTTCGTCAATTACCTAAGCAATGTACGAATGTTTGAATATCTTATTGCTTATCCCCCCCCCCCCCCCCCCCGACCCGGCTCGCCTGCACGCATATCGTCCGAGTCGCGTGCGCAACAGAGGCCTTCACGCGCGTTACGAGCGGCAACTATTATATTTTGTAAGATTGTTATTTATTTATACATTGTATTTGTATATAACGGTGCGAACTTTAATAAAATAAGCACTATTTACCTTTGTCTTTTATTTATTTTACCCTGATCTATTTAAAACGATACTTTCAATGTAAATTTAGGTAGTAAGGGACATTTTTAAATGTTATTTGTTATTTTTAAAGGCCGGCACTGCAAATGGCGTTGGCAACGCAAACAAAGTCGCGGTGTTACCAATGCCCAATGAGCAAAAATCGATGCGATCGAATTGAGAAATTATATTGATTTCGATGCAACCCATGAGTTTGTGCTGACTCGATTTGAGTTCGATTCTATTGTCACTCGCTGGGCTTTTATGCCTAGTACATAGGCAACTACATATCAAATAAAAAACCGGCCAGGTGCGAGCAGAAAAAACGGCAAAAAATCTCGTTTGTTATATGGGAGCCCCTTAAATATTTATTTTTCTCTGATTTTTAGTATTTATTGTTATAGCGGCAACAGAAATACATCATCTGTCAAAATTTTAACAGTCAAACTATCACGGTTCATGAAATACAGACTGCTGACAGACGGACAGCGGAACCTTAGAAATAGGGTCCCGTTTTACCCTTTGGGTACGGAACCCTAAAAACATTAAACTGATAAAATATTATTGGCTGTATTGGAACTTGGGTTTTTATAACTAAGGTCGGATGTACGGATAAGTTCTGCATAAGTTCTGTATAGGCTATTGGTTACTTATCTTTAGGATCTGCGTCTGTATTTCCGAGTGCATATAACCTGACTCTCTTTAAGCTCAGAGTGAATAGGCATCTTCTGGGCAAGCTCGCTCCATCGTAGATCCCATCTATGCTCTAGAGCAAGATTGGGGTCAAGAGTAAGCCCATCTCAAATAAAAAAAATAAAAAACACTATTGCGTTGCACTACTTGACTACTGACACTGACACAATAATTCAAGCACTTGTATCCTCTACATATGTATATCTGTCATACGTACATTGCGAAACAGGTAAATAAATCAAACACGTCATTAATGAATGAGAATATATTACGCTACTTCTGAGTTACTTGACAAGTTAAATAATTGATTTACATTCGTAATTGTATAATTTACTTATTGCACATAGCATAGCGACCTGCGCGTATTTGGTAAAATTGCGTTACTTAATATAATTTGTTGGTAACGAATAACAAATCTAGTGACGTACCGAGTCCAGTTATTGTCTGACGTCACGATAAAGCTACGATGATAGCGTCTTCTGGTTGTCACTAGGTCAAACCAGTTTGAGCAAATGATAGTTGCGTATCGATGCATTCTTGGGGATTCAACCGGCTTATCTGTGAAGCAAAAAGTAAGAAAATCACATAGTTGTGCTACAAGGCATCAGTCAATACTTTTCCCTAAGGGTCTTCTAGCATACAATACCAAATCAAATTAAAAACAATTGATTTCTAAATTGAACCCAACCAGTCTGAAACCGTTTTAGTACAAGACAAATCACCATAATTTAAGGCGATGTCAGTACTACTAGCGAGTTGTCACTCGGATAGCGAAATATTGTAGGTTCGAATCCCACCTGTGTCAGTTGAAAAAATTAAAATAAAAATAGCACTGGCGACGCAAGGCTAGAGCTCGACGGGTGTGTAGTCGGGGCGCACTGACCGGCGAGGCAGGCTAGGCTAGAGCTCGACGGGCGTGTAGTCGGGGCTGGGCGGGCGCGCACTGACCGGCGAGGCAGGCTAGGCTAGAGCTCGACGGGCGTGTAGTCGGGGCTGGGCGGGCGCGCACTGACCGGCGAGGCAGGCTAGGCTAGAGCTCGACGGGCGTGTAGTCGGGGCTGGGCGGGCGCGCACTGACCGGCGAGGCAGGCTAGGCTAGAGCTCGACGGGCGTGTAGTCGGGGCTGGGCGGGCGCGCACTGACCGGCGAGGCAGGCTAGGCTAGAGCTCGACGAGCGTGTAGTCGGGGCTGGGCGGGCAGCGCACGGCGAGCTGCACGCGGCCGGCGCGCTCGGTGAGCAGCACGCCGCAGCCCCGCGCTAGGGCGCCGCGCTCGGCCGCTAACGCGATCTGGTTCACCACTGACCGGCGAGGCAGGCTAGGCTAGAGCTCGACGGGCGTGTAGTCGGGGCTGGGCGGGCAGCGCACGGCGAGCTGCACGCGGCCGGCGCGCTCGGTGAGCAGCACGCCGCAGCCCCGCGCTAGGGCGCCGCGCTCGGCCGCTAACGCGATCTGGTTCACCACTGACCGGCGAGGCAGGCTAGGCTAGAGCTCGACGGGCGTGTAGTCGGGGCTGGGCGGGCGCGCACTGACCGGCGAGGCAGGCTAGGCTAGAGCTCGACGGGCGTGTAGTCGGGGCTGGGCGGGCAGCGCACGGCGAGCTGCACGCGGCCGGCGCGCTCGGTGAGCAGCACGCCGCAGCCCCGCGCTAGGGCGCCGCGCTCGGCCGCTAACGCGATCTGGTTCACCACTGACCGGCGAGGCAGGCTAGGCTAGAGCTCGACGGGCGTGTAGTCGGGGCTGGGCGGGCAGCGCACGGCGAGCTGCACGCGGCCGGCGCGCTCGGTGAGCAGCACGCCGCAGCCCCGCGCTAGGGCGCCGCGCTCGGCCGCTAACGCGATCTGGTTCACCACTGACCGGCGAGGCAGGCTAGGCTAGAGCTCGACGGGCGTGTAGTCGGGGCTGGGCGGGCGCGCACTGACCGGCGAGGCAGGCTAGGCTAGAGCTCGACGGGCGTGTAGTCGGGGCTGGGCGGGCAGCGCACGGCGAGCTGCACGCGGCCGGCGCGCTCGGTGAGCAGCACGCCGCAGCCCCGCGCTAGGGCGCCACGCTCGGCCGCTAACGCGATCTGGTTCACCACTGACCGGCGAGGCGGGCTAGGCTAGAGCTCGACGGGCGTGTAGTCGGGGCTGGGCGGGCAGCGCACGGCGAGCTGCACGCGGCCGGCGCGCTCGGTGAGCAGCACGCCGCAGCCCCGCGCTAGGGCGCCGCGCTCGGCCGCTAACGCGATCTGGTTCACCACTGACCGGCGAGGCAGGCTAGGCTAGAGCTCGACGGGCGTGTAGTCGGGGCTGGGCGGGCAGCGCACGGCGAGCTGCACGCGGCCGGCGCGCTCGGTGAGCAGCACGCCGCAGCCCCGCGCTAGGGCGCCGCGCTCGGCCGCTAACGCGATCTGGTTCACCACTGACCGGCGAGGCGGGCTAGGCTAGAGCTCGACGGGCGTGTAGTCGGGGCTGGGCGGGCAGCGCACGGCGAGCTGCACGCGGCCGGCGCGCTCGGTGAGCAGCACGCCGCAGCCCCGCGCTAGGGCGCCGCGCTCGGCCGCTAACGCGATCTGGTTCACCACTGACCGGCGAGGCAGGCTAGGCTAGAGCTCGACGGGCGTGTAGTCGGGGCTGGGCGGGCAGCGCACGGCGAGCTGCACGCGGCCGGCGCGCTCGGTGAGCAGCACGCCGCAGCCCCGCGCTAGGGCGCCACGCTCGGCCGCTAACGCGATCTGGTTCACCACTGACCGGCGAGGCAGGCTAGGCTAGAGCTCGACGGGCGTGTAGTCGGGGCTGGGCGGGCAGCGCACGGCGAGCTGCACGCGGCCGGCGCGCTCGGTGAGCAGCACGCCGCAGCCCCGCGCTAGGGCGCCGCGCTCGGCCGCTAACGCGATCTGGTTCACCACTGACCGGCGAGGCAGGCTAGGCTAGAGCTCGACGGGCGTGTAGTCGGGGCTGGGCGGGCAGCGCACGGCAAGCTGCACGCGGCCGGCGCGCTCGGTGAGCAGCACGCCGCAGCCCCGCGCTAGGGCGCCGCGCTCGGCCGCTAACGCGATCTGGTTCACCACTGACCGGCGAGGCAGGCTAGGCTAGAGCTCGACGGGCGTGTAGTCGGGGCTGGGCGGGCGCGCACTGACCGGCGAGGCAGGCTAGGCTAGAGCTCGACGGGCGTGTAGTCGGGGCTGGGCGGGCAGCGCACGGCGAGCTGCACGCGGCCGGCGCGCTCGGTGAGCAGCACGCCGCAGCCCCGCGCTAGGGCGCCACGCTCGGCCGCTAACGCGATCTGGTTCACCACTGACCGGCGAGGCGGGCTAGGCTAGAGCTCGACGGGCGTGTAGTCGGGGCTGGGCGGGCAGCGCACGGCGAGCTGCACGCGGCCGGCGCGCTCGGTGAGCAGCACGCCGCAGCCCCGCGCTAGGGCGCCGCGCTCGGCCGCTAACGCGATCTGGTTCACCACTGACCGGCGAGGCAGGCTAGGCTAGAGCTCGACGGGCGTGTAGTCGGGGCTGGGCGGGCAGCGCACGGCGAGCTGCACGCGGCCGGCGCGCTCGGTGAGCAGCACGCCGCAGCCCCGCGCTAGGGCGCCGCGCTCGGCCGCTAACGCGATCTGGTTCACCACTGACCGGCGAGGCGGGCTAGGCTAGAGCTCGACGGGCGTGTAGTCGGGGCTGGGCGGGCAGCGCACGGCGAGCTGCACGCGGCCGGCGCGCTCGGTGAGCAGCACGCCGCAGCCCCGCGCTAGGGCGCCGCGCTCGGCCGCTAACGCGATCTGGTTCACCACTGACCGGCGAGGCAGGCTAGGCTAGAGCTCGACGGGCGTGTAGTCGGGGCTGGGCGGGCAGCGCACGGCGAGCTGCACGCGGCCGGCGCGCTCGGTGAGCAGCACGCCGCAGCCCCGCGCTAGGGCGCCGCGCTCGGCCGCTAACGCGATCTGGTTCACCACTGACCGGCGTGGCAGGCTAGGCTAGAGCTCGACGGGCGTGTAGTCGGGGCTGGGCGGGCGCGCACTGACCGGCGAGGCAGGCTAGGCTAGAGCTCGACGGGCGTGTAGTCGGGGCTGGGCGGGCAGCGCACGGCGAGCTGCACGCGGCCGGCGCGCTCGGTGAGCAGCACGCCGCAGCCCCGCGCTAGGGCGCCGCGCTCGGCCGCTAACGCGATCTGGTTCACCACTGACCGGCGAGGCAGGCTAGGCTAGAGCTCGACGGGCGTGTAGTCGGGGCTGGGCGGGCGCGCACTGACCGGCGAGGCAGGCTAGGCTAGAGCTCGACGGGCGTGTAGTCGGGGCTGGGCGGGCAGCGCACGGCGAGCTGCACGCGGCCGGCGCGCTCGGTGAGCAGCACGCCGCAGCCCCGCGCTAGGGCGCCGCGCTCGGCCGCTAACGCGATCTGGTTCACCACTGACCGGCGAGGCAGGCTAGGCTAGAGCTCGACGGGCGTGTAGTCGGGGCTGGGCGGGCAGCGCACGGCGAGCTGCACGCGGCCGGCGCGCTCGGTGAGCAGCACGCCGCAGCCCCGCGCTAGGGCGCCGCGCTCGGCCGCTAACGCGATCTGGTTCACCACTGACCGGCGAGGCAGGCTAGGCTAGAGCTCGACGGGCGTGTAGTCGGGGCTGGGCGGGCAGCGCACGGCGAGCTGCACGCGGCCGGCGCGCTCGGTGAGCAGCACGCCGCAGCCCCGCGCTAGGGCGCCGCGCTCGGCCGCTAACGCGATCTGGTTCACCACTGACCGGCGAGGCAGGCTAGGCTAGAGCTCGACGGGCGTGTAGTCGGGGCTGGGCGGGCAGCGCACGGCGAGCTGCACGCGGCCGGCGCGCTCGGTGAGCAGCACGCCGCAGCCCCGCGCTAGGGCGCCGCGCTCGGCCGCTAACGCGATCTGGTTCACCACTGACCGGCGAGGCAGGCTAGGCTAGAGCTCGACGGGCGTGTAGTCGGGGCTGGGCGGGCGCGCACTGACCGGCGAGGCAGGCTAGGCTAGAGCTCGACGGGCGTGTAGTCGGGGCTGGGCGGGCAGCGCACTGACCGGCGAGGCAGGCTAGGCTAGAGCTCGACGGGCGTGTAGTCGGGGCTGGGCGGGCAGCGCACGGCGAGCTGCACGCGGCCGGCGCGCTCGGTGAGCAGCACGCCGCAGCCCCGCGCTAGGGCGCCGCGCTCGGCCGCTAACGCGATCTGGTTCACCACTGACCGGCGAGGCAGGCTAGGCTAGAGCTCGACGGGCGTGTAGTCGGGGCTGGGCGGGCAGCGCACGGCGAGCTGCACGCGGCCGGCGCGCTCGGTGAGCAGCACGCCGCAGCCCCGCGCTAGGGCGCCGCGCTCGGCCGCTAACGCGATCTGGTTCACCACTGACCGGCGAGGCAGGCTAGGCTAGAGCTCGACGGGCGTGTAGTCGGGGCTGGGCGGGCAGCGCACGGCGAGCTGCACGCGGCCGGCGCGCTCGGTGAGCAGCACGCCGCAGCCCCGCGCTAGGGCGCCGCGCTCGGCCGCTAACGCGATCTGGTTCACCACTGACCGGCGAGGCAGGCTAGGCTAGAGCTCGACGGGCGTGTAGTCGGGGCTGGGCGGGCGCGCACTGACCGGCGAGGCAGGCTAGGCTAGAGCTCGACGGGCGTGTAGTCGGGGCTGGGCGGGCAGCGCACGGCGAGCTGCACGCGGCCGGCGCGCTCGGTGAGCAGCACGCCGCAGCCCCGCGCTAGGGCGCCGCGCTCGGCCGCTAACGCGATCTGGTTCACCACTGACCGGCGAGGCAGGCTAGGCTAGAGCTCGACGGGCGTGTAGTCGGGGCTGGGCGGGCAGCGCACGGCGAGCTGCACGCGGCCGGCGCGCTCGGTGAGCAGCACGCCGCAGCCCCGCGCTAGGGCGCCGCGCTCGGCCGCTAACGCGATCTGGTTCACCACTGACCGGCGAGGCAGGCTAGGCTAGAGCTCGACGGGCGTGTAGTCGGGGCTGGGCGGGCAGCGCACGGCGAGCTGCACGCGGCCGGCGCGCTCGGTGAGCAGCACGCCGCAGCCCCGCGCTAGGGCGCCGCGCTCGGCCGCTAACGCGATCTGGTTCACCACTGACCGGCGAGGCAGGCTAGGCTAGAGCTCGACGGGCGTGTAGTCGGGGCTGGGCGGGCAGCGCACGGCGAGCTGCACGCGGCCGGCGCGCTCGGTGAGCAGCACGCCGCAGCCCCGCGCTAGGGCGCCGCGCTCGGCCGCTAACGCGATCTGGTTCACGACGCGCCGCTCCACCTCGTGCTTGATGGAGCGCGCGCCGTAGTGCACGTCGTATCTGCGCACCGAATACTCACAGTCAATGCAATGACTTAGGCTAAGATCACATTCTCGCGAGTCAAGGCGAGTAGACACGTGTCAAAGAAGTTCAAATGACATGCTGTGATGTAACACAGGCCGTTTGGCGAGATCAGTCATAGAGAATGGAAGTGGACGAGGCAATCTGTTACTTAATTTAAAATGAGAGACTTCTAGTCACGAGAATCAACGGAATCAAAGACCTGATGTAAAAATTAAGAACCTATCGCGCAAATGTACGCGCGGCCATCTGAACTTAGCTTCAAATTGAGGCCACCAATGAAGAGCAGCTGACTTTGGGACGATTTTTAACATAACTGCACCCAGTTGCCGCGGTCCCGAGTGTATCATAAAATATGGACTTTAGAACACGTCTTTAAAGACAATAAAATAATTGGTATATAAAAGTTACAATAGCCTGTTTTTGACCTTATTTTAGGAATCACATTTAAAGAAAATGAATTACAATTCCCAGCTCTTAAAGATGGCTAGAGCTTCGCAAGTTCGCAACTCATCTCATTGATTTTAATTTCACTGAAACACGTCTTAACGAATGAACGAAGTAGCTGAAATACAACATATCTTAACAAACACAATTTTTATCCCCTTTTTGTATTCCCGTGGTATTTTTATGCTCCCCTTTTTGGTATAATCCTGGAATAAACGCCTATGTTCAGCAGTAGACGTCCTGTGGCTGATATGATAATAATGATGAAACGCAAACGATGTCACGTGCAGAAGCTAGTGTAATAATAAATAGCGAACTATAGCAAATCAAATCAAATCAAAAACACTTTATTGAAGCAAACGGAGTACTGACCCGTCGGCCAGACAGCCGAGCACGCCGCCCTCCCACTTGAGCTCGACGGCGTGGCGCGCGCGCGCCTTGTCGGCCCAGCGCTTCAGCTCCAGGTTCACCAGGGTAAGCAGCTCCTGCCAAACACCAACTCATTCGTTCAGGAGGCCTAATACGAAAGCGCATCGTTCGTTCGAATCAAATTAAAACATCCATTCACCCGTAGGTTTGACAATTTATGGACAGTTGAAAACTGTCGGGTTTTTTACACGGCTAGATCGAGTTGGTCATATTTTATCAAATGATTGACACATGAGACTGGCCATTTTAATTTGTTAGGTTTATACGTCCAAACGGAAGACACACTTCCATGCTAGGCCTCCAGTCCTGTATACTGTACAGGGTTACATTACATTGCAAGGTAATGTAGGCACTACCTTGCAATGTAATGTAACCCTGTCTGTATAGACCCTCTTCCGGCCACTTATACACGTCCCGAAAGTATACTTTTATTTTCATGTAAGTGCGAGCTAGGCTGGTTATAAAGTCTATGCACTCTTGTTGTTTAAATAATGTTCTAATTTGTTATATCCTTTTTTTCAAACGGATTTTTAATGTAGTTTCTGAATTCATAAACAGGCAGGTCAACATGAGTTTGTAGTACTTTACTGAAAATTTATATACATTTCCCCACGTATTCTTGGGGAAATGTTTTTTTTTAAATACCAATATTGTATAATCGGAAGATTGGGACGGTAAGTTTATTTATATTTCTAGTATTATAATGATGATATGAATCGCATTTAAGGCAAATTTAACTTAGGATTTTCTAACATACTTATTCTTAAAAACAACACAGATTATGTCTTTGTCTCCTGTTTTACATTTGTCAGTTCCAAAATTAAGGTGTCTTACAAACGAAGTCGTATTAATTAATTACAAATTTTTAACATCCCACTAATATAAGAATTGTGAGAATGTTTGGATGTTTAGATGTTTGTGACTCAATCACGCGTAAACGGCTGAACGGATTTGGATGAAATTTTGCACACATATACAATAAGATATGAATTAACATATAGGATACTTTTTATCTCCGTTAAATGTTCCTGTGGGCTATATGTGATACCAAAAATCCTGTAGTTCAAAACGAAGATGCATCATAATATTACAAAAGTTAATATTTTACGTCACCTGTCGCGAGAACGGCAAGAAGTAGACGATCTCATTGATGCGTCCGAGGAACTCGTCGCGGCCGAAGTGCCGCTTGAGGATGGGCCGCACCACGCCGTCCTTGAAGTGGCGCGACACTTCCAACGTTTCCGGAGTGCTTTCCTCCGCCACTGTGATCGACGTGTTGTCACGGGCCTCCACTGAACAGGTATACAACACACTAATTGCTATACAGGGTGTACAAGAGAATAGGACACTCCTTAAAACCAGGTGATCAGCTGGTCATATACAACATTATAGTAGTAGTAGTATTTTATTTTATCGAAAATCTATTAAACACAACACTAATTATCGAAACGCATGCACATCACTGTTCTTATTCATCGGCACAAAAGACTTTGTAGTATTACTTGATAAGTGATCGCGTACCGTTCGAGACAAAATCGGTTTATTCCTATGTGTACTGCAAAACCAAATTTATTAAAAACTTAGTGTGCTTTATTTATGGGAGTCTCTAGTTTATCTAAACAATAGGTATTGTTCCCTACTTTTATCTCTGTGAATATGGCAAGGATGCAAAGTAACACCGTGTGTATACCTTTAGCGTTCCCCTTGTGGTCGCCCTGCGGCAGCGGCTGCGCGCGCGCCCTCTGCGCAGCGCGCGCCTCCGCCTCGCGCCGCAGCTGCAGCCCGTACTGCGCGATCTCGTCCGCCGCCAGGTTCGACGTCATCACGAAGATCGCGTTCTTGCACTCGATCAGCTTGCCCTTGCCGTCCGTCAGCCGGCCCTGGGCCGCAGCATTACATTTAATCATTTATTTACATTTATTTACATAGAGACACGGTACAATAAGATGAATAAATATATATTTGATATTTCGACATGTCTCGCCATTGTATGGCATGTAAAATTTAATAATTAGTTGATTACATTATTTAATCAATACAATTCATTAATACACTGCATTATAATTAATTTAGCTTTTTAGTCATATTAATATTTTATGTCATCATTAATAATTATCATAGTCAAAATTATTTTGTAAATTCCTTAACACTATAAAAATTACGTTCTAAAAGCCATTCAAATAATTTCTTTTTAAATAATATTGGTCCTAATGTTTTTATGTATGTTGGTATTTTATTGTAAATTTTTATACACATATATAAACAATTATAGTTTTATTGGGTATCAGAACTACAATTCTGTGTGACGTATTAGAACCCACTTCAATGTTGTTATGAGGGACTTAATAATAATAGTTTTAATAGGTATCAGGACTAGAAGTCTGTGTGACGTATTAGAACCCACTTCAGTGTTGTTATGGGGGACTTAATACTAATAGTTTTAATAGGTATCAGGACTACAAGTCTGTGTGACGTATTAGAACCCACTTCAATGTTGTTATGGGAGACTTAATACTAATAGTTTTAATGGGTATCAGAACTAGAAGTCTGTGTGACGTATTAGAACCCACTTCAGTGTTGTTATGGGGGACTTAATACTAATAGTTTTAATAGGTATCAGGACTAGAAGTCTATGTGACGTACTAGAACCCACTTCAATGTTGTTATGGGGGACTTAATACTAATAGTTTTAATAGGTATCAGGACTAGAAGTCTGTGTGACGTATTAGAACCCACTTCAATGTTGTTATGGGGACTTAATAATAATAGTTTTAATGGGTATCGGGACTAGAAGTCTGTGTGACGTATTAGAACCCACTTCAGTGTTGTTATGGGGGACTTAATACTAATAGTTTTAATAGGTATCAGGACTAGAAGTCTGTGTGACGTATTAGAACCCACTTCTATGTTGTTATGGGGAGCTGTGGGCTCAGTGTGGCCGCACATACCTCGTCGAACAGCTGCAGCAGCACGGTGAGCACGTCGGGATGCGCCTTGTCCACCTCGTCGAACAGCACCACGGCGTCGGCCCAGCTGCCCGCCCTCCTCGTGGCCCACGTGGCCCAGCTGCCCGCCCTCCTCGTGGCCCACGTGGCCCAGCTGTGGGCTCGGTGTGGCCGCACGTACCTCGTCGAACAGCTGCAGCAGCACGGTGAGCACGTCGGGATGCGCCTTGTCCACCTCGTCGAACAGCACCACGGCGTCGGCCCGACGCGCCAGCGCGCGCGTCAGCTGCCCGCCCTCCTCGTGGCCCACGTAGCCTGGCGGCGCTCCGATCAGCTTCGCTACCTCGTGCTTCTCCTGGGAATACGTTACAATCAGAACCACAGAATAATAAACACTCCAGAAATCAGATTTTGCAAAGGTGCCAAAAGAAATACCTTGTCAATGTTATCAACAATACGCTGTAATTTGGCTCGAGTCAGATTAAGCTCCATTACGTTTCGATGCCTACAGAAATCCATTGCAAGCGAATTTTATTCTTATAACTCTCAATTACTCAATTACAATTTATAAAAGACTACTCCTACACTAAACCTATTCAATGAGCGACGCGCTAGGGTTGATTGCTACAAGAAGCTACTAACGCCATCTAGCGCACAGCTCTAGCGTCTAATAATGTAATTTTATTAACCTAAATAGTCCCACTGCACAGTGTCTTTTTGCGCGTTTTATTTTTCTTTCCATTTAGAAAATAGTTAAGTTATAGGAAAATAAGCGAATAGAACTGCTCGCTCGCAAGTCCCTACTGGATTAGCCCACCGCAGTAAGTCACCGCGCGTAGGTTTGGTTTCAATGCCTACACGGTAATGCAACAGGCCTGTCAAAACCAAAATTATTACTGATAGATGCAACAGTTTAGAAAAACCAATTCCTGCAGTTTAGAAAGAAGGCAAAACCTTGACCTAAATACTAAATAAATCATTTCATTTCATTTAACACCAGCATTCCTGTCTGGTTCTAGACTCTACTCGAGCCACACAAACCTGGATGTCTCGATGAAGACGGCGGTGTATAGACTTTCTAACTTTTGACAACCGTCTGGTGTAATAGTTCGCGTTCCGGATTACAAATCCTGGCGAAACAAATGGGCAAATGTCTAGGAATGAAAAACAAGTAGGATAAACCGTGTTGCACCTGGTACTCGGACATGTCGAGGCGGATGAAGGCGGCGGGGTCGTCGCAGTGCATGTAGCGCGCCAGCTGCTTGGCCAGCTCGGTCTTGCCGATGCCGGAGCTGCCGAGGAACAGAGTAGGGTAAAGCGTGTTGCACCTGGTACTCGGACATGTCGAGGCGGATGAAGGCGGCGGGGTCGTCGCGGTGCATGTAGCGCGCCAGCTGCTTGGCCAGCTCGGTCTTGCCGATGCCGGAGCTGCCGAGGAACAGGAACACGAGCGGGTGCTCCTCGTCCGCCCAGCCGTTCTCTTTGCGCCTTACTGCTGCGGCTACTGTCTCGATGGCCGCCTGGACAAGGAGTTGCTTTTAACTAATTTGTATCACCTTCACTGATTTTAACTTCTTCTAACTCTCTTATCGATTCGAAATTTGTGACATGCCATTCGGATGGCAATAATACATAAATGAATGATGAAACAACATTCAGATGAAGAGCCGTGATGAAACAATTAATTTGTATACAGTCATAACAGACGTTTCAAGATGTATCGTTAACATGTATTTTCTGGTGTATATTTTGTATTTACATTCTGTTGGTAATAAATTACCTGTTGCCCGACAATGTACTGCTTCAGTCGCTGCTCCAGCGGGAACCGGCGTCGTTCTTCAGCGGCGGCGGCCGCAGCGGCCTGCTCCCACCGGCGGGTGTGCTAGACAACAAACGCTTTAGCTTACTAAAACATCACACCTATGGCTCCGACTATATGCAGCCGGAATTAATCAGACAGTACCGGATCGTGTGTAGTCAATTTTAAAGTTTGCTTGAGCGACGAATTGAATCCGAGCTGTTTCCGGATGCATGCAGTCCAAGCCTTAGGGTCAGATATGCTACGAGATCACTTTGACGTGATCGACAAAATTTTGCGTGTTACTTATTTCATGGAAAACGAGATTACTGTTGCACTTGCACTCGATAGACAGGCTATGGGCAGTGCCTTAATATAATGTATATTTAGTAAAGATAAAAAACCGGCGTGGTCGCGCGCGGTCGGGTCGGCGCCCGCCTCCGGCAGCGCCCGCGCCGCTAGTGCAGGAGCCTAGTACCTGCAAGATGAGCTCCCGAGCCGGCGACGGGTCCCGCGCGTAGTGCAGCGCGCGGCGGCCGGCGTGGTCGCGCGCGGTCGGGTCGGCGCCCGCCTCCGGCAGCGCCCGCGCCGCTAGTGCAGGAGCCTAGTACCTGCAAGATGAGCTCCCGAGCCGGCGACGGGTCCCGCGCGTAGTGCAGCGCGCGGCGGCCGGCGTGGTCGCGCGCGGTCGGGTCGGCGCCCGCCTCCGGCAGCGCCCGCGCCGCTAGTGCAGGAGCCTAGTACCTGCAAGATGAGCTCCCGAGCCGGCGACGGGTCCCGCGCGTAGTGCAGCGCGCGGCGGCCGGCGTGGTCGCGCGCGGTCGGGTCGGCGCCCGCCTCCGGCAGCGCCCGCGCCGCTAGTGCAGGAGCCTAGTACCTGCAAGATGAGCTCCCGAGCCGGCGACGGGTCCCGCGCGTAGTGCAGCGCGCGGCGGCCGGCGTGGTCGCGCGCGGTCGGGTCGGCGCCCGCCTCCGGCAGCGCCCGCGCCGCTAGTGCAGGAGCCTAGTACCTGCAAGATGAGCTCCCGAGCCGGCGACGGGTCCCGCGCGTAGTGCAGCGCGCGGCGGCCGGCGTGGTCGCGCGCGGTCGGGTCGGCGCCCGCCTCCAGCAGCGCCCGCGCCGCGCCCGCCGAGTCCGCCAGCGCCGCGTAGTGCAGCGCCGTCCAGCCTAAGAACGACGCCCGAGCGTTCATCGTCGCGCAGAACTCGTCCTCGCGCCGCTGCATCGCTTCCAGCGGATGGATGCCGGCGGAGGCCCCGGTTGTGGCTGCGCCCGAGTAACGCTCCTAAAACAATCAGTTGAAACTGTCCCCAAAGTGGCACGCACTTTTCTATTGTAAACATACATCTTCTCCGCATAATTTCTACGTGGTTCAACGGTGTGTTCTATTAGTCTCGATAGTCTGGGTATCTACGGAAGACCAATGTTGAGCGCTGGGCGAAAGATACGCAGAAGACTTTTATGATTACCTACATGATTGGCTAGTAATGAGAGTGTGCGACGCGCCTGCAGGCTACACCGCCGGCCGTGATTGGTTGTTAGTTTTTTAATATCGTTGGTCCCAGCAATCAAAATCGGTGCCAGGTACTGTATCATGTATTATTGTATGTTCAGAATGTTCATGTATCTTGAGGACTTCCGTAACCTGAAAACGAGGGCGCAGGACTTGCAGCCGCTATCTCTGAGGTCCCGAGTTCGATTCCCGGTCGGGTCGATGTAGAAAACGAACTTCTCTATGTTGTCTCAGGTCTGGGTGTTGTGGTACCGTCTTTATTTTCTATATCACAAGTGGCTAAGCTGTTACTTATCTAATATCCAGAGCAATGTACATACGTGATGTTGTCTAATATTTTTATCACTTTATGTAAACAACACTGTCATATATATTTATTTGTTTGTGTTCTGAATAAATTATGTTGGTATCGCACCTGCAGGTCCGGGCGCGCACCTAGCCGCAGCAGTTCCCGCACGGCGGCCGGGCGGTCGTTGGCGGCGGCGGCCATGAGCGCCGTCCAGCCGAGTGAGTGCCGCACGTCCGCCGCGCTCTCGCCCTCGCGCGCGCGCCCGTCGCCGGCCGCCTCGATTTGTCTGTGCCGTATCAAACAGCTCTAAGCGACTTTCAAACGCGACTTTCAAACGTCGACGTCGTGGCGGCGTCCAATCAGTGTTGACGCAACACTTGCGCAGCAGCATTTACTTATCGCTAATTGGACTCTGCCACGACGTCGATGACCGAACGAAAGACGCTAGTGTGGGGGAGGCATAACTTTTCATTCTTTATGGACTTACCATAAGTAATATTCCCTAAATCTCGGATATGAATGTCAAATTATCAGAATACCTGTTACTTAGATCCAGAAACTAAAAATATGATATCCTAAAAGAGGATTTTGAATTGAATAATTTTTTTTTTCGTTAACTCCCTTGCATTAAAGCATTGTGAAAATAATGTTTTTAATTTAGTTTTATTTAATTATTCATTTTATTAGCAATATTGTAATTAAATTAAAAATAATTAACAGATGTGTTGTACATTTTTAAAAAGGCATCCGCGCACGCGCCTTTGTGCCAAAGTGATTCAAGATTGTTAAGGGCTGAAGCCACATTTCCATTAGAGGCACCTCCCCCAAGCCCACCTTTGAGCTGCATTACCATGAACATGTCTCGAGCTGCCCAAAATATATGCTTCTCCATTTCAGTGAAGTCTTCACTTGAGTCACCCTGCATAAGGTCAAGGTTATCTCAGCCTGAAGCTGCCTCTGACCAAATCCACCATCTTTACAGTATTGAATAAATAAGTACTGGGTCTCCCTAAGGGACTCCATAAGTAGTTGCAGACAATATTTGTTTAAAAAGGAAACCATACCCAAAAACTTGAGAGATGTAAATGAATGTACTCTTAAGAAAATAAATGAATGAGCAAAATCAATCACAAGAGGGGGAAATAATATAAATACAAGTAATAGCATACCAGAATGTCAATTGTAAAGAATAGGAATTACAAAAATATGAATAACGTAATATATATCCCAGGTAAGGAAAGAGAGAAAAGAATATTTGAATTATAATTGAATATTAAGATTACCAGCACAGGCTATATGAAATATAGATTAAAAATAGAGTAATAGTACAGTAATTATAATAGAGTTCAGAACAGAGAAGGAGGAGGACCTTTGCTATTGTATTTCTTTTATTAAAACATATCATCACCATCATTTTAGCCACAGGACGCCCACACACATGGCCAATGTGTCCCCCAGTGACTTCCAGATCAGCCGGTCAAAACAATGTATACATATAATCCCACTGCTAGGGCACTGCTGCATATGCTCCCACAGACCCTTCCATCCCTACAGTCAAATAACACATACTATTAAAAATTGTGTACAATTTTTACCTTTTTATTTCGTCCACATTACCCAATTGTGCTGCTTTAAAAAACCGTTTTTCTGAAACAATTTAGAATGTTTTTATTTTAAAAATGTCTAAGACGCGGGAAATACACAAGAGCCGCATAAGCTATACCGACTAGTGACCCATATAACATGAAAATTATTTGAGGCGTAATCCTTTCCTGTGCAAAGTTAAAAGGTGTAACATTAAGACAAGAGCTAACTTAGTCAATTATTAGGTACTTCATACCATTGAAAATGTGATCAGCAGCAAGTAAAGCAAGCGCCACTGAGCCTGCCCCGAGCGTGTAGTATCGGGGCGCGGGCCGTGACCGCTCCTGGTCGCCCCAGCCACCGCCAGCACAGGTCTGGCGCGCCGGCACGCTCGCCAGCCGCAGCGTCCGCCGCAGGGCCCGCAAACAACGCACACTCGCGCGAACAACAGGCAAAGACATTTCACACACCAAAACACAACTTCCTAACTAAGAGAATTTACCGTAACGCCAGTAGTATTATATTGATGTAAAGCGCAGGTTTATATAATCTCCATCATTACAGTGTTTTGATCAAATATTTTTTTAGAATTTTTAGGTACATAATAATTTTTAATTATTTCATCATTTCAAACAAAATAGTTTATTACAAACACAACAAAGTCTTTCTCAACTAAATGTCATCCATCTGTCAAAACGTCGAAAACATCTGACTTCTGCTGACAGATGACAGTGTCTTTTGTCAGAAGTCAGATGTTTTCGATGTTTTGCAATTTTTTATGCTTCAAAGACATTGCTAACGTACATCTTGTTTGAAAGCGTCAAAGTTAACCTTGTCAAAAACCCTGCGATGACTCCACTGATGACTCATCACAAGAACCCTACGAAGACCCTTCAAAAAGTCCCCTTATCCAAGATTAAACAAGAATAAAATTATTCATGGAGAGTTACCGGACTTTTCCGGACCGGTTACCGGCTGGTTATAATAAGCGCCATGATGGCGCTTCAAATGGGCACACTTTGTTAGGCAAGGACTATAACCAGCCGGTCGCCACAACACAACACAAGTTACAAGTTAAAAGTACCAACTACCAAAAACTAATTTTGGCGTCAGGCTTCGTTGTTGTTATACCAAGTTGTTGTCATCTTATCACATTATTACTACATTGGAATACCTACATATTAAAAAGTCTGCATTTGCCGTTTCCGGCTGCTTATAATCCGAGCCTATCAGCCCGTGTCACCGGAACTTAGGCTCAGTCTATCTATACCCAGCCGAAAACCGGACCGGGTTAACGCGGATAAGCAATAAGGTCGTTTTTTAAACGGATTCTTGCAGTAAGCATCTGCATTCCAGCAGCGTATAGACCGAGCCTAGGGTACCAGTACGAGTACGTGGCGTGGCAATTAATGTTAAATTTAATCTTTTTTTTTTAAATAACAGTCATACAATACAAAGTTATCTAATTTAAATTGTTATAATAAAATAAACTACCTTCAAATTAATCAATAATAATAAATAAATTATTTCCACCTATCATTATTATTATTTACCTATCATTATTTAACAGTTCATATTTTAAGCACGTTAAAAGGTCAAGTATGAATTGGCAATAGTTTTATTTTGTTTTGATGAATGTACTTCATTTTGAATTTCGATTGTTTAAACAGCTGCTACGCGACGATATAGTCTGAGTAGTATTAATTACTGTTCTTCTTACACTTCGTATGCAAAAACTTTTTCAAGTTATTAGCTTGTAGCCTTCATAGCTCAGGGGTTAGAGCACTGGTCTTGTAAACCAGGGGTCGAGAGTTCAAATCTCTCTGAAGGCATATAAATGTGGTACCTACTTACCCTTTTAGATTTTTTTTCTAATTAAAGATGTCGGAAAACATTTTAAGACCAGTGCTAGGGTCCATAGCACTGGTCTTAATTGTTTTCTGGGCATGTAAGTCAGGTACTTTAGTGCATTAAATAAATAACACTTGAAAAAAATCATCGACCTCAGGTGGGACTCGAACCCACGTCCCATCGCATCGGGTTCTTGTCCCACCTGAGGTCGATAATTTTTTTCAAGTGTTATTTATCTTCAATTAAACCTTGCATGGAATTGCTAAAAACATAAATTTTCAATTCAGTGCATTATTATTCATATCTATGAACTTAGGCGCTAAAAGAGGATTACATACGCGGGCGTTTCGCGGACTAAGTGTGGAGCGCACTTTACAGTATTTCTTTAGTTTGCTGGGCAATTGTATGTTACTTTATAATTTTTTGACTAGAAAAAACACAACCTTGTCAGGATGATAAGTTGGTTATTTTTAAAAATGTTTTCCCTTAATGAGTCTAATACAAAGTTCAATTGATTAGTGTCAATTTAATTTTCTACTATCATATCACTAGTTTTTCAGCTGTCCTCTGTACTGTCTGTCACTTTCAGCATTTGTCATGGTGGATTTCCCCTTGAAATTGGTGACTGAAAATGGTGTCTTTTCTAAATGTTACTTATTTGTATTGTTTGCTTGTGAATTTGCAATTTAAGGCCCGAGTCGCATAACATGTTCTTTGGTAGCAGAGCTCTAGTTACGGTAATATCAAGCGGTGGGCCGCATGTGTTTACACTCCTGAGTGTTTATTTGAAAGAAAAAGCGGGGAATTGTTTTTATAATCTGGAAAATGTCTTTGGGTGGGTCTACTGTGCTGAAAAGCGCCACTATGCTCGAACAACTTCTGGAGGAGATCAACTTTCAGAGGACCAAGGAGATGCGACAGTTACTGAAAGATGGTAAGTCTATATCTTGTTTACATCTAAATATAAAATAAATAAGCTTTTTTTCTAATGCTTTTTTATGCATGCGATATAAATTGCTATCAATTAATATCGCATGCATAAAAAAGCATTAGAGAATTTTACATTATATCTGACAAATCTATATTTGTCAGATGTACTGTAAAATCAACAGTACTTGCTTGTGTTGGGTACCGGTGGAGTTTCCTTTCTATTCAATGTACCTCTTTACTTGTGTTACAGCAAGTGTTGCGCTGTTAAGAGTCTATCTACAGAGAACAGCCTTAACTGTGCTGTGACAGACTTAATATTGTCACAGTCATCATCATTTCAGCCGTAGGAATTTCAGTGCTTAACTATACGCCTCCCCCAGTAACTAACAGATTGGCTGGTTAGAAGTAGGCTGCATCCAACAGTTTTCTGCAACTGGTTGTCTGGCTACCTTGTTGGTGGACGACCACACTGTAATTGCCGGTGCATGGTTCCACAACCTTTTTGCCTGCCCTACCTAATATTGTGTTATTGTTTATAGTTATTTACATCTCGATTTTTTATTTCTTGGGAAACTAGAAACTAAACTCACTGAGTTTTTGGATGTTAATAGAAAACTGCAAATTAGACCCAGTAGCATTACAGAGGCATTTTCAATTAGTATATTCCACAATACTCTTAATGTGCACTTGCTTGTTGGTTACAAATATTTTGTTCAATTAGGATGTGCCAGCACATCATGATTAAAAAATTAATAATTTATTTTAAGTGTAACAAGCATTGTACAATGTTTTCTTATTAGACAATAGTACTGACTGATAAGATAAACAAACAGGTGTACTTATTATTATTACATAACTCAGTATTAAACTTGTGTAGGTCTAACAATGGGCAGAAGGTTAATTTATAAACAATAAATAGTATTATATTTCAATATGTTATTCCATAATACCTACCTACTTTTTTATTTATGAAAATGGCTCAGAGCTGCTTTCTGTATGGTCTATGGGAGAGGAATATGTTCAGCAGTGGAGTTTCAATGATGATGAAAATATTATTCATACTGTTTATTATAGAATTTTAAATATCTAATTTCTTTGTTAGATCTTAAAGCAATTGACAACAGTAAATCACCTTGCCAGGAGGCAGGCAACATAGACAATCATATAAATATAAAACAATGTTTTTGAATTTTGTAAACAAACATTTTAGTCAAACTGGTCCTTAAGATGTTTATCTTAAGGCTCAATTTTTTCCCTTATATATTGTATATAATTTATTTTGTTTTGATTTACTTTATTTATTAGGTTTATCATGCATGCCGACGACTTGGCGACGCTATCTCTAAGTGTCCATGTAGAAAACTCAGGTCTCAGGTCTGGGTGTCGCGGTATACTTACCTCAGGATCAGAGCAATGTATCAGATGCTGTCCAATATTTATGTATAATATGTCACAACGGTAATACGAATTTTCATAGACTATTTTAACAGAAGTTAATATCTGTTGATAATAGAAAGAAATGAAACCAATTTAAAGTATTGACATCTTATAAGGACAGAAGAAACAATATTGTGTCTCTTACAAGTCTTAATTTTAAATCTTCATCAATCTATTACATTCAACAACTGTAAGACTTATTCTTGTTTTTGTTCTAAATCATCATATTTTGAGAACATGTACCTACTTTTAATTGAAATTATGTGTATAGGCCATGAAGATGTTGTTGATTTCTCTCCCAGAGGAAATAAGGTAAGCATGTAAATAACTTTCTGGGCAGTCTACTCTTTAAATTTGTATTTTTAATTATTATTTAATGGTTTATTTAACCAAATATATATTTTCATTCTTCAGTTTTCATTTCATACATTACTAGAATCTACAAGGGACATTTTAAATTCCTTTCGTCTTCAGGGGTATTTTTGTAACACCCCGTATACATATAATTTTATAAGTTATTTAATTGGCTAAACAGATAAAATACAGTTTACTTAATAAGTAAAAACAAGATGTAATCTTTTGACACAAAATGGTACTGCCATTTTCATATGATGATAACTCAGGACTCGTGACTCAGGTATGAATGCTTGTGTTCATCACGAAATTTGCCCCTTGTGAGATTCGAATCAACTGGGAATCGAACCCGGAAACTCAGGGATGGCGGCGCTATAAATCGTCTCTCGGCTAAGGACGGATGTCGTCAAAAATTATAAGGATGAGTTTAAAAATACCTTAATATCATTTTTCAAGACCTATCCATAGATAGCCCACACGTATTGGTTTGATGAAAAAAAATTTTGACTTTCAGTTCTAAGTATGGGGAACCTCCAAAATTTATTGTTTTCTTTCTATTTTTGTGTAAAAATCTTAATGCGGTTCACAGAATACATCTACTTACCAAGTTTCAACAGTATAGTTCTTTTAGTTTCGGAAAAAAGTGGCTGTGAGCCAGACAGACAGACATGACGAATCCATAAGGGTTCCGTTTTTTGCCATTTGGCTACTTAACCCTAAAAAGTGATATTATAACAATTTGACTGCAAAGCCCGATGGTTGCCGATTGGAATCTCCGAATTTTCGAATCGGAGCACTGACAGTAGATCGGAGGCAGGAAGGTGTTCAAGTGGAGGCCTAGAACTGGACGTAGGAGCGAAGGCAGGCCGTGGGCTAGGTAGACCGTCGATTTGGTAAAGATTGCGGGGAGGGGATGGGGATGCTGAAGGCTCAAAGATCGTAAAAATGGTGTTTGATGGGGACATGAAGAAGAAGACTTATCCTTAGTCAGTGAAAACCTTTACTGTTTTGTTGTTATATTGATTTGCATATGTATGTTTTGTCTGCTTTAACATGACCTACAAGAATATGAACATCAGAAAGATTGTATGTCGATATATTATATGCCGGTCGAGATATGTCCCTGTAGCTTAATTGGTAAAGCGCCTGTGCGCTAAGCAGGAGATTAGGGTTCAAATCGCGGCATGGACGAGAGGTGTCTTTTTTCAATATAAAATATGTATTCCACAATATTGGCAAAGTAATTTTCTAAAAGAAATACATAAAAGTTAAATCATAAAGATTGAAATTAAAAAAAAATTCGGGGATTCGAACCCACGTCCCATCGCATGCCGGGCGAGTGCTTTACCAACTAAGCTACCTAAATAATCATAATCTAATCATAAAGATTGTTAGGTTCAGTGAGATTGCGTTTAGCTCGCATCATGTCTGCGCCGCGACCGACATCATGGCATTCAACAAAACAAAACTTCTCGATCTCAGGAGTATAATTATCTGTATACCTACGCTATTGCCCTATGGTCGTGTTATTGTATGACTAAACGCTATCAGAAAGGGTGCGATACGATGACTCAATGAGTTTATGAGTAACAGTATTAAAGTAGGTTAGCTGCTATTGTAAAAATGTTTTTGTAACTGTATGTTAAACATAAATATAAGTAGTTACAGGGATCAAAAGTGACTTCGCGTTTTCTATTTTTTTTTCGAAAAATACTTAAAATTATTTCAATTTGAATTATTTAACTGATTTTGTGCCACAGGTACAACAACACCCAGGCCCGAGACATTAAAGATAGTCTTAAAAGGGGGTGATTCTGGTGTTCAAATACAATAACTTTTAGTGTTGGACAAATATTGCAATCGGAAAAAATAATTTCGTCTTTCCATACTAAAACCAGTCTAGCTTAGCTGACATCGTTTGTATGGTGAGGTGTTTATTTTAAAGATTCATATTCATTTAATCATTTATTCGATGTAACCTACGAAAAACGTTGTTTTACCTATTTGTGCAGACAAATCACCCCTATAAATCGATTAGTTTTCCTTACACCTTTTTTAAATGTTTAGTAATTTTGTTTAAATTCTTAGCATGTTATTTGCACAGCACCAATAGAATGTATTCTGCTGGACCCAATGATTGACTGGTGGAGAATGCTTTTGCACTGCTCGCTATTATTAGTTTACAGGTAATAATTAGTGTGATTGTAGTGGAATGTTACATGTTTATAGTGTGTTTCCCAAACATAAAAAAACGAATAAATTCTCAGGTGTACGTTTGATTATCTTTTTCTTCTAGTAAAATAGTGATCTATAAATATTACTAAAACAAATAAATTAATTGAAGATAAATAACACTTGAAAAAAATCATCGACCTCAGGTGGGACTCGAACCCACGTCCCATCGCATACCGGGCGAGTGCTTTGACCACTAAGCTACCGAGGACGTCACGTGACAAGATGAAATTCCTCAAGTGTTTTTTCTCGCTGTCAAAGCCAGCGTATTCTGATCAATGTTGTAGCTATATGTATAGCTGAGTAGGTAGTATAATACCGTCAACACATCTTAACCAATAGTCAAATATTTGTAAAAATATTTATATAGGGTGTTGACGGTAGTATACTACTCAGCTATACATATAGCTACAACATTGATCAGAATACGCTGGCTTTGACAGCGAGAAAACACACTTGAGGAATTTCATCTTGTCACGTGACGTCCTCGGTAGCTTAGTGGTCAAAGCACTCGCCCGGTATGCGATGGGACGTGCGTTCGAGTCCCACCTGAGGTCGATGATTTTTTTCTAGTGTTATTTATCTTCAATTAAACCTTGCATGGAATTGCTAAAAACAAAAATTTACAATCAATTAATTATTTCGTAGGAAGAAATCATTGAAAAAATTAGGAATACAACACTTATAAAAAACACATTTATTTAACGTTTAATTTACAACAGCATTGGTTTAAACAAGTTAGTCGCGTGTGCTGCGCCGGCGCAGGGCCGGAACAGGCACTACTAGGAATGTAACACAAATATAACTTATTTGAACTCTTGGAGCCTCGTACAGTCATCATCACTTGCTACTGCACCTCTCACCGACACACTCCTTAGCGCACAGTTCTTACGATAAAGTTTGCAGAAACATCACAACTTATATATTAATTTAGTTTATCATGCAAGTTCAATTGCATCGATTTAAACTTAAATACACTACCGAATAAATTGAACAAAACAATAAAATTGGTAGAACAGTGACCATAATAAGACATTTATGTTTATTGGTTCGTATAATTTAAATCATGTTTATAGCATTTGAGCAATCCATAAGTATAATATGTAATGGACACTTAAAAATTTTCAATCTATTGACACGACCACCTACTCCTGATTTACATAAGAATATACCAGAACAAGGAAAATAATTTGATTATTAACAATAGGTTAACACATGAAGTCAATTATTATGAAGTAATTTAAAGAACTTGTGTAGTATTTTTGTATGTACATGCAGTTCCGATCGCAGACCAAGTTTCAAAAATACTGCTGTGTTTCTAATCAATTGCCAATCACCACTTTAGATAAATATTTTTTGGCTACTGGAAGCCTAGTGGAGTCTGGAGTATATAAAAATTATAAATGCTTCTTTCAAATATCGTATAAAAGTTGTAGACATAGAAAACACACGATTTATGTAGTTAACTACTAAGCTATCGATGTAATTCAGTTTAAATGGACGTCGAATGAATGCTGCGTCCGTGGCCTTACTGAAAAACGATTATAATCTAAATAAAAATACTTTAAAATATAGTTTTAGGCAACGGTCTTTAGAGACGAGGGCCGATGCAGACGTGTACACAAATAAGCGAATATACAGCTCATAATACGAGATTCATATCATTTAGGTATTTAAATGAAACTACTTGATTTATTATCATATATATTTTTTTCAAAATATTGTAAAGACGAATAACACCTTAGTCTCTCTGTGACCACGAACGCTGTAAAGTGTTCGAAACGTCAGGTTAAATAAAATGTTAATAAATCGCGAAATAATCCGTAAGTAAGTAGTTTCATTTAAATGTATCGTGTTCGCGTAAATAAAAGATAACAATATCATTTAGGTAGTGTATGTGCTGCAAAGTAGCGGCAAATGTTGAAAACACCGTTCGGGAATTCAATTGTGTTTATTGTTGATAAGTAAATGTAAAATTCTTACTCAGTAAGAAATGTGCAAATTATATTAGCTATCAATATTTCATTTTGTGAACAATTTTAACTTAATAAAATTCAAAGAAAGTTTGAGTTTTCATCAATGGCGAAAACAACAAATATCCAGTTTTCCTAATTATATAAGGTGTAAACTTATCAGTTAACTCTTTTCTAGGAGGTGGTTCTACTGCTCAAATAAAACAACTTTTTGTATGAGACCAACTTCGAAATCGTAAAAAATATTTCATTCTTTATACAAACTGATCTCAGCTGGTCTGCCGTTTTGTATGGGGAAATGGTTTTTTGATTTGCGATTTTGAAGTTGGCCCCATAGAAAAATTTGTTCTATTTAAGCAGTAGAATCATCCCCTAGAAAAGAGTTAACTGATAAGTTTACACGTTATATAAAGTGCATTAAATTAATACAATATTTTATTATAATTAATTTGTTCTGATTAAAAATAAACTCGTTAGATAAAAGCTGTCTATGGATGATTTTACTATCTAAGAATTCATTTCTAAATGATTTTCGTTCATCTCTTTAAACATATACACAGCTGGAACTAAAATAGCTCAAATATGTATCAATAAATAAATAAACAATATAGTTCATAACAATTAGTAGCAAAAAGAAACTCTGAAACAGCAACTTATCGCATGACATGTCCCGTGTTCTGTGTCACTTAATCTAAAGGCACTTAGAAGTTTACATTTTATATGATTTAAACTAATTAATTTTTACAAAGTAACATTTACATTTTACATGACACGACAATAACAGAGTATGCGGTTGACCAAGGCAAGGTTCGTCCGGGGCACGTCAATGGAATAGGGATGTGGACGATGTTGACATAACTCGCAAATGTATAAAATGTTATGTTTTGAAAATAATATTTTGTTTTAAAAATAATCAAAAATATTTAAAATAATGACCAAAGTCACGTGACTGCAAACGCTAAACGGGGCGCGTTACGTCAGATTACGTCGTGTGAGAAACACCTATAGACAAGTTGTCAAACCTGGCTAAAATTTTGACAGCAGTTTGTTTATTTATCACACCGTGTCGTCATCAAGATCACGCTACAGCTTGGAGCGAAGCTATAAAATGAAAACAGTTCCAAGATTTAGTCAACATCCCTATTGCCACGGGCTGACGGTAACCGTTTGTTTTCAGAGAGTGGGTTCGTGGTGCTGCAGGGCACGACGTACTGGACCGACCTGTTCGTGCGGCACTTCCTGTTCCAAGAGGAGCAGGCCATCGACTGCGACGACCTGCTGTTCTTCGTGCGAAAGCGCCACGTCAAGGGCTCGTCGCGGTACCTGCCCAAGTACGAGGTGAGACAAAACCTCCCCCCACCAAACCAGACAAACCAGTGGGGCGGGGCCACCCCACCCCACACTCGCATCGAGATAACGCGCCTAAAATAATACTAAAGCCTACAACACTGTCACTAGCGTCTTTCGAGCGTCAACGTCTTGGCAGTGTCCAATCAGCGTCAAGTAAAGCCGCTGCGCGCTCGTTGCGTCGACACTGACTGGACGCTGCCACGACGTCGACGCTCGAAAGACGCTGGTGTAGGAGGTCCCTAAGCGGACGCTTTCGGCCTCGGCCAGCATCGCGCAGCTTATCTGACCACCAGTCGCATCCGCCATGGCTTTACATTTAGAACTACATCCTCCCAATTCTTTATCACCCATGTAATTATTTTTAATGAATACCCATCTGTTGAAATATTCATCATAAAAATATTTTCTTCTCCTACTACGAAACTGATGTCATGGAATAAATATTTTCATACATACTCAATTGTGGTACTATCTGAGCGTTAAGATAGTCTATCAAGACACGTCAATGCAATAAATATCGATCAAGATAACAGAGTTATTATTTTTCTGATAATAAAGCTTTAGGATTATTAAAAGTACAAAGATATTTTAAAGTAATATATTCAATTAAAAAATACATATTCAATGTAATTTTCTTGAATGTCATTAGTTTTTCCCTGACAAAATATAAAGTAAAATCTCAGTTATTTTCCTTTGCAAAGTTTGAAGAATTCAATTTCGCTGGTGTTTTGGCCGTATATACATATTTGTTAAACCATGCGTGACATCGGATGCATCGACACTGCGGCGTGAGGAGCCGCCTGTCTGTGATGATTTATCGAATGTATTTGTGCTTTTCCTCGTTTCCAAGTTTCCCGTACCTTAAACCTACTCGTTTTGTGACTCTGGAATGCATTTATTTACCGCTGGTGCGTAAGTACTTAATTTTAGTGAATGATTTTTATTAAATTTCTAGTTTAGCACCATTTGGATGAGTGTCACGAAAATCTATTTTGACAAATCTTTGGTAATACAAAAAGTTTGCATTAACAACAGTAATGTACTTTATTTTAAACAATATAAAAATATTAATTCTTACAATAGGCTGGTATGACAACAACTATGTACTAGTGCACTCGCCGCAGCGGCATGTCCGTACACAAACTAATCACAGTACATTTGCTAATAAATAGTATGTTCTTAGACTCGAAATCCATTGTCCAATAACCACTTATAAAATATACAATTTACAAAAACAAAAATTCTATCAACGGCTGACAGTAATTGATCGATTATTGTTCTCTGTTAAACGAAAACCTTATAGTTCTATTCAACAATAAAAGCATCGAGGTCATCAGAATGTAGAAGTGTTCGTGTCGAATCGCACCCGCTCACCGAGCTACCACACGTAGTCACGGCGCCGCTTGTTGCAGACGGACGTGGAGGTGTTCCGCAAGGACTCGAAGAAGCTGCCCATCGGCGACCCCGAGATCGACTGGGAGGAGACGGTGTACCTCAACCTCATCGTGCACCAGTTCGACTACACGCTCACGCTGGCCATCTGCACGCGGACCAGCCCCAAGGAGCTGCAGGTGCTGAAGCGGCACTCGCAGAAGGTGAGCGTCATACGCGCTCCGGCGACGGCGGCGGCGGCGCGCGCGCGCATCACTAGCTGAGCCGGCTGAACAGCTTGGTGCGCGGCCACGGCAGCGGCCAGTCGTAGCGCCGCGGCACCGGCCCGCGCACGTTGCGCTCCAGGTACGTGAACAGCCAGTACCACCACTCGCGCTGGATCATGTACGGGCTGTGCCCGTTGCCGGCGCGGTGCGGCGTCACCAGCAGCGAGTGGAACGTCCAGAACAGCCGCGTCGTCACGTAGTACGCGATCACCACGTCCACCGTGTAGTGCCCGTGCGCCAGCAGCACGAACGACACGCCCAGCAGCGCCGAGCCCCACATGGCCCAGTGCATCGGCCACAGCTTGCGCGGCGAGTACTCCGCCACTATCAGGTAGCTCAGCACGAGCACCATCGTGTGCCCCGAGTATATGTAGTCCCCGCAGAACGTGTGTTTCCCGTTTATCGAGAGCCCGAAGCCCGATATCAAGTAGAACATTCTCTTTAGCACTAGCAGAGGCGTAGTGTTGTTACTCTTGGGGCTACAGAAGTAAGTCTTGCTGGAGACCGGCATGACGGTCACGAACATGGTGACCGAGCGGTACAGGTACAGCAGGCCGATGATGAGGAACAGGCGCCGCGCCACGATGAAGCGGTGCTTGTGGAACACGACGACGAGCATCGCCACCGTCGTCGAGATCATGATCAGGTACTCGGATACGGCGAGGCCCCAGTCCCTCGCGTCGATGTTGTCTAGGATGACGTCGTTCAGCGGCGCCGTAGTGTTTCTGTCCGGGAGGCGCTCGTGGACGAGCGAGAGCGAGATCATGTTGATGCACACGCAGAGGAAGAGGAAGAAGAAGGAGACGATCGTCTTCCATATCTCCTTCGGGTAGCGCTCCTCGCGCACGGCGCCGGGCGGGATCTCGACGGTGAACTCGCCGGCGTGCGCGCGCGCGGGCGAGTGCTCCAGGTCGGGGTCGGAGTCGTCGGTGGGCGGCTGCGGCGCGTCCTTCTTCACGTTGCGCGCCAGCAGCGGCTGCCGCTGCATGAGCTCGGCCTGGCTCGGCATGTCGGCGGGCCGCGCGTCGCTCTGCTGCCGCGACGCGTTGTTGTTCACGTCATTCCGCTTCAGCCGCTCGAAGTTGATGCCTTTGATGTCCTCGCGAGCGGTGTGCGACGCTATGTCCACATCGCAGGCGGCGGCGGAGGCGGTGGCGGGCGGCGAGGGCGCGCGGGGCGCGAGCGCTAGCTGCTTGGGCGGCAGCTCATGGGCCAGGTACACCCGCACCGACTCGACCAGCGGCTCCGCGAAGTTTATCTGCTTGGGCGGTGACGGCTCCTTGCTGGGGGAGCGGGCGGAGATCGTCATCCAATCACCATTCGGATGGATTGAGCCTGGAACGTGAAAAGGAAATACGTTAAAACCTCATGCAAAAATATTAATGGATTGGGTTTAATTGGACAGAATTTTTACGGTTTCAGTGGTAACAATTATAATTCAACTCTCGATCTTACGTAAACCTAATGCTTCCTAACACGAATTGACTTATCGCTGACTTCGGTCGCCTAGAATTATGAAATTGTTTGTGCGCTTATAATATCGTATTACCTGCCAAGTTTATGACCTACTTAAACTGAGTAGTTAGTCATGTTTTGTTCTCTTTGTGTCTCAATCCGGTTTTGCGCAGAGATAATAACTACGTTTCCCACCTATTCTAGAATTTTCAGTTTGTGTACAAACAATGTGCGTGCAGTATCAATAGCTGCGGAGACACGGTTCAAAGACCGAGGGGTACGATTGCGCGACGGGGAGGCGGCTGCCGGCGCGATGGTAATCACCCGCCAATGCCGTCGCCACTCGTGGGGCCCGGGCCGCGGTCCTGGGGCCGGGGCCCGGTTGGGGCCGCGGGTCCCGCGCGGAGCATGCTAACCGCAAATATAGATAGTTCGTAACAACCGATTTCACATTCGGTACTCGCCCTGCTACCGGGTGCGACCACGCGAGCTTTATTTACGAACGTATACACATACGGGAACATCAATCGCTCCCCACTCACCCGATCAATGGGCGAGCTGTCATTGTGGCCGAACGCGGGCGCTCATCGATTCGGCCGCTCGTCCTATGCGCCCGTTAGAAAGCCAGAGCGCCGGCCCCGCGTCCAGTAAAATCACACTCACGTAAACGAGGTCGAAATTTAAAACGATCACACACAGCACAACACGGGTAACGGGATCGTAGAAAGGGGCGCGGGCGAGATTCACAAACTTGTACAGCGGTGGGTTCGCACTTCGGACGGCGTTTTTATCGCGATAAGAATACGTTCGACAGAGCTGGGTCGTTAAGAGCGCGCTCGCAAGCTGTCGGCCGCGTACTAGAAAAGATGTAACACTGGTTGGCTTCGGTCGACGCGCGGCGGCGCGCTCGGGCTCCGTCGGGCGCAGTCGCGCGCGTTCGGCTCAATGGAATAATTACGCGCGTGTGACGTCACGGCAGACGGTCCTCGCCGCGGCGGTGCGGCTGCACCGAGCGCTCTCTCGCCGCTCGCCGCATGCCGCTCGCCTCATCTCCGAGCTTATTAACTACGCCAAACGTCCCGGGGTTAATGCACCGACCGTAAATGATCCAAACTCCGCTAAGACAGGACGGTGCATCAGTAACAAACAAAGTTATCGTATTGTTTGTTTATCATATCACCAGCGAGTCGCTCGCAGCGGTTGTTCGACGATGAATGGCAATGGAATGGAAATGTAAGCGATCGTAATAGTTTCGCAAGGTACCTTAGCGCGCAGTGGCGAGTGCGTGCTGGTCGCGGTGGCGAGCCGGTTTCCGCACCGCACCGACGCGACGTACCACTGGTACGGAATCTAAGAGGGAGGGTTGGTTTATTTATAATTGTAGATGCTTTGATAGGTACCATTGTTACAAAAAGAAATACAATTTTCAACTGAAGCCCTCTTAAATATAAAAAAGAACTTAAAACCTATTATAGCCTGCCAAAACATGCGTCTTTGCCCGGTACTCACGCACCGCCTCCACCATCACATAACCGGCTCCCCGCTCTTGTAGAATGTTCTATGGATTCCACTCATTATGAATACGTGGGCTTAATTATTTCACCATACCTACATTTATTATTTATATTATAATACATCAGGAATTCACTGTTTTCAATTTTTTCGTTAATTGAATGTTATATGAAAGGTAACATCCTTGTTTGCCTATTAAATTTGATTGTTGTTGTTTATTAATTATATTATTGTATTGGTAGGAAATATGCGTGTGTTTTCAAAGCATGTCACGATCGTGAATATTGATGCAGTGCAAACAGAACAATGAGTTATGAGCGCAAGCCGCTTGTTTGTTTGCGCGGTTCCGCCGAGCGAGCGCGGGCTGTCCCAGTATACTACTGACACGACTGTGGGTTAGGCTAAGGAATGCGAGTGATTTCTTATTACTTAAGTAAGTTCTTAACTGCCTGGATACTACTAAAAATACTACCATAACATTCAATTTAGATGTTCGTTCAAGAAACAAAAATAAAGTAAACACATAGTAGGTTTTATAGATTTTGTCATTGAGAAGATGATGTCTTTTCACGCACGTTATAATAATAGATTATTATAAGTCAATTTTAATTCAGATATAGTTTTCTTATAGGTCCCCTACCTACCTACCTGGTCATAATGACCTTAGCAGCATCATAACAAGTAATTTTTGCCAAGGTTTTGATCATTAAATTATTTTGCAAGATACCTTATTAAATAACGAAATATGACTGCAAATGCTCTATGCCTGTCTTTAAAAAAAATCATTCAGATTAAAAACAGATGGATTTTAAAATCTATTTGAGAATAAGTAACAAAGCAGCCTAAAATAAAAATAGGTTTTTAATAAACAACCTTGACTAACGGTATAATTTAATAATTATTTATAAATTATAATCCCTTCAGAAGACATCGACGCATTACAAGATTAATATCTAATAATAATAGGCATATAATTTATGCTTCTCAATTCGCTGATTCTCGCTCTAAATTAGAAGAATAGACGAACATTTTCCTTATTTAGAGCGAGTTTAACTTAAGCAATAATCATGAATTATTTTAAGTGTATAGTGATTATTGCTTAGGTGTAAGAATTAACTTAATCAGGTTAAGGTAAAGGTTACAGAATAGTAACTTTTTAGTACGTTTCCGTTAGACCGACGACCTTAGGAAGATGGCTGGCAGTGGATGGATGAAAAAAGCGGGAGATCGTGCTCTCTGGCGTTCTTTGGGAGAGACTTGCGACCAGCAGTGGACAGCAATAGGCTGAATAGATACATAGAGTACGTTTCTATAGTAACTAAACTGATATTAAGCGTGACCGTGACCTACTTCGCGATAGGGCTGTTATTCCAATCCAGGGATTCGGCAGATAATGCAAATAAACCGCCTATGCCGCCATGCGCCGCTGCACAGGGCCCCAAGTCTGCTAATTTAAAGTGGCATAAATGAGTATCAATTGGATCTCATTGTAATTGCTTGACACATTTAATATTCTGCTACTAATTAACTGACTTAAATTTAAGACTAAAACTAGTTGCAGAATACCAAATGTATCAAACAATTACACATTTGATAATCTGCTACTAATTTAAGACTTAAATTTAAGAATTAAGTTGGTAGCAGAATACCAAATGCGTCAAAAAATTACAATGAGATCCAATTGATATTCAATTTTGCCACTTTTAAATTAGCAGACTTGAGGCCCAGGGTTCAGGGTTTCTCCTAACGCGTAGGTACATTGTTATAAGAAACTAACTTGGTATTATAAGTATTTACTTCGGTTTAAAGGAGAATGGAACAAAATCATTCTCAGTATATTTTCTTTCTGAAAATATGTTAATTTCATTTCCTTATCTTTGAGTTTTTATGGCTTTTAATTATTGAACCAAGAAATTAAATCCACGTTGTTTATGTAAAATTTACGTTCAAAATAAAACTTCAGCTCTTCTTCAAACAGCAGGGTTTGGATGCTTTTTTGTTTACATATTGACTGTTTTAGATTTCTAGCCTGGGCTATCTGTTCTACGAGTAAACAGTGTAAAGACCCCTCAAACGTTAGTTATATTTGCAGAAATAAATTCGACATAATACAGTATGAATATTGCTTACCAGTACCTACTTGGCAGTACCTGTATGTCGAGCCGGCGATATCTTTTGTTGACATTCGCCCGGCTACGATATTGGGTCAGGAGGCGAGCCATTGTGCTGGAACTCTGAAATATAGGTGTTTCAAAAATATCTGCTGCGGCTGCTATGGATGAAAGTATGCCTTGGACGTCATCTATTTTTAATTTAAAAAATAATAAACTAAAGATTAAGCATAACTTGTTAAATTTTGTTTGAAACCATTCACACCTGTCCAACTAGCCAGCTCTTACTACGTCCCGCGCTAGTGACTAACTGCGGCCGAACAACTTTTTATTTTCATCATGATGACCCAAGATAAATATTTTTGGTTGTGATATCTAAAAAGTTTGATAGCTATATAATTTACCTTTCAAATGGTATACAAAAATCTCTAGTTCATTGTCCAGTCCAGATATTGTAAAAAAAAATTGTTGTGTATTCCAGTTTAATGCTCGCGAGTGTAGTATGGTAAGTGCTGGTTTTTATGGTTAAATTTCGTGGCGAACATAAATACTTAGATAGAGACTGAATGAAACCGCACTAACTTTTATTATTGAAAGCAGCCTGCGAAATTATATTCTTAGGGTTTTTACAACTAGCTACGAAATTGTTTACTGAGTAATACTTATTTCTATACCTATATTTTTCAACGGCTCTGGACTTAATTTACATCATGATAATGTCTTAAATTTCACCAACAATTTTATACTGATTTTTACGGCCCGAGAACAAGATTAATCAACAATTTTACGAATTGACGTATTGACAGTGTCAATAATGTCACCAACAATTTTCATGATTTTTGCGGCCCCGGCAGCAAGAATTTTCAAGCCTAGTGTAAAGTAATTGTGTTGTCGAAAATTTGATTTTTTTTCAGCCACACGAACATACACGAAAGAAAAAAAAGGTCGTAGAAGCCTAACAAATGCAAATAACCAGTCTCATATGTCAATACTTTGATAAAATATGACCAACTAAATCCAGCCGTGTAAAAAACCCAACCGTTTATAATAGTTCATAAATTGTCAAACCTTTGATACAAGTGAATGGATATTTTAATTTGATCGGATAATACGACCGAACGAACGATACGCTTTCGTATTAGGCCTCCAGACATTGTAACCATCCTGACCTGAGGCATGTTCTGTACACCCACACTCGAGACATTTAGAAAAGATCGTACTCTTTACCGAACCTTTAGGTGAATGTCGCCACTGCACTGACCGGGTCGGCAACTACCTACTCGTATTACTGTGCAATGTATGTATCTGTAAGGGTTGCTTTGCTACACTACACACATATTCGGGCCGGCAAAGCCGGGCGGCATATACAAATATGCGTACCGAGATGGATGTAATGTAGTCGATGCTTCAGCCCCCCTAGCATGACCGACAAAACACGATATGATATGATATAGCGATTTATCGACACCCTACTGTCAAAATATTTACTTTTATCGAAATAGCGAGCATGACCGTGACCGACGTCACGGAAATGCTCCCTGTTCGATAAAAGTTCAAGATGGCAGCTATGGTTATCATATTTGGACAGTTGGGTGTCGATAAATCAGTATATCATATCATATCTTATCGTGTTTTGTCAGTCATGCTAGCTAGGCATATCGGCTTTGTTGTTCGACATATACTGCTGAACGAATATGCAGGCCCGAATATGTGTGTAGCTTACCCTAAGGCAGGTAGTAGAACTGTTGGGTGCTGCTCTACTACCTGTTATGGATTATGGTTTTTGTCCTGGGGTGGTCACAAGCCGGACGGATTTTAATCCTCTCGTTTTTTCCTCGATAACTATTAAAGCTGGGTCATATTAAAAACAAAACTAGTTGTTGGGGCCAGATACAAATCGGATAACCTGTTCTACTGTATAATGGAATAAAATGTATTAGTCAACGACATTAGCAAAGTATTGCGGTGTTATTGTCGAAAGATGACTAAGCATTTATCGTTTCTATAAATTACTGGTTGCAGTGTCAACTCTAAGCAACATCCGGAAATTATTGCCATTCCATAGTCGTTGAATATTCAGGCTTATCACGACAAGAGTTTAACTCAATAATTTGAAATTTACTGCGGCTCTAAAATCAATTTAACACTGCTGCTATTAATTAACAGATAAACAACAGAACTCGCTGTTTTGTATTGAAATGTTTTGTCGACATGTGAATTACTGTAAATGTATGTAAATACGAGGCTATTGTTGTCTGTTTTCTGAAATATCTCTGGCGGCAATTACACACTAGTATGGTACTTAGTTCATTGTATGCGAGCCCATACAACTGCGGCGCCTCGCGTGACCCGTCCAGGCAATTATTGCGCAACTGGGAGTGATTGCATTCTGAACGTCATCTAACTTAGTGTGTTGCGTCTTGGTATGAGCTAATAAGGGCTTGCGGCCATACTGCGACCATTAAATTCATTGGACTATCCCTGTTCTCTGAAAATTTCTACTACCAGTCTCACCATCAAAAAACGCTTCAGTCCATGCATATTATAAATAGGCCCATATCGTTATGAATGTCACATGTATTGCAAGTGTCGTGAAATCAAAGCAAATCAATCAAATCTTTCATCCATATTCATGCCTTATATTATGACTGAGAATTATATCACAAGACAACAATAGCTGCTTTATTCAGGAACTGATAATATTCAGTGGCGCCTTTCCATTATTCACGTCTTGAGGATTCGATCCTAGTTTATCGATGTTTACAAGATTCATGATAGTGATGCATTATTTACTAAAATAACAAATTATTGTTATAAAAATAATTTAATTTGGCACGCAATATTACAAATTACAGACTATAGGCATAGGTATGTATTAAGAAAGAATTGTGCTAAAAATTTATGTACAAGATGCTCTTAGCTGTTTTTATTTCCATACTACAATCTTACTCTGTGCTACAATCGACCATATATTGTGTGTGTAAGTGATTCTACGTTCTCCCGTTTCTGTAAAAGTAAGTTTATATAAAATTGACGTATTTATATAGCCGTTAGTATTTCTATGTAGTGATTTGTGCACAGTATTGTGCGCTCACGTTTGTCGCATTGTGTTGTGTCACACTGGCACACTGCGCATTGAAATATATCGTAGGAACCGAATTAGGAAATGTTCTCAGATTTGAAATAACTAATCTATGAATCAGTGGCTTACACATTTTTCAATCACCACTTAATTTGTTATTCTGGTCCTTAATCAAATTTGGATTAGTCAGTATTCTAAACGATTAGACTGGGACTCTAGAATGTTGGTTTGTAATGAAATTTAACTTTATAAAGTAGTTTAAGGTAAGGTGTATGATTTCTTTTTGAACGATAAAGAACGAAGACAAAGTAGTTATGAAGTGATGTTCCGTTGCGCGCATCGGCAGGTCCGGTCGCGTACGTAAACAATGCAAGTCAAGGACGCTTTCGGCGTTCGTTTACATCCACATTATTGTTGGCCTCGCTAAATATGTGGGTGTTTACGTTTAATAATAAGAAAATTATTTATTCGCGTCGCGGTTGATGTACGCTTAATACTCAAACTAAATCAAGAAAAGGCAATAGACACATTTTTCAATTGAATTTCTTATGCGTTGCAGAAATATAAGTGACTTGAATAATTTTTGTGGTGAGTTTATTAAGCATAGCAGGCGCCCCAGGCGGGTGGTTCAGTAATCGTGTGTCAGTCTCTTTAGCATTGTATCGCGTTCGCGATGCTGTTATACTGTAAATTGCGTGGTTTATCATCAATAAGGCTGCTTGATAAAATATTTACGAGCTTGTCTCGAGGCTTCGTGACGTCACACGCAGACTGAGGTAGAGAATGAAGTGGCATTTGCCAGACTTCGACTTTTCAGCTGGTAAAAGAAGCGAGCGAGGCGTATGTTTTTTATAACTTTACGACACAACTTTATTATTTATTTTTACCATAGTAAAGACGGAGGAGCTTTCCTCATTGAGTGGAGTGTGAAATGTTTCAGGTTTTTATCGTTACCCTCCTCGTTGCAATAGGTAGACTGCTTTTAAAAATATGCGGGTATACCGATAAATGTCTGCATTTTATCAGCTCTTTAGTCTAGTTAGGTACATAAAGATACAGCTCATTGGACACTGTTATCAGCATAAATTACGGCCAAAGTGTTCACGACTGTCACTGCGAGATTTTGTTCCGGGGCAAAGTTGAGTAGTGTTTATCAGATATATTTATTATTGCAAATTACAAAAATATAATTATTACAGCTAATTATGCGATTGTCTAACAGTAATTCAGGCATGCATATAGAATAATCAAACTGTACACTTGTTTCGTGAACGAGACTTCATCTTTACTAGATAAGTAAGCTTAATTAAAAATATCGTATTTGCTTATCAGTTCTTTACCTGTCTTATTCAGAGTGCGTTTACTAGTCCAGACTAAGGTTAAACCACCGATTTTTGTACTTTATTTAGTACAGCGGTTTTACCTTAGTCTCGGAATAGCAAATGCACTCTGAATAAGACAGTACATGTTTGGGAATTTAATTTATGGTTTCAAAGAACCTTGCACGAGCTGCACGAAAGAAACTAATGTCTTTGTCATTCCGGCAGCATCATCTAAAGTGACATTTGCTTATCTGTGAGTAGATTGGACAAATGTAATGTAGGTATCTATGGTACCTTCTCGTAACTGTGTTTTTATCAATTAAACACATTTTCCTTTTATGTACCGATCAACCTAAATAATATAAATACACTTTCTTAGATAGTTGAAACCAGAATGGTACCCAAGCGTTATTAAAAAAAAATACTTTACGAATCTGTTTGTAAAATTTATTTTAAGACGTCCCTTTGCACCCTAAAATTGAGGGTGATGTTTTCTGATGCGTATCGTTTGAGTGTTTGACGTGTGTGCGTGTGCGCAGGTGTACGCGTCGCCGAGCCGCCGCAAGATGGACACCAAGGGCGAGAACGAAGAGATGACCTACCCCCACATCTGTTTCATGGTCGACAATTTCGATGAGGTGAGTTATAATCTAACATCTTTTTTAGGCTTGATGTTTCTCATTGGCTGAAATGCACAATTAACAGTCAATTACAGGCCTTCTGATTTTCTCAATTGCTTTTAAACTCAATTAATTAAAATATTAAATAAGTTTAAAATCAGTAAAAAGATAAAAAATCGTTCTAGGAAATCGTAGCTTCCTTTTTTTTGTTAATATTGAATAGAAAATAGAAATATAAGTATTTATTTGACACACACACACACACACAATACAAAAAAGAATACTCATTAAGATTAAATAAATGTGTCAAAAAGGGGGCCCTTTTTACATAGCATAAGGTTACATACTGTGATTTTATAAATTAAAATGTTATGTAACTGTTTCTTCATTGAAAACACCAGACCGTGACGTTGTTTCAGCTGAGCACTTCTTGCAGTTTGTAAATTCGTTGTTTTGTCTTTGCAAGACCATTGGAATCAAATTGTTACATTGCAAAATCCAATTGCAAAAAGTTTTATCAGTCGTAAAAGCTAATCTTTTACGACTGGTATACAACTTGTTTGATAACGTAAAGCATATTTGTCTGTAAATAGGTATTGTGTAAGATAAACGCGCGTTTAAAGATTTTATTAACGGTCTGTCCTTGGCGCTTCATACTGAACGTTGAGATTGATGTACATATTGTACTATACGATACATAGTAAATCATACGATCGACCACGCTCGCCTCTGCGATACACCTGTCGCTGATGTTGTAAAATATTCTTTACACCCAATGGAATAAAGTCTATCGTCACTTAAGGGTTCCGCAATCCTCGAGACGACTAGGATTCGCGATTGACTCGGAGTGCAGCCGGTATCGCTCCGCCAATCAATTGGGATCTCCACACCATTGGTCGCCAATAATGACGCTGATAGTTTGTTAGGAGCCGCGGCCTTTAATAGTTTTGCCCTTGGGTATCATGTCGCTTGCCGCAACCCGGGGAGACGAGTGTGCGAAGGAGATTCGGTTTAATTGTGTCTGCTTGACGTGTACCATCCTCTATACGTGCATGATGCTGAGCGAAGCTAAATGTGCCCGCGCTTGCCAAAGCAAACGTTGGACACGTTTTTTTGTGGCAAAGTCTCAGAATATTTATTATTGTAAATCTTCTGTACAACCTGTTCAAAAGCAAAGATAGATTTTCATTTCAGACTCATACTCGCATTTAAAATTTTCAACTTGTTTACCGTAGATATTAAATAGATAAAGCTAGTTCACATTTGTTTGTAATTACACTAATTGATTACGAACAATAGCTATTATAGTGATGAGCTAATGATGAAATCGGTTGAAAGGTTTCCATTTTGAAGATAAAGCAGTTTTAACGCTTCCAAGTAAATCTTGAGCTGGTTTTTAAGTCTGTTAGTGCGAGTTCTAGTTTGGAAATGGTATTGATAAACTACTAGTATTACATTTGTAAGCAATCCTGCTATATCGTTAACACTACACGATAACGTTAGGGGTCGTTTCTGTTGCCGGCCGGGATGAGTCACCGTCACATTATCGCAATCGGGAAGTGGCCTCAACACGCTCCTCGCTTTTATGTCCCTGCCTAAATATGTGCCAATCTTGGTCGCATAATTCCTGTACTTGACCGCCGCGCCGCGTGGGAGCTCGTCCTGGAGGCCTAGTAGCACGAAAATGTATCTTTCATTCGGACGTATAAACCTAACAAATTAAAATAACCAGTCGCATTTGTCAATCCTTTGATAAAATATGACCAACTCAATCTAGTCGTGTAAAAAACCCGACCGTTTTCACTGTTCATAAACTGTCAAACCTTTGATACAAGTGAATGGATATTCTAATTTGATCGGATAATACGATCGCACGAACGATACGCTTTCGTTGCGGGTGACCCTAGGGTTGCTAGTGTGGAATGGTAAACACGTCAGGCAGGTGCAAGTGCAACCTTCTTACCGTCTACATGGATACCGTGCTTTCCCATCCCACCAAATACGTACGAGTAGTGTATGTGCCTTATATTATTATCGAATAGTGAAATCCTTTCGTTGCTCACTTTGTTTGTATATAGCCATTCACCTTTTCACCTTGAATTAGGTATTGTTTTTGTTTGTTTCTGATCATTGCATCATGACATGAATCGATTAGCCGGACGGGACTCACTTCAATAAATGTTACTTTTGCTATGGTTCATTGATATTGCTTTTGAAATGAGATGTTCGATGCCTCTGTGGGCTCGTGGTGACCTTGCGCGCGCGCAGGGGGCGCTAGACCCGTATTTATAGACGACCTAGACCGACGGAACAGATAAAAACTATCTGTAAACAGTGAAAGTCGTGACACGGGTGACTACTCGCTACTCATCGTGCTGTTATCACTTTCTCTTACGCTAGTTTAAAAGAATTATCGAGCACTATGTTATTTGCAGTTGTTACATTTTTCTTATTTATTAATTATGGTATAGTCCGAAAGATTCGACCATTGATTGAAACAAGGCAACGAAAAATTCCGTGATAAGATTTAAGGATAGAATTGAGTTAACTGTTTTACAATGTATTAAAATTACTTAGATATATTTACATTGTTATAAAAGTGTTCAAATAAAACTAGGATAAGTTTAAACATCTTTGAGATTATATTCGCTGCAATAAAGTTAAAGCATTAGTGTACCAGGCGATGGGGAAACTAATAATAAATATCAACTAAAGTAAACAGCAAAATAACGCAATTTGTTTAAATTATGTTTTTTTGGTTTTCATATTAAACTCGTTTATATTACGCATTTTAGTGGACACACGACTTAATTGCTCATTAAAATTCTTCAACTTGTTCTCGCGGCCTTGCTTCACATTTGTTTTTTTGGGAAACTATTTGCGTTTTAAAAATTTACCATAATAAGCTTCGTCATAGTAACCATAATATATACGAGTAACTTAATATTTTGTATTATAAAGAAATCAGAATCATAATTATTAAAGATCTGAGGCAACCCTAGGAATGGCGTGAAAGAACGATGAAATAGAAAGGAGTTAGTTAAATTCAGGAATGTTCCTACAACAAGCAAAAATGTTTATTAATAGTGCGCCGACAATCACGAGGGGCGCAATGTGCGCCCGCGAGATATCTCGTTACCGAGTATCGCTTCCACGCGAACCGGGCCGCGTATTAATTGTCACTTAATTACTGCCAACTTACAATTTATTTTATTTTTGTTTGCGATAACATACAATTGCGCAAGCAATAATGCTTAATACTACTACATAAATATAAAGAAACACTTATATAATTACGCAACCAACACCATTATCCTCATAAAATTATTAGAACAATAAGTAGGTAATTTGGTACAAGCAAACCTCAGCGAACAAACATTGTCTTTACATTTTTAATTTAATGAGAAAAGAAGAATCGATGATAGGTACTCAAGGTATAAGTAACGCTGCATGCAATCCAATATGACTCATACCTCTACTACAATAGAATTCCAAATTGCAACTAGTGCGAAAACAGCGCTGTACCGATAACAATAAACCGTTATCGTCTGAATTGTGCGCGAGTGCCTGTCGTTGATATTTTACGACGTGCATTGGCCGACCGATTTAGTCGGATGCATTTAAATAGTATCGTTGGCGCATTATCGCAAACTGCACAGCCTATCGCGACAACCGCGCCCGCCGCCTGCTACCGCAGCCGCCGTTCACAAGCGCCCTCACCCGATTAGAATCTACTATGACACGAAAACAACACAAATATTGTAGTGGAGAGAATAATTCTGAATGCCAAAGAGCCTTTACCACACCAGCAACTTGTAGCATTCGCAATTAACTTTTTTGCGATCGCATTTTGGCATACAGTAGCATTTAGTTATAGGTGATTTTACGATTAGGGGTTCCTCAAGTTTTGGTGCTTTGAAAATGATAATCATTGATGCGTGGTCACTTGCGACTTGCGACTGACTGGTGTCAGCACAAGTCGCAAGAAACACCGAAATCCGATGCTTACAGCTGTGTAGTGGAGCTTTAAGACATGTATTTGTGGGACACGCGTCATGCATGTAATCTGGATTTAGTATATACAAATAAGGAAAACGTGTATTTTAAGAGTAAGTACCTAATATAGCAAACCTACTTAAAATTTGGTGTGGTGACTTTTCGAAGGACGAATGAGGACATAAGTCCCATGTTTACTATTATAATACTGCAGAATCCGGCTCGAAGGACCAATGATAAGTCAAAATGAGATTTAGTAATAACATATGAATGAGCATTGTAATTTTTTTTTGTTTTTAGCAATTCCATGCAAGGTTTAATTGAAGATAAATAACACTTGAAAAAAAATCATCCATCCTGAGGTCGATGATTTTTTTCAAGTGTTATTTATCTTCAATATGAATGAGCACTTCAAATTAATTTGTTAACAAGAAACACGGTACATGTTACATTTAAAAATAATGTAAATATAAATTATTTCTTCAGATTTGGTCAATCTTAATAGCAATAACATCTGATCAGCCATTTATCGGAAACCGCACGTTGCCGCGAGCTTTTTTCCGGCTATAGAGTGCGTCAGCGCATACTGATCGTCTTTTAACATTTTGTACAAATTCAACTCAAAATCATAAATATTCCTCTCGTGTCTCTTCAGTCGACAGTCCTACCTAACATCAAATTTCAATCTCCCATTTCGAAAATTTTGCGACACGTGACGACTTTGACATTTGCCAGTTGGTATAAAGAACGATTTCTAGAGATTGACTGACGAGATTGCCGGACTGAGGATTGCTTAGCGACATTATTCTAAAATACTAACTCTTTAACAAAAAAATCGTAAAAATTAAATACTTCGGTTTGCAACAATGGGTTTAGTTATTTGTATGAAGCTGATGATAAGATAACATATCGCTATGAGAGATAACATCAATATTGAGTGTATTTGAGTGCTGTATCTTTACAAAGTCATCGTCCTATTTATTATTTTACATTAGAGAAAACTAATTTGAAGAGCGTTGAGTTGAAGTAATAGATAATCACATATTATGCTTTTGCTATTGCGTGATTCCTTAATCCACGTGGTAGTGATTTCGCATCTGCCAATTTATTCACACGTGTGCTCGAAAAAATTTTGCAACCATACTTTATTGAGATTAAATTAATGAATGAATCGTCATCCCGGTATCTCATAACGACTGATCGCAAGTCTAAGGAAAACAGCTGAATATCGCTAATTCGGTCAGGCTTGGCAAATTTTGGCAGTCGAAGCCTGCGCCACCAGAGCTAACCCTCCGCTGGCCGGCTTGGACTTGGACAAGCTCCAGCGGCCACTGCCAAAACCAGAAATCTGGGTTATCAAAACATGCCTAATTCGAAACGAGACCGATGTTAAGATTTAGTTTATATTTAGAAGCCAAATGCCCAAGGTGCTACTACAGACTACTATCATTGGGTTTATAATAAAAATACTATGTTCTTGCTGTTACTATGACCTTTGCTTTGACGGTACTGTATATTTTAAACTGGCTTAAGACATAGTAATGATATGAGTAATAGATTATTACTCACATCACATTGCCGTTCCCTGAATATTAGCTAATGAGTAAACTGGAAACTAATCATATGTTTACAGTCGGATCGGTGAGTCACGCAGCGTGCCATAGGTACGTCACAGTTGGCGGACGGACTAGTGGCGCGATGATGCCGTCACGAAGCGCACTCGTCATGCGCACTCTTTTGGCTTAGGGGTAGTCGCGGAAATTTATTTTTATTCATTTATAATGTTGCAGCTTCATTTAATTTCACGACACCAACATTATTACTATTTTTAATAACAATGAACATCATATCGCACGAGTTGACGAGACCTCTTGTATCTTTTAGATTATAAGTTTTATAGAAGATATATAACACTTGAAAAAAATCATCGACCTCAGGTGGGACTCGAACCACCGTCCCATCGCATGCCGGGCGAGTGCTTTACCAACTAAGCTACCGAGGACGTCACGTGACATGATGAAATTTCTCAAGTGTTTCTTCTCGCTGTCGAAGCCAGCGTATCTCTGATCAATGTTGTAGCTATATGTATAGCTGAGTAGTATACTACCCGTCAACACCCGATAGAAATATTTTTTACAAATATTTGACTATTGGTTAAGATCAGAAATGCTTAAACAATTGAAAATTTTTGTTTTAGCAATTCAATGCAAGTTTTATTGAAGAATTCAATTCAATTAAACCTTGCATGGAATTGGTAAATCAAAAATTTTCAATTATTCGTATTATAATTCAGTTCGTAGAAACAAATTCATCCTTTCAATCGTTTTCATACATATTTCAACACTTTACGCTAATGAATTCGTATGAGTAAGTTAGAACACAAGAGCCAAATATTAGCTCAACAAGTTGTCACTTTATATTCGGCCTTGCTAGAATAGGTGAGACAACTTTTAGCGCATTGAACAATTTATTGAATCGTTATCGCAATGTCATCTGTAAGTCAAAATGTTGTACGGGAAATAGGGAAAGTTTTAGCAATTAATATTTGCCAGTATTTTGCATCGGCTCGCTGGCTGGAGGGTGCTCGCGGTCGGATGACGCGGCTGGCGCCGTGCCAGACGGGCTCCTAGACTCCAATCGAAAAGTAGGTGAACGAGGCTTAATTAGCTGCTTCGGGGGAACTCGCCATTATAGCAGTGCCAAGCGATTCTGGTGTCGGCTTTGTATTATCCCTCTTTGCTTTTGAGCAGCAAAATATTTGTTTATGAATGACTCAAGAAAACAAACTTGTGATAGTTACTGTTACTCGTTTGTATAATTGATTTCTTGAAAGGGTTTTGTCGAACTGTATCTTTGGGATTTGATGGTAAGGCATCGGCAAAGTTCTGGTTGTCATTCGAGTACATACATAAGTATAAGTCGATGGTCATGTGTAGTTTACCAGTCATCTCCGGATATTGAAGCGGCGGGATGACTGGTCGAGTCAAACTATTTCGCTGTTAATTTCATACACGTATGCTTTTCGATATTGCTCGCAAAGTACACTTAGATGATTATTTGTTTAGAGAATCGAGACAGTAAATAAATTACTAAAAAGTCAGTTACAAAAAGACTTTTAAAGTGACATGATGTGATTTAGTGTAGGAACTGGTAACAGCAAATTACCCAGTTGGCCCAGGGCGACCGGGGACCGCAGGACCAGTGACCGTTGAACCGATTAGCGCGCCGTGTGGGTGAGCGTGGCTAGTAGCTACCGACGATGATTCAATTAACTGAGCCAGAGGAAAGTTCTTATCCGGGCGTCCGATAAAATGCGGGACTCTAAACGTATTTTTATTTGAAAGTTATTTGAAAAACTTATACGTGTGCTTTAACTTTACTACACAGAAATAAATTCCTTACAAATAAATTTGGAACTAACACTATACACACGGGTATTTATGCAACACATCTCTTCTTCTCAGTCGTGCACTCTTGGCAAAGTGGTCGTGGTCATGGCTCGGTCGGTTCTTGTGTCACCGCTGTTTTTGTGATGCGTCGCCATGTAGCTCGATGTTTGGCGGAGCGAGAGCAATTGTTGATGTTGGAGTGCGTGACAGATTTGATGAGGCCTGTCCATCGTGTTGGAGAACGCCCACGTAATCTCTTACCCTCAACTTTCCCTTGCACCACCAGTCATGCAACGCATACCTCTGTTAATTATATTCCCGACGTATAGTGTTAGTTTGAAAAAATGCAACAAGAAAGTTTAAAATGTTAAATAAATTTGGGATTTTATTAGAGTTGGGTACTGCGATCGCCAACCCTCCTGCCAGGCGTGGCGATTATGGCATGGTCCTCCTTTTGGAGAGGCCTGTGTCCAGCAGTGGACTGATATAGGCTGGTGATGATGATGATGATGATGATTAGAGTTGTGTACTACGTTTTTGTCAATAAAAATATACCAAAGTAATTTCATCTGCTAGACAGACACCGTCTGCATTCATTATAGTCTTCTCGCATGCGAAATTCGAGCATTACTGATTAACCTCGCTCGAGAATCCGTAATGATATGACACCCATGCCTATGGCAATAACTTGACAGTTCATAGTTTATAATATAAGTTATAGATACAATTAGGAACAAGGCATAGCACGCTACGTCGTTCCACGTGGCATTATGTAAACATAAACCGGCTTGTGAACCATGTCCGTCCAGGTATCATTGTAATGAAAACGCGTGTAACACTTATCCATTGTTTATAATATGTATGCACTTGATACAATACATCTAATTAAACTGTCGTAAAGTTTATAAACAACAAGTTCAGTAACTTTTAAATATTTTATAATCGGTTCACGAGCTAATATTACAGGGTTATTTAAAGTCAAATAATAACTTACTTCAAAGGCTTTTTGTTTGAACCTGTTGGATACAACATATTTCTGTAAAAATTGCAAATAACCCACATGCTCATACGAATTGTAACCGCATCTTAATTAGCCTTATGTACATATATTTTTAGGGATTTCGATATCACTCGATAAAAATAGTTTTATTTTAAATTAATCCATGAATTTCACGAGGTTGAAATGACCCTTTGTGAATAGTTGGATTATTATAAATATTAAAAGTATTTAAACATACATACGTTATTGTAAATCAATAATATTTGCAATAAATAAAGCTATTTATTGTATACATTAATAATTATATTATATAAGAATCGAGAAACAGTGACTAAAGGTAAATCACGCGTACCTACAGTAGGTACATTAAATGCGGCTAATGTTTTGTTTGCTAATTGCTCTGTAACCACAAATCGTTGCAATAGCAGTGAATGAGTATCATTGTGGCCAACTAGTCCTTGAAGAGTGTCGCGAGCGCGGCGCGGTAATTGTTAGGGTAGGGTTGTTGGCGTTGTTAAATCCTGCTGGAAAATCGGAAGTAGAAGTAGAAGTAAAGTACAACACTTTAAATCGGAGCGGTGGGGTAGCATTTGGAAAGCCTCGAGAAAACATTTACACTCGTATTAACTTAATGGATTTCATTTACAATTCAAACAGACCATTTTCGATAAGTTTACAAACTTTTTAAAGGTTCCGAAAACTGAGTTTAAAAAAAAAACAGATTGTCGGTGATCCGAGTAATCAAGATATAGATAGTGTAAAACAAAAGATCCGCTCTAAGCGAGGGAACGTAATGGCTTTAATGCGTGTACTTAAGGAACAAATTAGAATGAAGTTGCACATTCAGTCGACGCCTGCGCATGACACAGCCTTCATAGAGGTGACATTGTGGTATACACAGGTATAAGGCCAAAACTAGGTAGAGCACAACAATACCTAAGTGCCTGCGGTCAGTACATACTATGTGTGTAGATAAATTTCATTTGCTGTTAGATTAATTTATTAAATAAAGAAAAGATTTCGTTCATTTTGTCTATTGTAAACTAGATATAAAATCATCAGTGCAGATGCACTGAATGACACATTCGGCTTGTTGTTATCAATTTTTTTGTGCTCCGGGCGTTTTTTATCGTGTTACATTGATAAAGTTCGATAAAACAACGATAAAATTTGACTTCATCAGAAAACAGGGACATTCCGAATAAAAGGATTAGATATTTTAAAAAACACTTGCTATCAAGCTAATAATATGATTGGCAGTTAATTGTGGTTAGTTCATTACAATGATGGTTGTATTGACTTCCTAAATGACTAATCTTAGATAAAAAAACGTTTTCGAATGCTTCTAAATGGTAATTGAATAGTTAAGTTTTTTTTGTTGATTCTGAATAAGTGACTTCGATTGTTGCACACTGTATGTCATGTCCAAACATTAGTCCGTCGCGTTGTTCCCTGCCTGTTCGCTCGCGCAGGCACGCATGTAGATAATGACACTTCACCCCCACTGTGATATACTACTCGTAGATTTTGTCCCCATCCCGGTTTTCTAACTTAATCCATTTCTTGCCTGTACTTTAGCAGCTGACTAAGTTAAGATAAAAGTATTTCAAGGTTACAGATTTCATAAATTTTACCAAATGTAAAAATAAACTGAAGTGCGGACCTGGAAAAAACTAGGTATGAGAATGATTTGCCCTTTTCTCTTTTAAAAATGTTTTAAATAAGCGCCAGGCAACACCACCGGCCTTTAAAGTAAGGAATCGAATTGAATATGCTACGAGTACAATACCACGCCGTGGTTGTGAGTGGATGGGTGACCATTCCGACCATATTTATTGACATTTATCACGAGCATCTCCGTGCTTCGGAAGGTACGTTAAAAGTTAGTCCTGGCGGAGATCGCTTGATATTAGTCGTAAACCCTAGTCAGAGGCTATATGGGGCGGCTTGATTACCTACATCTGACATTAAGGTTTAGTCACTTGCCTTACAACACTCTTCCGCCAATCCGCACCGGGCCCGCGTGTGGAGTATGGCCCAAACCACCTCATAGTTGAGGTGAGGTTTGTGCCCTGCAGTGAGACGTATATAGACATACTTCACTTTTGCAATACAACTAACTTTTATCGATACCAGACTCGAAAAAATGTATAAAAGTTCGTTTTCTGAATTTACCTGGCTAGAAATCTACCCCGTGTCTTTGGGCTCATGGCAAAACAATGGCAGCCATCTAATTTAAACAGCGTTCTGATGCGTATATTAATCGTAATTTCTTAATATGACCCGACCATTATTAAAAACAATTTAGAAGCCCCTATCTTACAAACACATTACAAAATGTTTGATGATTGGAGGATCAAGAATGCGGGGTCTTTTAATGTGCCCTTTATCAAACAATTAAGTGACTGTTATCGGTACGTCGGTAGTCATCAGGCTAAGCGAGCTCGGGAACGTGTTTAATAGCTACAAATTAAACAACGTTTCGTAGCCTAAAGGTATTATTTGAATACTCATACTGTTGATTAGAATAGATTGTAAAACAAACGATTAGAATTTGTAAGCCTGTTCCGTGAGAATAGAAATTCATTTAAAAACCCTGCTTATTTAACCGTTTTGTGTTTTTCTTCAGCAAAGCGAATTCGGATTTTAGCAGGTTCAGTCTAAACACTGCGAAATACTTAACGTATAGGTAGTGTATATTTAGACTCGTTTTATTATATACGAAATAAAGCATTTAGTTAGGGTAAATGTTGATATTTCGATCTGTATGTGCTAGCTTGTCGATAAAATTGGAATAAATAGTGAAAAAATTGTGTCCTACTGTAAATTTTCATCATCATCATCTTCATTTCAGCTACAGGACGTCCACTGCTGAACATAGGCCTCCCCCAGTGACTTCCAGATTGTCCGGTCGGATGGAAGCGGCCTGCATCCAGCGGCTTCCTGCAACCTTTATTAGGTTGTAGGTGTAAATTTTACCAATATTCAATTAAAGAAAATTGACACTAACTAAAGTTGTACCAAAATAAATATCAATTATGCCAGTTACAAGAACAAAAGCCGGGAGTTTTTACAATAGGTAAATACCCACAGAATACAATGCCTGAGGACAAAACGCTATAAATGTACCTATTACTCACCTTAGACTTTATTATGTACCTACTAAAGTTACATTAGGTATTGATTGAGCATTGTATTTCAATTCTATATGTAGCATTCCATCAAAACTGGAGATATAATGTGCTGGGTGGTTTCTCTTCTTAAATGCATAAATCGTGTATGTATTGCACAATATGTAGCAGTGGACGTCTTGTAGCTGAAATGATGATGATAAGGATGATGATGATGATAATGATGCTGCTGCTGCTCATACTTAAAATTCTTGTGTACTCGTATATACGATAAAAGCTAATGCTTCTTTTATTCGTTAATTCGATTATTAGTTATACCTCTCCTCGACATACCCATACCTAATCTAGATACCTAATTTTATACCAGTTGAAGGCGGCTTTCATGTTGGATGATATCCGTATCATTTGCGATTAGTATCTTCCGATAGATAGATATTGACGTTAAGAAACAGTACCTTAAAATGTATATAAATGATTTCATGTTTAGTTTAAATACAAACCGAATAAAGTGAACGAACAAGCAAAGCGAACTTATTTTATATGTCTGCAAAGTGCATGCGGGCAATGTGTTGCTGGTTGCTGGTAACATTAAAATGAGGTTAAATTTTAAAAACACGTCAAGCACTAACTAGCATAGTAAATCTGCTGCCGAGTGCTGCTGAGTATTTCTCAAACTTATCCGCTTAGCCCTAACCTTGAGTCGCGGAAGTACGGCTCGTAGTTGATTTCTATTACTTCTCGACAACCGGTTCGGACACAGTAATAGCCGGCGCGAACGCGTAAGCGGTTTTCGTATTTGACATTTAACTAGAGGATGTTTTTTCGGATGTTTATCAAATCATCATAAGTCTAAGATCTTGCTGTGTGTGTTGTCTATAAGACGGTCTATTTTATACTACTCTCTTCTGAAAACCGGCCAAGTGCGAGTTGGACTCGCGCACGAAGAGTTCCGTACCATTATCTATAAAAACGGCAAAAAAATCACGTTTCTTCTTGTATAGGAGCCCCCTTTAATATTTATTGTATTCAAATTTTTTAGTATTTGTTGTTATAGCAGCAACGGAAAAAAAATCAACTCTCTAACTATCACGGTTCATGAGATACAGCCTGGTGACAGACGGACAGATAGACAGACAGACAGACAAACAGACAGACGGACAGTGGAGCCTTAGTAATAGGGTCCCGTTTTACCCTTTGGGTACAGAACCCTAAAAAGGTATTTCGACGCTAATATAATTGTTTTGTTCGTATTGTAGGTGTTCTGCGACATCGTGGTCCGCGACGGCGAGATGGTGTGCGTGGAGCTGGTGGCGCGCGGGCGCGGCGGCGCTGCGCAGGCGGTCATCTTCCTCGGCTCCATCCGCTACGACGCGCTCACCCGCGTCTACGACTCTCGGGTGAGTGCTACGACTGCTACGACTGCTACGAGTGCTACGACTTGTTTGGGTTTTGCAGCTTGTCGTGTGGAAACGCGTGGAAGAGAAAAGTGGACCTTTTACATATTAATTGACAATCAAAACAGAGGTTGCCATTTCACAGCTCCTCTCAGAGACCCCCCACACTAGCATCTTTCGATAGTCGACGTAGTAGCAGCGTCCAATCGTCCAATCAGAGTTGACGCATCGCTGGCACAGCGGCATTTACTTCACGCTGATTGGACACTGCCACGATGACGTTCGAGAGACGCTAGTGTGGGGGAGGCCTTATTTTCTCTCTGTTTTAGCGGTTTATAATATTAGTAATCACTGGTTGTCCTTAGTCAGCTACGAAATAAAACTACAGTGTTACTCCAATGAAGAATTTTCACTAATTTTGAATATAAGCTGTCCATATTCTCTGTCAAAAATAAAAAATACAAGTGAAAGAATTACTTTGATACTTCAATTAGTTTTCGATTTATACAATTAAACGGAGCGGAGCGTTGTAAATTGACGTCTCATGCGGTCACGTGACTGTTTGCGGGGTTCGATATTTATCGTAAGTTTAAATGCCTGTAAAATCAAAACTATCTTTGACTACAACAAAAACTAGTGTATTTGTATACATACAAGCTTTACTGTAACAAACTTTCAACCGATTTGGTATACCTATTAACATCCTCCATTGTACTTGAGCGGTAAATATTTAAAGTTCGCCTACACGCCTGTTAGTTCGCAGTGTCAAAGGTTATAATAATTAAAGGACCATTCAATGTTCTACCTTTTATAATATCGGCTGTTATTAAAAGTATGTACTGAAAGGCATAAAATATAATTTTTCGGCAACTTTAGGACTATTATTTTGTAACAAACAAACCGCACCGATTCAATGCTATAGGATTGATGTTAACGATTGACATTGAATTGAACATCTATTTGTCTAACTCATTAGTTTTGTTACGTTTGTGTGGTTTTGTTAATGAAATAGCTAATGAATAGCAGAGTAAATTACTTTATACACGGTCAATGTCGAGTCATAAACCTATTTTTATTCACGTCTTGCTACATTGGAGATGTGACAAAAGGGTATCTCATCCTGAGGCTCGTGTAGTCGTGATTACCCTACTAAAACCCCATTACCGAGATAAGCTCTCGGCGGCACACATCGGAGGCTTGTGGCCTCGGGGATGACATCACTCGCGTTATTAGCTTGTAAATTCGTTGTCTAACCTATTTGTTCAATTCTTTACTTTATTTTATTTATTCAAAGACACAACTACAGAATACATTTCAATAGTTTATAATAATTTGATACGATTACGTTTATACCTATAATTTTCGTCAAATAAAAAGAACGCTGGAGGGTGGCGCTACTTGTCTTCACCGAACAGTTATAGCAGTACTGAAAATGTTAGTTCCTATTTTGGCCACCGCTCTTTTTACGTGACGCCAAGTATACTAGTGCTGTATGTAAACACAAACGTGTTAACCATTTTATCTCTTACAATATCGCTAGTACATTGAAGGTTATGACTAGGCTAGTGTTATTTATTAACCTCTCGTCAGTTAATTCATTCAAACAACAGGTTGCGTTATCAAGTATCATTGGTTGCGGCAGGATTGATTAGCAAGTTATTTATCTGTCGCGTATAACAATAGTGTTACGTAACCAATGAGTAGCAACGATTAACTTAATTGGTCTAGTCTAGAAACTAGTACAAGGAGTGACCTTTTGCCTCCGTGAACGCTGCGGCGACGTGCGTGCAACAGGTGGCGCGCGAGAAAACGCACGGACTTGACGATTATTTATTACTATGCGCTATTTATCCGTAAGGGGTAAAACCGGCCAAGTGCGAGTCCGACTTGCGCACGAAGGGTTCCGTACTGTTATATATGCGAATACGGGTTACGAGTGAAACTAACGACGGCTAATAGCACACTGATTTATTTGTCACAAAATGGTGGTGAGTGCAGCACGCACCTTACTACCTAAGTACATATATAACACGTACCATTATTTATATAAAAACGGCATAAAAAATACGTTTGTTGTAGGGAAGACCCCATAAATATTTATTGTATTCTGGTTTTTAGTATTTGTTGTTATAGCGGCAACAGAAATACATCATCTGTGAAAATTTCAACTCTCTAACTATCACGGTTCATGAGGTACAGCCTGGTGACAGACGGACAGACAGACAGACAGACAGACAGACAGACAGACAGACAGACGGACAGCGGAGCCTTAGTAATAGGGTCCCGTTTTACCCTATTGGGTACGGAACCCTCAAAACAAAGTTTGCAAATTTTATGATGAACTATGACCGTTCTTCGACTCTCAGATTGATTCGTTGATTGATAGTGGTGATTCGCTATGAGTTGAAGGGTTGCGGGTTTCCTTTCCCAGTCAGTTGGAAGAACTTTTCTCATTGGTTTGGGTGTTAGGAGATGCTGTTTGCAGAAAAAGTGGTGCGGTACGGTACCTCGTGACATATAGATAATAATATATCACTCCTCGCCTAGGAATCATGACAATTGATTGATTTACATAATTTCAATTAACGTACCTATTAATATTTATTTATTCAAGAACAATGGTAATTTATAGAGCCTTCTTTGAAGTTGTATGTCTATTTTGCTCACTAATCAATTTGCATACTGTAATAAATCAATAAAATTTTACCCTGCGTCCGGCCCTGCGCGAACGAGTAGCGTAAGTCGCTCGTAAGTCGCGCTCGCGGCGGCTTCCGCGGGGAAATGAGGTTCTATTTTCGCTCGCCACTTTGCAAATGAAAACGTCTCGAGCGAGCAGTGAGCACTGAGCTGCCAGTTCAAACACGCTATTTTAGCTGAACGCTCGAAACAGCGCCGAAGAACACTTCTCACTTCAAATCTTAGCAGCGATTTAAGGCTGCTTATCCTACTTTGCAAAACGAGACATTTTTGCTGGTAACTACATAGTATTTTCATTACTTTTCCTCTGTAATTTTGTATAGGTATTATTGCACAACGCAAAGAAACTAAAGAAGGGCAGCTTATGCTAGATTGTTATTGTACCTACATATGATAAAACTATCGAAAAAGCCAGATTGGATACTCAGTACTATTTATATATCCCCACATTTTAGGTATAATAATAATAAGAAAAAACTTTATTGCATAAATTAAAAAAATACAAAAGGAGGGCTTAATTCCAAAAGCATTCTTTACCACTAGCCAACCTTTAGTTCATGCAGAAAGCAATAGTGTCGGGTGCGGTAAGAGAGGTAGGGAAGAGGTAGAGGTAGAGGAGAGGAGAGGACGTATAAGATCACGGACACATGTAAAATTTCAATGTAATTTAGTTTAAAATCCCCTTTAGCTCGTGCAAGTGTAACATACAAATGAGAGTGATGACAAACGACTAGCTAATCTTCATATTTTAAGCATAAAAAGCCCACAGAGGGGCAGAAAAGCACGCCGAGTTTTTAACACATTATGACGTAATCAGCTTCAACATTGTTGTTTACAACGACCGACACCTAAGCGAACTACGTAGCATGTTTTTTTTACATTCGACAACTCTCAGACCCACTAAAGAAACCCAGTTATAGGTTTAGTATTTTTATTTTTAACGCTATGCAAAATGGTAATAGGAATTCTAAAATATGATTTACGGTACATAAAACATACGACCGTTTAACGGCTACATACTAACAATAACCGTTTTTGTGAACCTAAGAATAGTAGTAATAGAAAATAATACTCTAAATGTATAAACATTCGCATAAAGATAATCTGTAATATCATTTTAGTAATTACATAGTTTTTTTTTAAATATTATATTTTGTAGTATTAAAATAAATAAATATTGGACAACATCACATACATTGCTCTGATCATACTAAGGTGAGTAGTTAAAGCACTTGTGTTAGAGAAATCAGAAACAACGACGGTACGACAACACCTAGACCCCAAGACAATATAGAAAAGTTCGTTTTCTACATTGACCCGACCGAGGAACCAACTCGGAACCTCAGAGATGGCGACGCCATATAGTCCGGCGTGCTCGCCTCTCGGCTACGGAGGTCGTCAAACCAATTAAACTCGCCAAAAGCCACATTAAACTCGGGGTTTTTACTCAAAGTAATAAACATAGACGTTACATGAGGTGTGAAACTATCTGATAGGTATCTTTGTTGCTGCACCAGGTAAATAGCGATCTTAAATAATAGTTGTTAAAAAAAACAATAAAACTTGCTTCGAAAAGTCGAATTATTTAATACAAGCAATTAAGAAGTTTACAATCAAAGAAGATCTGTCAATGCGATTTTAGTCAGTCAAACCTATAAATAATGTTTGTATGTAGTAATATACAGAAAGATGATTGCACAAACGGAAAAGTTTAGCGTCTTGCAAGGTTCTCAAAGCAATTAGCGTTTGTTTTAGGAAACTGTGATTCAAAGACGTCTTTTTGTCGTCCGCCTCTTCGCTCGCCGACAACCGGCTGGCGAAGGCCATGCGGCAAAAACAATTGCTGCTTGCCACTTCATTAGGTACAATGCTATCGACTTAAATGAGTCCATGGTAAAAGAAAAGAAAAATACTTGAGTGTTTAAAACGAGATCATTCTGCTTGATTCTTACTTTGTGAATCTCAATAGGCAGTTAACCCTTAAGTTCGTTGACGTAGCGTACTACGTCCGTAGTGTATGAACTATGAACGTAACAGGCCGTAGCCCGCCAACCGATATATTCAAGGGAACTTTAGCTAGATAAACAAGGAACCCAGCCCCTCTAGCATGATCAACCAAACACGATATGGTATGATATGAAAAAGCGATTTATCAACACTGAACTGTCAAAATATGATATACATAGCCGCCACCTTGAACTTTTATTATAAAAGAAAGCATGTCCTTGCCGGTGACGTCACGGCCACGTTTGCTTTTTCGATAAAATTTCATATTTTGACAATTGGATGTTGATAAATCGCTATATCTTATCATATCATATTGTGTTTTGTTGGTCATGCTAGAGGGGCTGACCCCTAGGGGCATGCAGCCTAGTTCTAAGGCGGCGTTGAGTCTGTTAGACAGTAAAAACGAAAAACATGCTGTTACCTACGCGACAACCCTTTGACCGGTATAAACATTTTTAATGTTCATTGGTTTTCAACTCTAACTCCAGGGCATAAAGTTCAAAATATGATGGCAACTATTTGGCCACCACTAGTTAAAGGTTTAACACATAAGTGGAAATTATACCAGATAAAATAAATGTGTTATTGCTATGACACCTATTATTGTCTATATAATACCATACTAATTAATCATGTTAATCATATTTCTATCTACACCTTAAATAATTTTGCAAAATAGTTTTTAATTTACGCATTTACTTCACTTGAAATAATCTTGTCCATCTGTTGAATCTTAATGTTGCGATTTAAGATAACAAAATGGCTAAATAAGCATAAACAGATAATATGTTCAACCTTATTTTTCTTTTTCAAAGTCAAACTGTTGGGTGGGTGGGTAGATAGTCAGTTATGATTACATCTACCCTTCGAATGTGCCTTCGATAGGGGTCATACTTAATATAAAAAGTCATACTTAAAGAAATTATTTAGCCCCGACAAGTGTTCGTAGTTAAAGATAAATAACACTTGAAAATAATAAAAAATTCAAGTGTTATTTATCTTTAATTAAACCTTGCATGGAATTGCTAAAAACAAAAGAATTATTACAAGTGTTCGTAGCCTGATTGGCCCCGAAAATGTTTGCCTACCCTGCTTTATGGATCAAAATATTCTAGGTTATATTATTTGTAATAAAGTTGAACGGAAAAAAAAAGTTAATAAATAGTACCTAACATATTTTTTTATACCTTTTTTGTGAGAAGAATTTTTAATTTAAAAATTATTTCATTAAAAATAAATAAAGTTATTGATTTGTAATCGGCGTTAGTCATCATAATATGTTGTGGCTCTAGGCACTACTAGTTAGCTATCGTCGTGGGAGCATGGACTCGCGCCGTTGATGGAATAACAAACTTTATAATTGCCTTGTCAATATGACGAACTTCAGTAGGTATTCATTTTATTATTACGTGACGGCAATTTTTAAATCGCTTAGCGCGTTGTTGTTTATAAATTTCGCTGCGTCGAAATAAGGCCCCAGTGGTGAATGAGACACTGATTTAGAAGGGTGTATGTATGTTTTTTAACCTTGGTAGTTATTGACAACATGGCATAATAATAATTCTAAATTTTCCTGTTCCGAGTGCAATACGCTGTTAAGCAAGATGGGTTAAGTAAGTTACTTGCTAAAGAATACAATATAAATTGTTCGTTGCAAGCAATGTTGTTTATCTCAATCTCGAAACCAAAAAAAAAACTTGGTTAAATAATACTGCTACAAGTGAATTTATACTAAGATATTACAAAATGAATTAAACTTTATTTGCCTAAAGAACGGTACGAGTATACGGAGATGATACAATTACAGAGGGATGCAAATTTACTTAATTGAGAATGTCAGTAATAATCATTCGTAAGTCAGTTTTTTAGGGTTCCGTACCCAAAGGGTAAAAAACGACCCTATTACTAAGGCTCCGCTGTCTTTCTGTCTGTCAGTCCGTCTTTCACCAGGTTGTATCTCATGAACCGTGATAGCTAGAGAGTTAAAAAAAAAAAACTTGAGTATTAAAAATCTTAGATAAACCTAGCATGGTAATTGCTAAAAATAAAAATTTAAATTGTTTTCTGACCTTTACCAATAGTTAAATATTTGTAAAAATATTTCTATCGGGTGTTGACGGTAGACTACTACCGTATATACTAATATACCGCAACATTGATCAGAAAATACGCTGGCTTTGACAGCGAGAACCACTTGAAAGATTTCGTCGAGTTGACTAACGTCTCGGTAGCTTAGTGGTCAAAGCACTCGTCCGGTATGCGATGGACGTGGGTTCGGATCCCACCTGAGGCGGACGATTTTTTTCAAGTAATTAAAATCTTAGAATACAATAAATAATTAAAGGGGCTCCCATACAACAAACGTGATTTTTTTAACAAACGTAATTTATTTGCCGTTTTTATAGAAAATGGTTCGGAACCCTTCGTGCGCGAGTCCGACTCGCACTTGGCCGGTTTTTTTTATTATTATTTAGAAAGCAGGGTGATAAAAATAACATTTAGTCACTGTTCGGGACTCTAACAAGTAGATTGGTTTGCCCACTCGATATTTGGAGCAAACGAGCCACAAGGCCGGCGCGCTAATTCGCGGAATGTTTAACGCGGAAGGGCCTATGTTAATTATGCTAAACTAAATATAGCTCTTTACCGCGAATACAATCTGTTCTATCGCCTTTTAGACGTATGTTTACGTAAAAATATTCATTGAGTCTACAATAATATCGGTTAAGACTAAAGTCTTAATGCTTACAAATTACACCTGCCCATACATTCACTAATGTAGCAATCTGGTAAGACTATTATTATTCATGTTTGTTAAGCAAAAAGAAAAACCCAACTGTTAAACAAAACAATAAGAATGCTAATACAAATAGACACGACAGCTAGATATACGCCTGTCGTAAATATATATTTAGCTGTCATTTAAACCAGTTTTTCCTCCTAAAATGTAAGTATAATAAAATTATTTGTTACATTACATTCATTGCTTGTAGTTGCGGAAGTATTTTAGCGGCATTGGTGGCGCAGATAACCATAGGTTATGTAAAAAAAAACGAATTGTATACCTACAATCTTTCTTTCCTATTTCTACCTATTCTTACCCCGTCATTGACCCGGAAAACCTCGGGATCTAACCCATTATTGTGGCTATTGCCTGGGTCAAAGAATACCCTCCGTCGTCCAATCGGCGTCGGCGAGTCTTGCGATTCGCAAGCAAGACAATGGGACTGTGCGCTCCAAAGGGACAGCAAATTACACCTGTCTTTGATGTTCAAGTACAATTTTAGCACACCTGCTCGAAGGGGGGGGGGGGGGGGCAGAAGCAGGAGTGCTAACATTTCCACGGAAAGTCCTTGGCTCTGGATTTTCCTTTATTCATTTCCTTCAACAAACATCGGGTAATGTTTACCCACATGTTACCCGCGCTACGATAAATATTATGTTAATGGAAATAATTACTTTCAATACAATTAAAACGTGTTGTTGTTTGATATTATTACAAACAGCTATAAATATGTTGATTTCCTTTAATATTACCGCGACAATTTCCCTACTATATTAATTAGTCATTATTTTAATTATCAAGATACCCGTTTTATTGTTTTACAATTACCGCCATGTAGGATTAAAATTTTATAATTGAGATGATCTTCGACATTATGAAAATAGACTCGCATCTGTGACGTCACCGTCCCGTCTGCGATACCTAGCGCTGACATCACAATGAAATAGTTTATTTTTTCATTATTGTCCTTGTGATACGCTATCAGCGTTTATTGCCGTGTATTTGCCGTAGTTATCGCATCTATTTTGGCGCAGCACGTGACACTTTCATTGCATGAATTAAAAAAAAAGCAAGATATATAATAATAATATAAATATCGGACAACATCACATACATTGCTCTGATCCTAAGGTAAGTAGCTAAAGCACTTGTGTTATAGAAATCAGAAACAACGATGGTACCACAACCGAGCCAATATCGATTTAAAAAAAAAAGTTCGTTTTCTACATTGACCCGACCGGGGATCGAACTCGGAACCTCAGAGATGTCAGTGCCATTAAAAGTTCGGTGTGCTCGCCTCTCGACTACGGAGGTCGTCAAAATGAATTACTACCAATGTATCTTTTGCTTTATGTAGAGTCAAAGTTTAAGATTTTATTAAATTAAAAGGCACTGCAGCAGTTCGATATCCAGTGAAGTGTTATCAGTTGGTTTGAGTGGGAGCACTCTCATTAACTAACCGCAATAGTTGGCGTCACCGTCCAAACGATTATTCGATTATTAAAGCAGTTACTACCTCTACATATACGTAATTCATAATTAGTAACCACAAATAACACACAAATCGTTTTTTCCTACTATCTAAAATAAGGATCAATAATTATTGCGGTTTCTAACATAATTTAAATTAAACAACGTTTTGCTATATTATAAAATATGTCCAAATAATCAGTTGTCTCGATTTTTTGTAGCCCAGTGAAATTTGCTACCCTGTAGTATATCAATGATAAACTCCCTTGTCTTTACTTTTTCAACCTTGCAACTATGGGAACCTGCAGTCGGGCCCAAGGGCGGAGACATGGACTCTTGAATACCGCGTGTTCCTGTGATGTTAGCAATTGTGCATAGCAATATTAGATCACATACTCGGAGCCGTGATGTTTTAAACCATGGCAACAGCCTGGCTCTTTATTAGCATTTATCTTTTCGGTTTTTGGATCATCTCATCATCGTCTCAGCCTATTGCAGTCCACTGCTGCAGGGCTAGCATGCGCACATCGGTTATTTTATCGATAGACAAGACAAATTTTGTCTTCGATGATAATTTTGTCGTTTTCCCTAACCTAAAGGATCATAGACGTCTGGATTCCTTTTTATGCCACTTAGCCACTTATTTTTACGTTATAACACGGCATAGCCATGATATATTGGTTTTTCCTTTGTTATCGTCAAAGACAAAACGACATATTTACGTCAAAAGTCGATAAAATGCAACGACAAAATTTTATCGTGTTGCGCATGCTAGCCCTGCTGGACGTGTTTTTGGACAGGTAGGTAATTCTTATTAATTCTATGTAGGCGTATTATATGAGAATGCAATCAGGTTAAGTTAAATATCATATGTCATTTTTTTCAATCCCAATGCATTGAATTCCTTTATCGGTGCGGGCTGCAGAGTATCGTATGAACCTGCAACCAGGTGAAGGGCGAGGGGGTGGCGCCAGAAGGCCTCGCATTGTTGCGATATACAATATATATATCAAGTTATTGTTGTGGACATTAGTTTCAAACCTGACTCATTTAGGGAAATTATTGACAATACTGTTTAGAACGTTCGATTGATTGTAACACAAATAATACACATTTAAATATGTCGTAATTATTTGTTAAATTTGAATAAATATTGAAATGATTCAAATTATTTATTTTAAAATGTTAGAATATTTACTCATAAATCATGTCTAATTATATTATAGAGACGTAATGAGGTACACACACACGCACACATACACACACGTTGATCGATCAGTCGCAGTACAAGTCTAGGACGCTGGCCGTTCTAGATCCTTACATAATCTCGCCCCGCAACACTGTTGTGGTAACAAGCTTATGAGCTTAAAGAAAACCTCACTTGTCTCAAGTCTGTTCGCGAACATACTTAACTCCTACTTGAGAAACTCAAAACAACAAGTAATAAGTAAAATCTTTAAATACTAACTAAAAAGTAGGTAAAGGATAATCATGTTCAAAGGCTCGGATTTATCACGAATCTGCTCCTTGCGGAATTCGTAACCATGAGCTGGGCTATGAGTCAGAATAACTTACCACTAGACCGTAAGTCATCATTATTACAAACAAATGAATAAATGAGCATAAGATAATTCTGAAGCCGTTTGGTCATAATTTTTTTATTTTGTGAAATAGGGACGCGAACGGTGAGGGGTGGCCGCGTGGTGACGTCACGCCACCCACGCTCTGGCCTGGGTTATCTGCTCGATGCATTCATATCGGAGCATAGACATATAACTGGTGCGCAGAGTGAGGGTCAGCCGGAATAGCATTCGGAACGCATTGGTGGAGCGGTTAGACTGTCGGTACCTGTACCACTGAATATGGTTCACGTACTTACGTCAAAATTAAGTACTAATATAGTATTGAGTTTCCTTTTGTTACTAGTCATTATTGGATCAGTTTTGTCTGATGAAAAAATGAATTAGTATTGTATCTGTTTATTTCAGTTAGATTTTGAGGTTGCGGGATTTATGTTGGATCTTGGTTTGTAGAGTGTGTGGTTGTGTGGGAGTAGCATCATATTTTAATTCTGGTTGTTTAGCGTCAGCTTCTTTGAATTTATAGCTGAAATGGCAGTAGCACTAGTAGCGGCCGTTTGCCGTATCGTTCTTCTAAGCAGGTAACATCAGATGTGTCTGTCTACCGTCCGGCATAGTTGTGTTAGTCATGACGCTGATATTGAGGTTCACAAAACGTTGTCGTGAGTGAGGAGGACAATAAAACTTTATAAGTAAGTAGTTTGGTAAAGTTTATTTTGTACTTGAGAATGCTAAGATGATAGGAAAGGTTGATAGGATTTGGCCCAAAGACAAACTGCTTACACGACTTTTACAGATCATGTTGTAAATAATTGTAACACAGAAATTCTTATTAGTATCGGAGTGCCAGCTACACACACTCGATATTTTGAACGTTGTTTTTTACTATAATTTGGTACTTGTCGTGGCTAGCCTAGGTGGTAGTAAGTGACGTCGTGCCGACCCACGCGTTTGCCAAACATTTCGGAGTCTCGCGAATAGATCGCACCGACCGTGTGGCTGCCTACGCAAGTTATACTTATGCTCGATTATTTGTTTACGTAAACGTGTACTATACTCGTATGTAGACAGGGTAGTCGATTCAGTTTGTCTTTGTAATGTTATTTCACAGTTCAGTACCAATAGAAAGGCTCAGATGGTCAGACCAGCTGGCTGATGGTTAAAGTAAAAGTCATTTAGTCTAAAGGCCCTCTTGCGGGCACTTATACACGTCCAAAAATATAACTTTCCCCTACCACCGCTTCGGGACTACATACTATAGGCTGGTGATGAGAAGAAACGGCGCAACAAACCCAGTCTGTTATTGTCTTGGTCCGACGGTCGTCTATCTACGTTTAAACCCTAATTATGAATATAGTACTTGTGTCAGCTTTTTTGTTAGAATGATTTAGTCAAAGGCAATAGAAAAAAATCGGTGATAAATAACACTTGACAAAATCATTTTCAAGTGTTATTTATCTTCAATTAAACCATGCATGGAATTGCTAAAAACAAAAATTTTCAAAAAAATCGGTGTTGTAAACTAAACCTTTTTACCATAGCCATTAAACCGTTGCGATGACATTATAAACAAATATCCAACAAGCAAGCCCAAACTTTATTGTAGGAGTTCGTTGTGTATTTATCATAATGTTACGTTACGCGGGTTTCAGAAGGCGGCGGGTGTCGCCGGCAACTAGGGCAAACTAGACAGGCGAAACTCGCTGTCGCCCTTAATAACGATTATTTGGAACAAATCTGACGCTATATCCGACCATTCATGTAACCTAATTTCATCCAACCAATTTGGAACACAAATTTATGCGTTGTATTACGTTACGCGTCTCCTAAATGCGTAGTTCTCGACACTGCAATCACTGGCACTAATAAAGTATCTACGCTCGTCCCGTAAACTGTGAAACTAAAGGTACTGAAGCTTAAACAGGTGTTTTGAAGCGACCTAAACTTTTGAGTGAGTGTTCAAATTTCGTCGAGACCATTCACCCACACACACACAGTACATCATTCTGAACCGTTGTAGAGGTGTCTGTGCGTCGTTGACAGCGAGCCGGCGACGCGGCGTCGCGACGGGACTTGTTGATATCCCTCCCTGCCCCACCCTCGCCCTCCCCTCGCCCTTCACCCACCCGGAGGTTGCGCGGGGATCGATTAATCAGATGCGATGATACCCCGAAACTAGTGCAGATACCACACGATCCTCGCAGACAGGCTACTTATGCGGTGACCTGGACTGCAATGCAGGATTTTACAGTATGAAATATAGTAGCACTTGTCGTGATTAACAATCTCTATTTAAAATGCATCATACTTCACCTTGTCCCATTAGCAAGAGTCATTATGAAAATTGTACTCGAGAAAGAGACCGAAGTGGAATTCGAATTTATACACTGTATAATTTTAACCTTCTACTTAGTAGCGACGTTTTCAGGATATTCTTTTCATTAACACGAACAACGATATCTTACTGAGCAAAATAATCTCGAAGAAAAACGCTTTCACATACATAAATGCTGCCATGTTTTACATTGCAGTTGTATGAAGAAATATTTCTTTTTTTAGTTAAACCATAGAAAAAGTTTTTTTATTTTCATGGAAACAAATTCTGTAAACGTCTCTAAGACGGTTTATTGCATGTTATCTAAAAGTTACAAATAATAAATTGTTACTAAAATTCCAAAAAATAAAGATGTTACCCTTGATTGACGGCTTAAGCGTTCGAGGCGTCAATCAATCCCAGGTTACGTGTAAATGTCATGTTATGACGTCATGACATGTGTTCTTGACAGCGGCGACCGTGGCAGTCGCAGTCGCGGACCTCGGGTGGGGTCGTCGGCCGCCGAGGGCGGTCTCGTCCCTCTGTCCTCCCGAATCTGTGCCAAGCGCTGACGTCACCAAGGATTTGACATCCTACACCGCTTGGCATTGTGATTAATGTGCTTGCAAATCAGATTATGATTTGAATTCAATGTATAACGGGATGTAGACACATCGTGTGTCACCGAGGTCGTCGAACTAAAATAATTAAATGTGCCTCTATTTATAGTTCTTCTGTTTATAAACTGTGACCGTGGTGAAGTCGTCGACAAAGATTATACGCTGTCTGCGGAGTCAAGAGCAAGCGCCACGAATATAGTAGGCACGTCGGACTAGTGCCCGAGCCGTTGTCATAACAAATGAAAGAAATATGATTATTTCTGTAGCGAACTTGGAACAATGCCCTATCCCTATAGGATTTGGAAATGTGCCCGTCGGGGAAGCGGCGCGGATGGCACTTTTCAAAGTACATATTTTATTCTTACTAGATGGTTTTCTTTGTGCTTGTTGGACCTCGTTACAGGGCATGCACCCTTTTGTAATCATCATGAGGGCGCGCGGGCTATTAACCCGCAATCAAATTCAATCAATAACTTAAACTTTATTCATAATATTTTGTTATTTGTTTGTGCCTGCTTGTACCTTTTAATCGTTGAAATATTGAAGTTGGGGACGTGAAATATTGAAGTTGGGAACAAAGGCACTCATTGATCATAGTCGTGAATGGCACCCTCCCATTAATATTGTCGGTGAAGCCGTGGGATAGGACCATCTATCCGCGTAATGATCACGATTAAAAGACACGATCCAGCCGACTTGCACTTTATATCTGACTGAGAAAGCCGCTAGGATTGTCTGCTCAAAGCCGATGCTCGAAACTCTTTGGAGATTAATACTTGTCGACTATTGCAGTTAGCCTATGGCCCTACTCCGAATAATAGGTTTTTAATTATAAATTATAATAAATTGTTTCCACAATCACACCAATTAGTTAGCCCCAAACTAAGCAAAGCTTGTACTATGGCCACTAGATAACGGATTAACATACATGTAAATGTATTTGGTTTTGTCTTTTTTACTTACCCTCGATTGCTAGCATAAAGTCAACGGATAAAGCCGATAAATCAAATATTTCGTGAAGTAAACTTTCCAACCGTAACCGCGGTAACATGACCTTACCGCACTAACAGTGTCTCAATCGAGTCATCTCAGAATCGAGGCTAATTTAATAACTCCGGCTAATGCAACTTTATCTCGTATCCCCTTCGGCAATCGTTCATCTAGCTTGATTTATCATTTAGTTAGATAAGAGCCAGCGCGTCAGGTCATCGGTCGAAATGGCCCGTAAACGGTCCCTCGGCCTGGCGTTAATAGCTTGACATAGATTCTTAATTGTCTCCGTAATACTTGCGCGTACGTTATTTCAGGAAAAACTATGAAGTTGACAAAAACCTATAACCAATTTGTATTTTCTTTGGAAACTCATGAAATTATGTTCTTTTAACTAGTTAACTAAGAACTTAATAAATTGATGATGAAAATTGTTCATGTATTTTTTTGTTTTTTAAATAATTTCACTCTCAATTATTAAGTGATAAAAATTTTGTATCCTCAATTATTTATTAGCTAAACAATGTATTATTATAACAAAACAAATTTTATAAGTAAAAATGCACAGCTACTACAAAGGTGTGTGTGTATGTGTAGCACAAGTCCGCAAGAGAAGGTTGACATACTGCCGGCAATTCCAAGTGTGTCTTAGTAATTAATCTTGTGCGTTAACCGTACCATAGGTTGCAGTGGTAGGTTTAGTGGTAGTATTAGTGGTAGGTACCAGTGGTAGGGCTGAGTTATATTTTGGGACGTGTAAATAAAATTATATCAAATAATTTCATTTCATAGGCGACTAGCACTCGCGTTCAGGCTACGCCGCGCCCGTGGAAGCGAGCGCGGAAACGTGTTTCCTTACAACAAACTCATATTACGCGAGTCGCGTACACTCCATTGTTTTGAGAGATGTTTGAGAAATCCGCTAACGATGCCTGGGACGACTATTTGTTTAGTTGTGCTGATACAACATACTGATTTTGTGACACAAAAAATTGATATAGAATTTCGTATTTCAAATGTTATTTTCTTCATTTACATGTTAGTAATGTCGGAAATATTCGACATTGTTATTATGAAAAAGTATTAGCATTCAAAGAGAATAATATTTGCCAAATATTCTTGTTTCCGCTGTAACATTATTTCGCAGATGGCAATAATAACGCCATTAGTGTTTTTTTCACCCTCTCGGGGTCAAGATTACTCTTCGATTCTTTGAACCTAAAGGCTGTTGGATTTGTGTCGTATTTGACGAATTTATTCTAACATATTTGTGACATGTGTTTAGAATCAAGTCTTTGTTATTACAGCTACATCCGTTTGTTTTCAACGCGATTGTAGTATATTAAGTCGCCGGTTGTCTGTACACAGTGTTCACACTAATTTAAGTCATGGGTTTTTCACTAACGAAAGGAGAATGGTTACATTCATCATCATCATCATCATCTCGGCCTATTGCAGTCCACTGCTGGACGTAAGCCTCTCCCAAAGAGCGCCAAAGAGGTTACATCATGAGTTGTTTTTTAGATTTTATCAATTTAGATCATAATCCTTACTCTGTTAGTAAATGAAAGCATTCACACATGCCAATCATTTATGTTTCGATTTTCGTTAACACTGCTGAACTAAGAACCTAAAAATAACGTAATGTATTCTGCACATTCCAGCAAACATCGCTATCTACAAAAGTGGCCCAGCGCATGTCGTTCGGTCTTCTAGGCAGCAAGGCGGCGACGCGGTGCGAATTCGTGCGGATGAAGGGCCCGGGCGGCAAGGGGCACGCCGAGATGGCGGTGTCGCGGCCGCACGCCGCCGGCCTCGACACGCCCAGCTCCGAGCCCGGCCTGGCCGCCACCGACATGTGGGACAGCGACTGGGAAGACGACCCCGAGGAGATGTTCATCTACCGCCACCAGGTAACACGCCGCACATCACCTACTAACTTGACAGCGGTTCTCAAACTTTTTTGCTGACGGAACCCTTTTGGAAAGCGAATGTTTGATGGAGACCCGTTTAAAATAAGTGTATTCTTATTAACAATCATGCTACAACCTTATTGTTACACGTACTCTCGTGGAGCCTCTACAGAGGCTCTGCACACTTTGAGGATGACTGAACTAGACCATCAAAACAACCAAGTCCGCGTGCATGTGGTAGTTTACCTACCGTTTAAGTTAAGTAGTAGTAAACGTGACAAACTTCGACGGGCCAGCTAACGTTCGGTAGCTTACTTGGAAAAGTATTCGTAGTACTCTTCCAGCGTTCTGCGATGACACGACGGATCAATTCCGACAGTCGGTTTTTTTTTCAAGTGTTATAATTGTCATGGTAAGGTATGGAAGCGGGGGATAAGTAATCCATCCGCCTTCTCATCATTGCCGCATGTCAGAAGATTTAAGGTAATAATGATTTTAGGTTTGTGTGATATTAATGTTAAGCTATCTAAGATTCCAAATCTAGCTAGAAGACTATATAACTTTTTAAACTATTTTGTTGCATTTTTAAACATAATCATTACACTCCAACGGGATTTCATGCCACAACATACCTAAAACGATTTGTATTTTGTCCCGACGTTTCGGCTCGATTACACGAGCCGTGGTCGCGGGTTGACTGACTTAGGTATTAGGTATGTTGTTGCATGAAATCCCGTTGGAGTGTAATGATTATAGCTAGAAGACTGTTCTGGATTTTAAAGGGGGAGGCCTATGTTCAGCAGTGGACGTCTTGTGGCTAAAATAATGTATGATGATGATAAACTTTACGGTTTACGGTTTTAGACATTTATTTCTCTAAAAGAATAAAATTCACTTACAAGAGAAATACAAAAGAAAACTTATTAACTAATGTCTTAACAAGTGTACGATCTAACAAAAACATAAGTGACTTGTTACATTTCATAGTATTAATGCGGGTATACAAAGAAAAACATTGAAACAAACACACACAACATAAAAATTAGATCAGGTCTTTATAATTGTTTAGTAGTCAAGTTCTTGCAAACCGTTGATATCGTGATCAATACTATTATTATAAAGTATGTAAGCTAGGTACTCTTCATTAATCATTCATGTAACATTTTAAACAATCAGCTGGCTTTGAGCGTGATAATGTACAATGAGCGTTGAGTGCTGGTTGTCTATTTTAAAGTGCTCTTGTTGATGTAAAGTTTTTGATCTATTATTCAAGTAGGGCTATCGTGTTTCTCTATATGTAAGCAGCACTTGAAGTGACTTTTATTTACAAAACTACATTGTAATATAAGCACCAAAATCCTATTTAAAGTTTAAAGACAGCGTTCTTGTTTAAAAAAAAAAGAAACATTTATTCGTCGATTTTGATCGCCGGTCTTCTGATATAAATACGATGGATGAAACTGAAGCCCTACCACGTTCATTCGGACGTATCAACCTGTCAAATTAAAATAATCATTCACTTGTTTGAAAAATATGATCAACTCAAAGACCAGATTGTTTTTAATTGTTCACACGTTATCAAGTTCAAACGTTTGATGCTTGGACTGAATGGTTGTTTTTATTGCATAAGTTAATACATCCGAACGAAACACTTTCTTAGTAGGTCTTCTGAGCCTTAAAAGACTGAGGGGCTTCAGGCCTCAAAATGAGATCCGCCTACCCACTAAAAAACCTAGCGACATCCTCCGATGCCAATGGTAGACGAGAGCCGTGAGTGATCGCCCAGGGTAACCCTAGTCCGTCAGACTGAGTACTTCTCGCCTACCGACTAAAAAACCTAACGACATCCTCCGATGCCAATGGTGCCGACGAGACGAGAGCCGTGAGTCCGTGAGTGATCGCCCAGGGTAACCCTAGTGACCCTAGTCCGTGTGTACCTCAACTGACCCGTATATATCCGTTTCCAGCGTCGCCTGAGCGACCCGAGCGCGAACATAACTCACTTCGTCCGCGGCGGCTGGCGCGCGCGGCCGCGGGACAAGAGTCGCTCCGAGAACGAGGGGCTCGACGCGCTCGTCGACGGGCTCGCCGAAGTCGAGGCCGGAGACCTTCGCGACGGTGAGTACAATATTACCTTTGCTTTTATTCTTTCTTTCAGAGATCTACCTGCGGCGGTGAGTACCCTATTACCCTCAGAATATATCCTCTCTTTTATTCTTCCTTTTAGATCTACATGCTATGGTGTGTACTTATCCTATTACCCTCAAAATATAGCCTCTCTCTCAGATTTACATCTAATGTTCTGCAATAGGTAATTTACTTACTGTTATCGGTCTTCAGCGCCATCTGTAGTTCAAACCTTGATATGGTTTTAAGTTTAACGACAGATGGCGTTGGTTCACGGCGTATTGTTACAGACAATATTAAACAAAATCACATTTTTGATGCTAAATTGCTAAGCTAGGTCGCCAAAACACTTATTATAACCCTACTATTAGAATATCTAGGTTCGGCACTCACCGACAGAGGGCGCTGGTTCGTTCCAGTGAATTGTCATAGACAATAAATATTCGACAATGTCATATACATTGCTCTGACCATAAGGTAAGTAGTCAAAACAGTTATAAAACCCTACTGTAAGAATAACTACTCTAGGTTCGACACATAACGACAGATGGCGTTGGTTCTCTATGGCGAATCGTCATAGACAATAAATATTGCACAGACAACAGCTCGTCAACCTACTATAAAACGTCCATTAATCTCAATTGATAATGATCTCTATTTGTGAGGCTTAAAAGTTGGAAATCAGTTAGATGACCTTTAACTTTTAAGGTAGGTTGACTTGCCGTTGACTGTACAACATCACATTCATTGCAGCTCGAGCAGCTCTGGATCTTATGTAAGTAGCCAAAGCACTTGTGTTTGAGGAACCCATAATACAAGAACATTGTGTATAATTGGAAACATCAGGTATATTTACATATTTGCCGCTGTTATGCATTTGATTTGAAAATTTTTGGTTCTGTTATCAAATTTGGGTGAAATATTGTTTTGATTTGCATTTAAATGTTGTTTTACGTTAAATTTTCGTGTCGTTTATCATTATTTATTTTAACGCCTCATCGCTTTTCGCGCTTTTAGATGTCGTTCTATTATATCATTCGGTATTATGCGGTTTCTTAGACGTTGAGAAACTACTTAATTGTCAAATCTTACTTAAAATGTTACGGTTCTTTGAGTTCTTTCAATACGTGCGATTTTGTAACACAAAGATGGTGTTCGAATCGCTTTCGATGCGCGCCATGTTTGGTCGACGCTAAAAGTAAGTTAAGTATTATTTTCGTTATAACTAAAAATAATAAGAAGTGATCAAGATTTGACAGAATTGGCTCGGTCAACGTCGTAGAAACTGATTCCTAGCGGATAAGTTAGTCGTAGAACGCTCGGAGGAAGCCAGCCGCGGTAGCGTTTGTGTTGCATACAAAAGTTAAAATTTTTGCACGCTCGGACGACACGAAATGTTTACACGTCTGATTTGCAAAACGGGTCCAGGATTCGGTCGGTCGGTCTCTCGAAGGGAGCGATCATATTTAAATTATGACGGAACGGGAGTGCGGTCCGATAGGATGAGTCTCGAGAGTATGTAGAGGCGTAGTGGGGGTTTACCAGGACCTTTAAACTATCTACTCAAATTTCAGGTAGTTCAGTGTCTGTGTGGTTAAGTGAATCGCTCAGATTCGTACTCTGCATAGTATTCAGTTAGCTGCACGGACACTGAATTGTCTGGAATTCGAGTGGATAGTTTAATAAAGCTTATGCGAACTCCCCTGATCGCTCCCGGGCCCGGCCGTTTCGAATTCGGAGCTATTTTCCAAATGGAGGTCTAGCTAAAGTCGCGTATATTGTCCGTAGAGTCGCGCCGCGGCTCGCAGGCTTCCTCCCGGCGCCGCCGCCCCGCCCCGACCCCCTCCCCCGCCCCCGCCCTCGCGGCGCGCATGCGCGACGTGTGCGCGCGCGCGCCCGACGTGTCGTCCCCCGCCTGCCTGCACGTCGTGTCGCCGCGCCGCGCGCGCCTGCCCGCGCCCGCGCCGCGCCCGCCGCCGCTGCGCCCGCTCGACCTGCCGCCGCTCCCCGGTGTGAACGCGGCGCCCGCGCCCGCCGGCCGCTGCGAGCTGGCCACCGCCGCCGTCGAGCTGGACGACGAGACTCCTGCGTCGCACCCGCTCACGGTGAGCTCGCGCGGGCACGTCACGGTGCGCGGCGAGGAGGAGCTGCCGTGGAGCGACGAGATCGGTGCCCCGCTCGCCGCGCCCGAGGACGACCGACTAGAGGACGAGGTGTTGGACGCGGGGGGTGGAGACGGCGGGGGCGGGGGAGGAGGCAGGGGCGCCAACAGGGGCGCGCGCGCGTACGTGACGCTGCCGCGGCGGCGGGACGGCGCGGCGGCGGCGCTGTACCGCGGCGCGCGCCTGCCGCCGCGGCGCCGCACGCCGGACGGGACGGATATCTACTACTGGTGCGACCTGCCTAAGCACTCGAGGAGGTGTGCCGGTGAGTCGGAGCTTCAGCTTCGAGTATGACACTCGATCATTGCATCACTCATTTTTCAGTTCAAACAACTCAGTTTTTCGCACTCTAGGATTAGCTGATTTATCCTATGGTTATCAAGTTTGTACGAGAATCCGAATCCGAACGTCGTAGGCCGGATTCACCGAAAAATTGAGTTGACCCAGTTTAATTATTACAAGAATTATCAATAATTACTCATAGAATATCAACGCCAATAACATCGTGACGCCAACACCAACGACATCTTGTCAGTTTGTATGGCTTTTCCGTTTTTCGGACAACGATATCGTAGCAATATCCAATCAGCGTTAAGTAAATAATATAGCATTATTTACTTAACGTAACGTAAGTAAATAATATAGCATTATTTACGTAACATTGATTGGACATTATATCAACACTGATTGAACGCGCCTCGACGTCAACGCTTAAAAAAAGCTAGAAGTCCCTAAATAACAATTATCGATTTAGCAAGTGCTATTTTTGTCTATAATCAAATTATCTTTATTCGGCCAACATCACCCGTATAAAAATATGCTGCTGTTTAATTACCTTATTCTTACATGTGAACTTGATACTAAAGACTTACTACTAAATTAAGAAGTTTACTCGCGAGTTTAAACTTACTCCAGCTTAATCGAAACTAACCTTAATCCCGTATTGTACTAATCCAAGGATACACAGTCCACATAGAATAGTAAGTCGTCGCGTATCCAGTATTTAAATAGTTCTTTTTAAAATACTAAATCGTTGCGTATCCAATATTGAAGCTGTACTTTCTCCCCTAGAGCTGGACGACGGCGCGTACAACCCTTTGTGGGCGATGCGCGGGTTCACGCAGACGTTCCACCTGTGGAAGGAGGGCAAGCGGCAGCAGAGCGCGCCGCTCAACGCCTTCCTCACCTACGTCACGCTGCCCTGGTGGAGCATCGCCAAAGGTAACCTGCCACATTCTCATCATAACCATACCTCTGTAGTGAGAGACATTACGGCAACATACAATTACAATTTCGGGCGGCTATAAATATTATACAATAGAAAACACGTAGTTTTATATTGATTCATTTCGTATTTTAAACATAATTTAACTTACTAAACAAAATTATTAAGGATAGATTCAAGCAGCAGTATAAACACCCTTAGGATATTAGTTTAGTCCAATACCTTTTATATATGTATATCCGTTTCTTGTGAACTAATGTCTGTTGTGATTTCCAATAAATTTAAAAAAAAAACATGAAAGCAAAACTATTGGGTCAAATCAAAGGATTGTATGTAACTATTTGAAGTCGAATTAAACCTACCTATAACTTTTTGATTTTGTAGCATGACAATATAATTTTATAATTACACTATCGGGCTGATAAAGAGGCAATTGGCAGGCCACATCGCTCGCAAAGCTTTGAACGATAAAAACCTGTGCGTTCCGGCTCATTTCATTCGATTCATACAAGCGTGTTTTCATCATTTTTCTTAACTGGTAACTTTGTACAACTTCTAATTTTACGACTAACTGAACACAAACTTTTATACCTCAGCTCATCAAAACGAAACAAAAATGTTACACATCGTCACAAACTCACAAGTTAATGCTCTCGGGTATCGATCATTATCTCTTTGAAGCATTAGTAGGTTTATTTAAAAAAACTGAAACTAAATTTATAAGTAAAAATCTTAAATATGAGTTCAAACAATCCGTACTATTCGTCTACAAGTAACGTTCCCAAATTCCAGATATCCTGGACCACCGCGAGGAACCAATCCTGACGTTCTAACGCCGACGCACCTCTAACCGTAACATCCCCTCGGGCACCCGCATCGAACGACCAGGAACTAAAGATAAGATATTTTTATGATTCGAAACATTATCAAAAGATGGCGCTAGCAGTCAATTGACTACTAGCGCCATCTTTTGATCTTGGAGATTGAACCATTTTGTCACTTTGCTTTTCTCGTAATACCAGATTAACATTCAGTTACTAATGAAGCGTCATTCATTGATGTTTATAAAATCTCTTTATTTTCACATAAAATTTCTATAGTTTAACCTTTAATCAAAGATCAGTTTTTCTTATCCGCGAAAGCTCTGATCAACTCTCAGGTGACCGGCGATACTTACTTGATATTGAAGCAAAATGATTTGAATTAAAGTCTTAAATTGTTAAAACAATTTTAACAAAGTTCGTTCGGCAGGGCGCCCGCAACGCCTTACACACAAGGAAAATACATATAATGAATCTTATTTGGGGGTATCTTCAGCCATAATAAGTATATTACTATATCTAAAACAAAATTTTTCGACGTTAGCTGCTGCTAATCCATGCTGTTTCAGATCTCTTAAACGAGAATTTATTCAAAGAGAGACTCGGGTACTCGAATAATATTTGTTTAAACAGAACAAAATCCTCAAGAATGTTGCAACTATTATAAAGGTATATTTTGCGGTCACCAAATATTCATTACTACATAGTATAAAACAAAGTCGCTTCCTCTGTCCCTATATCCCTATGTATGCTTAAATCTTTAAAACTACGCAACGGATTCCGATGTGGTTTTTTTTAATAGATAGTGATTGAAGAGGAAGGTTTACATGTATAATGTAGTGTATTTAGTATCAGCATTGCACCCGTGCGAAGCCGGGGCGGGTCGCTAGTTATTTTATAAAGTCGTGTCCGATTTTAAATGACATTCCTGACTCATAGGGCCTAGTATTTTTCTTGTACAAAACAACTATGAATGAGAAACAAGATACTTTCAATATAAATAAAAAAATAGCGTGACCGGTGACAGAAAGTTCTATCATTAGTTAGGTGAACAAATTATCGTGTGATATTTATGTGTATTGTAACTGTCGCTATTTGTAATATTGTACTACTATAATTATATTATTTACCGCACCTAGTCATTATTTTTAGCAATAGTTTGTAATTATTTTTAAGTATGTGGAAAATCAAAAAAGACTATCGTACTGATTTTTTTAAAGAATCGAAAACAAACTACATGTTCTGCTTAAAATATGAATAAACAATATTATATTTTCTTTATAAGACTACATTAATATTAGTAATTGTATGTTTATAATCGGTTTGTGTGTTTTAAGTAAAAATGTCGCGATTCTGATGCAACTGGATAAGTGGGAAAAAGCGCACATTATGAATGCTATGTTATCGTGACGTCCAGATTATTCTGATGTACTTATAAAAACGTATTTAGTTTTAACACGTCTAATCAGTTGTCGTATTTCTTATATTTTTTATGATACAAAAATATCGAGTTCCTAATTTAGCTCGTTTGCGATGCGACATGGTTCCAAGTCCAACAGACTCGTAGGTTCAAAGGAATTGTAATACAAAATCATATGGCACTCTACGTTTAATTAGAAACTACAACTTGCATTCCATATACTATAAATAGTAAAGTGAGCATTTATATTTTTTAACTAAAGACCATAAACATATTGTTTTATAAGGTATCAGCAGTGAGTGTAGTGAATGTAACAGATTCGATAAATAGAGCGCATAAACTGAACCGAATACATTCCAGCACTGGCGTGGACTGATGCGCTATTTTTGTACAGGGCTGCCGCCAAGTGCATAAGTTCTATCGGTACCCTGATTCCGTATCTTGCAAAAGCAATGCGATAGCGAATATTGACCAATTCTGGCTTCTTTAATCGAAAATTGACAGCATAAAACAAAAAGTAATCGACTGTCAGCGCTGCCCTAACGGTTTTGACACTAACCATCAATCGGGCGATGATTGCGCGATTATTGCTGATTGCTAATATTTAGGGAATAAGGGGGCCGTTCGGTGCGAAATTGCTTTATAGGGCTGGATAACTGAAAATTATTGTATTTAGATTGTATTGTTGTTTTACTTGATAAATATTTCGAATAAATTCATTTACAAGTTGTAAATTCACCCTATAAAGCGATTCAATATCGATGTGTAACTAATCTAGTCGGGAATAACCACAAAATTGTGTATCATTTGAATTTTATATGATTTTAATGAATATAAATAATTATTGCAAGAGTTTTTCGTTTTTGTTAATTATTGTCTAAGCGCAAACCCTATAAAAATATTTCAATGTGAATTAAAGATCAAGAGTTGAATTTGTCATAACTTTAACTTTGATACTTACAAAAATAAAAAGAGATGAGCTGTATCCAAACTAAAGCCGTTTGCCTATCGTCTAAGCAATGCAAATATATGACCCAAATGTCGTGAACTTGGTAAAGAACCATTATAACCCTGAAAATATAATTTTAGTTTTAGTGACGCTTGTCCATAGTATTGACCCGAACTTTAATTAAAAATATTTTCAAAGTTGTTGGTCATATATTTCTTGTCGGGTATACATTCAAGTTAATTTATTAGTATGGTTGTTTGTTGTATATCTCTGTAGAGTAGAGAGTATTTAAAAACTAATGTGTTATTGAATCTCTAGACAATTTCATGGCGTTGCCTTAAACGTGCCGAAGTCATCCAGCGTGCACTGAATACCTGTTTCATAGATGTCACGCAATGATGAATCTTTACCTGAAACAAAAAAGAGATCATTAGTTTTATCTTCAAGAGAAAAAAGACGTTTGGTAAATTCATAAAAGTTGTCTCTCCAGCGTTTTTGCTTTGTCTCATAATTAACACTATCAAACGTGCTCGGTTCTAACGTATGTTGTATACCAGACCATTTTATCTTTCAAGTCTATTTGGAATGACTAGGTACGTAAAGTTGATAAATAATATTTTGAGAAGAAATATTTGTATAATGTATGACGTGAACATAACGTTTTGCTGACGGGCAGTGACGGGAAGTAATAAGTAGCGGGTGTTCGTGTAGGTGGTTAATTGGTAAAGCTGTAGCGCAACTTCAGCTGTTGCGCTCGTTACGAAGCTCGCGCCGCTGCGCTCGATGTGGTGGCTGGCTAGTACTAGTGTTGCCAACTATCGATATTTTGATGTCGATACCTTGAAATCCTGTTACACTATCAATTGCTAAAAATACAAGGTGTAACAACCCTTAGAACACTAGAATTACCCCATTTTGGATCGAATAGGGTTTTTGATACACCGTGTAATTAAATAGTATAGTTGATAGCAATATTATAGATATTATCTTATCATCATCAGTAGTAAATCGAAACTGCCAATACTATCGATAGTTTTGGACTATCTATTGTAGATTCCTTTGGTATCAGTGTTTTTAATACTTACTGTAAGGTCTCATTACTGCGACTAATAATATTGTTATAAAAAGTAAAAGTAGTTTATTAGTATAACCAGGGATCAATTCTATCAATAGTATTAGGTTCAATCAATACTATTGCTGTTATTTAATAGTCGATACTATCGATCGATATGCCCATCGCTATGGGCATATAAAAATTCAAAAATTCAAAATTCAAAATTCAAAATTCAAAATTCAAAATTTCTTTATTTGTTTACAAATCAAATCTTACATAGTTTTGGGACCTCCCTTTTAAGTTGGGCACTTGTGTTAGGAGGGTCCCGCTCTTTCGTTATCCAGATTACAAGTTTTTTTTTTTTATATATATAGTATATAGCATATAGTATTTGGCTTTTTTCTATTTTATCGATACGTTATCGATAGTGGACTATCGACTGGCCAGCATTATCAAGTCGCTAGCTCCGTCTCATACAGGTGATAGCGGCGGCTTAAGCCGGCGACCAAACCGCCGGTATCGTGTGTAGCAGCCTTAACATTGCTTAGTCAACATTTTTATCAACACCAAAACTGTTGCACTCTAAGTTAAAAGAGGGTAACATTCAGAAACAAATTGCTTTTATTGATTGACTTGTCAATATCAAAAATACTTCCGAAAAAGTCTATTACATTTAAATGCTTTTACGATCGGAACGTAGTCCCTTCAAATCCCAGTGGCTATAAACTATTCGCCGCTGATTCGTCTCACGTTGACATGATCTCGAGTAGTGGATCCTGGTATTCCTGGTAATTAGTAGGAAGTGGGTAATCAGCGGCGGCGGCGCGTGGGCAGCGTTCGCTGACGCTGTAATGAAGCGCACTCGCCGCCCGCGAGACGCCAGGATAGGAACACCAGGTGAGCTCATCATTTTACTTTTTTGTTCTTTTCTAAACGGCAATCGTGATATTCGTGAAGTGATTTTAATTTGGTGAAATGCTCAACTGTTTAAAAAATATTTTCTAAAATAAATGACAAATGATTTCCAATTAGTATAGAAGAAACCCTAATGTTTTAATTTAAATTCAAAGGTAAAAAACTTGGACATGGGCGAAAAACGCAAGTAATAAGAAGTTCACGTAATACTTAAAGATTTGTCAAATAGTGAAAATCTAGCTGGTATACGCGATATTTATGCGGATTTTTCAACAAAAGCCGTTTTCAAGAGCTAATAACATTTATGATTTTCAATACTTAAAAAAAATCGTCCGTCGCATCGCATCCCGGGAGAGTGCTTTTCCAACTAAGCTACCGAGACGTCATAAGATTTGTCTTATGTAGTGGTTCGCGCTTCGGAATAAAAAAACCAGGTGGTTGCGGGTTTGATCCCCGCAAGGGAAAAATATTTGTGTGATGAACACGAACATTTGTATATGAGTCATGGATGTTTATAAACGTATTTAAGTTAATTGATGTGATTGTGGACAGAATGTATATTGAGTATTAACAAAACGTTTAATCTACGGATATTTTTAATTTCAAGATGCTCAAATAGTAATTAAACTTATTTATTTTTGCAAATAATCCATTAAAGCACTCCCAATATATTTTTTTCCTCACCAATACTTCGGGACAATTTGTTGGGTGTGGTATTAACACATTCCTTGTTTACCAGCGTGAGTGAGTAATCTACAAGTCACCTCCCGGAGATTATTATCACGAATACTGATGACCAAATTCCGGGTTCCGGACTCGCACGCGTCAGCGCATGATGGATGACGGGCTGACAGCTCCCCCCCCACTCCTCCCCTCACTGCTGCTAATGCCACTGAATACACTTCGCAATCGGACTAGAAAAAGGTCTTAAATACTTTGGACTTCTGGACTCTAGGGTCACTTATTTCACATAATTGTTTAGTAATTGTGTTGCTAGATATAAGAGTATCTTTAAAGGCCAAGTTTGAAACTTTATTTATTTATTTGAAGTCGCTGACAACCAGAAAGTTTTAGTGTCCTCTGATTTACACTAAACAGCCTTTGTGCACATTTTACAGCTACGAGTAAATGATATCATTTGAGCTTTCTTGTTTTCGTTCCACAGATTTTTCGTTCAACTCAGAACCTAGATTTCTATGGGTTACTAATGAATGTAAATAATAGGGAGGACGCGTTACAGTTTGCGTGACTGAGCGTGTATTTTCGTTTTAGTGGTGTGTAGAGTACTTCTTATTTTGTTATATCTGTCCATAGATTTACTCAGTTGATTGTATGACCTATGTCCATAACGAACGTTGAACTTCATATCGGAGGATGCTTTCGTTGAACAGACCAGCACCAGGACCATATATAAGGTCCGATTTTATTAGTGTTCATCCTGTTAACCTGTGACTATCTAGGTGAAAAGCAATCGTAAAAACCAATTTTCAAATGTGTACCATAAAAACTAAAAATCAACAACATTGACTTCATATTGCATAAACTCGTTCTATCTTTGCTACGTTTAACCATCTGATTATCCGTCTTATTCCTTGAGGTCGATTTTGTTATTTTGTAATTTATTTTTAACTTTTTTAGTTTTTATGATAGACATTTGAAAGTTGGTTTTTACGATTGCTTTTCACCTATATAGTCACAGGTTAAAAAGATGAACACAAATAAAATCGGACCTTATATAAATACATACTGTAATCTGCGTACATGTTGTATCGGTACTTTTTTACCGTTTTGTTTGATTCTTTATAGTTTTCCTCTGTCTGAAGGTTGTCTGGAAGAGATCGCTTTTAGCGATAAGACCGCCTAAATTGTACATCTTTCTGTAAATATCAACTTTACCTTCTTTGTTTGGTGTGCAATAAAGAGTATCTATCTATACCGATGGGATGAACGATTCTACATTATAGTTTCTAGGTTAGTTTGTCCGAAGACCTAGATTATAAAGGTGTTTCCATAGCCATCAGCATTTGATGTGTCTGCGAGGCGCTGGGCCGATTGCCTCATTCGCACGTCGTTCCCATTGGAGTAGCCTTGACCCAAAGCACAGATTACACATAGGTAGTAGGCCAGACCAGGGGGTTGATGACGTCACCGCAATTAGGGCGGCTTTAGCCGTCTCGAGTTGAGATCTCGCACGGCTTTTATGGGGCCAACAAAAATGCCATTGGCGCGAACTTAGGTAATGTAATTTCTGGGGATACAGAATGGTTGTATACCTACAATGTAAAGGGTCGATGAGATCCAAACATTTAAAGCACGCACGACGTTCCCTATTCCAGAACGTTGGTATCTTAGTGAGTAGTGACCCTCACCACCGTGAGTCGCGTGTTCGCAACCTCGTATTCAATCATCTTTAGTTTTTTCAAAATATAATTATTATAACTCCTCCGTAGCCGAGCGGCGAGTACGCCGAAATATATATGGCGTCGCTATCTCCGAGGTTTCAGGTTGGATCCCCGGTGGGGTCAATGCAGCAAACGAACTTTCTATATTGTCTTGGGTCTTGGTGTTGGGGTACCGTCGTTGTTTCTGATTTCTATAACACAAGTGCTTTTGTTACTTACCTTAGGATCAGAGCAATATATGTGTTTTTGTCCAATATTTATTAACCTATCAAGCTTCAATTGCCCCACCGGTTGGATCGCATAATAGATTTTTTATTGTGTCTCTTGACCTTGGCCTGATAGGTTAATTTATTTTACTTTACTACTTTCTCCGGGGAAAAACATCGCGAGAAAACCTGTACATTAAAATGACAATGAATAGTCGGAAATGATCTGGTTCCCCTTTCCAAGGGCTACAGAGGTCTGAAAACTCGGCCGTCGTTCCAAATTTGCTTAAATTTAAATACTGGCTGCATTTCTGATCTTTTTCAAGCCCATCTCGACTAAGAACGGGACAACGCCCGGAGAAAGACTTTCCCTATTTCATTAATATCAATGTAAGAGGAATGTAATCGGGCAAAACGGGGTTATTTTGTTGAACTGTTCTATTTAGCACTGTTTTGGCCAAGTAATTAGTCCGTCATCTGGCCGGCGGCGACTCTTGACCCTTTATCTGCGCAGGCGCCGATACCGCACACTGCGGCTGGCTTCCATCGCACGCGCACTCTCCCGGTGAGTCCATATTTTCGGGAAGTTTCTAGACAGACTGATAACAAAACGGTAATAGAGATGGAATAGGATGATATTTTATCAATATTTAAATGATTCAATGTAGGAAACGAACTTTTCTATATTGTCTCGGGTTTGGGTGTTGTGGTACCGTCGTTGTTTCTGATTTCTATAACACAAGTGCTTTAGCTACTTACCTTAGGATCAGAGCAATGTATGTGATGTTGTCCAATATTTATTTATATTTACTTTAAGCAGCAACAGTGACTAAACCTTACTGTCAGATGTAATTAAGCTGCTTTAAGACCGTATGTATTTCAAATGAATAACATTTCTTGACTACCTACATACTTAGTCTTTGTTCTGACTGAGACAGTTGAATCGAATGATTTATTCTGTGAAATCGATTACCTATTTAAAAGTGCGAATTTATTTTTTATCACAATGGTTGTATGCATGTTTAAGCTTCTCTGTCAACGTGTAAAGTAGCTCAAGTATAATAGACCAATCTTGGTGAGCGTATTCGTTTAAGTAGTACCAAAGTAGTTTAGTGTGTGTCTACGGGCTCTCCCCCGCCACAGGTCGGTTGCGAAGCCGCAAAAAAAAGCTTCCTGCGATCTACGCAGCCTACCGACGAAACCCCTACTGACATGAGGTGAGGCTTTGGGCAAGCGAGTATCCACATTCACTGTACACCCCCCCCCCCCCCCCCCCCCGATGAAAATCTGCCTCCAGGCTATAAGGAACCTTGCCCAACCTGGAGAAGTCTAAATAGGCTGAGGACCCAGGTTGGTCGAAAAGATAACCTGTGTCGGTGGGGTACTCAAGCAGCGCAGACGCCAGCTGTGAATGTGGAGAACCCCTGCAAACCATGGCTCACCTCACTAACTGTCCCGCGTGCCCGACCACCTGCTCGCGTGAGGACTTACTTGTCAGTAACCAGAGGGCTACCACGGTAGCCGCCTTCTGGGCAAGTAAGTTTTAGCCCGTGTTCTTACCGACACGAAAGAAGAAGTTTAGTGTGTACAACCTTTGACTCCGACAGATGCGCAAATAGTTAATCCTCATGAATCTGGTATATCTGTTGGCGTGTGCGTGGCTGGCGGCGGCGGGGGCGGCGGCGGCGGCGTGCCCGCTGGCGCCGGGCGGCCGCGCGGCCGGCAAGAGCCCGGGGGACAACTTCTACCGCCTGCTGCTCAACGGGGACGTGGAGCGGTACGTGCCTGGCCAGCGGTATGTTGGTGAGTGAACTTCATTAATATGCGAAGGTACACAATTTGTCTAGGTCTTAATGGAACGAATGAGTATTCTTGTCATACGTGGAACAAGGCTGTTTTCCTTGGATGCGTCTTGTTACCCATATTCGAACTTGATGCATCTTAGAAAGAATTTTTTTTAGAGTTCCGTACCCAAAGGGTAAAACAGGGCCCTATTACTAAGGCTCCGCTTTCCGTCTGTCTGTCTGTCTATCCGTTCGTCTGTTGACAGGCTTATCTCATGAACTGTGATAGTTAGACAGTAAACATTTTTACAGATGATGTATTTCTGTTGCCACTATAACAACAAATATTAATCACCAGAAGAAAATAAATATTTAAGGGGGCTCCCATACAACAGACACGATTTTTTTGCCGTTTTTGTAGATAATGGTACAAAACGACTCGCACTTGGCCGGTTTTTGAATGAATCCGAACCAAAATCGAACCTGGCTTCCACAAGGAAAACGCGATTTGCTCAAAGCAAATCACGTGAAGTAGCAAATCGGGTCAGCTAAGTACTTATTCTACTGAAGTAAAATAAGGTGTCACTATCTATATTGTAATAATACATGTACAATAACAGCTGATAATAAGTTTCATCGAAGTTACTCATTTATCACCACAATTAATTAGTTTGACCGGAAAAACTACAATAAACAACAAAGATGGTATTTATTCATAACCTACATTATTTTAATTAAGTACCTATGACAAAATAATATACTAATTGCGTCTATCTATTTATTCCAATGAACAAATACGAATCCCGATTCCCTGACCCTTATGTGTTTTATAAAATTCTTTTGATAATTCTTTAACTGGTATTTTGAACAAGCTTGTTGATGAACTCGTAAAAGTACGCGCAGCACGCGTTGTCGCGTAAGTCGCGTTCGGTTACTGCAATCATTTGCGCCTCTTTAGCGCAACTCATGCCAGGTTTGCTCAGTGCGCGAACGCGGCGAACGATCTGCGCGCGTACACGTTCCAGAAAGTAGGTGTAGCTCAAGGGTCGTACGCACGCAGCTCACGGGCGAGCTACGCATTCGCCAGATCTGAACGCTCCTATCGAGTAATAATTTGGCTCGTCAGCCAGTTTGTCTTGTTACATACAAAAAACAAAATTTCAGTGACACTGGTCGGCTCCCGCACCCACGACGTAGTCCAACAGTTCACGCGCTTCAAAGTGACGCTGGAGCCGCTGGACCCGGCTGCCGTGCGCGCGCCCAGCAAGCAGGGCCAGTTCCAGCTGTTCGCGGACACGCTCACCAGCTTCGACGAGGAGTGCGTCAACTCCGTCGTCGAGGCCGATGACCTGCCCAAGACTGAGGTGCAAGTCATGTGGAAGACCCCACCTGCTGGGTCTGGATGCGTGCTTTTGAAGTAAGTGTGCCATGAGTTAGTGGTAAGCATGAACTGGTTGTGATATCATCATAAAAATGATTAAATCATTATGTAACTCATCGATGTTAATATAAACATTTAAGTAAGTTATCCTGTATTTCCAAAATTTTGAATTAATTAAAATTAGGAATTGTTTTAAGTAGGTACCCAGTAAAAAAAAAATAATAGTATTTGTATTTGCATGCTATTGGTAATGGCTGGATAGGCGATCATAATATTCATCATTGTAAATCTTCTGTACACCCTGTTCAAAAGCAAATAAACATTTCATTAATTCATTCGTTAAGTCATGGCTCTTTAGTACACGTTAAATGAAAATCAAATCAAAATCATTTATTTCTGTAAATTGATCATAAAAGACACTTTTACATGTCCCAATATTTTTTGTTAGTTTTTAAGTGCAAATTTAAATTGAATTGTTTTCAATATCACATTAACTATCCAGCAAGCTCCCAATCGTCACTCCATCTAGTTTGAGGGCGTTCTACACTACGCTTGCCGACACGCGGTCTCCACTCAAGAACTCGTTTACCCCAGCGGTTATCAGTTCTGCGACAAATATGGCCGGCCCACTGCCACTTCAGCTTGCTTATTCGATGGGCTATGTCGATGACTTTAGTTTTAAGTGAAGATCTTCGCAAGGTTGCTGGCAGGAGCTGGATAAGAGTAGCCGTGGATCGTGCAGAGTGGCGTGCAATTGGAGAGGCCTATGTCCAGCAGTGGACTAGTGTGGGCTGATGATGAAGCTCCCAATTAAGCAAACCATGTACTATGATGGCTAAATAACATCGTTTTTTTTTCTATAGTTCATCAAGCGATGAATGTTATTAACTGTTACACGTTTAGCAGGTATTTTCAAAATTAGTAATAAACCTGTGTTATACATTTACATTTAAAAACTGTTTTATCACATATCCGTCCACTAGCCCCATTCGATGTTTTTTTCTTCAGTTATAACGTCTTTAGATTCTTCAACAGTTATGTCAGTAGTTTTCCAATATTGATTATTGACCGCTCATTCTAGAGCGATGGTGTACGAGAACGAGAGCCGCTGGTTCGCGGAGGACGGGCAACTGACGAAGCGCGTGTGCGAGGACACCGCCGCCTCCGCGCCCGGCTGCTGCGCCTGCGACGACGCCAAGTACAAGGTCTAGTACACCACTTCTTTTTACGTTTCAATGGTACTAAGTAGACCGCGACCGAAATTACCGACCTTTATTGAGCTATTGTCGCTTTATTGATTTAAATTCGCCCCTGCATTTAGGAACTATCCCTGATTAAAACTTGGAATTTTTGTTTTTAGCAATTCCATGCAAAGTTTATTTAATAACACTTGAAAAAAAACATAGACCTCAGGTGCGACTCGAAAGCACTCGCCCGGCATGCGATGGGACGTGGGTTCGAGTCCCACCTGAGGTCGATAATTTCTTTTTTCAAGTGTTATTTTTATAATTCTTGAAAGAAATCGACCGCCTCAGGTAGGACCCGAACCCACGACCATCGCATACCGGGCGAGTGCTTTCCCAACTAAGCTACCGAAACGTTAGCAGAGCTGACGAAATCTTTCAAGTGTTTCTCGCTGTCGAAGCCAGCGTTCTTTCTGATCAATGTTGTGGTATATTACCGTCAACTACTTAAAAATAGAAATATTACTTACCATATTCACTTTATTGAAAGGCAGGGTTAAGGAACTAAAGTCTCACAAACACACGCTCTAAGCACTTCAGCTCTCTAACTCCAGCTTAGAAAATTCTTTCTACCTTAATAATCATCTTATTTAATGACAGCCGTCGGCTGTTCATGTCTCCATTAGTGGTATGAGGTCTTAATGTTCGAGTTCCCTTACATTTCCATATTCAAGATTAACGCCATGTTTAATGGTAAATATAAATTAATACTATTCTTTAATTTTGTACTGTCTCCTACTGGAGACTGGAGCAAGAATAAGAAAATACTTGATTGACACAAATATAGAAACCATGAAAGGGAAATGATTAAAACATAATATGAATTAAAATCACATGATCGGATCGGGTTAGAAATATCGAAGTGCTCCGACGCGCAAATGTCTACGGCATAGAAGCGAACCTGATGCGGCGACAGTTCAGATGCCTGACGGACACGTCTCACAATTGATTGATGAAAGGGTGGCAAAACGAATCTTCTTTTCTGAACTCCAGAACGGCAGGCGGAACAAAGGCAGTCAGTTCTTACGTTTCAAGGATCTTCAGAAAAGACACATGAAGAGGTGCAATATTGATCTCCATAAATGGGAGGAAAAAGCCAGTTGCCACCCTGAGTGGGGGGACAAAGTTAATGACTTTCACATCAAAGGGCATATGCCCTTATATGGAGCTAGGATGATCAGCTCTTGCATATGCAAGAGCTGACCATCCTAGCTCCTCTGCTAAAAATTTGTAGCAGTCACCATAGCCGAAATCGTCTGGGAAGTATATATATGTCAAAAGTTTTTCGTACAGAATTCGTTGTGACAGCCAAGCTCGAGTAATAAGTTAATTTGACCAGTTTGTTAACAGATGGTGTTTGAGGGCCTGTGGTCGCCGCAGACGCACCCGAAGGACTTCCCGACGCAGGCGCTGTGGCTCACGCACTTCTCCGACGTCATCGGCGCCACGCACCCCCTCAACTTCTCCTTCTGGGGCGAGGGGAAGATCGCCACCGATGGCTTCAGGTAACATTACGTTGCAACTGCTTCCAGAGACCTGTCGATCTACTGGTGCAATTTTGAAGGCTTGATTTAATCACACCCTGGCCTAGAGCGAAATATCCTTTATGCCATAACTTGTTGAAGATAAATAACACTTACAATAAAAAAAAACTATTACTTGTTTTCTAATCCTACTTCTAAGGTTTCTTAGGCCTCCGCCACACTAAGACGCTAGTGTGGAGGAAGCCTAAGCGTCAACGTCGTGGCAGTGTCCAAGCAGCGTTTAGTAAATGCTGCTGCGCATTATATCCAGTAATTTTACAATTGTGTTTAATTTAATTAAAACGACTCCAGTATGAAAATTTTTGTTTTTAGCAATTCCATGTAAGGTTTATTTGAAGATAAATAACACTTGAAAAAAATCATCGACCTCAGGTGGGACTCGAACCCACGTCCCATCGTATGCCGGGCGAGTGCGTTACCAACTAAGCTACCGAGGACGTCACGTGATGCGATGAAATTTCTCAAGTGTTTTTTCTCGCTGTCGAAGCCAGCGTATCTCTGATCAATGTTGTAGCTATATGTATAGCCGAGTAGTATACTACCGTCAACACCCGTTCGGTTCGTGGTTCGAGTCCCACCTGAGGTCGATGTTTTTTTTCAAGTGTTATTTATCTTCAATTAGACTCCAGTATGTTTAAGTAAAAACAGATATGGTATGATACCTTTACTGGATGCGAAAATCAGATGACTGGGAGCGTGAAGCATATAAATAACGATCAATCGAATAAGGTGATTGATGGCATGGTGCTTATTCACCAGGTCGTTAGCTGAGTGGGGCTCTGTAGGGCTCCAAGAGCGAGAACTGCGACAGCAGGGCAAGCTTCTGCGCTCCATCATCAAAGCCCAGGGGTTATGGCATCCCAAGGTCAACTCCAACACCTCTGCTGTCTTCACTGTCGACCGGAGAAGGCATCTGGTGTCGCTTGCTTCCATGTTCGGTAAGAAACCAAAGTCGTATAGTTTGTTATTATTAGCAATTACGATAAGCTTTTCAAACAAAGCTCATCATCATCATCATCTCAGCCACAGGACGTCCACTGCCGAACATAGGCCTCCCCCAGTGACTTCCAGATCGGCCGATTGGAAGCGACCAGCATCCAGCGTCGTCCTGCAACCTTTACCAGGTCGTCTACCTTGTGGGCAGTGGCAGGCATTTCTGTTGTTTCGAGGTACGCACTAGATACTTACTTATGTGTTTTAATGATGAAAATCAGTGGTTTTTACCAATAACACACATTTGTAAGTACCTACTGCCTACCTCATTTCATTTACCAGGTAGGCACTGCCTAATTGCCGATATGCACCGCACGTCCCTGCTTGTGGGTGAACGTCCCACGCTGCGCATGCCGGTACGTGGCCTCCATTCCAGAAACTTTCTGCCCCATCGGCCGTCAGTTTTACGTGCTATGTGTCCCGCCCACTGCCACTTCAGCCGGCTAATCCGCCGGGCTATGTCAGCGACTTTTGTTCGTTCACGGATCTCCTCATTTCTTGATTTGATCTCGCAAAGCAACACCGAGCATATCCCTTTCCATAGCGCGCTGTGCAACATTAAGCTAAATTTTAAGCTTTAAACAAAGCTACTTATTCATATTTATCTGTCGTCATTATTATCAGTCTTTGGAAATCTACTCCTGGACATGCCACCTATTATAAAATGCTGCAGCAAGCGGCTTTGGATATCCAGCAGCTGCACGCATCCTAGGTCATACATCCTTGAATACCGCCTGAGGGGCCTGCCTACGCTGGCGTCTTCCAGTTTTCTATATGTTGTATAGAGTTTAGTTGAACTAGTGTGTGTGTTTCAGGACCATCCCCCGACTGGGTGGTGGGGGTGTCGGGGCTGGATCTGTGCCAGAAGGACTGCTCCTGGGTCGAGTCTAAGGTCGTTGACCTGTTCCCTTACGACGCCGGCACCGATAACGGGATCTCTTACATGGTAAGATCTTTTACAACTTGTCTAGGATATCTGTACTGTTTTAATTCATATTTAATTCCCCGTCTGACACTGTATTGCATCAGTTTCTTATAATCTGCCCTTAAATATTTTAGGGGAGGTTCATAGAGATACCGGTAATAAGTTTAATAACCCTTTTGCTTTTTTTTAAGTCTTTTTTTTTGGAAGGAAGAATTTTCTTGATTATAATTTAGTTTACGCGAGGTCATAATTTACTAAATTTTATTTTATGTATACTCAAAACAACATATCGTATTTATTCCCAGTCCCCAAACTCGGAGACAGTTCCGCGTGAGCAGATGTATCGCATCACGACGATGTACCCCGAAGACCCCCGCGCCCCCTTCTACAACCCCGGGGCTAAAGAGATCGCTCCCATGGCGCGCCTCTACCTCACGCGGGACAAGCTCATCCCCAGGTCTTGTGATGAGGAGACGCTGCTGTCGCAGGTGGTGGAGGAAGCCGAGGACACGCAGGCGGCTGACAGGCGTAAGTGTAGTTTGTACAACCCTAGGGCCCTGGAGATCCCTCACGCGGGACAAGCTCATCCCCAGGAATTATGACGAGGAGACGCTGCTGTCGTAGTGGTGAATTGGTACATTGCAAAGGTACAATTAATCATACGACGTGTAAACTAGTACAGCTATCTGTTTTGCGTCTTGTATATGTTTTGTATATGTTTAAAGGACATCCCGTCCTTTAAAATTTATCTTGTACTATTTTCAATGTACAAAGGACAAGTTTCCGTTGTAAATGCAACCGACATATAGTTTTGTGAATTTATTTCATAAGCCGGAATGTGGCCTGCGTTTTTGAAACTTTCTGTCCCAGTGGCCGTCAGTTCTACGTGCTCTGTGCCCCGCCCACTGCCATTTTAGCTTGCTAATCCGTCGATCTATATCAGTGATTTTTGGATGCTTAAGGATCTTTTCATTTCTGATTCGATCTTGCGAAGGAACACCGAGCACAACCTTGTCCATAGTACGGTCACCCTTGAGCTTTCTTATGATGCCCTTCTAAGGCAATAGTGGCAATGTACCAAGTTAGACAGACCCTGGTAAAGGTAGTAGGAAGCCGCTTCCAACTGGCCAATTAAGAGGTCAGTGGGGAAGGTTAATGTGCAGCATTGGACGTCCTACAGTGCAATAATGGTAATAAGATGCAACCCATGTTATAATCGAGGAAAAGAGTCTCACAATTATAAAACGTAGTGTAGAACTCCCCTCAGTTCGATGGAGCGACGACCTTAGGAAGATGGCTGGCAGTGGCTAGATGAAAAAACGAGAAATCGTGCTCTTTTCTCTTTGGATAAGGCTTACGTCCAGCAGTGGACTGCAATAGGCTTACATGATCATCATCGTTTCAGCTGTAGGACGACCACTTCTGAACATAAGCCTCCACCATTGACTTCTAGATCAGCCTGTTGAAAATGGCCTGCATCCAGCGGCTTCCTCCAACCTTTACCAGGTCGTCTGACTTGCTGGCTGACATGAGGCTAGGCCCCGCAGAATATCAGTGTCGTGGCAGCCTTCAGTTGCCACACCTATACTGAGTGGGGGTCCTTTTTGGCACATCTTTTTTTTTCTCTCAGTATTCCGTATGTCCATTTTTGTGTGCGCTAAATAAATATTATTAATATTATTCTATTCTATTCTACATGATGATGATGAATTATCCCCATTCGGTAAGATCAATTTGTCTGTACAGCGGAGTGCGGCGTGACAGAGTGGGGCCCCTGGTCAGCGTGCTCGGTGCCGTGCGGCAAGGGGCTGCGCATGCGGCAGCGCCAGTACCGCATGCCGCAGAAGGCGCAGATGTTCTCATGCGAGCGGCAACTCGTCTCCAAGGAGATGTGCGTCGCCGCCGTGCCCGAGTGCGAGTGAGTACCAACCACTGGACTATTATAACCACCGTAGCCTGACTCCGTATCTTGCAAAAGCAATGCGATAGCGAAAATTGTCCAATTCTGGCTCTAAATCGCAAATTGACAGCAAAAAGCAATCTACTGTCAGTGATGCCCATAAGTTTTGACACTAACCATCAATCGGGCGATGACTGCGCGATTATTGCTGATTGCAAACTTCTAGGGAATAGGGGGCCGGTTTTTCGAACTGGTAATTGGTAACCACGGTTTTTCCGTACAAATTACTGTTTTTGAATTTGAATTTTGAAACGCCACAAGCGAAAGTACCGAGAACTAAAATAAAGTAAACCGCATAATTTCCATTATTAATTTAGTCCGATTGTACATACTCTCACATCGACGTATACAAACAGTGGCAAACAGCGCAAAAATTACAAAAATCAAATAGGCATAAATTAAATGTATCATCAGCTTGTCCAGTTTAATAACTATCTGCGTGTGTGCAGTTTATAAATTATCAGCTGTATGGGAATTTCACGTGACTGAACAATGATATATAACTTCCATATTTCTTTAAACAAAATCGAGAGATCAAAGAACGGACAGTCTTGAAACATTTCAAGTTTGTAGTTGCTAATAATTCCAACTTAGGGTGTATGCGGAAAACGAATTTACGGGCAAAAAATAATTTATAAATTGAGAACAATTTATACAACGTTTGTTTTGCAAATTTTTACGTACAGATGATAAGTGTTGTAAAAGAACTGAGTCTTTTAGTCCTAATATTGAGACTAGAGTCCTCTATTAAGACTCGAAGTCAAAAAAGAATAAGTAAAAGCTCAAGTCTCTCTGAGATTTTAGTGTTTTTAAAAAAGACTTCAGTCTTGCCAAATATAACTCGAGACAGAGTCTTTTAAAAGAGCTCACTCTTTATAAAAAGAACTTAAGACTAAGTCCTTTAACTAAAAACTTAGCTTTTCTAAATTAACTAGCGACTGAGTGCTTTTAAAAAAATCTTAGTCGTAAGAAAAGAACTCCCGACTGAGTCTTAAATTAATGTATAAGATCAATGGTTAAAAGTGGTTGAAGGAGCTTAGTGCTTCTTCAAGTCTGCCCACCCCTTCGGAGATAAAGGCCGTGATTGTATGTATGTATGGTATCAATGAAATAAACTTCCACCTAGAATGGAATTTGCATTAGCGCCTTGTAAATTCTATTTGATTGGGCTCCTCAGTCCTATACTTTAAAGTTTACGACTCGAAGAACTCATAGGCTTCATGACCCAAGTCCTTTTCAGTTCTGCTGTATAACTCATGACTCATAGGACTTGAAAGAACTCAAATGACTCAAAGAGCTCAAAGTACTGAAAAAAACCGAAAGGACTTAGAATAAATCTTACAACTCAAAAAATTTTAGGACTGAAAGAACTAAAAAGACTCAAAAGAACTCAAGATTCAGGACTCGGAAGACTAATAAGTCTTGAGTTCTGGAAAACGAACTCATAGCCGCAAAATGAGGACTAAAATACTCAGCTCTTTTACAACACTACAGATGATCATCATTTATTTCAAATATCCTTCATGAAATCCTTCCAGTGTACACTCACATTCTCATGACCTCCCGAGTCCATCCACGTAAATTTTAAAAGCATGTTTGTTTCTTTTCGGACGTCCTCAAAAGACAATCACGACTGTCATCAAAACATAACAATGTCTCAAATAAAAGGCCAGAAGATTTCAATAGAAATACCTTGACAGAGGCGACAACGCCACTAATGATGAAGAGGATCTGACCCTGGGCGCGGTTGAAGACACCCAGGGCGTGTGCCGCACGTCTGCGTGGGGCCCCTGGAGCGAGTGCTCGGTGACGTGCGGCATCGGCATCTCCACGAGGAGAAGGCGCTTCCTCGACCGCATGGGGCCCAAGAAGTGCCCCCTCGTGCCGATAGGTGAGACACACTTGGATATCATAGGAGCTCTAATCAAATCTCAGATAGATTCATGAGAAGATGTTTAATTTGACAACTTAGAAAATTGACGTAGATTGCTCTTACTATTCAATGCAAATATAATGCTGTGACTTTAGAATACATTATAGGTGTAAGGATGTTTTTTTTTATTATTATTTATGTAATTCAGTTCATTTGAGTTGTTTTTTAAGGTTATCAATTAGAAAAGGTGCTTTTATCTCATAACATGCGTATGCTTAAAAAAACAGTAATTGTTTTTAGAATAAGATATAATAATATTACTTACTTTTAAAATAATGTTATCCTTATTTACTGTGTTCTTGGCAAATAAACGTTTGAGTTTGAGTTTGAGTTTTGAGTTTATTTATTATTTGACAAACTAAGTAGAAGAAAACAAAAAATATTTGAAAGAAGATAAAAAAAATACTTTTAACGAGTGTCCGAAATGATATTTTTTCGCATTTTTTGCTTCGTTGTGACAGTAAAAGACTTTTCACGACAATAGTTTTCAGCTGGGTTTCTTGAGCCACTATGTATAATGGTCACACGTATTAACGAATATTTAAAAATTTGCCGACATTATTCTTATATTAGATTATAAACATTTTGCAGTTTTAAATTTGCTAGTTACCCCAGCAACATCTCATCCTCTCTCTCTATAGGGTGTACAAGAGAGTAGGACACTCCTTAAAACCACGTGATCAGCTGGTCATATACAACAACTTTTATGTAAACTCACTCGCATACCTCGGACGGATGATAATGTATGGAGCATCTGGAAATGAAATCACGATTTCGATGTTGCTCCCATAAGAAAAGTTCTTGTATACCACCAGCTGATCACGTGGTTTTAAGGAGTGTCCCATTCTTTTGTACATGCTGAATATCTGACATCTATAAATATTCCCCCAGAGGAGAACCGCAAATGCATGGAGCCTCAATGCACGGAACAGGAGCAAAGCATCTCAGACCCATCCTGCCCCACGTCGGACTGGGCAGCATGGTCCCCGTGTTCCGCGTCGTGCGGGCGCGGGGTTCGATTCCGGACTCGGCTCCTGCTCGTGCCGCCGGAGCAGCAGCCCAGGTGTGCTGCCGTAGTCGAGCTGCTGCAGCAGAGGACTTGCAGCGAGCGAGATGACTGCACTGTCGACATGCTCACCGCTAAACGTGAGTAGTTTACTCCTGCATCATAATTTCAGCCATAGGACGTCCACTGCTCAACATAGGCTTCTCCAGTCGACTGAACCGTCAACATGCTCACCGCTTAACTCGATTTAGCGAATCCGCATCATCGTCCTCTTTTATTTATTGAAACAGATTCACCAGCAACATATTAGTAATTACAATTCAGGCTAATATGGGTGACATGTTTAAAAGATAATGTCTTTTTAGGCAAATGCAGCGTTTCATTATTTCAGCCACAGGACGCCCACGGCTGAACATGCGCTTTCCTAGTCACTTTCAGATTGGCCGATCGGAAGCGGCCTGCATCCAACGGCTTCCTGCAACCTTTACCAGGTCGTCTGACCCCACGCTGCGCTTGCCGGTACGTGGCCTCCATTCCAGAATGTTTCTACCGCATCGGCCGTCAGTTACATGTGACCCGCTTCTGCCACTTTATCTTGCTATTCCGTCAGGCTATGTCAACGACTTATGTTCGTTCACGGATATCCTCATTTCTGATTCGATTCTTTGCGAGATCGCATTTCTATAGCGCGCTGTGCAACCTGCATATAAGACCCGTAGTAAAATAAAATAAAATATATATTTTATAACTACTATAACTATTACATGTAACTGTTACGCTTGCATACGGCCGAATTACTGCAACATTTTGACATACTCACTGCTAAACGTGAGCCACTACACTTTTCAGCATCATCAGCCTGTAGAAAACGACTATTGAACATAGGCCGCTCCTTTAATGCGTCTCAACGAGCGCGAGCGCTTCTTTTATGACAATTATGACTAACTCACTGTAAATGGATTTTGCTTTTGCCTCGCCGATGTCGATTATTTAAATCTTGATTTGCCTGCTCTAATAGGTATTATTTATTTTTAATCGTTTCCACGCTCTCTAAAGTTAATTTACAATGATAAGTGGAGAGATACTCAAAGTGCTCTCATAATCTTCTCAATGTTAATGCCTTGTTTTGTATTGGCTAATAGTAATTTTAATCGCTTTCCTAAAAACAAAACATCCACGTCAGTCGCTTAAAATTATCTTTTAATGTAAGCGTTACATTTAGCGAACTGGTGACGTAAATCAGTAAAACGATTGAGACGGTGCAATTAGAAGTAATGAATACTAAATTACTGCTCCATTATTATGGCTCCTTGGAAACAAAAACTTAAGAGGAAAGTTCACTGAACTTCTAATGACAAGTCATTGAAAGAATTGTTTAGAATTTGTTATAACGTTAACATAAAATTGTATAACTATAACACATATTGTGTGAGTTGCTTACGAAGCAGTTGTGCATTGGTTTTGGTACCTACTCCCTTTATAAGTTAACTAACGACCCGCCCCGGCTCCGCACGGGTGCAATGCTGATACTAAATACACTACATTATACATATAAACCTTTCTCTTCAATCACTCTATCTATTAAAAAAACCGCATCAAAATCCGTTGCGTAGTTTTAAAGATTTAAGCATACATAGGAATATAGGGAAAGAGAAAGCGACTTTGTTTTATACTATGTAGTGACTACTTGAGTCATCACATCAAATTGTGAATAAACATATTATATGATATTTGTTAAATATTTATTGAACGAACTCTCTGTAAGGTCCTGTGGCTATTAAACTAAAAAGATCCAAACCAGAATTCTACACTTTGCTATATTTATGATCAATAAAAACACGTTTGAGAGATGGAACTCGTTAGAAGTCTTCTGTAATATTCACATATAAATATCCGAGTTGTAATAAATGTTACAAATAATTACTAATTAGCTTCAAGGCGCCGCCAACAATGAAACGAGCGGAAAGACGAAGATAAAACGAACGCTCAAATAAATAATCTACGTTTAACTAAGTAATCGTAGAGAAACTGGGGTGTTAATGTAAATGTGATGTGTATTCAGTATCTAGAATGTAATTTAATACGAATTGCGCAGTAAGTATCAATTTCAAAGCCGATGCCTGATGACTTGTGAATGATTGCAGCCGAGTTTCGCAAGCATGGCATATATTTGATCACACAGTTTTATACAGGGTTGCTTAATTTTAAAATTTATAAACAATTTACACACGAAATCAATATTTTTAAACAAGCTGTTACGAATTACGATGCCCCATATAAAAATATATATTTTATAACTACTATAAATTATTCTGTCTTAATAGTAATTTGCTGATATAGATAAACTGCAGAGCAAGACAACATTATTTACTGTCTGAGTAGTAGATAATAGTTATTGTAAATTCTATTCTACTTTACGTTAAAATGTTATCATTCAATTATTTTTGAGATTGCCTCGTGATCTTCACTCTTGGCGTACTTCGTTTGCCTAGGGTTTTTTCATTAGTACTACAAGCAAGTAGGGTTACCGAAACGTTTTTATGGGACTTTTATCTATGTTGATGTTAGTTTGGATCGTGTGTTACTTAAGGTTTATCATACATCAGTTTATCCTACCTAATTGTGTGCTGTTCTATAATAAAAGAAGTAATTACTTTTAAGCTTTCGCGTTGCATAATTAAAAACTCAATGAAACGGGAATTAACGCGATCATAATTTAGGTGCAAAATTTTACCTCTTTTGCCTGACGTTTCGATCGGGTTACACCGACCGTGGTCATAGGCTGACTGGAACAGCGATGTCTTCACTCCGTAAATAATGGTAAAAGAAGTATTTTCTTTCAAGCCAATGATGCTCGATGAGGCTTGCGACCTGTCTCAGGTTCTCCTTTATTTTAGTTTAGGGATCCAGTACTTCCAGTGTGCTATTATTATGTATTACGAATTGTTTCGCACTATTGATAATGCGGTAAAGCGGTTCGTTTACGGGTACTGACTGGCAGTCTTGGGCACGAAAGGCACGAAGACTTTCGTTACTTATATACTTCGTTAGTTCGTTAAGTTAATGCATTTCTATATGAAGGCTTCCAGATCGGCCGGTCGGAAGCGACCTGCATCCAGCGGCTTTCTGAAAACTTTACCAGGTCGTCTGTCCACCTTGTAGGTTAGTCCCACATTGCTCTTGCCAATACGTGGCCTCCATTCCAGAACCTTTCTGCCACATCGGCTGTCAGAAGTCACTGGGGGAGGCCTATGTTCAGCTGTGGACGTCCTGTGGCTGAAATGATGATGATGATGGATATGAAGGCTAATTATATTTGTGCATCTTCCAGGTATCTGCATGGAGGAGCCCGAGCAGGGCCCGTGCCGCGGCCTGTACCAGCGCTGGGCCTTCGCGGCGCAGAAGGGCATGTGCGTGCCCTTCCACTACGGCGGCTGCCGCGGCAACCAGAACAACTTCATCTCGCAGGACGACTGCCTCAGCACCTGCAGCGTCGTGCTGGGTAAGTGACCTTAAACACCTAGATAATTGTAGAAAACAGGTCTACTAGCGTCTGCCGTGGCAGCTAGGATACTTTGCCCTTCGAGAAGAATGCATTAACACCTGCAACGTGGTGCTGGGTGAGTGATAAAGAACACCTGAATATTTGCATAAAATAGTATACCTTGGGTGCAAGTTATGGCGGTTGCCGCGGCGAACAGAACAACTTCATCTAGCAGGAAGACTGCCTGAACACCTGCAGCGTGGTGCTGGGTAAGTGACCTTAAACACCTAGATAATTGTAGACAACACGTCTTTGGGAGTGCCACTGACGGCGGTTTCCATAGCAACTTTGTCTACAAATATAATGTTGGTTTATTAACCAGCTTTTCAGCTGAACCTTCTTCAGAAGCCGCTAAAATTATTTTTAATTTTGTAATTCGAAATTACTTTAGAGCCTTAAGTTGGATTAGTTAGTAAGATTAGGGTAAGATGGAGCTGACATGTTCAAATTACCGATCATAGTTCCTAAATAAAATAAAGAGGGAAAAAAATGTTTGCTACGATAAAGACTGCGTCAACAGCCTCTTGCGGCGTAGTGCTCGATAAGTCACATGGGACACCTGCATCTTCCTAGCGAATAAATCTATTTGAGTGCTCACTAGGGCCTGCTTTTTAAAGACCTTGTTTACGTCGGCAACACTGCTTTATAAAGTCCTTGTTTACATCGGTAAATGTCAACCAAACATTTCATTTCCCAAGAGGGCTGCCCCAATACTTACAACGTCATCAAACTGGGTGACACCTGACTCCTGAGTCTTTAAATAATACTGGGTGTCAACCGGCTGTGACGAACACGGATTGCACGAAATTACATAAAGTGTTACGTTGTGTGCCATTTAGCAACGGAACCCTAAAAATCAGATACTGGCTGACCCTAGTAATCAATGTTAACAACAATGTGGAAACACATAAGTTCACATTGAGTAAAACAAATATTTTTGTGTCCTATCCGTCATTTAAAATGCAAGTGTCATGTTTCGGTGCGAGCGTGCCGCGATGTCGCATAATTATAATTTCACAAACCGTGACATATGTATGTGTAGTTAGTGTATGGAAGCCCATCGTGAGAAGAGAATAAGGTTGACAATACAAGAGTTGTTTTAAATGCACCTATCGCCGCGACTGAGTTACAAATGCTCAAAAAACATAGGGTTTTCACCGTAATGAAATTACGTAATAATATTCTCAGTTCCAGACTTCGATTCTCGAATTGAGTTGAGTTGAATGAAAGGCAGGTCTCTTTTATCATCTCTTTTAAAGATATAACCCTTCTGCTGCGGACGAGTCGGCATCCAGCGCCTACCTGACATCAGCTAACGAGGGACAGTGGCTTTGATTATCTGTAAGACCTTGTACCGTTCGGTTGTCAATTGCGAACCTACAACCTAAGCTATTTTGATTTAAATTAATTAGAATTATGTTCCTTTGATTTAAAACTCATCTTCACTCATCAATTAATGTCTATCCTATATGTTACGATCTTAGCTAAAAGGGCACGTTACATTATTTATTTTTGCTTCATAAATATGCAAGTTTTTCCACTAAGTTTTTCCCGGTTCCGAAATCTTGCGTTTAGTTCCTAACTCTAAATATAAATCAGTTAAGTTGTGTGAGTGTAACCATACAGCTTACATGTAACACCTAGAGTAAGAAGCTTGCTTTAAAATGTTGTTACAATTTGTCGACAGCCCTAGGTAGGCAATGCATATTATTATCCTGTTATCTTGTGCGTCGCAGTCTTGAAGGGCGCGCAAACACGCTGCATAGTAATATCACATAATGCCTGTGTTGTCATTATGATTGTCGGCTCTATCGATAGTTTCACTCGCACTTAACTGTGTATTTAAATTTCTTAAGTGATCCACGCTAAAGAAATTAAAGTACGCAAAAAAAAATAACGTTTCTTGTTTGACGAGGTATTCATTCAGGTAGGATGAAGCGGTATTCAACCATTATTTTTCAGCGACTGGATGCAAAGGGCGGGAGATCGTGCGCTGTGGCGCTCCTTGGGGGAGGCCTATGTCCAGCAGTGGACTGCAACATGCTGATATGATGATTAGTCGAAGAAATTTTTGAATGAATCTAAAAACTTTATGACATTAGTAGAAACAACAGATAAATCGTTTTTTTTTGCATTATTGGTAGTTTTAATCAAATGACAAAAAAGTGTAGTTATATTTATATAGATCTTTAAATATATTTAACTGATATAAAACTGTACATGGAACTAAACAGTCATTCATTACTAGACAAAGTATGTTTTGTAACAACGGAAAAGTATTAGGACTTACTAGACATGAGCCCGATATATCAAAACGTATCTTATATCGGCTATCAGTTCAATATCATATCGTATCGATATACGATTTTACGTAACTGATATTTCAAAAACTATAATATCAACCAAAACTCAAAACTGTATATCGAAAAACTGCAACGAAACAACAAAACTGATATCGCCGAAACTCTTCATAACCGAACGTACTATCGATCGATATCCTTGTTCAGTTGATATTCGCTTCGTCTCTTTCTGAGTCGGTATGCTTACATTGGAGTAAAAGAGATGACGCGGTTATTTAGATATTGTACGTTACGAGAAACCGATTTCCGCTCTTATTTGCTAGCAATAAGAGTCAATTTATCTTGTATCGATTATGTTTCGAAGATAAATCTCTCATTTCATTAAAACTCTCAAATGTGTTACTTTGCCGTAACTGAATAACCGTATCGTATATCTGCTCTTAGTTAGCAAACCGACTACAACTAGGCAATATCGATATCTGAGCCGTAACTGAATAAACCGTATAACCATCATAACTGAATAAACAGTATATCGTATCGATAAGTGATATCGGATATCATATCCGATATTGAAACTCCATATCGGTTACATATCGGTCACTGTAAAAATCGAAAACGCCCATGTCTAGGACTTACATGTGTCTCGTACCTGGCGAAAACGTGGAAAGTATTAGCTAGATGGCTCGTAAACGAGTATCCGGCTCAGGCGGATCACACTACCTGTTGCTCAGTAGACGGGCCGATGTCAACGAACTAGATATTGCATTGTATAACATACGCATAAGATCACAAGTATAGGTACATACGGTTTTTGAACTTTATTTCTTACTAAGAAAAACAATAATTAACTTCCTGAGAAAGCATTACACACTTCACATAAAAATAAATATTAACCCAGCGAGCGCACAGCTAATATTTTGTTTGACAAAAAGTCGGGTAGGATGCTAATAAAAACAATACAAGTCAGTAGCATAGACGAACGGACGGAACGTTTTCTGTTGTTTACCTCACCGAACATAGAATATTGTATATAAAAACCGGCCAAGTGTGAGTCGGACTCGCGCACGAAGGGTTCCGTACTATTATCTATAAAAACGGCAAAAAAAAACAGATTTTTTGTATGGGAGCCCCCTTAAATATTTATTTAATTCTAATTTTTAGTATTTGTTGTTATAGCGGAAACAGAAATACATCATCTGTGAAAATTTCAACTGTCTATCACGGTTCATGAGATACTACAGCCTGGTGACAGACAGACAGACGGACAGCGGAGCCTTAGTAATAGGGTCCAGTTTAACCCCTTGGGTACGGAACCCTAAAAATTGAGACGTGGAAAAGTGCAATTAATAGACTTTTTGAACGTTATTGCTTTCCTATGTGTTAATTTTTTTGGCTGAGATCCTAATTATATTGGTTGTGTTCTTCGTCTCATGAGATTATTTCAATATCCTTACTTCAGTATTAAAATCAATAAAAAAGACGCTCGAAAAACATCTTAAATACTACGTGCAAAGAATGGAATTTACTAAAACAATGTAAGGATGGATGAGGGATTGCAGTTTGTTTAGTTTCATGCTACGTGAAACGGATGCCAAATTACTCACGATAAAAACAAGGGCAACGAAAAGTAATTTTAATCTTCTGAACGTAATAAAACGAATAAAGTCGTGATTAATTCATTTCGTACTTGTACCTGAAATAAATAGCCTACACAACCGCAGATATTAATTTGTTAATATGATAAATAATAAGCGCCTTTATATTATGGTTAGAAGATCTCGTCTCATAAGCTTAATGATTAATAGAAGTTATTTTTAATGGTTCACAGCAAACGATATAATATATATCGGATATTATCCGAACAGATCGGTAAAAATAAATAATTATAATCGAACTATTTATGTTTTTATTCCATTTCGAAAAGGTCGATAAAGGATTTGACTAATTTAATAAAGAGTACCATCAGCAAAAGTCGTAAGATATTAATTTTTACATTATGTTTATTGATTGTCATGTCGATTAGTTAGAACACACTAGTCTTATTGAGATGTCTACTGATTTTTATTTAACAAAAATCCACACAGTAACAGCGTTTTTATAGTCTTACGTTTTTAAAAGCGCTAACCATCGAAGATGCAGTTTTGAGACGGGGCTGTGTGCGGTTAACAAGACGCATGATAAAGCGAACCAAATTTATATCTCAAAATGTAGTAATATATACAGGGTGTTCATTTCAATCCTCGTCACATTTATTGAGGTGACCTATTATGACTTATATAAACAATTTATCCACAAAAAAAAGAATTTTTAGCGAATATTTTCCGTATGACATCAACTGTATTGTGGCTTGCAATACTGCAATAAGTTTACACTGCGGCACCCATCGAGCTACGCGGATCGCTCGCTTATCACGTCGGATAGCAGCCTTTTGCGTTGGGGGACTATTCTGTATCGAAAGTGGTCGATTATAAAAATCTTAGATATTTAAAAATTAATAAAAAAAAATCGTCAATTTCTTAACTGATTCGTGATCAGAATAAGATTCTTAATCAATTCCCTATATTGCGAGGATTGACATCAGCACCCTGTATAATTCATAGTGAAAAACAAGCTTTATTATTTTTGTACCAGTGCCATAAACTGTGAAGTGAGTTTTGATAACGGTACGCCGGCAACAGGTCGGTGTGAACGCTCCAGCTCCCATCGAGCTGGCGGCGCGCCAACACCTGGATCGACCTCCGATTCTGGAGCCACACTTTCTATTTTCCTTGTACGCATAAAATACCACAAAGATAGGGAAACGAACATTATTATAGGCAATTATTAAAAGCAAACAACGTATTATCATTCCTTTTGTGCCAGAGGCCAGAGTCATGAAGCATAAACCACGTAGAGTAGACTTGACTTTTATATTGTTTCTCAAAAATTCCGCTATTAAATAATCTGTATACGGGCGATAGACGACCGGACTACTAAGTTCTTTAAAAAATATATATTTTATCATCGTACATGTAGCTACCATTACAGGAAAAACCGAGTTAGATAGTTGCAGCTTCACAATAATTCAAATCTAAATGTATGTCAGGCAAAAGAGGTAACATTTTGTACCTAAATTATGATCGCGTTAATTCCCGTTTCATTGAGTTTTTCTAAATGTATGGCCTGAGAACAGCAAAAAATATTGTAAAAATAACCGTTGCGTGCGATCCCCACAGATTGGATATTTTAGATAAAAAGCAACGCTAATCATCAACAACACATTAGTTCCGTCCTGCGCTCGTCCGCCATAAAGCTCGCGATTTTACGACGCTTTTAATCGTTTCTTTTCATTTTAGTACACCTATTACTTTACGCGCAAGTTCCTAAGCGCTACCCGCCTAATGTTTCTTTGATGCGCCGCTTGATTTACGTCTCTTCCTCACTCGGTGCTTGAGATTCTTGTTAATTATCAACAACTATATAAAAGTTGCGGACAGAATCCTGATAGAAACCATTAACAGTCATATTTGATTGAAGATTCGTGTGAAGTAAACGAGCGTTTTTTTTTCATTTTATTTAAAAAATGGTCGGTTTCAAGCTGGATGATAAGTAAACTGAAGTGTGCGTTAAATACAACTTCAGTAACTTTTTCTTGATTTCGATGATGATGATCACCGCTCAGAGTTATTTCCTGAGTTAGCCATAACTATTAAGACTGTTAATAATTTTCGGAAATGTAGTAAAAATCTATGTTAATATTTTAATTTACGAGCGAGAATGTTCGACTGTCTTTTAAAGACTTACATTTTTTGTTGGGCATTAACAAGAAAATAATAGTTTTTATTTATTTTGTTTGTTACATATTGTAACATAGGTATGCACATAAAACGCTACCATACCAAGATTTATTAAACAATTTGAAATGGTATTAATTAGTAATCAGGTCGCGTGTGACACGGTGCTCTCAATGCGACAAGACATGCATTATGTATGTTTGTCTGTATGTCGTCCAGTACGGCTGCACTGTGGCTAGCACTTATAAGGGCATGGGCATGTTTCACCTCCTTATAGGTACATATTCAATATTATTTGTTACACAAGGTAACAAACGCAATATTTATCTTTTCTCGAGACTTTATCGAACTCAAAAAATCTTATTTATTTAATATATAGGCCCTCTTTCGGGCTCTTAACACGTGCAACCGCTTCAAGGACTACATATTGATTTATGACGAGAAGAACTCTGCTTAGAATTGCATACGAAATGACTAGAAGATGATTAATTACTAGACTATAGTAAATTAGATTGTCTGTTATATGTCCTAAAGTTTGAACCTTGAACCACCCGTTCAAGCTTGACAGGTTATATTCGTAGATGTTCACACGCGGCCGGGTAAAAATAAAATTGTCCATTGTGTCTTTTCCGTGGCTTGCGGGTTATAGGTAAACTTGAAATATATATCAATGTATTCTCAAATATCAAGTATGTCTCATCAACTTTGGTAACATCATGTACTCAGACTGATGGATGACTCGCGCGAGATTTGAGTTGACATCAGAACATTAGCTAGTCGTCGCCGCCGACCACTGAATCTGAGTTTATCCCGAGTGATTCAGATTCAGCCGTCGAGTCTCGGCGGAGGATTTTATTAATCCCATCATCGCATGATGTCATGCGCGAATTTGATTGTGATTTGTTTGTTTATTACGCATGGGACTAATACTCGTATGTACCAACAAAATTTTTTGAAGTAAGGTATGGTTAACGTTTTTCGCGCTCCGGGCTAGGTTAATGCCAGGTAGGTTCGAATCCCGCAAGGGGCAAAGGTTTGTGTGATGAGGAAGAGCTTTTATTGCAACTAAGTAATGGAAACGTATTTAAGCATTTTTATTCGTTATCTAGATGCCATAATACAAGCTCTGTTTCGTTTGGGGCTAAATAATTGCTGTAATTGTGGAAAGAATGTTAGCGAAGCACAGACATATCTAAAAAATACTATCTTAAAACAAATTAGGTACTACCTGAGAAGTTCATATTTTTTTTAAAAAGCTCAATTTAAGCCCATTTACAGAAATTAATTGGTTTTATTGTTTTTTTTTTTTAATACAGGGTGTCCCAAAATTCAACGATATTTTAGTCTTTTAAAATTTATATAAATAAAAGATGAGCGCCAGCTCGGTTGTAAACCCTCGCGGATTCTATTTTGGTCGTGAACACTTGTGTTGTGGCCGATCCGCTGAACTCTTTTATTTATTATCGCGCAGATTGATTACCTATTATCGAAAACTTGAGATCTAATAACAATAAAACAATAATCTGGATTTGCAATGTTGAAAATGAAAAACCAAAAACAAGATAATACCTAATAGTTACGTGTAAGACAACTGTATATACCTTTTCAGTCCAGTTTGGATTTTCAGCGAGAATAGTGGATTAAGTTTGCGTTTTAATTTTTCTAGGGTGTCCGGTGCTACTATTTGAATGCTATGGAGGTACAGGTTCCAACCAGGACCTCCATAGCATTCAAATAGTACCAGCGACTCCCAAATTATAGGTTAAAGGCTAAAAGATTCAAAGATTGAGGAATACATTCTGTCAAAAAAGTTTCGGGAATTGATAATTTGTTTATGGTTCCAAATTCAAAATTATATTTTTTTTGTGGATGTTAGATTGGCACAACTGTTTTCCATTTTGGCGCGGAGTTTGAGTTATATCTGATACTAGCAAACCCGGCGAACTCCGTTTCGCCACCAGATGGCTTCGTTTTATGTAACATTTCGTTTGGTGATTAAAAGAAGAATATTTTTTTTTTTGTTTTATATTTGAAAAGGAAAAATTTTATTTCATTTCACAACAGTAATGAATTCATTTCGATTACAAAAATGAAGTGTTATTTAGTTGAACTTCTCTAAGTAAATGAAAGTGAATCCAAAGTAAATACTGAATCGAAGCGTTATACGTGTCCGCAAATTATCCGTTTCATTGAAGTGCTCTTTGGTAAACCAATTTTTTTGTTTTTTGGTCTGACGTTAACACAAACAAAGCGGATGGTTTCCCAACTCGTGAACACGCGACGTATAACTGCCCATGTGAAAAACAATGATTTTCTAAATTTATCCCGCAAACACTAAGCGATTGGCCTTGCGACTTGTCAATTGTCATTGCGAATGCAAGGCGAACTGGAAATTGCAATCGTTTGAAGTCAAACGGAAGATCAGTCAGAATCATTGGTATTCGAGGAATACATACATTTTCACGTGCCTACTTTCCGTTAATAATGGTTGCCTCAATCAAATTCGGCATAAGTCTTTTTACCGAAAGTCGAGTACCGTTGCAAAGTCGCGGTGGATTCAAATTACGCAATATCATAATAACTGTACCAACTTTGAGTTGCAAGTTATGTGGTGGAAATCCTGGTAACTCCAGAGAGTTCAAAAACTCCGTTGGATAATTTTCTACATCATCGGGATTTGTTATGGAATCAACGGATTTGTATGTCACCAAATCGCCAGCAATGTTTGATTGAATGGTGAAATTCAGTGCGTGTACATCATTATTCTTTGCGGCAAGATTTGCTCGTTGACTTAACCAGGCATAATTCTGATAATTCTCACTAATGTTTGGGAAAACATTTTCAATAAGAGCTTCAATAAGAGAATTGAGAGTCTACAAATCGGCAAAAGTCGTTGGTAAGAGTAATTAATCCAGATGTCGCATCAACTGGGACTTTTCCATTTCCAACAGCTAACAATTGTTTGGAAAATTGTGCAGCACTTTGATCATTTTGAAGTTGAACTCTCATATAAGTGGTTAGCGATAATGTTTTTACGTTATTCCATAAAGGTGATGCCTTCAGGCAAGCATTCAATTCATCTGCAGGCGTTCCATGGGGAATTACTGGCAACGTCTGCCTGAAATCGCCTGCCAACAATATCATCAAGCCGCCAAAGATGTTGTTATTTCGCCGAAGATCCTTCAGTGTGAAGTAAAGTGCTTGAAGTGATTCCTTATGTGCCATTGTGCACTCATCCCAAACAATGAGCTTGCATTGCATCAACAATTTTCCCATTGCACTGGATCGGGAAATATTGCATGTTAGAGTATCAATTGTGTTTAAATTGAGTGGCAACTTAAGCGCAGAATGTGCAGTACGACCGCCATCTAGAAGAGTCGCCGCAATTCCAGATGATGCTAACGCCAAAGCTTTGTCACATCTTGATCGAATAGTGGCCAAAATCAATGAAATGACAAATGTTTTCCCTGTTCCTCCAGGTGCGCCCAGAAAGAATACACCAGCAGTAGGTATTATTGTCCACCGCTTGCATTAATGTTTCGTATACTTGTTTTTGCTGTTTATTCAGCAACGGCACATTCGGTCTCGACTTTGACATACATGTCGACAGCGAATTGCTGGAATAGCCGACGGCACTTCAGAATGACATTCTCCTCATGTGTACGAATCATCATACGATACGCATAGTAATTCATTGCGTTTAGATTTTTATTCTTTGATACGTCTGAAAATGCAAAATTAAATGAATTGTTAATGGAAACCAATAATACCAATAATTAGTGTGTGAATATTGTACCTGTAATTGGATCGACCATCTTCAACGTGATGTCGTATCCGTCTTGCCCTCGCCAATAAATGATTGGATATTGTAACGCATCGTACAAACGATGTGTCTCGTTTACACGATGCATGATATTGCTTCTTCGCTGAACGACAATGTCTCGCGATTTAGTTGGATCGCCAACAATAATTGCAGCAACATCATTAACGGTGGGTGCATTGAATCTTCGCACATGTTCACCTGTTGGGGTACGATCCGCTCTTACGACAAATTTGTGCGTATCCTATGGCATTCGTTCCAATGCTGTTTTGAACATATTAACCACAGCATTATTAGCGTGAAAAAATGCTTGCAACTGTTCAATAATTCGTCTCTTTAACTGTTTTGTTCCCTGTATATTGCACCGCACATTCAGCTGATCCACCATTGACGAAATGAAATATATTTGCAGAAATTGATGCGGTTCATCTGGTGTTGGCACCATTGAACCAAGCAAATGATATATTTTTTCTTGTAAGTTAATTGCAAACAATCATTTGTTGAAGAATACGGTGTAACTTCTGATCGTGTGATGGTGTAGTGTGTGGTGTATATGTAGTTGTTATGTGTTGCAATTCATTGTGTTGGTGTGAGTGATTGGTTATATGTGTTGTATCTTTTACCTTGCAAGTCGGCATGAAGCCGCCTTCTCGAAGGATATGAGCTCCAAAGGAAGTCATGCGAAAGCAGTTATTGTATTCAAGGATGTGTTGAAGAAAATGGCTGTAATCGGGATCACTTCCATCGAACAATGGTTTCAGTGGCTGTGGTGGTGTAAGTAATGGATCCAGTTTGACTTTTCCACTTGCGCAGCACAATCCAGGCGTTTCTCTTTTAAACTTTAACGCATTGCAATATCGGCATATAGTCGTCATTGGTCCAATATCTAAATTTTCATCATCACTGTAGTTCGCAGTGGGATCATATTGGAATGCCAAGCGATTGTATGATGCCAATGATTTGCGCCATCTACTTAAAATAGTGGTTTGTAGTACATGCTATGTATCAGAGATGGCGCTGTATGTAAAAAAAGATTTTCCCGCTTTTCTGTTGAAATTTTTCCTGAATTTTCTTTGCTATAAACCTCACGGAGCCCGAGACCTTTCCAACGAATGCAAAACCGTGGAAATCGGTTCGTGCGTTCTGGAGTTATAGCGTCAGGAAGGAAAACCCGACTTATTTTTATATAGTAGATTTAGATTAAATACAGTATTGTTTTTAGTTATACCATATCTAGTGTGTATTGTAATGTATTGTAATTTCATAATGGACAAAAACATCGAACAAAGAGTTTGTCTTACATTTTGCATCGCCAATGGGATTTCGTGTTCGGAGTCTCTGAAAATGTTACAGAAGGCTTACGGTGAATCGACTTTATCAAAAACACGTGCAATGAGTGGTACAAAGCGTTCAAAAGCGGTCGAGATGTGATGGAAGATTTGCCACGCTCTGGTACCAAGGCCACGTCTGCTACTGAAGATAACATCACAAAAGTGAATAAAATAGTGACTGAAAATCCTCATTCAAGTTTGAGAGAGCTAGCCGTCGAACTTTCTGTGTCACACGAGTCGATTCGTACCATTTTAAATAATCAATTGGGTATGAAACATGTTGCCGCTCGGCTAGTCCCAAAAGACCTGGATTTTCTCCAAAAACTCAATCGCAAAAGATTCGCTGAGGACATGCTAGAACGAGTCAATTCCGACCCAACATTCATGAAACGCATTGTTACTGGTGACTAGACGTGGGTTTACGAGTTTGACATGCAAACTAGTCAACAAGTTTCGGAGTGGCGCCTTCCAACTAAACCGAAACCGAAGAAGCCGCGCCAAACTCGATCGAAAGTCAAAGTCATGTTGACTGTTTTCTTTGACTGTCGCGGTGTTGTGCACTCAGAATTCTTACCAGAAGGTCAAACGATAAAAAAAGAGTATTATTTAAGCGTTATGCGGCGTTTAAAAGAGCATATAAGATGAAAAAGTCCAGATTTGTGGAATGAAAATTCTTGGATTTTGCACCACGATAATGCGCCTTCACACAAGGCCATCATTGTGAACGAATTTTTGACCAAAAACTCAACAAATAACTACCATCGAGCAGCCACCTTATTCACCAGATATGGCTCTAGCCGACTTCTTTCTTTTTCCTAAACTCAAATTACCACTTCGTGGCACCCGGTTTCATTCGGTAGAAGACATAAAGGAGAATTCGCGGCGAGAACTGAACTCGATTCTGAAAAAAGCGTTTAAAAATGTTTTAATGATTGGATTATTCGTTGGCGTAAGTGTATCGCTTCTGAAGAAGCATACTTTGAAGGTGATAAAATAAATTTGGATGAATAACTAACATTTTGTGTATTATTAATCTTTTCCCGGTACTTTCTTGACAGAGTAGTAGTTCGTCTTCGTCTTTTATGCCACCAGTGAACTTTAGTCGGCGACTAATATCTCGATTTAATCAGTTTTTTATTTATGAAAAAAGGAAGTGCCTACTACATCTTTGCCATCTAAATGGTGTTTTGTATACAATTGTTATTCAATAAGGTGTAATATTTCGCGTGCAGGAGGCGGCGGGCCGGGCGTGGTGCCGGCGGGCGCAGCGAGCGGCAGCGTCCAGAGCGCGCCGGGGCCTAACAGTATCAATGGTACGTGGGGTTTTTGTTGGTTTCCTAGACGTTTCTTATGTTTCACTCAATAATACATCATTCATTCATGTTTTATGTCAGCCTTTTACATTCCAGTGCTGGACGTAAACCGGAAGCACGATCCATTCTCAACTAACAACTGACTCTTGTTAGTTGCTCTTGCACCTCACTCAATAAAAAAAGCAATTCTTCCGTATGCTAAGTTAAATAGCAACCGGTATCCTATTTTTTTTCCGTAAGAATACACCCAGGGATACACATTAATGGTCGATTTAATATCCCCTTGTTGACGTCCAGGGTCAACGTTGGTGCAGCCCAACGACTGCCAAGTGAGCGAGTGGAGCGAGTGGAGCACCTGCAGCGTGAGCTGCGGCGTCGGCTACCAGGAGCGCACCAGGACTGTGCTGGTGAGTTGTTCCCGACCGGCAGCATCAACGCTGACAGAGTAACGACTGCCGAGTGAGCGAGTGGAGCGAGTCATGTCATCAACGACGATGATTGATGTTGATGTTGAACCGAATGGCATAGTGGCATGGTGTTTTGCCTTGAACTCAAATGGTCCAGGGATAAACTCCCATTCTTGTTAATCCAGAAAACGAACTATAAATTGACTCGGTTTAGGGTGTGCTGGACGCCCCTGGCAATTTGTTGTATTTACTTGTAACATAGGATGACAATTAAATGTGTTGTCAAGTGCTCAGTTTTCCCTGTCATTGCTTAAATTAAAAAAAACTCTGTAAACATATGTTTACATAGGGCAAAAATTTGTTTTGCCAGTAAAATAAACTTAAGTCGAGAATAAGCACTTAAAATAACTTCAATATTACGAATACTTTTAATATTTATTGGTGTTCATGCTGATAGTGCGGTTCATCGGCGTAGTTAACATTCCCGAGTGGAGGTATTCAGGCGGGAATGCCGTCAATCAAAGGCGCGATCGATTTAACGTCCACACGCATTCGGTATAGGTTTTTATTTGTACCAAAGGCTTTGGTTTCGGATTCTTTAGCACATCGAAGCAAGGTCACGTCTAAAACGTGAACCAATTCAAAGAATTAACCTTGATTTGCATAGATCTAATGTATAAAACAAACTTCGGAAATGGAAGGCGATGTTTTGTTTGTTCGGCCTCTAAAGATTACATTACATATTTGTCTTTATTTTATGTCTATATATGTCTTTCCTATTGACACAGTACATTATATATACTGTGCTATTGATTAAACATAATTGTATTTACCGTTGACAAAAAAGTAACATACTGAAGGTTGTTACATATTTAATCACATTGAGTGATCTAAAGACACCTATGTAAGGTATAGGTAACCCGGGAGTTCGGACAGAACACTTGTGCATACATTCATTTATAGATAAATGTTGATTGTCTTGACAAAGAAACCATAGCGAAATATCCGCTATTTCGCGATCCAAATGTTCGACGAGCTTCTTAGGTGGTTTTAAGCTAGTTTTTTTATAATTTTCAGACAAAAAGAAGTAGCATGTGATACACTTTGAAATGCAAATAAACGAACTGGTTTCTTTTACTTACGCATCAGTAGTAATTTAATTTTGAATGCGGTGGCACATTAAAGGCTAATGACCTACTGATCAAAAATAATATTTGTATTTACCATTCGCTGTATATACGTACACACACACACGAGCATCACTGACGTCCACCTAACGCGTACAAAAATAGATCGAGGTGTTTTATTTAGATGTGAACACATTGATTTTAGTTTATCCTCATTCACTGACCAATTGAAACCAGTGGGGGCGTGAAGGACGATGGAATAAAAATAATTTTACCATATGTGTGTATTCGTTTTATAACTTAGATTATCGAGCATCAATTATTGCGTACAGCGGTGTTATTATTTTAAGTATTACCAATAAAATGGAAGTTGCAAACTTCAATGCCATTCTAGTGGAAAACAACAAAGTAATAAGTAATTCATAGCTAAGAAATTTATATTATTACTAAACGGCAATTTTATATGACTTAATAAGTCTGCAACAACTTATAACATTTTTTCTACGAACACAGTAATCGCGGATAATTGAATATTGAGTTTGGAAATAACATTTCACGCCGGTACTATCTTTTTAGTGGGAACGTAGGTATGTAATTGAAGATAAATAACACTTGAAAAAAATCATCGACCTCAGGTGGGACTCGAACCCACGTCCCATCGCATACCGGGCGAGTGCTTTGACCACTAAGCTACCGAGGACGTCACGTGACAAGATGAAATTCCTCAAGTGTTTTTTCTCGCTGTCGAAAATGATTTTTTTCAAGTGTTATTTATCTTCAATTAAACCTTGCATGGAATTGCTAAAAACAAAAATTTACAACGTAGGTATGTATCAAAAATGATTAATCATTCCACAAGAACCGGCTTGTACAGAGAAGGTTAGGTTAAATAGTTTATTTGGTGGTAAGCCACGTTATATTTATTGTTATTATGAGCGAGCGAAAGCTTACAATGATGGCGTAATTATGAGTCAGAGTTGTCCGGGTGGTTGCCAAGGTAGCGAATGGTAGCGTTGAGTTACGTGCAGCGCCGGTCGTTTTCTTCGCCTTGAGCTGCGGTACGTTCAACTTAGCGAGCTTCGCAGGGCTTCCAGGGCTCTCAACCAATTTTTTTGTCTCAGCCGTTTATTGTGAGCAAAACATATTGGCAGGAATTATCATTGCTTGAAATTGTGCTATTGAATTTCCAACGAATGAATACCTATCGTTAATGTAAAATGTTGATTCTCACAGGTCATTCGTATGTCAGTGCGGACCTGCCCCTAAATCTAATAGACCGATTTAGTAGAAATTTGGTACACACTTGCATTACTGTGACCCAAAAATGGCTAATTTATTAAAAAATATATACATTATTAGTGTTGCTGTAAATTACTCTTCGATTAGTGCTTCGATTAACTGATTAAGAATAAACTAGGTAAGGAAAATATAAGACAGATTTACTACTCTTATGTAAGAATGTGAAGGTGGCAGCCCTAGCTCGTAATTTGTAAGTTGCCGATGATCATAATCGCTAAACAAAGTTGTTTATTTACAAACAACACAACTGCAGACGTCTGGCACTATTGTACTTTAAATACTTCACCTCGAATGCTCCAGAACTAACTTTGTAGTATACATACGGTTTGCGGTAATTTTCTATTGTGTAAAATGAGCGAGTTTTCTTCGGCCTTACTACAAAAAGATAGACTAGGTTTAAACACTTGTCTAAAGATTAGTCAACCAATTAAAAATGTTTGTTAATAATATGTTTTGAATGTCTGATGTGTCAACATTTCAAATTGGTAGACTAATTAATTATAAACAAGTGTTTTTTTACACTATCTTTTTTGTAGTAAGGCCATTACTGTTTAGTGAATTTAACAAAGCGGAAACCAATTGCAGCGAAATGCAATTAGCTCACAGCAACCGAAGAACCCCGGATCGGCTAAGTACATGTAGAATATTTGCATGATATAACTCTTGTCTAGTATCATGTAGTATCATAATTTTGTTGTATTTTAATATAATATTCTAATAAATTATACACCACTAAGGTTTTACCAAAGTTCGTATTAATAAACATGGCGTGTACTTTGTAAAATTCTACGGTGGCGCCCAACATGGGGCAGACGGAACTAAGATTATCGCGCTTGTATATATTTTCATCAAATAAGCATAGCTTAAATAGTTAACTAAGAAACATTATTAAATATCGGTTATTAGTAAAAAAAAAAATCTTCCAACAATCACACCAATTTATCGACCAGAGCTTTTACTTAACTTTAATGGTTAGTTAAAAACATCTGTAATACTAAAGTTAAAACGAGTTAGACGAATATTGAATGAAAAAAACTGTTAATCCACACTTTCTTGTTAAATGATATCTCTGAGTAGGATAATTTTTCTTTATGGCTAATAATATCGAGGGTAAAAGCCGCAGTTTGCCGCAACGGTGAACCGTATTGTTTGTTTAGCGAAGTTTATTTGAATCCAGATATTTATTGCCGTAAATATCGGCGATCATTCTTACCAAATATCACGCAAAACAACGCCACGTACCTGGAAAAAAGAAATGAAATTGTTCGGCATAAATCGGCATAAAAACTCAAACTGTTAAAAAAATACGCTCGCAGATACATATTTGAAAAATGTTATGCAAATCATTTCTACGAATACTCATGCGTATTAGTAAAAAGTATTGCCGCCATCTCTGAGGTTCCGGGTCGATCCCCGGTCAGGTCAATGTAGAAAACGAACTTTTCTATATTGACTCGGGTCTGGGTGTTGTGGTACCGTCGTTGTTTCTGATTTCTATAACACAAGTGCTTTAGCTACTTACCTTAGGATCAGAGCAATGTATGTGATGTTGTCCAATTTATATGTATTATATTTATATTTAAGTTAGCTAGCCTTAGTCTCAAAATGAAGAAATAAACACCCGTCCTTGGGTTGCGGGGCATCAAACAAGGTCTTATTCAGGAGTCCCAGCTCACCCATAACCTATTCACCTTAGAAAAGTGCCTTTTTGTACACTTGCACTGAAGACAAATTGAGTTTTACTGCATTTATGGAATCATCAAAGTGATCAAACTACTACTATAAGTAGTTGTTTTATTAAGTGATACACCTACCACTCTTAATAAAGAAATAATAAATATTGGACATCATCACATATATTGCTCTGATCATAAGGTAAATAGCTAAAACACTTGTGTTATAGAAATCAGAAACAACGACGGTACCACAACACCCAGACCCGAGCCAATATAGAAAAGTTCGTTTTCTATATTGACCCGACCGGGGATCGAACCCAAAACCTCGGAGATGGCGGCACCATTTAAAGTCCGGCATGGTCGCCTCTCGGCCACGGAGGTCGTCTACAAATAATAAACGCCTACAAAACAATGCGTAAGGTTAATTCACAGAATGTATAAGTACGTGTAGTACACATCAAATTATAGCGGCGAGGTGTTAAGTGCTGAATGTCAGGGATACGCACAATCGGTGTCAAGCGGGACAAAGGTCTAGGACTCAATGGACATTAATAGCACTTAGCGAAGGCATCGGCGTTGCTCGAAATTAATTAATGTATACAAATTCTTCATGGGTTTTATTTGAGGCTATTTGTGCAGTCTTATTGCTGTCGTGTTGAATAGAAAAAAATAGTTTAAATGCCAGAATATGGTTACAATTGGTAGCTAATAAACTCAAGCTTAATTTTCCAGCATATCTATCGCAAATCGCAATGCGACGACGAAACAACTAAGTTTGATCAAGTTTCAATCTTTGTAACACTCTTGGAATGCAACATTACAAATATTTAGATTTATTTTTTGTTAAAATATTAAACAGATGTAAAATTATATTCAAGAATTAATGAATTGTATACAGGGTGTACAAAAGAATGGGACACTCCTTAAAACCACGTGGTCATATACAATAACTTTTCCTATGGAAGCAACATCGAAATCGTGATTTTATTTTCAGATGCTCCATACATTATCATCGAGGTATGCGAATAAAGTTTGTATGGGGAAGCTGAAAAAAATTTATTGATTTTAATGTTGCTCCCTTTAGAAAAAGTTGTTGTGTATGACCAGCTGATCACGTGGTTTTAAGGAGTGTCCCATTCTCTTGTACACCCTGTATAAGTAGGTACATCGTGTCTTGAATGAGTATTGTGTTGTCGCAGAGTCAACCGGGCGCCGGTGGCGCGCCGTGCCCGCCGCGCCTGTCGCGCCGCCGCCGCTGCTCGCGCCGCTGCTGAGCGCGCCGCGCCGCGTCGCATCGCATCGCATCGCACCGTACAAACACGACTCAAGGCAAATAGCTCCCTTAATTTAACTTGTAAAAGGTGCTCTGCGCTTTAAAATCAAAAGATCGTAGCTTCAAACTAATATGACAACTTAAAATGTGTTTTTGCATACTAAGGCTCGGTTTTTACGCTGCCGGAATCCGTAAGCATCCGCAAGAATCCGTTCAAAAAACAACCTTATTGCTTAAGCGATGGATTGAATCCGCGTAAACCTGGTCCGGTTTCCGGTTGGGTATAGACCGAGCCTCAAATTTTATAACTTTACTATACCAGGACCTTGTGACAATATGAGCTAACAATTAATGACAAATGAAACATGTTACTGCTATTTTTTTTACTAATTTTTGTAGTATGCCTCATTATTCCAAATACTGATTACTTAAATATGTTGATTTTATTTCAGTAGAAGATATGTACCACATGCCGTACCCACAAACCATGGTGTCCTAACTCTATATTATCATAATACGTTTACCACACGTGCCAAAGAATATTTCCCGCCCATTGAGTAGGAGTTTAAATTAGCATTTACCGTGCGATAAGAGGCAGAAAATAATCTATGTAAATGATATTCAAGCACAGGACGTAAATAAATAGTAAAAAATTGTAAAACATTTATTTTCAAATATAGGCTAAACACAAAGTGATGGTTGTTTTAAAGGAGATAGAAATGTTATTAAACATTTGTCTTTAAAATACATTTAAAAAATCGTACACGAACTACTAAATTATGGGTTTTATAATATGTCATGTTAAATTAGGCTACTGGTGTTTACGGCAGCGTTTGTTGTTAGAATTCTGAAACACAAACTATACTGCTATCTAGGTAATTGTATATTGTGAAACTAGCAATTATAACCCCATTCCACTTGCAGCCTTACTACAGGTTGTTTAACGTGCCTGACGTCAGTTAAGCCAGGATCGATCGATCTGCCATTATTTCATTTTTATGTGCCTACTTCCGATGTCAATTTTGTTAATAATACACGCTTACCATCGATTTATTTTAAAAAAAAATTGATATAAATTTCAGCTTCATACCTCCACGCGTTCCTGAGAAAAAGGGTCTTGACAGACGGACGGACGGACGGACAGACGGACAACAAAGTGATCCTATAAGGGTTCCGTTTTTTCCTTTTGAGGTACGGAACCCTAAAAACTTAGTTAAATAAATACTTACTGGTATAAAAATATGCTACTTAACGAACTGCGAGCATTTCACTGCATTTAATTAAGTTGAATACTCTGTAATTTTTAAGATGAAATAAATATTTTGCACTCATTATCGACGTTTGATTTTTGTCAGTAAAATTGTGTAAGGTTTTAACTATGTAATGTAAGCATTGACTATAATATCACAAAGAATGACGAGTATCTACTCACCTATTGTTTTTAAAAGTAATTTTGTCTTTATATAAACATATTTTTAGCAAAAATTTTGACATGCAGTCGTCTAAAAATAAAATTAAATGTGTTAGGCGTTGCAGCGCGGAAGGCGAGACTGATCGCGCATTACCACCATTTACGAGTTCATGTAGGTGGCTTAGGATTTCCTAGGTACATGTTTCTCGATTAAAATATTTGCAAATCGGTAAGTGTGGTTCAGATATTTAAAAGGAATTATTAAATGTTTAAAACCCGCAAACTTGAAACTGTATGAAGTACTTAACCCGAACCAATTTTGAAACCGAACTTGGTATCGAACTCAGGAGCTCTCACCGCGCCTCTCTGGCAATGGAGTCGTAATATAATTTTAAACTGTAGATAAATATAAAATTTCAGCTCGTAACCTCGAATTCCGTAGTTTATTGTAATTTTATTGGTCTTTAAACATTTAATACTCATACAACTGATTTATCTGTTACAATATCAAAAAGTTACATTCATTGATTTAATATCGATAAATCGTAATCTTACATAATAGTATCCATTGCTTATAGTTTCTAAATCATTTAGTTATCAGTTTTAGATAAGACATGCATTTTGTTTGAACAATGTGCCTTATCATCGTACAGCTGATTGCACGCGGCTCTGCTCGCGCGAGTGAGCGTGACATCTCGCATATTGACTTGCTACTTTGATTGTCACAAAAACTAAAAGAAATACGTCATTACTGAGTAAGTATACATACTTTACAAGTGGATTCCTATGGAAAAGTTTGGATAGGGAAAAAATGGGTTTGATATCGTGAGGCAATCTCTATATACACTTGTTATTTATGATGCACTTCCCATATCATGAATTTACAAATAATCGCACAAATGGCGCACTTAATGCCAAGAAGGATTCTGTACCAGCCATACAAAGTTGCAAATACAAATTCTTTAAAAATCACATAGATGGCGCTGTGCAACGCTGGCAGCATGGTTTATGGCAATCTGACTTTCTAACTTTATTGCTTTTATCCAAAGATCTCTCCGATTAATGCTTGATGTCCGGAATTATTACATCCAGGCACACAATATATTTACGCATTGATAAGTACTTAGTCATTTCTTATTAAATTATTCGGAGTCCAAAATAGTCACAGCCACTTCAGGCTAGCAGAACCGGTGTTCAAATATCTTAGCCGAGTCGTCGAAGAGTGCAGTAGAATTGGAATCCAAATATTAACCCCGTAGCCAGGTCTTCATATAAATTGGTAAACTATATAATGGTAACAATAGAAAAACAAGACAAAACGAGTAAAAACCTCAGCAGGATAACAGGAAACAAAATGTCTGTCATATTTTTTTTTACGTTGGTCCTCTTAGGTTCATAAACAAACAGTATGCCAGCGTTGCCCAGCGCCATCTATGTGGTTTTAAAGGAACGTGGCCTGGAAAGTCTCGCATTATGTAATTTAACAAGTTCTTGTTTTCAAATTATAGGTGACAGCAATGTGACGAAAGGCGGCCAAGGTCAGCGTTCCTAAGCACAAATTAAATAGCTTTGCATGTAAAGTTTGCAGGTGTCAGGTGCCGATTCGCACGCGTCGGCTGATGGCGCGCGGGTTACAGGGTGGAGGGCACGCCGGCGGTTCTCACAGGCACAGAGTGTTGCCAGATGTCATGTTTTTGGCGGAGCGTCTTGCTTTTCAGCCCTCTCTGAACGCGTCCGTGCCATGAGCTGCTCGCCTAAAATGTCGTTTTTTTATCTAAGAAGCAAAGTGAATCAGTGCCTAAACTATAAAAAAGTTATAAGTCAACAAACGAACAAATATGAGGCCAGCTGCACGCGACGCACGCTTTGTAGTGGGTCAAGACCGTTTTACTACGTCCCGATATAAGTACCCCGATCTTATTGTTCCAGTCTCGTCTACCTTTTTTTCTTGTCCCGCTATTTGTAAAAACAAATCTGGCAACACACAGCTGATTTAGGCAGGACCGGAGAACAGCGAGGTGCCAGGCGAAGGTCACAGTTGCATATTACTTACTTATGGTAAATGTCGGAAAACTGTGGAAAATACTCGCAAGTCTGCAACAGATGTACGGCTAGGTAGGTACGAGTAGGTGAACGGGCCATTACCAGGCTGAAATACTTCAGATAGCCGAGGGCCTAGTACAGTAGGTACTCAAAATTCCTATCAAATCATAGAATATGTATTTTGATATTGATCATACCTACCCCCAAAAAAACATGCACATACGTGTAAAAGTTTAAGTCAGCATTCCCCTTCTTCAAGCGGTATCGTTAAAAAATAAGGTAAGTAGGTTTATCCTTAGATAGGTACTTAAAGGTATATCCCTATCTAAGATTTATTTTCTAACTGTAGTTGGTTTAAATGCGTAAAATTCCTAAGATTTTGTGGCGAATCGATTATTTTGTTGCATTTGTTTATTTCACTTGCTTGTGCTACATTTTAATGTACTCGTAGACATTGTCCATAAACGTAGGTAGTTATAAATCAGTAGGTATATACTTATGTATTGATGCATTCAGGTACAATACAATCAAGCCTTAAAAAGATGAAGTAAATGAAACAATGTGTTGCCAATGTTAAAAAACAAGAGATCGTAAAAACAACAAAGCGTCTTTTGTATCGACTGTTGTTTAGTTCCGCGGTTGATAAGTGGTTTGCGGAAAGTCGCCAATAATGACAGCCAGACAAAAAGATGGAAATTACAGGCTGTGTCGGTCGGTAGGCTGCGTGAAGCGTTGCCTTGGAGCAAGGGCAGCGAACAATCTCGGTAACTGCTGATTACTTACTTGCCTCGTGTTAAAAAGAAATGGTAAATTGAAGTTAACCTTTTGTAAGATACGTACGTACGTGGGCGAGATAAATTAGAAGAAAATACTGAGGTCTTTACTGAGTAACCCGTTCTTATCAGATAGGATTTATTAAGTATTCATAAGTGTGTGGCCAATTTATACTTAACCGTCAAAATTAAAGGCAACCTGATAGTTCTGGTACCTGAGTAGTTAGCCTCTCGTAGCACAACAAATCTGAGTAGCTGTTTACGCGAGCTATTACTCCCTGTCCATAAAGCCGCGCCGAGCCTCAGTGACGTCACGGGGTGACATCACCGCGGCCACCACTGCGGAGGCCCAGTCTGGGTCGCGGGCACCTGGCAACCAGGTAACTAGGTCTTTATATGACCTACTCTATCTAGGTACTCTATATTACCTATGTTTATGTGCGTGCGAGATGTCCGAAAAGTTCTGCTGACGAACGCTGCTGAATTTCGAACATAATAAAGTCATCCACGCATAAAATACTAGCGTACTAAGTACCTTTTTTATTTTTTTACCCAGTCAATATTAAAACGGGAAGCAGACTGTAGAAGCAAGATGCAGGATTAGAGATATCCGCAAAAACATAAGGCTTTATAGACAACTAATAAACGTCAGGTCTCTAGTCAGAATTCTATTTCAGACACCAGACTCTCACAGATCTAGAATTCAAGTGTCCTTACTTTCTTAGTCTTAGCCTTAAGAATCTATATTTGTACTTATAATAATAATAATACATCTATTATTTCATTTATCTTAATGATTTACGGAGGCCTGGAAAGCAGTTTAGCAAAATTAGGGGACAAGAAAACTGTCTATTATAATCAATGGCGTTAAACATTAGATTTTACGGACACCCGATAGCAAGATGAGGTTGTAAACGAGCGCGTTCGACACATTTTCGGGGACATTTTCCCTTTCCCTCTTCCGACGCAAGGGTTACCTACGTCTGATGACGACATCGGGTGAGGGGTTGCGAGCAGTGACGACAGCGGCTCTGTCGTTAACAAACTAAGAAAACTTCTGACTGAGCTATCATGGCTTCCATGGAGGAAAATGAGGTTTTCTAATACGGCATATTTGGATTGCACTTATACTTACTTGTATTTATATTTAAGATGTCTATTGTAGGTAGGTATATAATAGGAAAATGCAACTCATCGCCCTTGAATTCACATCTCATCGTAGATTTTAAACTATGAACGAGATACTGTTTTTACTGCTCACAATAAAACTATACCTTTTATTAAATGATGGACCTGACCGTCCATGTGCATTACACTAGTCGTAGGTAGGTAGGCATTTCAGGAAACTCAAAATACAGGAATAAAAGAATATAAATAATCTAGTAACTAAGGTAATTACGAAAACTACCATTATACTTACTATTAAAATATTTTTTCAAAAACGGAAATCATTAATATTATGGTCATCATGCTATCAAAAAATTAAATCAAAAGCAAATAAAATAAATATACCTACTAACGTAACAGAGAGTAATTGCTCATTTTCCGAAAAACACGGCCAATCAGTATTATTCATGAAATTATAAATATGGTAATGTCACGGGTTATTAAAGTTAGGTACTTAAAAGTGTAGATTCAATATTTGGCTACTGCGATGTAATAAGTAAAGGTAAATTGAGTTTTCGGTAATGATTATGATGTACCTAATATTTATTAAAAGTGGTTTCGGAAATGATGTTTAGTAGGCAGGCAGTGGGTACAAGTAATGAAACTCATCTAGAAAATAATGGTAAACAACATGATGTGAATGGTAATTATAATTTCACGGATCGCCGGAGCCGGCGCTCAGCTGTAGTCGGTACGGTACAGACTGGGCACGACCTTCGATGCGTTCCGGGCACATGCGTAACCAATCGTCACAAACACAAATATCACGGTTTACTAGACAAAAGTTTATTTATTCGACTAGCGAAGACAATGGAAGATCAACTGACTAGTGTCAACAGGCTCAACAGCACTCGATAAGCCTAATGAACTCTATCAGAATCTAAGCAGAGCCAGCAGTGTCGTTTTATGGCAATCTCTCTCTACGCTATGAAAAAATAAGGTTGATGTATGTACATACTGCTTCATTATACAGGGTTTAAGCTTTAGCTATGCGATGTTAACAAAAAAATGAATAATTAATCACAACTTTTTCCTGTCGAAAATGGAATCCACATTGATAGAGCATAAAAGCTCGGGAATCCCCCATGCTAGCTATGCACCTGTTCAATTTGATCCATACTTTCAGGGACACTACCCTGTATCGTGGTTAGCTCCGCGTAGGGTGGTTAATGACACCATGACCTGACTAAACAAGATACGTACTTAGATATGATGTAATATCTATTTATCCTAAAACGCAGTGAAATGACCAAACATTATAGACTGTGAAGGAAGGAACCATATTAAAATATAGTTGATCCATTTTAGTTAAGTAGTACATGCTAGAAGAGTACCTACTTACATAATAGATGAGAATCCATTCTAATTTCTGATAAGTTTGTATTGTAACCCTAGGTTACCCTTGTAAACCTGACTAATCCAAAGTTTTTGCATACTTAGTGCATAACCATTTTTTTGTGAAAATAGAAGTTCATAAAATGATTCCCTAGACTCGGCAGGCTCTGCAACCCTGACTTACTGTATCACATGGTATCGTAAGCTAAATCGCCCTGTTGATGATAGCTGCGCGCGCGCCGGAGCGTGGCACCGGAGTGACATTGAGGACTATCGATGCACGATACCGGAAAATTCGTTTGGCAATATTATTGATGGACATCAAATTGTTTAGATATTTATTCAAGCGTTGGAGACTGACTGGATTAGCCTTTATTTAAAGTGGTTGATGCGTGTACCTATAGCTTTAAGGTTGACTATAGAATGGCAGGTATGGAGTGTAACGAAAAGAACACGTGTGGTTAATATGGTGACTTTATTGGGACTAATTAAAACGCGAAATTTGCTTTGCGACCCATACAATGAATGAAATACGTAGTCTCTATTATAAACATAACTGTGGTAAATTGCATTGAACGCAAAGAATTCCAGGTTTGATCTCGACTCGGGTCATATAACAAAAAAAAAAACTAAATTGTTAGGTGACAACTTATTCAGCCTGGATAAGTTGGGTGACCTTGAAAAATTGGTTCTCGTTTGTTGTGTTGAAATAAATTAGTACGAATAGTCTCATAGTCTGATAGGCTTCACTTGGCATGAGTAGCAAACGAAATAACCCAATAAGCGTCCCAGACGTTACCCATTTGAGGCAAGTGCCATGGTCGTGGCTCGTGACGTCATCGTCAATCCTGGTTCCGCGGTGACGTCACACGGCTGATGTCAGACGGACCAGTTCTGCCTGATCAGGTTCAAGGCCGCGACGCCGCAGCGTAGGAAGCTGTTAAATGCCTCTATCGAAGGTTAACAGGTTTGGTTTAAATGAAAAGCAATTTAGAACTACGCCAAAAATAAACAAAAAATGATCGAATCTATGTGTTTGCGTTGTTTTAGCATTTGAGTTTAGTTTTCCCTATACATTTTGCGACTCAATACCCATTCATAATTGCTCTACCATATGCATAAAAGAACGCGTAACAATGACACTTTCAAAAAAGCATTGATAAATATTTCAAGACGACTTATTTATTTAAATGTGTAAATAGTAAAAATAGTTTTTAAATCACACCGGTCGTTAGTAGTTCTAGAGGTTAGTTCTAGATGTGTACTGTACCAGGTACGTCCGGGCTAGACTGATGATCAACAGTCAAAAGCTTGGGCAAAAAAGGATAAGGAACCATGATAAATAAATAAATAAATATTGGACAACATCACATACATTGCTCTGATCCTAAAGTAGCTAAAGCACTTGTGTTATAGAAAACAGAAACAACGACGGTACCACAACACCCAGACCCGAGACATTATAGAAAAGTTTGTTTTCTACATTGACCCGACCGGGAATCGAACCCGTAAACTCGGAGATGGCGACGCCATACACAGTCCGTCCTGCTCGCCTCTCTGCTACGGAGGTCGTTAAATATTTAGGTACTCTGCATCTGAGTTATTCTTGATATCATTAGTGTTTTTTTTGTCACGAATTGCCGCCCCTTATATCTGGCCGCCCTAGGCCCGGGCCTATACTGGGACTTAGGGCAAATCCGCCACTGACATTGACACAAACGGGGATCGAACCCGGAACCTCAGAGATGGTGACTACCTTATAGTCTGGCGTGCTCGCCTCTCGGCTACGGAGGCCGTCAAGACCATGATGATGGCCCATCGTCATTTCCACCAACAATAACAAACAATAAATGAGGTAATTCAAACGTGGTATGGTAATGAATTTCCGCAATGTAATAATACAACGGGCAGTTTAATAGGCCTCCTCGCTTATCAGCTTGTAATCTAATGAACAGGGCCCTAACCATGAACTGTTAAAACAATCACAAAGTTGTCAAATCTGTCAATTTTGATACGTCATTTCATACAAAATTTGACAGAAATGATAATGTTTGACAGATTTGTGATTGTTTTAACAGTTCATGGTTAGGGCCCAGTAATTAGAGGTTTCCCGTTTCACAAGTATCAGCAAGTTTACTTTTAATAACATGGTGGCGACAGAATTTGAGGCATAATTAAGTAAATAATATTATTTTACTATTATGATAACATAGGTAAGTCGGTTATGTAATGTTTTGTAATTTCATACCTTCGGTCGGAGTTACTTGAACGAAGAATTGATAAAATCAGAAATGAAAAACAATGAGAAAGAGGATTTTAAGTAAAACTGCTCTGATTAAAAGTTGAGCCATGAATACTAAGATTTTGTATTAATAGATAAAACAACTCAATACGGCTAACTCGAGCCTTTTGCCAAGACTTTTTTTGCTCGGCTATTGATAAAGTCGTATGTTAAATAGGTATTGTCTATGTATGTCTCCTCATATTCATCCTTATTTAGGCAGAGAAAGAGAGGCGACCTTATAATAGGGCTTAGAGAGTGGCAGCAAGATGAGGCTCACTAGGCCAAGGCACTGCATTGCAAGTGAGATGCGCGCGCGCCGCGAGACACAGCATTGCATACAGGTTGCGCACTACACTGTTAAAAACAGTATTACACTTTAGAATAGTTTGTTACGGGATTGCTACCATGTACCTTATTTTTGAGTTCCCGGTATTTCAGTTACTCCGTGATCATGGCATGGCGCTTGCAACAGTGCCGAAATATCGGGAACTCAAAAATAAGGTAGGTACATGGTAGCAATCCCGTAACAAACTATTCAAATGTTAGTGACCATGAAAGTTTAAAACAATATAGTATTACACTTTTAATTTATCTCTATAAATACTATTCACTGTTAAGGTACAGTACACAAAATATTGATATTGTCTCGCTATCAAAGGTTTTCAGAGCTATAATTGTAATCAGATCTGGGCCCTAACCATAAACTGTTAAAACAATCACAAATCTGTCAAACATTATCATTTCTGTCAAATTTTGTATGAAATGACGTACCAAAATTGACAGATTTGACAACTTTGAGATTGTTTAAAGAGTTCATGGTTATGGCCCTGAATAAAATAACAGCTTCCTCTTTGTAGACGGAGTTGTTCTTTTACCGGAAGTCTGTATTTCAGGACGAAACTAGACGAATAATAAACAAGTGCGTACAAAAACTGAATTCCGCGATGTTTCTTTCTTTAACCTGAATTTTTGTAAGTAGTTGTTTTTTAACCCTAAGTGCAGCCTTTGGCCGTAATGTACTCCGCACATGATGCATTCGGTCTGCACTGGTACTGCCTTAATAACGATTGCATGGTTGCAAACATTAATGTTACATATCTACATATCTATCATACAAAACATCGGTTTTTGTTTAACTTGAAAGTTTATTTGTGGCGTCAAACGATGTTTATTGTTAAATATAATTAATGAACACTAAAAGATTACATAGTAGTAGTAGTAGTATACGTAAGAAGCTTTTATATTATACACAGTGTATTTTCATCTCCATTAGAATTAGCAGGTAGTTGTTATACCTTATTGTAAGTAATATACTTACAATAACTGCTGAGTAGGTGCTATATATCGAAGTGTCACAATATTATTAAAAGTATTGAATTATGTCTCATAGTCTCACTGCATATTCCCACGGTTATTATTCACCAACATCAACTACCTTGACTGTTATACCATTAGAAAATACAACCTAAGTTTCTTAAGTTTTACCACTTTTATTTCCACACTTTACTACACAGTTCTGTAATTTTGTATTACGTAATACAAAATCTTTGGCTTCTTACATATTTTTTTCATCTGAATGTGTTACTACGTCTTGGAACCTCCCCCCCCCCCCCCCCCCATACTAAAACCTGGCTACGCCCCTAAGTATATTATGTTAAAAATTAGGTCTGTTTGTAAATATTAAAATAAACAGTTTAACAGTTTTATATGTCAATCCTTTGATGAAATATGACATATGACCAACTCAAACTAGCCTTGTAAAAAACCGGACCATTTTCAATTGTTCATAAATAAATTGTCAAACCTTTGATAACAAGTGAGATGATATTTTAATTTCATCGGATAATACGACCGAACGAACGATATTACGCTTTCGTAAGTATTAGGCCTCCAGCCCCTCTAGCACGAGCAACAAAATACGATATGATATAGCGATTTATCGCCTCTTTACTTTCAAAATATGATAACATATCCGCCATCTTGAACTTTTATTGAAACAGTAAGCATGGCCGTGCCGGCGATATCACGGTTATTCTCACTTTTTCGATAAAAGTTTATATTTTGACAAAAAATATACGATAAATCGCTACTGGTTATAGCGACATTGTATTAGGATCGTTGTGTTTTTTATTTATTGACGGCAGTGACTGGCACAGCAAACGCCTAATAGTTAGGTTAACATGCATAACTTAATCAACCTTAATATTTATTTTGTTACAGTGCATTCGAAATGTGAAGCATGACTGCCTGTTTCAATTTGCATCCTAATAAATAGACGTAACTGATGTTCTGTAATGACAAGGAACACCTTTTACTGCCGTCGAGAGTGCTCATTGTAATTCTATTGCTGCGAACAACATGACTCAGAGATAACTCTTAACTACGGGCTCTGGAGCTGTTAAGCAACGAATCTAAGGCATAAACGATTAAGTATCGCAGTTAATTTACAATAAGTGTGGTACCTATATTAAATTATCCCATCTTTACATCAGTACAGTGACATGAGCACCAATCAACTTTTTGAAGCGTCACTTACCAATTCGATAAATAGGTACTTACATAGTTACTTATAACTGGAACTGTCTATCATATATATTCGGAAAATTACTCCAAGGGAAGGTTTATCAAACTGTAGAGTGGACGGCTGTCTTATTTTCGCGAAGTACTTAATCGGCTATTCAGATAATAGTGATTCGGTGACGCGAGTGAATCACGATTATTTTGCTAACACTGCTGTCGAGCCGAGATTAGGTAATGATTGCTCAACGAGGACGTTCACCCCGCTCACGTGGATGCAGCACGAACCACGATGTAATTTATATTCACACGTTTTTAAACATTGAGACAATAATTATACGCTAGCAGACAATCAGCTAGAAAATGGCTAGATACGTTACAGACCTTTCGGACCTGCATACATATACGACTTTTGAAGACCTCTGTTTCGTTGCAATAGGGTGATCGATACTGTATAACTTTGCTGGTCTATGAACATTTGATTGCTATGCACGTTATTTATTGAAAGATCGCTACTAAACCATCAAGAGTGGGTGGTGACTGGTGCCTTACGTCGAAGAGTGTTTTTTTTTTTTTACTTGAGATGGGCTTACTCTTGACCCCAATCTTGCTCTAGAGCATAGATGGGATCTACGATGGAGCGAGCTTGCCCAGAAGATGCCTATTCACTCTGGACTTAAAGAGAGTCAGGTTATATGCACTCGGAAATACAGACGCAGGCAGGGAATTCCAATCTTTAGCTGTGCGCATTATAAAAGATGATGAGAAGCGCTTAGTGCGGATTATGGGTATATCAACTAAGAACGGATGGTAGCCGGCCGTGCGTCTGGATGTCTGATGGAAGAAAGGTGATGTGATGGTAAAATTGCGTCAGTTGCTTATGATATGATCAAACCATTCACAGAACACTTTAATAATGTGAGTAGTTAATAAAATTATTAGCTTTTGGAATGAAGAGTGTTAGAAATAATTTTTTTCATGCAGTTTGGCCTGTGACCACGGTGCGTTGACATCTCGTAGAAAGTTATGCTGTGACATATTGCGGTATAGAACACTGAATAATATAAGCTAATGCCGATTTAACTTTGCGGATTCGGTGGCAGGCACCTACTAAATAAGTAGGTAACTAAACGTAAAACTTAATGATAGAATCTTTTTATTATTTAAAATATTATTGTCCGTTGAAACTTTTGGAATAGAAGTTCGCCTACACGCAAATCTACCTATACTAATTGGTTTGACTACTATTCGGTATCTCTTATTAACCTTGGTCAACAGCAATAATGTTAGACTAAAGGCCCCGGCGATTTATTGATGTTGCTACAATAGTTTTGACATTGAACGAACCACACTTCTTCATCTGGGAATCGCGTGCCCACTGGGCTGGATTTATGCATCGAATTATATAATGAATGCGGGTAATTAGCTAATTGGCTGGGCGCAGCGTCTTTGACTACTACCAACGCTTTCGAGGTAAGCTCAGAAGGTTCGGCTCATTCCCCATTTCTCCCTTCTTATTTAGCTTACAAGTGGTGTGATTGGAAATTTCCTCCAGACACATTTTTAGAAAGGTGCAAATACTGGGGAGTTGACACATGTCCTTTAAATCCCGGTTCCTCTACCCGAGAAACGGTTGGTTTTGCTAACGGATGGTAGGAATTGTCAACTTGACATACTCAAAAGCGTTCCTATAAATGACGCTTCGTCAAATTCTATAGGAACGACTATAACGGCTCGTTACTTTTGACACCAAAACGATCAGTTGCTGATGTAGCCCATCCAATAATGTCATCCTGTTGCGGATCGTTTTGGTAAGGCATGCGAAGATTTTCACCAAGACAAAACTACTTCAATCTATCTAGTGAAAAGGATTTTGGGTTCTTTCTTGCGATAGGCATGTGAAGTGGATAATACGTCGTTTCTTGTAACCGGTTCTTAGAATTCTGAACGCTTATATACTGTAGTTGTCAAAGTTTTACCACATTTACTGTAGTTGTCAAAGTTACGTGCTTCGTTTGGGAGCGGGCACGAGAGCCGAGTCTGCTGGGTGGACCTACTGTATTGTGATTTGTAACATAACAACAGTCGCGTGAATAACAGCTGTTTTTCAGATGAAATTAATTAATGGCGGCGCGGGAGTGGCGCTGACGCATAGCCGACCCTTCAGACTACTTTCACGTAACTACAAAACTTATATCATAACTTATTTTGGGAATTTTGCTGTTTGCTACTTAAACATGTATGAATTAGTATATATAACGTAGCTGACTACTTTTTACAGCGGGTCAATAGTGGAAATTGTGAGTATGAGTCCCAGAAAATGCCTGAATTTTACTGAATCTACATGTATTATACAGCGTGTACAAAATAATGGGACACTCCTTAAAACCACGTGATCAGTTGATCATATACAACAACTTTTCCTATGGGAGCTACATCGAAATCGTGATTTTATTTTTAGATGCTCCATATATTATCATCGAGGTATGCGAGTAAGTTTGTATGGAGAAGGTAAATAATATTTATCGATTTCGATGTTGCTTCCAGTCCCATGGAAAAGGTTGTTGTATATGACCAGCTGATCACATGGTTTGAAGGAGTGTCCTATTCTCTTGTACACCCTGTATATTAAACCGTGAGGTATTCTGCTTGTTTAAATAACACATTATGTGTTGTAATAAACATTTTTTTATTAATTGACGACCTCCATAGCCAATCACGCCGAACTTTAAATGGCGCCGCCATCTCTGAGGTTCCGGGTTCGAGTGCTTTAGCAACTTACCTTAGGCTCAGAGCAATGTATGTGATGTTGTCCAATATTTATTATTATTTAAATGGCCACGTCAAATTTCGTCTTAAGGTAAAGAAGGTCAGACAGCAAACGATCTAGGTGAAACTAGATTTTCCGCGTCAGGGTCGTAATCTAGCGTACCCCCAACTAGAGCCGAGATAAAGCGCTTGAAACCACATGGTAGTCGATATCGACCAACTGTCCCTGAAAACACTGTTCTTTGAAATGCCGCTCAATTTTGGACATAAAAATAACACAAAATTAGGATTAAATCGACAACTTATCTTCAATCCCGTGCGTGATGCGCAGCTCGCGTGTGAGTGTCAAGGTCGCTGTTTCTGCCACGGTTCAGCAAGAACCAGGCTATTTATGAGCCACATTCGTGAGTTGCCTCCGACTGCTAAGCTGACGTGTGTGTGACGACTTTCGCATGCTAAAATGTTATGACTTGCAGTTTATTGCCACTCTTATTTGCGTTACGGAACTGTAGATAGGTAGGTATGATGGCAAAACCTTTTCGATCAGTTAAATTCAAAACTAAAATCCTATCGAAAGACCGTCATTGAAAATAGCAAACATGTTTTTGAGTAGGTAGTTGGGTAAATATTGCAGTAAGAAAATGGGACAAATATAATTTTAATTTTGTTAATGTTTTAAAACAAAAAAGGGATATCATTATGATGACTTAAATATACTAAAATTACCAAATTATTCGAAGAAATAGTAAATCATTACCAAATCTTAAAATCCCTGTTTTAGATATCACCTAACCGAAGGAGGTACTTAGGCATCCATGACTTTGGTAGGTACTAATTAATGCTCGAGCTCATCATCATCAAGAATGCCCTTTGAATCGAACCCGCAATCGCGTGGCTTTGTAGTCCGGAGCGCGAACGACTACTGTAAACGGCTGTCACTATAGGAAGATTATTGTATTATGACCACCTTCGAATTTTGCAAACACCTCCATTCAGGAAAGAAAAAACTTGCCTGTACTTATATGGAACTATATTCACCTCTATTCAGTCTTTACGTTCTATAAGTAGGTCACTACTTACTCCCTGAAAGGGCAGAAGACACTGGGCGTTCTTATTGAAACTTGTTGCTATCTGTCTTCTTTCACCATGGACACACAGTTATTGATGACATAATAACGAAGTTTTATGGTCGTATGGGTGTGTCCGTCCTCATATTTCCTTTTCAGCCATGGTTTTGAAATGCCAGTCTAGTCATTTAAAGTGAACCTTTTTTTTTTTTTTTCGCTGGAAAAATGTTTTTCGCATACCGGGCCGCCTCGGGGGAGCAGCCCGGTATGCCCACATAGGGACTCCCTCGTCGGGAGACAGTGAAAAGCGCTGTCCTCCGGCGAGGCCACCCACTAAAAACCAGCGGTGTACCAATCTACGTATGTTGATGATGCATGGGGACCCGGATGGACGACTTCCATGCATCACCTACGTACGGCTATGCCGGGCCTCAGGCATTTAAAGTGAACCTTACACAACTAAAGTTGAGCAACAGTTTCAAGTCAAGGCCTCCGCAATTCAATTACAGCAAAGAAATTATGTTTGACATCATCTATGTTAAGGTCACTAGCCTCAGCGTAATTTAGTTCTTAATAATGGTGATGGATGGTGGAGCAAAAACGTTTATAGGTGCGAGAAGAAAAAAGTCATGGGCGTCCACTTACCTACTAAGTAGATGAGCGTTATGATCAGGGCAAGGCGTGGTGGCTAATAAACTTTGCAGTGGGATCGAAATAGCTGAACTTACTTCGATTATAAAGTACTACTCACTCAGTGTCTTATCAAAGAATATTGTAAGTGTACTTATCCTAAGTAAATCTTCCTGAATCCCAACCAACATATAAGAAGTACAGGCCTTGACATTCCATTTACGGCTATGAGAACACCAGTTTCAATTTCGGCTAAAACTCCTTTAAAAAAGATTCAGTAGAGCACTCAGGTTCTCTACCTATGTGTACTGTTGTTTTGTTTGTTACTATGGTAGACCTGTTCCGAGCTTCCGACAACTACATCATATAGTTAAACGTTAGTTTTTGGCTGCAAGCCAACTTGTCTGATTAAAGACTGACCGAAGTTATAAAGTATTGAGAATAAATTAATTTATCATCATCAGTCTTAGACTTTCATTTTCGTTTTTCATCTCTTAAGACTTAAAAGGAAATTTGGTTGATCCTCAAATGAAAGACGGATCAATTTTTGATAAAATAATATTTATTTAAATACTTAGTTGTTGTTTTTTTTATTTTGTTTAGTAGAAATATATATTTTGTAACACAAAGCAAACGTAAAGAGCTCTAAGTAAACCAGTATTTTTTAATATTCATAATGGCCTCAAAATTCTTTTTATCAGACGCAGTATATTTATACAAAGTATTTATGATACATATTATACAAGTTTTGGAGAGGCATGATTAAAATAAGTTCAATTGAAAATAAATAACACTTGAAAAAAATCATCGACCTCAGGTGGGACTCGAACCCACGTCCCATCGCATGCCGGGCGAGTGCTTTACTAACTAAGCTACCGAGGACGTCACATGACAAGATGAAATTCCTCAAGTGTTTATTCTTGCTGTCAAAGCCAGCGTATTCTGATCAATGTTGTAGCTATAAGTATAGTAAATTTACAATGTTTAAGCATTTCTGGTCTTAACCAATAGTCAAATATTTGTAAAAATATTTCTATAGGGTGTTTACGGTAGTATACTACTCAGCTATACGTTACGTTATAGCTACAACATTGATCAGAATACGCTGGCTTTGACAGCGAGAAAAAACACTTGAGGAATTTCATCTTGTCACGTGACGTCCTCGGTAGCTTAGTTGGTAAAGCACTCGCCCGGCAAGCGATGGGACGTGGGTTCGAGTCCCACCTGAGGTCGATAATTTTTCAAGTGTTATTTATCTTCAATTATGCCTTGCATGGAACTGCTAAAAACAAAAATTTACAAAATAAGTTCAATTTAAGGCTAGCCTCCAAATGTTAAAGTAGCAAGGATTTTTCCTAGCGTCATCATCTTATGTTGTAGTTATTTTATTAATCCCATTTTGATATATTTTTTTAAATATAATATAAAGACTTGAAAGTACTGCATGTTTAATTTGTAGGTATACTTAAATAAAGTTATTTACTGTGTTTAAATGTTGAAGAGCAACTCTAAAATTCGCGACAAAGACTGACGGTGTGGAGTAGCAAGAGAATGGAAGGTCACGTGAATGTTTCTTTTTCATACTTAAGTGTTTTAAAAGTTGTTATTTACTTAAAAACAAGATAATCATGCTCTACAACCTTGAGTAAAGTTCCAGTCGAGATTGGATCACTACTGGTTTACCACAGTGAAGGCGAGGCTTTTTTTTTTTACCAAAAACATAAATTGGCAATAAAATGTGACGTTTATAATTGATATTATGAACCCGGGCCCGCGAAACATATTGATTGAATGTTACTTAGCTATTTTCCTTGTTATTTGATTTTTACTTGTTGATACAAAGAAATACAACACTCCATTTTTTATGGACAGAAACTGAAATAGTAAATGTATTATGTACCTAAAGGGGTACACGACAACGAGCTCCGTAGCCGAGAGGCGAGCACACCGGACTGTTTGGCGTCGCCATCTCTGAGGTTCCGGGTTCGAACCCCGGTCGGGGCAATGTAGAAAACCAACTTTTCTATAGTCTCGGGTCTGAGTGTTGTAGTACTGTCGTTGTTTCTGGTTTCTATGACACAAGTACTTCAGCAACTTACCTTAGGATCAGAGCAATGTATATGATGTTGTCTAATTTAAAAAAAGAAAAAGAAAAAAGGGCTGTCTTCAAGCGTCCCCAGAATTGAGTCAAAATATTATTTTCTGAGACGATTCAAGCCGGAACTCGAACCGTTTGCGATCAAGATTTCAATACTATTAATTACCACGCCACTGAACAAACCGGATTGTCAACGTTTTAAAATTCTAAATGTTTTATTTCAACAAACTTTAAAACAAGTTTCACATGACTGATTCTAGTAATCACTCAGTTAAAATAACAAACGCAATGTTTTTAACTGGAATTTGGACCAGACTGCGAAGGCGGCGAAATTTTCTGGTGCAACTACTTTCTGTGGAACTCAAGGTTCTCCAAATAACACCGACTCGCACAGAATCTATTTATATACACTAATAAAATTACTCTTTGGTACATACCTTGTAAGCACCACGTCTGCCCGATACACTACGAATTACGTTCTGTCGACATCGCAGTATTATCTATTGACTCCTTACCGTTAAGGAGTTCTGTGGCCTCCATCATCAGCTCAGCAGTATGATAATATGCATAGGTACTAAAACCTTCTCTAGAATGGAACAAATACTTTTCTGAAAACCGCATCAAAATCGGATGAGCCAAATGTGAGAAAATCGCGTACAAACATACGGGTCAAACTGAGAACCTACTTTTTTTTAACTCGGTTAAAAAGTGTACAACGTTATTGAGTAAATATACACCATTCAAGATTGAGGCATCAACAATTTTTTAAATCTTGGTTTTCGCGCACTAGCATTCATCAGTCCAGATTAGCTTTTTACTTAGTGCTAGTATATTTAGTACATAAATAACACTTGAAAAAAAATCATCGACCTCAAAGCAAAGCACTCGCCCGTCTTGCGATGGGACGTGGGTTCGAGTCCCACCTGAGGTCGATGATATTTTTCAAGTGTGATTTATCTTCAATTAAAACCTTGGATGGAATTGCTAAAAACATAAATTTACAATATTTAGTACATATATAAATTTACATAGAATAAACCGGCCAAGTGTGTGTCGTGCCACGCGCAGTATAGGGTTCCGTAGTTGCCCGTCGTTACCACAATATATTTCAGCAATTACTTCATTTAAATGTTTTCCTCTAAGGAATTTTTGAAAGACTGTTGAACGACTATTAATTACTCTTAAACTAACTGATATATATTAACCGTTATGATTGAAGAAACTATAGGGGTTCCTTGTCAGGACTACGGAACCCTAAAAAGTAAATCTACTTTAATTTAGCTGTTGCCTTTGCAGTTTTACAGACACTAGATAAATAAATGTTATTCAGAAAAAAAAACGAAAGTATTTACTTGTTTTTACACACAGCAACAAAAAAACTGAAAAAAAATAAAAGGCAGGATTGTCTCGAAAACGGTTAGACTTTTATTGGGGTATTTTTTTTTATCTGTTCGACTACACCACAAACTATCTACCTTTTCAGTTTGTCGTACTATTTACGGGACACCCTGTCTGCATACGTCTAAGAAATATAGCTTTGCCCTACCAGCGTTATATCGGTTGGTGTTGAGAAATAACCGCGCAACAAACTCAGTCACCTCTGTCATCCTCATTTTACTACATTTGGTTACAGCCTGAAATACAAGACATGAAAAATGGGTGCTTATTTTAAAAGCTCGTATAGCTTTTAAAATAAGCACCCATTTTTCCAGAGATTTTTTATTATTTCACGTTTAGAATTGTTTTTTTATATAACTACAAGTTAAGAACATTATTATATTTACACAAATATATTACATAGTTTTTTATTATTATTATTTTTTATTTTAATTTTGATCTATTGGACCGATAGTTCACAAGAATGTGTTTGTAATTTAATACAATTCCACAAGGATGAATTTAACCAACTTTGTGTAGTCTAAAGCTCGGATAGAACGCGGGTTGGTTTGTTCATCGTATCTACATAGGTATATTTAACAGGTATTACCTAGTACTCAGTTTCCGTGTATAGCTGATTATTTCTGGCATGATTCATAAATTAGACTATTTTAAATTTGCAAATGCCCACAATATTCTATTGTATGTACATACATACAGTGTAAGTCTTTCGTTGGTGCACAAAAAAAATATTCTTATAAAAGAACTTATTCTAGTTACGGAAAAAATGAAAAAAAAATATTTGAGTAAATTTGAATTTTTTATAGGTACCTATTTTAATTTTTTTATGTTCAACGTTGTGTTAATGTAAATGTTTTTTTTTTGAAAAAAAAAAGTTTCTAAAATAGCTTACAAATTCCTTTTTTTTTCTACTTTAACCTCATTTTTTAATAACTTAATTATTTTATTAAATTTTTAATTTAACATTAATAGATATACTAATTAATTACCTTTGATTTTACGTAAGTTTCATTGAAATGTATCACAAACTTCAAAAGTTATAGGCTTCTATCGTAAGTATGGTCGCGTTGAACATAAAAAAAATTAAAATACCTATAAAAAATTCACATTTACTCAAAAAAAATTTTTTTCATTTTTTCCGTGGCTAGAATAGGTTCTTTTATAAGAATATTTTTTTTGTGCACCAACGGAAGACTCCCACTGTATATTGCATCACTTGAAACTATTCTGGGAATTATGCATAATACTGTTGGTCAATGATATAGTTTTGTAGTAGGTTTCCTTGAAAATTCGTTAGAGGAACACAAACACAGAGTTAATAATTAAACGACGCACAGCCCTCATTTCCAAAATTGACAGCTTATAGCTATAATCCTTTATCGTGTACAAAATAGACGTTTTGATTAATGGAGTGAGCCTCGCCACCTCCTCGCACATGACATCGGATGTCCATTGTTGGTATAGCATAGCGTCGAATGTCACAAAAGCTGACGCAGCAGCAATCACGCGTGCCGGCCCATCAGTCGTCACGACGCACACACACTACAGTAATTATACGTTTGTGCGTACATTGATGTTACTACATTTACAAATGAGACCGTAAAAATAAAAATGAACATATAATATTTGACGAATTTACACTGTTCGTATTATTTTAAAAACAGGGGAAAATACGTTTTGGCTAATGAATCGTTGACTGTTAATATTCTAAAAAGTTAATAAAAACGACTATTATATAACAAAAATCAACCAAAGGCGAGTCGGTCTCTACAAGCTCTATGTATGTTATGTAGTCGGGTCAAAAACTTATATTTTTTGAAAACGTAACACTTGTTTTTAAAAACAGGCCAAGTGCGAGCCGGACTCGCGCACGAAGGGTTCCGTACCATTATCTATAAAAACGGCAAAAATTCACGTTTGTTGTATGGGAGCTCCCTTAAATTCCGGTGTCAGACGGACAGACAGATAGACAGACAGACGGGCAGCGGAGCCTTAGTAATAGGGTCCCGTTTTACCCGTTGGGTACGGAACCCTAAAAATGAAGTTACTATTTATTTTGTTTAATTTCTTACGGTATCTCTACATTTCTATTAAAAGTGTAACTCCTGCGTTAGTTAAACGGAATGCAATAAGTAATAATAAAACACCTTAAAACTTATAATGTGGTTGACATTAGGTTAGAATTATACACATAAATAATGCGAATATTACCAGAACTACTTACAAGGAAGTAGTGTCATATAAAGGTAAAGGATGGACGAACATATCAATAAATAAAAATACGGTTTTGTAGCTAAGAGGCTAAGATACACGCAACGTTTTTTAAGAGAGCAATATTTCAATCGTGAAAAAACAAATTGCACCACTAAATCTTTAATTTTCACGGCGATTTCTAGAGCATCATTATTTTTCACGATTTCGATATTCTAAAGTTGCTTTTAGACAAGTCAGAAAATGTGTTTTTTATTTACTGTCGTGCAATCGTTATACCGTGTATTTATTAAACGGAACACCAGATCGTTCGACATAATCGCTTGCGGTCTATAGTTTTCGCCGTAAATCTTGTAACAGCGCCGGAAAACATCGTAAACATCGGTACAACACGTAATAGGTACACCTACGGGATCAAAGCTAAATGCCGAAAGCGAACAAAGCAGTATCAACAAACTAGTCCACGCTATTCCTTGAATGCATTAACTGTGTTGAGCTTCTAACCATTAACACTACAAACCATTAAACATTTGGTTCTAAAAATCAGGACTATTTTAGGGGCGGTCTATGGGTTTGATCATCATTAACATTGATGGTAAGTGAACCTAATTAAGTAATATGTTAAACAATAATATAATACTAATATTTACTTTATATTGTTTTAAACTTCCATGGTCACTAACATTAGAATAGTTTGTTACGGGATTGCTACCATGTACCTTATTTTTGAGTTCCCGATATTTCGGCAGTTACTCCGTGATCATGGCGCTTGTAACAGTGCCGAAATATCGGGAACTCAAAAATAAGGTACATGGTAGCAATCCCGTAACAAACTATTCTTATAATATTTACTTTTTAATTATTCGATTAAACAGAATTACTTATGTAACATGTAATAATGCTGAGTTTTTATGCAGATTTTTTTTCTTTATCTTATCTTTATTGTAATTAATTAAGTACCTATGTATTTAAGGTACCTAGGCAACCAAAAATGACAAAATGTAAAGTAGTGCTGCAGTGTGCCGGCCTCGTCATCGTAGAACTGAGAAAAGGTGGAGTATACGGGTTCCCGAGTGGAGACCACGACTCGGTAGGTAGGAATCGTATTGTAGGACGCCACCTACGAGTAGGTATATAGCTCGATGGCTCGACGACCTTTAGGCTTTTCTTCTTCTTTATAAGATGGCTGGCCGTGGCTGCAATGGATGAAAACGGAAGATTCTGTTCGTTAACGCTCTTTGATAAAATGAGATGATAATGAATAGCATTTTAGACACATTAATAAACTCTTTTCTAAATGTATTTTCTATTCTTTGTACTGTTTGTTTTGTGTGGTGTGCAATAAAGAGTATCTATCTATCTATCTTTGCTAAAATGAACAACTGAATGCGTATAAATGGAAAATCTGGTTGAACATACCTTGTCTGACGTAGACAGGAATGTGCTCATTGCAAATTTAATACCTATCGTCATTTATTTTATTTTCGACTTAATTTTCATCAAAATAAAGTTCCATTTAAAACAACGAGGATTTAACACTTGATCAAAAGTCGAGAGCGGCCTTGGTCGGTTGTGCAGGTTATTCGCAGGTTAGCTGCGCGGGCGCCGGTTTGTTGCGGGAGGTTGTTTACATCATCACGAATCTACGTTGTGGCTGAGAAATGCATTTAGCACTATACTTAGATACTACTATATGAAACTAGAAATGTTGTAGAATTTTAATGGAACTAGTCTGAGTTGGATGGAGGGAATAAATGCATTATTCCATGTTGAACTTTGATTAGAATTATAAAGTACGTTATTGAACAGTAGTTTACATAATTAATTAGTTAAATATTATTTTTGTTATTTTTCAGAACTTGTAGCTTTTTCGTCTGTAGCGCGATGTCATAAAAAGTAGAGAGATTGTCAACAATCAAAATCAAAAATCAAAAACACTTTATTGAGCCATCTGTTAATACAACATTAAATTGTTTACAGGACTCGATTTACAAATGGTTGCTTACTTATACTAAAACTTAACTTTGTTCGCTTTCTATAATTGTAGGATAAGAATAAAATACCTTATCAAGAAAGTATCACTACGGAGCTATAATGAGGGTGGCAAATTTATTCGAATCCGTACCCTAAAAGTACAATTAAGGTTTTGTTATTTTGTAACAAACAAAAGGAATCCTTTGCGGGAAAAAATACCAAAAGATAACCTCAGTTGACCAAATTAGTAATTATGTATATAATAACTCCATAATGATCTGTTTTGCAGCCTTAATGAATACCATACATTATAGAAAAGTAATGAATATTGTTGAATATAGAGCAAGAAGACGTTATTTTGTCTTAGCTGTTAAATAGAGCGTAACTAAGTAATCTTTAATGCATTATATAATGAGATTGTTTAGCAGGCACGTCACTAAATAAACCTATATTTGTAGAATAATGTAGAGACAAAACAGATACGTATAGAATAATGCTAATGTGTACAAATATCTAAGAAAACAGGGTTTTCCAGATGGGGAAGCATCTAACGAAGGATAGAATTATTAATTTGATCGCTAATTTGCTACCAAGTCAAATGACTTGTAGCAAACTTGACTAGGAAATCCTAGTGGTATAATATATAGTCCTTGCAGAAGGATAAGCCCCTAGCATGACTAACAAAACATGACTGTTTCGATAAAAGTTCAAGGTGGCGGCTTTGTAGGTATATCATATTTTGACAGTTGTCGATAAATCGCTCTATCACATCATAAGCATCGTGTTTGTTGGACTGGCTAGGGGGCTAAAATGGCTGTGGATTCTTTAAAACATTGCTAATACTTTATAAGAACATGGCCCGAAAGAGACAACAATCGACAATATCCAACCTGGAGTGCACGCCACACATGGTGTCCCTATCTGGGTCACCTGGTCGGCCCGCCACGGGCAACAGTCCAGCCGACCCTGCCCTGGATCGGTCCGACATTGGCTGCACTCGCGGGGTAAACAAACATGGGCTATTTGGCAGTTCGGCGAGGACGACGAGTTATTTGCTATTCCTAGTTAACTGTTACTCGAGCTCGAAATGCGTTTTGCAGATGGTGATTTATGACAGGATGCGTTGTATAATCGAACTGCACTGGTAACAAGGTTAAATCGTAAGCAGAAATATCAAACGGAGATATTAGTAGTAACGTAAGGATGGAGTGACTTTGGAAAGGACTTTGTCCAGTAGTGGGACATTAAAAAACTTAAACGTTGATTGAGAATTTCGTACCTACCAAAGAAAATATGTTTGCCTATAAAGTCAGACGGGATAGTCGGACGACAGACGCGACTACTAATATGTATGATACAATTTAAAATAGTAGGTACTGATATACATTTAAAAAACAAGTCCGCGTCAAAGAAAATGGACCAGACGGGCAGGTCTTTCGAGAGTTGCAATGGAAATAGCATCTATCTTACAAGTACCTACAAGCCATACAGCTAGGCCTGTTAAATAAAAAAGCAATAATAAAAACCAATAAAACCAATTTATTTCTGTAAATAGGCTTAAACTTAGCGCTTTTTCACGTCCCAATATTTTTTTCCCTACCACTACTTCGGGACAATTTTGGGCTAGCGCCGAGAAGAAGTAGCGCAAGAAACTCGGTCACTATTGTCATCATCTCCAGCCTATATCAGTCCACTGCTGGACACAGGCCTCTCCAAAAGGAGGATTTTGCCATAATCGCCACGCTTGGCAGGCGGGTTGGCGATCGCAGTTTGGTGCAATGGTGGAAAGGAGACGCTGCTGCCCGTCTTCTTGTGGCGGTTCTCCTGTAGTCGCCTCCTACGACACCCATAGGAAGAGAAGGGGTGGTGCTATTCTTTTAACGTGCCGGCACCACACGACACAGCCTCTTTTTGAATAGTATATAGTTTACATTACAAGATAAATGTACCTGTGCGAGCAGGGCAGTATTTATTTCCAAATATTTTTATCATTTATATAATCATTTACAGTATAATATCCTTTTTTCATTAAAGTTGTTTTAATATGCGATTTAAATTTTAACAGGGGCAGTTCTACAATAGACGCTGGTAATTTATTAAAAAAGCGAATAAATTTACCCATAAACGAATTACCCACTTTATGCAGTCTGAAATTGGGAACGGCAAGTTTATTCTTATTTCGGGTGTTAAGATTATGAATGTCACTTTTCTTAAGGAATAAGGACAGGTTTTTGCGGATATACATTATATTTTCATAAATAAATTGGGATGCTACTGTTAGTATATTAATTTCTTTAAACAGTTCTTTTAAGGATTCTCGGGGTCCAAGGCCGTAAATTGCCCTACAGCTCTCTTTTGCAGTACAAATATAGATTCAATGTCTGCTGCTGAGCCCCATAACAATATTCTATACGACATTATACTATGAAAATAGCTAAAATACACCAATCTTGCCGTTTCAACATCAGTCAGTTGTCTTATCTTTCTCACGGCATAAGCCACTTTGCAACAAGATTCCAGGGCAGAATTGAGTTTCGCGTCATATGTAGGTGGTAAGTACCTATCCTATACGTTAACCTGTTCCCGGCGCCGGCGCAGCCCGAGAATAAATCATGCGCGCGCAGCGTGAATCACCTTATTATGTTGTAAATCGCGCATCACCGCGCCGACGGATACAGGGCCACTCCAAACAGACTAACGAGAATGTGAATTCAGTTATTTTGTTAACAAGTACGCATCTGATACTTATTGTGCGGGTTCGAAGAATTATTCTGATTGTTATTACGATCAAATTGGCAAATGTGCAAGAGTACTAATTCTTTCCTCAAAACTTCAGATCAATAAACTGATTCTTACGCAGATTTAACAACACAAAATTAAATAAACAGTTTATCAACTAAGTATAACAAGATTATTTAGAAACAGACATTTGGAAAACACAATAGTAAAATGAATTGCAGTTTGCCAGAGAAAGTTTTGAAGTATGAGAGAGAACCCACTCTCTCGCACACAGATTGGTCCAACTTTACAACCGAGTAAGGTTTGAAGAAGGCCTTTATACAATGTCGGGGGCTAATTCATTACGCATTCATTCATTCAAATAAAATTCTTATATTTATCACCGTTACAAATTGATCGATACCTACAGTTTAAGTTAATTCTTGATTAATTGCTGCAAGTAAGCTCTAGACAGGAGGATAAAACAAATATTAAAGAACATTTAAACAGATTACTGTTGCAAAGCCCAAATAGGCTGTTTTTTTCAGTAACGTAATTTTAGACTCTTTATTTTCAATGTAGAGACAATCAAATAAGATTGCATTGGATCGAGACTAAGTATATTATGATTCCTGTATCAACAAAACAGGGGAGACAACCTTACATAGTAGAAAATAACTTCGACTACTAACATAATATTATTTATGTTTCTTACATAAATGTTATAACACGAGTAGGTCCTACTTAAGTTATAAGCTCAGATACTTTTCAATTAGGCTAAGTCAGTTAATATTCAGATAATTACCTAAGTACTTGAGATTTAAACTTTGTCCTCCATTATCCCACTAATCTCACTGATATTATAAATGCGAAAATTTGTGAGGATGTTTGTGACTCAATCATGCGTAAACGGCTAAACGGATCTGGATGAAATTATGCACACATATAAAAATGATCTGGACTAGCATTAAAGGATACTTTTTATTCCGGTTAAATGTTTCTGTTTGATATTTTTCTATATATCGTTCTTTTTTTTGCTTTATGTACTTATTACCAAACATCCTGTAGGTTATCTACCCAAACGAAGTTGCGGGCAAATAAAATAAAAGGAAAAAAGTTCGGATGGCGTTTTGATCTTACTGCGTAGGCATGCCGATTCAATTTGGCAATATCTAGATTTTATATCTTAGGCGTAACTAAATCAGTTTAAGGCGTATTCGGCAGCCCCTACTAGGTTTCAATATTTCACAGTGTACTTAAAATTAACAGTGTAACTACAATTGTAAGTACAGTCAACAGCACGTCGACCTACCCCAAAAGTCAAAAATTCACCAATAGATTTTCAACTTTAAGCCTGACGTATAGAGTTCATTTTCAAATGAGAAAATTTGACATTTTGTGGTAGTTCGACGTGCTGTTGTCCGTACATTGACTTATAGTACTTTAATACCTCAAGCAATATTCGTCTCAGAGAGAAGTTGATAAGTTTTAAACATTCATGGTCACTAACATTAGAATAGTTTTTTACGAGATGGTAGCAATGTACCTTATTTTTGAGCTCCCGATATTTCAGCACTGTTGCAAGCGCCATGATCACGGCTAGGTGATCATGCCGTGCAAAGTGCCATGCAAAAAACTATTCTAAAGTTGATAAGTATCTAATAAAAAGAAAGTAATAGTTTTTGTGCGCGGTACCGGGATAGTGTTCATTAGATTATTAAAATAATATTATTTTATTGCACATAAATAGGTGAATTTATTGTTTGCCACCAATTTTTATCACTATTTTATTTACATTAAATGTCAACTATCTTGTAACATAGTTAAATATTGATAGAGAACTTTGTAATCGATCTTATGTGAAAACAAACGCGATTACACCGGTTGGGAATTATGTTTGTTTTGAAAACATAATAGCTCCCCTGAGTTAGACACGCTGATTACTATTGATTAAACTTTCACGAAGTCCGATTTAACTTGCCACAATGTTTGCTGGCTATGTTTATTCTAATTAAATATTGTAAGCGTTTAATTTGAACTAGCTTTGAAAACCCACATTCTTTGTTTTGGCCCAGATTTAGAGATTAATAGCCAGAAATATCAAATAGGACTAATAGCCAGAAACTTTATATAGCGTGATCGAAATTACAAGCCGATGGCTAAGTCCATGATAAGTATAAATCTATGGAATTCTAAGAATTTTTAGATTTCTTATTGCGACCACAAGCTCTATATGGGAAAAAAAGAATAAATATTTTTATGGAAATTGAATTTACTACGTGTTAACATTATTATAATAATACGTTATTATTATTTTCAAAAAACACGATTTATAGCGAAGGTGAGCGCTATAATTAGCAAGAAACATTGAGAACACGCTAATTGACCGGCTTCCTCGGATTAGATTGTTCGCGTGTTTTCACGATTTTTGATTAAGACGCACTTTTCGAATTTAACGGCGAAATTAAACACGAGTTTGTTATTCAAGACACGGCGTTCACACAGTTGAATACACACATTATGAACTAGGAAACGTATTACGTGACGTGAGGTGAGATCGAGATTGTCTTTGATAACTTCCGCATGTCAAATTTCATGTCCTCGCGTCATTAAATCAATATCAACTCAACACATTGTCTTATTAACAAAGTAATAACTTGAGCATTTTCCTTAAAACTAAATTTGGCTTAAGTACGTAAATATTAAACCACGATTCTGCTGGAAAAAACATGTAGTAAGTCGGTTCAGACTTGGCTTAGCAGGGCATAACATTATATTTCAAATCAGGTAAATCAGTGTATTAAACAATAACAACATAACTTATAAGCAGTCTGGATGTCAAACTAAGTAGAGTTTGCTTTATTAATTCACTTTACCTATACTTGTTTGTTTGCCCTGCCATGAATTAATTTAATAATTCATAAACCTAGTGGTCAGATTTCTCCTGTCTGTCAAATGCTCGTGAGTTCTCAGGTCATCGCATCATAACCTCGGGTGGTTTGACCGGGAAAGTTGGTGTCTTATGGTAGGTCAGTAGGCGTTCATCCACTGCTTAAGTGACTCTGCCAATTAAGGATCTAAATGCGCTCAGCTTTAGACAGATAATTACCAGGCATCCCAATTTGATGCGCCTTTGAATTAGAATAGAATAGAAAACATTTATTTGACACATAAGCACAAGTACAAACAGAATCAAATATATATATTAACATAAAAAGAGTATCAAAAAGGTCCCCGCTCAGCATTTGTCGTTACAGCCAGAGCCATAACGACGCTGGTTTTCAGCGGAATTGTGTTTTTATTTTAATATTCAGCAAAATCAGAATGCAAGCATAATAACGTTGGTAAACGAAAACCTTTTCTTGCTTTCGCCAATTCTTATAAGGCACCAGATATTATTACCGTGGTACCTAAGCTTTCTAATATGATTTTTGATTTTGATTTAGCCATAAATGCTCTATCTAGTCTGTCTCTGCCTCCATTTCCACTATCTTTCCTAATTTTTTTTCTTCCCAGCGTACCTATTCTTTAGTGATCTATTCTTCTAGTTCCAAGGTATGATATTCCATTGTAAGTAGGTATTTACTTAATGTCGTAAGTTGCGACTCGTAACTCGAATCGAGTATCGATAATTTTGTATTTTCACTTCTCGGTGGTATTCATGATTGCTCTTTTCTCTCTGACTCTTTCCTAACGAACTTATTTAGTCCAACTCACAGGTTTCATTTTCTATCATCCACTAGCATTCCATCACAGACACCCACATCTTAAAGGCTTTAACTCTGGCCTTGCCTGTGTGGCGTGTCATGTTTCATTCACCTAGAATAAGTATGATTATTTTTTTCTTTGGATGACTACATTGATACCGGCTGTCCACGAGTAGAGAAAGCAGTGCGTGATAGGCGCGCCCGGAGCAGCGGCGCGCGCGCAGGTTGCGTAAGGCCGAAGGTTGCGCAAGCGCAGGGGTCTAGCGAGCACTGACCTGCGCTGCTTGATCGTTTTTCGGAGATGCTGACCGATCGGTTTGTTAATTGGGGTCGAAATATTAGATGACTAATGGCACGATTCCACCGCGCCGGAGTGTACAATGTGTGTCGTGTGGTGCCGGCACTTTAAAAGAATTGCACCACCCCTTCTCTTCTTATGGGTGTCGTAAAAGGCGACTACAGGAGAACCGCCATAAGAAGACGGGCAGCTCCGTCTCCTCTCCACCATTGGCCAAACTGCGATCGCCAACCCGCCTGCCGAGCGTGGCGATTATGGCAAAATCCTCCTTTTGGAGAGGCCTGTGTCCAGCAGTGGACTGATAAAGGCTGGTGATGATGATGATGGAGTGTACAACTGTTTGCTAACTTGCTTGAGCGGCGATATTGACATTTATTAAGGAAAAAATACTCATAGAACATACGATCGTGGTAGAGTATATCTACCACGTATCTACTCACCTACTTTTTAGAATATTAAGTATTAGCATCAAGGTTTTTTTAAATGTACTTCAAATATTTCCTACTTAATTATGTTAAGTACTTTCTGCCTCATATAATTATTAAAAGTACGCAATATAAAAATATAGCGGTACTATGTAAGTGTATCGATGGTGCGCAAAGTGAGAGCTAACAAAAAGGGAAAAGGCGAAGGGAAATCTTCGCCGACAGCTGACAGACGTTGCACTCTAGTTTCCCTCGGATTAGAGTCACGCTAAAGTACCTACTTAGTAGCTATAATAATTGTTTGAGGTATGTGTTGTTTGTTTATTATTCGAAATAGCCTTAACGCTGATAGAGTCCACCGTCCATCCATCCACAGAACACTTGATACGATCGAGGAACAGTAAAAATAAATAAATAAATATTGGACAACATCACATACATTGCTCTGATCCTATGGTAAGTAGCTAAAGCACTTGTGTTATAGAAATCAGAAACAACGACGGTACCACAACACCCAGACCTGAGACAATATAGAAAAGTTCGTTTTCTACATTGACCCGACCGGGGATCGAACCCGGAACCTCGGAGATCGCGACACCATATTAGTCCGGCGTGCTCACCTCTCGGCTACGGAGGTCGTCAAGTCAAAAAAAACTGTGATATTAAACTACTACTTATTATAACTACCACACTGTTTACATACTTACCGGATTTGTAAACATAAACGCATAATACGTGAACGTATCATGCGTTTATGTAAAGAAAGTAGGTATTTTAGTTTTTTGCAAAAGTTTAACACGTGCTCATAGGAAATATACAGGCAAGGTTTTCCTATGCGAACAACAATGACCGTCAGTTCAAAGTGCAATTGAGTGTGTGGGCGGAAACCGAAGTAATGTGAGTCAGGCGATGATATCACGGAGATTCTTGCTTCAATCTGTCGATACGAACAATTAGCAGCATCGCTAATTAACTAATGTCGATAACAAACACCTTCTGTTCCAGCAAGGGCAGGTTCGAAGCCATGCATGATCAAAGAGCTTCAAACAGATCTATATTAATAGGAACTTTTTGTTTTGGTACCTATTTTTACGTAGGTGTATGTATATTATTTGACGTACGTAGTAGGGCTTGTTTTCAGCAAGGAAGAAGGAACTCACATTATTGTATTGCGTTGCATACGAAAAGAGGTAGACTACCAGACTGCTTTTTCAATATAATTAAAAGAAATATAAATTTGGAGGGAAAAGTCTTAAATAAATGAATTCGTAGAAATATGTAGGGACGATACTTATGTGTCTCTTAGCCCGGTGTTATAGTGAAGTGAGAGAGTGAGTATAGCTAAATTCGGAATACAGTTATAAGCAAACCTACGATGGAAAGACCTAGTACTTAGCTCAAGACCTGCTCAACCTCGACTGGTGAGAGCTATCGCAAGAGAGGCATGGCGAGATCTGATGTCGGAGGCAAAGACTCGCTATGGGTTGCTGCGTCAGTGTAGTATACTCGTATAGATAGATATACTATCTATTGCACACCAAACAAAGAAGTTACAGTTGATATTTACAGAAAGGTCTACAATTTAGGCGGTCTTTTCGCTACCTACCTAAGTAAGTCGGTTATACCTACTCTCGACGAGTAGGTAATAAAGCTAATCGATATAAATAATGTCAAACCTTAACCTTTCAAATGAAATGGCGTGAACTCCCAATACCTGCCGATAAATATCTTATTATGTATATTTATATGCCTCCAAGTACTTCCGTAAATGCCGAGAAAAACCGAATTATTAATTTAATTTCAGTAAATGACGTACTACACACACTACACCAGTAAGACTTATTTATCATTGGTCGTTTGCCGATTTCGTGATCTTTGCGTATACCAGAATTTGGTGTTTTATTTCTTTCCATTAGGCCTTTCATTTTATTTTTCTGTCTGAATAACGTCAAGGGATAGAATGTGGGATTTTGTAATTCCATGATAGAGCCAGTATAAGGATATGAAATGTTGGTGCGTAAATCTGGCGAACGCGCCGCGAATGCCAGATCGGATTCGGAGGAATGCTGAGTGTGGTCAATTCGCTTCCACTGACCGCGTTTGATGTGGTGATCGAAGGTCTATTAAGGCAGCGCTCTACTATACCAAGGCCCATTGAAATTTACTCTTGCTGAATATTATTTTGAGTTGTTGTTTAAATAAACATAGGCAATTAAGAGCAAGCGCAGCAGACCGGGCTGAGCAATGTTTTAGGAGGTTTATCCAGCTGACAAAGTACAAATTTACTTTAAATTGCTATTTGAAGGCAAGATAAAGTCGTTTTACCTCCACAGCCTTTACTGAGGACACATAGGTACTTATTACTTATCTTTGCTAGTAATATTATTTGAAGGTTGTCTGAGAGATCAAGATTTTTTTATTTATACAGTATTGTAGAGTAGGTAGTCCCTCGCTATCGTAAAACCGAATACCTTGAAGTTAAGAATTAGTACATTTCAGCCGAACGGATATTAAATCCTCTGCCAGCTATCTGATAATGGGACGCAATAGCAATAGGCGAAAAAGTTTATGTACTTATTACCTACATTCCAGTAAGCAACGACAACTGGGCAGAGATAGGGGTAGGACAACGCAAAGGTAAAGGGGTCAAGGCTAGTAGGTACGCGCTGCGCTACCTACAACACACCCGGTTTTTGCGGACAGCTGACGATTTAGTAAGAAAGCATTTTTATGTTGAAATAAATGTTAATTGAGATTTCACTGGATTTGCTCGGTAAAAAACTACATTTTGATGTTCAACATTGGTACTTTTTTTGTTTATTTACAAAAGTTATTTCGGTAAGTAATTTAAAGTTAAGCTTAAAAGTATTTTTATTTTAGTAAAATAAGTAGGTAGGTAGGCACTTAACTATCTAACATATTTACTTTAATGTGTTGTTAACGAAATGCAGAACATAAACATAACTAATAGCTATAAAGTAATGGCGAAAATATCTACACACAATCAGGTATGGCAGATATAGTATGGGAATTTCCAATCAAATGCTTGTTTTAGTGACGAGTATCAGATATAAATTGTTACATACAAAATATTTATTTCATAATTATAGTATTTGTGTAACTTATTTGATTACTTTCAAACAAAATTACCAAAATATAAAGACTTACGTATTATTTGCTTGTGAATTGCGTGATCAAACTGTTTAAAAGTTTCATCACTGAATGTTTCAATGTCGTCTGGAAAACAAACTACAGGTGTTCTTCTCGGCGATTTATTTCAAAAACATGGCTAGAGTAGGTAGATGAACAAAAAATCATGAGTAATTTAAGTTAGGTACACTACGCAGTTTGCAATTTACAACTACCTACTCAATACAAGTAAAATTTTGTTAATTTAAGTTCAATCTGAAAGATAATCTGTAAGCTCTGACAGAGACTTCTATCCGATTGTAGCACTAAAGTTGCTAGACAGGTTTAAAACTAGATGCAAGGTACCTTTCCCGCTGAGCTGCGTCCTGAGCCGCGTCAGCTCCCGCGAGCGACTCCTGCCGCGGCGCTGCGCGATCCTCCTGGGCGAGCGCGCCATGGCCAGACCAGCACCCTCACTATCACACACTTGCACCATCAGCTCGCATTATACACACACTATTATTAAACTACGAGAAGTTCCCGCGATCACAGCGTGCTTCCGAAGGCACGGGCGTCTCAGAGAAGGCACGGCGAAGCACTGGCGTGCGCGCGGTGAGCGCACCTGCGTGACGTCACTGATAACGTGATAACGGTGCACTAACCCTATTGTCTCCGCGGTGTTTGTTTACGAACACTTGAGTAATTAGTATTGATTTTGGCGCGATAAGGTTTCGCTTGTTTAGAACGCTTTAGCAATTGATAGTAACTGGTAACGTGACTTAAAAAATCTTTTGTTTTGTGATAACTGGAGTACTTTAAGAAGGATGTTTAATGGTAGAGGACAACCGTTTATAAATAAATTCAATTGGATCCTATCATCAGTCAGTATACCAAGGGTTCGCTCTCGATAAAAAGTCAGTTGAATTGATAGGCCATTGAACTACTGAGGTTCTTAGATGTTTTTTTTTGTATTACCGTGGCCGGTAACCTTGCCCTTGTGAAGGTAAGGAATAACTATTATAAAGTACCTACTAAGTACTAATTCTGATCACATAGTTAAAATGAACAAATAAAATTAATAAAGTTTAGCAACCTGTCGCACCTAAGTCTATACGGAATACCTAACCGAGTACCTATCGTGTTCAGTGGCACATAAGGAGAGGCTTATATCCAGGAGACGTATTTTTGAAGCATTCGAAATGAATCTTGAATTCGAACACGAATACGATTCGCGTGCGAATTCTATTTCCATGACTCCCGATTTTACGCATTTTTGAAACACTCGAATTCCGTGTTGCTTTATGGTAAAATTCTTAAACTATTTTCGTTTCACGCAGAAAATATTTAAAACCGGAATGCAAAAACTTATTGATTTTTAAAAACCGGCAATGAATCGCATGGAACGGAACGAAAAAAAAAGTTTTTAATCTGTGAACCATATGTTTACTTGTCAAAGTCATACTTCTAAACTTTCTACTAGTAGAATCGAAATACGAGTGGGTCGGACCACTCGTTGCAGAATTCACAGGATGAATTTTTAAAAATAGCGTTTTTAGTCATTCGCATGCGAATCTTGCCATTTCGTATTCGAATTGGAATTCGCATGATTCAAAAATACGTCTCCAGCATTGGACTGGCGTGAGAGCTGATTATGATGTATTTTTTATTTTACCTATCCATTAGGTATCGTGATATTGAAAAATCTTCCTACAGAATGATGTCACTTCCTCAGATTCATAGCAAAGTGTAATTAGCAGATTCTCGAACTAATTGATTTAACGTTAATTAGACCAATCCTCAACTATATCAGCATCACGCAATGAACACAATCGGAGTAAATGAGTATTGTGAGGTAACCGATGTTTTTAAAACATGAGGTAGCTGATATTTTAAACGAATGACAACGATAAAGCATTTAATGCCGTAACAAAATTATAAAAATGTATAATAATATAGATGGCCAAAAGGAAAAACCGGCCAAGTGCGAGTCGGACTTCTCTTGGTTGGAAATGGTCTTCTGCGCAACTTTCGCCCAGTGCTAAACTTTCGTGGCGATAGCTGTAGCGTAGATGGTTTAAATATGTATGTGTTAAAGTATTTTTTTAACCTCTGACACACACTGCAAACGTACGTAGCGGCCTCCGATTTTCGATTTATCTTTTAAATGATCAATAATCACGAAACAACTGGAAAACTGTCAAAATTTTGTATTAGGCCTCTTAAGAACCAATAGAATCACTTTATTTACCTAGCCAGGCTCAGCGAATTTTTCGTAAGTTTTCTTTAACAAATTATATACCTCGCTACGCATAGTCGCTCTTCTCTGGTGGAAACGCAGGCACAATGTGTTTTCTCAAGCACTAAGATGGTTATGATGATAATCGTCACTAAATATAGTAACTTTTAAACTTTCGCGTTGCATGATTAAAACTCACTATAACGGGAACTAACGCGATCATAATAATTTAGGTAAACTGTTACCTTTTCCGTACCCAAAGGGTAAAACGGGAGCCTATTACTAAGGCTCCACTGTCCGTCTGTCACCAGGCTGTATCTCATGAACCGTGATACCTAGTTAGAGAGTTGAAATTTTCACAGATGATGTATTTCTATTGCAGCTACACCAACAAATACTAAAAATCAGAATACAACAAACGTGTTTTTTTTGCCGTTTTCACAGATAATGGTACGGAACCCTTCGAGTCATACTCGCACTTGGCCGGTTTTTGCCTTACGTCTCGATCGGGTTGCACCGACCGTGGTCACTTAATATAATCAGAGAGTCACCCACTTATAACCGCTCTACGTCAGGGCAGTATCAATTTTTACTATGTAACGGATACGGAGACGCCTGAAATACACGATGGGCTGACCAACGGTTTCAATGATTGGATGTCACATGGCTTTACTATTTTTAACTTATTTTAATTTATTCTGTGTGAATACGTGCCTAGACTAGACTGACCCGTTCAGTCCAAATAAGACTTTCATTGACTAGTGAATTCAAGTTATTATTATGCAGCCAATTCTGTTACAGGAGTTGATAACTACCATGTTGTAAATTATGTTAATTGCGCGAGGTTATCCTTCCAAATTCACGTAGAAAACAACATTCAACTGGTTTCGACTTATCTATTTCACTTTAGAAATTAAATTAATTACTGTAGGTACCTTAAAACGTAGACACTTGGTATGCAAATAAATATCGCAAACCAGCATCAATACCTCATTTGATATCAAGGGAAAATAATAATACAATCTAGGTCTTACTGATTGCATGATATTGTCTAGGATGATTTTTAAAGTTTTTAGGGTTACGTACCCAAAGGCTAAAACGGGACCATATTCTAAGACTCCACTGTCCATCTGTCTGTCACCAGGCTGTATCTTATGAACCGTGATAGTTAGTTAGACAGTTGCATTTATTTTACAGATGATGTAAGTATTTCTGTTGCTACTATAACGAAAAATACTAAAAAACAAAATAAAATAAATATTTAAGGGGGCTCCCATACAGCAAACGTGTTTTTTGGCGTTTTTCTAGATAATGGTACGGAACCCTTCGTGCGCGAGTCCGACTCGAAGTTGGCCGGTTTTTTAATAACAAACACACTGGTTTCGACTCTTCTCTTTAAAATATTTTAAACTGTAATTTTAAAATAAATATAAGTACCTACCTAATGCGTTGATGTCTATTCCAGTATGCTTGATACGAAGCACTTGGGCAAAGAAGGGGGTCTACTTTGAAAAACTATGTCGATATAGGCAAGTGCTCGGCTCTATTAATCTTTCTACACTCGTACGCGCATGGATGAGATAGAGACGAGTATAACTAAGGCCGTAGAATAAATTTACAACTCGATAACGAAATTCGAAAATTAAATGTATGCGATTGACAAATGCCGTCAAGAAATCACTTGGTAATTATCGTTGTTAATATCTAGGGGCACGGCAGGTGTCCCCGCCAAGTCGAACAAAAAAGTGGCACGGCGGTATCCTTTTGCCAAAACAGTTCTGCACCCTGATACATAGGTATCTTGCAATCAAAGTGCTCACCGATTGCTTTGCTAACATAAACTTATGGGGAAAACGAAAATATTGACACAAAGTCAACGAAATACCGATACGGATGGACCGTATACCGATAGAATGCACAATATAGTTTACTTATTGTTCGGTAGAGGCAGCACAGTCATTACATTGCCTTCATTTTGTTTATGCTATCAATTTGCGATTTTAGAGTAATTTAGGCACAGTTTGCAATTTTCGCTATAGCTTTGCTATTGCAAGATACGTAATCAGGGTGCAGGCCATATATATGACAGGCGATGGCGAATTTAGGTATCGTTTCGCTACGGAGCGATTACTACTTGCCTTAGCCCCCTGCCCCTGATTGATATATTTATCGAAAATGTGTTGGATAATAGGTAGACGAATGGTTTTCAACGTAAATAAAACAATGAATAAAGAACGAGAACAAATAATATAATTTATTTCTGTTACATCCACATCTCTTACAAGTAAAGGCACAGCAAGACACGACGCCGATAAATAATAACAACCGTATGATCGTGAAGGTAGAATTTAAAATAACGTGCAGTTAGGAATTGACAGCTACATTGGTCCCACTGGGTAACATTGATCGTCTAATTGTTGAATTGAAGGCTCAGGACCAAGGGAGCATGAAATTCAAGGAAAATGTATAACACCATTGAAATTATACATGATAAAATATTTCACGACTGAAGTAAAAAACTACTATCTACACCAGGATTTAGCCCTTAAGCTAGTATTGACACACAACAAACACGATATAAAATACGAGAAAAAAGGTACTTGTTACTATATAAATAACCTAGTTTAAAATTGTGATTTAGTACAGTGAAGCTGAACAGAAACAAACAGCGTCGCGTCTCGCTCCGCCCGACGTAATCTTAGTCGATTTAACAGTTAACAATAATAAACTGTTACGAGGTATAATGTGATAAATATCAGTTACAAGTCCCTCAAAAAACCACTAGCAGTCGACTTTTGTAAAGACTCTGAAAATTTTTGCTTCATCAAGTTATATCACAATAATTTAGTAAATATTCATTCATTTATACAATAAATTAATTGGCTTCAGATGAAACTATCTAGTTACAGTACAGAGAAGTAAAAAGGCTGATATTCAGTATCCGAGAACAAGGCATTTAGTTTTCATTACATTACACTTTGGTGCCAATACTTTACGGAGTAATAAAATAATTCGGTGCTTTATAATATCCGAAAGACAGATCTAGGTGCTCGATTTAAAATTATCCATTTAGGTTTACATATTTAATTATACAATTTTGAATATTACCACTCCACACTAAATTTGATACACCTTCTATATATGGAAATAGCGATAACATACAAGTTATAGATATAAATATAGCATCACATGATTTAGTTCACACAAAAAGCAATCAGCATACTCCTAGCGTCAAAACAGGATCAGGAATTAATATTTCTTATGGATTTATTTATGGTAATACTATACAAGGAACTGATTAATTCTTTCAACACTTCTTAATGTAAGTAGATAAATACTACAGGGGTATCTGTACAAGTCATTTACATTTATTTTAAATGATTACAAATATATCAATTTTAATTTGACGCTGACAGTACTTAGCTCTGCTAAGCCATTCCTAACGTAATGCAAGTTATTCAAATATCGTTGCCATTTTGTTTAGATATGAACCAAATTATAGCATATTCAGCTATTATCCTGGCATTGAAGTGTAAAAACGTATGCAAAAATACAATAATAAAAAATATACGACTTACATAGTCTTCTCAGCTTGCAAAATATTTAAAAAATATGAAATATAATTTGTACAAATAATATAATTATGATTTTTGTTATTATGATTAAAGTATTAAAGCAGCATCCTCGGACATTATTATGCAAAATATTTAAAGATACGTGCAGAACAAGTTTGACTATAAATACTATCTGGGGCACGGTAGTGCCCCCGCCAAGACGAGCAATAAGTATTAAAGATCTTTTACTCATTTAGAACTTTGACACTGCTTCTGCAATTCATGCCAAGTCTAAAACTATTTGTTCTCCTTTTGCCACCAGCTAGTTAGGTACTCGTATTCAACATTACATATTTCATTCGAACATAAGTATTTAATCAATGTGCTATTAGAGAGATATCTATTAATTACTTTGGTTGCTTCTGTATAATATTTCTAGACTGTGGCGTTATGAAATTGTTAACTTATAATTATGTAAAATATTATTAGCGTCAAATAAAACTAAATTTGTAACAAAAATATGCTAGTTTTATTTCGCTAACTACCATTAAATCTCTGCATTCTAGCTGAAGCTGCGTTTTAACGCACTAAGCAGGTACTAGAGTTGATTTGTGATCCACTAATTAAACTCTTTACCGTGCTTTGCACATCACTAAAGCAAACTATAAATAATTATTTATAAACAAACTTAAGTAATTAACAACAATAAATTATTCCTTAACAGCAACGATATCATTAAAAAAATATTTAAAATATTTTGTGATGTACTGCGAATACTCGAAAACCCATGCTTATATTTAGCAAACAATCGAACGTTGGACTGTTTAGTGTTTTAAAACTCGTGGTTGAATTTCCCTGTGACCGAGTGCAGCAGCCTACAGTATCTCGAACGCATCGACCGCAGCCTATCGTCACCTACTGTATACATAAATCCTACATACCATATAGAATATACAACATTCACATAACGTTAAGTACATTAGACATACACTTTGCAAGTGAATAAAATATAGGGTCGCTCGCGAACCGACAAAGTAGTGATGGGATAGCGTCCTGGAGGCTAGTCTTAAGTCGCCGGCGAGTCGGTTCGTCGTTGCGGCGTGTGTCCGCCAGGGCGGCGCTGCGTCGCGGTTTAGCAGAGGTCGGCGTCAGCTCAGGAGCGCGCCGGCCTCGGCTGGCGCGTGTCGTACGCGCGGATGATGGCGCCCTGCGACACGCTGCCGCCCTCCTCTTGCGAGAACGCGAACCCATCTGCGCACCGGCCACACTAATTATCATTCGGCCAACATTCAAAAACAAATGGGCACAAAACTTGTGAATGTTGTGAAGAAAATAAAACGATTGTGTAATCAGCGTGTCGACAACGCCCTCTAGTGTGCGGAACCGTGAAATTAAAAATTGAATTAGTCACGTGATGGGTACCTGTGTTCCTTTAAATTGCACTGGCCGACTCGGGGAAACAAAGGTGTGACTATGTGAGCGTGCGTCTACGACGCGTATGCGTGCGGTGAGTACTCACGCGACATCTCGAGCTCCATGTTGCGGCTGGCGGAGCGGCGGCTGAACACGCTGCGAACGTTTTGGAGCAGGCGCGCCGTCTCCGTGAGGCTGCCACACAGACCGCGGTGACAACACAACTGCGAGGGCAGACGAGCCGTCTGCGCTCGCCAGGGAACCTCACGCGAGCCTGCTTGTACGTGGCGTCAGCGTATTGTAGCGTGAACCACTGGTTTCTGATACCATTCAAACTAGACTGGACTAGCAGCTACAGCTTGTCTACGATAAATTTTAGAACCAACGCCTGATCTTGAAAACACTTAAAGAATAATCGAAATAAAGTTTCTCAAGACGGGCGCCATTAGTTCCAAAATCATCCGTCGGCAGATTTGTGTGATGGCCGGTTTCAATAAACTATCTAATTCCTGTCTGTTAAAATTTCAACCTCTGGTAGCTATCTGTCAAATTTACCGATTCAATAATCAAAGATAGATAGATATGCTTAAAAAAATACAGTATTTTCCTGACAAGTCGGAACGAAACGTATTGGAGGGACTCGCTGATAATTGGTCCGTATAGACGCTACTGAAAGTAATGACTATAAACTATCCATAATCTTAGATAAACTCAATTGCATTTTGTTATTGAAACGCCGGTAACAGATAGGATGTTTACTGATGATCTCAGATAGCTATCTCCGATATACTGCAGATAGAATATTGAAACCGGCCATAAAACGAGTGATTAGCCACACGTGAAGTAACCACTAGCAATATCCTTAACAAATCTTTTGCACATTATCTGTGGTTCACGCTATAATACGCCAGCGCCTCTAGCGGGAGTGAATGGCAGTGAGGTTCCCCCGACCGCCTCAGCGATCACAACACGTGACGTTTCATGGACTAGTGTCCGTTAGTGGTTAGATAGAAGCGTGTACCTCAAGCGTGCGCAAGCCATGCGGCATTCGGTACTTACACTGGGCCAGCCGCACGAGCGCGTGCCGCGTGTCCGTCGTGCTGCCAGGGACAAACATCGTTAGTCATGCTATCGGCTGTGCCAGTACGCGACCGCCACCGATCCCGGCAGTATACCATTTTTAGCTAATTACCAATTCGTATTTGCACATAGCGTAACAAACCACTTCTCTGGTTCACTTGCAAACAGTTTTTGAACCAATATTTTGATTATATCTGGATCACAACAGCCTCTGAGAGTTAGAATAATGATTATATTAAGATTAAGAACGTTTTCTGATTTGTCGGCGCAGCAGCGGCGCGACATCAGCATGCTCGGTATACGCGGTACAGAAAGCTTACCGAGCGCCTATATTTCAATGGAGCGTTCCTGATTGGCTCGGTATGCGCGGGAGCGGCGCGACACAGATTCCATACTTTCTGTACCGCGTATACCGAGCATGCTGATGCCGCGCCGCTGCTGTGCCGACAAATCAGAAAACGGTCTAAGGCAAAATTTGGATTTAAAAAGACTCTAATTGTTTATTTTTTCTGAGATTTCAGTAGATTTCTTACGCCTTGTACAAAAACTGATCATAATTTAGACATTACTGCTTAAAACTACAGTACACAACTCGTTTTAAAAATTCCAATTCTTTATTAAATAAATAGGAATGATCATTACAAACAACAGCAATAAGGCTCTCTTATATTATTTACAACACTATACAAGATCACAAATTGACATGACATTGCATGGAATGCGAGAAGTAGATAAATTGTAAGTAAAATTATTAAATGCGCTTGTTACGATGGGAAACACACTGTTTTTCGGCGCAATTTCAAAAATATTTAATTACATTCACATTTATTCTAGGTGCACCATATTTCGTGTGCATAAAATATATACAAAACATCAGGTATTTATCCGGGGAAGCCACATCCAAAGGTAACATTATTTCGTTTTTTTTATGCATGAAAGTACAATTTAAGCGTTACTAATATCAAAATTTTGCACAAAAAAAACTACCACAAAAATATAAGTCGATACGACTGAAAAATTCGGACGTCACTGACACTAGGCTTACAATTTTAGGTGAAAAACTACAAAAAAAGATGAAATCTAGGAAGTAGTGATTTTTAAACAGTGTATTCCCTTCGCACAAGTAATTGTACATTTCAATGATAATATTGCAAGGTGTGGTTTGATGCAATCAGCGACGAACAGTAAGAAACACTTTTTTTTGACATGACATACGTTTAAACTTTACAACAAAGAAACGAACAAGTTATTCTTCCTGTTCGTGTTGACTGCACGAGACAACACCACTCCTAGAGTCTGACCATCGAATGTTAGTCTTACTATATTATATACTAGGACAGGTATGGCGAACCAATGGCACGCGTGCCATTAATGGCACGCGACCGAATATTTTGGGCATGTCACCGATCATAAAATACATAATGCACTAAAGAGAAAAAAAATGTGAAGTAGATATTATATGACGAGCGAACGCGAGTAATCCAACGCTACAAAGTATCACCGTACTATCAACCCAATAATCACAAAGTCAACATTATTTGATGGCACGTATATAACCTCAATAGACATTTCTTTCGAAAAAATGGCACGTTGGTACATAAAGGTTTGCCATCCCTGTACTAGGATTTTATTTTTTTATTTTAATCAACGAAGCCTTGTATCTCCCTCCCTATTGGACTAATAAATATCTCAATAAACGTGTCGCAAACATTTGTCCCTTTTTAACCCTTCGTAGGGTTTAGTTGTTTATTGCCAGAACTTTTTTTATTTTTCTTTTCTTTTAGTTTTAAATTGTTCGCATACTCATAATATAATCTAGGTAGAGTGACTTTTTGGCCATACAATTTTTAACATTACAACATCAAATAGTTTTTAACTGAATTTTGAGGGTCAATAAACTCTTTTTGAATCCTTATTTTCGTAAACGTGTACATCGTGAAATAATTGTGACGGAGAAATTGTTTACCAACTTATTTTAAAAGAAAACAGAGCTACGGATAACGTATTTAAAAAAAATCTGGTCTAATGTTAGTTTAATTAACATTCGTTGGCCAGACTCTAGCACTACATAATACAGGATAAAATAAAATAAATAAATAAAAGATAATCAGGAGACCATCTCCGGTGTCAAAATGAGTGGCTCCCGTAAGACAAATCATGGACAGTGCAGACGAATTGAACGAAGACCAAAGAGACAAAAATATACATCGACATTTGAAGTTGCTTGTTTATTTTGATTTTTTAAATGTGTAGGTAAAATATTTAAGACAAAAAATACGAAATTCTGTCTAAAGGATCAATAAAAGCATGAGACATAAGTGATTAATACAATAATACATTTAACGTACTGAATGGTTTAGCTTGATCAATAAACTTCAAATGTCATTAAAAGTGAATGAGTAGTAAAATATAACAAAAATGTATTTATAAAATAATTTAGAGCAAAATAAAATTAGCTGAAGGATTTATACATAACAATTAACTACTGACTTGTTGGAATACACTTTTATTAACAATATTTACAATAAATATTTTACGTTAGGAAGAACACTGTTATATTAATTCCATATATCAAAACGAGATTCGTGATCGTCCTAATTTTGACAAAATATCTATTATTTACCTTCAAAATATAATACACATAAACCTTTTTAAGTGTTGACAGTTTGCTAGACTCGGTATTGTAGAGTGCTTTGTCGTATTGTGTTTTGTCCTTTTCACTCACTCGTCTTGTTCTTGTCTGTCATACTAACCTACTTAGCTTGGCAGGGTTATACAGCATGTCTGGCTGAACGCCTCCATTAGGCGACCATCTTTTGAATATTTACAATGGCAACATTATTTTCTTGTTTTATACATACATTTATATCAATATAGTAACCGCCAAGAAAAGAGATAGGCTATCCTAGCGAGTCTGACTTGTTCTGTGATTCTACACAAGAATCATTATCAGAATTTAAAAGAAAAGTAGATCATACTACTAATTAGTAACTTAATTTTGGTGTTTTATTATTCAATCGATAAAAAAACATTTATTTTATATTTTACTTTGTATTTTTCTAGTACAAATAGGTTATTTATATTCATGTGCATAAACACTAGAACGCTCCAGGTTTTAAACTATACCAGCGGGGTAACCATGAACTCTTATAACAATCTCAAATCTTTCAAATCTGTCAATTTCGTACGTCATTACGTACGAAATTTGACAATATTTGACAGATTTAAGATTGTTTTTAGAGTTCATGGTTCCCCCCCCCCTGTACTCTTTATACGAGCGACAGTGAGGCATCGCTTTTCAAAGTCGAGACTAGCTAACCGTTATTGTGTATTATATTTTTAGGGAATTAAATTAACTGGCAACATTAACAATACTGCATTTACTTTATAGTATAAAAATATTCTGATTAAATTCATTGTATAGAAAAATATAGTTTAGCGTACATAAGTACTATTTTGGCTGCAAACAAACTATATAAAACTACGATACTAGGTCACACGGCGGAATATCTTAATACAGTCTGCAGACGGACTAATGAGCCAACACCACACTTTGTACTCAATACTTTGAATAGCAAACATACAGACAACGTTACAAACTATAACCATTATCAACGAGGAAGCAACAGTTTGCTCTAGCACTACCAATATCAACTCTGTTTGAGTGCCTCAATTCAATCAACAAAAGTCTTAGCAAAACAACTCTCAATATTTGTATTAAGTTAGTAAAAAGGAGACTGTTATTATTTTTATTTTGAAATTCAACTATATTATTATTTTGATATTGCACACTAAAACTGAAGTGTGATATCTTAATAAAATTTTAGGAAAATACCATAAAAGGGTATTTTAATGACCAATTATAAATATAGGAACGATTTTCAGAAATAATCGTATGTAAATGACACAAAATTCAGAAGACTAAAGAAGCCGTGTCACAAAAGCTAAATATTATCAATCATAGCTTACATTTCACAGGGTTACCATATATTTAACTGTTGATTAAGTGTCTAAAATGTTTATATTAAATAAAAATTTAGGCCGCAATATTTTAAGTAGAAGATGTAAAATTAAAAAAATATTTAAGTGAAAACTCGAGTCAAAACTATCACTATATAAGTATTTAGTCTGGCAACCCCGAACTTCTACTCCCATTCAACAAGCAAAACTAATTAATTTACCATTTAATGGCGGCTTCTCCTCGAAACACGTACGATAAGTACGCCCAACTTGAATAAAAGTCAACTATGAGTCGATAACAACAAATCATAAATATCTAAATATATTTCAGAACACACTCGTTACAATTTATAACCTACAGAAGACGCAATTTCAAACGTGATATACAATATTTTATATACAGGAATATTTTAATATTTAAGTAGGAAGGAGTTAATTTAATAAATATTGTTGGGGCTGATTTTTGTTCAGTCAATAGGTGGCGCTGGTGGGAAGCGGATGTATGAAGTGTTTTTGTACTTTCTTGAATAGTAAAACTACTTCAAGTTCAATGTAATGTACATTTTAGAGAAGAGATATTTAGTTGGTACAATCTGTTCAGATATGGCACATTCGTAAGAAGTTTTAAAGTAATTTAGTCATTATATGGTCGTGTTTAGCATAGATCAGCATTTCCACCAACACTCGATTATTTACAAGAAGTCAACTACTGTTACCTCTATTATATACATACTAATCAGTCGTTCCCCGGGAGCCCGGGTCCGATCGCTCATAAACACTTGTCTCAAAAATGGCTTAATACAATTCTAATCGTTGCGCGGATCGTACGGTCGTTACATTTGACGTGTTTCTAATTTTTCGCTCCAAAAGTGGAGAAGGCTCTCAATTTGACGAGTGTATTTTTTTATAATGACCAGATATAACTTTTTAAATTCATACTATTATACGCCGTATACGTCGATATTAGAATTACCAGCACCGTAAAATTCGAATTTCGGAACGATACGAGTCACGTGTCAACACAACTATCGTCACGTGATATAAGACCACACGGTCAGATGTAACGAGCGCTTCACGCGATCGTGAACTGTCAAATGACGTGCGAGTCTCGATGGCGGGGGCGGGGCCGGCGGGTGGCGGGGGCGGGTACGGCCGCGGGGGCGGGGGCGGGGGCGGGGTCGGCGGGCGCCACGACGCGGCGGCGCCAGCGCAGGCCGAGCGGCGAGCCGCGCTTGCTGGCGCGACACAGAACGTCAAGTAGCGAGCCACAGCCGCCCGGGTGACACATAGACTCATGCTAAGACGCCACGGTGGACTGTTTCACGTCGAAGTGCGAACGTGGTGACGTTACAGTTACACGAGAAAACATTTACTAGTAGAAACATTTCAAGATTACTTTGTAAACGTGAAATAATCTGTCATGCTGAAATCTTCGCCTTTTATCGATACTGAAACTTGAACCGTGCTAATAATTTAATACAAAAAGTGTCCCACAGGGATGTATACTAGGTTCCACATTGCTATTACTGATTTTTTGACGAAAATTTCATCAGATGTGAGCGGCACAGTCATGCGGTTGCAAATCTTAATACGAGTCTATGGTAGGTGCGGGGAGGGGCGATGCAAAGCCAACTCAAAATAAAATAATAATAAAAACTAAATATACTTGGCGTGTGCGCTATGTATTATTTGGTGCTTATTGTCGATATTTGTCCAGTTATATTGAAAAAAACTATATGTTTATACTAGAAAATGTTCATTTTACTGGAGAACTATCGACCTAACATTGAAAGCAAAACGGTGAGAAAAATATAAAAAATGTGTTATAAAAAATAAAAAAACTGAAGTAATAAATAATAATAGTGGTAGTTTTAAAATGGTCTACGATATGATAATTTATATGTATTGACTACAGATATCTATTATACTTTCTATTTTCTATGCATGTACTGTGTTTGCAAATATCATTTCATTTAATTAGCTATATTTTCGATAACTTTTAAATATATCTATTATCTATGCCATCTAGTTATAGTTAGTGTGTACTTATTCAGTCTTTCTGTTCTATAATTAACAATATACCTACAAATAAATTGTTAATGAAAAACTATACTTAACTAACCTAAAGGTACTGTGTATATCAGAGGTATTAACATAATTAAATACACATAATTACATAAATATAATATACACGACTATAAAACCATATATACAGGGTTATAACTGAAAACTTTAAAGTAACATTAGCCTACACAGGTCATTCCAAACGAGCAAACGGACAGACACGCATCTCACACACCACTCGACACGCGGTTATTTTATTCCAGTACCCGCAAATGTTATTGCACAGTAAATGCAGGCATGACAAAAGTCTTTGGATTTTATGGAAATACATATTTGGTGACATTTGAGAAAAATATTATAGGGCTGAGACCACATACGCATTTTAAGAAAATAATTGTCAACTTTAAAACAGTTGATTTAAAAACTAATGACCTTACTACAAAAAAATAGACTAGTGTTAAACACGTGTCTAAAGATAAGTCAACCAATTTGAAATGTTTGTTAGTAATTTGTCTCGAATGTATGATGTGTCAACATTTCAAATTGGTTGACTAATCTTTAGACAAGTGTTCAGCACTAGTTTTATCTTCTTGTAGTAAGGCCATTACTGTCTTATTTAGAGTGCATTTGCTAGTTACGGGACTAAGGTCAAACCACTGTTTTATGTTCGTTAGTACAGTGGTTTAACCTTAGTCCCGGACTATCAAATGCACTCTGAATAAGACAATTAGTCTCGTATGCAGGAGAACTCAAACTTGGTGGATTTTTTACGAGTGATATTATCTTTTTCGCAATGTGTATGGTCTCATCCCGCGCATTTTAGGCAAGCTTAGGGCCTTCGTACTGCGCAGTCGTGTTATAAGACTGAAGCTTGGCTCGTGTGCTCAGGGCCTAAGCTTCGACGGCATTTCTCTGAGAATATCGACAGTGACTCATGGTTTTTATTTATTATGTATCAGACTATACATAAATCACCGACCATATTCTAGAATTGATATCAATTATTAATCAGGAGGGGTAGGTGTTAGATTTTTTTTTACAGAAAAAAAAATATTTGTTTTTTTTCTTTGCAAATTTAAAATTAACCAAAATAGTGTTATGTTATGTGTCACAGGTGTTTATTAGGAGGTAGTTCAGAAGCACTATAATAAGACTAACATTACTATTTTATTTTATTTTATCTATATTTAAGTAGTATTTATTTATGTTAGTTATTGAAAAATGCAACATGAACGTAAAAAATGTCGCCCAGTAAATTATTCATATCATGCGTAAAACATTTGTAGCCGGTTTGAACAATGAACCTGTTTATTAAACATTTGATCAACTTTAAATTTGCAAATTGATAACCATTATACTCTCAATGACACCCTGGTGTTCGTATACGTAAAGTTAATTATAAAACGAAAGTATTTGGTTTCTTTACTTCGACTAATTCCATGTAACTTCGTGCTAAGATGTTTACGCATCACTTTATATCTTTTGGATCAATACACCAGGCGGTATTATCACTTGCGGTCTTATAGCCCTACGTATGATCAAATCTGTCATATAAGTAATTACGTATGAACAATTACCGATTGAATATTATTATGCGAGTTGCGCAAAGAAAGAGAGGCAAGAAAGGCTTCTTTAAAAGGTAACATATCAGATCTGTAATACCGCAAGTGATTCTAAAAGACCTGTTCAAGCTAAAAATGTTATCATTGTTCATCACTTAAATTGTATCTGTTAATCAATACTATGATTTAAAACCTTAAAATGGCGTCATTTACATTATTTTGGTATCATTTTATTAAGCCTTTGTCTGCCACGAAACTAGACACAATAGAACATTTATTGTTTGGGGGTCACCGGTGACCACCGTGGCGCTCAAGGTGTTAACACCATTGACAAAAAGACTGGTTTGAACGACGAGCTTGGTCGCCGGTAAGGATATCGGATTCAAAATATTTAAATAGTCTGTTTTATTGCCATTATAAGAACTGGGCGTTATTTGTGAAAAGTGAAGCCGAAGCGCTTCGGAGGCCGTAGTTTGAACAGGCCTTATGGTCAGAGTGAACGAGGCTGGGGAACGTTTTGCAACGCACTCACACAAACATGGAGTTTACCTACACATGGAAAACAAGTGTTAATATTTTGACACAGAGAAAATAACTTAATTTTAAGTATTGGACGTATGGTCGTTTTCTGCGTGTCAGGGTAAGTTTGTGGGTAAACTTCATGTTTTTTTGTGGGAATTGTGGAACGCTTGTCTATAAGGGGGGGTCACCAAAAGTGAGATAAGAAGAAAGAAGCTGAGTTTTTATACAAATGACAACCAAAGCAGACTCCTTACAAGTTGTCATTTGTATGAAACACAGCTCACCTTTCCATTGTCGGTTGAACTTGAAATCCACCCTAAGGCTAGACCACACTCGTCCACTCTGTCACAATCCCATGGTGATCGTCCCGTTGCGCGTTATAAGGGTCTGCTCCGCAAAACGGTTTCGACATTTCTTCCTAATCGGTCTCCCTCATTCAAGGTAATCAAGCCGTTATTCACCCTTAACTTTAAGAAAGTACTGACAGGTTTTTTATTTTTTTGCTTGTGTTCGAAATGTTTGGTTATAAATCATTTTCGTATTTAAAGAAATAGCAGGTTTGTTGTAATTTTTTTATGTGTAGTTAAAGCTGCAGTGCTGTTACTAAGAGAGTTCCTCTCAATCTTTTTCTAAGAGAGTTCCTCTCAATCTTTTTCTACTACTAAACGTTGTCAACAATCTTATATATGTCAGTATGCCTTCAAGTTTAGGTGAATAAGCGGCCAATTATCACCGAGTTGTTAAACGAGCGGAAGGTTAGTAAAACTAACAGCACAGATGTTGAGCACTGGGCTAAAGATGCGCAGACGACCATTACGATAACGTGATTGGCTAGTCATACGACGTGTTTACACCACCGGCCGGGATTGGTTGTTAGCTCCGCGAGCATTCGTCTCTGATACGATGATCGTCTCGTAAGAGGCGCAAAGTATAGAATAGAATAGAAAAAGATTTATTTGACACACAGAATACAAAAGGAAAAACATTTACAGGATAATAAAAGCAATATGTGTCAAAAAGGCCCCCGCTCAGCATTTGTCGTGACAGTCAGGGACATATCACGACGCTGGTTTTCAGCAGGGACCCTGACGGTAGGCTCGGACCATACCCGACCGGAAACCCGACTTGGTTGGCGCGGAATCAATCCATCGCTAAGCAAAAAGGTTGTTTTTGAACGGACTCTTGCCGGTAAGCATCCTTACGGATTCCGATCCCTCTTTGCCGCAGCGGTCAACATCCATGCCGGAGATTGTTCGGAACCGTTCGGCTGTGGGAGAGGGAGGGAGAGAGGGTAGGGAGGGTGAGAGAGAAAGAGACAGAGTACTCACGAGTGTCGCGGCTGTGCGAGCAGCGCGGCGGGGTCCCGCTGCTTGATCTCGGACTCGCGCACCGCCTCCGTCATTGTTTTAAACGCGGAGTTGTGAATGCTGAGGGATACACAATTATAATTAGTAAATAAATAGTAAATATAGAAAACAGCGTCTGGCAAGAGCTATTGCAGGACTGAGAGCCATTGGTGATGTGCCCCTATAGCATGCGCAACAAAACACGATACGATAATATGATAAAGCAATTTATCGACGCCCAACTGTCAAAATAGGAATTAATATCGAAACAGCGAGCTTGACCGTGACGTCGCCCCGGCTCGGACTTGCTAGCTGTTTCGATAAAAGGTCACGATGGCGGTTATGTTTATCATATTTTGACAGTTGGGTGTCGTTAAATCGCTATACCATATCACATAATCGTGTTTTGTTGGCCATGCTAAGGGGGCTGGTACCTGCGGCCACGACTTACTTTGGGCCGTTGCGTCACGGTAGTAAGAAAATTTTGGGCAACATCACATACAATGCTCTGATCCTAAGTGGCTAAAGCACATGTGTTTTATAAATCAGAGAACGACGGTGACAATCAGACCCGAAACTTATAGAAAACTTTGCTGTCTACATTAACCCGATCGGGAATCGAACACGAACCTTAGGGTTACATTACTTTTAACGTATAGACACATTGATACATATTTTAAAAATTATTGTTTACATAATTTCTTCATCTATCTTTGCTAAACTATAGAATACAATACATAACATTTTCACAATCTACTATTGAATAAAACGAGCTTGTAGATATAAGTAATATTGCTTAGAAACGGTGGTTTGACGAACCAGTCACTGCACTGCATATTTTGCCCTGCTGACCAGAACAGTATTAACTTACAGGGAATTATCGAGGGACTATATGGTACAATTTTAGGTATAGGGAAAAGGACTATATGAAGGATGATGAATGATAATGATAGTATCAAGATATATCAGTGTAACTACTATTTAGTCTGCATAATGTTGTTTATTACCCAGTTTTAGCATCTGTCTCATAAGGTGGAGCTTCACAAATATCTTCCATAAGAACCTCATACCTCCACACCTTTTCTAGAAAAATTATGTAACGTCATTAGCTAATGTATTCCAATTAATTTTATATTCTAATATACTTTACTATACCTTTAGAAATACTACTACTAATAAATGACTACGACTATTTTCATCTATATTATTTTATTATATGACCTAATTTACTTTTTACTGATACCGCAAAATGACTAATAATGTTGCGTATTGGTTATACCACTCTTTAAAACAAAGTTTATTTTTAGCAGGGTAGCAATTTTGCAAATTATCTTAATATGTGTTATATTCAGTGGTATTTATTCAATAATTATTCAGTTAATATCACACATAGTTATGTTTATTCATTCTAAGCAAGATACCTTGCAATTGTTTCTTACATTCCTTGCTCCGGATGCACATTATAGAATTTACGCATAATACCAAACGGGGGTACAAAATAAGTTTATTATTTATTTATTACTCTTCTGTGATACTTGAATAGTGATAGGTTTATATGGCTATATATAATTGTGTGTGAATACTATGTTTGACAGCATTTGCAGATTTCGTGCGCGATTTATGGCTATACCCGTGATAAGAACAAAACTTTTGTTGTGTCTGAAATTCTGTCCACGGCAGTGTTAAAAAGAGATGTTGAGCTACTGACTTCTAGTTTAGTTTAAAGTGGCACAACCGAGTTACAACCATTATACAACTTATCATCTAAGCCGACAGTTTGTCAGTTATAATTACTTTTAAAAAAATCAATAACGAACTAACTAAATTATCAACAATCCGACGATACGTAAATATTGCGATTATATTAGTTGCCTTGTATATTTTTAACTAACCAACGTTAAAATAGCAATTTAATTTTCACTATCAAAAGGCAGTCTAAACGCAAAAGCGATAATTTCGTTAAGCTATAAAGATACACTACGCACTAAATCCTCTTAACCTGCTTGTCCTCAATTTAAAACCCTTCGATAACGAATTGACAACCGATAAGTCACGTGATACTAATGGCATCATAAGCGCTGCGTTCCAATTTGCATTAAAAATATTAATAATTTTAGTGTGTTCGAAATCGTTCCGAATTAACGTAAACACGCTAAATTCGGTTTATGACAATATCGCCCTTGCACAAAATTACCGTCAACCAAATGTCAAATTGACTTTCATTAATGCGGTAAAAACTTCAAAAAGAAATAAATAAAAAGAGCCATCGAAGTTTACTAATAAGCATAGTATACTTTCTGTGTCAAATAACAAAGATAACACAATGCAATACTCAGCCATAAAAAAGAGGGGTTAAAGTGTTAAAGGTGTAAGATCTCAAAAAAACAAAGTAAAACATTTCGATCTATTATGAAAGCGTTAATCCCTGTTCTATTGATTTTTAAGATCTTATAGTCGGTCGGATTGGTACTGGGCTAATAACACTGTAAGGTTTCAAATCGCGGTTTTTAAAACGGAAAGACATTTTTAAAGACATTATAATCGATAGTGCTCTGGTGTGTATCTCTGAAGTGAATTTGGGCACCACCGGCACCCATATTACCTAAACCTTAGCAATTAGCAATAATGGGGTAGTCGTGGCCCGATTGGATTGGTTTACTGTCAAAATCTTATAGGGAATACGAAAATGACACAGAGTCAACGAAATAGGACCGATAGAACGCACAATATAGTTTACTTATTGTTCAGTAGAGGCAGCACTGTCATTAGTTTGTTTTTTGATTGATTTATTTCTTTTTGAATTATTTTTAATACCGTGATAGCGTTTAATTAAATTCGGCATTAAATTCGCTAATCCTGACATGCGCAAATAGGCCTTAGCATTGCAATAGTGTCACGTGGTTATCAGCTGTCAATAATCCGACGGTTCTGATTGGATCGGTTCGGCCGCTCACCTGGGCCCGGGCTGCGCGCGGAACCTCCCGCGCAGCAGCTCGTGCGTGCTGCGCGCCGAAAACCGCTGACCTGCCATCGAGGTTAGCCGTTTTCACGTAGACAATAATATAATCTATCCATGTCCACGCACAGGCCTCGTATCATAGTCCGGGGACTGAACGAGGAGCGGCAAACGACAGCGAGCAACATTCGGTTCGCGAGCGATCAGTGACGCTCGGCCGAACACTCACTTTTCAATCTTTAAAGTGTGCGGTCACTGTATGTTGCCCTTTGTCTTGAAATATACATTATAATTATACAGTCCGCTTTTTACTTAACATCTAAATTAACTACACCATCGAAGGAACCTAACAATCTATCGTACGTAATCGTAAGGGCTCCCCCACACTAGCGTCTACGTCGTGGAAATGTCCAACCACCGTTAAGTAAATGCCGCTGCGCATGCGTTCCGTCAACACTATGAGTAATTCGTTTATGGGAAAATGTATTGGCTTCTTTAAAAACAAAACCAGCGTCTATTGTAGAACTGACCAAGTTAAACTAAAACAACTTTAATGAAAAAAAGCGATTATACTGTAAATGATTATATAAATAATAAAAATATTTGGAAATTAATACCGTCCTGCTCGCGCAGGTACATTTATCTTGTAATGTAAACTATACATATACTATTTAAAAAGAGGCTGACAATATTGACCGAGTTTCTTGCGCTACTTCTTCCGGGCGCTAGCTCAAAACTGTCCCGAAGAAGTGGTAGGAAAAATATATTGGGACGTGTAAAGCGCTTAATTTAAGCATTTTTACAGAAATAAATTGTCTTTTTACTGATTGGACGCTGCCACGACGTCGACGCTCGAAAGACGATAGTATGGGGGTTCCTTAACTGTGTTCTAGAATGGAAGCCACGTAACGTAGGACGTGGTAAGGTTGCAGGAAGCCGCTGGATACAGGCCGCCTCTAACTGGCCAATCAGAAAGCCATTCGAGGTAATCCTATGTTTAACAGACATCCTACGGCTGAAATGAAGATGCTGACTCAACATCAATGAATGATGGTGATGAATGAATGAATGGTCTCAACATCCCAATTGCGAGTGCAATTGGGATGTTAAGACCATTCAAACATAATTCTATGACATCATTTAATAAAACTAACACTTTATTTATTTTGCTCCTAAATAAAATAAAACAGTCAGGTGTCAGGAAACAGTGACGTCATAGCTTGCAATCGCTATACTAAAAGATGTGCGTTTTGACAGCTTTCAAAATGTAAAAGCATGCGCCTGGATTCAGAGGACACTAATACCTATCGATGATAATTCTAGAGATTTTTATTTCACAATGGATTTTGAACTGATTGCAAATTCATAAAAAAAGTTTACTTTATGCAAAAAAATAATTTAATCGTCAGCTTATGTTGTTAACCAGTTTGAAAAAAAAAACGTTTGATTTCATTCAAGTTAACAATAATACACCGTTGTTTTTAAGCGTTTAAAAAACTTTTTTAGCAACTTATCCAATAATTTCATTTCTCTGAACATCCATTGGGGTATTAGTGTCTAGCCCCAGGCGCTTGTACCCCCTTCTTATCACCTCATGTGGTCCATATTGTAGTTAGTGTTACGCTTTTAGAAATAGATACTCATTTACTTGGTAAATGACACACAATAAGTCCTAAAGGCGTATTAACATTGGTCGATAAGTCGGTTTTTAGTCCGAATACGAGGAATCACCGTATTCGGACTAACGACCAATGAAATCTATCGGTCGATAACTCCGTCGATTCAAAGCGTGCGGGGGCATTAGGGATAGCGATCAATGAAATGAAACGGTCAATAAAAACGAGCCTATGGCATGCGTTACAGAAATCTCTCGTACCCCTCATACGGGTTCAAACGACTAATTAAAACGGTCCCCCCCGTGCGAGCCCTGTGGTATGCCTTTCAAAAATCTTCCGCATCCCGCATGTGGGCGTTAACGACCAATGAAAATGCGTCTTTAAGCCATTAACTAAAATGGTATCAGCTCGGTATTAAGGTCATGACGGAAGAGAGCGGCGCGACTAATGACCTAGACCTGACCTAGATCCTGACCTGTATTAAACGTGGTATAATATACGTGGTACGATAACAAACTACTCGGTCCGTTTTGTTCAAAGACTTACTTAGATGGGTGGTCACGTAGTTGACAATATCTTGTGTCCTATCGCTCTGCGGGCAGCGGTACCAGTAGTAAAAGTGGGTTTTTATGCGAGACCTGAAAGTTATTGTTGTTTCACCTTTTTCTTATTATCCTAGTCGTACCTATGAACTTTGATGACCTAACCAATTATATGAATTTGGTGGAAAAAGGAAGGAAGGAAGGATACGTTATGGGATACAGGATGAAATAATTTATTCCAAGAATGTCGTCGATAAGGCACTATTTTATTAGGGCTAATTTGTGATGTGGTTCTGCAGTGACAAAACAGTAAATTAACTACAAATTCAAGGACATGTCGGTTTGCAACGGGATTTCCGTAATATTTTGCATTACGCATATTCCCGTTACTCGTTATCACGCACATAGTGCTATCGATGGCGTTACTGAATTCATCGATAGTTCAACAACACTAGTACAACTATCGGCACTGGGAGAAAGATGCGCCCAAGAACATTACGATTACGTGATTGGCTCGTTGTACGACGCGCCTGCGCCGCCGGCAGTGATTTATTGTTAGATATCGCTCGTTCGGACGTATAATCCTAAAAAATTGAAATAACCTGTCGCTGTATCAATCATTTAACAAAATATGACCAACTATTGAGTTGGTGTTTTGTACACGCCGTTTTCTAGCCGTGCAAAAAACACAACCGTCTTCAATCGTTCATTTATTGTTGAAGGATTGATACAAGTGAATGGATATTTTAATTTGAAAGGTTAATACGTTCGACCGAACAAAACACTTTCGTAGTAGGCCTTCTTTCCACAATCCAAAATCACACCGATTATCTAGCCCCAAACTAAAGAAAGCTTGTATTATGGCGACTAGGGTAACGGATAAACATACTTAAATACGTTTATAAATATCCATTACTTAGATACAAATGCTCGTGTTCATCACTCAAACATTTGCCCCATACGGGATTCGAGCCCGCAACCGCCAGGCACTGTAGTCCAGATCGCAAACCACTACACCAGGTCGTCTGTTCTGATATGCTGGTAGTCTCGTAAGATACACTCAATATCCATGCCGGGGATTGTACGTGAGCGGCATCGATGTCGAGCGCTAGGGCAAAGAGTGGGTGATCGCTTTGCGCATCTTACAAGACGATTATCGCAATTTAAACGCATGTGCGCGGAGCTAACAACCAATCCCGGCCGGCGGTGTGGGCGCGTCACACGACTAGTCAATCAAGTAATGGTAATGGTCTTCTGCAACTTTCTCCCAGCGTTCGAGTGCCGTGCCGCTAGTTGTATGTGTGGTGTGTGTGGTGTGTGTGCGTGTGTGTGGTGTGTGTGCGTGTGTATACATGAGTATTCACACAGTGCTGATGAGGTCAGGTAAGACCGCGCCGCTAGTTGTATGTGTGTTGTCTGTGGTGTGTGCGGTGTGTGTGCGTGTATACTCACACAGTGATGATGAGGTCAGATAAGACCGCGCCGCTAGTTGTATGTGTGTTGTATGTGTATGTGTGCGGTGTGTATGCGTGTATACTCACACAGTGATGATGAGGTCAGGTAAGACCGCGCCGCTAGTTGTATGTGTGTTGTCTGTGGTGTGGTGTGTGCGGTGTGTGTGCGTGTATACTCACACAGTGATGATGAGGTAAGGTAAGACCGCGCCGCTAGTTGTATGTGTGTTGTGTGTGGTGTGTGCGTGTGTGCGTTTATACTCACACAGTGATGATGAGGTCAGGTAAGACCGCGCCGCTAGTTGTATGTGTGTTGTCTGTGATGAGTGCGGTGTGTGTGCGTGTGTACTCACACAGTGATGAAGAGGTCCGGTAAGACCGCGCCGCTAGTTGTATGTGTGTTGTCTGTGGTGTGTGCGGTGTGTGTGCGTGTGTACTCACACAGTGATGATGAGGTCCGATAAAGACCGCGCCGCTAGTTGTATGTGTGTTGTGTGTGCGTGTGTGCGTGTATACTCACACAGTGATGATGAGGTCCGGTAAGACCGCGCCGCTAGTTGTATGTGTGTTGTGTGTGGTGTGTGTGCGTGTGTGCGTGTATACTTACACAGTGATGATGAGGTCAGGTAAGACCGCGCCGCTAGTTGTATGTGTGTTGTCTGTGATATATGCGGTGTGTGCGCGTGTATACTCACACAGTGATGATGAGGTCAGGTAAGACCGCGCCGCTAGTTGTATGTGTGTTGTATGTGTATGTGTGCGGTGTGTGTGCGTGTATACTCACACAGTGATGATGAGGTCAGGTAAGACCGCGCCGCTAGTTGTATGTGTGTTGTCTGTGATGTGTGCGGTGTGTGTGCGTGTATACTCACACAGTGATGATGAGGTCAGGTAAGACCGCGCCGCTAGTTGTATGTGTGTTGTCTGTGATGTGTGCGGTGTGTGTGCGTGTATACTCACACAGTGATGATGAGGTCAGGTAAGACCGCGCCGCTAGTTGTATGTGTGTTGTCTGTGATGTGTGCGGTGTGTGTGCGTGTATACTCACACAGTGATGATGAGGTCAGGTAAGACCGCGCCGCTAGTTGTATGTGTGTTGTCTGTGATGTGTGCGGTGTGTGTGCGTGTATACTCACACAGTGATGATGAGGTCAGGTAAGACCGCGCCGCTAGTTGTATGAGTGTTGTCTGTGATGTGTGCGGTGTGTGTGCGTGTATACTCACACAGTGATGATGAGGTCCGGTAAGACCGCGCCGCTAGTTGTATGTGTGTTGCGTGTGGTGTGTGTGCGTGTGTGCGTGTATACTCACACAGTGATGATGAGGTCCGGTAAGACCGCGCCGCTAGTTGTATGTGTGTTGCGTGTGGTGTGTGTGCGTGTGTACTCACACAGTGATGATGAGGTCCGGTAAGACCGCGCCGCTAGTTGTATGTGTGTTGCGTGTGGTGTGTGTGCGTGTGTACTCACACAGTGATGATTAGGTCCGGTAAGACCGCGCCGCTAGTTGTATGTGTGTTGCGTGCGGTGTGTGTGCGTGTGTACTCACACAGTGATGATGAGGCCCGGTAAGACCGCGCCGCTAGTTGTATGTGTGTTGCGTGTGGTGTGTGTGCGTGTGTACTCACACAGTGATGATTAGGTCCGGTAAGACCGCGCCGCTAGTTGTATGTGTGTTGCGTGTGGTGTGTGTGCGTGTGTACTCACACAGTGATGATGAGGTCCGGTAAGACCGCGCCGCTAGTTGTATGTGTGTTGCGTGTGGTGTGTGTGCGTGTGTACTCACACAGTGATGATGAGGTCCGGTAAGACCGCGCCGCTAGTTGTATGTGTGTTGTCTGTGATGTGTGCGGTGTGTGTGCGTGTGTGCGTGTGTACTCACACAGTGATGATGAGGTCCGGTAAGACCGCGCCGCTAGTTGTATGTGTGTTGCGTGTGGTGTGTGTGCGTGTGTACTCACACAGTGATGATGAGGTCCGGTAAGACCGCGCCGCTAGTTGTATGTGTGTTGCGTGTGGTGTGTGTGCGTGTGTACTCACACAGTGATGATGAGGTCCGGTAAGACCGCGCCGCTAGTTGTATGTGTGTTGTCTGTGATGTGTGCGGTGTGTGTGCGTGTGTGCGTGTGTACTCACACAGTGATGATGAGGTCCGGCAGCAGCGTGGCGATGGGGATGAGCACGAGGCCGAGCCAGAAGGCGAGCGAGCTGAACACCATGCGGTCCATGCCGCGCATCACGGCGCCGATCAGGATCACCGGGTACACGTTGCTGGAATACGGTATGTAAAGTCATTTTAACACGTTGAACGCCACGCGCCAATAGATTTTCTATTGTGTCTGGTTTCAAGTATTCAAGTGTTTATTTGCATACCAAGTGTGTACAGTTCTTAAATTAGGTACAATTGTGCTTAAACTTAGTAACCTTATTTACAGGTGTTGCAAAAATATGGTAAGAGGGCTACATTTTTATCATTTTAAAAATTAAGAAATACCTATTTTTTTTTTTTACATTTTGTAATTAATGTAATTAAACCATCATACAGTCTCAGTACGCCATAAATTAATATTATATCTGTTAATAATAGTTTTATAATGAATTTTTGATAGAGGTAAATACTTACATTTGCTGACGGCAGTATTATTTAGTGTGAGTTTTTCAAGTATTCATCTAGGCTATAGAAGCATTTTTTTATTAAATATTGTTTTACCTTTTTGTCAAATAATGTGAACTTTTGTTCATTTTTGATATCATGGGGCAGTTTGTTATATACTTTGATAGCCATGTAATATGGGCTGGTATTTAACATTTTTATTCTGGACAATGGTAGACAGAGTTTTCCTTTATGGCGGGTGTTGACGTTATGAATGTTTTTCGGCAGTCAACGACTTAAGGGTATTTAAAAAAATATATATGAAAGTATAAACCAATTATGGAAACTAATGTGAATAAAAAAAAATTAGGCACTAGGTAGTTTTATTTTTTTTGAAATTTTTGATTTGATAACCTAGTTTGTAAGCCTGAAATAAAAAATATTTTTTTTTATTTATTTTAGAAAAAACATAATTCACAATCTTCGATAAATTTATTGAAATGAAATTATTTATTTGCATAAAACACAGGATTATACATACAAAATACGTTTGAACACTATTGTATTGTACTACGCTACGCATTGAGTAATAATCACTGAGCGCTACGGTACGTATTGAATACTGAGCCCCGAGCATTGAGCACTGAGCGCTACACTACGCATTGAGCGCTACACTACGCATTGAGTACTGAGCATTGAGCGCTACGGTACGTATTGAATACTGAGCACTGAGCGCTACACTAAGCATCGAGCACCGAGCACTGAGCGCTACGCTACGCATTGAGTACTGAGCATTGAGCGCTATGGTACGCATTGAATACTAAGCCCTGAGCATTGAGCACTGAGCGCTATACTAGGCATTGAGTACTGAGAACTGAGCGCTACGCTACGCATTGAGTACTAAACACTGAGCGCTACACTAGGCATTGAGTACTGAGAACTGAGCGCTACGCTACGCACTGAGTACTGATCCCTGAGCGTTGAGTAGACTAAGCGCTACGCTACACACACTGAGTACTGAGCATTGAGCGCTGAGCACGGACCTGTAGATGAGTATGAACAGCAGCCACATGGCGACGCAGCCCCACACGGCCACGTGCGTCAGCCACGTCCACGAGTGCGTCGCCAGGCCCGCCTTCAGGCTCACCGTCAGCACCACGTACTGGAATACAAGATTAAAAAAATGTTGGACAACATCCCATACATTGCTCTGCCCCTCTAGCACGAGGATCAAAACACGAAATGATACGATATAATATAGCGATTTATCGCCTCTTTACTTTCAAAATATGATAACGTAGCCGCCGTCTTGAACTTTTATTGCAACAGTGAGTCACGGTTATGCTCGCTTTTTCGATAAAAGTTCATATTTTGACAAAAATAATGCGATAAATTGCTATATCATATTGTATCATATCGTGTTTTGTTCCTCATGCTAGAGGGGCTGATCATAAGGTAAGTAGCTAAAGCACACTTGTGTCAAAGAAATCAAATTCATTTATTTACATCAAACATGGTCCATAAAGATATAATAAAAATAAAGGTTCGACATGTCAATGTCAATCAGGAACAACGACAGTGACACAACACCGGTGGCGGGCATTGGGTTTCGAGGTAGGCAGTAGATTGTTTTATTAATGAAATTTAGTGGTTTTTATTCAATTACACACATTTGTAAGTACCTATTGCCTACCTCATTTCGTTTACCAGGTAGGCACTGCCTTATTGCCTATATGCACCGCACGCTCCTGCACAACACCTAGACCCGAGACAATATAGAAAAGTTCGTTTTCTACATTGACCCGACCGGGGATCGAACTCGGAACCTCAGAGATGTCGACGCCATATCGTCCGGCGTGCTCGCCTCTCGGCTACGGAGGTTTCAATGTCGTCGTCTTATTTAGAATAGAATAGGAAAAAAGTTTTTTTGACACAATTCGTAACATAAGAAATACAACAAAAAAATTATACAATATGTCATGTGTCATGACGTCTACTGCTGAACATAGACCTCCCATTGACTTCCAGATCGGCCGGTTGCACGCGGCCTGCATCCAGCGTCATCCTGCAACCTTTACCAGGTCGTCTGTTCACCTTGTATATATAGCTGCGCTCGCCGGTACGCGGCCTCCATTCCAGAACCTTTCTGCCCCATCGGCCGTCAGTTCTACGTGCTATGTGTCCCGCCCACTGCCACCTTAGCCGGCTAATCCGTCGGGCTATGTCAGCGAATTTTGTTCGTTCACGGATCTCCTCATTTCTGATTTGATCTCTCAAAGAAACACTGAGCATAGCCCTTTCCATAGCGCGCTGTGCAACTTTGAGCCTCCTATAAGGCCCATAGTAAGAGGCCACATTTCTGTTCCGTATATAACTAGTAACACTGGTTAATAAAGAGTAAGTATCTATCTATGTTGCCCACTGACCGTATACACAATATTTCCTAAGACGAGGTAGCCGCCGTCCTTGCCCGACGGCCACAGCACGTCGTGGCCGGCCATGAGCATCGGCAGCCAGAACAGTAACACCGAGTGTAGGAGAGCGTTCACCGCCCACACCCAGAATACGCGCACGTTGAACAATAGGCCTTGCTGCGACGGGATGTATAGGATCGGATGCTGGAACCAAGTTGTTAAATTTTAACTTTTGTTTTTAGGGCTCCGTACACGAAGGGTTAAACGAGACCCTATTATTAGGACTGCGCTGTCTGGTAGCTGTCTGTTTCTCTGTCCGTCTGTCATCAGGCTGTATCTCATGAACTGTGATATTTTCATTTGTGATATGAACAGGTGATGGTCACAGATGATATATTTCAGTTGCCGCTATAACAAAAAATACTAAAAAACAGAATACAATAAATATTTAAGGGGCTCCCATGTAACAGACGTGATTTTTTTGCCGTTTTTATAGATAATGGTACGGAACCCTTCGTGCGCGAGTCCCGACTCGCACTTGGCCCGCTTTTTTTGCATTCACAATATAATGATTCAATGATTGATAATGGACCCCACCGATCAATTGACTTACTTTTAAGAGCTGTCAAAATGCACGTCATCATTGTTATCATCATCATAATCAAAAGGAAGCTTTGACGTCATATTTACCTGACCAACTGTCTAATCCATAATTTTTCTAACGAATGATTGCGCCTTAAATAAGGCGTTAGTTTTAATAAATGATGTCTTAAAATGATTGATGAATGGTGTCAACACCCCGATTGCGAGCCATCATCATTTCAACAAGTCATCTACTGTTGAACATAGGCCTTCCCTAGTGACTTCCAGATCGGCCGGGTGGAAGCGGCCTGCATCCAGCGTCGTCCTGCAACCTTTACCAGGTCGTCTATCCACCTTGTGGGTGTGAGTCCCATACTGCGCTTGCCGGTACGTGGCCTCCAATCCAAAACCTTTCTGCCCCATTGGCCGTCAGTTGTACGTGGTATGTTGTTTATTTAATCGGTTTATGAAGGTTTAGGAAGGTTCTCGAATGGAGACCACGCTTAGGCAAACGTAGTGTAGGACGCCCCACGGCTAGATGGATCGATGACCTGAAGAAGGCAGCTGGCAGCGACTGGATGCAAAGGGCGGGAGATCGTGCGCTGTGGCGCTCCTTGGGGGAGGCCTATGTCCAGCAGTGGACTGCAACAGGCTGATATGATGAACCGGTTTATTATCTCAAGTAAAATTATCCGCGACATGGAATCCAGTGATTAAAAATTACACAATATCGTTTTGTTTTGTGATCGAGTGCTCACCTGACTACGCACGCGGCGGTTAGTGTGCAGAATAGGGACACAGTCAGTGTAGTGTGTGACGGTACTTGGCGTGAAAATAATATTATGAGGGTGGGTGAAAAATCTGTCTCTCATACGGAGTGAAGATATCGCTGTTCCAGTCAGCCTGTGACCACGGTCGGTGTAGCCCGGTCGAACGTTAGGCAAAAAAGGTAACATATTTTGTACCAAAATTATGATCGCGTTAATTTCCGTTTCATTGAGTTTAAATTATGCAACGCGAAAGTTAATAAGTAATTATAAGTAAAATGATTGTTACCCTTAGCATAATTTCAGCTGAACACAGTTTGTCAAAGAGCCCGATGGCGAACGGCGGCAGCGCCGTGAATATCACGTTGTAGAAACCGATCGACCACCGCTCGAACAGGATCTGCCCCGACCTGCGTTACATTATAATCAACTTAGTACATATAATATTAAATACTACACAATGCACCAATAAAACACACCTAACGACATCCAACTGTCAAAATATGATATACATAGCCGCCATCTTGAAATTTTATCGAAACAGCGAGCATGACCACAAATTACGTATAGCGGCGCGGCTATTTTGTGGCATGACCGTGCCGTCACCGCCATAGCTGTTTCGATAAAAGTTCATATTTTGACAGTTGATAAATCGCTTTAGCATATCGTGTTTTTTGGTCATGCTAGGCTAGGGGGCAGGATATTATTCTGATAAAAATATAAGCCGTTTCACTTTTGACTGCTACACGGCACTTTCGTTAAAAATGTAAGGTGAATAAAACTGATTCCGGCTGTATGCAAAAGATCCGTGGAACATGTTATGTATGCACGTGTGAGAGCCGTATACGTGCAATAGAGTAGTACATTAAGAACGAAAGTACCGAATTCCGGTATTATAAAGAACACATAATAATATGGAGAGTATATAAATGTAAATTTTTGTAGAAATAAATTGTAAAAAAATTGCCAAGTCGCAGTCAGGGTTGTTAGTGATAATTATCAATGATGATAATGATATTGATAACTATCGTGATAATTATCAAAATAATTAAATATATTGATTTAAACTTTCATGGTCACTAACATTAGAATAGTTTGTTAGGAGATTGCTACCATGTACCTTATTTTTGAGTTACCGATATTTCGGCACTGTTGCAAGCGCCATATCGAAATATCGGGATAATATGTTCTACCTATACCTGTTCTGTGTAACTATTCTAAAGATAATTAAACTTTGATAATTATCTTTTATAATTATAAAATGAATAGGCAAACAATAGTTTGTCTAACGAAAGGTGACACTGCCTCTTTATTCCCAAAATGTACCTGGCAAGTGGCAACACTAAATTAAAAAGTGAAAAATATTATGTGATTTCTAAACGAAGTATTTAATTTAAAAAATAAGTGAATTAAATATGACCCAGCATTGATAATTATCGGATAAGTATCGGATAGTTATCACAAAAAATAATTATCTTGATAATTAACAACCCTGGTTGCACTTTTTTTTTTCATTTCAGTCAGCCATGCAGACGGTACGAAGAGGCCAATGGATGCAGATTGCAGACTCACCAGGCGGAGTAGCGGCTGGCGGTAAGAAGAAGTCAATGGATGCTCTCACTCACCAGGCGGAGTAGATGGCGAACCAGAGCTCGATGACGTAGAGGCAGATGTTCTTGTAGAAGGAGTAGAGGATGAGCTTGCTGATGCGCGAGTAGTTCCAAGACCCGTGCACCAGCAGCAGGCGCAGCAGGTAACGGAACTGTTTGGATAATAATATTATCTAATACAACCGCCATACTTGGGGGCCGTCCATTTATCATGTGGGGGGAGGGGGGATCGGAAAAATCACGATATTAAAAGTTGCTAAAACAGCACGTGATTAATAGACGAGCCCCTACAAGTGTAAAGCTCGTTTTTCAATATGATATTTAGAATAACATAAATTATAAAATAGGTTTTTTATTGCGGTAAATGTGGTACATAAAATAACAATATATGGCTGCTCACATTTAGCCGAAAACAATGGCATGCAATAAGAGAGAGAGAGAAGCGGTAGTCATTAACAAATAAAACTACTAAATACAATTAAAAAAAAAAATTAGACACGATAAGATTGATCATTCAATTATGACACATAATTAAGTTCACATTTTACTATAAATGAATTCATTCACAATATAAAAGAATCCTTACACACCAATTAATAAAAAAATATTTTAATTTTTAATAGGAAAATCTTTCATAGCATATAGCAACTTATTAAACAACTTAATTGACATAAAATATCAGTTTTTCTTCTACTTCTTCATTGAAAAAGACGGTATCACCAAACGATTTGGATATATCTCTAGTTTGAAAATTACAACAGGCTATATTTATTACTCTACCGCTTACCGTAGTAACTGAAAATATTAATTAATTACACTGAGATGTAATATTCAATACATTAAAAACTATTCAAATTATACCGTTATAATATAACTTACGGATGTAATCTAAGACCTTATCTTTTTCTAGAAGGACCTTTTTTGCTCTATAACCGACGTAACGTCACGTTCACACCGGATGGGAATCCAGGATTTTAACTATTTTTTATAACTTTTCATTATTTGTGTACGCTTGATTATTGTCAAATATACAATGCGATATGGGCGATACTTCTAACCCGTTAAGACTAAGTGAGGTATCTAATTTTATCGACCGAAATAATAATTGGGGGGGTGAAACCTTCTTCATGTTTTTAACGTGCTAAACCAAACTCAAATACCCAAAACCAAAATAGCCGCTATTCATAAGGGGTGACCTTATGAATAGCGGCCATTTTGGTTTAAATCATCAAAATTTATCAACAAAAAACACCCCATGTAGGGGTCTAACTCTAAAATTATGGAACAAGATTCATTTGAAAGGCAATGAGGGTTTTTTTGTCAATAAAATGTGATGAATTAAAAGCCTTTAAATTTTCGCCGGTCAAAACTCAGACACAGTAAAAGTAACACTTTTATCCATTAAACACCTTATAACGAACGAATAACGAGAATTGAATGAACCAAATCAAATAAAATTTTATAATGTAATAAACTCGACTAACATAGTTCCATAAGTTAAATGTACTAACATCTTTTGTTTTTGTATGGACATTTGTCTGATTTTTTTTTATAACCTAAATAAAGAATTGAATATAATTTCTGTAGCGTATATTATTGTGTGGCGCGTATATGTACCTGCGCGATCCTGTAGTCGGAGGCGCAGACTTCTGCAGCGTATACTATTGTGTGGCGCGTATATGTACCTGCGCGATGCTGTAGTCGGAGGCGCAGACTTCTGTAGCGTATATTATTGTGTGGCGCGTATATGTACCTGCGCGATGCTGTAGTCGGAGGCGCAGACTTCTGTAGCGTATACTATTGTGTGGCGCGTATATGTACCTGCGCGATGCTGTAGTCGGAGGCGCGGACTTCTGTAGCGTATATTATTGTGTGGCGCGTATATGTACCTGCGCGATGCTGTAGTCGGAGGCGCAGACTTCTGTAGCGTATACTATTGTGTGGCGCGTATATGTACCTGCGCGATGCTGTAGTCGGAGGCGCAGACTTCTGCAGCGTATATTATTGTGTGGCGCGTATATGTACCTGCGCGATGCTGTAGTCGGAGGCGCAGACTTCTGTAGCGTATACTATTGTGTGGCACGTATATGTACCTGCGCGATGCTGTAGTCGGAGGCGCAGACTTCTGTAGCGTATACTATTGTGTGGCGCGTATATGTACCTGCGCGATGCTGTAGTCGGAGGCGCAGACTTCTGTAGCGTATACTATTGTGTGGCGCGTATATGTACCTGCGCGATGCTGTAGTCGGAGGCGCGGACTTCTGTAGCGTATACTATTGTGTGGCGCGTATATGTACCTGCGCGATGCTGTAGTCGGAGGCGCAGACTTCTGTAGCGTATACTATTGTGTGGCGCGTATATGTACCTGCGCGATGCTGTAGTCGGAGGCGCAGACTTCTGTAGCGTATACTATTGTGTGGCGCGTATATGTACCTGCGCGATGCTGTAGTCGGAGGCGCAGACTTCTGTAGCGTATACTATTGTGTGGCGCGTATATTTACCTGCGCGATGCTGTAGTCGAAGGCGCAGACTTCTGTAGCGTATACTATTGTGTGGCGCGTATATGTACCTGCGCGATGCTGTAGTCGGAGGCTCAGACTTCTGTAGCGTATACTATTGTGTGGCGCGTATATGTACCTGCGCGATGCTGTAGTCCGAGGCGCAGACTTCGGCAGCGTATATTATTGTGTGGCGCGTATATGTACCTGCGCGATGCTGTAGTCGGAGGCGCAGACTTCTGCAGCGTATACTATTGTGTGGCGCGTATATGTACCTGCGCGATGCTGTAGTCAGAGGCGCAGACTTCTGCAGCGTATATTATTGTGTGGCGCGTATATGTACCTGCGCGATGCTGTAGTCGGAGGCGCAGACTTCTGTAGCGTATACTATTGTGTGGCGCGTATATGTACCTGCGCGATGCTGTAGTCGGAGGCGCAGACTTCTGTAGCGTATACTATTGTGTGGCGCGTATATGTACCTGCGCGATGCTGTAGTCGGAGGCGCAGACTTCTGTAGCGTATACTATTGTGTGGCGCGTATATGTACCTGCGCGATGCTGTAGTCGGAGGCGCAGACTTCTGCAGCGTATATTATTGTGTGGCGCGTATATATACCTGCGCGATGCTGTAGTCGGAGGCGCAGACTTCTGTAGCGTATACTATTGTGTGGCGCGTATATGTACCTGCGCGATGCTGTAGTCGGAGGCGCAGACTTCTGTAGCGTATACTATTGTGTGGCGCGTATATGTACCTGCGCGATGCTGTAGTCGGAGGCGCAGACTTCTGTAGCGTATACTATTGTGTGTCGCGTATATGTACCTGCGCGATGCTGTAGTCGGAGGCGCAGACTTCTGTAGCGTATATTATTGTGTGGCGCGTATATGTACCTGCGCGATGCTGTAGTCGGAGGCGCAGACTTCTGTAGCGTATACTATTGTGTGTCGCGTATATGTACCTGCGCGATGCTGTAGTCGGAGGCGCAGACTTCTGTAGCGTATACTATTGTGTGTCGCGTATATGTACCTGCGCGATGCTGTAGTCGGAGGCGCAGACTTCTGTAGCGTATACTATTGTGTGGCGCGTATATGTACCTGCACGATGCTGTAGTCGGAGGCGCAGACTTCTGTAGCGTATACTATTGTGTGGCGCCTATATGTACCTGCGCGATGCTGTAGTCGGAGGCGCAGACTTCTGTAGCGTATACTATTGTGTGGCGCGTATATGTACCTGCGCGATGCTGTAGTCGGAGGCGCAGACTTCTGTAGCGTATACTATTGTGTGTCGCGTATATGTACCTGCGCGATGCTGTAGTCGGAGGCGCAGACTTCTGTAGCGTATACTATTGTGTGGCGCGTATATGTACCTGCACGATGCTGTAGTCGGAGGCGCAGACTTCTGTAGCGTATACTATTGTGTGGCGCCTATATGTACCTGCGCGATGCTGTAGTCGGAGGCGCAGACTTCTGTAGCGTATACTATTGTGTGGCGCGTATATGTACCTGCGCGATGCTGTAGTCGGAGGCGCAGACTTCTGTAGCGTATACTATTGTGTGGCGCGTATATGTACCTGCGCGATGCTGTAGTCGGAGGCGCAGACTTCTGTAGCGTATACTATTGTGTGGCGCGTATATGTACCTGCGCGATGCTGTAGTCGGAGGCGCAGACTTCTGTAGCGTATACTATTGTGTGGCGCGTATATGTACCTGCGCGATGCTGTAGTCGGAGGCGCAGACGGCCTGCAGCCCCTCGACGCCGGAGATGCCGACGCCGACGGACGCGCGCTGGATCATCGCCACGTCGTTGGCGCCGTCGCCGATCGCGAGCGTCGTCGCGCCGGTCGCGCTTGACACCATTTCTACTACCTATAGACGATAAAAAAACAATAAGAACTCTTTCAAATAAGACCTTTTAAGGACGTCATTTGGTGCACCGCACCCTAACTGCTGGTAGTTTTCATGTGTGTTTCCAACGCAGTCATCATACAACTATCTATGCAGCGTTTTCAGGATAATACACAGAAAGTTGTATGTTAACTAGACACGATAAGATTGGTCATTAAATTATACAGGTTAGTTAAGCAAAAACATGGCGATCTGCTCAAAATATCTCATTTGAAACAGCCCATAATGGCAATCGCCGAATATATTTTTTGGACGCGGAAAAGTTATTTAACTCTTTTTAGGGTACAACACCCGAGAATGTTATGATAAAAACTTCTAATGGCATTAGCCTACAACGTGTTAACATTGACCATCATCGCCGCCAAAAGTTAACAAAATTCTCCCAAAGCAGAATAAAGGTAAAGTTATGAATCAATGAATTATACAAAATAATTCACGAATTAATTAAAATATGTGGATGCATCCAGGGAAATAGTCGTGGAATCACTTATGGACTTATGGACAGACTAAGGATTGGACTAAGTGAAAGGTGCCCTTTGGAAAATAGTCCCAGGATTGACATAGTTTGGATGCAGATGAAGGGATTTGGGAAACGCTTTTGCCCTACAGTGGGAAAATCTAGGTTAAATAATAAAAGAAACAGTTCAAGGAAAAGTTGTCTTTGCAAACCCAACGAAATTTCAGTGTACTCTTCACCGTTTATAAATTTGTAGTAATAAATCTTGATTTTGATTTTGTAGCATCTAGTTCAGTAAAGAGCTGACTATACTATAATGTCATCAAAATAGATACCAACCTCGGCCTTCTGTATAGGCGAGACCCGACAGCACACCACCACTTTGCAGGATATGCACAGGTCCAGGAAATCTTTCTTCAAGTCGCATCCCATTGCGTACTTGAGCGTTTTGCCGTCAATTATAAGTGCTACTTCGTTTTGCTTTCGCAGGTTCTCGCCGAAGTCTGCTGCGTGTCGGGATATCGTTTCCCTTGTGCCCTATAAAACAAATCATTTTAAAATGAGATTAATATATAAGCAAATATATAAGTTATTCACTTTGAATTCTAATAATAGTAGAAATATGAGTCTATTTAATCATCCATCTATTTATTCAGCCTATTGCAGTCCACTGCTGGACGTAAGCCTCCCCCAAGGAACGCCATCTCTGGCTGTGATGATGAGTACTGCACAATGATGAGTAATCATAATCATCATCATTTCAGCCACAGGACGTCCACTGCTGAACTTAGGCCTCCCCCAGTGACTTCTGTCATCGGGGGGTTGTTGCCATACTCGCCACCCTTACAGGCGTAGTAATCATAATAAGTAGTAATTACTTGGACAGACTGTTATTCGTTGGCTGTTGTTCGTTGTTGATTATTGCCATTTTGGCAATAAATAACGCTGTAGGCAGTGGCTTATAGCGGGACGGTCGCATCTGCCTAAGATGAAACCATACTATGGAATTAAATCGAAATAACCTCTCGGTATACTCACTCGAGGCGTTTCAAATGGGCTTATAAATTAATCTGTCGTTTGTAAGGGACATCAAGCGGTTTTTATAGGTTTTTAGACATAACTAAAATATAACGTACGTCCAGACTATCCTCGTTGAGTATGAGCAGCGGCATGCCGGAGTGTATGAGCCGGGCCGAGTGAGCGATGTTGATGGCCGTCTCCTGCTTGTCGCCCGTCAGCACCCACACGTTTATGTTCGCCTTTAAAAGCGCGGCTATCGCATCTGGGACGCCGTCCTGGGGGAATTGAACGAGTGTTTTGACAATCACACTAATTACTGAGAACCAATCAATTTCACAATTACTTAAAATACCTAATCCCTAGAGAAAAACTCATGATACTTTCTAAGGACATGTTAGGCTTGTTCGATGCGTCTTAGGCCCATCAACTCCGGTGTCAGTGTGACGTGCTAATTTTACGACATCCTGTCGGTATTACAATTCAAACCTAGGGTATTTATTTATAGATTTTTAATCTAGACTCAATTCTGAATCATCTCTGAGCCTACCTGCAGCTTGTCCTCGATAGCCGTGGCGCCGAGCAACCTCAGATTGTTCTCTATAAGTAAGGCGGCTTCCTCTATCTTCTGTTCGCGGTTCTGTATCGCGATACTCGCTTTGTGGTATGTGTTGGACCAGTCCTGGGAAACAAGAGTGTTATTTACTGACGTGGAGAATCATGCGAATTCCAATTCGAATACGAAATAGCAAGATTCGCATGCGAATGACTAAAATCCCTATTTTTGAAAATTCATTCCGTGAATTCTGCAACGAGTGATTCGACCCACTCGTATTTCGATTCTACTAGTAGAAAGTGGTAGAAAGATCGGAAGTGTGACATTGACAAGTAAACTAAAGGTATACAAATTAAAAACATTTTTTTTCGTTCCGTTCTATGCGATTCATCGCCGGTTTTTAATATCAATAAGTTTTTGCATTCCGGGTTTTAATAGTTTCTGCGTAAAACGAAAATAGTTACAAGAATTTAACTTTAATAGCAACAAATGATTCGAGTGATTCAAAAATGCGTAAAATCGGGAGCAGTAAAAATACGGTTCGCATTCGAATTCAAGATTCATTTCGAATACTTTAAAAATACGTCTCCTGGTCCTATGCCAGCTCAATGGTTAGGTGGACTTGCGCACAACCGGATTAGTTAAGTTCGAGATTAAGACATCATTCTGTCTCTGTCATCGTCCTATAAACTGACAGCAATAGAATGGTGTTCAATACCGTGTTATTGGATAGTTCGGGATTAAATTCGCTAATCCTGAGATGCGCAAGTGGGGCTTATTACAGTAGTTTCCAACTGCTAGTGCAGCGACTGTGTTGTAACTGCAGCGCTCAACATATGTAAGTAAGTATTTGTGTAATGTTAGTTTTTGTCTTTGAGCTACGTTGATGGTACTTCAGTTTTGCCATAATGCTGAAGTTTGGTAAGAGGAAATTTATGTCGAAGGCGAAGTGTTTGAGGTGCGCGGAAGTGACTTGTGTACATTTAGACCTGATACTGCACAACGGGGACGTGTACCGCTGGACCTGCCACCTGGTGCAACTAAGCCTGTCATCTAGTACAGCTGGGCCTGTCCCCTGGTACATCTGTGCGTGACTTCTGGTACAGCTGGGTCTGTCACCTGGTGCAGTTGGGCCTGTCACCTGGTACAGCTGGACCTGTCACCTGGTACAGCTGGGCCTGTCTTCTGGTACAACTGTGCCTGTCTTCTGGTACAACTGTGCCTGTCACCTGGTACAACTGGGCCTCTCACCTGGTACTGCGCGGCGGGGATATCAGTCACAGCGAACACGAGGGTGCGCAGCCCTTCTGAAGCGAAGTGTTCGAGATGCGCAAGAGTCACTTCGGCGTAGTCTGCTTGCGCGCCGCCGGCCAGCCGAGGGTAGATCACAGAGTCCGCGCCCTTGCAGTATAACTTGATTTCGCCTAGGGAATAAATAAATAAATATTGGACAACATCACATACATTGCTCTGATCCTAAGGTAAGTAGCGAAAGCATTTGTGTTATAGAAATCAGAAACAACGACGGTACCACAACACCCAGACCCGAGCCAATATAGAAAAGTTTGTTTTCTACATTGATCGAACCCGGAACCTCAGAGATGGCGACGCTATTTAATGTCCGGCGTGCTCGCTTTTCGACTATGGAGGTCGAGGTCAAAAGGCTAAAAATAAGCTTAATTTTGATAGTTTAGTTTAGTACAGTGGAATGGAATCTGTTTGTAATATTGATAGTTCCAGCGTTTAGTAAAGTAGAAAGAACAATTCGGCAATAAAGCAATTGTAAATTTTCCCTGGTTTTGGGATAGAATCATCAAACCATCATAAGATGTGGTTGAGGTAAAGTATTGTAAAGCTCGCTCAATTGTGAATTTTCCCCGGTTTTGGGGCAGTATCATCAAACCACCATAAGTTGTGTTTGAGGTAAAGTATTGTAAAGCTCGCTCAATTGTGAATTTTCCCGGTTTTGGGGCAGAATCATCAAACCACCATAAGTTGTGTTTGAGGTAAAGTATTGTAAAGCTCACTCAATCGTGAATTTTCCCCGGCTTTGGGGCAGTATCATCAAACCACCATAAGTTGTGTTTGAGGTAAAGTATTGTAAAGCTCGCTCAATTGTGAATTTTCCCGGCTTTGGGGCAGTATCATCAAACCACCATAAGTTGTGGTTGAGGTAAAGTATTGTAAAGCTCGCTCAATCGTGAATTTTCCCCGGCTTTGGGGCAGTATCATCAAACCACCATAAGTTGTGTTTGAGGTAAAGTATTGTAAAGCTCGCTCAATTGTGAATTTTCCCGGTTTTGGGGCAGAATCATCAAACCACCATAAGTTGTGGTTGAGGTAAAGTATTGTAAAGCTCGCTCAATTGTGAATTTTCCCCGGTTTTGGGGCAGTATCATCAAACCACCATAAGTAGTGATTGAGGTAAAGTATTGTTAAGCTCACTTAAGCGTTATGTTATTTGAAGACAATAAAACATATGAGGTAGGAGAAAGACAACGCGCAAACGCGTTACTCTAACCTTTTATTCCCCTTTTTGCATCCTGCACAGCGTTTTAATTTACTATTTTTATAAATAATCATTTTGAGCACCACGTTTTTGTGTGTATTTACTAAATCTCGAGCTGTAAAAAGAACGTGTCAAAATGTGAATTTATAAAAACCTCAATTTAAAAATTAATATTTTTCACATCATTTTATATGTAAAAGCAGTAACGAAATAGCTTGTGCCGTTTTAGAAAAAAATTGCAATTTATGAAAAATAAGATATATTTTTGTGTTTAATGTAAATTTTACGTGATAACATCTTAAGAAAACATTGATGCTAGTCGGACGCATCGGCCGATGGAGTAGAAGAGACATAGATGCATCACCAGCCGAACGCTTAGGCCGATCGTGCCTCTCTATCGCTTGCTCCGCTTTCTCGCTCGCACGCGGAACGTGACTTTTTTTCGTGCGTGTAGCCGGCCATCGATTTATAAGACGTTATCACGTCAAAATCTATCAACATACCTGTAGGCGTCCTCACGATGACCGACATCCGTTTTCTCGTGGAGGTGAAGTCGATAACATTCAACACGGCGTACTCCTCCTCGACTTGTTGGTGGGGGTCGTCGATACTAGGGACGCGCACGCGCACGACGGCCGGCGTGCGCGTCTCGAACACGAAGCCGAAGCGCGACGCGCCCATCACTAGCGCGCGCTCGTCTGGGAGGGTAGTGGGAGAAAGTTTAGTTAACAAGCCAATTTGTCCAATCAGCGTTAAGTAAATGCCGCAGTGCAAGCGATTTGTCAACACTGATTGGACGCTACCACGACGACGACGCTCGAAAGACGCTAGTTGAGGAGATCCCAATGTGTTTAAATTTTGTTTTTTAGCGATTACAATGCTAGGTTTATTTATGATTTGATAATACTCGAAAAAATCGACCACCTCAGGTGGGACCCGAACCCACGACCATCGCTTACCGGGCTAGTGCTTTTTCACCTAAGCAACCGAGACAATTGCTGACATGACGAAATCTTTCAAGTAAGCCATCGTTTTTTCCAATCAATGTCGCGGTATACTACCGTCAACACCCGATAGAAATATTGTTACAAATATTTAAGTATTGGTTAAGATCAGAATAGCTTAAACATTTTTTTTTGTTTGAAGTAGGTTATATAAAATCATAGTTAATGTGTGTTAAAATAGATTAAAATTCAAACGTTTTATTTGTGATAAATGCGAAAGTTTGTAAGTATGGATGGATGTTTTTTAATGATTCACGCAAAACCTACTGAACGGATTTAGTTGAAATTTTGTATGGTACATATAGAATATGATCTGGATACTTTTTATCTCCGATAAATGATCCTGTGAGATACACTGAATAAACTAAAAATCACGCGAGCGAAGTCGCGGGCAACAGCTAGTATTATATACATACCCGGCATCTTGATCTTAAGTTCAAAATGTCGGCTATGTATATCATATTTAGACAGTTGGGTGTCGATAAATCGCCATATTATATCGTGATTTGTTGATCATATTTTTTTTAAGGGCTGGTTAATAGTTTTAACATAAACTATGGTAAGAGCGCTGTGACCAGTCTTAGCGGCATACAAATGCAGCAATAGTTTTTTAATAATTATAATATTTATTTAAAAAGCAAGAATTGAAGTTTCAATCAATCAAATCAAATCGTTTATTTGCTTTAAATAGGTGGTTACTGAGCTAGAGTTAGAGTTCTAGAGGTGGCCCGCAAAACTCTTTTCGTCAAATAGAAACTATAAAATGTGATCAGCGAATGCAAATAATCATGATTGATAAAAACATGATAACATTTTCAACCAATATGACCCAATGAAGTAAATTAAATTTTTAAATCATTTTTGTAATCCCAACTGACATTTTTATCGATCTAAAATAAAAAACTGTAAACACAAAAAAAAAAAAAAAACTCGGGCTACCTTGAACGATCAAGAAGTCATAAGGCTAAGTAAAAGTACTGACCAGGCGAAGCAGCATGATAGTTGATCTTCCCGTCCACCTTCTCCGGTATGACGGTGTGGCAGATGGCCAGCATGGTGAGGAATTCGCGGATGACGGGCGCCGTGGGATGGTTCTGCGTTAAGTTGTGGTATAGACGCGTGTATTCCAGCCGCTCCGTCTCATCGGGACAGTTGTAAATTACCTGTGAGAAAGAACCTTTATAAACAAATGCCGATCAGCAGTCAATGTTAGACAATCCAAGGCATGAATCATGAACGCTCGAGCAAAGAGTGTTTTTCCTTTTCTTCTCCTATTAGAGCACTTGTGGATATCCATCACGTTGCCAGGAAGTCGGGGAACATGGCCGAAAGGATTGGAAGACGAAGAAAGTGGCAAGCATCCAAGATTAAATCGCCAAAGGGCCACCATAACGTTGCTATTTTGATAACTTTTCCTACCTTAGCTATGGAGCACTTTATGTATTAATTTTATTTATATTCAATTGCACTCTTATAACAGCTTCTAGCCAAAGAGTAAAGTGGGCCGCAGTTGTGGAACTCCATCACGTTACAGGTGAGTCGGGCACATGATCAACAAAAACGGAAGATGTGAAAGAGAAGAAGTGGAGGAGGATAGAACAAGAAGACAATGTATTGTTATCTTTTATTTATGCGAACACGATACATTTAAATGAAACTACTTACTTACGGATTATTTCGCGATTTATTAACATTTTATTTAACCTGACGTTTCGAACACTTTACAGCGTTCGTGGTCACAGGTAGACTGAGGTGTTATTCGTCTTTACAATATTTTGAAAAAATTATATAACTACCGTCACTCAGCTAATATTAATTTGTGTTCCTATCTACGCAAAAAGAGCTAACTGTATCTAGAGGTCTTGCAGTGCGGGGCCTAGCATGGGATTTCGTTAAAACAGGATCCCATGCTGGTGGTATTCTCCAACTATCTTCTCTGTTGAAATTCGGGTGTCTTCTAATTTCAATTGCCTCCCGTAACATGCGAGGAACAATTCATCGTTCTCTTGCAAGGACTTTAGGCTGGTCAAATCGTATGAAATGGTTGGGTGTATCTAAGGCATGTTCACACACTGCAGACTTAGTATTCCGTCTATGTTTGATGTCGGCTATATGTTCTTTTACCCGCACGCCTATACTTCGCTTTGTTTGACCAATGTAGGAGAGCCCACAGTCACATTCCAGTCTGTACACCCCCGCATCTTGAAGATAAATTAGAAGACAGCCTAAGACAGACCAGCCTAAAGTTACAAGAAATAATCCGTAAAAGTAGTTTCATTTAAAGGAAGACAATGATTTTCGTTCCCCTACCTCAGCGATGGAGCACTTGTGGAACTCCATGACGTTGCAGGTGAGCGTGCCGGTCTTGTCGCTGAAGATGTACTTCACCATGCCCAGCTCCTCGTTGAGGTTGGAGGTGCGCGCCATGGCCGGCGTGTCCGTCGCCGCGTGGTACATCTCGCTGTCCATCGCTATGAACTTCGCCTGGGAATAAGAGTTGAGGGGTCATCCACGTATACGCGACACATGAGAAAAGGGGGGCATGGCGAACGTGACAGTGTGACAGAGATGAGTGAATAGTGACATAGGGGTAGGTCGAAAATTGCGATAATTTGCGTAATGGAATATGTGGATGGTCCCTGGAGGTCTACTACAAGAATGTTTTGTTCGTTTTGAGGTATAGGCCTAACAAATTAAAATATCCAGACACTTAAATCAATCCTTTGACAAAATATGACCAACTCAAACTATTCGTGTAAAAACCACGAACGGTTCCAATTGTTCATAAAATGTCAAAGGTTCGAAACAAGTGAATGGTTACTTAAAAGTAGGTTTATACGTCCGAACGAACGATACATCATTCATTTCATTTCCCCGCCAAACAGCTTGGTGACGACAGCGACTCGATCGCGAGTCTTTGCTAGGGGTGTCACGTGGTATGCGAGATACATACGTCGCGTCCTTCAGTCAGAGTGATAATATAATACAATGTCAAAGAGAACAATTTCGGCGGTAAGCTAAATCTAGTTTTATGTACTAATATTGTATTGCGAAGTGTTTCTGTAATTTGTAACTGTCTTCATACGAAAATGATAAGTTATGACATGACAAAATAATACATGTCAAAATTTAAGGAATCCAACAAATGCAAGGTTTTTTATTAACATAGATTAAACAATGCGAAAATTCGCTACTGAAGAGTAGTTTATTATACCTATCTAGATGATTGAATTCGTGTTAATTATTACTTACTCGGTATTTACTTATATTGAGCTTTTAAATAAAATTATTTTTTGATGACAGCTTTTGTGGGATCTATAAACCTACTGAGCAATTAGTCATGCAGTAATAACCCTAGATGTCACACGCACACAGCCACGCGCGTAAAGAACGGTGACAATTTATGCTTGTGTTGAAGATAAGGAAAACACGCCGCTTGTATGCAGTTTGACAATATCCGGGGTGTGACACGGTGAACAAATTTGTGACGTCACTTCTATGCAACCCAAAACGATGTCAAAAAACTCAATATTTATTAAATTTAAGGCGAAAGTTATAAAAAGAATCTGTCTTAAATAAGGCGTTATTTTAGGGACATGGTTTCATATAATTATTTGTCAGCTTCCTATCTTAAAAAGTAAAATAAATTATATCAATACTTACTTGGAAAAATCTAACAATTTCTGCAGTAACTTGTAACGATATAGGTATAAGATTGTTGTACAATATTAAAAATGTCAAAAAGTTAAATCCGAAATGTGCATTCTGCGCTTCTGAAACAAAAGAAAAGAGTAAATTAATACATCATCCACGTAAACAAATGTTTCCAGTCTATGAATATATTATGTGTAGACTGTAGTATACTGTCACTGACTTAATTTCTAAATTAGGCTGTTATGTGGACATGTTTGTTTGTCTGCCTAACTGAAGAGGGCCGCGCTGCTGCATATAAATTATTAGCTATAGCAATTAAATCGATTTAAAAGTAAACCTCACCATATTCTTACTGAGAAATGCTAATAGAAAACCCTAGACATCATTCCAAAAACCCGAAGGTTTCACAAAAATTGTTATGCTATGTGCAAAACTATCTTCAATAAAATTCCTAACAGCTTAAAAGATTTGCCTCTAAATCAATTTAAATCCTGTTGCGTACATGTTTTTTTTTTTTTTTTTTTACTTGAGTTGGGCTTACTCTTGACCCCAATCTCGCTCTAGAGCATAGATGGGATCTACGATGGAGCGAGCTTGCCCAGAAGATGCCTATTCACTCTGGACTTAAAGAGAGTCAGGTTATATACATGGTTGCTAGATAAGGCATTCTACTCAATCGAGGATTTCATTAAAAATAAGGAACCTTAATTATAGTCGACGCAGTCTAATTTATTATTAATTTTGTAAAAAATGACGCACGAATTGAATTTCTGCTCTTGACATTTTAATCAAATCAATATGTTTTGACTTTTAATTGACTGTAATTTTTTTTTTCCATATCTATCATATTTAAGTATTTGCATGCTATTTTATATGGCTAAATAGGACAAAGCTCTATTTCTTAATGTTTTTATGACCACATGTCTATGTAATGTACCCTATTTATAAGCAAATAAATTTTGAATTTGAACAGACCAATTTTGTAATTTTTTAATAAAAACTATTTTTTGCATTGTGTCACTGATTTTCATAGCTTTAAATAATGTTATTGTTACACTAACGCCATCTAAGAAATGAACTACGCATTTTTTTTCGACTCCCTTTGTTTTGCGAGTCGATCGACAAATGACAAATGTATTCAAAATGGCGTGTTATGGAGGATACCTACACTCAGCATTGGTGAGAGACACATTGAAGAAGAAATACATATAATAAATAAATATTAGACACCATCACACACAATGCTCTGATCCTAAGGTAAGTAGCTAAAGCACTTGTGTTATAGAAATCAGAAACAACGACGGTACCACAACACCCAGACCCGAGACAATATAGAAAAGTTCGTTTTCGACCGGGTTCGACCGGGGATCGAACCTGGAACCTAAGATGGTGACGCTATTTAGTCCGGCGTGCTCGCCTCTCGGCTACGGAGGTCGTCAAAATATAGTTAAATGTAGGATTTTTAATACTTGAAAAAAATCGTCCGCCTCAGGTGGGATCCGAACCCACGTTCATCGCATACCGGGCAAGTACTTTACCACTAAGCTACCGAGACGTTAGCCACCTCGACGAAATCTTTCAAGTGGTTCTCGCTGTCAAAGCCAGCGTATTTTCTGATCAATGTTGCGGTATATATACTTGGCATCACGTAAAAATAGCGGTGGCCAAAATAGGAACTAACATTTTCAGTACTGCTATATGTGTTCGGTGGAGACAAGTAGCGCCACCCTACAGCGTTCTTTTTATTTGACGAAAATTATACTATAGTTGAATGTATCGTACCGTCGAGGCCGATGTACCAGTCATTATGGTTGCGCAGCCACAGCTCGTTGCAGCCGGCGCTGAGCAGCGACAGCGCCAGCAGGATCATGAACAGCATCAGGATGTGCGTGTTCGTCTGCTTGTCTATCGACGACCGCTTCAGAGGGGCTGCCGACAAATATACCCTTCAAATTGGATGGTATTATTACCCTTCTACATAGGTTAGTTTTATTTATTTATTTTATTTTATTAAGAATATTATAACAACAGCCTGTATACAGTTCGATTATACAGGATGTCCAAGAGAATAGGACACTCCTTAAAACCACGTGATCAGCTGGTCATATACAACAACTTTTTCTAGCACCTTCGAAATCGTGATTTTTTTATTTTCAGATGCTCCATAAATTATCATCGAGGTATGCGAGTAGGTTTGTATGGAGAAGCTAAAAAAAATCTTGATTTCGATGTGCTCCAATAGGAAAAGTTGTTGTATATGACCAGGTGATCACGTGGTTTTAAGGAGTGTCCCAAACAAGATTTACAAAGAGTAAGGCCAATAATTATAGTTATCCACATATTAGAACACAGAAAGTAGAAGTAACGAAATTATGAGCTAAAGATATCAAGCTAATGCAAGTTAGTGGCCAATGTGGTGATACCATTAGGCGTTAAACAAACGGCGGGGCGGGCCGGGCCGGTCAATTTCACCGCGAAGGATAGCGCAAAGGGATTCCTATACTACCAACGCACACGGAGGACAAAAAGACCGCGCCGCAGGTGCCCGGCGGACACTGGCGGCGCGGCGGTGTGCGTTGTGTTCGCGGCGAGGGCAGCCGCGGGCATCGACGGGCAGACGCGGTCTTTATTGCTTTGCGGTCAGACCGCCCCGCCGTCTGCAAAGACGATTTTTTGACGTAATAACGTTTTATAAATCGACTGCATGTACGAATGGATGTCACGTTCCGTGTGCGAGCGAGAATGCGGAACAAGCGATAGAGGCACGATAGGCCTAAGCGTTCGGCTGGTAACGCATCAATCTCTCTTCCACTCCATCGGCCGATGCGTCCGAGTAGAATCTTATGACGTTATCACGTAAAATTATCGTCCGTAAACCGACTTTACAGACCACCATTTTTTTGCAGCGTACGTCAGGTAATTGCAGCTAAAGTGGCGCCACTGTAGCACTTTTAAATATTCAATGAAAGGCATTAGTGGCCAAATAGAATATGAGAAAAATAATGATGTAGCAAATAACATAGCACACAGTATAATTGTATAATATGTATGCCTGTAACTGAATTATCGATATAACAACATTTTAGATTAAAAAAACATAGTTGCAGCATAGGTATTATCAATGCATTAATAGCGTTGCTAATAATTTTATGTTACTTGGTCTAGTCTCTACTGTATCGTTCTGATTATTATTAAAATTACTCACATTGATATTTTTTCACATAGATGACGTACCTCGCTTCAAGATGCCTCAACTAAACATACCTTTAGTGGAATTCTTCATAAGTTTAGTCTCGTGCCCGGTGTAGATGACGACGCCGTACACCCACGAGGTGTTCCGCAGCATCGAGCCTCGGAGCAACATCTGGTCCAGACCCAGCGGTATCGTCCTGTGAACACACACGTTTTAGAAATGGCGGATACAGGGTCACATTGCAAAGGGGTGCCAAATTTTCAGGGACCACTCAGAAAAAGTAACTAAATCGATCTACGATATAAACGCTCTAAACAACAAACTTATTTTTTATTTTTATTTTTTATTACTGGCCACTGTTCCGGATGGCACGCGTGGATAATCTTACCTTATTCTCTGTGCAACCTAGAACTGCAAAGTTCAATGCAATAATAGTCACAATGGCGCGCGAAAACAAACCTTAGCCTTTTTGATGCAAGGAACATTTCTAACAGCAGCAGCGTCCGCGTATACCAGAGGTTCAAATTGACAACAAATACTATAAGCAGTGCACTTCTAGATCTTATTTTCAAAATTTGGCACCCCTTTGGAATGTAACCCTGTATAAAAACCAGTATGCCGTCGTAAGGCAAAGGGCAATTTTTTCACTAATATTTTTACTAATTTAATAGGGATGACGACTGGGTAAAGGAAATGAAATTCTATTTAGTCTGTCAATTAGATTTAAAAAAACCTATTTTTTACTTTGAAATCAACCAAAAAATTACAAAGATTCAGCGCGTCAAAGTTTGGGAGAGGGGGCTGGTGAGGTCACTTCTAAGTAAAAATTATACCTTAGGCGTGACGACGTGACGCGTGACATCATGCGACATTTTAAATCAATATATCTCTGTAATATTTCGATTATGCGAAAAAAGAAAAAAATACGTGTTCAATACTTTTTAATATTCTACACGATCGACGAAAAAAAAAACTTATAAATGTCACGACAGTACAATAAAAGCTTGGGAAATCATTTTTAATTAATGTATTGAGTTATGATAAAACTCGTAAAACAAATGTTGTTGTTTATGATGTTAGCTATCTAGTCGTGCGAGCTTGTTGATTTTTTTCAAATAACCCTGTATAAGGGTTGCTACTTGCTAGTATTGCTACACACATATTTGGGCCGGCATCAATCGGCAAAACCGAATATGTGTAGGTGAATGTAATGTATTAGATGCTTCGGTTCTGCTTTGTTGTTCGATATACACCGTGATTTTTTACTGGTTGTCTTTCCGAAGCGAAACAATTTAGTCTCAATATAACAATCCATTCGTAAACACTTTTATCATGAAAGTCAAATAATGGCTGATTTAAAAGTTGTAAAAAAGGGGACTCGAAATCGACATGTAACACAGTAATTTCTCTAAAAGTTCGTCAGAGATGGTTAGTCTAGTGAGTTACTATTGTTTTCCACGCTCTCGGATGGTGTTGTTTTTTATTATTCAAAAATAAAAATCTGTTTATTTTCAAAAATTAACATAGTGAATCTAAAGTACTACTGATACCTAATGGTTTTGCTGCGGAAAGACAACCGGTAAAAATTCACGGTGTTTACTGCCGAACCGACAATGCCGGCCAGAATGTGTGGGTAGCTACCCTTACAGTACGCAGAATCTATGTTAAGCGCTGGGGCAAAGATTGGGGATCGCTTTGCGCATCTTAAAAGACGAACATCGTATCAGGGACGAGTGTGCGCGGAGCTAACAACCAATCCCGACCGGCGGTGCACTCGCGTCGCACGGCTAGCCAATCACGTAATCGCAATGGCCTTCTGCACGCCTTTCGCCCAGCGCTCAACTTCCGCGCCGTTGTACTTTTAAAGCGAAATAAAATATATATTTACTTGGCATTAGTCTCCTTCAGCATCCCGTTGAACTCGTAGAGATGCCTGTTGGGCGGCTCGCACTGTATGGTGGCGCGGAAGTCGGCGAGCTGGCGCGCGGTGTCGAGCGCGGCCGTGTCGGGGCTGGCCTGACGGATCTTCAGGTTCGTCTCCCCGTCCAGGTTTGAGGTCTCGATGAACGATATGCCTTGCGGCTCGCTGGGGGGGGGGAAAAATAGTAGATTGTACGTGCATGCACAATGGAGGATGTTAATATGTATGCCAAATCGGTTGAAAGTTTGTTACAGTAAAGCTTGTATGTACACAAATACACTAGTTTTTGTTTTAGTTAAAAATACCTATTAGTTTTGATTTTACAGGCATTTAAACTTCCGATAAATATCGAGTCCCGCTTACAGTCACGTGACCGCATGTGACGTCAATTTACAACGCTCCGCTTAGTAGCAAGTCGCCAGACACCGTGCTGAGAGCGCGAGCGGACACACGTTTACTTCTATAAATCGGAATCTAATTGAAGTATCTAAGTAACTCTTTCACTTGTATTTTGTAATTTTTGACAAAGTATATGGAGAGCTAATATTCAAAATTAGTGAACATTCTTCATTTAACCTGAGAGGTGAATAGTCAAGTCGAGGTTAAAATGGGTTTTATGTACGCAAGCCCGGCGAGTGCTTTGGTAAAGCACTCGCCCGGCTTGCGATGGGACGTGGGTTCGAGTCCCACCTGAGGTCGATGATTTTTTTCAAGTGTTATTTATCTTAAATTATAGATTGTACAACAAGTGCATAAAACGCACATTTATACTGAGAGTTAGATAGCCAAGTCCAGGGTAAAATGGGTTTGATGTACGAGTTATACACTCCGCTTTTCACTTCGATTGTGAGGAAATCAATCAGCAATATTGCAAAAAAAAAACAATTTTAAATTGCAACACCAAGAAAATACAAGGACTTCCCGCCAATATACTTTTTTTAACGTGGCAGTGGTACTTGGCATAGTTCGTAGTTCTGCTCTTGAATTACTACTTCTTAGAAAAGTCATTAATATTGTCTAATTTTATTACTTATTATTATATGGAATATGTATAAAAATTACGGACACCGCTCAAGCTCTAAACGAGATTCGTGGCGTAATGTGAAATGCCCTCTTCTAATATAAGAGAGCTGAGTCTATAATTAAAATGTAAAAGAACCAAAATTCAAATTGCAAAAAATGAATAACACGGGCAGGCCTTATAGCTCGCAGATCTGCCGATCGACGTGGCATAGGCGTCAGACAAGGTGGACTGGCGACCTAATCAAGGTTTTAGGAAGCCGACAGAGGCGCGACCAGCCAATCACGTAATCGTAGGTAATGGTCATTGGCGGATATTGAGCTCAACGCTCAAGCTCCGTGCCGCTAGTTATAATTCCCGGTCGGTTAGGGTGTTATCAGACCAATCGATCGACCATCGATCGACGCCGTCGATCGATGGTCGATCGATTGTATGGTTATGTTAGTCAACGTCGTCGATCGTCGTCATTGGATCAGTCGATCAACTTCGACCGACGGCAACGATCCATGATAATGTAAATCGACGTCGATCAACGTCATTGGAGCAGTCGATCAACTTCGATCGAAGGAATCGGATTTTTAGGTAATAAGGGTACGGGATTAAATTCGCTAACCCTGAGTTGCGTAAGCTGGGGTCCTAGCGCGAAAGTGTATCGTTCGGTCAATTCCCCCGTATCAAAGGTTTGACAATTTATGAGCAATTAAAAAAATAGTTATGTTTTTTTACACGGCTAGAGTTACTTGGTCATATTTTATCAAAGGACTGACACATGAGACTGGCCATTTTAAATTGTTAGGTTTATACGACCGCACCGACCAGCGCCGTGTGGTGCCGGCACGTTAATAGAATTGCACCACCCCTTCTCTTCCTATGGGTGTCGTAAGAGGCTAGAACCACCACAAGAAGACGGGCAGCAGCGTCTCCTCTCCACCATTGGCTAAACTGCGATCGCCAACCCGCCTGCCAAGCGTGGCGATTATGGCAAAAGCCTCCTTTTGGAGAGGCGTGTGTCCAGCAGTGGACTGATATAGGCTGGTGATGATGATGATGGTGATACGATCAAAAGAAAGGTACACTTTCGCGCTAGGCTCCCAGGCCTTATTTACCTCGAGGACAGCAGCACCAGGTCGGCCGGGAAGAACTGGTTGTTGAGCACCTTGCACACGTCGCCCACCTGCAGCTTCTCCCACGGCAGCGACAGCCAGCGGCCCTCGCGGAGCACTTCCACTTTCCGCCGGTTCGTCTCATCGTCTGCTCTGTGACGTTTCTGAGAACAACATTGGACATGTTATCTTTTTGCGTAGACTGGTTTGGAAATGAGATGAGATGATAGTTGGAGTAGTTATGTTAAATATAATAAATCAATTTATTTTAGACTGTGATGGCCTTACTACAAAAAAGATAGACTAGTGTTAAACACTTGTCTAAAATTTGTCAACCAATTTGAAATGTTGACACATCAGACATTCGAGACATATTATCAAAAAACATTTTAATTGGTTGAATAATCTTTAGACAAGTGGTCAAACGTAGTCTATCTTTTTGTAGTAAGGCCGTAAAAATCCCGATGTTAGGAACATTATAATCTTAGTCTAGTGTTAGTAATTACAATAAATTATGCAGTAATAAAGAAAATGGCTTTCGAGGCGACTCCTGTGCAATGGGTATTCATAGCAAGTGTCAGGGGCATGAAGCTGTAGTGAATAATTAATTGTGTTCTTTTTTATGCGATTTAAAAATACTAGCAACCCAAAGAAATTATTGATTCTGGCCACACCAATCTGTATGGAACGGATGATGGATATTACCAACGACTAGCTTTAAAGGGCTGTATCCCAGAGCCATAAAACACAGTGTGAAAAAAATACGATGGATAATTTAACCTACCAAAAACATCACATTATAAGGATAGAATTAAAGATGTTAATATCATGATATGAAAGTTGTCTCGGGCTATAAAACCACGCCAACAAGAACTTAACCACCATACAATTCGTTATTTAAGGAAACACCATATTGTAAAAAAAAGTCGAATTAAGATTTTTTTATGAATAATTCTGAAATTCTCAATCGCGCTGCACACTTTATATGCCCGATATTTTTAGCGTTCTGCTAATATCGAGCGGTGAGCGAATTTTATGCAACTCTCGCTATAACCGGCGCATCGTATCCTTGACACAATTATATTGACATTGCCACCGTTGCCACGTCCTACTCATCATTCTAGGACGATTAACAAATAAACCACGGCTGGACTTGCTTAAGGCCTTTTCAGACGCTCAATTCGCGAATTATGTCCTAAAATTATTACTAACTGCAAAATGTTCATTGGTCTAACTGATATTAAACTAGCAAATCAAATTCTACGAGTGGATAAGCTATTTATTGCCTGTTCATATTCTGCTTTTTAGTTTTGTATGAGAACATTAAATTAAAAAACTCCTCGAATTTCTGTATAGCAAGCATCTGCTTAACGAGCTATACTACAGGGACCTTACTTCGATTAGACGAAATAATTGCCCTTTTTAACTAAGCAGCAATTGGGATGTTGACATCCATTCTTAAATAATTCTGAGACATCATTTATAAAAACTAACACTCTTTTTTAACACACCAGAACGGCTCCATGAACGAAGCCCTCAGAATAAATTAATATTAAAATGTAACTTTTATTATTCTATGTATATATCTTTAAGGTATTTTTAATATGGGCCTTTTATTATAATCTCATCGTAATAATTGTTGCCTGAAATAAATGATATATTATTATAATTTTTTAGGTCTCACAAATCGGTACATTATCATTTATTATAACAATCGGATTTTTAATTGTTTCGAAATCAATAAAAAGTAAACTCGTAAACAGTGACGTCATATTTCAGTATCGTCATACAAATTATAAGGAAGAGGTGCGTTTTGACAGCTCATAAAAAGTATGTCAATTGATTGGTGGTGTCAACTAGGCTATTGCACGCTGATTATACGTTACCTGTTACCAAGTTCAAGGTTCGAGTTGGAGTCCCAGTGAGGGCGGGTTAACTTTTATAATTTAATATACTATTCCACAATCCTTCTTTATAGTCGGCCCCTCAGAGGTTGAGGATCGTGACCCCGCCCACTTAGTTGCCTGGATGATGAGCTATTCCACAATGATGGCAAGCTAATTTACTACAGTAATATTTACTGTTACTCAAAATGTCAAAACCCAATTAGTGTGCAAAAAATACGAAATTCGTTTTATCACAACGAAGTTCATTTACTTTCTAAAATAAATGGCACAACGTTTTGCATTCGATAATCTTTGAAGTGCTGTCGACCATTTAACAAAAGTGTGTTTCATCATCATCATTTCAGCCACAGGACGTCCACTGCTGAACATAGGCTTCCCCCAGTGACTTTCAGATCGGCCGGTTGGAAGCGGCCTGCATCCAGCGTCGTCCTGCAACCTTTACCAGGTCGTCTGCCCACCTTGTGGGTGTGTTTTTGTTAGGCTAAAAATATTAGTACAAGTGCGCAGTTAGAAAAGTACCTACGCCATTGTTGTTCTTAACAATAGAAGAGGTAGTAATGTCGGTGGCTGTTAAACGTTATTGTTTTACGAATTATAGTACTTATTTTCCTAGACATTCTTTTTCAAGCATACGTAACAGCATGACGCATACACTAATCGCGATGCTGAGTGAACATGAAACATTTAAAGTTAGCACACGACCGAAATATAAGTAGTAGGTTCACGAAGAACAGGTTTATTGGTTAATTTGAATAGCTTTATCGACCTCGATCCCAGATAACAATATTTTATAAGATTATAGTAGGCATCCATAATAAATGATTATGTTTACTACCTTAGCCTTAACTGAAAAATATAGGATTATAAAAAAACAGTCCAGAATATTTACAATGTTTCATTATAAGCTGTTTGTTGTCCATTACGAGTACAACAAAACGAAATTGTATTAACATTATTTGTGATTAAAATCTTATTATTTTGCGTGTAAACGGTTTGAGAAATATTGAAATGGAACCTAGAAGTTTAGGGCCGCTGGCACGCAAAAAGGGGTAGGGCGAAGTAGGGCAGGAGTCAAACCCTATAACAGATCCCGATGCGACCGTAACAATTATCGTCAAGATACTTGTAGTTCCACCCGCATAACCTCTTCCTTTAGAAAATCATAAATATAACGAAATCCGAATAAAAATGTTCAATCCAAAAGATCCGGTGTTATTATTTGTCTGAAAATGATCCGAATCACGAAATCGCGCGTCTCATAGTGGAGTGAGCCTTCCGTGTCTGCCTAAATTGTGGTATTTACATATCACTAAAAGAAATCTACATTATTTTCTATGAGTAATTAATATTTATTTTCCTTTGTTACAATAACGTACGATAAGAATAAATCTGTGACACATTGCTGTTGATATATTTTATCGATTTGGGATTACGACTCCACGTAATCGATGTATACTCGGGTTTCTTACGGAAGCTACTTATTCTAATCTCTTTAGTTCCAGTTAGTTGTATAAAAGGAGGCAGTTTTAAGACGTCTCTCTGACAGGATGGGTATTGTGGTGGTATATGGTGATTTTTCTGCTTAGACATAAGCAGAAAAATCACCTCTTAATTTTCTTATTAAATACAAAGATACATTATTACTTTTTTTTTACCGTTTCTTGGGACTAAGTGTAATATTTTAAAAGCTGTACCCGTATACAGTTAAAATTATCGCTATGAGTGCAGTAATTCTATGACAGCAAGATAAAAATCACTGAGATAAAACGAAACTTGTCTTCAAAGAGTAGTTTATAGTGCTACTTTTGAGTACCTCGCCTTGGTTGGGTAATACTTTTGATTGTACTCACAAAGTCTTCGACGATCTCCTTGAGAGCGCTCACGCTGAGTATCAGTATGAGCGGAGTGAGCGTGGTCCAGCGGCCCGTGGGCGACACGTCCGAGATCTGCTGCAGCAGCGCGATCAGCAGGAAGAAGCAGTTGGAGTATCGCCGGATACTTTGATTGTACTCACAAAGTCTTCGACGATCTCCTTGAGAGCGCTCACGCTGAGTATCAGTATGAGCGGAGTGAGCGTGGTCCAGCGGCCCGTGGGCGACACGTCCGGGATCTGCTGCAGCAGCGCGATCAGCAGGAAGAAGCAGTTGGAGTACCGGCGGTTACTTTGATTGTACTCACAAAGTCCTCGACGATCTCCTTGAGAGCGCTCACGCTGAGTATCAGTATGAGCGGCGTGAGCGTGGTCCAGCGGCCCGTAGGCGACACGTCCGGGATCTGCTGCAGCAGCGCGATCAGCAGGAAGAAGCAGTTGGAGTACCGCCGGAACTGCTCGAACAGGAATAGGGGGATGAACGACGGGACGCTGGAAACAGAAGAGTAGGGTGTTTAGTTTAAAAACACAACATAAGTTGGTTCTTAGAATCGCATTATTATTTTTTTATCCTGACGACCATTACCAAGCGTTTCAAAACTACTCTTAACTTTGGAGTACGAAGAAGCGTCGCAAGACAACAATAGAACCATTGTCATCCATATTTGCAGGTGCTTCTTTAAACTAAACAACTTAATAAAACAACGATGACTACAAAGCATATATTAAACAATCTAACGACACGGTGCTAGGTCATAGACGAGATTAACACCGGCGCTACAGTGTTTACAAACAAACTGGCGGGGTTCCCTTGGAGACAGGTCACATCTGGTCTGGCACTCCGCCAGGTGACTCTGCCATAACACTGGATCGACCAGAATTCAGTGTTAATAACGACCAACATTTGTGAGAATATTACGAATTGAATAAATGAAAGTGCTGTAGGTTTTCTTGCGGTCAAATAGGTAATGTGATCCAGTATTGTAGAACTTATAAACCACAGATGTGGTAGAAATGTCCCGATCGTTTACAGAATATTGGAAGACAGGACTATTTAAAACAGTGTAGGTGGTTAGGCTACCGATATAACGATGATATAAAGAATGTGCCCTTGCTCATGAAATAGAAACAGATCAATCACATGTCATAGCATAGTTTATAATGAATCCACACTATATTGTTTTAAACTTTCATGGTCACTAACATTAGAATAGTTTGTTACGGGATTGCTACCATGTACCTTATTTTTGAGTTCCCGATATTTCGGCACTGTTGCAAGCGCCATGATCACGGAGTAACTGAAGATCTTGCGGGTAAGTTGTTAAGGGCAAACATATCGGTCTACCCTCTTTCGCTGTCTTTTATTTATATCGGGAACTCAAAAATAAGGTACATGGTAGCAATCCCGTAACAAACTATTCTAATGAATCCACACTGACCATCGGAATAACTTTTTGTGAAGCATCGTTTTTTGTGTTCCTTTATATACTTTTTTTACAATGCAACTTACTTTAATCCTTTCGCTTAGTTCGTGCACACATGGGACGAAGCCATTGTTACCGTTTTTTCCAAGGATTAAAAAAATGGTTTTTGAAGCACCATAAGATTTTCTGTTGTCAGTAATGCCTTTTCCTTCTATTCTCTTCGAAGCTTTCCCCTCAAAGGATGCTGAATAAAATCGTCTATGAAATGTTTACAAACCAACTCTACCTAGGATTAAGCCGGGTCGCCCCGGTGACGCATGACGGGAGCTGACAGACGTGGCACTTTGCCAGCCGAAACTCCATACTTCAGCCCCGGCTACAGGGAATGCTGTTCGCGTAAACATTGACACGCGACTCGTTCTGGGTTTAGGCATCGCATGATCATGTCCGATTTTATTACGGCATATAGAGTTGTTAATAGCACGGCATTCTTGCCAGCGATGAGTAGCTGTGCATTCAAATTTATGAAGATACTTTGTCTTGTATTTCAAGACAGGTGGTTGAAGTACAGAAAGTAACATAAGACTGATTATGTAGACGATTTCTTGGTAGCCAAACAGTAGCATAATAAAGTTTGCTTGTTTATGGTTGTATTGGTCGTAAACTTGTAAGGATCTGAGGGGTGACGTAATAAATAATGCCTTACATTAAATTTATCTAAAGTTCGGAAAATATTGTGACCACTGCAACCAATCTCCGTGTTTCAGGGTAACATCGGCGACGGCTGTCGGATGTAGTGCAGAAGTTGAAAAGTTTTGCTTGGACAGAACGTTTCCCAGTTGAGTTCTAGCCGTAGGCCGAAATTCCTCGCGCTACGGCGGCGCTTGAACGACAAGCGTGCGGTCTAATTAAGTAAGTAGCTGCAATAGACTGGATGCGAAAGGTCTTCGAACCGAACGTTGTGGAACAGCTTACATTTAGTCAGCGTCTAGCATTGAAGTCTGTGGACGATGGTGAGCTGAAGAATGAGTATGTTTACCTATATTTGGCGGTGGATATGGTGTTGGAGACAAACTTCTGCGGCTGCGGGTGGTTGACGAAGATGACGCGGTTCTGCTGGTCGCCGAGCGCGCCGTCTGTAACGCCCGAGGCCGTCGCCTCGTCCTCGTCTGTGGACAAATGAAGAGTTCCATGAGTTGAAGAACGTTCAAAAGGAATAAAACATAGGGTTGGGTACTAGAACGGTAACGGTAAAACGCTCTTCCTTAATCGTTTTAAAAAAATATCTTGTGGTTCGTCACTGCCGTCGCTGTTCACATTGTTGCAGCACTCACTCACTAACACTCTGAACAACCAAACAGTCATATCTCTTCACATTTATGTGTAGTTTGAGCAAAGTATGCTGTTGTGCAACTGGAAAACGACTTGCCTGATAGAAATTTTCTTGATAATACTTTTTACTGAATACATAATCTTCAAATCAAGCTAATATGTAGGTACTTAATAGCATTCGGATATCGGGAATGGGTTCGGGAATGAAATCTCTCGTGCGGCAGTCTCTTACGATTCATACAACTTTATGATTCAAATCAATACATTCCTAATGAATGTCAGCTACCAACCTCGAGAGAACACAAAAATAACTTTTCTCTCTTCACCCCTGTAGCGTACGTAATGGCACACACTTTGATAAATTGACTGGTTTGTTCTGTTTTTTATTTGCTTCATTAGTATTGTATAAGCCACTTCGTAGACTAGTCCGTCAAAAACGTGACAAATGTGGAACCACCAAATGCCCAATGACATTAAATGTGTTCCTCCAGTAATATACAAATGTTTTTCATAAAAGAGTGGATGCCACCGTATCATTAATAACAACGAAACGTAGTCAAATAACACGTTACTAGAATAAATAAAATGAAAAGTTGTGGATATCGGATGAATATTTTAAAGCAACATTACTGGGTGCTATTTCAGTTCTTTTCAATGGGTTTCAGTACTACCTAAAAATGTAAATGCCATGAGGCTAAACGTTACAATTCAAGGTGAAAAGGTTACATCAAATAATCGAAGTCAAAACGAAACATTTAAAATGTTTGTTTCAACGAAAAATCTAAATGGTCTGCTGATTAATGGTTCTGAAAGCAATCTACATGTGTGTAAACAATAGTATTATTTAAATGTGTGTAGTGGTGTAGATATGAATCAGCTGATAAGTTTGGGTGGTATGCGGCACTATCAGTGTCATCGTACTCGCGTCTCGCAGGCGACATGCAACCGGCGACCTTGGGGGGGTGCCGGTGGGACTATAGTAGTGTTTATTCTGTGACTATAGTGCCATTCATGCGGATCGGCTAGGCATGCCTGATTATGATCAATGTTATATTGTTTTAAACTTTCATGGTCACTAACATTAGAATAGTTTGTTACGAGATTACTACCATGTACCTTATTTTTGAGTTCCCGATATTTCGGCACTGTTGCAAGCGCCATGATCACGGAGTTAACTCCGTGGAGACATGTTAGCAATCTCGTAACAAACTATTCTAATCATCAATGTTGCAACTTCCAGTATGTACTAAATGCTGAAGTGACATTGAGACAAGCTGTGCCGATTAGTGTCTGGCGCCTCTGATGCGAGATGCTGCTCTATGTTTAAATCAATTTATTTCTGGGCCTGAATTAAGCTCTTTTGCATGTCCCCTTTTTTACTCTAGTATAGCGTATAGCTTCGGGATAATGGTTCTGGATCTGTTCGCCCGTTGTGTATAGTTGCGTGTACCTATTTATATATTTATCTTTATGTATGTTTATATTATCTTAGTAATTTATTTATATATAGTTAAAATATTTGTGCATAATATATAATATATTTTATGATTTATATATATAGATTTATATATATTTAAAGTTCTTTTTTGTTTCTCAATCCAAACTCTTTAATTTACCACACCGCCATTCAATGTTTCTGCCTCGCCCAATGGTTGACTGGTAGAGAATGCCTTAAGGCATTAAGTCCGCCAATTGTACATTTATCTCGTGCAATAAAAAATAAATAATAATAATAATATTGTTGCCTATAAGGTGAAATAAGTCGAATAGATTAAAAATTACTTTTTGTATCGGAAATTATAGTAGTCAATGTGGTGATCCGTCAAAGTCTCTCAAGTGTCGGCCCCAACAAAAGACCTTGCCCAATAGAGAAAACTCTCCGGCTTTCCGACTCCACATACCAGTTTGTTTTAGACTTGGAATCAACCTAAAATACATGGAAATGAAAAATGGTACTTAATCATTCAGATCATCTTGTTTATTTTGTAGGGTGGGCAATAAAAACTAGTAGTTACACATATTTGTCACATAATTAAGTAAAGACGGTCTTATCGCTTAGAGAGCGTTCACTTAAAATTTTTTTTTTTTTTTTTTAACTCAAATTGACAAGAATTTAACAACAATATTCTTCCCTAGAACTATATGGCAAGTCTGTTTGGCTGATAATAACGTTGCACTGGCACACATAGAGTATGGCAGTGTTCCGCAAACGGTGTTCCGCGGCACACTGGTGTACCGTGGTCATTAGTTGGTGCGCCTCAGAAAAATAAGGTTATCTTGTAAACTTATTTTAAGTAAGATTTTTACTACTTGAAAAAAATCGTCCGCCTCAGGTGGGATCCGAACCCACGTCCATCGCATACCGGGCGAGTGCTTTGACCACTAAGCTACCGAGACGTTAGTCAACTCGACGAAATCTTTCAAGTGGTTCTCGCTGTCAGAGCCAACGTATTTTCTAACGAATGTAGCGGTATATACTACTACCGTCAACACCCGATAGAAATATTTAACTATTGGTAAAGATCAGAAAAGCTTAAACAATTTAAATTTTTGTTTTTAGCAATTACCATGCTAGGTTTATCTAAGATTTTTAATACTTGAAAAAAATCGTCCGCCTCAGGTGGGATCCGAACCCACGTCCATCGCACACCGGGCGAGTGCTTTGACCACTAAGCTACCGAGACGTTAGTCAACTCGACGAAATCTTTCAAGTGGTTCTCGCTGTCAAAGCCAACGTATTTTCTAACGAATGTAGCGGTATATACTACTACCGTCAACACCCGATAACTAGCATGGTAATTGCTAAAAACAAAAATTTAAATTATTTTAAGTAAGTAAGTAAGAGTAAGAAAAATACTTCACACATTATCGTTTTGGTTGTGGTGTACCTCCAAAAAAATTCGTTTTCCTAGATGTACCTTGAACACAGAAAGTTTGCGGAACACAAGATAGCAGTACTATATACTGCTATCACGTAACTTTTGTTACAATCAATATTTCTTCATAGATATAAGGAAAAGTTACCAGTTTATATATGTATAAACCTATTTACGTACCTAACAAGGTAAAGTATCCAAGCAATGGTTTGTTACATGCATCTACTACAGTTGGGTATCAGTCAAGCCATAGTAGAATTCTACTATGGTCAAGCCTTATCCAATGCCCTGATTAGATATCAAAGCAATAAAGATTTCTTTATTTGCATTAAACGGTCACTATCTAAATAAAATACCAATTGATCGCAATATAATGATTCCTGATAAGATTGTAGCACATTACTACTCCCGACTATAATTTAATAACTGTTTGCCTGATGTGTTAATCAGGCACACCTACCTATTTGGTGATAAAAATTGATTGGAATTCAATTGATTAGTAGCGGTAATTAAAAAGTAAAAGTGCCTCTAATGGACAATTTGCAGAAATGGATGATTTTGATTTTTGACACATGAAATGTTCGTGTATCGTATGGACTATTTTGTTTTCAGAAATAAGTGAAACCAGAAGTTTGATACAGCTTTCACTATTAACGTAGGTATATTGTTTTAAACTTTCATGGTCACTAACATTAGAATAGTTTGTTACGAGATTGCTACCATGTACCTTATTTTTGAGTTCCCGATATTTCGGCACTGTTGCAAGCGCCATGATCACGGAGTAACTGCATATGGTACATGGCAGCAATCTCGTAACAAACTATTCTAACGTAGGTATGTCCAATTTAAGTAGCAAAACTATGGAATTTACCTCGAAATACTTATCTATTTCAGCCGCAAGTTTTTTTTTACACATTACAAAATTAGCTACGTATTCTGTTCTGTACGCTCTTGCTTCCCATATCGTACCGATAAATGCTGACAAATTCATCGCAATGACGCGAAATGAAATGACCTTCATCATCTCATCAGAAATGGTCGGATTCGTTACGTAAATTTGGGTTCACAGCATGAAGGTTAAAGGTTAGTCATGACACGCGTAATTATAATGTTGGGGCTTCACCTGCGTCTAATGTCGTTAATTAGTGCTCTATTTGACGTAATACGCAGGTGTGGCCGGTCTTTGTTCGCTAATTTGCTTCAATAACATTAGACGCTAGGCGATAGCTCGGACGGCGGTAACTTTTGACACATCAAAGGGATTAAGCGGGCGTTTAGTGCGTTGTTGTGGCTACATCTACTACACTAAACATGTTAAAACACGGTCACATTTAAAAACTCTTTGTGAATTAAATGTTAAAGTGCATAGTTATTAAGTGAGGATGGAGTAGACAAAATAAGAAAAGTATTGAGTTCTTGGAAGCGTTTTCTTTTAGTTTAAAGACACACTTACAGATCACACTCTAACTAAGTCGCTAGACGCTAGAATCAAACGTCAAATAAGTGTGGCCACGCACTTAGCGCGTAGCTTAATGCTTTAATTTAGTAAACGCTAATCATGCCTTTATTTGAACGTTAGGCGTCACGCAGGTGAAGCCTCAGCATAGGACATTTCACTAAACAAGACATTGGTATTCACAGCCTGTTTTAATTATTTTGTTCACGTCTAGAGAGACTTTATTATTGCTTAGCTAAGTCTAATTTGGGACAAACTTAGGTACTATTTAAAAGTATCGTAACTACACATAAAGAAGGTTCAAATATAACTTAAAAAAATATTCTTGCTTGTTGTAAGCTTGCGGCTTAGCTAATAGTCTTAATTTAGGACAAACCTAGGTAGGTACTATTTAATAGTATCGTAATATCAGAGGTCTAAACTATCAAATACTATTCAAAAATAATATGTAAGTAGGCGAAACTGCTAGGTATGTGCATTATTTGAATAAAAAAACCGGCTAAGTGCGAGTCGGACTCGCGCACGAAGGGTTCCGTACCATTTTCTGTAAAAACGGTAAAAAATATACGTTTTGTTGTATGGGAGCCCGCTTAAATATTAATTGTATCCTGTTTTTAAGTATTTGTTGTTATAGCGGCAACAGAAATACATCTGTGAAAATTTCAATTCTCTAGCTATCACGGTTCATGAGATACAGCCTGGTGACAGACGGACAGACAGACAGACAGACAGACGGACAGCGGAGCCTTAGTAATAGGGTCCCGTTTTACCCTTTGGGTACGGAACCCTAAAAACACAACCTTTATGTTTAAATTAAATATTTACTTGGAACGCTGTTTGGCCAGTACCTACTTTGTCATTTTATTATGGAGGCTATTTACTCAGGTTTGTGGGCCTTTACGCCGTCACACTCGCAATCGTTATCACAAATAAATATTTATTTCAGTTAGGTAACTGGTTACACATAGGACTGTATTGTTCGATGGTAAAACTTATGACACATTTACAAATGGATTTACTGTTTGGAAAACAATTTGTCATTAAATTTATAATAGACTACCCGGAAAAATCTGTCATTTTGGCTCTTACAAAGTAAATTTTATGCATACATTACATATATTAGTCAGTATGCGAAAATTGATTAATATGTCATACATCACATCATCGTATCTAACCATAGATGTATATTTACATAAATAAATGCCCTGACTTACTGACATCACGACTCATCAACGCAAAAGTCCAAACTCGTATCTAAAAAGCTGAAATTTTGCAGGTTTCTTTAACAATGGGAATTTGGGAATTACTACGGCATAAATCGTTAATTTGCAAAAGATAGCACTAAGCTACAGCTTAGATTTCAACTAACTAAAGCAGTTATCTGTAATCTCCAAGTCAATAGAAGCTGCGAGCTGTAGCCTTATTAAAGCCATATCTAATTGTAATATTTACCCATATACACAATTTGTTTGCGTCCTGCAGTTGTTTGATTTTAGATGTAGTCTTGTATTTCTCTGATAAGATAATAGACATATTCTATGAGCAATAAATATAGGCGTGCAGTGCATATAGGCAAAAGGCTTAGCTAAATTTCAAGTTTAAACTCACCAGATTGAAAGTGCCGGTTTCGAATAATGGAGAATAATAAAATAAACTGCACTTTTGCGAAAAGTGCACGGCTAAAGTAGATAAGGATCTAGACTAGAACCAAGGCCGCTGAGTGCATATTGCACGGCCTTCTGTGCATTTATACAGGGTGTTCAGAAACTAAGAGCAAAATTTTAGGGTTAGTTTTAGTGGTTCAAAATCTGGTCTCGCTAAAATACAGTTAAGGTAAAAATAAAACCATACTAAATAAAGAAAGATCAACCAGAAACGATTGACCAGAAACGATTAAGTATCTCTAATTGTCGGTCATTTTAGTTATTTGAGTAATCATTAAAAAAAAGAGCACTGGCCTCACCTTAACTATGAGGTGGTAATCATTAGAAAAACTAAATTATAATTAATCCCATTAAAATCATCAATCCAACACGTTTTGTGTATTGCGTGCACGTTGCTTTGAACCATCCCCTAAAAGGCTCGTACTTGTTTAACACTAGGTATAATCCGTTTTTCCTACTGACGGGTAACGACGCCTTTACCATAATACTAGCTGAAGATTGAAGACTTTAATATTGTGAAGTTAGAATGCAATTCTTGAAAGAAAAGAGAATTGAAAGAGTGCGAAGACATTAGCTTTCTTATTCGCAATAGTTATAAGTCCTGTATACACGGTAAAAAATCTGCTATCATCGGGTCCCATATCCCTCAGAGCCTCAAGATCCAGCAGTGAGCTTCCAAAGGCTGATGATCATAAAATGAATGATGATGATGTAATAAAAAAAGAATTGAATATAATAATTTTGAGTTTATCGTTTAAAATGCAACTGTATTTGTGAAGCTCAAATAAAAAACGGGTCACAAAGATTGCGTCCACAAAAATAGCTCGTCTCCCTTACGCTCCCACTTAAATTGTCATATGAATATAAGAGCGTATATAACAAACAAGCAATGCCATGCAATATTCAGCTACCATTCTGTGCTATTACTCAGTCGATTTACGTTAATCTTTGCCCGCTGAAACTTAATTAACTGTTCCCGAGGTCGTTATTTCCTCGGTAAGCGATTCGATAAGGAAATGGCTCGTTCAGTGAATTTAATATCGCGATAGCCCCCGGGACTTCGCGGATTGTACTCTATCGCGATAGCCGGTCTGCCGGTTAAATCATGCATGAATTACATCTATTTGTTGTACGTCCTTGTTAATAACTAATGAAGTTCACCATCATCATTTCAGCCACAGGACATCCACTGCTGCGGGTCTAGAACGGCCGCATTGGATGTTTCATTTTTAATCTGATTCATTTAGTGAAATGTAGCGGAAATGATTTGCAAACCCTAAAACGGCCACATTAATAAATGAATCATATGCAATTTATTTCATCAAATGGATCATATTTGATGACGTTAAAAAAATATAGTGACGTCCAATCTTACTTTACGGTTTTTGTGAAAATGAATGTTTTTAACAACACAAAGGAACAAAATGTTTCAAAATACTCAAGTTTTGTGTGTTCTACAAATATCAATACAAAATAATAATAAAAATAATATTAAAATGGTGGTTCACCAATTTGACATTTAATACGAATTACTCTTTTCATAATAAGTGGACCATATTACGAATTTCCATACAAAACTGTCAAATTAGATGAACTGCAAATATGAAATGTTCGAGGCTCATTTTATGATTCATCAAATAACATTTCATTTTAAGATTTGCTAAATGAAACATATTATGAACGGAATATGAAACATCCAATGCGGCCGTTTTAGACCCGCTGAACATAGGCCTCCCCCAGTGACTCCAGATCGGCCGGTGGGAAGCGGCCTGCATCTAATGAAGTTAATTGTGTTAATGCATACACCTATTCTTTCGTGGTGCGATGCGAATAATAATAATAATAATAAATACATTTGTTTACCAAAAACATTAAGCCATTAGAAAAAATACAAAACAATTCTGTGACTCCCACACTAGACTAAGACCTGTCTCGTAAGGGTCAAACAAAGTGAGTGAGTTTACAAAACAACAAAGTGGCTATTTGCCAAAATTATGATTTTCAATTATGCGTTTAAGAATTTCCGAAAATGAATGATGCGATTACATCGAAATAAAGGAACTTTTATTCAGAAATGGACAAAAGCCACATTAATTTGACGACACTTTTAATAGGTTTTTCGTCCTAGAAATCAACATCGATTATGACGAGTATGTTTTATTGTGAATATGTGTGTGGAAAGTATGAGTTAAAGACAGTGTGTTAACTTACATAATCTGTTTAAGCGTATTAAAATTCAATAGAATTTGTTCATCTATTTTTAAAATTTCAGGCTGGAAGATTTGAAAGAAACGCTTTATGGTGTAAAAACTATTAATAAAAAATATTTTAGTGATGTAAGGTAGAGATTTTAGTTTTAGTTTCATTGTGACTTCAATTCGTAATCGTAATGCAATCATAATGCCTGACGATCTAGCTCGTTTTTGTTGCAGCAAAAAAAATATAGAGACCTTCGTAATGTTTGCTAAAATACGTAGATTTGAAACAAAATTAACAAAGAAGCTAAATAGGGAAAGTACGTAGTCTACTAAAATTAGCATGTAATTTGCGAGTTCGCGGCTAATTAACCATCTTGAACTGGCACTTTTAATCATAACGACAAACGTGAATACCTCAGTATAGGAGTTACCTGGTACAGGCGCAGTATTACTACAACTCAGACAACGATTTCATCATCTCAGCCTATTGCAGTCCACTGCTGGACGTAGGTCTCCCCCAAAGAGCGCCAAAGAGCACGATCTTCCGCTTTTTTCATCCATCCACTGCCAGCCATCTTAATAAGGTCGTCGGTCCATCGAGCTGGGGGTCGTCCTACACTACGTTTGCCTAGGCGTGGTCTCCACTCGAGAACCCAACGATTTACAGAATATTATTTAATGGCGTCCAAAAAAATTATTTTTTTCTCCACTTATTAATAGACGCATTTGACGGGAGAACTATAGTTTGAAATTCCTGGATAAGGTGTTACTAGTTTTGATTCCAGACTTGGGTTATGAAAATTGCATAACTTAGTTGACGTTCACTACACTCACATTGTATATTAGGAATACTAACGAAATCTAGAAAGGGAAATAAGTTGAGACGGATGGCATGACTAGACATATTTGGAAGATAAAGTGAAAATGTTTAATTTGCAGTTACATGGGAAACTCCTCCAAGGATTTTTTTAAAATCTTTATTTAACGAGCTTGTGCACTATGTGAACATGTCGCTCAGTTACATTTTCTTACAAATATATATAATATAACAAAATCAACTTAAAAATAAATTAGAATAATTACACGTTATGACCTATCATTAAAGCAACTCGCAACAATCTCCAACAAACGAGCGGCCTGCTTTGTTGTAGGTGAAGCCAGAACTACGTTACAATAACCGACATTGCTTAGAAGGCTACTAAAATGTTGGAGGAAATTTCATTGCACGGTTTTTTATTCAAACAGTAAAAACTGTCCAGAAATTGATTAAAACTGGCTTTGTTAGATAGATCTCCCACACATAGCTCTCAAGGACAGTTACTTCCTCTAGCAACAAATTCCACATGCACCATATCACAGCGATGTCCGCCTGTGTCCGGCACGACAGCTACGGTGGATGGAAATAGTATCATTTTCTTGTTAAAACATTAATAATAACTAGAATCCGGGTTATTTCAAGAACATTTTGTGGTTTCTTAGCCCTCGGAAGAACTGTAAATAATAAGTCACAATCTTCCTGCGGCCGTGCGCGATACTCGCAAGAAAAACTTTGTAGACCCACTAGGAAATAAGATGTTTTATTTTAGTTTGTTTTTAGAATCGAAGCTAAATTCCCAGGTAAAGGTTTAGAAGTTCTACCAGTCTTTTTTTAGTTACAACAATTTGGACGACTTAAGTTAGAAAATCAATTGCTAACATAAATAAAAGAGTACAGGATAATGTGAACGAAAACTAAGTATGTTATGCGCACACGCTGCCTTATACGTAATACTTCTGACCGGTATGGTAACCTCAGGGTCGAGTATCATGCGCTGATGCGCCGTTTCTTCGAGGCGTGTCGGCCAATGCCAATGTCAACAACTGAAGTTAAATTAAATCAGTCCAGAACGCATGCTACGGGCCGGTGGACTAAGGCTCGGTCTATACGCTGACGGAATCCGTAAGAATCCGTTCAAAAACGACCTTATTGCTTAGCGATGGATTGATCCGCGTTAACCCGGTCTGGTTTCCGGCTGGGTATAGACCGAACCTTAAGCAGTAGAAATGTGGCCAAAAGAGGGACTGAGCACAGTGAGCAGACCATCAGCCCGCTGTTTTGAAATGTCAAGTGTCTGGGATAAATGGGATAAGAATGGCACGGGACAATGCAGTTTGGTCATCAAAGGCGGGCGTTAGGACACTGGGCAAACTATCAGCCCACTGGTTACGACAGCAACGATTACTGTGTGCGAATCATCATCATCTCAACCTATTTCAGTCCTGTTTAGTAACCTCTTTTTTAAAAACCCTAACTAAAGAGTTCCAAAAAAATCTTGTTTTTATCCAGTCACTGCCAGCTAACTTTCAATATTCGTCGACCATTGATCTGAGGTGGTATTCGTCCTTACTACGTTTGCCGAGACGTGATCTGCATTCGAGAACCCGTTTACTCGTATGATGCGAATGCTTGGGACAAATAGGGGAAATGGCACAGGATCGTGAGTGGCGCAGTAAAACTAGCGGAGGCCTAAAACCAGTAGTGGGCACTGAACAAGATGATCACAAGATCAAAAAGGAGAAGGGCGGAGTTGGTGGCGGATGATACAAACATCAACAGTGATTTACATCTTTACCGAGCAGAGTGGCGTTTGTAGGAAAACAATCTACTAGCGGGTACTTATGCGATGGCAGAGTCCTTAAAAGTATGCATCGCGCCTTGTATGAACCAGTAGGCGCAAGAGAACCGGTTATACATTTAAAGGCAGGCGGTCAAGCTGTGAATCTACCTAGTGGTTGCAACATCAAGGATTGTCACACTACCATACATTGAGCTAAAATTAAAACTTTAAGCTAGCATGCGCAACACGATAAAATTTTTGACGTAAATATGTCGTTTTGTCTTCGACGATAACAAAGAAAAAACCAAAATATCATGGCAATTCCGTGTTATAACGTAAAAATAAGTAGCTACGAAGAACGGGAGACTGTGAAAATATTAAGATAACGGCTTCGAGACGTCTGTGATCCGTTAGGTTAGGGAAAACGACAAAATTATCATCGATGACATAATCTGTCTTGTCTGTCGATAAAATAACCGATGCGCGCATGCTAGCCCTGCAGGGCAAGTCAGTTTTAAAGTGATCGATAAGACTTACTCTGTTCTTCGGGTTCTGTCCTTGGCAGTTAAATCGATTGGGAAATTAAATCATACTCTACTGCACTGATTGGTTGAATTATTAAATAGTGATTAGACGGAATGTTATCGTTTTTATTAAAATATACGCCTTTTTTTAATTGAATACAATAATTATTAGCAGTAGGTATGTGGATGATAGGTTGGAAACTATTGTTTCGAGATTTCTACGATATGTATCATCTTATTTTTGAGTCTTAGATACTCCACCAGGATTGTTGCCTGTGATCATGATGCAATAAATAATCAATTCTCAATATAAGTAAGGCTAGAAAAGTACATAGCAATGTCGTGTAAAACCAAGAAGAAAAGTCCCGGAAAGCCTCTTTAATACTTTGCCTCCAGAAAAATACATTTCATTTAGCCGCGCCGACCACGGTCGGCGCCACGATACAATAGGGATATACACAGCAGGTCCACCCCACACTTGGCACAGAATCACCCATTCATAAACACCGCGTATCGCCTTAAGGCCTTAACACGCTTGAATGACCTTGACGCGTCGAGCCCATACAATTTCGCGCGTACGGATGTCCTCTAAAAATCGGATAAACATGTTTTTTATGAAATTAATGCCTTTAACGAGAATTTTCAAATAAAACTCTCAATTCAAAACATGTATATTTCCAAAATTTTGTTTTGTGTGAAAACAGTAATGAAATAGCTTGTGCCGTTAAAGAGAACATTTGCAATTTATGAAAAAATAGACACTTTTTTGGGCATGTTTTAATCCATGGGACTTATCGGAAAATCAAAATTATTCAATTCAAAATGTTTATTAAATCCTCTTCTAGCATATCGTATTTGAAATTTCAGATTCAAGTAACAGGTATTCTGACAATTAGATTTTCATATTTGAGATTTTAGGCACTTGGGTGGTGTTAAGGCCTTAAGTAAATCTCATAGGAACTTACTAAAGCCTGGCTACGATCGCGATGTTTATGTGCGTCATTTTACGGGCTTATTGAATCGAAAGAGCGCTGTAGTATGTGACACTTCAAAGCCTGCTGCAAATTGCTAACAGAGGCGAAGTGCTAGCATTAATATACTCTCCTCTTATACCGCCATAAGAAAATGATGAAAGTTTCACGGAGGTCAAAGCGTAAGGGGGCATTGCCACTCGTACAACTGGCGGCTCAGGGAGCAAGATACGCAAAAGACCATTACGATAAAGTGATTGGCTAGTCACACGATGCGCCTGCACCGCCCGCGGGCCGCGATTGGTTGTTAGCCCAACGCACACGCATCTACGATACGATAATCGTCTCATAAGATGCGCAGTGATCGCCACGTTTTGTGCGAGTGCTCAAGATCATTGCGGGGATTTTACTAAGTTAAGCACATTGTCATCCTCACGCCAGTGTGCAAAGCATGGTAAGCATGGCAAGTACCTCCGCAAAAACGAGAGTAAGTCTGCTGTGTTTGCCTTTATTGTGGCGACAATCCCTAATCCACAAAGGTCAGAGTTTAGCCAAACAAAACTGATGATAGTACAGATTTGAGGACTGGAATATTTTTATAATAACAATTTCCTCGATAAACAATAATGACGTAATCAACTTGATAAGCCGGATTAAAGTTTAAGAACCAAAATAGTTATGTAGAATATTTTAATTACAATTTAAAAAAAAAATATATTTTATTTATTTTAAAATATATTTGGGTCAATCAACTTTTATTTGTCCTGTGAGTACTATGTTTTGTCCCTGACCAATAATCGCAGTTCTAAAGAAAATTAAGTGGTTTTTTGGCATATGTCGCATTTATCTTATTATTAAGCAAACATACGAGTAAATTATTTTAAATAAATCACTATTAAACTGGAATTTTAATGGTTGTCCAGGTGACAAAATATCTGGATGTAGCGTTTTTTTATTTGTCCCCCAGTAGCTGTTTACAATGAAACATTACTCTATACAAAAAAATATTATATGGCAATTAATTACGCTTGTACATAATTATTCATTACAATGTTCACTAAGATGCTAGCATATAGATTTTTGTTTGTTTCATAATTTTACCGCATTTTTTGCATGTTCGTTTTGGTCCCTATTATATTTTATTATTCCGACTTCCACCGGACAACGGTAAAAAAGTTCCGAAACCGAAACATAGATGGAGTGATCAGTGCCTTGACAATAAGTCAGTCGATTTGGTGACAACACTCATCCAACCGCCATTTTGATTTCATCATTGACGCGGTGTCAGTCGGTCGCGCGCGTTTTGAAAAAGTGCGTGGCTTTTTGTGTGTCTACCGGACAACCAGCACAAAAACGTAAGTATTTGATATATCATAGTAAATAAAAGTGAAATATATTCTATTTTATCTATATTTTTCACTGTGCGTAAGACCTAATTCAAAATATCATTATTTATTATCAGAAAGCGCAAAGACTGATAAATGTCACTCGGACAACCAGTCACTTGGACAACCAAAATCGTTGTCCGTGGGACATTTTGGTTGCCCATAGGACAATTAATGATAGAATCAGCATAGAGCAATACTTTTCCTTTCAATAATTAGTTTGTAAGTTCATTAGTAAGAGTTGTCACGTTTATAGGTCTGTTCATTATTTAGCCATTTATTGTAATGTTGATTCTTTCGTAAAAAATTATAATAAAACCAAAAATTATTGTCATACAGTTGTTTTTTTAACATAAAAATAACAAATACAGGCGATTTCAATCCTAGTATCTCCTTTGAACTCCCGAGTATGTCCTATGGACGACCGTATATGCCCACTGGACAACCATTTTGTCCCTGTCTCCTAAAGACACATTATCGTCAATTTTACTTAAAAAAAACAGTGGGGTTTACAAAATTTTGAAATATGAATGTAACAATTAAAAGTGAAACAAAGAGTTTTAAATATCACGTATTAATTATTATTTTACAAGTTAAATGAAGAGTTCGTTACATTTAAAGTTTGTCGTTGTCCAGGAGACAATATAATTGGAAATAACTTATCAATTAAAAGTCACGTCTTTTATTTATGGAAGACAAATTGAAATCCATCCTATATTAAGTGAGAATAAAGTGACGATTCACAATTTGACTGAATTTCAAATGGTTCAGAAGTCTATTTAGTTAGTTGTCCAAGGGACTATCTTAACTAAAGTCATGTGGATTTCGGAGTCAAATTTACTATTTTATTTAAATAAATCGTTCTGCTCTATGTGAATTCTTAAAATATAAATAATTATCTAAAGAAAAAGTGTTAAAATATAAAAAAAATCGAATAAAATTAAAAAAATAAAATTTATCATTGATGTACACTTAAAAGTTGATTGACCCATTTATTTTAATTACAATTTTAATTAAATTGTATTTCATAACTTTTAACCAAAAAAATTGTAAAATATAATACTTATTTACTTAAATTTTAATCATATTTTTAATTAATGTTTTTAAAACCTACAAAAACTAGTTTTACAATTGTGTCATTTCTTTCAGTGATACTACATTAACTAATTACTACAAGTCTACAAGTACAGAGATACCACCATAAAAATGATTACTTTAAAAAATAAAATATTGATCTTACTGACCCTTTTTTGTGGGTTCATTCATTTGACCAACTTCCTGAAATAAATTAAAAAGTTGTAAAGTTTGAATTACTTTATAAATATAGGTAATTGTATAATTTTAATTAGGAATCAAGTCTTTTACAAATTAATACTGTAAAGTAATAAGGTGGGTAGTAGTATACAATAGATGTTGATGTTGGTAGTCTAGCCAAAGTAGCTTTTAAGATATGAGACTAACTAATATGCCTACATTTAATAGCGAATTTGCAATCATAATATTATATATGAAATAAAATTATTTGCCTAGAAACATGGTACAGAGGTACATAAAAAATTTTAATGCCAACATGTTTAATCTGGGTAAGACATGCAAAATTTTGAAAAAAACTATGCTTACATCTAAATATAGGGTAGTAATTGATCATGTAAAAAAAGAGCATTAATTTAAATAGCTAAGATTTGGAGATCATTTGAACTACTACATTTGGTTGTAATTTACTACATTTAGTCGTCAAATCGATGGACCGACGACCTTAGGAAGATGGCGGGCAGTGGATGGATGAAAAAAGTGGTAGATCGTGCTTTTTGGCGCTCTTTGGGGGAGGCTTACATCCAGCAGTGGTCTGCAATAGGCTGAGATGGTGATAATGATGAGTTGTCTAATACAGTTTTAAATAAAATCATCACTAAAACAGCTAGAAGCATTGTAATTTTAGACTTTGTTCAGTTCATAACTTTAATATTCTAGTATAGGTACTTTTTTGGTAAATGCCTAGTTTTTCAGTGTTTTTTGTAGTCATTATTTTATTCCGCATAATATTACAAGTAACAACATTATTTTGTTACACAAACATCCAACCAAGGTCATAGACAAAAACTAAAAGTTATGCCATAATAAATGTTAGTTTGTACAGCAAAATGTAAACAACAAACAATAATTCAGCCGTTCCTTATGCCTAATCATTAAAACTTTTCTTTCCCAAGGCTTATTATTCTACTGCCACTCAGATGGCAAGAAAATAGTTTTGCTTATTACTTTTGGACATACCTACATTATAATGAAATATACTTTCATACTGACTTAGAGATTTTAAAGCTCGATCTATAAGCAACCGGAAAATGTTTCAGGTAAGTCATTCAATCCATCGCTCGGAAGTAATAAGGTCGTTTTTTGAACGGGTTCTACAAAAATCCCGGGCGAAATTTTAAGCGGTTGTTAAAGACCAAGCATAAGTTTAATATTGAACTTAAGAATCATGAATTGTTTTCACCTTCTTTATTTAAGGCAGAGCCCAGTGAAATGAAATGAAATGAAATTCTTTATTCTGTATACTCTGTATATAGGCCCTCTTCCGGGCACTTATACACGTCCCAACATATAACTATAACAGTGTTTTACTGTGGGCTTAACTATTACATAATTTCTTAGATTTTCTCACCCCCTAGCTTTTACTCCACATGCTACTTAAGGTAACAGAGGTCAAGGGCTAGGCCTCAATAAATTATGTGCTGATTACAATCAGCCACGGCAAAGGCTCTGTGCCCTTGACACTGTCTCCGATTCGGAAAACACTTCGTAGCTATTGTACCTAATTATGAAATAATATCAATAATCATAATATTCATAATTTATTTATAGTAACTATTTAAATGAAACTACATTTACGGATTATTTCGCGAAAGATTAACATTTTATTTAACCTGACGTTTCGTGATTTAAATGATTTAAATGTATTGTGTTCGCGTAAATAAAAGATAACAGTTATAGTAATTAGTTTAATATTTAGGTTATTAAATTTGAAACCCCATAAAACAAATGCAAACTTAAATACAGCGACAAAAAAAATATTCTTTCAATAGACACCATGTTATAAATAAAGGAGCAGATAACAAAATGTATGTACTTACCTAGTTTATTAGTGTAGTAGTACGGACCCATAATATGTATTGGTTTACATTTATAGCCAGATATGGTTTTTTTTAAATTAAATATTAAAATATTATATCTGGGAAATACTTATGACACACCAAGTGACCTTAGTTCAAGATAATAAAATAAATGAATATGTGAATAATAAGTTTGTTTTGACATTGGGCAGGCTACGGCAAATATAATAATGGTGTAGCTGCCGACCAGAAAATTACATTACTCTATTTACACGAAGATGAAGAGCAGTTATTTGATAGAAAGTAGGGTCTGCTTTTAATGTTGAAAAAGGATATTTGTAAGAAAGTGAGCCGTCTTAAGGCTCGGACTATAACCAGCTGGAATCTGTTAGTATCTGCAAGAATCCGTTCAAAAAACAATCTTATTGCTTAAGTGAAGGATTAAAACCAGGCTTACCAGGACCGGTTTCCGGCTGGTTATAGCCCAGCCTTATGTGTTCTGTCAGGAATTTAGTGCTTCAGAAGTTGATTGATTTTTTTAATGTATGAAGGTCAGCTATAATAAGGCAACACTGTAGAATATATAAAATCAATGTTTCTGTGCTATAGAATGTGTATGTCTTGTTAGCCGTCCATAAATAGTAGGTCTAAAGTTGATAGCTAAAGACTAGCACAATTTAGTTACATTCATTTTCATCATCAAAGCAATAACTCTTTGGATAGGTCACACTAACATACAATATGACAGTGGTTCAATACCACTACACCCTAATTGGTTCTATGTAGTAGTTGGAGTGTTTCCCGTTATTATTTTGATAGCTATGAGAAGTTATTATAGTTGAAAGATCCTGGCTAGTATTAAGTCTGGTAGGTTTAAAGGATACTCACGCTGGTTCATCTTGAGAACCATGGCCCGGTAGAACCTTGAAAACGGCGCCATCACGTTGTGATTGTGAAAGAAACGGGAACAATACTCCACACACTCCATTGCCGCTACACACATTTTAATTCAGTTCACAAAGCACAAGTCTAGGCCTCCTTGCTCTTATCGGACTCGGGATATTATGAACATAATAAAACACTAGATTTGACACACATTATCACCGCACAAGTTTTGCTAATTTACTATCGATAATCCACAAGTAAACACACATCCTCTGAAATTGAAGCACTCGACATTTTGCTATATTTCGTGTACACGGATTCAATCAAACGTTTTGTTACTGTGTTTGCATCGAAATTCAGGCTAAATAAAATAATTTTGTAAGTGTTTTGAGGTGTCTTTACATGTTGACATCACAAACAACCGCTATGCGAGCTCCACGATCGATTCTTTCTCGTCCGTCCGCCCACGGCCCACACAACAAAACCATGCTAGTGATGTTTGTAATACCATGTGTCAAATAACTCGATATCCGAGCCGAGCCGATGCTTAACAACAGTAAATTTTCAACTACGTTTCGTTTTGCTTAAGAGTGAAACAAAGAAAAGCAATCATGTACCAGCAATTAGCGGTGTGGGTGACGGTGATTGCGTGTTCTACAATATTTCCGTTCCTTAGGCATTTTTTCTAGTTCAGAAATCAGAAACTATATTAATTAATAAATATGGATGTAAAACGTGTGTTTATTACAATAAAGCTATCGTATTTACAAAGAATAGGTACTCGGACTATTACGAACATTTAAAAAATATCCAAATGAGTTTACATTTTTATGGGCATAGCAAAAAAAATATGTTTATAAAAAAATAAAAGCAAATGAAAGAAGGGTTGCTTTATATAGGGTCAACTCACGACATATGAGAATTAAGGAGACATAATATGAAATGAACTATTACTCCACCTACTCTACGGATAGCACTATATATAATATACTAAGAAATTATTAAAGAAAACTTGTTAATTATCTTGGGAGTGGGAAGCCCTGAAGACCTGTAATACGGGTTTCTAAGGAAACCTATCTCAGGCTCCAGTCTCTCACAAACAAGGTAACACTGCTACATTGTACCTTTTTAAATGGTCACTGTAAATATGTGAGAGAGAAATAAATAATATTTTTATTATTATTATTACTGTGGCCTACCAGAATGTTAACGAAGAAATGTTTTTTTGTTTATCGTTCGATAAGTCGATTAAAATTTTATCGCACCTGAACCTCCCTAATAATAATATTTCATTGGCGCTGCGCCACGGCGATTTTGGGAACTATTGTGACGTTTAGATGACATAAAATAGTTGCCAGTAAAGAAACGGTTCCATTTCACCACAAAGTTGTATTAAAATAAACTTATCGTTTAACTTTGTTTTAAACACTAACTAACTGCACTAGTTTTTTTTTTTTAGAGAGATGGACACTAAACAAAGTAAGTTATTAAAAAACACAATATTTTACAGAAATTATTATAATTTACTGGAGGAGATGCGCTGAATATTCGTTTGGTATTCGATAGTCGGCATCTTTTTCACTATTGTATTCGGCTGAATTATTCGGTTTTGGTGCCGAATATATTAAGTGGTTCGAGTATCTCTATTTTTTTATCTACACGCCCCGGTATATAACTAAAATACCAAACTTATTATGTAAGATTAATATTATTTTTAAGTCAAAGAAATCCTATGAATTAGTGTAAATAATAAATTGTGTTGAATAAAGATAATAAAATAAAACAATTAATCTTCCAGGCAACAAAAAGTTATGCTTCAATAATTGCAATAATCTGTTAAAGCCTTTGTTTTCCAGAATTGAAAAAGACTGATTGTCAGTCGTGTGATCATTTCAGCGCTGATGCATTGACTTATATATTACTGATGACTTTTCTTTGCTCAAGAATCTGTTGCATAAATTTTTAATAAAAGCCTCGTTTAGAGTTTTAGGCTTATCTTGCGAATGTGACCGGTCTATAATGGATCTTGCACTCGAAGTTGTAGGTACCAAAAGTGTCTAAGCTATGTTCAGAAGCACTTACAGAAGAAGACGTCGTTTTTAGGCAGCTCTTCCTTATGCTTCAATTTCAAATGATTAAATTTTGTCATTTAGACCACTCGTCAAAGCCCTGCGCCCTGATCCACCGCGAGAAATAAGTAACTCAACAACTAGGTACACAAAGTGCACCTGATCTTTTGTTTTGTCATCACCCATTTCGTCAAAAAAGTCCCAAGCACGTTATGTTTTACGCTCACTCTAATGCAAACACATTATAGTTAATAATAATATTATCATGAATATTTTTGTAATAATAAGCATCTTTGTTTTTATTTGTAACGTAATCGTGCCATGTTTTGAAGCAAAGTGATTGCGCGGTGCGTGGTGTAAACCGAATAAATCGGCCGAATATCCGGTTCGGTAAAGGTTAAACCGAATAGTATTCGGTTATTCGGTGAAACCACTATTCGAGAGAGTGATGCACTCTCAAAAATTTTCTTAGGCGGTCTTATCGTTAATAGCGAACTCATCCTGACCACCTTCAGGTCGAGGACAAACATAGAGATAGGGGAAGCTGGTGCAGAGTTTCTTAGGTATAATTTATTTGGGGCCCTGAAAGAGACGAAATTAAACTCAATTTAATTCAATAATTGTTACAATAGATATGTCGGCTGGACAGGATTTAGACCCGAATCTTCAGACATTGTGGGCAGAATAGGGTATCGTGCAATGAGACAGAGTTTAACACTTGAATCACTTTATTTTAATACTAGGTAGGTACTTAACAAAACTGACTATTTTGATTAATTAAATAGGCACTAAGCGAAACGAGGGGCAGTTCCGTGACGACCACTTCACTCTTTGACGACTCGATCCAAAGTGAGCTGGGGCGAGCTCGACAATAACGTCACGACTCTGTCGAAGCGCGGGAAACCGTAGTTGCGCGGAGGGCGCCGCTAGGTGGCGCGCTTGTGTTTCGATTAGTGTCCGTACTCATGACCGGCTACGACACGGCCATCCTGCGTGACACACGTCCTCGTGTGTTAATCTGCAATAGAAAAAGAACAGCACAGTTTCCGTTCGGCCATTCCTACTAAACCCAACAACTTTTGTCTACTTTCAGAAATAAAAGCATAGTCTAATTTCAAATTGTTTACTTTACTAACACCAATTAATTACCATTACTATGAACTAACACTTTAACAAAAAAACATTTTCATTACTCTCTCTGATAGATAATAATCAAACAGACTCTATAGTTATCACAATCTATCTACATTCTAGCTACAAATCTAGCCACTAGCTTTTAATAAAACTACAGCTCTGCACAAATAACACCGAAGATCACTGAGACCATGTACCTTAGAGCTTTAGATCTTACACAAAACAAACTCATTAAAATCAGTCTAAACAAAATAATCAAGCACCAGGTATCACATTCGCGGCCCTAAAGCTATCTACATAGCTCCAGCAAACACATTTGCTACACGCTCTCCCCACGGGAAGCCCGAGTCAACCTCTGACTCTATGATCTTCGCTACAAGGCAAGATCCGACCATACTACCCAGAACTACCGCCTACCGCCTACCCACGGACTACTCAAAGGCAGACACCGATTTCTCTTAGGCTACGGCTACGGCATTCTGGTACAGTCTCCGGCCTAACGAATCGAGAACCTGTGCATAACTAACTGAAAGCTACTTCGTCATCATCTAAGTCTTCTTCATCTACAATCTCAATAGGTACTTGGCCCTCAGGCATCTTTCTGACACGGTCATGTGCGTACTTATATGTGCGCTTGTTAACCAACGACCTTAAAACATAGCGGTCTCCATTTAAGATTTCTACAATTTGAAACGGACCTCTAAATTTAGCCTCTAATTTCGTTTGATTGCGTTCTTCATTTTCAATCAGAACGAATTCGCCAACTGAAAACTTACTCACGCCTGCCTTATTGCTATCAAAACGTGCCTTGTCGTAACTGGCGGATTTTTCTATGCGTTCTGATGCTGACTGTCTAATTTCACCGAGATCTATGACGTCATCGCTATCGTTAGCCATCAAATCCAAAGGACGCGCTACTTTTCCTATCAAAAGCTCTAATGGGCTTGCTTTTGTCACACGATTGACTGTACAGTTTAGAGCAAGTTGTACGTCACCTAGGGAATCTTGCCACGACTTATCACTGTCACACTCTACCGCGGTTAACATCGATTTTAACACGCTCATTATCCGCTCCACTTGGCCATTCGCACGGCTTGATCCAGTGGCAATAAGATGAAGATGAATGTTTTTACTATCACAAAAGTCACGGAACTCTTTGCTCGCAAAACAACGACCTTGGTCCGCGATTATACGAACGGGAGCACCAAATAAAGCTTCACTATCTTTTACTGCCTTAATGCTGCTCTTGGTATCTATGTTCTTAGTGTGAAAGAGTAAAACATACTTTGTAAATGCGTCAATCATTACGAAAACATACTCCTTCTTATCACTCTTTCCGCTTAACTTTCCAGTGGCGTCAATGTGCACAGTGTGCCATGGAATGATAGTTTTAGGTATAGGGTGAAGTTCGGCCTGTACCTTACCTGAATGGGATTTTGCTATTTTGCACGTAACACAGCTGTCAACGAACTTTCTTACATACCGACTCATACCTTCGAACCAATAATGATTGTACAGCTTCTCCAATGTTTTCTCCCATCCTAGGTGCATGAGGGACTCGTGAATGTTGTTTATGACCGACCAGCGCATAGCACGCGGGATGATAGGCAAACATCTCGTCCGCCCGTTCCGCTGTACCTTACGATGAAGTAAGCCTGATTTTACCTCATAGGTGTTGACTACGTCGTCACTGAGCTGTCCTTGGTCAAGATTAGAAATTAGTTTCTTAATTTCGTCATCTCGCTGCTGCTCTGCAAGAAGCCAATTAGGGGATAATTCAGCTACATTCACCCGTTTCTGCTCTACTTTGTGAATTACCTGTTTTGTGCTGGCAGATGGTAGCAAGTTCCGGGAGAAAAAGTCAACATGAGCCATTTGCTTACCCACTCGATATTTCACATCAAAATCGAATGATTGCAAGTATACCCACCACCGGTGGACTCTTGGCGTTAAATCGATTTTGGTACGTGACAGCTTCAAGGAATTACAGTCGGTTACAACTGAAAACTTTCGATCCTGAAGGTACTGCCTGAAATGTCTTACTGCGTTGACAACGGCGAGTGTCTCCAGCTCATAGGAGTGGTACTTCGACTCTGCAGGTGTTGTGCGTTTACTGTAATAGGCAACTGGTCGCAACTTACCGTCTACAGATTGGAATAATATTGCTCCATAGCCCTCTGCGCTCGCGTCAGTATGAAGTTCAGCTGGATACTGTGGGTCAAAAATCATGAGCACTGGCTCATTGGTCAAGATTTCAATTACCTTCTGACGCACTTCCTCACATTTGGGGGTCCACTCGAATGGACACTTACCCGAGGTGAGTTTGTAGATCGGACCTAAGAGGCGAGAAAAGTTTGGTACAAACTGGCGAAAGTATGAAGCCAGACCTACGAATTGTCTCACCTGCGTTACAGATTGAGGTGCCGGCAAAGACGTAAGAGCTTCTACCTTGCGCTTATTTGGTTTGACCTTACCCGCTTCTACTTCATACCCCAAGAATTCGACTCGCGTCTTAAGGAAAGAGCACTTTCTAAGATTCAGCGAGAACCCAGCTTTTGTAAGTTTATCGAGTACAACCTGCAGTCTCTCTATTCCTTGCTCTACTGATTTTGATAAAATTAAAATATCGTCGACATAGACAACTACGTACTGATTAGCTAGGTCACCTAGGGCATTAATGATCGCGCGCTGAAAAACTGATATTGAGTTACGGAGACCGAAGGGCATAGTCAGAAACTCGTACTGTCCGTCGGGTGTGATGAAGGCAGTTCGCTCAATAGACTCCTCCTGGACAGGTATCAAATGGAAGCCACTTGCGCAATCAAGCTTTGTAAAGTAATTAGCACCATGTAGTCGTGATATCTGGTCAGAAATCAAAGGCAGTGGATAGCGATCTGGTACCGTGTTCATATTCAACTCCCTATAGTCTATACACATACGATCAGAGCCGTCATGTTTTTTTACTAAAAGGGCAGGGCTAGCGAATGGTGAATTACTAGGTCTGATTATATTCGCTTTCAATAATTCATCAACCCTATCGCGCATAATTTGACGTTCGCCAGGAGATAACCTATAAGGACGCCTTTGTACCGTACGACAAGAGTCTATCATCCTAATAACTAACTCGCCAGTATTAACGCGAGAAGTCGGGAAACCGTTAATAAAATAATCAGAGTAACCTTTTAAAATACCTACTAGCTCGTTTATTTTATCGGCTGAGATATCAGTGTCAATACTATCAAAATTATTCGTAGACGCGCACACATCCGGCGCGTTACACGTATTTACCATCTTTTCTCTTGTCAATGTGAATTCAGATGCAGTCATGCTTACGCAAAACCCGTTATTTAAAATCTCACGGCCTATTAAAATGTCACTACGTAAATAAGCATCCGGCAAGACGTGGAATAAAATTTCAGTTGCGAAACTATTAATTTCTACTTGACACAATATTTGCAAAGTACAGTTTACATTTTTCTTGCCAATGCCCACTAAAGAAATCAAATTGTTAATTCGTTTGCCTCTAAATTTACACGCAACACTCTCTTTAATCAACGAGCACTCAGCTCCAGAATCAAAGTCAAATTTAAAACACTCACCAAAATGATTCAATTCTCCGGATGGGGACTCGACCTCGCACAGGTCGACTCGTCTCTCCGCCGGGGCCGCAGCGCTGGGTCCGCCGGCTGTGCAGCGGATGGCAATGTGGCCCTGGGTACCGCACTTGTAGCAGACCACAGAGCTGCCACCGGGCTGCTGGCGTTGACCAGCGCTCGTTGCAGCTGGCGCAGTTGAAGGATTCTTCGCTTCGGTCTTCTTCGAACGACAATCCACTTGCTTGTGTCCTAGTTTGCCACACCCATGGCACTTGATTGGCGTTGAAAACTTCGGTCGTTTTTCGCTTGAGACGTCTGTCCGAACTTCCATCGGGATCTTGCGCTTCAGATAGGAGAAAGCTTGAAGTTCTTGTTGCAATTGTTGACGCGTAGTAAGCTCCGTTGTAAAAGCAAGTCGTTGCAGGCGAGTATCCATTTGTGCTAAATGAGCAACAACTGTCGACACTGCAATTTGTTCTATGCTTGCATTTTTCCATCGACTAAGTAACGACGTAACAAGACGACTAGCGTAGGCCGCATAGCTTTCACTTTCATTAGGTTTGTCGTTATTCAAATTAATGAGGGTAGCCGCAGATGTTTCTATACTAACGAATCTGGCCGTAAATAACTCTTTAAATTGAGCCCAATTCATACCTGGATAGGTTATCTGCGATAGCCACGTTGATGCTGAGCCCTTCAATGCCCTGCTGATCACTATGATGAGTTGACCGCCGTGTACTGCATTTTCGTCCAAACACAAGTCAGCCGTTGCGCACCATGATCGCGCATCCGAATCTTGCTTATCGGGGTTGAATTCCGGCAAAACCACGTTGTTATTTGCACTCGGGGTCTTCAATGCTTGTATCAGTTCGCGCATTTGCTGATTTTGCAATTCGAAAAGTAACCGCCATTGATTGTCATTTTCGTTGCGGGTGGCCTCAATTGCACGATTTGATCCCACTTCTGATGTCGGCTGGACAGGATTTAGACCCGAATCTTCAGACATTGTGGGCAGAATAGGGTATCGTGCAATGAGACAGAGTTTAACACTTGAATCACTTTATTTTAATACTAGGTAGGTACTTAACAAAACTGACTATTTTGATTAATTAAATAGGCACTAAGCGAAACGAGGGGCAGTTCCGTGACGACCACTTCACTCTTTGACGACTCGATCCAAAGTGAGCTGGGGCGAGCTCGACAATAACGTCACGACTCTGTCGAAGCGCGGGAAACCGTAGTTGCGCGGAGGGCGCCGCTAGGTGGCGCGCTTGTGTTTCGATTAGTGTCCGTACTCATGACCGGCTACGACATATATAATATCTAAAGTTCCACAAAAAGTAACATTGCGTGAAGACATATGAAATGATTAAAAGTATACTAAGATGAGACTCTAAGGTTGCTGAGCTGTTTAGAATAGAATCCAATAACGAGCTGAAATGAGCTGTTACAATAAATAAATAAATAAATATTGGACAACATCACATACATTGCTCTGATTCTAAGGTAAGTAGCTAAAGCACTTGTGTTATAGAAATCAGCAACAACGAGACCCTAGCCAATATAGTAAAGTTCGTTTTCTACATTGACCCCCGGTCGGGTCAATGTAGAAAACGATTCTTTCTATAAGTATCTATTTCTATATCTTTATCGAACCCTCTACCTCTTGCCTCTTGGCTACGGACGTCGTCAATACAATAAACAACTCATAGCTCAGCTACACCACAAATTACGTACAGCGGCGCGGCGCGCTAGACAGATAGTCCGCTCGGAACATACGCGTCATTTGTTAACGCACACATTGACATTGTGTTTACTGGCCATTTCGGACGATTCCAGCCAAAACTTCAGCGGGCTGTCACTCACAACACGACTGTTAACTAAGCATTGGTCATCGTTACGTGCAAAAAATGGACAAGCGTGTTTATTACTGCTGCAGTGTGTTTGGATGTGGGAGCACAACACAAAATAGTGTTTACACGTTCTTCAAATTTCCAAATAATATTGAAAGGTAAATAAAAATAGGTCTAGGTTTTCTTTTCTTAGTAGGTAAAGATACGTTTTGATAGCGATCAATCATTCATTTCATTACACATTCAGCAGAAATGGGCTTTAAAATTTTCCCTAACATATCGTCGCTAGTAGGTATAACACCAGTGTTTAAGGTAAACGTTGAATAAAAGAGAATAAACATAAGTATTAAATTATTCATCGAATATTTTTACAATGTCGTTGCTAGGATAAACACGTCAAATAGAAATATCAGTATTTAATAGTAGTAGGTATAGTTTAGCATCCCTAGGTAGTAAGCCCAATTTTGACAGTTGTTTTCGAGAACAGTGGAAGTGGCCCTTCTGTATTTTTTTCTATTTTGTGGCTACACTTATCTCAAATCAGCAACTCAGATTTCGGAAAACCGACACGTTTGTATGGGGTGCGGGGCTGAGCTGTGCTAAACGGTTCGGAACGGGGTGGTGTGTAAAAAGCTTATTGTAGGTGTGGCAAACCATACTCCTGTATAACGTTGTTTTTAGGGTTCCGTACCCAAAGGGTAAAACGGGACCCTATTACTAAGACTTTGCTGTCCGTCTGTCTGTCTGTTTATCCGTCTGTCCGTCTGTTACCGGGCAGTATCTCATGAACCGTGATAGTTAGATAGTTGAAATTTTCACAGAACAATGTATTTCTGTTGCCGCTATAACAACAAATACTAAAAACCAGAATAAAATAAATTCCCATTTCCCAAAAACTGCCTGTTAAAAATAACGATGTTTTGCCTATGCCTCATTGACATGTGAAGGATTATAAAATAGGAAGCTATGGAAGTAAAGCGAGTTGGCTAAATTTTTAGATAAAGACTACTAAGCTTTAAACAGAATATTTAAGAATCAAGAATAACAAATCAAACATGTATATATGTCAAGGTACCGTGTTTCTTGTAAATTAATGAATTTGAATAAATAAGCGTTTAATCGAATCGTATTCGTGCTGTAATGATAAGATACCCCTTGGAAATTGGAATTATCTAACGTAAAAAAGAGACCCCTATACATCTCGTAGAATTCTCTAGCACTGATTAAGCTACTAATTTAAAATACTAATTAGGTACTTTGTGTTAAATCGCTGTCGCGGAAACACTGCAATAACGTGAGCTAAGAAGTAGGAGATTAAAGTATTGTTAACCGACTTCAAAAAAAAGGAGGAGGTTCTCAATTCGTCTGAATGTTGTTTTTTTTTGTATGTTTGTTGCACGATTACGCCGTCAATTATGGACCGATTTCAAAATTTATTTTTTAGTTTGAAAGTGTATACTCCCGAGGTGGTCCCATTTACACCAAGTCAGATTCTGATGATGGGATCCCTGGGAAATCGAGGGCAACCCTCAATTTTTATAGGCACCCATAATGTTTTGCATATATTTTCTGACTCAATGCTGATTTTTGGGTCTGGTAATCATCATGTCATGTTGCTGACCTGATGAAGGAAGCCACAGAACTCCTTAACGGATAGGAGTTAGAAGATAATACTGCAATTTGTCACGAATGCGAATGAACACATTTTAACTCTCGATAGCTGGCACCGACTCCAAATAGAACTGATTAGGTATGTTTTAGTCAAAATTATTTTTCACTTTTTAGTTTCATTTTGAAGTCGGTTTTTAGTTTTTTATTAAACTTATTTTTTTGCTATTATAGTAGAGCCTCGTTAATCCGGAGGAGCAAAAACAAGATTATCGATTATCGATTATTATTATTTCTCCATAGGCCGAAAACCTCTCGCCTCTTGGGCGGTAATGACCGGCAGATGCACATTTGGCCGGGTTCAGGGCAAAAGAGAGAGAAATCGGCGGACGATGCGTGCGGTATCAAGCACCACCGCTTTCTGCATCTTTGCTGGAAGCGAGCCGCCGATGAATCCCAGCCTTTTCAGGTGTGAACCTAATGTGGCTGGGATTAACCCGTTTGCCGATATAACAATTGGTATGATTTCAGTGGACGCCACTTCCCACATTTCGGTAACCTCGTGTACTAGGTCCAAGTACTTGCGTTGCTTTTCGGTCTCGGCCTTCACAAGGTTCTCGTCATGAGGGATAGTGACGTCCACTAAAAACACCTTCGATTGCGCCCGGTCCATCAGCACTATATCAGGCTTATTCGCAAGAATAGTCCTGTCAGTGATGATGGGCCGGTCCCAGTAGAGCCGGATACTGTCACTTTCGAGTACTGGCTCCGGCGAGTACTTATAATAGGGTAGTCTCTGGCTCACGAGACCGTACTTCAGGGCGAGCTCTTGGTGGAGAATTTTGGCTGCTTGGTTATGCCTGTGCAGATACTCAGTGTTAGCAAGAGCCGAACAACCCGAAACCACATGACGGAGTGATTCTCCAGGATGGCGACAGGCCCGACAAATGTCCACTGTGCCATCCTTTATGATGTACTTTCGGTAATTTTTCGTCCTGATAACCTGGTCTTGTATCGCACAAGCAAACCCCTCGGTTTCCCCAAAGAGGTCTCCAAAGCGCAGCCAATGCACGGAAGCTTTTCGGTCCACGTGGGGCTCGTGTTTATTATTATTATTATTATTATTATTATTATTTACGGATTATCGAGGCGTCCGGATTATAGTATGCCATATTTAATGGTAATAAAACACATGTTGAACCTTAGTTTTTTTACGCCTCGCCTAAAGTTGACCTCCTTATACCAAACTCGGAAGCAATGATAGGGTAGCTGTCACCTTGGTCTAAGTATCATTTCTATCATCCGCAATTTGTCTTTTAATGTTAATGTTGAATGTTTACGTGGCGGGGCCACGCCATGATGCGCCACGCGCGCTAAATTGACAATGTAGACAAAAGGCGATGAACAAAAGACTGACGACGGGTTGGCTCATAGTAGCCTGTACCTAGTACCTACATCCACCTCCCCAGTGAACCCCATATCTTGGCCGGATTACAGCGATCATCGAACAAGCGGGAGTTTGGATTAACGAGGCCCTACCTGTACACGCTACGTAGGTATTACAACGTTAGATAAACAAGTAGCTATCTACTACCGCCGTTGAATCATCTAATTTGGTGTAATAAGAATCTGTCAAAACGATTGTATTTTTTTTAATGATTCACTTAAATTACCACTTGAATAAATTATGGTGAGAATGAAACCCAAGTCTGGCTCTACGATTCGTTTGATCCCATCCCATCCCATCCCAAAGTGCGAGTCGGACTCGCGCACGAAGGGTTCCGTACCATTTAAAAACGGCAAAAAATCACGTTTGTTGTATGGGAGCCCCCTTAAATAATTATTGTATTCTGTCTTTTAGTATTTGTTGTTATAGCGGCAACATAAATACATCATCTGTTAAAAGTTCAACTCTCTTACTATCACGGTTCATGAGATACAGCCTAGTGACAGATGGACAGACATACGGACGGACAGACAGACGGACAGCGGAGCCTCAGTAATAGAGTCCCGATTTACCCTTTGGGTACGGAACCCTAAAAACAAAATAAAACGTATTGTCATAAAATACATTCATTCCAGTCAACAAAATACCTATAGTTCGTCGATCGCTAGCATAGGTCGCGTAGCCAACACTGCCAAATCGCTTGGCTACAGTGATATTATTCCCGAATAAGTAGGTATTTAGGTACTATGGTAAGGTAAAATGAAATTAGGCAAACGGCTGGCAACACCGCCTCAGATTTAACATTTTCATTAGTTTGTTTGTTCATTCAGCGTTTTCAATCGAAATGAATTTATGTTATACAAGTTGAATCTGCGAACCTCGTACCGCCTCAGAATTAAATAATTTGTCTATTTCCTGTTTGACAGGTACGAACAGTTAGTATGGGATCATTTTTTCTCACGTTGGTTGGTTCAAACATTCCCTTGACTTCCACGAACATTTTAAGACCAAAATAAGCCAATTCAGTCCAGCCATTCTCGAGGTTTATCGAGAATAACGCACAGCAATTTATTTTGTTATATGTAGGTAGGATATACTTACTATCTATATAAGTTTTCTCCATTGATTGAGGTCGATGATTTTTTTCAAGTGTTATTTATCTTCAATTAAACCTTGCATGGAATTGCTAAAAACAAAAATTTACAATTTTTAAGCATTTCTGATCTTAACCAATAGTCAAATATTTGTAAAAGTAATTCTATAGGGAGTTGACGGTAGTATACTACTCATGCAGCTATACATATAGCTACAACATTGATCAGAATACGCTGGCTTTGACAGCGAGAAAAAAACACTTCAGGAATTTCATCTTGTCACGTGACGTCCTCGGTAGCTTAGTTAGTAAAGCACTCGCCCGGCATGCGATGGGACGTGGGTTCGAGTCCCACCTGAGGTCGATGATTTTTTTTCAAGTGTTATTTATCTTCAATTTCTCCATTCAGTCAAATAAGTACCTATTTGAAGGCGAAAGAATTTAACTCCAAGGAGATGTAAAAATCGAAATTCATGCTTCATACTTGGCTCTTCCGGCTTTATAAATCGATTTTATTAAATTTGCGAAGAATATACTGTAGATTGCTTAGACAGGATGCTTATAGTCTTAGGAAATAAACTTTAAATAAAAAAGTAAGTTGGTAAGTAAATAAGTAACTTAATTCCAGAGCTGTCTACGAAAGTGGCAACGTCTACCGCGCAGGTAGGTACTACCTATTTCGTACAAAGTCCTTAAACGTATCGTGCTTTTGGCAAACGCGCCTCCCAGTGGGCTCGAGCCGGGCTTGCGAGCGGCAGACTCGGTTGCCAAGTGCCACCAACTGCCAAGCTGCCAAGTGCGCCAGCCCGCCAGGACGGATGATTATTAGCTCGGAGCGGCCGGCGGCGGGACTAATGCTGTGATAGGGAATTTAGGCTGTTTAATAAAGAAAGATTAAACAGCTAAAAATTATAAAAAGAGACTATTCATAGGTAAGTTGCTCAAACGAAATAGTGAGCGGTGAAGCATGTTACGTATGTTTTTCATGTAAGGTACTCGAAAAAATGCTTAATCATAAATATTTTGATAATGATCATGCCTGTTAAATACGTACGTCCATTTGCCTATCATAGCCATGGCTTACGTACCTTTATCCAAGCCAACCCCACTCATTCATAAAGCAAATAATTAAATAGGTACCTACTTACTTAAGTAATTCATTAAATTTGCCGCCATCTCTGAGGTTCCGGGTTCGATCCCCAGTCGGGTCAATGTAGAAAACGAACTTTTCTATAGTGTTGTGTGTGGTACCGTCGTTGTTTCAGATTACTTTGAGTAGGTAGGTGTCACAAGTGCTTTATCTAATACTTACCTAAGGATCAGATCAATGTATGTCATGTTGTCTAATATTTTTTTACGCAAAAATATTAAAATACCCATCTTAAATGAGATAAGGCTCTAATTATTGTATATATATCTGTCGTAGCCGGTCATGAGTACGGACACTAATCGAAACACAAGCGCGCCACCTAGCGGCGCCCTCCGCGCAACTACGGTTTCCCGCGCTTCGACAGAGTCGTGACGTTATTGTCGAGCTCGCCCCAGCTCACTTTGGATCGAGTCGTCAAAGAGTGAAGTGGTCGTCACGGAACTGCCCCTCGTTTCGCTTAGTGCCTATTTAATTAATCAAAATAGTCAGTTTTGTTAAGTACCTACCTAGTAATAAAATAAAGTGATTCAAGTGTTAAACTCTGTCTCATTGCACGATACCCTATTCTGCCCACAATGTCTGAAAATTCGGGTCTAAATCCTGTCCAGCCGACATATATCAATCAATAGATAGACGAATCAAGAAATTAACAAATCGAATAAATTATTATTCAATCGTTCAATATCCAATCATCATTATCATCATCATCTTAGCCTATTGAAGTCCACTGCTGGACGTAGGCCTCCCCAAAGAATATCTAATAGCCAATATCCAATAAGTCTGCCTAACTAAAGCGCTATTTGGAACAGTACGCTTATGGGCGGCATATATGTATAACAATTAAATCATCTATTGTGTTTGGAATTCTGGCCACCTATTATGTCATAAATACAATAACATTGTTTTTAGGGTTCCGTACCCAAAGGGTAAAACGGGACCCTATTACTAAGGCTCTGCTGTCCGTCCGTCTGTCACCAGGCTGTACCACATGAGCCATGATAGTTAGACAGTTGAAATTTTCACAGATGATGTATTTCTGTTGCCGCTATAACAACAAATACTAAAAAACAGAATAAAATAAATATTTGAGAGGACTCCCATACAACAAACGTGATTATTTTGCCGTTTTTATTTTAATGTTACGGAACCCTTCGTGCGCGAGTCCAACTCGCACTTGGCCGGATTTTTAATGGTATTTGTAAATTAACACAGTAAGTCGTCTAAGGCTCTTGTGTGTTTAAATAGGTACAAAAGCATGTGGCGCACATCGATGAACCTGATTGACTCCCATACACGATCGCTCGCTCGCTCTGATTGCACCATTGTTGTATTAATTAATTGTTTTTTCATTTGGTTAGTAGGTATCCCTTCACAATCAGCGAGGCTTAGATATGTTAAATATATAAAGCTATATCAGTGTCTATAAAGACTACTTTCTTAAAATTCCAATTTGTAGTTGTCAAAACAGACAACTTAGACCACCTTTTTCAGAAATACACGTAGATATTGATTTTAACATTATACTAAGCCCCACGTTGGGCGCCAATCATAAAAACCATTTAACGATAGTTAACCTACTAAAACCCAACTGATAAGTTTACTCTTCTATTCCTGGTTTGGTCTTTTACTAGAGAAAAGAAACTTAGCGGTGAAAGAAAGAAACATATAGCCTCAAACTTTTGACAAAAAATTTAAAAGTTCAACCCATATCACAGTAGGTAGTAGAGTAACAGTCACGCCAAAATAGTTCGCTCTGACAGTCTGAAGTTGCTTCGTGCAGGTTTTTAGCCGGAAATATTATTTAACGATTAAGCGTAAAAAAAACTATGTAACAGTAAACAAGTAACATATTTACAAAAATCAAAATCATTTATTTCTGTAAATTGGCCATAAAAGACACTTTTACATTTCCCAATTTTTTTTTCCCTACCACTGCTTCGGGACTATTGTGGGCTAGTGCCGAGAAGAAGCAACAAATAAAACACTACATTATCCAACGTCAGATCGTTTTTTAAGATGTGTTTAAGCACAGCACATGCGTTGGCAGGCTGCCAGGAAGAAGTAATCCTCCGCAAGATCCCTCGAAGCGCTGTTATCTGGACGCCCTGTTCGCATACTGCAGGCTTCGTCTGTATTACAGTACGAGGTACCGATGTTGAGAATCTGGCTGGCTGGTTGGTATAAGAGACACGTGTGCGCGGAGCTAACAACCAATTATAAAAGCCGGCGGTGTAGGCGCGTCGTACTAAGTACTAGCACTACTAGCCAATCACGTAATGATAATGGTTTTCTGCCGTGTGGTGCCGGCACGTTAAAGGAATTGCACCACCCCTTCTCTTCCTATGGGTGTCGTAAGAGGCGACTACAGGAGAACCGCCATAAGAAGACGGGCAGCAGCGTCTCCTCTCCACCATTGGCCAAACTGCGATCGCCAACCCGCCTGCCAAGCGTGGCGATTATGGCAAAATCCTCCTTTTGTAGAGGCCTGTGTCCAGCAGTGGACTGATATAGGCTGGTGATGATGAAGATGATGAATAGTTTTCTGCGCATCTGTCACCCAGTGCTCAATTTTAGTACCGCATTGTATGTCCTGACCAAAGCCCCACGTTGGGCGCCAACCACAACACTCAAATGTGTCCGTTTAATTATCGCCCGCCGATATGTTACCCACTAATTAACGGCGATTGCCCTCGAACTCGGTTACGATTCGATTTGAATACGTTAATTTGTTTGAATTCTCCGCAGAGCACTCGACACGCGCCAACAATGAACTGGTTAATTAATGACATTCGCTTACCCAGTTCACTGCTGTCATTTAAGGTTTAATGGGTATAATAATTTTAATTAAAACCAGCTATTAAAAATCTGCTAAAACTTCGCGTGACTAGTCAGTTGTAATAATTGATATTATAATTATTCCTACATGTGTCTTCAATTTAAAACATTTGTATCTGTTGTTATTAATTAATATTGTTGTTGATATCAAAGGTATTTGAAAAGGTTTTATGCCAAATAATATATACATTCTTTGAAAAATATAATGTGTTTAATGAGAATCAGCACGGGTTTGGAAATAATCATTCTACTGTTTCGGCCGTATTCGAGTGCAATCTAGAAATACTTAATGCGCTAAATAAAAACCAGTGTGCAATAGCGTTGTTTATGGACATGACTAAGGCATATGATTGCGTTTCGCATGATATTTTAATGAAAAAACTAGGTTCATTAGGTATACGTGGTAGAGCAGAGGAGTGGCTCTCTTCCTACTTATCAAATAGGCAGCAGTTGGTTCAGCTAACACATTTAAATAATAGTACCAAAGAGCTAAAGCAAATTAAATCCTCAACACAAGCTGTGACAGGGTCTATACCTCAGGGCAGTGTGTTAGGGTGTTTATTATTTTAGCCTATATAAACGAACTACCTTCATTAGTCACCCATAAAATTGTTTTGTTTGCTGACGATGCCACACTTATAGTCACTTGTGAGCGTGATAATGTAAGTAATTTGCAACGCATTATTAGAGATTGCTTACACAAAATTGTATCACATCTAAAAGGAATAGGACTTACCCTCAACTATGGCAAAACGAAAATGATGCAGTTTAGACCACACCAGAGAACAGAGGTATTACTCTTAATATCTTACCAGGATCAAGTCATTGAGCAAGTCAACACATTCTCATTATTAGGAATCACGATGGATGCGACACTCTCGTGGAAACCACATGTGGAAATAGTAGTAAGTAAGCTTAGTAGCTTCTCGTATGCTCTGCGGGAACTCCGCAAAAATACAAGTACTGCGTGTGCGCTCACAGCGTATCACAGCCACGCTGCTGCCTGGATACGCTACGGAATAATATTCTGGGGCAACTCGACTGATGTATCTGCTGTATCTGTATTACAAAAGCGATGTCTCAGAATTATAACGTTCACAGCACCACGAGAGTCATTTAGATTGTTATTTGTAAAATACAAAGTACTTACAGTTACTTGCTGCATTTATATATATGAGTTGTGTCGTTTTATAAGAAAACACGGTAAGTATTTCAAACACTTTGATAACATTTCGAGCCGTTATGCCTCGCGCCGCGCAAATGATTACGTTCTACTCGCGGCCCGACTAGCACTGTATAAAAGTGGTCCGTACTATATGGCCGTCAAAGTTTACAATAATAGTACTATGACTTGAATGAATATTTTAGAGATAAATTTGAAATTATTATTCTTGAATTTTTTTTTGACATCTTTACCTTAGTAATTTCATAATATTAATAATTCTATATTGACTACATTTAATTTTTATTTTTGACATTTGCAATTGATATAATGACGAAATTGACATCTAGTAATCAATCAGCTTAATAGCATTTGACATAATGTATTGAAAATTGGAATAGAATGTAATTAAGAAAATGTTATAGCATGAATTATATAAGGAATCATGAATGGAATGATATTTAATTTGATTTCAATGTTTGACAATGTTCACGTATGCCTCATGGAGGTTGTAATGTAACTATTGACCACCTTAAATGCTAATGTATATTGTATATAATACTGCTGTGTGATTAAATGAATATGAATATTAGATATACTTATTGCTATTTATGTAGTTTACTGAGCACGCAGTAAATACGAACTGGGCCACCTAGGGCTCCAGCTGAAAATCAGCGCTGCAATTTTCTGCAGCACATGCTGAGCTGGTGCCTATAAGACACCACATCGATGCGGACCACAGTATGCAATCTTTTGTGTTTTTTCTTGTTGTTTAATGTTGTTATTTGTCTGCCTTTTCGTTTTTATGTTTTTTGTATTTTGTATGTATTCTACTTTTGTATTGTTGTGTGTGTCTAATAAAATATTTCTCTCTCTCTCTCTGTTGTTATGACAGGTAAATTAGGTTCAATGTAGAAAAAAATATTTTATTTATTTAAACTTTATTGAAAGAATAAAAATACATGTTGTCCACGCACGGGCATCGTACCACAGACGAGGGAATGTGAACGAGGAGCGGCGAACGGCGGCGAACGACAGTGGTCAACATTGGTCCTTGATTAATGTGAATTCTTCGGTAGCAGGTGGAGGAATAAAAGAGCGGACTGTATTTCAATTAAATATAATATTCAAGGCGACTACTAAATCACAAAGGCAGAGAACAGTGACCGCTCACTTTGGTGTAATGGAGAGGAGTAGTGAGTGTTCGGCCCAGCATCGGTGTTCGCTCGCGAACCGAAGTTGCTCGCCGTTGTTCGCCGCCGTTTACCGCTCCTCGTTCACATTCCCCGGTCTGTGGTACGATGCCCTCGCGTGGACACATGTAGACGTGGACTTAATGCCATGAGGCATTCTCTACTATTTGACCATAAGTATAATAGTAGGTAGCTTAATTTTATTTGATGGAGAGGTCAGCCGTTGACGCTTGACAAATAATGACTTTAAAGTCATTACCAGCTTTAAGAGTGGTAAAAAAACCCTTTCAGTTGATAAAACATTTTTAACTGTATTAATTATCCCTCTAATTTCCCCGGAATGCAGTTGCAATACCTTTGCGGTGTAGCGTATAAAGTGATATTATATAAAGTGATATATACCTATCCTATTGCCTTGGAGCCTGCATCAGTATTAGTAATGGACACACCTATTGTAATTAATTCTCTTTTTATTTTATTCAATCATCAAGAGGGACGCGGAATCAGCATTAGCTGTAACCGCGATGTGGCTCAGACACAATTTACTCACGCTTAATACTGTAAAAGCAAATTTTATGTGCTTTACTATCAATAGCAGAACCCAGCCACGTCCAGACTATAGTATTACCATACACAACTGTTGCAATACTAACAATGTCACCTGCTCTTGCCCCACTATAAATAGAGTACACTCCACCAAATATTTAGGAATTATGATTGATGAACGACTTTCCTGGCACTCTCAAATTGATTTAATTGTAAACCGAATAAGGAAGCTAATATACATTTTTAAAACTCTTAGATACTCTGCTAATAAAGAACTCCTAAACCAAATTTATATAGTCCTCGCTCAATCAATCATGATTTACTGCATTCCACTTTGGGGTGGCGCTTCTAAGGTGAAATTCTTGGAGGCAGAGCGTGCCCAAAGGATACTGTTAAAGGTTATGTATTTTAAAAAAGTCAGATTTTCAACCAATAGTCTTTACTCGTTAACCGACTTACTAACAGTACGACAGTTGTATATCCTTCACACAATCGCTGCCAAGCATAAGGCATTGCCAGTCGACACGAACATACTATCAAAAAGAAGATATGACAAGGTTGCTACAATAGGTAAATGCAGAACACATTTTGCTAGACATCAATATACTCATCAATCATCCCAACTGTATAATCGTATTAATAAAATTCTTAAAATTTATACAAAGACTAAATTCGAATGCAGAAAGCTTGTGACGGAATGGATAAAAACATTAAATTATGAAGAAACTGAAAACATACTTGTTTATGAGCAATAACAGAAACTTAAAAAAAAAAAAAATTGTTCCAATAAATAATTTAACTCACACACACACACACACACACACACACACACAACATAACCTATAACATTCCACAACATAACCTATAACATTCTCTCATAACACACATTACAATCACACCGAAAACTTATTGTTAGTGTTTCTAGTTCTAGTTACAAAATGTAAGATCACTCATTGTGTCATATTGATTACCTACTATATCTTGCTACAGGAGAGCGGTTTCTCCTGGCACAAGTGTAATTTTACTTAAAAGGAGAATCCAACCTCTAATTCAAAATAACCCGCTGTTTTTTATGAATAAAATATTTTCATTTTCATTTTCATTTTCATATTTCATTTATTAACAGTAAATGTATTTATTTATTAGAATAGTTTTTTACAAGAACTCAAAAATAAGGTACATGGTAGCAATCTCGTAAAAAACTATTCTAATGTTAGTGACCATGAAAGTTTTAAAACATATATTGTATTTATTTACTTTAATAAATGCAACGATTATTGAAGACCAGCGAGGTAACCATGAACTCTTAAAACAATCTTAAAGCTGTCAAATCTGTCAATTTTGGTGCGTCATTACATACAAAATTTGACAGATTTAATAATGTTTGATAGATTTGAGATTGTTTTAAGAGTTCGAGGTTACCGCCCTGTTTAGCGTAGTGGCGCTGAAATTCGTCTTGATCGCAATACGCCCCGGGTTGATTCCCAGTTCGAGTCAATTTTGAAATAGCTTGTTATTAATTGACTTGGGTCTGGGTATACCTACTGTAAAAGTCTTCATTATCTGAGGCCTTCTGTTTTTACAAGGACCTACTTATTATTTTGTGTCGTTTAATTTTGCATAAACGTGAAAGTTTAGCTTTATGACATTCTCACTTGAACAACTGAACGAAATCCGTTTTTCGCACATAATAAAATTAAAATTTAATTAAAACAAATAATTGTAAATTAAGAAAAAACTTATTCTTACATTCATCTACAGATAGCGCATTGGATTTTAAATTTGAACATTTACTGGGTTCCCGTAGGTTGATATTAATTACTTATTGGCTTTTGAAATCTATTTACGCATAGGTACAAAGACACGGGTAGAAAGAACTTATTTCAATATGTTAAAAATCCAAAATGGAAAAATATTACACCGAAAAGGCTATAATATATCGGGTGTAAAAAAAGGCTTAACGAAGGCGAATACTACATATTCTACGTCTACGTATTATTACGATATTTTTTTTCTTTTACACTATACTTGGGAAATGACGGGTTACCGAGTTTGATGACAGTCAAAGTTACAATTTTTTTTCAAAGATTTTTACAAATTTGACTTCTGTTTGATAATACTAAACTTATAATACAAAGAAACATGATCAGCTTACACACACAGGCATAGTCTGTGGCGTGCGCGCTATACATTGCGGGTTAGAAATAAGTTTTTTTTTTGATACCCAAAAATAAAAGTCATTTCCCAGCAGTTATTTTTTTTTTGCATTCTACTTGGTTTTATGTATAGAATTCGTGGTGTAAGGCTTCGTTAAGCCTCTTTTTACACCCTGTATGTCCACGAACTAACGAGCCGACCGCGCTTTATTTACACATACAGATACATGTCTAAAAAAATCTAACAAGATTGAACCTTAACACCAAGCAATAAATACAAACGTGAAAATATTTTTGGCTTTGATATGCGTTAGTTTTGAGAAGCGAAATGTAGGGAGACCCTTGTTAAGATTTAAGGACTGTGCAAAGCGAGAGATGATCACGTTTAAGATCGATTGTGATAAGTGGGAAAGCTATGCCAATGACCACGACGAATGGAAGAAACTACTTGCTGAGGGTTGCACATCACACGAGAATGCATGGTTTCTCTCGCCGACAAGCGATTGAGACGGCATAGATCTGAAAGTGATGCTGCAACTCCAGCCAACACACAGTTTATATGCCGAGTGTGCGACCGTATTTGTCGTTCGCGTATAGGGCTCTACAGCCATGATCGACATTGTAATAGACGCTGATTGAATCATCTGTAAAGATGGATCAAGGCCCATGATGATGATGATGAGTCGCAGTTGCCTCCCGACACTGGTAAATTAGTGACATTCTGATGCAGTGTTTTTTTTATTGCCACTGCAATTTATTTAATGTTCATGTCTTAATTATGTCACCGAATGTATCCTGAGTATTAAAATGTAATTACAGCTGAACAGAAAAAAATATGTACGTATCTACATTATCAGTTTTTTAAACAGTCAAGAAGCATGTATTTTTTAATGTATGTAAACATACACACAAATCATTTATTGCAACGATGTGGTGATCAACATCATTAAAAATGGACAGGTCCTAGCTAAATACCTACAGATAATGTTACAAAATATTGATAAATTAGCGTTAACAACTTTACAGAGTCACAAACTAATATTGGACAATAACATCACATACATTGCTCTGATCCTAAGGTAAGTAGCTAAAGCACTTGTGTTATAGAAATCAGAAACAACGACGGTACCACAACACCCAGACACGAGCCAATATAGAAAAGTTCGTTTTCTACATTGACCCGACCGGGGATCGAACCCGGAACCTCAGAGCTGGCGGCGCCATTTTAAGTCTGGCGAGCTCGCCTCTCGGCTACGGAGGTCGTCTAAACTAATGGTACTTATTTAAATAAATCAAATTATCTTAAGTACTACTTTCAGTACCTACACCTAAATATCATTAATATTTTCAATTTAAATTTCAGATTCGATGTATTCATTAACTGAGTCAAACCACTTAACCCTAAATAAAAGTAACAAAAATATTCCATTTTTATTGTTTTAATTACCCACTTTACCAACAAATTGTGTGTAGGTTAGGTATAAACTATATACAAATGTACTCTGTGGACGAGTCGGACGAAGTATCAACAATCAATCGGGGCTGAGCGTGCACAGATTAGACAGTACGGTGACATGTGTCATTCGGGGCACGTTCCGAACTGGACCGAAATCGTTTTTGGCTCAACAGGGCTGATACTTCGTTAGCCTAGCAAGGACAGGAGAATAAAATTGTATTTGTGTCATCTAATTATATATGTATATTGTGTATTTTTTCTGTCTGTTACTATTATTATTATTCTTCTTCTACTGTCAATATTATTATTTGCTTGTTAAGCTGTTAGTTGTTAGTTTTTTCTTTTCCTGTCTCTAGTGCCGTGCTTTTGTACCCCCAACGTCAGGGTCCCTGCTGAAAATCAGCGTCGTGATTTGTCCCTGGCTGTCACGACAAATGCTGAGCGGGGGCCTTTTTGACACATTTTTTTTCTAATCTTAATTCTTTTGTATTCTATGTATGATTCTCTGATATTCTGTTCTATTCCCCAATAAATACCTAGCTGGAAGTGAAAATCTTCAAATAACAAAAGTGATAACTACCTACTACCTACATTGACATAGAAATGCACCAGCCCTATTATTATTAAAAATTCAAACAGCAGTCTAAACTTCGGTAAACGGGTCACAAAGCTGTTGGAGTAACGATTGGCACTTGGCCAGATGAAAGGAAGAGCCATATTATGGGGACCAAGGTTCTTGGATGGTTGCCTTGGACGAGTTGTAGACCAGTGGTCAGACAGACCACCATAGCATAAGGCCTACTCGTAGGTCCCTACCAACCCGCGGTTATGCGCGGGGAGGCCTTAGATACCGTCCATACCCCAGTGGATGAGGGATGACTAATATGAAGAAACATTTTCATCTAAGGGGTTGCTAAGACTATTTATCGATTTAAGGATCGTTTGCGGAATATCAAACTTTAAAGACCCGTTTTAGTTTGAGTAGGGCCCACACTCTAAAAGCTCAACTATTGGCTTGAAAAGTCTGGAAAAATCCACGATAATACTGCTTTTTTACGAACTAATAAGGAAAATCATAACGGTCAAGATTTAGTCAAGAATCAGTTAATTTAACTTCAAAACCCTATACTGCGCGTAGCACGATACGCACTTGACCTGTTTTTATTATTTATTCTGCTTTTCGGGGCAGAGACAACTCCAACAAATTACAAACCATGAAAATCGGTTCAGCCGTTCTCGAGTTATTTAAAGTATTGTAACAAATACCACTTTTGTTATATTAAGATATTATTCGTAAGTCTAAAAAATAAGGTGTAAACTTATCAGTTAACTCTTTTCTAGGGGATGATTCTACTGCTTAAATAGAACAAATTTTTTTATGGGACCAACTTCAAAATCGCAAAACAAAAAACCATTTCCCCATACAACACGGCAGACCAGCTGAGATCAGTTTGTATGGAGATATGAAATATATTTTTACGATTTCGAAATTCATTTCATACAAAAAGTTTTTTTATTTGAGCAGTAGAACCACCTCCTAGAAAATAATTACCTGATACGTTTACATCTTATACAGGGTGTAAAAAAAGGCTTAACGAAGCCTTAAACCACGAATTCTATACATAAAACCAAGTAGAATGCAAAAAAAATAATTGCTGGAAAATGAGTTTTATTTTTGGGTATCAAAAAAAAAACTTATTTCTAACCCGCAATGTATAGCGCGCACGCCACAGACTATGCCTGTGTGTGTAAGCGGTCGGCGGGCGAGCGGGTGGCGCGAGAGCACTGCACACGATTCATTGCCGGATGTGCCCTTTAAAGGCCTTTTATGAAAGAAGCACTGAAAATTTATATCATGTTACTTTGTAAAAAAAGTTTAGTATTATCAAACAAAACTCAATTTTGTAAAAATCTTAGAAAAAAAATTGTAACTTTGATTGTCAATAACTCTGTAACCCGTCATTTCCCAGGTATAGTGTAAAAGAAAAAAATGATCGTAATAATACGTAGAAAATGTGGTATTCGGCTTGGTTAAGCCTTTTTTTACACCCGATATAGTAGTTTTAATTATTGGTTTACATTTTTGATCAGGCTTCACATTTTCGCGACTGTCGGGTAATTTAGCATTGCAGAGGTCAACACTCGGCACTCGCCAGCAGCTGATGGCACTAACCCTGCTGCCGCGATCGATGCGGGGCTTCGCAGCTTTTGCAAGGTCAAGACATGCTCATTATCCTATTACCAAGAGCATGACATGTGATCACGTCATTGGTGGACTTATGGTGGACTTTAATTAGGTTCTCGTAATTACTGGGAAGGAACAAGTAACTATAGCTACCTTCACAACTCTGGGTAAATAGGTATACGCGATTAAAATTTATGAAATTAGAGTTATCAGCAAATCCTACACCAATAAGTCGTTATCATATATTGAAAACTTTATTGCACAACCTAATAAATAGTGTACAAGAGGGGGGACTTAACACTACAAGTATCTTTTGTCAGTCAACCTCAACCATTGCTGGCTTTTATCAATTAAGTTATAATTTAACAAAATATGAGCTAACTGCAAATTGATTTAATGTTATGTTAGAATTAGCAAAATAGTCGTTAGGTATGTTTGTAAAGGCAAAAGACAGGTGACATTAATGAAATGAAATGAAATTCTTTATTCTGTATATAGGCCCTCTTCCGGGCACTTATACACGTCCCAACATATAACTTAGCCCTACCACCGCTTCGGGACAACATATCGGCTGGTGATTAGAAGAAACGGCGCAAGAAACTCAGTCACCTTTGTCAGCCTGATTTTATTACAGGAAATACAATTACAAGATAGTGTAAGTGCAAGCTATGCAGGCTATTAAGTCCATGCACTCTTGTCGTTCAAGTAATCTTCAACTTTGTAGTATCTTTTTTCCATAAGGATTTTTTAAATGTGGTTTTTGAACTCATAAACAGGTGAGTCAACAAGAGTTTGTAGTACTTTATTAAATATTTTTATACATTTCCCCAAAAATGAATTACCCACTTTCTTTAATCTAAAGCTCGGAACGGCAAGTTTATTTTTATTTCTAGTATTATAATGATGTGAATCACATTTAAGGCTAAACGAACTTAGGTTTTTTCTAACATACATAATATTGTCAAAAATGTATTGTGACGCTACTGTTAATATTTTAATATCTTGTTATATAATATTTAAATATGTGAAAATGAATGATAGCATAATTTTTTAGCTTTAAGTAATCTCAAGAGGAGAAGAACACCTTACACATTGGATGCCCCTTTAACGAACAGAGTAGACAACCATCAAATAAAATAATAATAAGTAAATATTGGACAACATCACATACCTACTGCCCGTAAATAGTAAAAGCACTTGTGATAAAACGAGTTGTGGTGTTGCCGTTGTTTCCGATATATTTATAGAAACTACACACAGACCCGAGACAATATACAAAAAATCTTTTCTACATTAACCCGGCTAGAAATCGAACCGAGAACTGTGAGATGGCGATGGTAATTTCGGCGGCATCGTACTTGTCATTCGGCTACGGAGGTCGAAAACCATGAAAATATTTATTGTAAAGCTTGTAAGTGTATTTACAAAGTTCGTAAATAAGTGGCAGTGCAATAAGGATAACTAAGGAAACAATGATACATAGACCTACAAGTACATAATGTATCGATATGATAAGATTTGACACAATCCGACTATAGCCATTACTACTACGTACTTAAATAAGGTAACTTTCGTTTTATTTTTCTCTCTCTGGCTTATAATTTCAGTAGGTAGTAGGTATATACCATTGTTACTTATGCCTAGTTACTTGTTTTTTATTTAAGTGTCTTTATGTTTCATGGCTTTATTCTCGTATTTAGGAAATATCCTCATTACACTGTTAATATTATGTTCCTACCTTGTTACAATTCCACTAACTAATAGTTAGATTTTTCTACTAGTGAGCATTGTTTTTTTTTCTTTTTTTCAATTTGTGCGTGAGTCGTAACAACCCCTAGTAACTGCTTATTTTTTATATTTCTTTGTGGATAATGGTGGTGCCGGTTGCACATGTACTTAATATTTTTATCTTGTGTAAACTGTTATATAATCTGTTTGTGCAATTGTTTATTATCCTTAATAAATAAAAATAAAAATAAAAATAAAATAGTCGCACACAGTATATTTAGGTTACCGTGTGCATCAAATCTAATTACCATGTAAGGCGGCTGTAGCGAAGCGTTAAATGGAAACTGTCTTGTCCGACATTATGGCGTATGAATAGGTTAAACACAATAATAAAATATAAATAAATAAATAAATATTGAACAACATCACATACATTGTTCTGATCCTAAGGTGAGTAGCTAAAGAACTTGTGTTAAAGAAATCAGAAACAACGACAACACCCAGACCCGAGACAATATATATAAGTTCGTTTTCTACATTGACCCAACCGGGGATCGAACCCGGAACCTCACGAGATGGCGGCGCCATATATAAAGTTATAATCTTTATAAAGTAGTCGAGCGAAACATGCCCATATTACCCATGCTTTGTGACTAGTGCTATGACCATGGAAAATTTATGGGAAGGCATATTATTAATTTTGGAAATACTAAGAACAGATTGATTCATTTATCCTGTAAAAAGGAAGGTCTCGTAGCTGATTGATGATTCAAAGAACATGAGACTTTCCTAGATTTTAGGTAGTTTTAAGGCTCTGTACCTTGATAGATCAAATTACTTAGCCAAAATTGCCAATGTTTCAGAAAAGACAAATAATAATAAATTAACTAAATATTGGACAACATCACATACATTGCTCGCGCGTTACCTAAGGTAACGTAAGATCCGAAGTAGCTAAAGCACTTGTGTTATAGAAATCAGAAACAACGGCCGTAGCACAACACCCAGACCCGAGACAATACAGAAAAGTTTATTTTCTACATGACCCGACCGGGTTTCGAACCCAGAACCTCAGAGATGGCGGCGCCATACAGGGTGTACAAAAGAATGGGACACTCCTGAAACCACGTGATCAGCTGGTCATATACCTACAACAACTTTTTCCTATGGGAGCAACATCGAAATCGTGATTTTATTTTCAGATGCTCCATACATTATCATCGAGGTATGCGAGTAAGTTTGTATCGAGCAGCTGAAAAAATTATCGATATCGATGTTGCTCCCATGCAAAAAGTTGTTGTATATGACCAGCTGATCACGTGGTTTTAAGGAGTGTCCACTTCTCTTGTACACCCTGTACAATCCGGCGTGCTCGCTTCTCGGCTACGAAGGTCGTATAGCGAAAATTCGAAATACATCGGGCACCTGGTAACGGTCTTCCCGCGAGGCCTGCCTATTTCACGCACTCTTTAATATAATTTTCATGTTGTCTATCTGTCTGTCTGTACTTTTTCTCTGGCACAGGTAAGAAAGTAAAGTTGGAAATATATAATTTTACCACGCAGAGATTTTTACGTTATCATGGTGAGACGACAGACGTAGGCTTATCAATCGGACAATTTACGAAGAAATTGGAATATTCGATAACAACTGATAAAGCATTTCACAATTTATTAGGTATTTTGTAGGACTTTCTCGTGTGAAACTGCGATTGTAACAGTTACTCAAAAAAAAAATCATTTAAAATGAGTCACTCGTATTTTCACCTTTTTTTTTTAATTTCGATTTGCAATCTTTCAGCTCACCTGTTCCAGAATGTAAAAACTTCTTTATCTTAACCCTTTGATAGACTAGTACCTACAGATATTATGTACAAATGTAAGAGACAATATTTGTTGTAAATACAGTTAAAAGTGTGTTAAAAGAGGGTATTTAAGAATGTTATAAATTCAAATTAATAATGTACGGACAACAGCACGTCGACCTACCACAAAATTTCAAATTTTCTCATTTGAAAATGAACTCTATATGTCAGAATTAAAGTTGAAAATCTATTGGAGAATTTTTGACTTGTTGACTGTATATTATGATCGTAGCACTCAATTTATCACTTTTGATATGAAACATCAAAATCTTTTAGCTCTCGTTCGTATAAATTAAAGTTGCATTTAAAACTGCGCAGAAAGAAATAATTTCTTTTCAAACTAAATTCATATCATATTAACTCTACGAATCCAATATCAATTTTTAAGCAATTTAGATGTTCAGTTTGTTGGAAGTGAAAATTGTTGCGACAATTTCTCACACTGTCGAAATAATATTGACAAATGATTTTAATAACTACTAGCAGCCCGTCCCGGCTTCGCACGGGGTAGACAATTATCGCTAATAGTTTCGGCAGCGCATTCGACGAAAGACATTTTAAGACTCATTTTTCTACACCTTCGGTTACATTGTTCAAATTTTACCAAGGATCCCTAATTTTTTTCAAAATGAAATGTAGCCTATGTCAAATTGGAAGAATGTAGCGTTCTATTGGTGAAAGAATGTTTTAAATCGGCCCAGTACTTTTTGAGCCTATTCATTACAAACATACAAAAACAGGTACAAATCTTTCCTCTTTATAATATTAGTATAGAAGTATAGATATAGATATAGATAAATCGGAAAATAAAAAATGCTGGCTCGTTTCTCGCTCAAAGGCTTAGTTTAGTTAGCCATTCAGCGAGGAAGCATTCTCGCCTCCTTGCCTCATGGGCACGCGATTATTTTTGAGTCGGCAGTTTATAATTTAGTAAAGTTTAGTTATATTTCGTTTTTGTTTGTACTTGTAAGTTTATAAAACACAATAAAGCTATCTGGAAACCAACAAGAAAATGATTTTTGATTTCGTTTCCAAGAAACAACAACGGTACCATAACACCCAGACCCGAGCCGATATAAAAAAGTTCGTTTTCTACATTGACCCGACCGAGAATCGAACCCGGAACCTCAGAGATGGCGATGCCAAGTCCGGCGTGCTCGCCTCTCGGCTACGGAGGTCGTCAAGTTACAAAATACATTGTTTAAAATATAGTAACTTTAGCTTCCAACTTACATACTATAGTTATTAATGTATATTCGTACTGAAATCGAGGTTGAATGTCTGCTGGAGTCCTCGCCCGCGGCGTACAAACTTTGCGCGGTATCGGACGAGCCTGCATCGGACACAATCGTAGATTTATGGGTTTACAAGTCGATTGGGACGAGTTTAAGCATTAAAGATAGATTAGAATTGTCTAATAGAAGAACCTACAAAAATAATCTGTAAATGGAGTCTTAGAATTCACAGAAACTTAATTATTCGACAATTCAATAGGTAAGCTTGCAAGAATTGCATTTTCGTCAAACCATCTTTTTTCTTGCGACATTGATATTGGTGCGATTTCGAAGTGGTTCATATGTGGAACTATAACAATATTGTCTTCGTGATAGGTTTCGTTTTTACAGAGAGCAATAAATAAATGTTTAATTGCTATTTTTATTAAGCCTGACCTAACGAACATATGCGATGCGACGCGTTGCTGGCTATTAATGCCTGGATTGACCCCAAACAGCAATAAAGGGTTTTATGTCAGCGAGATCGTAAACGTGAGCCCACCTGCCGATAGCTGATATCTAGCACAACGCGGGCGAGTGCGTTCGGACGTGTTCGTGCGAATACATGCGATCAGCCGTTATCTACGGATTTATCCTTTCCATACGATAATCTGCGGTATACAGATGATGTTATAGTGCGGATTCGGACGTGTTCGCGCGAATACATGCGATCACCCGTTATCTACGGATTTATCCTTTCCATATGATAATCTGCGGTATACAGATGATGTTACAGTGCGGATTCGGACGTGTTCGCGCGAACACATGCGATCAGCCGTTATCTACGGATTTATCCTTTCCATATGATAATCTGCGGTATACAGAACCAATAAAAACCAATAAAACCAATTTATTTCTGTAAATAGGCTTAAACTAAGCGCTTTTACACGTCCCAATATTTTTTTCCCTACCACTACTTCGGGACAATTTTGGGCTAGCGCCGAGAAGAAGTAGCGCAAGAAACTCGGTCACTATTGTCAGCCTCTTTTTAAATAGTATATAGTTTACATTACAAGATAAATGTACCTGTGCGAGCAGGGCAGTATTTATTTCCAAATATTTTTATCATTTATATAATCATTTACAGTATAATATCCTTTTTTCATTAAAGTTGTTTTAATATGCGATTTAAATTTTAACAGGGGCAGTTCTACAATAGACGCTGGTAATTTATTAAAAAAGCGAATACATTTTCCCATAAACGAATTACCCACTTTATGCAGTCTGAAATTGGGAACGGCAAGTTTATTCTTATTTCGGGTGTTAAGATTATGAATGTCACTTTTCTTAAGGAATAAGGACAGGTTTTTGCGGATATACATTATATTTTCATAAATAAATTGGGATGCTACTGTTAGTATATTAATTTCTTTAAACAGTTCTTTTAAGGATTCTCGGGGTCCAAGGCCGTAAATTGCCCGTACAGCTCTCTTTTGCAGTACAAATATAGATTCAATGTCTGCTGCTGAGCCCCATAACAATATTCCATAAGACATTATACTATGAAAATAGCTAAAATACACCAATCTTGCCGTTTCAACATCAGTCAGTTGTCTTATCTTTCTCACGGCATAAGCAGCAGAGCTAAGTCTTCCCGACAGAGTCTCGATATGCGCACCCCATTGCAAACGGGAATCTAAAGTGATTCCTAAAAATGTAGTGGAACTAGATGTATTAAGTTGTTCATCTTTTACAGTTATATGTGTCGAAACAAGTTTTACGTTGGGCATTGTGAATTTGATGCACTTTGTTTTATTTGCATTGAGCATAAGATTATTGGTGGTGAACCAATGCAATACTTGCGAGAGTGCATTATTTACATCGTCAAATGAGTCTTTACCTCTCTTGATTTTAAAAATCAATGAAGTATCATCTGCAAATAACACCGTCTCACAGAGGTCTTTCGTAAAAGATGGAAGGTCATTTATGTAGATTAGAAAGAGCAGAGGCCCTAATATCGAACCCTGCGGCACGCCCATAGTAAGACGCGACCCAGAAGACTCAGCTCCATTGATACAAACTTTTTGTGTTCTGCCTGTGAGATAAGAGTTTACTAAATCTGAGGCATCGCATGAAACACCATAGTGTCTAAGTTTTTTCAGTAAAGTTTGATGGTCCACACAATCAAAAGCCTTAGAAAGATCACAAAAAACTCCCAAAGCGTCCTGCCTACTTTCCCAAGCATCAAACACGTGTTTCAAGAGTGCAACTCCAGCATCTGTAGTGCTTCTACCTTTCGTGAAGCCATATTGTTTTTTATGTAACAATTTATTGAGGACAAAGTGTGATAAAAGTTGATTAAAAATTACTTTTTCAAAAACTTTACTAAGTACTGGTAAAATTGAAATTGGTCGAAAATTTGAAGGATCATTTTTCTCGCCTGATTTATATAAAGGAATTATCTTACTAAATTTCATCAAAGTAGGAAACTGTTTTTCTTCAATACATTTATTAAAAATAATTGTAAGATAAGGGGCTATCGTATTTATAATTGTATTGATAATATTGACTGAGATCCCCCATAAGTCCTCAGTTTTTTTCATGTTTAATTCCTTGAAGGTTTTTATTAGTATATCAGGATTAATATGTCTAAAATTAAATGGAGTTTTGCACTCATCAACACCCGACTTGAGAAGGGATTCAGCTAGTTCAGCAGAAGAAGTCAGTTCTTTAGTTGTAGAGGGAGCTATATTTGAAAAGAATTCCTCGAAAGCATTTGCAACTTCTGCATGTGAGTTAATTATTTTATCCCCAATTTTAAGAGAGTAAGTGTGATCATTCTGTTTACGCCTACATGTTTCTTTATTTATTATGTTCCATGTGGCCTTTGCTTTATTATCAGAACCCAAAATAATATTTCGAAGATGGTTTGATTTTGCAGTGGCACATACTTTTTTAAATATTTTAGAGTAATTTCTAACATGATCTATGATCTGTGGGTTCTGAGTGTTTGCATTTAGACTATACAAGTCATATAATGTTCTTCTACTTTTGTAAATACCAGGTGTAGCCCATTCATTAAACTTACACCTGACTTTATTTGCTTTTATTTTTTTTTGTGTAAAAATTTTATCAAATTCATTTTTAATCAAGCCAAAGAGATCCTCATATAACAGATCAACACTATGGCAACTGCTAGATTTTAATGAATCTATACCATCACAATTTTTTTCTTTAAATCGGTCTATTCTATTTACGGTTATTGGCCTGCAGACAGCATCTATAATTCCTCGGACATGATGGTGCTCAAACGACGCCCTCTGGCCACTATGGTCAGACCTTAAATAATTTATAACTGATTTATCTATTACATTGCTATTGCAAAAAATATTATCTAAGCAAGTTGCTGTTGTGGGAGTCACTCTTGTTGGTTCATTAAATAAGTTAATTAAATTAAAGGATTTAAAAAGATTAAGAAAACGAGTTGAATTCGGTGAATTTACTAATATATCGATATTAAAATCTCCACACACAACTATTTTCTTACTAGAACTACAGACTTTTTTCAAAGCCTCTTCCATATTGGATTCAAAAAGCTGGTAATTGGCTGATGGGGGGCTGTACACGCTTATTATTATATACTGCTCTAGCTCAACACATGCTAGTTCAATAGTTCGTTCAATCGAAAGTGACACTATATCTTTACGTTCTTTACAGTTTAACTCGCTATTTAATAGTATAAGTGACCCCCCCCTCGTAGTGGACTTCCTTGTGAACGAACTGCCGATTTTATAATTTTCAATGTTTATCATTAACTCATATTGATTAATCCAATGCTCTGTTAAACATAGAACATGTACATTTAAATCTTGTAAGAATAAGGCTAATTCTAACTCTTTGCCAGCCAAGCCTTGCATATTTTGGTGCACAATATTAAAGGTAGGCTTAGCTTTTGTCTGCTCTCTTAGTTTAAATTATTTGAGATTGTCACAGGAATAATATTTAAATTAGTACTACTACTAATACGTTGGTCACAGTTTGATTTTTTATTAATTAATAAATTGTTAATATTATATGCTAACAAAGTAGCAATTTGTTTTTTTAATGTATATGGCAGGTGTAAAAAGCCGCCCGTTAATACAAATTTATTGTTAGTAAATTTGTTTGTGTCAAAAAACACAAACTTGTCACTATGACGTTCTGTTAGATTGTAAAATACACTATTCAATAAATGAATTTTGTCATTTTCTTGCGTTGTTTGGTACCTACAATACGGTAGGGCACACAAAACAACTTTTTTTACATGAAGGCTAGACAAGATTGAAAAGTTTTTTATAATGTTTTTTTTTGTTATATTTTTGCTATTACCAATTAAAATTACAAGTATTGATTGACTATTAAATTTACTGTTTTCTATGCGTTTCATAATTTGATCATAAGACGCATCTGGCATACAATTGTTAGTTACATTACACTTAATTGACTTGTGTAACAATGAGCCGTAACCAACTCCTAACCTATCTGAGAAAACAATAACATTGCTTACAGGCTTACATGAGGCTAATTGAGAGTGAGATGCAGATATTGACAACTGTCTGCTGGCGTCCATCTGTAGACTTTTATCTAATACCTGGGTGATTTTAATATTGGGTAGTGATTTAAAATCTTGGTTGGAATTGTCTAATTCTAAGAGTTTGTTTGCAGCCAGGATGTGCTCATTAATTTGGTCCTGAGCAGAGTTATATTTAATAGTCATGGATTTTAATGAGTCATGTAACTTTGAGATGTCAGCCTGAAGCCTTTCAATATCCACATCATATTTACATCTACTTTCATGTAATTTATTATTATAAATTTCTAAACTGTCTACTAACTCTATGCGTTGTTTTCTTAACAATATATTATTGTAAAAGCATTTCTGTTTTTTAATTAATTTATTGGTTTTTGTAATGAATTTACTTATTTTTATATATTTCTTAGCCTTATTATTACTTGATAACCTAATTTGTTTGTTAGTTTTTAATAATTGAGCAGAATTGCTATTTAAACGTAAGTCTGAAACTACTGCATGCCCACCAGGGCTCCCAATCAACTCCTCGTAAAGGTTCAAGGTCTGCGAGAACTCTTGGTTGTTTTTTTCTTCTTCTAAATGCAATAATGTCCTGTTGGCATCTCGAAGTTCGATCTCCAGTTCATTATTGCGCACAAGTGTTTGTTCGAAGAGATTACTGCACTGGTCAAAGGTGTTGATGGTCTTTAGTAGCTCGTCACGGTGTTCAGTGACTTCCTGGTGTTGGGCATGTAATTCAGCTAGTTCTTTCTTGAGTTGAGAGTTCTTGTCAATAGTTATTTTGATCTCTGCTTCACTCTCATCTCTTTCCCTAAGAAGTTGGTCACAGCTTTCCCTACTCTGTTTCAATTCCTCAAGCGCTATTTTGAGTTTCACCTCGGTGTTTTGTGAAGCCATTCTTCGGGTCATAATTCCACTCCGGGTAGTCATTTTGTATGATAAATATTGACTTCACCTGGAATTATTCAAAAAGAAGTGTACAAGAGATGTTTTAAACTTGGGTTTATGTTATGAGCCGGGAAACTAACAGAGTTAGTATCTACTTTGATATTTATTAAAAACGTGGATGGTTGTTTTTACTTTGATAGATAGCTACAAATCTACAATCAAGTCTCTTATATAAAATAAAATAATAGGGTTTTAGCACAAAATATACAGATTTACTGTTTTTTTTTTTTAATTTTTACTTGAGGGTATTTTTATCCAATACTAAAAATAGTTTATTTAGTTAAGTTATACTAGATTTGTTTTAAATAACTATCAACATCGCCCACTGTTAATTGATTAAATGATTTTGATAAGTGTTAGAAGTACAATGTCTGCGGCAAAAGGTTGTTTTCATCAACTTTACTTCCACTATACGTCAAGTAAAGAGAGGCACAACTAGGCCGAATGTGATGAATTGTGACGAGTCTCACTTTCGTGAGGTTTGTGCAGTGTTAAATGTTGTGAAAACAGTATTACAGTAGGTAAATAGTTGATAATTAACACTATGTACGGTTTACTATACTCGTAATTTATAGGTAACCTCAACTTAATTGAATAAGTAAGTAATTTATGAGTCAAGATTCACAATCAAGCTAAATATAAATAATAATTGAAAACAGTACTCCCCTGGTTTTAGGTAATCCGTTTAACTCCTTTTAAATTTCGTTGTCAAAGCCGGCGGGCAGCTTTGTCAGATTGTATTATGTACCTAATTTGTATTTTAGGGTTTGTTTACACGTCACTTATTGTTTGTTATGTTTTGTTTTTATGATTTAAGCCTAATTACGGTTAATTTACACAAAATATTAATAAATTTTAATTAAATTTACAACAGCTGTTTTAGCTGCGTCTGACAGGCAGGGTTGCCAGAGCGAAAAAAAAAAAAAAAAAAAAAAAAAAAAAAAAAAAAAAAAAAAATGATGATGTTATAGTGCGGATTCGGACGTGTTCGCGCGAACACATGCGATCAGCCGGTATCTACGGATTTGTCCTATCTATATGATAATCTGCGGTATACAGATGATGTTATAGTGCGGATTCGGACGTGTTCGCGCGAACACATGCGATCAGCCGTTATCTACGGAATTATCCTTTCCATATGATAGCCTGCGGTATACAGATGATGTTATAGTGCAGATTCGTATGCGTATAGGGCTTAATGTGTATTGACAAGCGGCTTACATTAGTTTTTGAAATCTCTATTGCTGTTGATGTGTAGGTAGACATTATTTTTTTATTGCAGTCAGATAAGTTTTAACCTACTGGATCTAAACTTAATTATTCAAGATTTTTCTCTTGATCGCCACCCAAATTTTACTTTTTCTTCTTATCGTGTCGATGGTAAAGCGACTTAAATTTGTTGTGCCCAGTTGACCTCTAATATTTATCTATTTACTAAAAATCTTAATAATATTTATTTCTTAAAATTGAAATAGCCTTTGGATTTTAGTATGGAAAAATACTTTTTTTACTACTTATTAGTAGAGTTGCTTATACTCACGAGTAAATACTTAGCATTATCATTTTGGACGATGATAAAAATCACGCTGTATCAGAAATTAGTAACCTATCACAATTGTAAATTTTTGTTTTTAGCAATTCCATGCAAGGTTAAACCTTCACGTGTCACGTGACGTCCCCGGTAGCTTAGTTGGTAAAGCACTCGCCCGGCATGCGATGGGACGTGGGTTCGAGTCCCACCTGAGGTCGATGATTTTTTTCAAGTGTTATTTATCTTTAATTAAACCTATCACAAATAAAATTAACTATCTTACATAAAGGAAAGTTGGACATTCAGTACAGCAATTTTCATCTCAACTTTATCATACGATTTGTAAAATATGTATACCTACTAAGTAACAAAAATAGAAGAAATACAAGTATAAATAAATGTTTCAAACAGAAAATAAAACGAATAAATGAGCTACGAACTGTTTTACAAACTATGCTTATGGATATGTCGTGGCCCGATCTTAGAATTAATCACTTCATGATTTGGCCAACCATTTCATAAAAAGGTCGTTTTTCATGATGCGGCACAGTACCCGCTAGCCACATCATGATGTTGATAGGCCAGGTCAATGAATCAGTCAGCGTTTGACGATATGATTGACTACTTCATGAAATGGCCAAACGTTGGTGGTCATTTCTTAAAACAGTTATATTATTCACCGGTAGAGCCGCTGATGTCGCTTTGTTATTGTGGTAACAACATGGCGGAGGAAAATTATTCTGTTCTTATGAATTGTGAAAGTGAATCATAAGTGTCAATAGAAGATGAATTTGCAGTGAATTATCGTTAAGACATTAAGCTAGGTGATTTTTATGAAAGTTAATCGAAAAAAAAGCTCAACGTCAAAAGTCGTGGAGTTCGACACGTAATTTGGGAGGTTAGTAAAGACTATTTAATCTTTTTATTTATTAGTTTTCTTTCAAATATACAAATATTTATAATGTTTTACTTATCTATTGAGAAAATTATTATTAAACAAATTCCAGTAGCTTTTAAACGTATTTATATATTATTTTAATGATATGGCCAAACGTTGATTAACATATCATCAAACGTTGACGTTTAAATGATATGGCCAGTTTTGTTTTGCCGTTTTATGAAATACGACCACTTTATAAAATGGCCGGCCACATCATGAAATGTTTAATTTTAAGATCGGGCCGCGACAGATATAGAAACATGCAAATCCACTAATTGACGGACACTTGATACGCCAACCGACCGGCTTCACTAATGTCCTTACATTAAACTTGATAGCCTATAATTTGCTGTGCATATTATACCTGATTTTTTTCTACCAAAAGGTTGTCTGGAAGAGATTATATGGCCATATTGGTGATTTGGCTGCCTAATTTAGGTACATAACTGTGTCATGTTTGGACCAAACTTGATTTTTTTGGGACAAAAAAATGAGTTTAGAACGTAATACCGAATCATTTTTGACCGATGTAATCTTTCACAGAATGCACGTTGACAGAAATATCTATTCCTAGAATGCACGTTTCGCCGAAACTCTGTTCACAGAAAGCACGCTCCGTCGAAGCGCGGTCGGCAGAAAGTATCTTTGACAGAAAGCTGTTTTACTAGGCAACATTTTATTGGTTAAGCCGAATCAAAATTTTGGGATACCTACATATACAAATGACAACCAAGAAAACAAATGAAGATCCATCATAAGGAATGAAATGTTAGAACTAAGAGCATTCAAGTTAGAAAAACTAAATACGTTTTTATTTATTTATAGAAAATAAACAGCTTTTATATTCCTTATGTTTTACTGTATTTATTTAAAGAGTTTACTGAAATCATCCTAATTTTTTTCATCCTAATTACTTATATTAATTATAAGTATTATATTTAAGTAATATGTATTCTGCTTTCGCGCTAATGATAAAAATACTAGCCAGAGGCAAGGATCGGCTATCCAGGGGTCGAATGCTAGCACAGAAGTTAGGCAGTCTGCTAAAGTATACCTATTTAGGTAGGAACCTAGCTATGAAGAATAAAAAAAGATTAAATTATATTCCATTGAGTACAGCTGTGATTTAACTGTGATTCAAAAAGAATAAAAAAAACGTCTATCGTACCATTATTTATTGAAACGGCAAAAAATCACGTTTGTTCTATGGGAGCCCCCTTAACACGTTCTCTGCCGACGCGGTCAGTGCTGACCGACAGCGAACTTTCCCTTTAGGCCTAGCAAAAATTACAGTTCTGTTCAAAATTAGTCAAAATATTTTTTTGCTCATATGCTTTTTTCTTATGTTTAAATGTATGTTGTTTTTAACAAAAGTCAATTTGAGCCATTACTCATGGAAATAATTAACGCCGGGCAGCCTTTGCCGACGCGGCCTATAGAGAGGAAAAATCGACTTTCTGTTACAGGAGGCCGCGCGGGTCGCGGTGTCGGGCAGTGTGTGTTGTATTGTTGCTAGCTACTAAAATGGCGAAGAAAATATTATTGTTAAGATTTCTTTTTCATTGGGTTCAATTTTAGAAATTCGATTAATTTTTTTTATTGTGCCTTCAATAAACTTTTTCCATGATAATTGTTTGTTTTTCTTTCTAAGTTCTTATTTTTTCAAAAACCATTTTTATATGGAAAAACTAGAGAGCCACGCGGGTCAATGAATATGGGATTTAGTTTGATAGCACTGCCCAACGGCCTGTAAGAACGAAATGAAAACCCTCTTAAAACGCGGACATTACTGACTGACGCGGCCCTAACGGAAAGTCTAAATGTCAACCATCAATGACTGACGCGGCCTAAATGGGACAGTGGTTTTTTTTTGGCATAGAAAGTGTTAAATATTTATTGCATTCTGTTTTTTAGTATTTGTTGTTAAAGCGGCAACAGAAATACACGGTACAATCACGGTTAATGAGATACAGCCTAGTGACAGACGGACAGACAAACAGCAGACAGCAGACAGACAGACAGACATTTTCCCCTTTGGGTACGGAACCTTAAAAAACTACATTCAATTTAGTAAAATTAAGGAATGACAGTTCAACGTACTGAATACATCGTCTTAGACCGTCAATCAAATTATCTAGCCTCATAAAAGTAGAACTAATTGCACTATGGCGTCTGTATAACGTATGAAAATCATCATCAACGTCAAGTTTCTGCTAGAAATAGGTTTCTCCCTTGGAATATCATAAGATGCTTTCATTCAACGGCCTCCCGAAACCTTAACTAGGTCATCAGGCCGTTAGGTGGGTCAGATTACTTATAAAACTGACTATCTATCTTTACGACATTAAGGCGAATTTTTGTGATGACTACGAACAAATGTACCCGAGTGGTACATTTGTTCGTAGTCATCACAAAAAGATTGCCCCTTGCGGAATTGAATTGCCACTTGCGGTATTTAGTTTGCATGACCTATTATTTGAAAAAAAATTATGAAAAATTGTCTTTTAAGCTATCCCATTACGGCGGGCACAATGCGGATTGGAGGCAAGTTGTAAGGCCAGTTAAAAATCTTTATAACGCAAATAGTAATACAGCAAAAATAACTTTTTCGAGTTAAACTTAATTACTTGGTTTAGTTTGCACAATTAGTATAGGACTTAGTTATTGATGTAGAATAAGTTTAAGTTGGCTTGCGTCGTAAGCCATAATAAGGTGTATACCTTTAATTGGCTATGAGGCATGAGGGTAATAATCCAAATAAATGTATCTAGCGTGTAAATTTTAATGTGGTAGTTGTTAGCGAGCAAGTAATAAAATAAATTCGTGACCGCTGCTCCGTGCCGCAAACTAATGGACCAAATCGGCCATCGTAAAGGCGGTGGTACATTCAATAGTTGATTAACCCACTACAAAATGTTTTTGCTAAAGCGATTTTGTTCTTATATCCTAACAAATTGAGTTCAAGAACCATTCACTTTAAAAACTGGCCAAGGGACTGTCGGACACGCGCATACCGCAGTATAGGGTTCCGTACCTAGAGTTTCCTGCGCCGTTTTACGTGATATTATAACAACTTCAGCCATGTAGTCATTTTCTTCTCAAAATAAATTCTATAAGTTAACTCGGTATCGGTATTAAGCTGCGATAGTTTTTCTTTTTAAGTACCTCGTAACAAATAATGTCGTTTTACACACAGAAGTGAATCCGAATGTTTTTATCAAAAGTTTGATTTACCACTTATTCTCATCACCAGCTTATTGGTATGTAATCCCTCTGTGGTGGTATTGCAAAGCTATATTTTTGGGACATGTATAAGTAGGTGCGGTAGTAATAAGACGGATAATGTGTCTACATATTGTATAATTTATATTTTTAAAACTATAACTGTTTTTGAGAACATTTGACGTGTTTTGTAGTTTAAGTAATCGTTGATCGTATTAAAACTGGTGACCCGTCTCTTACATCTACAATATCAAAACTCACCAAGCCGCCTGAAGTTAGCCACCACTGCTCTCAACACTCTCAGCATCACTCAAGTCACATCAACACCGTGAAGTAGTAGTCTATCACATGCGCGACGTAGAACAGCAGGCAGGTACCGATGTACATGAACACTAGGATTTGAACCAACATGGTGGCTCGGACGATGCGCCACTAATGACACGAGGAGCGAGGGAAGCCCTACACACAGCGGGCAAGGTGAGAGCTAAGTAGTCTCAATCACACGGCGGTTGTTGCGTAAAGTGGCAGGGTAAGCTGATCAGTGCGTTCTTTTTGACAGTTTTTTAGATCGTTTTAAGTGGGGTGCACACTGGCACTTTCAGGTCGCTTGCAGCGGTTGCGGTGATCGCGGCGTAGGTATAGCGCGATTTACACTTTTGGAATGCGTGTTCCATGCTGACGACAACTTGAATCCGTCTTCCCGATTAAGATTATTGAATTTATTAATTACAGTGGCTTCTCGAACTAACCTCGAATGGTAATGACAGTCAGTTGAGAGGATTTAAGGGGCATGTAGTTCTATCTAGATTCGACGGAAGTGTAAATCTGCGATAGCTGAACACCAGTTAAATTGGATTGATTGAATGGTCCCATCTATGCTCTAGAGCAAGATTAGGGTCAAGAGTAAGCCCATCTCAAAAAAAAAAAAAAAAAAAAAAAAATGGAACTACATGCCCCAAAAATCCTCTCAACTGACCGTCATTACCATTCAAGGTAAGTTCGTGAAGCCATTGAAATTAAGCAATTCAATAATTTCAATCGCGAAGACGGATTTAAGTTGTCATCAGCATGGAACACGGTAGTTGATTCCAATGTGTGACGTGGCGTTCGTCTTTTGTGCAAATTATGTGGCGACTGAACGCCTTCGACTCACATGGCATAGCGTGGTAGATAGAGATCACAATAGATATATCTATGACATTAAAAACTATTATGAATTATTATGAATAAAAAATATAATTTAAAACTGATCGCCATCGTCACTGCTACATGCGACACATATTGATCACCGGTACAGACCCCACCAGAAGCAGTTGAAGAAAAAAAACAAGAGAAATGGTATCATTGATTTTGAAAAAAACTATAACCCGACTACGTAAAAAAGTTTAACAACGTACGACCGCATTTAAAAGATAAATTTTGACTTAAACTTACGATTTATTATAAAATGTGTAATGTGCTTACCAAGACCTTTCGCTTGATACCAAACACGTGGTAATTATCGCAGTATTTTTTTTCGAGGTTAGAATCTGAGGTTAAAATTCCGTCATATAAAATTTTGATAAAATTTATATATCCTATTTTACCCGGGTCATTATTGCCAATCTATTGACACCTTGTTCATTAAAATCGGTTCAGTAGTATAGGCGCTACGATGGAACATACAAACATACTTACATACATAGACCTCCAAAATCATTACCCTTCCTTTTAGCTTCGCCGTAGTCGGGTGAAAACAGCATTATGACGATACAAAGTAAACATTTAATACAGATTGCCATCGTCACTACCACTGATGAACGCGACGTAATCGCACCAGTGTGCACTCCACTTTACTTTATAAACGTGACTAACTAAAAGCCGTCTAGGCTAGGCACAGGCCTCCCTTGTGAATTTTCAGAAACCACTTCTATACTCAACAAATTCTATAACAGCCAGAATTATGTCAACAATAAGCACTAAATCACAGTTAATGATTGACAAAGAAAATCTACAAAGTTAAGTAAGTAAAGACAAAATTGGTGAACCCTTCAGGCCACGGCAAAAAGACATAATGAAAATTTTATTGTTACGCGGCCACCCGTAGGTAATTGAATGATAGGTTAACAACAATTGACAAAAAGTACGCAATTTAGGTTTATCGAAATTATATGCGCTCTTAGAACAGTAAGAAAACTAACGTTTGAAGGCGGGCGAGGTGTAAAACCGACTAAAGTAATGCCAGGTCCAGCGACTTTAGCCTGACTTAGCTTACGTTACTTAATAGGATCATATTTCAGGTTTTAGCATTTGACATTGACGCACGGAAAGTACCTATGACGTAGTCACAGCTGGTTACGAAACTCTTTCAATGTTCCTTTATAATTGATTATCGTAATGATGCTGCATAATTTTGTGATTTTGTACTTGTAATTAGCAATAGTCAGCAGACATCCCTGTACATAGTTTATCTGTATTCCCGTTAATGTGATATTGTGCCTTTAATAATATACCGAAATGGGTTATGAGCTTCTTATAATGTACTCATAGCCAATCTAATAGCTACTAATAAACTTAAATATCTTACTAATTCTATTTTTTCTAATTTTCCATGCCCAAATGGGCTTCATGATGTAAGCACTTCACACTGTATTTACCAACTCTATGATAACAAACAATACAACATTTTTAATAGTCATTATGACATTGATACAAACTGTACATTTTGACTCTTATATGTCATATCAATATGTCGCGATGCATTTTGTACAATCTGACACTCGATTGTTATAACATTTACACTTTGAAACAATTTGTAGATTTGATACTAGCTCGTTCTGACAAATTAACTATACGACTTGTAATGCATATGACAATTCTTCTTTTAAACAATTGTGTTATATGTCTATTATGCATTTTGACTCTCGTATTATTTAGCACATTGGTAATCAAACCATTTGAAAGTTCAGTCATATGGACAGTCAAGTCGGTAACGGTATTTGTTACCTATTTGTACTCATGAATGCAATAAATGATTTTGACTTTGACTTTGACAGAACAGTTGGCAAAAGCCAATAACCAATGGGTTAGGTCTTGACTCTTAAGTGGAGATTACAACTAGGCATGGCCAAGTACAGCGTAGGGCGCCTTTCGAAATAAGGAGCGTAAATATCAACGAAAATATACGCAATGTTGCTCAAAACGAATGAATAGCCAAGGATCGGCATTGTTAGAGGCTGATATCCAGCAGTGGGCTGACGTAGACTATTGTGATGAGTAGAGATCGGATAATTGGATGGCTTACCAAAAAAAAAAAAAATTGCCTTAAATATTATGGAAGCGGCTTCTAAGAATATTTTTTATAAAAAATAGAATAAATGTATTTTTTTTACTTTACGTTAAAATTTAGCTCCCCATTCAAATATGCCCGTATTTATGATGTTCTTACGGGCATGGGTAGGGTGTGGTGTGTTAAATACAAAAAAACATAAATGAATTTAAATATTAATAAAAGTGGAGAAAACTAACCCCTTTAATGTAAAGAGGTATCTGTCATTTGTTTTAAATTTAGTTTATTAAATCTCACTCCATGCATTTAAATTAGTTAATACCGCAATCGCGGTATTTTTTCAATAAAAAAGTGGTTTCCATAATGCCTACAACTGAACTTTAGGTGAATATTATATGCATCCGTTCGAACTATTTTATTTTATATTTATCATCATCATATGTACCACCTATAACACTATTAATCAAATAAATAGAATTTGATTTGATTCCGAATATCCGATATCGATGAGATGATGAGATACTTAGCAGTCAATGCAATTCTATGTGCTTTGTATTTTGCTAGGTTCTTCCCGTGACCTCAGAATACGGCCAAAGGGTATGCATAATCGTCTTCCAAAAACAATAGGTACTTATTGTCAATTAAAAAGAAAAGCCAGAGGAAAAAACCTAGATAATTTATATTACATGCGTGTACTACAACTGAGGTATTTACAATTAGAACTAGAATCTAGCGGAAAATCATCATTTTAAAATGTTACTAATTAAAACTTATACATATCTAAGCATTTCGTATTTGTTTGACCTACATTAGGTACGATTATTTTATAAATAGGAAATAAAGACATACCTTTTTGTTTTTTATTTATTTTCTACAGGAATAAAAGATTGGATATTGTAAGCTGATTTAGAGACAATAAAGATAATTAACTTTTAAGCCGGTTATTATCACGATTAAATTTATGACTAGACAATAATATTATCAGAGATAAAAAAATCTTTGCATCGTTGTTTTTTTTAACGAGCAAACGGGATATGCCGATCCGATAAATACATAACAAAATTACTTAATTGCGAATTCAAAATTGTTGACCCAGATACGCAGTTGAGCAAATTTTTTAATAAAAGTTGGGATTTATTCTAGGAAGATCATTTGCAGTAACTTTATTATTTTTTTATCATATCCACAGGTAATTAGAAAAAAACCGGACAAGTGCGAGTCTGACTCGACAGAGGGTTCCGTTCAAATTTGTATCTACATATTTTTTAAATGATTTAAATTACAAAATTATGTATATATAGTTTTCAGATTTTTTCCTACTATAACTTTTTGTAGTATAAGACGGTATTACTTTCCGAATTTCATAGTTCTATGTCAATGGAAAATCACTACATAGTATAAAATAAAGTCGCTTTCTCTGTCCCTATATCCCTATTTATGCTTAAATCTTTAAAACTACGCAACGGATTTTGATGCGGTATTTTTTAATAGATAAAGTGATAGAAGAGGAAGGTTTACATGTATAATGAAGTGTATTTAGTATTAGCATTGCACCTGTGCGAAGCCGGGGCGGGTCGCTAGTGTCCTATAAATGTTGATTGAAATTTACGGCTGATAAAGATAAAAAAGGAAACAAAACAACACTCACTTACATCGATCGAAAAGTAATACAAATTAAAATGACTTTTCGATCAAATTAAGTGACGCGATTATTTTTAGAACTCGCACACAGCCCCCAGTACTTACAGCCGCTCCTGCCGAGCACAGTGGTGGCTGGCACGGCCAGCCGGTCGCCGTCGTCGGGGGCGCCCTGAGTCGGCAGCTTCACGCCTGCGCCGGGCCAGGCCATCGCAGGCTCATCACCGGCACCATCATTGGTACCAATGGCATGCTCTTACTGGCACCCCATCGGTGAACGGTATACGGTAATATGACGAGATCGCTTCCACAAGTCATTGGGAATGTTCAGCAGTACACCTTTATTACAACTCAACTATCTCGACAACGTGGCCGAAGACCAGCACGGTGGTCGGACCTACTTGTGAAAACCCGGAAAATACCGTTCTACGAGGCATGGTCGTTGGATCGAAATAACTAGACATGTCCAACATCGAGACGACTAAAGAGGACACGATCCTCTACCGCTCAAAGACCTATAGGTAGACTATAGATCTATCGACTGAAATGCTGTTAAAGTTAAACAAGCAGTACTTACTGCCGCTCCGGCCGAGCACGGTGGTGGCTGGCACGGCCAGCCGGTCGCCGTCGTCGGGGGCGCTCTGAGTCGGCAGCTCCACGCCTGCGCCGGGCCAGGCCATCGCAGGCTCATCACTGACACATCACACAACACTAACGCGCGAATAAGTTTCACTTTGAACACTTGCTGGCGAACACTTCGTAGCACCAAATTTTTTTTTGGAATGTCTGTTTTTAAGACTAGTTTATTTTCTAATACTTTTAAGTTTCCAGATTTTAATATGTTTTCCGATATTTTTGTTTTCGATTACTAAAATGGATTAACGTAATGTCTGTCATCGCGATCTTTTCTTCCGCACATGTGCGCGGAAGTTATTGAACAATCTTTAACCCGCTATTTTTTGCTAGTTTGTGTTTTGTATCTTAATCTATCAATCAATCTGTTGCAAACGTCCATGGGCAACAAAAGATTGATAAATATTATTGTATCTTTATTCTAATACTATATTTTATTTATACACGGTGTTACTTTGCATCCTTGCCATATTCACAGAGATAAAAGTAGGGAACAATACCTATTGTTAGATAAACTAGAGACTCCCATAAATAAAGCACACTAAGTTTTTAGTAAATTTGGTTTTGCAGTACACATAGGAATAAACTATATAAATTTGCAGAAAATGCTGCAAAGCCTCAACGCTGCCTCGCGACGCGTGGGCCTGGGGATGAACTTAGACAAGACTAAAGTCATGTTCAACGATCATGCCATCCCCGGACCGGTCTCCGTCGAAAGCGTGGCGCTCGAGGTTGTCAATGAGTATGTCTACCTCGGGCAAGTGATGCAGTTGGGTAGAGACAACTTCGAGCGGGAAATCGCTAGGAGGATGCAGCTTGGCCGGGCAGCGTTTGGGAAGCTGCGTCATATCTTCTCGTCGCCACTGCCACAATGCCTGAAGAGCAAGGTATTCGATCAGTGCGTCCTACCGGTGATGACCTACGGAGCTGAAACGTGGAATATGACAGTAAAGCTGGCCCACCGACTACATGTCACTCAGCGAGCTATGGAAAGGTCGATGCTTGGGATTTCGTTAAAGGACAAAATCCGAAATGAGATCATCAGGCAGAGGACTAAAGTAACGGACATAGTCCAAAAATGTAGCAAGCTTAAGTGGCAGTGGGCTGGCCACATCTGTCGCAGAACCGATGAAAGGTGGAGTAAACGGGTTCTCGAGTGGAGACCACGCCTAGGCAAACGTAGTGTAGGACGACCCCCAGCTCGATGGACCGATGACCTTAGGAAGATGGCTGGCAGTGGATGGATGAAAAAAGCGGGAGATCGTGCTCTTTGGCGCTCTTTGGGGGAGGCCTACGTCCAGCAGTGGACTGCAATAGGCTGAGATGATAGGAATAAAACGATTTTGTCTCGAACGGTACGCGATCACTAATCAAGTAATACTACAAAGTCTTTTGTGCCGATGAATAAGAACAGTGATGTGCAAGCGTTTCGATAATTAGTGTTGTGTTTAATTGATTGTCGATAAAATAAAATACTCAAGATTAAAAAAACAAAATTTAGGTCTTTCTTTTTTTACTGATTTGTTATCATTGTCAGTGATATAGTTACCTCTGTAAATATGACAAGGATGCAAAGTAGCACCGTGTATAGATATTTATATTCCAAATCGCACTCGCAATTCTAAGAATTTAGTACAATTTCGTATACGAATCGAAATACGATTTTTGCTATTTCGTATGCGAATATGAGTTTTTTTTTTCAGAATAAGTATGTCTCCTGCTCGCAAAAGTCTTGGTGGTTATATCCTGAGAAATAACAATTGCTTAGGACGATTTTGGGTTGACAATTACGTATTTTAAAATACCTTATGTAAATCTTAACTAAGACCAATTGCTTAAATACTCGCTAACGTGCACTTTACAACAAAGGGAAAATTAAATTAGCTATGCCGCTAAAATCTTCGTTAGTTTGTGAATACTGACTAAGGCTTCACAGTTTGAGTTCGGCGGAGTTGTAATGTATACCAATTTGTAGATGTATCGCTTCAAAACCAACTATATCAGCTTACTAAGCAATCCAAGTTCGGTCGGTATATACATATATGCCATGATTTATGAAACCTTTATTATCAATATTGTACTTGCTCGTAACTTGATTTCAACGCACAAGATAAGCTTGTTTTAATTTAGAAATTAACTTTATTTTTAATTATTATAAAACCTACACCAACTTTAATGTGTAGGTACTTTATTTATCGTACAGTTGCCAGTTTTTTTATTGTTAACACATTTAACACTCAAGTTAGTTAATAATATAAAGCAACGCTGATAAGATATGGGCTCTGCAATCCTATCGCGCGTTTGCCTAAGGTGTGGCAAGACGTAGAAAGTATTTGAGAAAGCGGGATCGTTTGATATTAAAGTAACTAAATACTGTTTGATGTTAGATTGCTGGAGACGCCCTTATACCTAATGAACAAAAGGAAAAGATCGCCCATTTTTTGAGTGATTTGGAATTTAAAAAGTCGTTGGCCTGGATCGAATATTTCACTTAAATGGTGGAAGAATTGGGAACAGTTTCATACTATGGCGATAAAACTGTGATATTTTACTCGGGGCTTTCCCGATTTTCATTGAGAACAAGTATTTTCCGTTATTATCGTGGCTCTAATAAATAACCGAATCCAATTCATTTTAAACTTGAGGAGCCATAATAAGAATTAAATCAATTAGTGTAAAAAAATAATAAGACATATTTGTATTTGTGTTTTGCAAAAAATATGAGAATGGAAGATAGGGTATTGTATTAGTAGATTATTACAGTTTAGAAGGCTAATTAATAAAATCTTTTTACCTAAGAGATTTTTGTGGTGATTATTAAAATAATCGTAAAGTCGTGTTGATCTTGTAGGTACCTCAAGTGTCGAGGAAGAAAATTGTACTTAATACTGTATTATAGTATAGTGTGTGTATTTTATATTTTTAAATACTGTAATATTTTTAGATACTACATAACGTTTAAATTTGGTGGAAAATAAAATTCTGTAAACAACTTTAAAATAGCTTTGCAAGTATTTTCATTTAATTTTTGTAGTTTTAGCTCGATCGTGCGTCGTGTACAGAATGTGCGAAAACGACAATGCAATAGCAATATAGTGAAGCTTTTTCAAGGACTGGAAGCTCGCTCGAGCTTTCTTCTGCTTGAAATAACTTCATTCAAGTTCGCCGCTTAACTTCTGCACGTAGACTTGAACATTATGGTTGGTTTACATGACGACAGGGCAGCTGCGAGTCTGCACACTCAGTCAATATAAAAGTCATTTTATTTTAATACTAGCAGCCCGTCCCGGCTTCGCACGGGGTAGACAATTATTGCTAATAGTTTCGGCAGCGCATTCGACGAAAGACATTTTAAGACTCATTTTTCTACACCTTCGGTTACATTGTTCAAATTTTACCACGGATCCCTTATTTTTTTCAAAATGAAATGTAGCCTATGTCAAATTGGAAGAATGAAGCATTCTATTAGTGAAAGAATTTTTTAAATTGGCCCAGTACTTTTTGAGCCTATTCATTACAAACATACAAAAATAGGTACAAATCTTTCCTCTTTATAATATTAGTATAGATTAAGAGTCAAAATGTATAAAGAGTATATTTACATCTGTTTCGATTAACTGTCTGAGATCAAAGAATATTAGAACCAAAAATTAAATGAAGTAAGTCCAGAAAATATGGCATTTTTTAATCAAAGGCCTTTCTTAAATTGCAAAAGTACCTACATTAAAAATTGTACAATTAGATTTTCGGTTTTAGTCAATTCAGAAAACTATTTTAATAGGATCCGAGGTCTTCTTAGGTTGTGCTGAGCGACGCCCCTAAAAATGTATTGTCTGGTAACACGTACGTAACACAAGAACCTAGCCGTCTAGCATGTAACGTATCTGATACTGTATCAAGTGAGTACGGTATGCCGGCACGCCTGCTGCGTGACCCGCCGAGATACAGTATCAGATACGTTACATTCTACACGGCTAGATGAGTACATTACTTTATATATATTTTTTTCATCTGAACTAAGATTCAATTTAATCAAAATTACAAAAAATTACATTAAAAAAAATATGTCATACTACACATGCGCAGCTACGTCAAATCAATAGAAGTCAGCAAAAAGCATTGTCAAAAAATCAAATTTATATTTGATTTTTTTTATTTGGTTTGCATGAGCCAAATATAAATCTTTATATTTGGCTCATGCAAACCGATTTGTTGTCTGTTACATCAAGTAATAATTTTAAGTCTAGTTATGCCATCGTGTAAACCAACCGTTAAGATCGCTTAGTTGAGTAACTTGCCATGAACAAAAAGGAACAAAACAAATATACAATATGAAAGGAAATTACTATCTAAAGTTTATATTCTGACAAACTCTGAGACTCTGTTAAAGATTTTTAAAATGTCAGATCTAACCTTAAAAGATAGATCAAAATAATACCATAGATTTTATGGTTATTTATCCTATTCAATTCTGTTTACTATAGGTTTATTTTTGACAATTTACCACAAAAAATCAAATGATTACTCGATACGATATAAGGAGAACATTGTATCAACAAATAAATTGATAACACATCTAACTTCTGTGAACATGTCTACAGCTTCCTCATTACTCTAAAACGAATTTTATGCCTGCCATAGTTGAACGCATAATGAGAGCCATCGAAACGTTCCAGTCATATAATTGCAGCAATCATATCTTCGTTACTATGAGGTGTTTTTTGTGTGTCAGCCGACGAAACGTGTCTCCAGCTGACACATGCCGTTTAGGCAAACCAGTAAGGTTAGGGTTTCAGAATAAAGTTAGAAATTTAACTAATAATGAACAGCAATGATAGCCAAAAATACTAGCCATCACACTGAAATACTGTTGAAACTACGATCGTAAAACTATGTGCGAGCTGGAGACCCATGTCTCTGGCTTGCACATCTGTATCTTCGTAATTACTCAAGATACGATTATAATTTATACCTCAAAATTCGCGGTCGAATTGCAGCATTCGACTCCAAATATATTAAAACTTAATCTTGAATAGTTTAAGAGCTACGAACCGATAAGTATGTGTAAGCTGGAGACCCATGTCTCCAGCTTACACATGGTGAATTAGAGTAACTGTATAAGTTAGAGTTTCATTTTAAACATGAAATGATTCGTTGTAATAGCAGCACAAACGATGCTTAATTTCAAATCTCTGGGCCTCTTGGTTTCATAATTATAAGACAAAACCTGTTTTCCCGCCAAAAAATTCAAAAAAATGGCTCGGAAGCGGGCGACGTTGCCGTTCCGTGCGCTAAACTATTGCAGTCGAGTTTGAACTCAACAGCTAGTATTATTTGGAGTCATTTTAATTTGCGCTCTCGATCGTTTTTATTTCTAATACTAAGAATGATAGACTAGGAGCTGGTGACGAAAAGTCTATGTAATTATAAGACTTGCCACCATTTATTATTTACATTTATTACTCTATTACAAAGATATGACTTGAAACTTTTTCCTAATGTGAGATGACACAGCAGTCAGAATTATTAGAGAGAACTTGGAAATAAAATGACGTAAATATTTTATTAAGTCTATAGACAGTCCCGAGTTAGAGTGATTTTTAAGATGATATTAAGTAAGTTCTTATAATACAGGGAAGTTATAATGTGTAAGATTATTACATATCATTTATGTTTTTAATGTTTTTGTTGCTCAGTAAATTCTTAATCATTCATGATCTATTTATAAATCAAGATAGGAGTTTTTAATAAATGTTAAGAATTTCTATATTCATCAATTTATTCGCACTGAAAACCTAGAAAATAATAATAAATAGGAGAGATTTTAACGTATAGTAGGTACACTTATACCTATTTCTATTGGTAAATTGTTGGCTCGTAATCACACGATGTAGGTAAACTTGCCGGTAGAACTTAACTTTTGGTCTGCATGCCCTCCGCTCCGCTCCGCATGATGCTGTGAATTCAGTTACTACCTACGCCACGATGGATAACTAAACCAGCCATTCTCACATGGGGTCGCTCAGCCATCGATTGTCCTATTAAATTGTAACTTGCAAACCTTTTAATTTGTAAATAGAAAACTACAGATGATAAATATCGATTGGATAAATAAACACGTTTAATAATTTGCCTATTGTGATTAAAGAATCAATTCATGGATTATTAGGTACTATTTTTTATTGTATGTGTAAATAAATAACAACAAAAATGCTTAGAACCTAAGCTTTAACATTATTTTGAGTTAAATAATTTCATATCAACAATAGAATCCACCCGTTTTTTTTCCGGTTCATTAGGAATGTTCCCGAATATTTTCCCATTTTTGGGAATATACCCGGGTGGAATCCCAACGCTAATACTGATAGATACCACAGATAGAATAGAATAGAATAGAATATATTTTTATTTCAGTCTAGGCATACAGATTGCACTTGTGAAAGTCATATAATTATAGAAATATAACAGTAAACAAAGCAAAACAATAATTCAACTAGTAATTACACAATAAAACAATCAAATAAAATATTAGAAGAATTTAACAAGTCGTTAGGTGGAGTCAGATTGACCATATAATGTTTTTGTCATTTAGGAATTCGTCAATGGTATAATAATTCATTTTCAGAAGATTACGTTTAATACAGTCCTTAAATTTATAAAAAGATAAATCTAAAATGTCTTTTGGTATTTTATTATAAAATCGTATACACTGTCCAATAAAAGAATAATTTACCTTGTGTAACCGAAACTTAGGCATAGCCAGTCTATTTTTACGTCGTGTGTTTATTGAGTGGATGTCACTAACTTTTGTATATGAATCTATATTTTTTCGTACATGTAAAATGCATTCATAAATATATTGCACCGCAACTGTGAGAATGTTAATTGTTTGAAAAATGAAAAAATGTTTGTTTCAAAGTTCATATGAAAAAAAAGAAAAAAAAAATTAAAAGAAATTTTAAAAAAAAAGAAGAAAAGGAAAAAAAAAGTATAAGAACATTTTATTGCTCATAGGTGGTCCTGAACTCGGTAACGTTGAACTTAGTGTCCAAGTCCGATGCATTTACCACTACACCAGCTAGTCTTAAATATTGACGGCGAAACAAGAGTAGCCTTGGTGAATATGGTAACAGTGCTATGGTTCGAGTCTCACTCAGTTGTCACACTGTATAATCCAGTTTTGGGGGTGGGTGAACACTCGTAACGGCTCACTACTTTAACGACACATATTATTAAACAGTTTACAACAGCACTTGTTTTTATGTTAACAATAGTCAAACGATTTGATATTTAATAAATGTAGTAGTTTTAAGTTTCTATTAACGTTTTGTTTGTCCGTATGTGTCACTTTACTATTTTGTTGCGCACTAAATGGTTTACTTTGCACTGTTTATTTTATCACATCGCGGCTTTGTATAGTCACACAAACGCTCACACTTCGGTATCGAACTGTTTAGGTGTTATTAAGTTCCGTATAATTGTAAAATAGTCACTTTTAATATTTTTTAAATGTAAATAAACACAGAGACAATGTTAAGCGTGGCAGTGGCGCCACCTATCTATCAGTCAGATAAGTCAGAGTCTACCATATATACAGTATCAAACGGAAGTCGCGCTATAATAACCCTTTGTTCCGAATTGCGCTAAAGCACTATTAGCACGAATCCATATAAATGCAACAGGTAGGTAAAGAAACCCTATTTTGTGTAATATTAATTGTGACTATTATATTTGGTCGGTTTTACGCTGTCAGTGCTTTTAGCGCAATTCGGAACGTAAGAATATTTTAATTTACTTTACTTCAATCGTCGGCCCGGTCCGAGCCGATGACAAAATGGCTTTTCTGTGTAAATAACGAGCGGATGTAAGGTTATCGTATACCGTTAAAAAACTTATGAGATCGACTATAGATATTATTTTGAACCATTACTTACTTTGTTTAAAAACATTGAAATAGTAAATAAATCAATAGAATAGATTAGTTTGCTTATTGGAATGATATTTTTAATGTAAATTAGCGAAATGTGAAAAAACAAATTACATTCTCATCAAAAAATGAAAAATATAAAATCATCCGCGTGTGAAATCACTAGTAGTGATTCACAACCATCAAAATTAAATATTAAAACTTATGGAGGAACTATTTTGTCCTTATGTTTAAGGCTCCTTATCTATCATTCTTAGTATAGAAATAAAAACGATCGAGAGCGCAAATTAAAATGACTCCAAATAATACTAGCTCTTGAGTTCAAACTCGACTACAATAGTGTAGCGCACGGAATGGCAACGTCGCGCTTTGCCCGCTTCCGAGCCATTATTTTGAATTTTTTGGCGGGAAAACAGGTTTTGGCTTATAATTATGAAACCAAGAGGCCCAGAGATTTGATATTAAACATCGTTTGTGCTGCTATTACAACGAATCATTTCATGTTTAAAATGAAACTCTAACTTATACAGTTACTCTAATTTACCATGTGTAACCTGGAGACATGGGTCTCCAGCTTACACATACTTATCGGTTCGTAACTCTTAAAATATTCAAGATTAAGTTTTGATATATTTGGAGTCGAATGCTGCAATTCGACCGCGAATTTTGAGTAATTACGAAGATACAGCTGTGCAAGCCAGAGACATGGGTCTCCAGCTCGCACATAGTTTTACGATCGTAGTTTCAACAGTATTTCAGTGTGATGGCTAGTTTTTTTGGCTATCATTGCTGTCATTATTAGTTAAATTTCTAACTTTATTCTGAAACCCTAACCTTACTGGTTTGTCTAAACGGCATGTGTCAGCTGGAGACACGTTTCGTCGGCTGACACACAAAAAACACCTCATAGTAACGAAGATATGATTGCTGCAATTATATGACTGGAACGTTTCGATGGCTCTCATTATGCGTTAAACTATGGCAGGCTTAGAATTCGTTTTAGAGTAATGAGGAAGCTGTAGACATGTTCACCTAACTTCTTTTAAAATCATGCACATCCCAAATTAAATTTCATCAGGTAGTTTTAAGTTTTGTTCTGGAAATATAGGCCATTTCAATAATTCAACATTCTCCGAAATCTGATTATACGAGCTCATTAAAAGACAGCTTCGATAATAATTTGATTACCGCATATTTTTACTTTTGATGCTCTAATTAATTTACGATTGCATTGGGAAACATTTATTAAATAAAGTTAATTTTAACATAAAACTAGTATAACTTTGCACAGTATTTAAACATTGTTTTCTTAATATATTTTTATCTGTTTACGTATAATACTAATAAATCCACGTCTCGAGAGTGGCGACAAGAAATCTTTCGCACAATTAGCTAATTCACAAACCGATACGTATAATACTAATAAATCGAAGACCTCCGTAGCCGAGAGGCGAGCACGCCGGACTTTAAATGGCGCCGCCATCTCTGAGGTTCCGGGTTCCATCTCCGGTCGGGTCAATGTAGAAAACGTACTTTTCTATATTGTCTCGGGTCTGGGTATTGTGGTACAGTCGTTTTTTCTGGTTTCTATAACACAAGTGCTTTAGCTACTTACCTTAGGATCAGAGCAATGTATGTGATGTTGTCCAATATTTATTAGTTATTAAAAAAATAGACATTTCGACTTTCGTAGTTGCTACGTCGTAGCTGCTTGCGACTACGAGCTACGGCATGGAGTAGGTTTATCGTAGCATGATAGTGGTATTTCGTAGTTTGGAACTTGCTACGATGCTTATTTTTCAAGTGACGCGATTATTAATTAGTTTTTTAGGGTTCCGTACCCAAAGGGTAAAACGGGACAATATTACTAAGGCTCCGCTGTCCGTCTGTCACCAGGCTGTATCTCATGAACTGTGATAGCTAGAAACTTGAAATTTTCACTGATGATGTATTTCTATTTTCTGTTGCCGCTATAACAACAAATACTAAAAAACAGAATACAATAAATATTTAAGTGGGAGCCCTCTTACAAACGTGTTTTATAGAATATGGTACGGAACCCTTCCTGCGCGAAGCCGACTCGCACTTGGCTGCTTTTTTTACATATACCTAACTATACTAAGATTTAGAATTTTGTTAATTTCTTTCTACACGTTAAGTATAAAGTTTAGAATTTGAATTTAATCTAATTTATAAGATAAGCTCTCGTACATTTTAATTTATTCAAAAACGCGTGCTTAGTCTGTCTCGTTAACAAAGTGTTGGAGGTCAAAGTCGAAGTTAGGGATACTTAGGGACTTAAAAACCTTGTTACGGACTTTAGCTCATTATTTACTTGAAAAAACCATTAATTAACAACACAAAATATCCCTTAGGTCACAGAATATGTAGGTCAAGTTTTTGTTTACGCAGTACTCATATTAAATTAACTACACTTAGCACCACTGCGTAGTATCTGAATAAATGATGATTGTACAAGTTCCCTTCATGACTTCTTTATTGTGATGGTGCTTAATTCGATATCAAACCTTTTTAACGCTGAGTGCTATGATTCTTTTTAATGGCACTGCGCGGTATTCTTCCAGCCAATATCAATGTAAAAATTAAAGAAACAATACTAACATACGTACTATCGCGGGCTCCGACGCCTGACCACTCTTAAAGCTAAAATCGCTTGCAAGCACCTCATTGCCACTCACTTCAAGCCACGCCCTACGTTCATTTATGTTTCGTGTTCAATCAAGACAATAGGTGTTTAGGCACAAGCAAGCAAGCTTCTATGTATCTAATTGGTTGTAGTAAAACGTAGTAAAATGCATAACCAATCAGGGCGGGTTGGTGCGTGTCCGGCGCGATGCGCTTACACAGGAATATTTCTACAAAGCGGTAAGGCGTCGGAGCCCGCGATTGTACATCAAACCACTATGTCCGCTAAAACGATTTAAAATTACAACGTCATCTATTGTTTAAAAAAATAAAACGTATTAATCAAAACGAAGCCTACACCGTGCCTCCTGCGGGGTAACCATGAACTCTTAAAACAATCTCAAAGCTGTCAAATCTGTCAATTTTGGTACGTCATTCCATATAAAATTTAACAGATTTGATAATGTTTAACAGATTTGAGATTGTTTTATGAGTTCGTGGTTACCGCCCTGCAGTTCTAACTATATTTGTTAAAATACATTTATATAAATAATATAAGATATTTATCGTTTGCTTTGTAGACATGTAATAAACTGTGTGGAGCACACATTATTAATAAATAATAAAAACTTTAAATAATAAATAAAGAATAAATAATAATTTGTTCCACAATCACACCAATTATCTAGCCACAAACTAAGCAAGGTTTGTATTATGGCGACTATCCGTTTTTTTTTTTTTTTTTTTTTTTTCCTTTATTTGGGACAACAAACAATTACATTGGTAGCTTAAGTTTAAAAAATGTTAAATGTACGTAAGTGTTACTAACAATGCAATCAACTCCGTTATCCACAAGTAAGTTCAAAACGATTTGTAACAGGTTGTGAAATTATAGATTGAGGTGTACACGCTGTGACAGACGTTTATGTATGTACAAAAAATGTTGTAAGCATAAAAACAATATTCGAGATTATTATCCATCCCCCAGGGCACGGACAATAGCATAATCACCAAAAAGATACAGGATTATCCATACCCTAGGGTATGGGCAATTTCGCAGACAATTTTCTTAAACGAAGCAGGTGAACTAGAGAAGAGTTCAACGTTAGTAAAATATGTATTGTACAAGTCCATAGCTCTGCGCAGGGGAGATCGCTCACCTGCATTCGTTTTACATGGTCTTAATGCGAATAAATTGGGCTTACGAGTTTTGCGGACGGCGTAAGAACGAAGCGGTACGTGAAGCAGTATTTTTTCGGTTAATTGAACACAATCAAACTTACCATGTGATATACTATATAGCAACATTATATCCGAGAGCATTCTTCTCACTTCAAGCTTCGGTAAAGAAAATTTATTTAAAAGAGCATTATAAGATGATTTAGAGCGGAAACAACGGTAGTTCATAGATTTTAAAAACTTACGCTGTACTGTGTTATGCTGGGGCTTCACCTACGTGATGCCTAGCGTTTAACTAACGGCATGATTAACGTTCACTAAATAAAAGCACTAAGCTACGCGCTAAGTGTGTGGCCACACTTATTTGACGTATGATTTTTATTGTGATCTGTGGATACAAGTCTTTAAAATAAAAGAAACGCTTCCGAGAACTAAATGAAATGAAATGAAATGAAATGAAATGGAATGAAATGAAATGCAATGAAATGAAATTCTTTATTCTGTATATAGGCCCTCTTCCGGGCACTTATACACGTCCCAACATATAACTTAGCCCTACCACCGCTTCGGGACAACATATCGGCTGGTGATGAGAAGAAACGGCGCAAGAAACTCAGTCACCTTTGTCAGCCTGATTTGATTACAGGAAATACAATTACAAGATAGTGTAAGTGCGAGCTAGGCAGGCTATTAAGTCCATGCACTCTTGTCGTTCAAGTAATCTTCAACTTTGTAGTATCCTTTGTAGTATACTTTTCTCATTTTGTCCACGTCGTCCTTACTTAAATAACTATGCACTCTAACATTTATTTCATAAAGAGTTTTTGAATGTCACCGTGTTTTTAAATGTTTAGTGTAGTAGGTGTGGCCAACACAACGCACCAGACGCCCGCTAGATGCCTTTGATGCGTCGAAAGTTACCGCCGTCCGATCTATCGCCTAATGTCTAGTGTCATTAAAGCAAATTAGCGCACTAAAACCGGCGACACCTGCGTACTATATCAAATAGCGCACTAATTTTTGACATTAGACGCAGGTGAAGCCCGAGCATTAGGATAAACATACTAGGATAACTCCTAAACAGGATCCGTTAGGATAAATATACTTAAATACGTTTTATTAACATCCATGACTTAGGTACAAATGCTCGTGTTTATCACACTTACATTTGTCCTTTGCGGGATTCGAACCCGCAACCGCCAGGATTTGTAGTCTGGAGCGCGAACCACTGCACCAGACGGTCGTCAAAAACTTTATTGCACCAATAAAAAAAAATGTACAAAAGGAGGTCTTAATGCCAAAAGCATTCTCTACCAGCCTACTTTTAGGTCATGCAGAAAGTAATAGTGACATAGTGTTTTGACTACCTCTGTAGCCGATAAACGAGCTCGTCGGACGTGGCGTCGCTATCTCTGAGGTTCCGAATTCGATTCCCGGTCACGTAAGTGACGAACTTTTCTATATCACCTCGGATCTGAGTTATAGTGTACCTTTGTTGTTTCAGAATTCTACTAGTGCTTTACTTACCGATCAGATCCGAGCAATGTATGTGATTTATCCAATATTTAAAAAATATCAACATCTCACGATTGAGTCAACTGATTGTGATCAAGTTCAAGAATTGTTCAATTAAGGTTTAACAAAAGTCTTACAATCAACGGTTACTAAGCATGGCGCTTGTACCGCTGTAGTCAAGTTAGTATTCAAACAAAAGGATTTAATTAATTAAATATTCATAAGCCTTTGTGAAATCCCAAATATAAACTACTTTTAATCCAACGCTCGCAATCATTTCATTCATTAAAGCAAATTAAGGCCGTTTTCTGATTTGTCGGCGCAACAGCGGCGCGACATCAGCATGCTCGGTATACGCGGTACAGAAAGCTTACCGAGCGCTTATATTTTAATGGAGCGTTCCTGATTGGCTCGGCATGCGCGGGAGCGGCGCGGCACAGATTACATACTTACTGTACCGCGTATACCGAGCACGCTGATGTCGCGCCGCTGCTGTGCCGACAAATCAGAAAACAGCCTAAAACGAGACATGAGCCTCTGCAAGTTTGAAATCAGATGACCTTTGGCCAAACGATTACCCCACATTAGGCAGGCGCGGCCGCCGCTCCCGCAATCTGCGTGACGTCATCACCCATTTCTAACCCCATACGAACTGACATGTGGACGCGTAAGCGATTGATGGCGAGATGGTGCTGATAAAAATTATATTTTTTTTTTGGACTGATTTGCCTTTTAGCAGTGATTTGGATTTCCATAACGTTTGTCAGAAGAATAGGAACAATAAGTAGTTTATAACCAGTGATACATTCTCATGGCCATGCTAGGCATTTATCGGATCTTTAAAGGCTGCCCACGAAATTAAAAATTTGGGGTGTCTTATCAACAGCTTTTCAAGTTTACATTGTGTAATTTGTAGCGTTTGTAGGTCAATACCTTTACTGAATAATAATAACGTCGACTTCGGTCGTGTTAATTACGATTCTAGATTAATAGATTAAAGTAAATATGAATTGATTAATAAAATTATTTTTTAGTATAATTGAAGCCGCGATTCACAATTTTGATAAGTTTAAACAGTAAACTAGGGTCGCTATATAAGAAAAAATATATGAATTGTTGAATCTCGGGGGCTAAATTAAACCCTTACTAAGAAGAATAAAGATAGGTAGATAACTTTAGACTTAGTTCAGTCAGGACCCAGTCTGCTAATTTAAAAGTGGCATAACTGAATATTAATTGAATCTCATTGTAATTCTTCGACGCATTTGGTATTCTGCTACCAACTTCATTTTCAAATATAAGTCTTTAATTATAAGCAGAGTAGCCAATGTCCAATTGCTTGATACATTTGGTATTCTGCAACTAATTTTAGTCTGAAATTTAAGTCATTTAATTAGTAGCAGAATAATGTGTCAAGCACTTACAATAAGATCCAATTGATATTTAATTATGCTACTTTAAATAAGCAGACTTGGGGCCCTGTAGTATTCGCAGACAAATTTGCTAGAACAAGGTAGTAAAGAGAGTTAATCCCTTCTCAACAAATCTTCATTGTACAAGTACTTTACAAGCACCTCAAGCAGCTTACGCAGTATCAGTATCTTTTCAAAGGCATGACTTACGATCAATAGATGTGGGTAAGGCAGACTAACTATACTTGAGAGTTAAACTGAACTAAATACACCTTATGTCACAATGTATATAAGGTCCAATTTTATTAGTGTTCATCCTGGTAACCAGGACTATATAGGTGAAAAGCAATCGTAAAAACCAACTTTCAAATGTCTATCATAAAAACTAAAAAAGTTAAAAATAAATTACAAAATAACAACATCGACTTCATATTGCATAAACTACCTATCTTCAACTCTTTCTTGCTCTGTACAAGGGGAAGGAATAAGACGGATAACCAGATGGTTAAACGTAGCAAAGATAGGACGAGTTTATGCAATATGATGTCAATGTTGTTGATTTTTAACTTTTTTAGTTTTTATGGTACACATTTGAAAATTGGTTTTTACGATTGCTTTTCACCTATATAGTCACAGGTTAACAGGATGAACACTAATAAAATCGGACCTTATATACTTTCATACGACAACCCGATTGGTAGGAGCGTTGTGAACCTTTACGCAAAAACACAAGGGTACTTACAAGACAAAGACGATTAAAAGTGTTTTCTGTCAAGGGGCGCATGAGATAGCGTTGCGATAACATCTCTTTTTTGTATTAATTATTAAATTAATTTACTTAGTTTTATTCATTTTATTAGGCCTATGTTTAACAGTCGACGCGTCATGCTACTGAAATGATGATGATGATGAAATGTATAAGTAATAAAATTAAATATGAAATATGATTTATGAAACTAATCGGTTAGTTATTAATTATAATCTTATTTTACGTTGTTCTTATTTTTAATTATTTGTAAACTGTCCTCTACCTGAAGGTTGTCTGGAAGAGATCGCTTCTAGCGATAAGACCGCCTAATTTTCTTTTTGTGTACTGTTTGTTTTGTGTGGTGTGCAATAAAGAGTATCTATCTATCTATCTAATTAACTTGTCTCAGTTAGCGCTACAATGCAATTGGCAAATAATGTACTAAGTGGTTTCTTTCCAATAAAATAAACTTCCGAGAGTGCAGATAATTTAGAAAACGGTAGCTATGCACAGAATACAAAATTTAAGCTCTTAGCTAATGTAACGTCTTCTACTTGCTTAATAACGATATTGCAATCGTTCTTTAATCCAGTTTTAATTGTGATAAAGCTATGTTTGAGGACACAACTTTTTGATAATGAACGTTGTGGTAAAACTTCTTCTTCTTTGCGTGTCGACTCAGGCTTTCATATGTGTGAAGACCAAAACTCAGCCACCGATATACCACTATCGGTGGCCTTGCAAAGATCTTCGCGTGTGCAGGTGTAGGGACACGCTGGGCATGTCAGAAGATGAGCCATTGTCTGGGGGGATAACCGCATAGACATGCAATCTCTAAGCTGTAACCCCACCTGTGCCTGCTTCTCTCTAAGGTTCTCCCTGCTTCGGCCTACCTGGGTCCGTAACCTATTTAAGGACTTCCAGGTTGCCCAAGGCAGATCATGTCCAGAGGGGAATCGCTCTAATAGCTCTATGTTCGGGTCTATGGGATATTTCAACTTCAATAGCTTTAAGCGGGCGTCTTTAGCATCCCCGTTCAGAGGAGGAACTTTTTGATAAAGTTCTGGTGACTCTTTGGTGGTACCGGCATAAGGGGTGCCGCTGGTCCTTTTTGTTTTTAAGACGCTCTAGAGCGCTTGGCACATCCCTGCGGACGTCCGGGGGTGCAACACCAGCCAATGCATACAGCATGCCAACAGGAGTTTGCCTTAGACAGCCCGTGATAAATCAAACAAATTGTAAATAAACCAAAAACGGTAAATACAAGATAGAGATTTATAAATTGAATTTGAATTCATTCATTCGATTTTAAGCGACACTGTTTCCTAGTGGGATTGTTTAAGTAAGTTTCCTGTTTCGAAATTATACAGATTGCTAGATTCATTGTCAAAAATAATTTGAAAGGGACTTTGATATTCCAATCAATAGATACAAAATAGCAGTAATGAAGATGAAATATATTGTTTTAAACTTTCATGGTCACTAACATTAGAATAGTTTGTTACGGGATTGCTACCATGTACCTTATTTTTGAGTTCCCGATATTTCGGCACTGTTGCAAGCCATGATCACGGAGTAACTCAGTTATGCTATATATTCTTATGAAGATGAAGCTTTCCATAGTTGAAAAGAGTGACTGGGGCTGCAAACTGTCCACCACAGGTAGTTGAGACAAGCTTCGAAGACTTCTCTTGGAAACTTATTGATAGATAACGATACTACAACCGAAATATAATAGTAAATTTTTTGGTAGGTAAAGTTAGGTTCACTATTTTTTAAATATTCATTCATTTTCTTAACGTTTCTTAAAAGCAATTTAATTTTTGCACTAGCAACCTGATTCTCCAAAGAACTACGAGATACTTATTATATTTTTATAGTACACAACGCAAAAAAGTAATATATATTTTTTTTAAGTTAAATGTGAGAATATTAATTTTCTTTATCTAATATATATTAATTTAAAATCCGATGCTATTTAAAAACAGCCGTAAAAGGTTAGAATTATTGATATCTGAGCATATTTCTAACGATTAATGATAATATCCTAAGTCATTCAGGATTGCACCTTTAAAACGATCTATTAGGTAAAAAACACAACTTAAAAGCATCACTGGTTGTGTCCTCGCCACTCCGAGGCTACTCCGAGTTTAAACAATCGTCTGACCTGTGGTTGCAAGTCTCAAGGACGTCTCGGAATTCGTCTAGGAGGCTCCAATTTAAATTCGCAGGTACATAATTTATAGAAGACAGTTATAAAGTAGTTTAATACTATAATACCAGCCAAGTGAAACGAAACAATGTAAGCGATAAGATAGCCTAAATTTTACCATTCTAAATGTATATTTTTCTCTGTCTCTCTAAAGTCCGCTTCGGGTTTACGAGTTAAATGGAAGTATATTCAAATTTTACTTGTGGGTAATTCACTTAATAGGACCAACTAAATAGAGCTATGAAAAGAGAAACCATGGATTAGGCATTTTTTTACAGGATAACCTAGTTTCGTGAATATTCTTGGCCTCCTGCCCAATTTAAAAGTTACTTTACCTATTTTTTTATAATAAAAAAGAAAGAGTTGAATTTTAAATACATAAAACAATCTTAAACAAAAACACGCATCTTCCCTTACTCTCTCAAAGTCCTCTTACCTCTTGCTCAAGCAACAGATTCACTTCATAATACCTAAATCGTTTCTATATCCGCCTTTGATTGAATCCGTTCGCTCGCCGCGCCCGTCGGCGGCTGGAAATGAGCATTTGTTTCTTTCGGATTCGATACTTCTCCATTCGATTGCATGTCATCAATTCGATCTTTATAACAGGCATACTCATAACATTTATGAATTGCAAGTCTTTATTTTATTTTATTTAGGTACTTATACTTTTTGCACAGACAAAACATGTTTGATACATATGTCAGACTTAATGCTAAAAGAATTATCTACCAGTCAACCGTGGGGGCCAGACAGAGATGATATGGGCGGTGCAATAAAATTGATAAGTATAACAAGATCGTACAAATCGAACTTAAACTGAAAGCATACTTACCTATAAGTAAATAATGTATGTATAATAGTAACATAGATTAATGATGCTTATAAAATGTTTGTGATATATTATAGCTAATCAAAAGATTAAGCTTTTATTTAAATACATGTCCTTTCAACAACTGCTGCACCAGCGGGATTAAAACAGTTGACTTATGATTCTAAGTTTTAATCAGTTCAACAAAGTTTAAGCTGCGTTTATGAGTAATATATGAAAAAACACTGCTTAGCAAAATTATGTGTTATAAGCTGATATTAAGCAGCTTTTTACGCTAAAGCTTAAGCTTCTATTTATATATTTATATAACATAATACTTATGATAGAAATTACATCACATGAACATCTATGGTACTGAGGATGAAAGGTAGAAACTTGATTTGTTTAGTTAGTAGTGTAGTTTGACGTCAAAACAGCAATACTTATTAGCGTTTTGACGTCGTAGCCATTTATTTATTTATATATAAATCCCGAAAAATCGAATTCAAAAGGAATTCGAAATCCCAATCAGCGAAATCATAAAATCCGCGCAATCCTAGCAGCTCGGGCGCCGCTCCCTGGGCAGTTATTGTTGATTAAGTTAACCGGTCCCCGAGTTTGTGTCATCGCGCGTAGTGGCTTATGGCTGCCGGTCAGGCAAACAGATACAGACAGAGGCTAAGCTCCGTAGTTAGCTGGGGATATGGGCCAAACGAACAGCCTAATAGCCGCACAGATAGGGCGAAACAAGCTGGCCTAAGTACTACATAAAATAGATCAGTGAGCTTAACTTTGTTACATTTTAATCCCTTCAAACTAAGCGGTGACGCAATATTGAGTCACTAAAACGTCCGAAACGAAAATAATAATTGTGTGAATATATTTTCGTTTGTTATTTATTGAGGTTCATATTACTACGAGTCTACGAAAGAGCAACTAGCAAAAAGCTACGATATATTAATTCGAAATAAGAGTTATGTCAATTAAGGGTTCACATCCATAAACACACACACGCACATACAAACACACACGAACACACACACACACACACACACATGCATGTGATTTTATTCCACAACAATTACGATCAGGGATGTGAAATGTAAATAGTTAAATGTAAATAGTTAAATGTGAAATGTAAAAAGTTTTAATACTTACATTATAGACAAACGGCCAATTAGGGAATTGGCCGTTTGTCTATAATGTAAGTATTAAAACTAGGATTTTGTGTGAAATAAATAAAGTGAGTAACAAAATCGAAACGTATGACGTATTCGTAAAACCGCCAGAACGTTATTTGCTTCTATTGAAAGCATTTCAGAGATAAAATACAAATCAATGGTCAGATCAGAATACATCATTCATGTTTCAGAAGTTTCAGTGAAGAGACATTTTATCCGAGTTACTGGAATCGACGGCGAATAATTTTAAACTTTAGATAGAAATTCAGAATGCCAACTAAAGTTGAACTTTCTTTTTAAATGAAGAACGAACATCTTGTAGAAGAAAGTAGTTGTATAGCATCTATGTACATATAAAAAGTATTTAAACCGATCCGTACATTATCATTTATTAAGAGAATCAGATTTTTGTGTGCCTCGAAATAAACAATGACGTCATAGCTTGCTATCGCCTTACAAATTATAAGGCAGAAGTGCGTTTTGACAGCTCATTAAAAACATGTCAATTGATTGGTGGTGTCAACTAGCCTAATATGACTATTGTAATCTTACCTACACGAATCTCCCTGTGACAGACACATAACGAATCAGTCAAAATGCAGGGCCATAACCATGAACTCTTAAAACAATCTCAAAGTTGTCAAATCTGTCAATTTTGGTACGTCATTTCATACAAAATTTGACAGAAATGATAATGTTTGACAGATTTGAGATTGTTATAAGAGTTCGTGGTTACCGCCCTGGTATAATATCCGGAAAATATAAAACAGGTTCTAAAACAATAACAAACTCGAAAGGTGTAGGAAACCTTTCGACCTCATACGCTCAACTCCTGTACACAAAGTTGTAGTTCCCGTGAAATAGAAAACATTTCTAATAATAAACTCAAGACCTTCGAAGACAACAAAGAGTAGCCGTAATTACAACCGCCCATCGATCGTACCTACAATATTCATTAAGTTAAAACGAACCTACGGATACTCGATTCGAAGAAACAAATGTTTAAAAATCATTGAGGTATAATATTATGTACTAGCGTTACTAGAGAACACATCTCGAACTAAATGTTTCAGCCAAGCATTGTAGCCCGGTGGACTACAAATTCATTGATTGAACAATCAAGAAGCAGTTTTGACAACTTCAATTATTGACACTGACATAGTCCACCGGGCTACGATGCTTGGCTGAAACATTTTGTTCGAGATGTGTTCTCTAGTACGCTAGTACATTATACTTCAATGTTAAAAAACAACTTTTATCGCTACAAGCTTTAAGCTATATGCATCCGCAGTCAGCAATTTGATGATCGATGTTATGTTTGTTTACATAATTGTTATGTTTGACTACGTTACTCAACAGCGTGTGACGCATTCCAAATTGTGCTAAAAGTACTATCATCAGCGCGAATATTCGACCAAATAAAATAGGTAGTCACAAACATTACAAAAAATAGGAGTTTTTACATACCTACTGCATTTAATATGGATCCGTGCTCATAGTGCTTTTAGCGCAATTCTGAACGTAGGGTTTGAAGCGTACTGTCAAGCAACGTTAATTAAACATGTCATGCGTCACGTTAATTTGTTAAAACAAACATTTTATTGAAGTCCATCTCTATTCTGTTGTACCGAATTCTGAAATCACGTTCAACAAAAACAATAGATCCAATTAGCGAACTCTGTTTTTGATAAAATTGTGTTTGTCAAGTCCAACGTTTATAGCTCCCGATAAAAAAGAGGATTGTTATAAATTTAACGTATTTAAGTATGTGACAGTGGCATTTTAATTTCCAAACGGATTAACAGATTTGAAATAAGTTTTCGATTCAATGGTTTTTTGTTTTATGATGGTGTTAATATCGTATCATATGAGCGCCGCCGCTATACGTACTCGTTATTTTTGGTATATTCATGAAAATTTGTTTAAAGATATCAGGGCCCTAACCATGAACTGTTAAAACAATCACAAATCTGTCAAACATTATCATTTCTGTCAAATTTTGTATGAAAACGTACCAAAATTGACAGATTTGACAACTTTGAGATTGTTTTAAGAGTTCATGGTTATGGCCCTGATCTTTTCTTGCTGATGAAGCGATGCTTAAATTAATAAGAATAAATAAGATAATAACTAAAAAATATCAGAAGGAAAAGATAGAAAAGAAAGAAAGGAAAAGATCAGAAGACAAGAGAAGAGAAGGCAACATCTACAGGTTTGATTGGTTTGAAATGAATTATCCTGTTATATCAATGGTATTGCAATATGCAAATAGTCTGATACTGCAGCATCACCTGGAATCTGTAAGATACCTAACTCCTCGCGACGTTTCAGCACAGTTATCGGAGTTTGAGCTTGGTCAATTATTAACTAGTTAAAATACTTTTAAATGTTAAAAAAAAACATGTTTGCATCAACCCTGGCTTGATAAACTAAGCAGAAAATAATATTTGAAAGACATTTTATGTAGCAGTGATGAAGACCCTAAAATTTCAGAAAAACCAGTCTGCAGTTGAGATCATATTCAATTACTGCCTCATTTAATGACAACTTTATTGCACTTTATTCAAAGTCCACGGTAAGGTAATGAATTCGAAGTTATATACCAGCGGGGCTACTGAGAGGCAATACCGTGCAGAGAGCCGCTCGTCAGCGCTGCAGGCGGCGCTAAGCGTAACTAGCTAATATCCTGGAGGCCGGCCAACTGGCCCGAGTTACTAAAACACGGTTTAGTCTCGCTGAGCCGTGTTCACTTAGTTTTGAAATATTTTTAGCCTTGAATTGGAAGAACTATTTAAACAAGTAACAATTTGAGATAATAACCATCTTATCTCAAAGAAACGGACATTACACAAATTCATATTCATTAAATCACTTCTTAATGTACCAGCAGTATTAATTATACACGAGAGTCAAAACCGATGAAAAAAGAAAATGTGTTTCAAAAAAATTCAGACTCTGAGCTCGCACTGTTATTACTAGTCATCACTACATTATAAAACAAAGTCGCTTTCTCTGTCCTTATATCCCTATGTATGCTTTAATTTTTAAAACTACGCAACGGATTTTGATGCTGTTTTTTTAATAGATAGAGTGATTGAAGAGGAAGGTTTATATGTATAATAACATCCATTAAATCTGTAGTGTATTTAGTATCAGCATTGCACCCGTGCGAAGCCGGGGCGGGTCGCTAGTATTTGTTTTAAATAAAATGGCGTGTTACCTGCCTTTTATAAACACAGTTCGAGGATCCCTTGGATATGATAATTATGAATAATTTTTTGGAAAAAATAGGTAGGTACTTCTAAATTAAGTATGTATCTTTGAAGTTCCTGAAGAGTTATGTTACTGTTTCGATAGGATGTTTGATAACAAAAGGAACCACTGGGTTCAAGTAACCAGTTTGGTTACAAAGCAAGTAGTTCGGCCTTGTCCGTGTCGTAGCTGCGGGCGCTCGTCGGAACATGTTCAGTTTGCAGGTGGGCGTTTAATTAGACTAATCTGTGAGGCAGCGCCATTTTAAAGCAAGAATTTGAAATCCGTTATCTAGGTGTCGTAGTGCCTACAAGTTCTCAGTTTGGGTCTAAATAATAATTTCATGAATAGAAAAACACCGAAAAACACATAAGTACATTGATATGGTCTCAAAATGAAGGTGTTGCGGTACCGTCGTTGTTTCTGATTTCTATAATTAGAATCAGAGCAATATTAAGTGATCCTATCCCATATTTATTTATTTAAAACATAAAATTCTTGAGTTTCGAGAGCCCAGGCAACGGTTTTTTGTAGTTTGTAGTTTTGCAGACTAGAATTTAGGAAAAATAGTTTTATAAATCAATACCACCTAACCATGAACTGTTAAAACAATCACAAATCCGTCAAACATTATCATTTCTGTCAAATTTTGTATGAAATGACGTACCAAAATTGACAGATTTGACAACTTTGAGATTGTTTTAAGAGTTCATGGTTATGGCCCTGGGAGGCAAATCACCACTCTGCTATGCCGAACGAGTCTGTGTTGGACAACCGGCCATTGTAGCGAAGAAATTCGAATAGCGTGTATCTCAACTCAATGTGACAAACCTACAGGTGTCTTAGAAATTATCCTTCACCTCCAATTCACGGTAAATTCCCTTATAAACCTAGATTCCGAAAAATCTAGAGTTCGTACTGGAACTCAAACCACGGTTCATGAATATAAGGCTAAATTCTAACTACTGAGCTATCACCTAATTAGCGACAGCTAGCTCACATACTTAAAGAATGAAGTATTATTAAATTGTTTGTGAATAAATACCTGAGCTTGCAAAATATAGGAGAGTGTAATATTACGTACGTCAGTAGCAGAGGGAATAATATCAGCGAGCAGCTGCTGACAGCTTTCACAAAATATACTATATTTCCGAATGGATTGAACGCGCTAAGTCGGTTTATATTGTGTTTTGTATGATGCAGACGAATTTGCTGTCAGGTATTTCTCGCTCCTTTATGATAATAAAGGTTTATTGAAAAATGCCATGTCTCATATAGGTTAATTTTGGAACACAAATACAACAATTTAAATACACATATTAGGGTTCCGTGCCGTAGGGTAAGCAACAGAACCCTATTACTAAGATTAACCCTATTACCGATAGTCAAATATCTGTAACAATATTTCTATCGGGTGTTGACAGTAGTATACTACTCAGCTATACATATAGCTACAACATTGATCAGAGATACGCTGGCTTCGACAGCGAGAAGAAACACTTGAGAAATTTCATCGTGTCACGTGACGTCCTCGGTAGCTTAGTTGGTAAAGCACTCGCCCGGTATGCGATGGGACTAGGGTTCGAGTCCCACCTGAGGTCGATGATTTTTTAAAGTGTTATTTATCTTTAATTAAACCTTGCATGGAATTGCTAAAAATATCTTATCACGTATCAGATATCTAAAATGATGAGAGTGTGTGTATAATATTAACATGTTGGTTAAAAAAACAAATAATAATCGATCTTTTGCTAGATTGGTACGGAACCTTTTGTATGCCAGTCCCACTCGCATTTAACAGGTTTTTAACCTATTTCTAGGCCGTGCTAATACCAGCAATTATGTGGACAAGAGCGGAATTGCAATCTAGAGGATAAAGTTAAAATTAGTCGAATAAACTTATAAGAAAGGTTTTCCTCATGATTCTCAACTTTTTCTGAGACTAATAATTTATACAGAGCTAAAGTTAGACAAACGTAGAAGATAATTATACACATTATGTCACTGAAATCATAATATTATTTCTATATTACCCGTTTTCATGCAAAGGCGCGGACATACCTACCTATTTTCCAGAAACATTTTGCCTTTTATAACAGCCGAATTATTCTACCTTCAGACATTTTATTTATAAGAATATATTCAAGTGATCGAAGTTTATAATATAAAGTGAGTGCTGAGTACGTTAAGTCAAACTTAAGAGTAATGGTATCATAAAACGGAGTGGATTACTAATAAAACTCTACTTTACTTCCCTGGTTAGAAGACTTTACGTATGCACTAGCAACCGTTGCACGAATGAATGAATAAAATAGAATAGAATAGAAAACATTTATTTGACACATAAGCACAATTACAAACAGAATCAAATATATATAATAACATAAAAAGAGTGTCAAAAAGGGCCCCGCTCAGCATTTGTCGTTACAGCCAGAGCCATAACGACGCAGGTTTTCAGCGGAGACCCCGCAAGACGCGGGACGGGTAGTGTCAACGGTACATCGGATCACCAAAGAACCCCCAATTGCTCCGGCCGACTCCGGCTCGGAGTCAGTCGAATGAAAGTTTCTTGTTCTAGATACTGATACAAGACAGATTAATTCCGTAATTTTTATCATTAAAATAAAATCACTATTATATGACGATGTTTGCATGAAATCGGTAAACTAAAGATTTTTTTGGAAAAATTGATAATGTAAGTTACGTCCCACTGCAGGCCACAGGCTTCACTTCAACTATGAGAAGGTTTGTTATAGTCGACTGCAGATATTGCTTGATTAATCCATTACATCTGTGCGTTACAGGTTAAGTACACTCGCGAGCAATGAAAAAGTTCCAGTGACATATAAAGCACCAAATTACTCGGAAAAGGCTAGCTTAATGACGCCGTCTGCAATATTGAAGAACATTTAACAGCGCATCAGAATATTACCAACTAAAAACGTAAAAATTGTGTTCAAATTTTAAATATGTCTTAGGAGATATTAAGGTGTTTGTCGGCATTTTGCGAGTGGAACTCTGTCATTGCTCGTGAGCGTAAATAAATAATCAAAGATCGAAGAGGTGTGTTGAATGGACTCTTTCAGGCACGTGAGCCTTTTGCACGTGCTCTGACTCTAACGAAGTTTAAATTCTTTACGACTGTTACTATTACTATAATACAATAAGTACTATCTGCAGCCGCTTTCTTAAATACTTTATATACATATATAAGATGGCTTCACATTTGAGTTTATCTGTCACGATCTCTTCTTAGAAAAAAGAGACTGAATAAATCATATTTATTTTTTTATATTCTGTGTCTTTTAATTTATGAAAGAAAGACCGAGGCACATGTACCTAAATTAAGTTACGAGAAAGGCAGTTTTAAAGACACACAATTAAAAATTCGTAAAACTAATTACAACTTTTTACCAATTATCTAAACATCACAGTTCGATTAGCCGATTAATTTGTCAATTATTCGTGAATTAGCGTATCTGATCAAATAATTCCCAATTCGTGACCCAGTCAATGTTTGTCCCAAACATCTATCTGCTTCATGAGAACATTAACAAGGTTAAACAGAAAACGAGAAAACCCGGTAACCTACAAGTTTTATTTTTCTTTTTAACTTCTAAGATAAGAAATATTGTTTTCTTTCGTTGTTTAGGACTTGGTACACCAAAATCAAACATGAAAAGACTGTCGATCCATTAAAAGTTTTTGGAAGCTCTGAGATTCTCCCTGTGGCATTCTATCATCAGACGACCGTCTGGTGTAGTGGTTCGCGCTCCGGACTACAAAGCTTCGAATCCCGCAAGGGGCTTGTAAATGTGATGAGTACGAGCATTTGTACCTAAGTCATGGATGTTTATAAACTTATTTTTGTATGTTAATCCGTTATCTAGTCGCCATAGTTCAAGCTTTGCTTAGTTTGGGGCTAGATAATTGGTGTGATTGCGGAAACAATTTATTTATTTATTTTTGGGCGAGGTCATGTCTATCAGTGTACTTCCTAATTGTGTAAAAGTGTGCATGATAAAATGATGATGACATAACATCAAAATAGCTGTATATAACATAAACCAAGCACTCGAATATTGCTGAAGCAGAAATAATATTTTTCTAACGCTTCTTGGAGGCTGCAGGCTAATCACGAGATTGGATTCTGAGCCTTAAGCCTTGGCAATAAGGTCGAAGAGGTAAATAAAGAAAAAAACTGGATTAGTCTCTGCCACTTCGTTTTACTCTCGATGGCACTTCAATTCTTTGTGGCTCTCCGTAGTCATTATGAAACTGTAGTCTAGGTATTTTGCACAATGTCTGGGCAGTCTTATTATAATAAAATATCAATAGGTAGGTATAATAAGCAAATGAAAACTAATCAATAACAATTAAATCCAAATTCTTTTAAATTGTATTTTAATGGAAGAATAATCACAAATGTGTTTTAAATTCCATTCCCAAGAATAATCTCATTTTCGGCACTTTGGAGATAAAGATTTTACGAAAATTTGACTTACCAAAAAAAATCTCTAGCTATTTTTCTTAAAGAGTTTCTCTCTGACAAGAGTGTCACGAAGAAGAAGTAAATAGACCGTACACGGGACCCTTATCGTTACGCAATGTCCGTCCGTCTGTCTGTCCGTAGATGAGCTCAGAGACGTTTTATCATTATCTATAAAAACGGCTAAAAAATCACGTTTGTTTTATGGGAGCCCATTAAAATATTTATTTTATTCGGGTTTTTAGTATTTGTTGTTATAGCAGCAACAGAAATACATCATCTGTGAAAATGACAACTGTCTAACTATCAGGGTTCATGAGAGTCAGACAGACGGACAGCGGAGCCTTAGTAATAGTGTCCTGTTTTACCCTTTGGGTCATAAAATCACGCTAATAAATGGTAATAAAATCTTTTTAAAAGGTACCGTAAATTGGGGATGAATTTATATCTCGTCTATCAGAAAATAAGCGGTGTAATGGAATTGTCGTTCAAATTATTGTGGGTGTGTGAAAACTATTTTTCGCTTCAGGGATCCATTTGGTTAATATTAAGCTTTATCGAACCTGTAAGAACTGTGATGACGAGTTATATAATTTTGTGAAATTATTGTAAAGACAATCGAATTTATATGGATTAAAAGATTGAATGTGCTATAATGTTCTGTGCCGGCTTTTTGGCAGGGGAAAATAAATTTGAAAAAATACCACTTTTTTCGGATTTCGAGTAGATAAAAGCAATATTTAAATTTATATTACATCGAGAGAGCAACTTGTAAGTGTTTGCTGAAGGACATTAAAATATACATATAGGTACCACTGGTAGCGGCTAACGAAAAGAGTGTAGATAAAATAGTATCAGGTTTAATTGTTTTTCTAGTTTGACGACCGCCTGGTTCAGTGGTGCGCGCTCCGGACTACAAAGCCTGGCGGTTGCGGGTTCGAATCCCGCGAGGGGCAAATGTTTATGAGATGAGCACGAGCATTTGTACCGAAGTCATGGATGTTTATATAAGTATGTTAATCCGTTATCTAGTCGCCATAGTTCAAGCTATTCTTAGTTTAGGGCTAGCTAATTGGTGTAATTGTGGAAAACTATTATTATATTCTTTCTAGTCTCAATGATCAATATTTGAAAAAATATTTGCTATCCTATACCAAAATGGTTAACAATACACGTAAGTCTAAAGAAGAAAATATATATATTAGTTATAAAAGCGCTAGGAAAGAAATATAATTTGGTCTGGTTTAATAAAATAGGTACTTGTGGACACCTGAACATTCGTATTGTTGGTTGTTTGTTTCTCTGCGTGGGGCGAAATCAGACCCGGTGGCGTTCATTTAAACTGCCATTCTAAATGTATATCATCTTGTAGATGCAATAAAGAGTATCTAATTTATATAAAGAGTACCTAGACGTACCTATCTACCCCACTAAATCAAATACAACTTGTAGGGTTCCGTACCCAAATGTAAAACGGGACCCTATTACTAAGACTCCGCTGTCCGTCGGTCTGTTCGTCTGTTACGGCTGTATCTCATGAACCGTGATAGCAAGAGACTTGAAATTTTCACAGATGATGTATTTCTGTTGCCGCTATAACAACAAATACTAAAAACCAGTATAAAAAAATACTCAAGGGGGTTCCCATACAACAAACGTGTTTTTTTTTTAATCGTTTTTATAGATAATGGTGCAGAACCCTTCGTGCGCGAGTCCGACTCACAGTTGGCCGGTTTTTAGTTTGCATGTGATAAGGTTTTAATTTTGGTCGTTAAATATATTTTTAATACCTATCAGCTTTGGGGTGAAAAGTAAAAGATCTAGTCTCCGTACCTAACCGTGATCTCTATTATAGCAGTATTAATTAAATTGCGTTATGATTTTTCTATAAAAGGCTAACGAAATCAAACTACTTCCGCAGTGTTTATGTATGTGTTTCCTAATGTAAGTTAAGTAATGCTTCTATGTTTTTTCCTATGCAAAACAGATACCACTTTGAGATTCAAATGACATTATCGAGAAAGCTTTAATGTAAAGCTTCTACTTTTCAGATCGAATTGAAGTACATCCCACCTGCCCGTAAAAAAATAGAGATAATACTAGCGTTTGTTTGATGTTTTATTACGCTCCCGGCATTACCCCGGGAAGCCGCCGGCTATATAGGGAATCTGTTAATAATGGATAACCCATCTACCTTTTGGTTGACAGAAAACAAAGAGTGGAAGAAAACAAGGAAATAGCCTACATTATTATTTCATCACTCGTTTTAGCTATATTTATTTGTTTGTGTTCCAAAGTTTGTTTATGATAAACAAGGCTTAGTTGAATTAAGGCAATATCTCTTAGGGGCTGATTCTGGATCTCAAATAAAACTACTATTTACCCGTCTGCCAACGAGTGATATGTTTTTCGAGCGTATGTGTGTATGTTTGTATCTATGTCTACTTCTATTACACACTCTACAGCCTGAAACGTTTTAGGGATTTCGAAATATGCTATATATGTCATTAAAACATAAGCTAAAGTTGTTCTGTCAAATTACGCCTACTTAAGACTAAAACTATTTTGAACAATTTATCAAAAGCTAAAGAGACAGAAGAAAACAGTGTGTGAATTGAAGGGTTCAGGGCTGCGACGGGAAGTGTTAAACTTATTTATTATCCATCATCATCATCACCAGCCTATATTAGTCCACTGCTGGACACAGGCCTCTCCAAAAGGAGGATTTTGCCATAATCGCCACGCTTGGCAGGCGGGTTGGCGATTGCAGTTTGGCCAATGGTGGAGAGGAGACGCTGCAGCCCGTCTTCTTGTGGCGGTTCTCCTGTAGTCGCCTAAGCTCTTACGACACCCATAGGAAGAGAAGGGGTGGTGCTATTCTTTTAACGTGCTGGCACCACACGACACCATTATTTATTACCCATTATGATTCAATTTGGCCAAAATGTATTTTGTATTTTTAAGTAAAAGGCGTAATTAGCGTCATGGCGTAATTCGACAGACCTACTATATGTTATTTCCCGGATTTCCCGTGTGAATAGGAATTAAATGGGAAAAATCGATATCCAACTGCTACTACTACACTATTTAGTCAAGTTAAAATCTTCCTTAACCAGTGTAAAGTTACACATGAATGTTAATTATTAGTACGTAGGCTTTACTTTTGTTAAATATTACAACGGTCATCATCACCAGCCTATATCAGTCCACAGCTGGACACAGGGTTGTCCAAAAGGAGGATTTTGCCATAATCGCTACGCTTGGCACGCGGGTTGGCGATCGCAGTTGGCCAATGGTGGAGAGGAGAGGCTGCTGCCCGTCTTCTTATGGCGGTTCTCCTGTAGTCGCCTCTTACGACACCCATAGGAAGAGAAGGGGGTGGTGCTATTCTTTGAAAGTGCCGGCACCACACGACACGGTACGTTACGTTACAACGGTAACGAATAGTTTTTATAAAAACCACATATTAATCGTCTTATCGGTTGTTATGTACCTATATAAAGTAGCTAAGTAGCAAGACGTGATAACGACTCCATTGAGCGGCTGGTTGTGCAGGGAAAAGTGGAGGGAACTAGATCGCGCGGCAGGTCACCGATGCGCTGGACTGACCAAGTAAAGTCCGCAGTGGGAGGCCGCGTGTCTGACTGCGCCAGACAGTCTGCAAACCGAGAGAGGTGGCGGGAGATCGTGAAGAGTGCTGTGTCCGCCTCCACCACTAACACGGACGCCTCAACGTGACCACGACCGCTCTGCCAAGAGCGAAACGACAGAGAAGAGAAGAAGATATAAAGTAAGCGATTTCGAAGTTTGTCCTGGATAAACTATAGAAGGTTTTAAATGTCAATTGCACCTTGTATGTAACAAGAAAAGAATAAAAAGCACTTTATTCTTTTTATCGCCTAGTCCAACATCACCAGCATATATTTTTTAACTTTTACTTTTGCCAGAGATTCAGCAAAACGCCTTAAGTTAATTTTGCAAGCTTGCGCACAAACGTAGCGGTCTGTGGCGAGCGCCGCTTGGGCCAATAAAGCTCCCTTTAGAGCTTTTGCCAGAAAACGGACTCTTCTAGTGATGCTGATAATATACTTATAGTGAATTGAATACCGATTCAGTTAATAGATTAGTTGAATAGGGCTCTCTGTTTATCACAATGATGTGTTGGACAGGGTTTCGATGTTTTTTATGCGGATTAATCATCAATTTTAACTTCTTTTTTTTTGTTAGTCCCTTTCTTCAAACAGTACATACTTATGTTAAAGTGCAGTATGAACACTAAAACGTGCAATGAATTAATTTTAATTGCTTAGTGAGCAACTGAACAATGAATAAATTGAAATACTTATAGATAAATAAATATTGAACCACATCACAAACATAGCTCGATCCTAAGGTAAGTTGCTGAAGCTTGTGTTATAATCAAACTAGTTAATAAATAACAAATAGTATTTAATACTTAATTCTTAACTTATGAACTGTTTTCGTATAAATATTATTATTTATAAACTGTATTTTATTTTACACGAATATTATCAATTGTAATTTTTTTGTTTTTAGCAATTCCATGCAAGGTTTAATAAAAGATAAAAATCATCGACCTCAGGTGGGACTGGAACCCAATGCGCTGGGACGTGGGTTCGAGTCCCACCTGAGGTCGATGATTTTTATCTCAAATATTATCAAGTCAAAGAAAAGGTACAAGTTACAACGTTGCATTACTTATAATCTACTCGTGATAAAGTTTGTTTACAAATAACCTTAAAACGAAAACGCCGTACCTAATAACTTTAATCATAATAAAACGATAACTGTGCCGAATATGATATACCTTTATTAAGGCTTTTACCAGGGCAGGGAAACTTTTTTCGTGTTCCTATCCTTTTAGTTTATCTGTATTTCCGAGTGCATATAACCTGACTCTCTTTAAGTCCAGAGTGAATAGGCATCTTCTGGGCAAGCTCGCTCCATCGTAGATCCCATCTATGCTCTAGAGCAAGATTGGGGTCAAGAGCAAGCCCATCTCAAATAAAAAAAGTTTAGTTAAGCAATCTTGTTGCTGTATTATTATGCTAAAGCTTATCTGAGCAACTTTAAGCTATAAAGTAAATTGTATCTACTCCGGAGTGAAGTAAACAGTCCACGGGGTTTTAAAGATAAGATATTGGTTTATGAAAACAAAACCAGACGCATAATTATGTTGAATAGATTGAAACAGATGAATATTTCTGCGGGAGCGGTTCTGTTATCTTTTGTAAATGAAATCCAGCGGGTTAACCATGAACTCTTAAAACAATCTCAAAGCTGTCAAATCTGTCAATTTTGGTACGTCATTACATACAAAATTTGACAGATTTGATAATGTTTGACAGATTTGAAATTGTTTTAAGGGTTCGTGGTTATCGCCCTGGGTATAAATATTATTATAGTAAGAAATACAATCTACTGTTATGTCCCCGATTAAAGAAGTTACTTAACATAAAACATTATATTATATTGAATAATACAACACCATTCTTTTGGTAAAGTTCGTACCCAAAATAGTTAAATGAACTCAATTAATTAAATACTTAGAGAATGATGTAAACTTTGGAAAGCGCTGTCTGTAATTTTCTGATTAATGAATGACTAGCACTAGGCTTGTAATTATATTATTGACTAACACCACCTTTTTAACCTTCCGACATTTATATAGTTTTAAAATGAACAACTACAAATTTGTAAAACAAGTTCCATTCATTGCTATTTAAAGATATATTTACCTCCCGCCGTTGTTTAAAACCGGTTTCAACTTTCATAAATGACACGTGCCAGTGAGATATTTCAACGAATGAATATAAAATTCCACTGTTTATAAATGTTTAATACGCGCGTCGATTACGTTCAAAGTTTGGAGACAATGCGGTAATTTATATTTGTTGTTTCATCACTAAAGATATGATTAATATGTTGATATGTGTGGAGCACTGGGTTTTTGGTGGGTATTATTTGAGTTGTTAAAGTTTTGGTTGTTTTTGCGCCGGGAGGCAGCGAGGGCGGGCGGTCGCTCCGCTGGGCGGCTGTGCACTGTCTATGACACGGCTCTACGGTTGATAAGGCGCGACTTGCCTTCCGACAACTTTTAGCCGAAGAAGAGTTTAGTAGGTCAAACTCATCTAAAAAGAAACAACATTATCGATACCTATGCCTCCTATGTGATATTTAAGGAGTATGGCACTTAATTGAAGATAAATAACACTTGAAAAAGAAAATCATCGATGGTAAAGCACTCGCCCGGCATGCGATGGGACGTGGGTTCGAGTCCCACCTGAGGTCGATGATTTTTTTCAAGTGTTATTTATCTTTAATTATAACCTTGCATGGAATTGCTAAAAACAAAAATTTTCAATCGAGTATGGCACTTCTCGTTTTGCACCAACCTACATCTCGAGTAGGAAGGTATTAAACGCCATCTGCCATAGTATATGAATTTATAGCAGCATGTTGGTACCATGATGTTATTATGAAAACAAAGATTGACGATACATGTCCATATAGGTACAGGAATACCTAGGTAGTTGGGTACTGGGCGGTAACCACGAACTCTTTAAACAATCTCAAATCTGTCAAACATTATCATTTCTGTCAAATTTTGTATGAAATGACGTTCCAAAATTGACAGATTTGACAACTTTGAGATTGTTTTAAGAGTTCATGGTTATGGCCCTGTTCCTTGCAGGAAGTATTGTAACAAACGTACGTGCTACAACAAAAATTCTGTTTTGCCCAAAATCGAAATCAGAATTAATTACTTCCCATACTTGATAATCGTAATAGGACTAGTTGTTGTATGTTTGCTTCAAAATAATTGAAATTGCCGTAAAATAACTAAATAGGTACTCGGTGCCGTCACTTAACCTATAAATTATTTATTTCATACTTAAATAACAGTCATTGTCCGTGACGTTTAGTTTACGTCTGTTTTGTAGGTTTGGTTGACGCTGGAGGTTTGAATCCCGCAAGGGGCAAATGTATTTATTTAGCACGTGCACTTGTACCAAAGTCATAGATGTCTATAAAATGTAATCAAATACGTGTTTAGGAGACCTCCGTAGCCGAGAGGCGAGAATGCAGGAACCCGGGACCCGGGTTCCTGCATGCCCAGTCGGGCATTGGCAAATCTGAGGTCTCGGGTTCGATTTCCGGTCGGGTCAATGTAGAAAATGAGCTTTTCTATATTGGCTCATGACTGGGTGTTTATATCCCGTCGTTGTTTCATATTTCTGAGTGCTTGGCTACTTACAATGGGATCAGAGCAATGTATGTGATATTAGCCAATGCTTATAAATTTCATAAGTTATTAAAAGTTATTCCTCTAGAGAATTAATTAACTCTAGATATATAAGGTCCGATTTTATTAGTGTTCATCCTGTTAACCTGTGACTATATAGGTGAAAAGCAATCATAAAAACCAACTTTCAAATGTGTACCATAAAAACTATAAAAGTTAAAAATCAACAACATCGACTTCATATTGCATAAACTCGTCCTATCTTTGCTACGTTTAACCATCTGATTATCCGTCTTATTCCTTCCCCTTGTACAGAGCGAGAAAGAGTTGAAGATAGGACGAGTTTATGCAATATGAAGTCGATGTTGTTATTTTGTAATTTATTTAAACTTTTTTAGTTTTTATGATAGACATTTGAAAGTTGGTTTTTACGATTGCTTTTCACCTATATAGTCACAGGTTAACAGGATGTACACTAATAAAATCGGACCTTATATACCTCTAGAGTCTAGAGATATCTATCTTAGAGTTTATTAATTCTTCAACCACATCGATTATCCAGCCCAAAACCAAGCAAAGCATGTAATAAGGTATTACAAGCTCTACTTGGTTAGGAACTTGTTGTGATAGAAGAAATTATTACTATCTCTTTAAATATTCGTTTACTTACAAGCTAAAACTACAGCGCATCTACAAAAACTTAAACAGAATATACGTTATATACTTCTCCGTGAATAAATTATGCGCACCTATATTCAAGCGATTGATATCCAAAATAAATACCTTGACTTATAATTCAGAAAAAATGCATGTTATTGACATCAATTATTATTTGAAAAATAAATCAATTTATTTGACCAGAGATAAATATAATCTCAGTGGAAAAATTAAAAGACAGGTAGCTATGTCGCTATCATTTTTTATTGAATGTACAGCCAAGAACTTGGCTAAAAAAGCTGCTTTTGTTGAGCAGAAAAATGACATATTATTTGATACGTTGGAATCAGTTCCAATAAATAATAATAATTTAAATTAATTAATAAGACAATAGAGGAAATCTCTTGCACTCCACCTGTATCCACAAAGGAAAAGACTAACAGTCTTAATATTGTACATCAAAATATACAAGGCTTTTCCGGCAAAGACCTGGAAATAACTCTTTATTTACAGGAAATGAATATACATGTCCTTTGTCTTACTGAGCACTGGCTTAAGAAATGTGAAGTGCTCATAGGGATTGAAAATTGGGAAGTCATTAGTTTGTTCAGTAGAGAGTCAGCTCAACGAGGGGGATCACTAATTCTTGTTAAAAATAATATTAAGTCAAAAGATCGTAAAGACATCGTGGCACTTTCTATAGAGCAAACTATTGAACTAGCGTGTGCTGAGCTGGAGCGGTATATTATTGTTAGTGTATATAAACCCCCATCTGCCGATTACCTTCTTTTTGAGTCCACTATGGAACAGGTATTAAAAAAATTATCAAAAACGAATAAGAAGATAGTTGTATGTGGAGACTTTAACATTGATTTATTAGAGGTAACTCAAAACTCTATAAGGTTCCTAAATCTTTTTAAATCCTTTAATTTAATTAATCTTTTTAATGAACCTACACGAATTACTCCTACAACAGCTACTTGCTTAGATAATATTTTCTGTAATTGTAAAGTTATGCAAAAATCTATTATAAACTGTCTAAGATCAGATCATAGTGGACAAATAGCCACATTTGAGCACCATCATGTTTCACCAATAGTGGATATTGTTTGTAGGCCAGTCACCACCAATAAATTAGATAGATTTAAGAAAAATATTGATTATGAAATAAATATATTGCCATTCAACAGCGCTAATACGGATGTGTCATATGAAAATTTGTTTGGATTTGTTAAAGATGAGTTTAACAATATATTTAAGCAAAAACACCTTAGAATAAATACAAATAAATGTAATTTCAGCGACTGGGCCACAACCGGTATTCATAAAAGTAGGAGAAAATTATGTGAATTATATGAACTTAAAGCTCAAACTCAAGACCCTAAAATTATTGAGCATGTGAAAAAATTCTCTAAATTCTTTAAAAAAGTATGTTCAGTAGCCAAATCACATTACATTCGTGATATTATTGCTAGCTCCAAAAATAAAATAAAAGCCACTTGGAGCATTATTAATAGAGAAACATGCAAAAATAAACAATTAGATCGCACAATTAGCCTTAACGTTGATAATAAAATTATTCAATCCGACAATGAGGTAGCAAACGCGTTTAAGGATTTTTTTTCTAATATACCTATTGCTACAACTAGTAATTTAAACTCTTTACAAGGTCTTGCGGAAACTTTTTTGAAATCAAATGTCGAAAAATGTACTTCTATTCTAAATTTTAGGCATATAAATCCCGAAGTTATTGTAAAAACTTTTAAAGAGTTAAATATGAAAAAAACAGAAGATTTATGGGGCATTTCAGTTAATATAATCAACCATATAATTGATAGTATAGCAACGCATCTTGCTTGTATATTTAATCAGAGTATTGATGAAGGTTCGTTTCCTAATTTGATGAAGTACAGCAAAATCATACCCTTATTTGAATCCGGAGATAAAAGTGATCCCTCTAACTATAGACCGATATCAATTTTACCAGCTCTTAGTAAAATATTTGAAAAGTTAATCTTCAATCAACTCTTATCACACTTCAGAATAAACAAACTATTGCATGAGAATCAGTTTGGTTTCACAAAGGGGAGAAACACAACTGATGCGGGAGTTGCACTCATTAAGCATATCTTTGATGCATTTGAAAGTAAGCAGGATGCTTTAGGGGTTTTTTGCGATTTGTCTAAGGCTTTCGATTGTGTAGATCACAAAACGTTATTAATGAAATTACGGCATTATGGTGTCTCAAATGAGTCAGGAAAATTGTTAGAGTCATACCTCACAGATAGAACGCAAACAGTTAATGTCAATGGAACTGACTCATCCGGGGCTCCATTACGCATGGGTGTGGGGCCCATGCGTGCCCCAGGGCTCTATATTGGGACCTTTATTATTCCTGATATATATAAATGACCTTCCTTACTTTACTAAAGATCTGTGTGAGATAGTATTGTTTGCAGATGATACGTCATTGATTTTTAAAACTGACAGAGGTGAAGCAACCTTTGACGATGTAAATAATGCTCTCTCTCAAGTACTACGATGGTTTACTGCTAACAATCTTTTACTTAATGCAAAAAAAACCAAGCTCATCAAATTCACTATGCCCAATGTGAGGCAGGTCAGTACGCATATTAATATGTCAGACGATCACATAGACGCAGTCGATTCAACAACCTTTTTGGGAATTACTATAGACTCCCGACTGCAATGGGGTCCCCATATAATTGCCTTGTCAGGAAGGCTCAGTTCAGCGGCTTATGCTGTGAGGAAAATAAGGCTTTTAACTGATGTCGAAACGGCAAGACTAGTATATTTTAGTTATTTTCATAGTTTATTGTCGTATGGTCTATTGCTATGGGGCTCAGCTGCTGACATCGAATCAATCTTCGTGTTGCAGAAAAGAGCTGTACGTGCAATATATTGTCTTGGGCCTCGCGACTCTCTGAGGGAGGTCTTTAAAGATATTAAAATATTAACAGTAGCGTCACAATACATTTTTGATAATATTATGTATGTTAGAAAAAACATTAGTTCGTTCAGCCTTAAATGTGATTCACATCATTATAATACTAGAAATAAAAATAAACTTGCCGTTCCGAGCTTCAGATTAAAGAAAATAGGTAATTATTTTTTGGGGAAATGTATAAAAATATTTAATAAAGTACCACAAACTCTTGTTGACTTGCCTGTTTATAAGTTCAAAAACCACATTAAAAAAATCCTTATGGAAAAAGGATATTACAAAGTTGAAGATTACTTGAACGACAAGAGTGCATGGACTTAATAACCTGCCTAGATCGCACTTACACTATCTTGTAATTGTATTTCCTGTAATAAAATCAGGCTGACAAAGGTGACTGAGTTTGTTGCGCCGCTTCTTCTCATCACCAGCCGATATGTAGTCCCGAAGCGGTGGTAGGAAAAAAAAATTGGGACATGTAAAAGTGCCATTGATGGCCAATTTGCAAAAATAAATGACTTTGACTTTGACTTTGACTTTGAAAGAGATCTGTCACGTGATCCGCAAATGGAAGGAAGTCGGAATATTACAATGCGTTTGTTTCCACAGCGAAATATTTTTGGTGTAATGTTTTGTAGCTTTATTTTAGCAACGCCATTTTTTAGGCGATAAGCAAGAAGCCAATTTTGTGGTCAGCCTTTGTGGATGCCTTGATAAATGTGTAGTGAACAAGAATTATGTTATTTCTTTTTTTAAACAGTCCGAAAATTTGTCGTTGGTTTTAAAAGCTCAGTTTTAGGAAGCGGACGGTTTAACAGCCACAATCAATCATCCTTACTTCCCTTATGGATGGATCATGGATGTTTGTTACTCTTTCATGCAAAAACTACTAAACGAATTTGAATGAAATTTTGCACAAATATAAAATATGAACTGGATTAATATATAGGATATTTTTTATCCCGGTTAAATGTTTCTGTGAGATAATATTCTATATATTGTTCTTTATTTGAACGTTTTTTCTTACATGTCATATCAAACATCCTGTAGTCCAAATAAACAAAGTTAAGGGCACTTCTATTTTAGGATCAAATTCCTAGAAATTCCCGGAATTAGTCTACTTTAACTTCAGTATTAAGGCCAAAATTCGACATCGGCACCGAAAACACAAAACGGGATAAAAATCGTTCTATGTGTTATGCTTATCAATATTTATAACAACTACTATGCCCGCAACTTAAATTCGTTTGCGTGGATTATGGGATGTTATGAATATGATATAACACTCATAGAACAGTGAAATAAAATGAAATGAAATTATTTATTCTGTATGTAGGCCCTCCTCCGGGCACTTATACACGTCCCAAAATATAACTTAGCCCTATCAGGACTACATATGGGCTGGTGATGAGAAGAAACAGTACATAGAAGTACCTATATATCCCCACCGCTTCGGGACTACATATAGGCTGGTGATGAGAAGAAACAGTACATAGAAGTATATCCCACAGGAACATTTAACCAGAAGAAAAAGTATCTTAATGTTAATCCAGATCATATTCTAATTATGTTTGCAAAATTTCATCTAAATCCGTCCAGTCATTAATGCGTGATTGAGTCACAAACATCCAAACATCCTCAGAAACTTTAGCATTCATAATTGGGATGTGAGCCTTTAGTAAGATTAGTCCAATTTAATTAATTAAATACTGGAAACTGTTCAGGTTAACTTATTTAAGAAACGTAAGAAACTGCGGCTTAAGACACGTAGTAGTAGTACACGAGTACATTGATTAAGTAAAAGAAAATCATTAAAAGATAAATCGATGGAAATCAAGTCATTGTGCATTCTATTTGTTCCTTTTCATGTTGCTCGTAGTTGCTGAAGTAATCAGCGGTATCGATTGCGGTAATGATGATAATGACCAATTCATACGTTAATGCTTTTAAAACGAGTGCGAGTCGGACTCGCGCACGATGGGTTCCGAACCATTTTCTATAAAAACGGCAAAAAAGTCACGTTTTTTTGTATGGGAGTCCCCTTAAATATTTATTGTATTCTGTTTTTTAGTATAAGTTGTTTTAGCGGCAACAGAAATACATCACCTGTGAAAATTACAACTTCAACAACAGACGGACAGACAGACTGACGGACAGCGGAGCCTTAGTAATAGACGTAGTATTATTCTTTGTCTATGGTAATAGGGTCCTGCCTGTTTTACCCTTTGGGTACGGAAGCCTAAAAAGGGCATTTCCTAAATAAATCTAAGCCCAAAATATTGTCCTGATGAGGTAGGGTAAAAACGAAATAGGAACTTGTTAAAATGATCAATTTAGGTCTATGATAGGTAATTATATTTATTTTGTGAATCTAAGTGTTCGCAAAAGATTATTCCGTAAATAATAATGTAATAACAAATGACTTTAAACTAATATCTAAATTTTTGTGAGCTTGCAAATTTGACGGTGATGATATGACGCGTTTTTTAAAGGTAAAACCTCATAAAATTGCAGCCTTCATAAGGGTTATATAAGGTGTAAACTTATCAGTTAACTCTTTTCTAGGAGGTGGTTCTACTGCTCAAATAAAACAACTTTTTGTATGAGACCAACTTCAGAACTACTATATATAACTAGAATCATCCCCTAGAAAAGAGCAATTAAAATCAAAGCAGCTCAGATTGTGTAACGCAATATGGCAATATGAATAGGTCTGCCCCCTAACCATGAACTCTTAAAACAATCTCAAAGTTGTCAAATCTGTCAATTTTGGTACGTCATTTCATACAAAATTTGACAGAAATGATAATGTTTGACAGATTTGTGATTGTTTTAACAGCTCATGGTTAGGGCCCTGAGATCCCGGCAGTATAATTGTCTGTTCTGTCCCTCTACACCTGTACTATGACATCAAAAGCAACACCCAATTTGGACAAGGTAGATTTGGATCGGCGTTTATATAAGGTCCGATTTTATTAGTGTACATCCTGTTAACCTGCGACTATTGTGACTACTTCATATTGCATAAACACATCATATCTTCAACTCTTTCTCGCTCTGACAAGGGGAAATAATAAGACGGATAATCAGATGGTTAAACGTACCAAAGATAGGACGAGTTTATGCAATATGAAGTCGATGTTGGTATTTTGTATTTTAAACTCTTTTAGTTTTTATGATAGACATTTGAAAGTTGGTTTTTACGATTGCTTTTTACCTATAGTTACAGATTAACAGGATGTACACTAATAAAATCGGACCTTATATAAGTACCCACAGTTGAACCTGGCGCCTACTTATCACATAGGTACATAGCTGGTAACCGTTTTTACTGTAGGTACAAAGGCTGACAAAGGTGACTGAGTTAAGTTAAATGCGACGCTTTGTCTCATCATCAGCTAATAATAAAATAAAATAAATAAATATTGGACAACATCACATACATTGCTCTGATCCTAAGGTAAGTAGCTATAGCACTTGTGTTATAGAAATCAGAAACAACGACGGTACCACAACACCCAGACCCGAGACAATACAGAAAAGTTCGTTTTCTACATTGACCCGACAAGGGATCGAACCCGGAACCTCAGAGATGGCGGCTAATATGTAGGGGCAAAAGCTTAAACGGCGGAAGAGCAAAGTTAATTAGGACATATAAGTGTCTTGAAGACTATGTACTAAATATGTTTTTGAATGAAAAATCCGGAAGACACTGCCATAGTTACGGCTTTGTTATGTACGGACAACAGAACGTCAACCTACCACAAAATGTCAAATTTTCTCATTTGAAAATGAACTCTATTTGTCAGGCTTAAAGTTGAAAATCTATTGGAGAATTTTTGACTTTTAGGGTAGGTCGACGTGCTGTTGACTGTACATTCTTTTCGCGATTATTATCATAAAGTCGAGAAAACTAGTTTATAAAATGGGTTAAGTTGGTGTTGCATTAAATGTATAGTGTTTTTATGGGTGATTAATAAGTAATGTTAAATCGGCTACCTGTTTATTTTAGCAAGTAGATCAAGATGACGTTATTAGGCCGGTTTACGAGCGGCCATTAAACAGACGCGTTTTACGAAGTTCTAAATTAAACCAAGGTGTACAGAGGACGACCCAGATGTGACTGGTTTTATTCTATTGGGATCAGTTTCAAAGAAACTGTAAAGTTTTTGTAACGACACAACCAATCAGCCAAGCACTCAGGACGAATATAAATGTTAGTATAACCAAGGTGTATTAATTATCGTGGTATAACGTAGTTTATGTTTAATTTTTAGATTAATTCTAAAAACTATCATTATCTCATCTTATTGCAGTCCACTGCTGCTGCTGGACATGTCCCCTATGAGCGCAAGAGCCAGCCACTGCCAGCCATATTCGTAAGATCTTGACAGGGCAAACGTAGATAGTTTTAATTAAAACAGGTGCATTTACGACGTACTACCTAAAACAAAATTAAGTACTCAGTGTGGAATTTAGTACTTTTAAAGGTCAGACGTTACTAAACAGAAATACGTCAGATGAAAGGTACTGAAAAAATGCTTGTGTGAATCACATAAAAATGCATCTGAAAGAATATGGCTCGAATTCGAATGGCTTTCTAGTTCGGAGCCCTAACTACAACCAAACTGTCGTTTCGACGACCTCCGTAGCCGAGAGGCGAGCACGCCGGACTTAAAATGGCGCCGCCATCTCTGAGGTTCCGGGTTCGATCCCCGGTCGGGTCAATAAAGAAAACGAACTTTTCTATATTGGCTCGGGTCTGGGTGTTGTGGTACCGTCGTTGTTTCTGATTTCTATAACACAAGTGCTTTAGCAACTTACCTTAGGATCAGAGCAATGTATGTGATGTTGTCCAATATTTATTTATTATTATTAAGTTAGGTACTTTATTTTTATAGTAGTTGTCAACAGCAACATGAAGGTAAAGTTGTGTTACCAACAGTCCACAGGAAGCAAAAGAAAGGGACAGGGTTCGCATTTTGGCAATTAATAACGTCTCAGGACGTTCTGTACGCTGTCTTGCCGGTTCGTGGCCTCCATTATAGAAACTTTCTGGCCCATGGACCATCTGTGGTAAGTTAGGAAATATTGATTTACCTTGACTACTGTATCTTTATCGATAATTGATCGCGAGACAACATTATCCTGAATTAAACTCCGTTTAATTGACTCCCTGACGGATAAGGTCTGCGAATCGCGATCATATTCAATGTCTTTTCATACAAATTATTAGAGATAACGAAATATTTTATTTTGAAGCTTTACTTAATTTGGAAAATAAATAGTTTTTTATTATTTTTTTATTTGAGATGGGCTTACTCTTAAATAAATAAATATTGGACAACATCACATACATTGCTCTGACCCTAAGGTAAGTAGCTAAAGCACTTGTGTTATAGAAATCAGAAACAACGACGGTACCACAACACCCAGACCCGAGCCAATATAGAAAAGTTCGTTTTCTACATTGACCCGACCGGGGATCGAACCCGAACTCTTGACCCCAATCTTGCTCTAGAGCATAGATGGGATCTACGATGGAGCGAGCTTGCCCAGAAGATACTTAAGTTTAAATTTATTTTATTCATAAAAAATGACGCCGTTGATTGAGACTACTTCAAACAAAATTTAGAAATATGTTACTACTTTTATTTTTTTTATTTTTTTATTTATTTAGGTACCTATAGCGCCTCTTTACGGAAATATCTTTTGGACTCGAACTAGGTTATGTACCTACAACAAACTGCGGGCATTTCCAAAATTACTCGTATTACAGGAATCGGACTGGTATCGCAGCGCACTGCTGAAGTGAAATTATAAAATCTGATAACGCGTATCCGTGTAATACTGGCGTATGTAAATTGGCCTGTCAAATATCCAATGTTGAACCTGAAAACCGACCTTCGGCCAATGACAGCGAATCGATACGGCCTCCATGCGTCGCTTTAATAAATAATCAAATCTGCAAACTTCTACGTAGCGCGGCTAATATAAGGTCCGATTTTATTAGTGTTCATCCTGTTAACCTGTGACTATATAGGTGAAAAGCAATCGTAAAAACCAACTTTCAAATGTGTACCATAAAAACGAAAAAAGTTTAAAATCATCATCATTGACTTCATATTGCATAAACTCGTCCTATCTTTGGTACGTTTAACCATCTGATTATACGTCTTATTCCTTCCCCTTGTACAGAGCGAGAAAGAATTGAAGATAGGACGAGTTTATGCAATATGAAGTTGATATTGTTATTTTGTAATTTATTTTTAACTTTTTTAGATTTTATGATAGACATTTGAAAGTTGGTTTTTACGATTGCTTTTCACCTATATAGTCACAGGTTAACAGGATGAACACTAATAAAATCGGACCTTATATAGATACGACTGCATGAAGGTGGCGGTAAGTAAATATTATCGGGAAATAACTTTAGCCTGGATGTCAAGTTAAATAACAAAATGGTTAACGATTGGTAGAATAGGATAATTTGATACATAATTTTCATCGTTGTGCAATTAGGGGTAAACGACACATACTTTAACGTATAACGACAAACACGACCAACGTTAAGGTACTTACGTACATAAAGTGATTAAAGTGTTATGACATTTTTTATCACACTGACCCAGGAGTAGGGTAATGTTTTTTCTTGAACAGAATCTTTTTTTTTTATAAATCTTTTATTTTTAAAGAGCTTTATTCACACTGCTGAGTATGCCAGCTCCAACTGGCCTCTACACAACTAACCTTCAAACATCAACTTAAATTAAAATAATATATAAAATTATATACACAAAAATTAACTACTAAAAAGTAAATACCAAAAAAATATATTTAACTAAAATTGTTGGTCAAAATCACATCAAACCGGAGACTCCGACAAACTTTCCGATGGAACTGATCTGTCCTGTTTTTGCGGGTTCACTCCGCAAGACATGTCCCATTTGCTGTCTTGTCCTGCGTGCCCTGATTCATGCTTGCTAGAAGACCTTATGTGTGCCAACGACAAAGCAATCCGCGTCGCCAATTACTGGGCACAACAAATTTAAGACGCTTTACCATCGACACGATAAGAAGAAGACCGGAGACTTACCAAAAGAAAACCCCCCACTAATTTATTACAGCCAACATGTTTTAGTTCTATCGAACTCAGAGTGTCTGCTGAAAATGTGTTATATTGTTATAGCACCACACTACAAACAAAACTCATGAGTTACTTGTCAACTGTATTTTCCCTAAATATAAAGTAGTTCCTACGAGTATTCTTTACTTTTACTTTAATTCAGTCCTGGTACTAGATTGGAGCACTTGATTTGAGCAATAATGTTAATTAACTCGTTTAAAAACATAAATATCGCTCTACCATTTATCAGCCGTCCGTATTCGTACAGGGTTCGCATTCCAACGGGAGCCGGGGAGGGTTTCGCTTAATTCTCGTCTCTTTTCGGAGCAAAGCCTTTACTCGGTAACGAATTCAGCCAGAATTACTTTTGGACTACCTTATTTAATATTAAAATACTGTAACGAATAATTTGGTTATTCAATAGTAAAGCGATAACGAAAATTGCGCAATAATTGCAATAAAATCGCAAATTTACAGCATAAAATGAAAGCTTCCTAATGACGGTCCTGCCTCTACCGAAGAACAAGTACTATATTGTGCATTCTATCGGTCCACTTTCGTTGTCTTTGTGTCATTTTGACGACTACAAAGCCTGGCGGTTGCGGGTTTGAATCCCGCGAGGGGCAAATGTTTGTGTAGTGCATTTGTACCTAAGTCATGGATGTTTATTTACGTATTTAAGTATGTTTATCCGTTATCTAGTCGTCATAGTACAAGCTAATGCTTAGTTTCGGGCTAGCTAATTGGTGTGATTGTGGAAATATCAATTTATTTATTTATTTATTTTCGTACTCTTTAAAGTTATTCGATGAGCAATGTGATTGCAAGATACTTAATCAGGGCAGTAACCACGAACTCGTAAAACAATCTCAAATCTGTCAAACATTATCATTTCTGTCAAATTTTGTTTGAAATGACGTACCAAAATTGACAGATTTGACAACTTTGAGATGGTTTTAAGAGTTCATGGTTATGGCCCTGGGTGCCGTTCATGAATCGCCAGGAGAAAAGAAACGTACGATAAAGTGACGCCTCACCTACGGGTGAAATTATGACCCAGATAAATTCTATCGCGCTTTTTATACTACTGATAAGAAACAAGATTAATAAAGATTTTACCACAGTTGTTAACCAACCAATCAAGGATGCATAAACATAAATTTTAACAACAAAGCATACTAATATATTTTATAGGAGTAATTTGCAAGGTAAGGGAAAATATATCTTTCTATTATTCTTTCCCTAGTTACTATGTTACACAACGATGGTCTATGTCAGTTTGCAAGCCCAGCGGGATACTCAGGACACACACCACGAGTTTGCTTAAGTTTGCATGAATTGTCGTAACTTGATAACAGTAAAACTTGTTGAAACTGCAATCTACAGAGGTTTAAGTATTATATGCTTAGTCTAAAGTTGTCATTCCGTATGTACAAACGCCTAGAAATTATGAACGACCATTAAAGATTATTAAAAATAACGTCAGTCAGACACCACAACAATTTTCAAGAAATTAACATTCATATGTTAGAATTAATTTTGGCAGGTGCTCCTCCATCACACCCAGGCCCCAGTCAAATAAGTTAAAAATATTTTCAGAATTGACTCAAACTGTGAATCGAACATGGAACCCTTTGCGTTTATGGCAAAGTATTATTGAGGCTCGACATCATTAAACTCTGCTGCGCGACAGCAAGAAGCGATGTGATATATTATTTCAGGACAGTAACCACGAACTCTTAAAACAATCTCAAATCTGTCAAACATTATCAAATCTGTCATTTTTTTTTATGTAATCACGTACCAGTACCTATAATTAAAATAGATTTGATAGCTATAAGATTGTTTAAAGCCCGGTTCCTATATCCCAGAAACGGATGGTTTTGTAAATTTTTGTTTTTAGCAATTCCATGCAAGGTTTTATTGAAGATAAATAACACTTGAAAAAAATCATCGACCTCAGGTGGGACATGATGGAATTGCTAAAAACAAAAATTTACAATGTTTAAGCATTTCTGATCTTAACCAATAGTCAAATATTTGTAAAAATATTTCTATAGGGTGTTGACGGTAGTATACTACTCAGCTATACATATAGCTACAACATTGATCAGAATACGCTGGCTTTGACAGCGAGAAAAAAAAAACACTTGAGGAATTTCATCTTGTCACGTGACGTCCTCGGTAGCTTAGTGGTCAAAGCACTCGCCCGGTATGCGATGGGACGTGGGTTCGTGTCCCACCTGAGGTCGATGATTTTTTTCAAGTGTTATTTATCTTCAACGGATGGTTTTGCTAACGGATGGTAGGAATTGTCAACTTGACATACCTACTCAAAAGCGTTCCTATAAATGACGCTTCGTCAATTTTTATAAGAACGACTATAACGGCTCGTTACTTTTGACACCAATACGATCAGTTGCTGATTTACACTTACGCATAGTACAATATAGGAACCCGGTGTTAGCGAATCCTAAGTCTATGGTTTTAAGCGTTCATAGTTACCCACCACGCTGGTCATTTAAATTCAAAATTATGTTTCCTACATTATTTTACGGCTAGAAGCTCCGTGTACGAAAAGTTATTTTAATAAAAAAATAAAAATAACAAAAACCTGGCTGCTTAAAAAGGAACTACAAAAATGGAGCAAGATAAGGCACTCATTGCAGTCAGACTTTAGGTAACATATGATTTATTTTTACTTATTGCGACACTACCTTGACTGCACACTACACACTGTACAAAACTCTTCTCAGTTTTTAGCCCAGCAAAGACGAAGGCGAAATCCACGTTAGTTGATTAACGGAGCCTTTGACGGGCTAAATACTTAGGAGCCAAACGGTTCATATCTTCAATGGTATCAGCTGAATGTAAATAGAAAACAATAACCACCGAAAAACGGCCTTTACATTCAACGACTTAAGTAAGACAATCAATGAGTATGAACTTTCTACAGCGTTAAGTTGATTACTTGGTTTAAACCTGGTAACATGCAAAAACATTGTATTGTTGAGTATGTATTTTGTCTTAGTGTTATAGGCCCCCGCAGAATATCAGTGTCGTGGCAGCCTTCGGTTGTCACGACACGACTAATCCTGAGTGGGGCTCCTTTTTGGCACACCTCTTTTTTTCTGTTTGTAATCTACAGGATGTACAAAAAAATGGGACACTCGTTAAAACCACGTGATCAGCTGGTCATATACAACAACTTTTCCTATGGGAGCAACATCGAAATCGTGATTTTATTTTCAGATGCTCCATACATTATCATCTAGGTATACTAGTAAGTTTGTATGGAGAAGCTGAAAAAAATTTATCGATTTCAATGTTGCTCCCATATAAAAAGTTGTTGTATATGACCAGCTGATCACGTGGTTTTAAGGAGTGTCCTGTTCTCTTGGACACCCTGTATAATATCCATTTTTGTTTGTGCCAAATAAATATTATTCTATTCTAAATACGAAACAGGAGTTGGCTTCATGATGCTGACGATGACACCTGGCTGTATCTAAAGGTACAATTTGGATCTAGGCGGTCGCTGCCTAATATGCCCATGCATTTTTCTCTGTTGGGATTTGTATGCAGTGGTTTCCAATGTCGGCGGTTGTGTTGCTCTCTCGGGACGGGATGTGCGACAGGACTGAGATGTATAGCTTCACAGGGACATGCGTCCTCCGTTAGAATTTTGAAGCGATGCAAATACTCTTTGTGCCAACCGTGGTTGGTAAGCATCTGAGTAATTGCAAACCTTGGGGCAACAAGAGAGAGGTAATCTTGTACTTCATTATATGATGGCAGTAGAGTTTTTGTATATAGGCAGCTTCCTGGATCCCTCCCTGGATCATTGTATAGCATCTGCGAGGCTTCAGCGCATTTTTGTTGATTTTGGTACTTTGTGTAACTGACCGGTACGTTGAGATAGTCTGGGATGCGGCGTAAATTAGCTGCAGCTTTGGCTTCGGTGTCATCAGCCTCATTGCCGTCAAAATACAGTAGTGTTGTAAAAGACTTAAGTTCTATAGTCTTAAATTCGAGACTCTAGTCATTTTGCATGACTCGAGACTATTAGTCTCGCGAGTCATGAGTCTTTTGAGTTATTTGAGTATTTTGAGTCTTATGAGTCTTTTCAGTCCTTTGAGTCTTTATAGATATGATATCATTTTATTTAATAATATTTTTATTTCGAGCGGTGGTAGCCGAGTGGTAACGAACGCAGGCTTAAAGTCAGTCTCGAGTTCTTTTCAAAATACTCAGACACGACACGAGTTCTCGTAGTCATGACTCAAGTCTTTTTTTAAAGAATCAATGACTTGATCTGGACCTAGACTCGAGTCTTTAAAAAGAACTGAGTCTCCAGAAAAGAATTTAAGTCTCATTATTATAAGACTTTACGACTCAAGTCTCTACAACACTAATTTACAGATATACTTTAGTTTGAGCGATTAAATGGATACGCGTAGCACTCAAACTATATTTGTGTTTGCCTTCCCATACAAAATAGAGGTCATGATTAATGTACGATAATCGAGTAGGTAACTCATGAATTTAAGATTTTGTTGTTTATTAAGCTTATATAGATTAATTTAGATAATTAATAAAGATTTTTTTTTGAAGACGGCCAGCAGAGTCTCCTCTCCAACATTCAAAATGTGATCGCCAACCCGCCTGCCAAGCGTGGCGATTATGGCAAAATCCTCCGTTTGGAGAGGCCTATGTCCAGCAGTGGACTGATATAGGCTGGTGATGATGATAAAGCTACGAGGTTTGTTGCTTTTTAATGGATTATTTATATTTGGGTTAATTCGGAAAAAAGACGAAGTCTGGGGCAGAAGCTAGAATTTCATTTTAAAATGTAGGTAATACCTATTGACAAAGTCAATCGCCATGTGTAAAGGCTTCAGGGCCCAATCGATATCATGGCCCATTATCGCGACAAGGAAATAACTCGCTTGTTAAACGTTGCTCCCCGTGTTTGGTTACATAACAGGGTTACTATTTTTGTTATCATTTTCATAGATACTTTTTAGTCTCTAGTATGTTTGGATGAGATTAAGCCGTCCAGTCTCTTCTGCTGAAAATATTATACTAATATTATTAATTTTATTTCATTATCAATTGTAATTGTATAAGTGCCAGGAGGACGGCCTACATACAGAATAAATAATTTCATTTCAATAAATGTTAAATTTTATTATGCTACGTTAATTCAATTACTTTTGTGTAACACTTGTAATTAAGATAACACTTAATATATTTTAAAACACAGTTGCTCGTAAATTGGCTCTTATAACACCGTTTTTAGTTTTATAACTCATCATATTACGCACTTGTGCTGTAATAACATTATCGCACTAGTGCGGTAATGTAAACTTTTTTTAAAAAAATCCAGCAAAAGTTTGTGTCTAAGAATATTTACATACATTGAATATTTTACCAATATTCAATTATTTTAGGGTTAAGATGACAAATAAATATTTCATTTTATCAAATTGTATAGTAATAAACACAAATTAACTTAACTATCATTTTTAGAAACAATAATTTATAGTTTATTTTATTTTTTAATTGCTGCTACTCCGGCTTTTCCTGTTTTTCCTGTGCCATTATTGAACCTGCGCGCGCATCTAAATTGCGGCGCGCGAAAAAAACAAAACTTACGTGCCATTTTCCATTATTATTTGGTAAAGTTGTTGCTGTGTGGTTAATTACTATCAAAAATGTCTACTTTAAATAGTAAAGACGAGTAAAATGTTATTCAACCCCGTCGGAAATACTTATCGAGACACGTAACGCGAGTGATAGCCTGTTGCCGCCAAAATGCATAGAAAAACAGCAAAAACGCCAAGTCATATTCGGATAAGGTATTTTAGATTTTAGTTTGTTTTTTCCTCGCAATTGTGTTGAAAAACGTCGTATGCAACTCGTGTGCATTGATCATTATCACACTCGGCTTCCTTACCGCGCTCGCCTGCGGCTTGCGCTTATAATAATGCCTCGTGTATAATGACCAACGTAGCACACTTGTATCATAATGTACTATTTCAACACAGTTGCTCGTAAATTCACTCTTATAACACCGTTTTTAGTATCATAACTCATCATATTACGCACTTGTGCTGTAAAAAGATTATCGCACTAGTGCGGTAATGTAAACTTTTTTTTTAAAAATCCAGCAAAAGTTTGTGTCTAAGAACATTGAATATTTTACGAATATTAAATTATTTAAGGGTTAAGATGACAAATAACTATTTCATTTTATTAAATTGTATATTAATAAACACAAACTAACTTAACTATCATTTTTAGAAACAATAATTTATAGTTTATTTTATTTTTTAAATTGCTGCTACTCTGGCTGAACAGCCAGTTTTTTCTGTGCCATTATTGAACCTGCGCGCGTATCGAAATTGCGGCGCGCGAAAAAAACAAAATTTACGTGCTATTTTCCATTATTATTTGATAAAGTTGTTGCTGTGTGGTTAATTACTATCAAAAATGTCTACTTTAAATAGTAAAGACGAGTAAAATGTTATTCAACCCCGTCGGAAATACTTATCGAGGCACGAAACGCGAGTGATAGCCTGTTGCAGCCAAAATGCATAGAAAAACAGCAAAAACGCCAAGTCATATTCGGAAAAGGTATTTTAGATTTTAGTTTGTTTTTTCCTCGCAATTGTGTTGAAAAACGTCGTATGCAACTCGTGTGCATTGATCATTATCACACTCGGCTTCCTTACCGCGCTCGCCTGCGGCTCGCGCTTATAATAATGCCTCGTGTATAATGACCAACGTAGCACACTTGTATCATAATGTACTAATATTAGCATGTGTAATTGTTTAAAATAGTGTATTGTCTTGTTGGTGATAATATTTATTTAAAGTACTTTAATAAATAATATGCGTTACCTTAATGGAAAATAAGATGCTACGAGAATTTTAAAACTTAGAGTGTGAGGGTCAAATCACTCCAGTGTCCGATATTTATACATAGTTCTTTGAGTGATAGCAAAAGCAAGAATACTGTTATCAATAGAAAAGTAGGAAGGAAAAACTGTTGCATTATTATAACCTATTAAGGATATATACCTACAAGGTGTGGTTTTGTAAAACAACGCCCATCTCAGGGGTGGCAGTATACACGACACTGATGCCAAAAAAATATTAAAAGAATACCTTAAATTTTTATGGAAAAATCCATGAAATCAGCAAATTATGGTATTATTACGCGGGCGAGCTATCGGTCATTCTCTTGGGGCAAATTTTGCAAAGTGGCCTTCGTAGCTATCGTAGCGTATTAACACTCGTAGAATTATCGTCTACCGTGCGTGTTAGTCACACATCTCAAAAGTTTTAGGATACTTTTGAACAAGGTTTCTGTAATGAAGTAATAGTTAAATATTAATTTATATTTTTCTTGTAATTACTTTCATGTGTACTATCACCCCTGAGTCGGTCGTTGCTGTTCAAAACTACCTCCTGTATAATAATAAAAAGGACAATACAAAACATCTGACATAGCATTTTCAACAATTGAAACGCATGAATGAATTATGAAAAAAGTTCAAAGAACATGCTAATTTTATTCGTAATTATGATACTTATTAACACTTCATTGCACGTGCGAAGCCAGGATTAAATATTAATTAATGTTGAATCTAAAAAATACACAGTTAGTTCTAAAAGCAATAATGTTTTTATAGACACAAATAGAAATAGAAAAATATGTATTTGACACAAACATACATACAAAGAATACAAAAGAAATACTAAAAATTAAAAAAATGTGTCAAAAACATAACCCTCGTTTGGCAGTCGGCTAAAAAGGCCCCGCCGCTCAGCATTTGTCGTGACAGCCAGGGACATATCACGACTCTGATTTTCAGCAGGGACCCTGACGTTAGCGGTACAAAAGCACGACACTAGAGACAGGAAAAGAAGAGGAAACTAACATCATAATAAACAATATTATATCATAATAATTAAATATAAATATATTAAATATTGGACAACATCACATACATTGCTCTGATCCTAAGGGAAGTAGCTAAAGCACTTGTGTTATAGAAATCAGAAACAACGACGGTACCACAACACCCAGACCCGAGCCAATATAGAAAAGTTCGTTTTCTACATTGAATAAAATAAAACTCAACTGCGCTTAGGTCGTTCCTAAATCCAGATTTTCTATCTACTTATAAGACATCTAGGTCATCATAATAACCCAAGCGACACGCGAAATACAGGCGGGTAAAAATAATATTTTTAATGTTAGCCAACTAAACGAAAATGTAAGATAATTAAGGCACTTTCAATTACCCACGTGATTATGATTTAATTAGAAGTGGCTACACGCAAAACCGCAATACTTTTAAATAATTGGAAAGCTTTGCTAAATGATTAATTATACGCCGCAGGACTACTAAATGGAAATCAGTTGTTTGCATGATTAATGAACATCAGCAAAGTGTGATCTATTTTAGATTGGTATCATTGAGTAGCTAAAAAAATTTCCCATACTATAAAATGTAAGAATGTGATTTATTTTTCATTTTAAGTATTTGTTCTACCTCTTTCGCTCGTAACAAACTTGTACATAACCTATAATAATTTTCGTTGACAACGGGAAACAGGTTTAGAAGATTTTTATTAGGTCTAATAAAAGTTTATTAAAAAAAAAAATTAACGACCTCCGTAGCCGAGAGGCGAGCTTGCCGGACTAATATTGTACTATACTTTTCTATACATATTGTCTCGGGTCTGGGTGTCGTGGTACCGTCGTTGTTTCTGATTTCTTTATCACAATACCATAGATATTCATATTCATTTATTGCGTCATAACCAGATCAGGATCAGACCAATGTATGTGATGTTGTCCAATATTTATCTGCTTCAAACTTAGCTTAAACTTAATTCAGTTTCTTTTCGCTTTAGGTACTGACTCTTCGGATTACTTGTGACATTTTTATAATCTTATAACATATTGCTTCTCCCCAAATTTCGTGATTGAAGGTTAACGGAAAGTACGGTAGGTACCATAAAGGTAGGTTTTTGTTTTGATGACTGCCAGACGGACAACGAAGTGATCCTTTTTTACTTTTAAGTTACTAAATTGGTACTATCCAAAAACGAAAATGAAATCAGTTGATCTACATGGAAACTACGACGTTACAAACAGAAAAACTTCGTACAACCGTCTTTTGTCGAGGATTAAAAATGTTAATCCGCGCTCGGCTCTCCAATCGGTGGCGGTTTTTCGGCGAACACAAAGTAGAGCGCTATCAGTATCCACTGAAGCAGTTGCAGGAGCGCGGAGCGCAAGAGGTTCGCAAACATAGTGGATACAAGGGGTTTAGATAGCATAAAAAGTATCATTCAACCCCGGTAGCCGGATAGGGAAGGGCCGTCCCTCCGTAGCCTCACCCTTTTATTTGACCTACTATAGCCATACCATAATTCAGTTTGTGGGTAAAATAACCATTATAGTGTAAACGAGTATTATGGAAGGTGTGACCTAACTAAATTACAAATAATTTCCAGCACTGAGAATTCGTCGAATGAAGTAATACTGTAGTTACTAATGGGGATTTAACCATCAAGCTAATTTGATAATGAGATGTGACGTTCAATTATTATTTTCAACAACGTCGCTTTTTGGGATAATAAATAAATAAATATTGGACAGCATCACATACATTGCTCTGATTCTAAGGTAAGTAGCAAAGGCACTTGTGTTATAGAAATCAGAAACAACGACGGTACCACAATCACAACACCCAGACCCGGGCCATTATGGAAAAGTTCGTTTTCTACATTGACCCGACCGGGGATCGAACCCGGAACCTCAGAGATGGCGGCGCCATTTAAAGTCAGGCGTGCTCAACTCTCGGCCACGGAGGTCGTACGGTCGGCCACTCAATACTATCACTTTAAGCTTACTCTGATAAAGTCATCAAGTTTTATTCGACTTAACTTAATATTATATTTATTTTTAAGCAGCCATAAAAAACTATTTATACTCAGGGGATGATTCAGCTTAATCAAAAAAATAGGTCATCTTTTTATAAGCGATGAATGACGAAATAGGTACATATTAAAAAAACGATTTTCAATAACAATTAGGTGTAGGTATCACACGAGAAGTTATTCGGAATATCGATATATTCTCCATGTTTGTCTTCAAACAAAAGTTATTGTATTTTGGCTGCTGAGACATGCTACTGGGGCGTACGTATGTACGTATACTTATTCATAGAATTACACGATGTTTATTAAGTTCCTAAACAATTAAAAGTAGATTTTATCAATAAAACAAATTTATATCTAAACATAAATAACACTTGAAAAAAAAATCATCGACCTCAGGTGGGACTCGAACCCACGTCACATCGCACCATCGGTTCGAGTCCCACCTGAGGACGATGATTTTTTTTTCAAGTGTTATTTATCTTTAGATATAAATTTGTTTTATAATCTTTAATAAAACCTTGCATGGAATTGCTAAAAAACAAAAATTTACAAAATTTATATCTGTAAAAAGGCCTAAACTTAAAGCTCTTTTACAAGTCCCAATTATAATTTTTACCCTATCATTGCTTCCGAAAAATATTGTGGTCTAGCGCTGAGAAGAAGCAGCGTAAGAAAGTCGGTTCAAAATTGAATTCTAAGGTTATATAAAGTAGTAGATTAGGTTCTATAAAGATTACAAATAGTACAGTAACAAATAGAGCCAATAAGCGCTAGATAAAAACTGAGCTAGACTCATGGTAAGAGCATAGCAAGTGCTTTATTACAGGCACAAGTCATAACCTAAATGCTTTTATTTAGGGTTCCGTACCCAAAGGGTAAAACGGGAACCTATTACTGAGGCTCCGCTGTCCGTCTGTCACCAGGTTGTATCTCATGAACCGTGATAGTTAGACAGTTGAAATTTTCACAGATGATGTATTTCTGTTGCCGCTATAACAACAAATACTAAAAACCAGAATAAAATAAATATTTAAGGGGTCTCTCATACAACAAACGTGTTTTTTTGCCATTTTTATAGATAATGGTACGGAACCCTTTGTGCGCGAGTCCGACTCGCACTTGGCCGGTTTTTTATTTCTGTGTTAGGCTGACTTGTGTTATTCCTTTTGCATAGCTATGGACCTTTTGTCTGAAATAAACGATTTGAATTTATTACCAAACTTCATCAATTCTCCAAAGCCACAATACAAATTGTGGCTAAGCCCATAGTTCCAAGTGATTGATAGTCACCACTTACTCGCATGCACAATAGACTCTACATTAAGGCTTAAACCATAATTTAGTACCTACAATTATGCTTTATTGGTTTGTGTTTATTTTCTTACCTAAAGTATGAAAGGGTATTAGAATAGTTTGTTACGGGATTGCTACCATGTACCTTATTTTTGAGTTCCCGATATTTCGGCACTGTTGCAAGCGCCATGATCACGGAGTAACTGAAAATCTTGCGGGTAAGTTGTTAAGGGCAAACATATCGGTCTACCCTCTTTCGCTGTCTTTTATTGCACGCGTCGGTACCATTGTCTACAAACTCACTATTTTCTCGCACCTGTTCTCGACACACAACACTCCCATCCCTCTAAATGCTAAACTATTGGCTTGAAATATCTGGAATAATTCATGATAATAGTGCTTTTCATGAACTTTCAAGGAAAATCATAGCAGTTTAGGTAGACCAGTTAGTTTAAGAGTAATAGTTGTTCAACTTACTCGTTCAAAAATTTCTTAGAGGAAAACATTGAAAGTGACTTAAATGAAGTAATTGCTGAAATATATTGTGGTAACGACGGGCAACTACGGAACCCTATACTGCGCGTGGCACGACACGCACTTGGCCGGTTTTGTTTTTATGATGGCAAAGCTCAAGAAGTATCCATTTTTTAGTATGAAATGACTCAATATTTATATTATTAAGACGCTAGACGCCCATCACCTATGGCACTACAGCAAGCAAGCACGGTGCGAGTTGATCTGTTTTTCTGCTACTTAGTTACCTCACACGATACACAATCGTGTGGGGTAGACGATGATGATGAAAAAAAAAACATCCCCACATTACATGTATGGGAGCTACCATAAAAATATTTTTTATTAAATTTTATTTAACCACTTTGTCGGCGTGATTGATTCACCGATCTCCACAAAATTACAGCTCTGTAAAGTCAACAGACTCCAAGGAAAACTTCGGACGAACAGACAGACAGACAGATGGACATGACGAAACTATAAGGGTTTCTTGTCAGGAATACGAAACCCTAAAAACAGCTATGACTGTTACTCGTAATAGTCAAAAAGAAAATTCTTCTTTAAGGGTGACTACGAAATTACTTCGGCCTAGAACTACGACTACGAGAAACGTGTTTAACTTGCGGAGCGTCTACGAAACTGCTACGAGTAAGCCGTAGCGCGTAGCGTGCAATACAGCTGTCTTCCAAGACTGTTGGTCTAGTCTGCGGTTGCTATGCGTTGAGTAGTTCAGTTCAGATCCCGTATGTGGCTACTGTTTGCGGGAGCACAAGAGTTTTTATCTGAATTATAGTTGTCATCTTCGGTATCGTTATTGACAGACTAATCTATTAACGCACAACTCAAACCACTGAGCGAATTGGGCTGGAATTTAGCACATACATATATATAGGTATGAATAGCTATTATGATGTAGGCGTACGCTAAGAAAGGATTTTCCAAAACTCACCCTCTAAAGGGGTAAAACGGGGGTTCAAAGTGTATAAGAAAACTTCAAGATCGCGAGGTTAATCCATTAACTAAATATGCAATTAGTGAAGACTATTGTCTCTAAAGAAGTTTTGTAGGGTGTTGTTATTTATTTACTGAATTTGGCATTCAATTATTCACTCAAAATCAAATCTAGCGCGAGCGAAGACGCGGGCAAAACCTAGCTTATTATATATTCTGTTATTTAGTCGCTAAGAAATAATAATAATAAATTGTTTACACAATCACACCAATTATCTAGCCCCAAATTAAGCAAAGCTTGTACTATAGCTACTAGATAACGGATTAACATACTTAAATACGTTTATAAACATCCATGACTTAGCTACAAATGCTCGTGCTCATCACACCTAAATTTGCCCCTCGCGGGATTCGAACCCGTAGTCCGGAGCGCGAACCACTACACCAGACGGTCGTCAAATTCAAGTACATAGAATAAGGTTAGGTAATAGGGATCCAAAAGAAGTCTGGCTTGACCAGTACCATTATTTAGGTATTTATTAACACGGTAGGCGCCCTGGGACGCCGGGACCAACAAATGTCCGTCGGAAGCGACGCGAGGAAACAATGCCGTGACTTATTTCATTAACGCTATGTTTGGAGCTACCGCCATTTGCGTGACGAATGCTTTGAGGGACGTCTGCCATTGTACTTCAAATTTTGATGCCACGCTGTTTTCATATCTGAGGTCACGTTCAAGTATATCATTACTCGATATTTGCTAAACGGTGTTTGTGAGATTGATAAAGCCTAAATAAATAAACATGAAAGACTAGAGATGGCTCGACCTTTTTTGTGTTTGTTTTATCGACAAAAAGTTTTGATGGTTCAAAATTCAAAGTCATCTATTGCAATCATAAGTACAAATAGGTAACAAATATGTATGGAATGTAGAGAAGTGCTTTCATCATGAACCAGTTTGGGCATGGCAAATTAAAAAAACCGGCCAAGTCGAGTCGGACTCGCGCACAAAGGGTTCCAAGCCATTATCTATAAAACGGTTAAAACAACACGTCTGTTGTATAGGCATGGCAATGATTGGTATTTTTCATTCGTTGTCATATGATGAAATGATTATATGTATATGAAATCACCTGTGATAAATCATTGGCAATGATTTTATCGCACTGTCATAATGTAACACGTGACAAATGATTTTCAAATCATATGATTTTTCACCTGCTACTCATGAAATCGTCCATGCCTACTGTTGTACGGGAGCCCTCTTAAATATTTGTTTTAGTTTTTTTGTAGTTATAGCGGCGACAGAAATACAGCATCCAACTGTCTAACTATCACTGTTCATGAGATACAAACTGGTGACAGACAGACAGTCGGACAGACAGCGGAGTCTTAGTAATAGGGTCCTGGTTTACCCTTTGGGTACGTAACCCTTAAAATTATTAGATGGAAAGAAAAATTAAAAAAGAATTAAATTAATAAAATAATTCGAGAAAATCTGAATGTCTGACAGCTGGTCTAATTTGGATAAGGCAAAGTCTGTCGAGTCGGCTAAAGTCAGCTAACTTTACTAAGAGAATCATTATCTTTATTGAGTTCAAGTCCTATACTTGCATTTATAAATTTCTCAAAAGTAAGTAGCTTGTGTCAACAGTATTTAACTGGTGTCAGTTAGAGAATCGAATCGACATAAACTTTTAATACCACCTGATTATTTTTATTGAGCTTATCCTATAGATTCCCAGCCCAGAACCTCATTTACAATCCCTGAATGATCCGCTCTTCCTTCCTCAACATCAAATTGATATCCGACGAGGAAAATAAATCTATTTATGCAACAGTATCGCTAAACAAGTAATTAATTAAAATTATCATCTTTATATAAGGCCCGATTTTATTAGTGTTCATCCTGTTAACCTGTGACTATATAGGTGAAAAGCAATCGTAAAAACCAACTTTCAAATGTCTATCATAAAAACTAAAAAAGTTAAAAATAAATTACAAAATAACAACATCGACTTCATATTGCATAAACTCGTCCTATCTTCAACTCTTTCTCGCTCGGTACAAAGATAGGACGAGTTTATCAATATGAAGTCAATGTTGTTGATTTTTAACTTTTTTAGTTTTTATGGTACACATTTTAAAATTGGTTTTTACGTTTGCTTTTCACCTATATAGGCACAGGTTAACAGGATGAATACTGATAAAATCGGACCTTATATATAAAAATGAATTTCTATTCGTTAGTCCCGCTTAAACTCAAATATTTCGCTAATTTTGGTATTGACATATTCGTGGAAGTCCAGGGAAGGTGATATAATATGAATAATTTGCATGAAATAATCTTAAGGCCAGGAATTGCTGCCCGCGCGACTGGTAAGGTCTGCCGTGCTGCCGCGCTCGCGAGTTTCGTAGGTATTTAAACATAGTAATTAAGAAAATCATTTTATCGAGTCAAACTCTGCGAACTCGTGTATAAATATTTAGTGGCTATAATTGAATACAAAAATCAAATGCAAATTATCAGTAGATAAGACATAATATTGAAAAAACATTACAAAACTAACTTTGGGATTTTTTTCTATCGAGTGAAGATTATTAAATCGTGTAACTGAATGCTACTTTGACAAGAATAGATCCTTAACTGATACATATATTTTTTGCGGAATTGGAAACATGATTTTCTCTGTCTTAGATGGTTTTTAAAAACTCAAAAGCGGGGCATCTGCTAGAATACCCAGCCTTAAAAGCAACAATATAATTTTCCCATACAAACTATTCGTACTTCTCAAACAGGGCGATTAGTAGGCGGTACGAAGTTTTCTGGGTCAGCTAGTACTACTTAAAATATGATTTCTTGAAGGTGTTTGTTTAAGTTTTCCACTTCGCCAATCCAACTAAACTTGCGAAGCCGACTAGAAAGATAGTTATGAAAGTTTTTTTTTTAATTTTGTTTCAAAGCTCACGTGCTTCAAGCTTTAGCCATGCATAAAATATGAATTCGAGGCGCGCCCGCCGCTAATAGGATTCGGCCATTACAAGCGGGCGCGACCTTTTACCCCGTAACAACATGTCAGTACAAAAATACGGAATAAGTTTTGCAACGTGCCCGCGAGGAAAGGTAGCCGTGTGAACGCCATGGGACGAGACTTGGGTTCGAGTCCCACCTGAGGTCGATGATTTTTTTTTCAAGTGTTATTTATCTTCAATTAAACCTTGCATAGAATTGCTAAAAACAAAAAAAAACAAAAATTACAATGTTTAAGCATTTCTGATCTTAACCAATAGTCAAATATTTGTAAAAATATTTCTATAGGGTGTTGACGGTAGTATACTACTCAGCTATACATATAGCTACAACATTGATCAGAATACGCTGGCTTTGACAGCAAGAAAAAACACTTGAGGAATTTCATCTTGTCACGTGACGTCCTCGGTAGCTTAGTGGTCAAAGCACTCGCCCGGTATGCGATGGGACGTGGGTTCGAGTCCCACCTGAGGTCGATGATTTTTTTTCAAGTGTTATTTATCTTCAATTAAAACTTGCATGGAATTGCTAAAAACAAAAAAAAAAAAATTACAATGTTTAAGCATTTCTGATCTTAACCAATAGTCAAATATTTGTAAAAATATTTCTATAGGGTGTTGACGGTAGTATACTACTCAGCTATACATATAAGGTCCGATTTTATTAGTGTTCATCCTGTTAACCTGTGACTATATAGGTGAAAAGCAATCATAAAAACCAATTTTCAAATGTGTACCATAAAAACTAAAAAAGTTAAAAATCAACAACATTGACTTCATATTGCTTCATACTGCCACGGCATGCAATGTGACATACAACAACTTTTGACATCAACATCGAAATCTTATTATTTTTTCAGATGCTCCATACATTATCTACATATATTATTTGTATAAAGCAGCTACAAAAAAAATCTCGATCGAACCATTGTAGTGAAATTGTTACGTGTGTTGTCGTTTACAATATTTTTTTATGTTTGCATGTTCCGTCACTTTATTAGATTCTGGTTTTTAAGACCCGCAGCATGTTACGTTGTAGGTATTGTCCTGGACGATGTTAATGCTTTTCTAGTGAATAAAACGTTACTTTTGCAGTTCTAGATATTGTATTATTACACTTTTTATTGAGAACAAAACATTGAACGTTTTATTCACTAGAAAAGCATTAACATCGTCCAGGACAAGTGGTTCGAGCCGGATCGTGAAAATCAAAAAATATTGGAAGCGACAAAATTTGTATGTAAAGTACGACCACTAAAACTATAGACCTAAAATTTGTGACTTTTTTGAAATTTTGAAAATTGACCACGTAAACTTGCGACTCAAGACAAAATGAGTGAGTACCATGAAATAATCTTACAACAACGCGACATTTTTATGATCATTTGTAAAACGCAAATTAATACGAAGAAATGTCCTAAAATACGACTGACGCAAGGTTACATCAAAACAAGACTCGACGGCTTAGAGAGCAACTGGTCATGTTTTCGAGAGAATCACCTACAAATACTAAAGGCTACACAAAATATAGAAAGAACATCCATCGATTATTTTGCAGAGGAATTATTTGACCAATGTGAGGATATTTATGTAAACCTAATGGCAGATTTAGAAGACGAATTATTGAAATTAACCAAACCTGTTCCAGAATTCTCTGAGAAACCAACAAAGTCACATCATTTGAAACAAGGTCACGCTTCTTATCATGCATCTGATTTTAAATTACCAGCCATTAACATTCCTGTCTTCAATGGAGATTATAACAATTGGACTTCTTTTCATGATTTGTTCATATCTCTAATTCACAATAACACATCTCTCACAAACGTTCAAAAGCTACATTATTTAAAGACGAATATTACTGGTGAAGCCGAACAACTGCTGAAAAATGTTAATGCTTTTCTAGTGAATAAAACGTTACTTTTACAGTTCTAGATATTGTATTATTACACTTTTTATTGAGAACAAAACATTGAATTGATCTAATGACAATCATGACACCCAAAATGACATAAAACTTTTTTTATCAAATAATAAATGGTCAGACTCTATGAACAACATTTAAAGAGGTTTAACGCCCTGAACAGGTATTTTGTTTAGAATGAACCGTGAATTACTTGTAAATTAATTTGTTTTGTAGATACAATATAAAAAATAGGGCCTTGCAGGTATGGCGTGCTCCTTAGCTAGTCAAAACTGGTTATTAGTTTATTACTCATTAAATTAGAGTAGGTACTATAATAAAAAAACAGCAAAACAACTTGGAAAATTATTGTTGGTGTATAAGCGGTTTGAGTAAGTTACTAACCAAAGTAAGTTTTTTTGTTCAATATGACCCTTATCAAAGATATTTAAATATTCATCAAATCTTGACTAAATAGCATTAGGCAACAATTACCAAAAAGATATTTGCTCCAATCTTGGTAAAATAACATTAGGCATACTAAGCTGTATTGTAGAGACATAAAACACTATATCCACGTCTTCGCACAGTAAACTCGGTGAGTTTCCTATTTTTCATAAAGGCCAGTAAATATCAAGGGCGAATTTGGCGCCCAACGTGGGGCCGACATTTTTGGCCGCAGCGAAGTAAAGGCCAACTGAAAAAATGCGAGTTTTATTATGTGTTTATGTAAACTGTCATGCCGAATAGGACACTATTAACATTTGGAGAAGGTTAGAAACGAGGAACTACCTTCTTAAAGCGCAACGTTGTACAGTATTATTCTTTCTCTATAGTTGTACTGAGGACAATGGACAAGTGTTTGTTTTAATTTAGTGTATGATTTAATTTATTAAAAAAATATTGACCATGACGTTTATCTAGTGAAAAAATAACCCAAGATACCTACCCTGCAAAACCGAGGTGGTTGACTACTATATCAGTGTTTCTTAACCTTTTTCAAGGGGGGGCCCTATACGCCAAATACCTACAATTCGCGGACCCATTAAACTGTTCAGTCGCACTATTAAAATCTTCTACTTTTCCTTTTATTCTGTTAGCAAACCCCCTGTGATAGGTAGGCGGACCCATGGGGGTCCAGGGACCACAGTTTGGGAAACACTGTACTATATCATAATCTTGTTCCGTACTATCAAAGATATCACGCTTCACCTTGTTAGAGAATTGAAATTCCACTAAAGTATGAACTTATTTATCCAAAATCATATTACAACAAAATGTTCAATGCTGTCTATGGTTTATGTTTCTATCTTTCTAAATCGTATGTCGTTTATCGTGGAAAAGAAGAAGATAGACGCCCTAGAGATGTGGTGCTAGAGGAGAATGCTCGGAGTATCGTGGACTGAATTCCGTACCAACGAGTCTATACTTCGAGAACTCAGCATCAAGCGGCGTTTGTCTTCATTGGTGCAGTCTCGTATACTTGCCTTTTTTGGCCACGTTTACCGCCGAGGAGAGGTGGCTATTGAGCAACTTGTGATCCAGGGAAAGGTTGAGGGTACTAGGCGAGGAAGATCGCCTATAAGGTAGAATGATCAGATAAAAGCGGCAGTAAATGGCTCATCATTACTGTAAAAATGCACGAGGAAGGCAGCCATCAAAGAGGAGTGGCGGCGTGTTGTGAGGCTTGCCACCAACACCTGAAATAACGACCACGAACACTCTGTCAAGAGTGATACCGACAAAAAAAAAAAGAAATCGTATGTCAGTAATTTTATGATATATACTTAACAACTAAAATCAACTTTTGTAAAAACTAAAGATATTATAGGTACTCTTCGTACAATATCTTTGGTCAAAACTAAAGTAAATTGTGAAAAAAGATATGTAGTAACGACACAATAAACACATTTGGTAACGACACCTAATCCCTCCATTATTCGCCGACATTTTGTCTCGCACAACGTCAAGATATTAAGTTTCGAGCGATGCAAAGCCTTAGAAACAATGAGTGCTTTGTTATCTAGCTCACGCTAACAGAGACCATATCTACAAGAAATGCAGCCAGCCCAGTCAAAAGATTAAGATATATACATATACTGGTCCTAGCCGATTTTGGCTACAGCGACCGCTTCGTGGACAACTGACGCAAGCGCCCTGCTATTCCGCCCTCTCGTTTGCACGCCAGTGGCTGATGTAGCCAATCTTTTAAAGTTTATAGAATGATGATGACTGGCTATTTCCACGGTGCAGCATATTGCCGCGTTTACCATCTAGTTTAAACGGTAGGTAAGTGTTATTCGGTTTCGCTGTATCATACTTGCCCGTTTTTGATCCACTGTTACTCTTAAGCTGGCGTCGCGGGCCATTGTTGACTTATTTTCCGAGCATACAGGTTAAGAAAGAGCGTTCGACGCTTTCAGTCACCGGCCTTATATAAAACCCAAAACCTTACAAAATAATTTTTTAGAATGATTATTGTCCACTGCTAATATATGAAATGGTCCTTCGAGCCAGATTTGAATGAGCATATAGTTTAGGTTCATTATTTTTTCTACATTGAATATACCAATTTCAGTCATCTCTGTGTGGGAATAGAAGTGCTACTTATAAATTATAGAAAATCAGTCAGTGACACAAATTTAATTTGGGATAAGAATGACAAGGCAAACAGATATTTGTATGTGATGTGTGACAGGCTATATAGCCTATAGTAATTTAGGTAAATTTTCATTTTCATTGCAGTTTTAATAGAACGAGGTGGCTGTTTCAAACTAGCTATGGAAAAGTGAAATGGTCCCAAATTACAAGGTGGGAGCTAACTGCTGGCTTATTTATGCTCAGGCGCAGGCAGTATCACGGCGGGAGCACTAGGCACTGCTCGCAAATCCAGCTGATTTACGCAACTTTCGCAGTTTGAAATAAGATTTTCATAAACTCGAAACTTTTCAACGTAAACTTTACACCTGGTTTATGCAGATTGCAGACATTTTTAATTTATTTATCCTGGTGGAACTCGGTTGTAGATGTAATCGCTCATTCTAAGGATTTAACGTGTTTAAAGTTTAGGAAATATAAATTAATAATAAATAAAAAAAATACATTAGGATGGTTTACTCAAGCTTATGAATGCTTGTAACTAAAGTGAAAATTTAAACATTTATTTAAAAATTTAAAAATATTTTATGTTTGTTTATTTGTAACATATGAAATGGTCCTTCGAACCGGATTTAAAAGTATAACTATTTGTTTTTTAACTATCTGTGTGGACAGACAGTAAATGAAATCCTCTATTATAATCGTTTTAAGATTTAATAGAAATCTTTTACAGTCAAAAAGTAGGCTTTGTAATAACTAATAATAACACAAAATTAAAACGAATTAGTTAACGAAGACAATCAATTTTAAGGGTTAGTCAAGTGATCAGAGCTTTTCAAACTATGTTTTAACTGATCTGACAACGTGCATACAAATACCTAAAGCGTCGTTTTTAACAAGCGACTGAGTGCGCTTTTATCACAGAATCGCCTGACGAACAGGGTATTGAAAAGCAAACGAATCGCAAACAAATCGCCGGCCGGGCACGCGGGCGACCCGCTAAAAGCTTCCGGCCGCCGGACAACGGCACCCGCCGGATATTCGGCAGTCACTACCGTACAATACTTACAATGTACCTCCGTTAATGGTCGTCCTACCTCAAAGGACTCGCTTTGAACATAAGTAGATAGTTTTGCGAGTACAGAGGCCTGATTGTTGTAATTTAAAAGTCAAATTCTAGTTTTAATTCGGACACAGTCACTTTACCTACTATCAAAAATAATATTAAAACGTTAAAATTAGCAAATAAAAACCTGATTCGACTGCAAATAAAAAAAACACTTTTAAGTTTGTTCGATTTTTAGTCGCACTACAAATTATAAATTTCAATTTTTGCATTTACGAGAATTTCCTATTACCTACTGACCTTAATTTAATGTTACCGAACCGAAACTGAAATTTGTTTACACTGTATTTTACATTAAATCAAGTGGACCATAAAACGAAAACACTACAGCTTAATATTTTACGAAAATAGACATACGTTTCAGTAATCTTATAAGTCGTTTCAGGTTACTCTGTCAGCGGAAATTTCACTCAGTTTTGACCCCATAAATCACACTAAAAATAAAAGTCAGATAAACAATGAACCTAAGATACAACTTGATGACCCCACCCGCGGCGCTAATAGTCTGTTGGTTGATTAACAGTTTGACGCGACAGGCAAACTATTTTTAGTTTTTCACTTTTAAGAACTAAGGTGGGCCACAAAACTTAGATAAGGTTAAAAGTACAAATCGTGCTTTCTGCTCTACCAGCAACGTACCTACCTACACTGCTGCAAAGCTTAGTAATATCTGACAAGTAATAGCCAGGTCAGATAATGTATTCCAAAATTTTCAAACCAGATAGCCAGGGCTGGCAATATGCGCCAGTGATACTGGCGCAGGTGGCAGTAATACTGCTAGTAGCTGTCTCCAGTTGACAGTTTCGAGCCAGTCCAACTCTGGCAAACATGAACGGCGACACAAACTGAAATAGCAGGTCATAACTGATGCCAGCTCGTGGCTTCGTTTAAGTTTTGCTAAAGTCCACACTTGTCAGTAAATAGCAAGAACTAATGGCTTACTAAATATTTACTTCCGTGTTAGTGGATGGCACCCACCGGTCTCACTGGCATAGGTACGTACCTATGTATGACTGTGCCATAAGTTTGATAAAACCATACATAATGAAGCTCCTACTTACGTAATGACTATTATACCTACTTATTCTACTTAATTATAGAATTTCTATAAAATATCAACTTGTTTACTGTAAAAACTACTGGTGGAAACTTGTAATGCTTTCGTACTACGAGTATACATTAATTTGTAAGCTAAATGTAATATTAATAGCTGTTTCTTCCTTCATAAAGAAAAATAGAATAAAATATCAATGCCCACAAATTAAGTTAGCCTGTCTTCATTTTCACAACAACTAAGCATTCTGTAATGTATATGGCTCTTAATTTCTAAGTACTTACATAGTCTGCTCCACGGAGCCGTGTATTCCCGATCGACCAGGCGGCAGCACCAGCGCACCACGGCGCTGACGCTTAGTCCTGACAATCTTACAGCTCTCGTCTCATTATCGTTGCCACCATTGTCTAAAGAGCGACAGCAAAAAGTCAATAAGGTTCCGTTCATACTGGAGGTAAGTTAGTACGTATATGGTCAATTAGCTTGAATATGTTTTACTGAGAAACATACCATGTGATTTAAGGTAGCTGCAGTAACCAGTAACCACTGACTCAGTTATGAAAGTAAGAAGGTCAATGGAAGAATTCAACGGCTGGGCAGCGTTCGGGAAACTACACAACATCTTCTCTTCTAAAATACCTCAGTGCCTAAAGACGAGTCTACAACCAGTGTGTGTTACTGTGATGAAGTACGGAACAGAAACGTGGCCTCTCACTATGGGCCTTATAGGGAAGCTCAAGGTCGCACAGTGCGCCATGGAAAGGGCTATGCTAGGTGTTACTTTGCGAGATCAAATCAGAAATGAGGAGATCCGTGAACGAAAAAAAGTCGCTGACAAGTCCAACGGATTAGCAAGCTGAAGTAGCAGTGGGCGGCGCACAAAGCACGTAAAACTGACGGCCGATGGGGCAGAAAGGTTCTGGAATGGAGGCCACGTACCGGCAAGCGCAGCATGGGACGTCCACCCACAAGGAGGACAGACGACCTGGTAAAGGTTGCAGGAATAATTGATATATCCCCGAATAAAGTGTGAAAAATATATTTAAATTAAATTAAATATTGGACATCAAATAAGTACATGCTCTGATCCTAAGGCAAGTAGGATCTAAAGCACGTGTGTTATAGAAATCAGAAACAACGACGGAACTACCACACCCAGACCCGAGACAATATAGAAAAGTTCGTTTTCTACATTGACCTGACCAGGGATCGAACCCGGAACCTCAGAGATGGCGACGCCATATAGTCAGGCGTTCTCGCCTCTCGGCTACGGAGGTCGGATATCTAGTTTATTTATTTTATTTAATAGGTACTTAAGTATACTTAATAAGAAATAGTTCATTAGCATTGTGCGGTATTATAACATTACAATAACTGCAGTCAACATTTATCAACCTATCGCAAAATGACAAACTTCTACCGATTTTCAACTTTACATCACTTTACACAGAGTTCAAATAATATCAAATTCCTGCATCCTTTATCATCATAACTTAGTCACCATCCGTAAGTTTAGGTATAAGTAGGTACTATCACTTGGTTTCAGACAAACATACATTCCTACTTACAGTGCAATAGACACTCTGATTTACCTCTCTACAAGTTAAATATACCTACGGTATAGATAGATAATCCTTATCTTAAGATTACAAGTTCCTTCTACGTCAATATTAATATATTGCAATGACCACACACGGTTCAGTTTTATTATCTAGTAGTCACTTGTTTTATACTTTTTGACTCAAAAAAGTAACATACAGCACGAGTTACGTTACGTAATCAAAGGTTTGAATTTCAAAGTATGAAATTTTGGCGTCCATCCTATTCGTATAGCCAGATACTTACGCGGCAGTGATTAGAATTTAGTATCTTAAGCGCTTCTAAGATTATTTTAGTGAACAATATTATGTATTCTCCTCCCATGTTTGATGTTACCGATATGTTTTGCTGTCATTGTCTTAAGTTAATCACGTAGGTAGAAAGTAATTAACTTAACTATCATTTTTAGAAACAATAATTTATAGTATATTTTATTTTTTAAATTTCTGCTACTCCGGCTGAACAGTCAGTTTTTCCTGTGCCATTATTGAACCTGCGCGCGCATCGAAATTGCGGCGCGCGAAAAAAACAATACTTACGTGCCATTTTCCCTAAATATTTGGTAAAGTAGATGCTGTGTGGTTAATTACTATCAAAAATGTCTACTTTAAATAGTTAAGACGAGTAAAATGTTATTCAACCCCGTCGGAATTACTTATCGAGGCACGAAACGCAAGTGATAGCCTGTTGCCGCCAAAATCCAGAGAAAAACAGCAAAAACGGAAAAGGTATTTTAGATTTTAGTTAGGTTTTTTTCCTCTTTTGTGTTGAAAAACATCGTATGGAACTCGTGTGCATTGATTATTACACACTTGTATGTACTATTACATCACTAGCCGGCAGACTAGACGCTTCGGTATCAATAAAATAATGCAAGTAGGTACATACCTACTCCTCGCCCTAATCGCTAACAGACTGATAACATAACAGCAAAACAATTATGGACGATTAAAAGTTCATTTGACCGAACTATAACTTCCATTTTGTTCTTCACAACTGATAATTGAATAAAGTGCTTCTCACCTGTGTTAATTTCGAGGTCTTCGTATTCAGATCTGAAGCACCGGGACGGCATTTAAAGGATTTTCCTTTTTTATTTAGCAGCCGAACTACCCGCTTTAGTGTTGGTAAACAAACTATCGGTTCAGTGTTGCCAGTTCTAGATTTTAATTACCTTTTTTTATTGGACGCTATCGCTACACTAGTCAGCAAACATACTATATAAGAGATTTAAAACTAAACTAAAAACTATACTAAATAAAACTAAAATGGGAATTAACGCGATCATAATTTAGGTACAAAATGTTACCTTTTTTTGCCTGACGTTTAAAAGTAATTATATAAGATGTATAAAAATACATAAGTACAAAAGTTGTTTGCAATAATCTGCTTTATTGTTTTGTTGCGCATGTAAAGTTAATATTTCTTAAAGTAGAGTGATGAATAATATAATATTAAAACTCCCGTTCCGGTTTTCCCTCTAAAAAAGCAACTATAATTTTACAGGCAACTTTTTGTCAGTGACGGCTGGTCGGTCACTGGCTTCGTTATCAGTTGGTAAATACATGGGTAATAATTATGTAAGCCTTGAGCCTCAGATGAACATCGGAAATGGAATAAAAAGTACATGTAGGTAAGTAGGGTACTTAACGTTTTTTGTGTAGGTTGTTAAATATAAAAATAATATTTGTTGTAATAAACTACCTAACGTTTTTATTAGCACAAGGCTCAAGAATCATCAAGAATGCTCGTCGTAGTAGGTGAGGTTACTGCCGACAGTTTCGTCTATTAATCATCATCATCATTTCATTCAGTCACACGACGTCCACTGCTGAACAGAGGCATACATAGGCCTCCCCGCGACTTTCAGTTTGGCTTGGTTAATAATAAAACCAATTTATTTCTGTAAATAGGCTTAAACTAAGCGCTTTTACACGTCCCATATTTTTTTCCCTACCACTACTTTGGGACAATTTTGGGCTAGCGCCGAGAAGAAGTAGCGCAAGAAACTCGGTCACTATTGTCAGCCTCTTTTTAAATAGTAAGTATATAGTTTACATTACAAGATAAATGTACCTGTGCGAGCAGGGCAGTATTTATTTCCAAATATTTTTATCATTTATATAGTCATTTACAGTATAATATCCTTTTTTCATTAAAGTTGTTTTAATATGCGATTTAAATTTTAACAGGGGCAGTTCTACAACAGACGCTGGTAATTTATTAAAAAAGCGAATACATTTTCCCGAATATACGAATTACCCACTTTATGCAGTCTGAAATTGGGAACGGCAAGCAATACGTGGATCTATTATTATAACTCCCATTTTACAAAAGCTAAGCACAGACCAGCTTAACTGTGGTGGCACCAAATAAAATAGGTACCTACTTAACCCTGTTTTTTTTCCGCCCATTTGTTGGAACTGATTTTTTATGTTCCATTGTATTCTTTGTCTTTATTATATATAACTTTTTTGTATATTTCTTTCTATAAATTTTTTGTATGGACTTTGTATTACACTAAAATAAATTGGGCTGCGCGCCGTATCTTTATTTATAAATGTAAACTTTTTTTTTTTTTTTAATTTTAAATAGCTGGATTTGATATTCTCGTTTTAAAAAAACACTTTTTTAGAATTGCTTATACAATTAACCCCCCTAACTTAACCCTGTTAAATTGCCGCATCTTTATTCATGCACCCGGACTAAATAAAGTGCTACAAGAGTGGATTAATTATTTTAGTGAGCAAAACAGGTTAACACACTTACTGAGGGTAAAAAAATAACAAATAAACACAACTGTCCCTTTTTAATAACCAGTTTATTGCATTTCGACGATCACCAGATAAATTATTACAAAGCTAGAATTTGATAATAAATAAAAAAAGTAACTAACACCTATTCAATACTGAACTAAGATTTTTTGTAAGTAATCATTAATGTCACCAATTTTATTGTAACAAGCCTTTACAGTTAATTTTTAAAATATGCCAGTCCAAAGGTTTTCAAGGTAGAAACGGAATTAACATCAAGTGCTTACAATTGTGACTTATTTATGTTACAAAATATTTGTAAGTTGTTACTTAATACTCGACCACAAAATTTAAAAAGATTCGGCTCCCTCACCTTACATACAAGTCGGACGCCCCCTAAAATGCGCTTCTAGATGGTCTATGGAAGGCTACTATAACGAATAAACGGTTAATAATTGTTTATTTACTGGATAAATGAAACGAACAAAACCGCCGCAGAGTTTGTTGTCTTGAGTGGTAAAAGGAATTTTGCCATCACATAGCAATAACTACGAATTTTTAACAATAATATGGCCTTTAAATAAAACTACTTTTACGGATTATTTCGCGATTACACCCAACCATTTCGTACGATTTGACCAGCCTAAAGTCCTTGCAAGAGAACGACGATTTGTTCCTCGCATGTTACGGGAGGCAATTGAAATTAGAAGACACCCCAATTTCAACAGGGAAGAAGAAGAAAGGTTGGAAGATACCACCAGCATGGGATCCTGTTTTAACGAAATCCCATGCTAGGCCCCGCACTGCAAGACCTCTAAATCCAGTTAGCTCTTTTTGGGTAGATAGGAACACATATGAATATTAACTGATTGACGGTATTTATATATTTTTTTCAAAATATTGTAAAGACGAATAACACGTTAGTCTACCTGTGACCACGAACGCTGTAAAGTGTGCGAAACGTCAGGTTAAATAAAATGTTAATAAATCGCGAAATAATCCGTAAAAGTAGTTTCATTTAAATGTATCGTGTTCGCGTAAATAAAAGACAACAATATTATGGCCTTCGAAAGAGCCTTCCATGATTCACCCACTTAGCGCTTCTAAACTCGTCAAACGCTAAGCGGAATCTATGAGACCGCGTAAAAACAGGATTTCTATTGTCAAGGGTTATGAAATTTTCATAATTGGTAAATAACACTTGAAAAAAAATCATCCTCAGGTGGGACGTCCCACCTGAGGTCGATGATTTTATTTATCTTCTATTAAACCTTGCATGGAATTTCTAAAAAACAAAAATTTACAAATTGGTAAATTTTTCCTATCTTGCTCCAAAAAGTTTTGCTGTCAGGCGGCGCCTTATAGTAGAGTCGCAGTTAATCTATGGTACAAAAATATATGTTCTGCAACTGAGGTTTATTTGAGAATAATCAGATTTTTTTTATATGTGATGTACCTTTTGTTCTATTAATTTATTTATTTCAAAAGGTACACCAACAGACCCAACAGTACATGTATTACAATATTTAAATTACATAAAATTTTGTATCACACATTGACACAACTATTTTATTAATGAAGAGTGTGAAGCATTATATTTAAGCTTGTACCTAAAATAAACACATTTTGATTATCCAAAATTACAGGTAGATCGAACTCAAATGTACTAGGATTAAAAAAAATGAGGCAAAAATTTATTTAATTAAAAATAAAGTTTTTATATTTACTAACGTATAACGCGAATATTGAAAATTGTACTAAATATTTTGTAGTGTTATTAGATCCATATATTTAACAGAAACCATTATCATCTCAGCCTATTGCAGTCCACTGCTGGACGTAGGCCTCCCCCAAAGAGCACGATCTCCCGCTTCCCGCTACAGAAACCATAAGGTTATTGAATATGTAATGTAATTGGAAATGTTAACCCGTAAATTATGTTTTAATGGGTTATTTCATCTTTCCCTAATATTTTTAACACCTTGAATGACGAACTACATTCAAAAAGTTATCGTTACAAACAAACGGCAAGTGGGGCGCAATTTGTAATTTTGTTTAAATTGCGATGTTTTCTATACGTCAACAGAAGTCTGTCATTTAACGTGTTAAAATGTGAAACTAGGTTTTTTGTTCATCTTAATAGCTAAACTTAACTACTTTTGATTAACAGCTAACTATGTCGCTGAGTAAATGAGAACTTTTTCAACTAATTATTAAAATTACAAGTTATTGTTAAATACATTCTCATACTTTTGTTGAGAATTTGACGTTAGTGGAGTAGTGTCTTCAATTTCGGATTTCTCACTTTCACTGCTCACTGAAAAAATAAACAAATTATATGTAATTACTTATTTATATTGATGCATGGAAGGTACATAAACTAAACTAAAATAAGGAAAAGTTAAACGAGCTTTGAAAGGGTTAATAGCAACATGCAAAAATACAACAAATACCGTTTTTAATAAAAATATGAATAAAATATCAACGTCTAATCATAAAAATATTTTCGCACTACTATTTTTTTTCTAATTGCTCAGTAATTTCATAATAAATATTATTAATTCCCTTATAGCCACACCACAAGCAGTAAATAATAAATAAACTATAACATACAATGAACACAAAATTAAGCATGTCAAATGTTTATATCTGCACTAACCTTAGCTTCCTTACGTTGTATTGTATGTAGCGTATCTGCATAATACCTAATCTACCATACTCAAAATGTTTTTTGCCTTAGACCCAAGTGACTGAGATGAATATGAAACCGGCACCATTACAGACTTAACTGTGAACTGATAAGAGGGAGTAATGCACTTGTAACATACACTGTGATTGAAGGGTTGTAGAAGTGTAGAACAACAATGACACATAAATGTATGCCACCTTACTACCTATCAGAAGGCTTACACTTCCATTTACTAAAATAGGTACTTAATTGTCATTGATAGCAACATGAAATATCTCGTAAAAAAAAAAGATATACGTATCATTAGCACTCAACGGGTTAACTTGATACATTGAATGAACAATGCTTTCTGTTTCATAATTATATTTGAATGAAACAAGTATTTGAAAATGCTTATTTATTTCACATAAAAACACATGTCACAGTATATGATACAGCCAGCTTGCGTCCTGTCCAATGTATAACACATGTATATACAACTTATGTCTACGCAGCACCTACCTCTACGCTGATACAAAGACTACGTTGAGCGGATCGTATATGATACAAAAATATTGTGGTTGCAAATAAAACTACTCTTTTCGAATTCCAACGTTTAAGACAGAAATATGGGACTATTCATATTAAGGGGCCGGGAATAAAATAACTATATTAAAAACGTTAAATATTCATAGAAAGATGTAAACTACAATGGCCTTATTACAAAAAAGATAGACGAGGTTTAAACCATGTCTAAAAAATTACCAACAAAATTTAAAATGTTGACATATCAGACATATCTCGGTAATAATGGACCCATATTTAAAATTGGTTGGCTAATCTTTAGACATGATTTAAACCTCGTCTATCTTCTTTGTAATAAAGCCGTAAAAGATCTGGTTCGTTATTTAATAAATGTATTTTGCATGAAATAATTATCCTTACGTAAATTAAAAGAAATTATCAACTGATGAATCAATTGTTTGTGATTTAATTACAATAAAATGACTACTCAGCCCTCTCCCCAAAACCCCTCAATAAAAACCTATATTGCAATGTTTCCTAGCTTTATTCTTCACATTGAATAAATACACATATAAAAGTATATAGCAGAGGGAAGAATACATAAAGATACATTGAAATATTAGTAAGAGGCCGACACCGCATAAGATAACATAAAATATTTAAATATACATCATTTCAACACCACGACCATTTAAGAGGCCTACTGGCCAATTACAACATTTTGACAGTTTTGCGGTTATTTGGTGATTACTGATTATTTAACAGATAAATCGAAAATCGTAGGCCGCTGCGTACGTACGTAGAAAGGGAAACCTACAAGTTTCAATAAGTCATTTTTATTAAATCATCATTTCCTGTTGGGACAAAGCAAAAAAGTAATTTCCCTATTTTTTGCACGTTCCTATACATTTACACCGCTTTTGCAGTTATGACTTATTAATATGTTTGGCTTTCGTTATTTTATAACACAGGGTGTAAAAAAAGGCTTAACGAAGCCTTAAACCACGAATTCTATACATAAAACCAAGTAGAATGCAAAAAAAATAATTGCCGGGAAATGACTTTTATTTTTGGGTATCAAAAAAAATACCTTATTTCTAACCCGCAATGTATAGCGCGCACGTCACAGACTATGCCTGTGTGTGTAAGCGGATCATGTTTCTTTGTAAAAAAGTTTAGTATTATCAAACAGAAGTCAATTTTGTAAAAATCTTTAAAAAAAATTGTAACTTTGTCTGTCAATAACTCGGTAACCCGTCATTTCCCAGGTACAGTGTAAAAGAAAAAAAATGATCATAATAATACGTAGAATATGTGGTATTCGGCTTCGTTAAGCCTGTTTTTACACCAGATATGTAGCGGCCTCCTATTTTCGATTTATCTTTTAAATGATCAGTAATCACTAAACAACCGCAAAACTGTCAAAACTTTGTAATATACCTCTTAAGGGTTGGAAAGTGATGGTTCATTGGTATCAAGGAAAAAATGTATGCGGGTTATTAGTATTTACATGCATCTAATAAGAAATTGACTTTAATTTCATCCTTCTTCGTTACAGTCATAACAGAACTTGTCTCTAGAACAGAATACTGTCATATAAAAAAAAAACATAATACGTGAAAATAAACCACACACACGAATTCCTATGACGATGACGAATGAGTCTTAATAGTACAGTTAATTGGTAAAGTGTAGACTACCTAAAAAGTTTTCTGGGAGTATTGAAAACAATTATTTTTATACTTGTTTGCAATAAATAATATATACTTTAAAAAAACTTTTTTTTATAAACGTAATTATGTATCATATTTTTTTCCAATAAACCTACCTAATTTCTAGCTCGGGAAAGCTTGCATTACGACTTGATGAACGGATAAACATACTTAAACGTCCGTGCCATTTCAAAAACATTTGCCAAATTCTGCAACCGTCTGGTTTTGCAGGCCGGCCATCTTAGGCAAGGTTCAGTTTGATGGCCACTTTTTATTCAAACGCAATCGCCTTCAACACTCCCGAAAATCTTTTAAAGTGCAACCACCAAATGACTGAACTGTTAGGTGAGAATAAATACGTTATTTTAACAAAGGCATTAGCTTAAAGCTACTCTGTCCGCGGCATGCATTAGAAATAGTTCATAGTTATAACAACTTCTTGATACCTACATATAAACATTAGACTAACAGAGTTAACTGCTCTAGCTCATAGCTAACCGAACTACGAAACTTTACTAAAAATATTGTAGTATATAATCTCATTTTTTAGCATTTCTTATGACGTCTTTCATATTTAATAACTCGTGATATTTAACTAGCACACTCTAGTGTTGTCCAATAGTCGAAAGTCTAGCATTGCATCATTGAATTAGTGTTATATTATATCACACACAAAAAAAACAGTGGAATATCAGAAACAGTAGCTGCTTTATGTGCAAGAAATGCTATATATAATATTTGCGAGAATATTTTTTTAGGGAAGTATAATTATTAGGTATTTACTATATTTCGAGCAAGTTAAACTGTTAAATAAAACCAAAGGATCAGATAATAAATATTATTATCGACAGACTATCGAATACTAAGCAACACTAGCGCCACACTCGCGACTCACTGCTCGCAGTCTCCTATGAATATTCTGTAACTACCCGCTGATTCGCAATCTACAGGAAAAACGAATAAACATAAAACGTTCCATTGTTCTTATTCGAGATTGTCTTTAAATCAGAATTCTGTGGCGGGTAAAACAAGATTATATTTTTCTAAAGAGCATTTTCAAAAAGAAATCTAAAACTATAATCTACTAATTTATCGACAAATTGGTTGGCAATTGGCATCTCTTGACATAATCAGTAATTTCAATAATATAACACTTTTAACAGTTACTAATAGCAAACATGATATAATTTCATTATGAGATCATTCAGTGTTCACATAAAACTTTTAGCTGTTGTGAGTTCTTTAGACATTTAAGATTGTCAGTAATTAAATTACTATCCCAAAAAAAAAATATCGCGATAACTGACAAATTCGTGTCAAACTCATATTGCGCTCTTAAGTAACTAATCAATTTCAGACCGATTGAGTTCTAAGTACATACACTTAAATTATTGCTCAATAATGTGCGTTTAAATTCCTTACGGCGACATTTGACCGAATTTTTAATTTTTTCGACAGCTATTTGTACAGTTGTCAATAAGTTTGTCGGACACCGGACGGGCCGGATTTTTTCAGTGTGTTTGTTATTTGTTAGTACTTATACTACACTGACGCTTATCTCGTAAATAGGCAATAGACTAGAAAGAGAAAGAAGAGAGTGCTAGCTTTAGGTATATCCAAGACTAAAAGGAATGGAACATCACTAAAATATATACAAACTCAAATAAAAGAGGAAACGGGTCAAAAATTAGCCCACACGATAATACAAACAATATATTACAACATTTAATCTGTAGTATAAAGTATTAGTACAAGGATATCCAACATAATTTATTTTTAATCAAAATAATACCTTTTAAGAACTAACTTATATTCGCACCACAAAACCACTTGGATATGAAAATAACTTTATTCGGTAAAAACGCGCGTTCATAGTGATAACTTAAAGCAATTGACAGCAGAATAGCCTTTGAAGCCACAAGACAAGTATACGTTTTGATAACAAGGATATCGCAGTAATACTAGAGTAACGGGTAACGAACAATTCAAACTTAACAACAACAATTTCATTCGCAAATGTTCCATTCTTTTTATTCTGCATACATAGGGCCAAACATAAGTTGATGTTTACATCGCCCCATTCTCCTTTCTACCAATTCAAAAGGCCAGACTTTTCAAATAAACCGGCTACGTCACTTTACATACACGTATAGTTTTATTACCAAACTAGTACAAATGTATGAAATTAATGGATGACCCACACAATTGATTAAGTTTTGTTACTTTTCAACAATTTTTTTTTCATTAAAAGGCCATTTAAGTGTCTTTAGTTGTTCAATAAAATGACTTAAAGTGTCCGAATCGTTAAGATATCATTGATTTCATCCGTCTCAATATATTTTTCAATAACTGTTAGTCGGGTCGGATCCGTGAACGATTTACATCACATGTCTAATATCCCATTGGTAGAAAATAGGTTTAATTCAGTTTAACAAAAATCGTTTTCTTCTATAGTTTTTGAGTAAAGGAAATCCCTAAATTAGAGTAAGAAATATACAGATTGAAAAAGAAAAACTCATGTCTTTTTTTAGTTTTAAAAATAGTTTCTAAATATTTTCACATGTAAATTCTACGTAAAGATTATTCAGATTGATATTCTGCACGCGTCTTTAATTACAAAAAGACGTTCATCAGCAAGTGTGCGATATTCTAACCGCGATAGAAATCGACTGTCACTGGCAAGATCAAAACTTGAGTCGTCGAGATCTAATAGGCCCGTTTTGACACTTGTATTTTTTAAAAAAAATATTTGACTTATCGCTTGACACATAAAACTGTTAAATTATATACTTTTTTGAAAAGAAAATGTTTTTTTTTCGTTATGTATCATCTAATGTGTGTACATACACATTAGGTTAATGGCTATCAACAAAGGCGACCCGAAGCATCTAATACTACATAACGTACACATATTCGGTTTTGTCGATGCAATTATTTAATATTCAATTGGTCCGAATAAGCAACCCTCGCATAGTGACGGGCATTAGTTTTACTTCGAGGTTGGAAGTAGATCGGTACTTACACGCCCCTGCCCTCATTCTAACGACGTAAAACTGTCTTATTTCAGTCAAAACGGGCTTATTTCTCAGCGACTGTAACCGTTTTTATTAAAATTATATCCCCTTACAAATGACTGCCACACGCAAGATCAAAGCTAACGTATTAACGGTCATTCTATCGACGTGAAACTAACTGTCAAAACGGGCTTATTTCCCAGCGACTGCAACTGTTTTTTTTTCAATAACAAGTGCTGTCCCTTACAAATTGACTGTCACACGCAAGATCGAAGCTAACATATTAACGGTCATTCTATCGACAAAAAACTAGCTGTCAAAACAGGCCTATTTCTCAGCGACTGTAACCGTTTTCTTAACCATAAGTGTTGTCCCTCACAAATCGACTGTCACTGGCAAGATCGAAGCTAACGGTTTTTTTTAAATGTGTTCTTTTTTAAAGAATGTGTTCGTTCCCCCTTAGCCCTATGCCTGCGAGTTTTGCCGTTTAGCATGACGGCTGGGCTGGCGGCGCGCGCTCGTACCGTTTCTGTCGTGCGCGTGCGTGTGTGCGTGCGCGTGCGCGTGTGCGTCGGGCTTGGCGGGCGGCGGCGGGTAGGGGATGCGGAACAGACGGATGTGGAGGTGCGCGCAGATCTCCAGGCAGATCTGTCCGCAGAACCGGACCAGGTCTATGCACACCCATATCTGGGGAGAACGGCCGGTCGTTACCATACAATTGGGATGTTGACAAGAGATGAAACGGATATCCGGTAACGTCTGGACGTTTAACACTCGATCGTTCGTGCCTACGCAAGCATGCTTCATGCGATGCACTAAACGGCAATGTTCTGCCGGATGTCCGGCTATCCGGCAACAAGGTTGGCCGAATATCCGGTATCCGGCTAAACTGCTATCCGTTTCATTTCTAATGTTGACAGATCACATACATTGCTCTGATCTTAAGGTAAGCTAAAGCACCAGTGTCATAAAAATCAGAAACAACGACGGCACCATAACACCCAACCCGAGACAATATAGAAAAGTTGATTTTCTACATTACCCCGTGCGGGAATCGAACCCGGGACCTCAGAGCTGGCTGTGCCAAGTCGTAAATAAACACAGTAATTGTATCTCTGTTCAAAACTATACCTCTTTGTAGTACTAGTTTTAATCACGGTAGTTGCCAAGACGTAAGATAAACATTTTCTTTTTCGTATGCAAAGGAACTTACCGTGCAAAGCCAGAGTACGTAGTACTCGGGTATCGCATTATTGAAGTACTGGTTGAGAAATAACATGGCGGGCCCCAGGAGCGACCAGTCGTAATAGTCCATCTCGCTCTTAGTCATGTGAGCCACCTGAAATGGAAGATGTGACAATACATAGCATACAAAGTTTTCTTAAAATTGTTCTTAAACCACATTCGGCTGGATCGATATCAAAAAGAGTAAAAAAAATAAACGTCAGATATTTTAGAACCTTATTGCAACACAATATACCCCTAAAGCAATTATGAATCACACTTTTTCAAATCTGGTCTGTTCGAATCGGGTTAATTGGCCTTCTAGCTAGGCTAACAGCCGAACGCAGACCTTCTATCGATCAGCTAAAGTCAGATTGACTTTCAAATTTCTATCGATCAAAGTCACTTTGACGTACCCTTGTCGCACTATAGATAGGTAAGGTTCAAATGTCAATAACATCTAAGTTTACTGCGAGTTTTTCTCTATTGCGATGACATAAACCTACGCACGTAAACTGAATTTTTTATGCAAATCTCCGTTTACGACGTTGATGTCGAATAATACCAGTATCTTGTACTCACCACTAATCGGTTGGTGACTTTAGCAGCGACCATGCCGAACGCCAAAATGTACAGAGCCGGGTGATTCTCGTACACCTGGGACTCGCTCTTCTGGAAGATGATGAAGGCGGGGACCACCACGAACGAGAACGGAATCACCGGCGACAGAATACTCGTTCCCTGGCGAGAAACGCACGCTGTAACTATGCTCTTGTAAATATAACAAATACTAAAAACTAAAAGCGACACAACAATTTACATGCAAACAAAAAAGCAAGCAATAGAACAACTACAGAGTAAACCATGCGAAGCGTCCCAGAAAGGTGATCAAACACAAATGTATGAACACAGCACAATCACATCGAACTAATCCCTTCATCGTCGAGCATCTGTTCCGCGCCAGCATTCTAAGGCATTCCAGTGAGCGGCGCGTGAGTCGTTAGTTACACGATACTCTGTGCGGCGGCCATGTTAGTGTTAACGGCACAATGCGTAAATCATTATGTCCTTACTGCGACCGTCGAGCCGTTTTTCCCCACTCCACCCTTCACTATGACAATAACGTAGCCGAAGATAAGGTACAACGCCAGGAGGTTCACCACCACGTTCGATACCATGATCAGACTGACGTGTACAGTCGGCAACTGTTGTTAGTCGATGACATGCGGTGTCGGTGTAATGGTGGCGCGATGTCGGCATGCGGTTAGCGGCCACCGGGCGGCAGCGGCGACATATCAGAGAAAAAAAAATACAAACATGCCATTAATTTTTGATAATAAACAACGGCCGCGAGCTTAATCGCCCGATTAATACTCCATGTGCTGTCTTCACTCATCGATTACTGTGTTTGATGGCGATCCCACCATAAAACCTTAAGCGGTGCTCGGTTTCCTCGAATAATACGAGTATCCGTGTATTATACATTACACTTTAAGTGCGAGATGATTGGTTACGTGTCATAATGATTGCAGTTATAAGTAGTCATATCATAAGATTAGTACGACGACTCAGTCATAGTAAGATAACCTTCTACCGGGAGACTGCATGCGCGACGTCATTTGCTTTGCTTTTCTGTCTACGACAGACTAAAGTATAAACACGCCTCTAGCAAACAGTCAGAATCTTAGTAAATAGCATTGACTTAGAACCAAATCTGGTCTGCAGTTTTTGCTCTCAATTTCAGAGCAGAGAAAAAAATTCTAACGTAGATTCTGATAGTATGCTAGTGAGGCGAGTTTTGACTGAATCGTCACGCCCATTGCGTTAAACACATGTTTTTCTTACAGCGACTGTGGATCCGTTTTTGCCGCATCCCCTAACGCGGAAGGTGGAGAAGAAGTTGGTGACAAAGTAAAACTGAGCGGTGTAGCACATCAGGCTCGCGGTCAGGCACAGCGGCGCACCCAGCATTGGGATCTGCACCACCATTCCCAGATGTAATTCTAAGTTTAGACGCCAAGCACTTCCTTTGTTACCCCCCTCATATTTATTTCATTAAAACCACACTTTTTAAGTATAGTATTGGCTGTTAGAAACCCTATTAGTAATAATCAACACAAAGTCCTTTTTAACAAGCAGTCGTCTTGTAGACAAGTATGTTATTATAACAATCTAAATACACTTTAGTACAAATATCTTAAGTTTTAGCTAAACTATAATTATCACTCAAAATACCACTAAACAAAAATAAATGACAGTCGAGATACAAATGAGTGAAGACCCACATGATAAAGGACAACAAAGTAATGTACGCCGACGTACCAGCTACATTGATACCATAACAGTTCTAACACTTGACAATACCAATAAACCTACACGGATAAGAGCAACAGTAATGAATTGACTTAAAACTATCAAGATCCTATAGATCATGCTCGATTTACAAAAATAAATTGGAATAAAAAGTGAGCATAACCTAAAAATCAAAGATAGTCGTGAACTAAACATGCTATTAAAAAAACCCACATGATAATAAGCGATGGAAACAATATTGTCAGAGGAATAACCAAATCGAAGCAGACGTATTTGTACACTACACACCCTTACACACGTTTTACTACTTAAGTTGCAACTATTTAACATGAGATTCTGAAAAAAAATCTTAGATGTTTTTTTCTCAAATTTTTCGAATAATCAATTCAGAACCTACTTGTATATTAAATATCAATCTTTTGCCTACTTTAGTGTGTAAGAGCTAGGTGACGAATATGCCAATCAATTCTAACCAATAACTATTTTGTATTATAAGTGAAATAATTAATGACGACTTTAAATACAAAGAATAAGCCCAACGCATTCGAAATCCTAACTAACACTTGGCAGGTGGAACGGGAGTGTATTATAAAACAATGGTAAATAAATGTTATTAAAACCTTACAACCTTCATTAGCGCAAGTGTAAGTAATCTAGCTACTTAATATTCTACACCAACGATTTCGAACAAGTAAACACAAATGGGACAAAATAAATAAGGACTAAAGCAACGCATTTTCCCAGATCCCAAAAAGTATCAATGTCGAATTTAATACCATTTAATTAATTAACAGAAAATTAAAATGTTGGTAACTTTTACACATTGTTTCAAAGTGTGACCTACAAACATTAGTTTAAAAATATTGATGGATGTGAAGCTTTCTAGAAATAAGTTATCTGGACGACATAGTATTGTTTGGTGAATCTCTCCCGAACCCCCAGCCAAGCTACAGCAGAAAGCGGAATTGACACGTGTCGATTTTCGCCACCTGATTACGCCGCATGGCAAAAATCTGACGAGTACGATTTTAAACGTCCACGCAAAGATTTGTTGATTAGTTTCGCGACGAGTTTTATTTGTGCAAATTTTAATTGTTTGGTGTGCAAGATTATTGCCATTCGGTGCATCATCACTAAGCTACGGCTAAGTCGAGTCGTATTAAGTCCTGAGTCAAGCGGGTCTCACTGCGACTGTGGAGCCGTTCTTGCCGACGCCGCCAGACGCGATGGCACCGCCGAGGGTGCCTACGGTGAGCACTGCGCCCGTGATCGCGGCGAGGGCGAGCGAGTACCGCGCCTCTATCATCGCGCCGCCGACCTAGGTGGCATGCGTGCGCGCCGGTTCAATGGTATGGTGACATTGTATGGGAATATGATGGTCATGACTCATGGTTGATGCAGGAACACATAAAAACGTGAATATATATTCAAAAGTATGTCACGAAATAATAAAAATATATTGTTTATTATGGACTTGATTAAATATTATGTGAATTAATGAATTATTTTAAGACTGTATAAAATAATGTATAATAACGAAGTTATATTTTAATTTTTCTTGAGTTTTTGACGTTACGCATCATCACGAAATATCACGCTACAATGATTTAGCATATGTTATTACTATTTCCTACAAAAATACGTATGTATTAGCTGTATATTTTTACCGTATTCAAATTAGCTGTGAAGCCACATAGCAGATTTTTAAATACCTTATTCATGTGGGTATTTTTAAAATAATCTTTCGTCGTCTTTTAGGTAACTAAACTGGTATTTCAAAGGCCGTAACTGCCGTAAGTAGTCCCTAAAATAAAATTTCGTTTACTGCACTCCTAAAAAATGTTATTCCTAAGAGTAAAGTCCCAAATTATTCCGTCCTTATCAAGTGAAAATTAATTCAGTCGACTATTTTTAGAGATAGTTCTACAAATAAATAGAACACACGTTTGTAGGTATAGAAAAGCTTAGGTTATTTCTACTAGTCGACTTTTAAAATAGTATAAATAAAAAATTTCAGGGGCACGAGGAGATATGATTAGGAATAACATTATTTATATCTAGAGTCTATGGACAAGGATAGAAAGGTTAATCTGCGATCATTATGTTTCAGAAAATTACAATCAATGAACAAAAAACAATATAGCTTATCAAACAAAATAAAATATAAAATTTACACACTCAAGTATATCTCTTTCAACTAGGACATTTTTAGCAGGACGTGTATTGTGCGCGTAGCTTGGATATTTTTATAATAATTACGTTGCTCGTCTCGGTACTTTAGTGGTAAAGCACTCGCCCGGTATGCGATGGACGTGGGTTCGGATCCCACCTGAGGCGGACGATTTTTTTCAAGTATTAAAAATCTAAGATTAACCTAGCATGGTTTTTGTTAAAAAACAAAAAATTAAAATAATTACGTTTGAAATAATTTACAACTTCCCAGAGTTAGGTGCGGTGCTGTAAACGAACAACTGGCGTCCTGCTCAAAATGTGTTTAAGTTCGAGTTTATTATCGAATAATTTTTTTTACGTTTTGAAATGCAGTCATAAATGCTCCATTGTATTTGTCAAACTCAAATATAATTTTCTTGGCTTGTCCATAGACTCAACAACTTGATACAATGTATCCGCAACTGAGTGAAACTGATTCGAAAGTTGTAGTTACAAAAGGTAGCATTACCTGCATCGCCCAGAAGTCAGGGCCGAGGATGGCGGAGATGAGGTGGATGGCCATGATGGAGTACTGGGCCTCGGTGACGTCGATGCGGCCCATCTTGAGCGTGCCCGTCACGTACGCCTGCCAGTGCGCGCAGTAGAACAGCGTCATTGCGCAGAAACACTGCAATTTTACGAAAAAAGAAATATATCGGGTGTACAAAAAGGCTTAACGAAGCCGAAAACCACATATTCTACGTATTATTACGATCATTTTTTTTCTTTTACACTATACCTGGGAAATGACGGGTTACCGAGTTATTGACAGTCAAAGTTACTATTTTTTTTTTCAAAGATTTTTACAAAATTGACTTCTGTTTGTTAATACTAAACTTTTTTACAAAGAAACATGATCCGCTTACACCCACAGGCATAGTCTGTGGCGTGCGCGCTATACATTGCGGGTTAGAAATAAGTTATTTTTTTTGATACCCAAAAATAAAAGTCATTTCCCAGCATTTTTTTTGCATTCTACTTGGTTTTATGTATAGAATTCGTGATTTAAGGCTTCGTTAAGCCTTTTTTTACACCCTGTATATTTCGAAGTTTTTTTTTATATTTAAGCAAGTATTCTAATCAATTGTAGTTGCGTGAATACAAAGCTATGTGTGATGTAGTTGGTCACTATAGAGTTGCGAAAAGTGTATTTTTGAAGACCCTGCAGTTAGCAACCGCGGTCTAACATACGCGCAACGCCATCTTTTGGCAGCGCCTATATTTAGCAGCTAGTGTTTTATAATTATCCTTATATTTTACAGAGTACAGACGCAATATAGTAAATTTACATAAACTAAGCTATTTATATCTTATTCCTGTAACCATACTAACGGTGAACAATATAAAAAAGTACCTGTCACTTTACATCATAATAAAATAAATAATATTTCATATTTATCTTGGTAAGCGCTACAGGCTACAAATAAAATTCTGTGACATATTATAGACTACTTGTACCGCGTACGAAACTAAGTAAATTGGTACTAATATTTACCCAACTCTAGCATCTTGAAAAAATGCTTTTACTCGTGCACACCATATTGTTTTCGCAGAATTAATTATGTATGCATATTTATTTTAATGTTAACAAGTCGAATGATATCGACGATTGTCGTATGCGAACAATACATAGTCATGAACTCAGCGTGACCTTTATAATAAGTGTATTTTGTATTTTCAATATGTTTGATACTTCGTCAAGTAGCAATCCTTCAAAATGTATAAGGCCGAAATAATGTAGGTATTAGCCATTGAGCCTACACCTGCACACGCGAAGATCTTTACAAGGCCACCGATAGTGGTATCTCGATGGCTAAGTTTTGGTCTTCACATATATGAAAGCCCAAGTCGAGACGCAAAGAAGAAGATGTAGATATTTTAAGAATAAGGGGTAAACTTTCCTAATCATTTTTAAGCATCTACTCAATATCTCTGATGGGCTATAAAATTGTCTGGTATGTGAAAAAACCGGCCAAGAGTGAGTCGGACACGCGCACGAAGGGTTCCGTACCACTTTCTATAAAAACGGCAAAAAAACACGTTTGTTGTATGGGAGCCCCCTTAAATATTTATTGTATTCTGTTTTTTAGTATTTGTTGTTAAAGCGGCAACAGAAATACATCATCTGTGAAAATTACAACTCTCTAACTATCACGTGAACCGTGATAGTTAGAGAGTTGTAATTTTAGATACAGCCTGGTGACAGACGGACAGACAGACATACAGTATTGAACAGTCTAACCAATAATGTCACGTAAGACAAATTAAGGTTTGAAAAATATATACAATGTAAAAAAACACCAGTAACCACCACAAAATTTACACAATATATCAGCGGATTAATTCTAATGGAGATGTACTATCTTTAGACTTTTTTACTGTTTGGGCACCCTGAACGTCATGATGTATGTAAAAGCGCTTAGTTTAAGCCTATTTACAGAAATAAATTGGTTTTAATGGTTTTTGATGATGGTACAAGAGGTCACAACTTTGAGGCTCGATTTAATATTCGGCTCTTCATCATAATCATTTCAGCCACAGGACGTCCACTGGTGAACATAGGCCTTCCCCAGCGTTTTCCAGTTTAGCAAGTTGGAAGCGACCTGCATCCAGCGGCTTCCTGCAACCGTCGTCGTCTGTCCACCTTGTGGGTGGACCAGTATTCGGCTGCAGCTTTGTTATTTATTTTATTACTTGCGAGGTCGAACCTTGACCAAGAACTGTAAGATAAATAACTATGGCTATTTATACACCATTGTGATAGTACAGGTGGCATCCATCACCCCGATGGAGCCGGTTGCCTCAAACGGGATGATTCACGACCCTGGCATAGCTCCAGGTTTCCCGATATTCGGCAGAGACAGTTTGGCAACAATCCCGAATAAGAATTTTCCTATGGCGACGCGGGCGTTCAAGCGGCCTTCAAATGTTAAGTAGTTCTTACGTATGTCATCGTAAAATAATTTATTGTTTTGAATATGGATGAGGGAACAACCTAGCAACTTTTTTACTACTTACAACCGAAAACATTGAATACTAGCTGTCTGTCCTTGAAGCGTTCCTGACTGTTTTGCCCAGCCAATCAGCTGTTGCTGTTGTTGCAACGACACGTACAGTAAGGTAGCAATATTTCCTAAGAAAAGTACCTAATTTCTTTTTTTTCGAATTTGAAAGTTCTGGCATGTACGAAGTACGAACATAAAGAAAAAGAAATCAGCCAAATCGGTCGTCTCATTCTTGAGTTTTTGCGATACTCATTTGCCGTGAAATTAATTGTTAGGTATATTATAAATGGACAAACGGGTAAAACAATTTTATAGTTTTCACTCACACTTAACTTTTTTGACAAATAAAAGCGACAACGACTTTAATTAGCACTCATCATGATTTTTAATACGTAAGTATAAAAATGATTTAATTGATTACCTAACTGCTACTGGCTTCGAGGCAGGCTCTACCTACATTATTTATGAATCTCAAAATACATCAGAACCAAGACCATGTCGTTTATTTGCAAAAATATCTTATTACACTAAACTGAATAAAAAATAGCGAAAGTTTCAACTTTCTAATATAAAAAAGTACCTTCTACAGAAAACAAACTACTGTAACAGCAGAATGAAATTTTTTTGAACAGTTGCAAAAGTTCAGTGACTTCGTCGTTGAGCCGAAAAGGATTTAACGCGATTGTCTCTGGCACGATTGGGCGATTATTCAATCAGTTTGGCCTTAGTGCCGGGACTAACTAGTGCTCACTGGTAGGTGGCATCAGCAAAACAAGGCTTACTTAATCAGATACTGGCTGTACAGCCACAGAAGACTTGATTTTATAATAAAATTTATTATAAAAGTTTAATCTATAGGTATAATATAAAAATTAATCCCTATTACCCTTGGTCAAGGCATCACCCGTGAACGGTTGGACCAATTTCTCAAATGATTTTATTGTTGTCAATTATTTTGTTGCCAGGAAATGATTCAAAATAAATATATTAAGAGAGCTTCGCAGTGAATTAGAACATTAAAGAAAATCACGGGTACGAAGTCGCAGGCAACAGATAGTTGTTAAATATTAAACTGAAAACAAATATGACGGCAAGTCATCTAACATTATCAAATGTACGCTACGCTAACCGTGATAAATATAATGCGCAAATTAACGACCATCGTGACTGATATGTCTACGTTTAAGTTACGGCACATTATTACTACTCATATTTTGGAAAACAATCCGAAATTTACGTTTACGTTTGAATAAATTAAGTATTTACGCAGGGAATGGTCGAATGCTTTGCGGCACAGCACCGAGGCAAACACACCAGAGTCCACAGAAATATCATATTGTTTTACTTTGATGTATTGTCATTCTATTAACATTTATTTATATTTGATTAGTAAAATCTAAACTATCTACATCAATAAAAGATTGACGTTCTCAACTTATTACGGATTTGCGGTCTGCGCCAATAGCTAATTCAACTATGCTATAAAACGTACATGGCCATCGTGTTTTGTTATAGCATGGTACAAACAAATACGAATCACACTTTACCAATAACAATAAAAAACCTCCTCAGCCTCGGCTTATCAAGTCATCCTACACTACTGATAACTTTGAAATGAGAAATTTAAATTAATAAAATCAATGTAAGTTTCTTTGTCCAAGCACTCCAAAACTTTTTACTCAATAATGATGATATTTTGGTAAGTTGTTGCTTGAAACCACGCCGTGGAAAGTTTCTGAATTAAAAGACTACGTGTATGAAGTCGCGGGCAGCAGATTTAATATAACACCAGCAGGGCTAGCATGCGCAACACGATAAAATTTTGTCGTGGCATTTTATCGACTTTTGACGTAAATATGTCGTTTTGTCTTCGACGATAACAAAGAAAACACCAAAATATCATGGCAATGCCGTGCTATAACGTATAAATAAGTGGCTACGAAGAACGGGAGACCCTGAAAATATTAAGAAAAAGGATTCGAGACGTCTGTGATCCGATAGGTTAGGGAAAACGACAAAATTATCGTCGAAGACAAAATTTGTCTTGTCTATCGATAAAATAACCGATGCGCGCATGCTAGCCCTGCAGGTTAAGAACTGTTTATTTACAACCTTTAAAAACTAAGTCTGTGCGAAACAGTGATTTTCAATTCAAAATCAAAGCAGGTGTAATTAATGAAAAGGTATAATAAAGTTATTGAATTTTCCAGCGTTTTATTTTGAATAATTTAGTTTCAATCTCAAATATTCTTTCGACTCCCAATCTTTTTATTCAAACACGTAGTTAGTTTATGTAGATAGCATAATACGTCACACCCAAATGTAATACTAAATTAATTCTCAGTCAACATTTTCACATTGCGAATTGTTAAATTGCTTCACAAGACTGTCTCTTGCTTGGTAGGCCAAATAAGTTTGGTTCGAAGACTTTCACTTTTGAGTCTTGTGACATAACGGTTATTTGGGCTCTGCAACGGAGTAGCCGCGCCAGATTCCGTTCTTATCTTGCTTCAGATTATACATTGGACAGTTCTACATCAAGACACTGTGTACTTACTGGTATTGATATCCCTGTAGTTATTTTAGGACTTACATCAAGGAATGTTGAAGAAAACAAGATAGAAGAGAGCACAAGATGTTACGACAAAGTGAGTTTACAAAGGTTCAGGACAAATGTAGGTGGCTACGGTCTGACATACTGTTTCTTAATTTCTATGATAAATAAATAAAATGATATAAATGTTTCCATTAATCAGAAGTACAACAAATATCTGGCCAAAAACAAAGCGTAAAAGATTCCTACTATTTTTTTTTTGTGTATTATACATATTTAAGGATAAACATACTTTAATATATTATAATATACAAACAAATAAGAAAGAGATGCGTTTTGGCAGTTCATAAAAAATATAATGTCCATTAATTGGTGTCAACTAGCCTTAATAAGACAATAGCAATCGGCAAAATAGTATCCTCACCGAGCAAGTGATACTTACTGATATCAGTCGCAATAATATTTACTTTATCATAAATTTAGCAATGTCAAACCTATGCACTCCGCTAACCTTGGTAAGGTTATATTAAAGCCTATAGCTTATCTAATCTTTAACTGCCAAATACAACTCTAAATTTCGTCGTTTAAGCAAGAACGTTTTATTGAATAAACGTTACACATTATTTTGTAGTGTTTCGTGTGGTGCCGGCACGTTAAAAGAATTGCACTACCCCTTCTCTTCCTATGGGTGTCGTAAGAGGCAACTACAGGAGAACCGCCTCAAGAAGACGGACAGCAGCGTCTCCTCTCCACCATTGGCCAAACTGCGATCGCCAACCCGCCTGCCAAGCGTGGCGATTATGGCAAAATCCTCCGTTTGGAGAGGCCTGTATCCAGCAGTGGACTGATATAGGCTGGTGATGTGATGTGATTATTTTGTAGTGCGTTCAACATAAGTAATAATGTAATGAGCTCTCTATCTACCTAGTACAATGTTGTCTACTGAAACTAAAATACTTATCAAATTCATTGTTAATGTTAACGCTGTTCTTAAAATAATCCAAAGTATAACAAACAATATCGGTAAACTTGGGAATCCGCAATGATGTTACGAAGCCGAGCAACGGCTTTGCTCTTAAACTTGGCATAAGTCCCTTACTAATTTCATATGTGAAAGTTTCTACTTTTGTTTGTGTTACGGTGTAACTCAATGTCTAAACAAAATTATAAAAATTAGTACAAATATAGATAATGGTTTTGTTTAGCCCATAGAATCCCGATAGTAAGCGGGATTTCGAATGGAAAACATAGCGTGGACAACATATAAATAAACAGATAAATATTGGACAACATCACATACATTGCTCTGATCCTAAGGTAAGTAGCTAAAGCACTTGTGTTAAAGAAATCACAAACAACGACGGTACCTCAACACCCAGACCCGAGACGATATAGAAAAGTTCGTTTTCTACATTGACCCGACCGATATTCGAACCCGGAACCTCAGAGATGGCGGCGCCATCTATAGTTTGGCGTGCTCGCCTCTCGGCTACGGAGGTCGTCCTCTGTTCTATATAACAAACTTGTTTGGTGGTGAGGGAAAACTTCGCAGATTCAGTGCAATATCTTTGTTGCATGTCACATGGAGACAAGTTGAAAATATGCAAAATATACAAAAAGCTAGCAAAAACAACCTAGTATTCATTGACAAAAATTAGTACTCTATCGAACCAGTTTATTGCTCCACACGAGCAAATAAAATTTCCGATTTATAATCTCCTTCAAGGTGAACAGCACCAACTAATTCAAAGTTCATTGAACGCATCAAACACACGTGGAAACGAGAAATAACTAGCAATAAAACTTGTTTGTACTTTGTAAAGAAAAACTGTTTTATAAAACAAAATTCCAAGTAATTTTTTGCTATAATTGACTAAAGATAAATAACACTTTAAAAAAAAAATCATCGACCTCAGGTGGGCCGTGGGACTTGAACCCACGTCCCATCGCATGCCGGGCGAGTGCTTTGCATGCGATGGGACGTGGGTTCGAGTCCCATCTGAGGTCGATGATTTTTGTTCAAGTATTATTTATCTTTAATTAAACCTTGCATGGAATTGCTAAAAACAAAAATTTACAATATAATTGACTAGTTCACTTCCTATAATGAGGTGATTTTATTACTCAAATACAAAAACTTTCTCCATGCGATGATCGTTCATTTTCGGAAATTACTTCCCCTTGCTAAATAGACGATCTATCAGCTGACAGCTCTATAGATCGTATAAAAAAAATTTTTTTTTTCAATTTTGATGTTCGTTCCACCTAACTTATTTTTAGGTTACATAAATAATTTCTTTCAACACTCGCACTAATTCGGTATTTAGACCAAACTTAACAGGGCTTGGAGATCAGACTAGATAACGGGCTATCCATCTTACCTAAATACATTATTATGACATGACTTAGGTACTTGTCCACGTCAAACTCAATTGTCCCTTGCGGGAATCTAACTGAGACCGCTTGGCTATGTAGTTTGGACCGAGAACCGCGAGTGAAAAAACGCGAGTAACCTCTCATAGGAATAGGATACGCATGGTATTGTATTTGGTCAAAGAAAACTGCAAGCAAATTCTTTTTAGAATAGGACGAGATAAGTGAATGCTTACTTGCATGTTGCAATTAATTTATTTAAAAATCAATTATATCTAAAATAGCTGCAAATCGTTCTCTTTTATCCGTCCTTTTTACGTTGTCAACGCAAAGGCTGCCAAAATACACAAAAAGATCATTGCCTATTCCCGGTCATTTTGGTTTTGAGTAGACATACTTTCATATTGTAATGTTGGGACCGTCGAATAAAGGAAACACAGTTCTGTCTATTATCACCAATATAATGAGCCTATAATTATGGTTACAAACGCTTATATAAGATGCGTTTGGAGCGAAGTTAGCTACACACTACAATATCGTCCTAAATAAAAGATGTTAAAAGAGTACTAAGCAAATTTTAAGGGGTGGTTTAGAGTACTGTCTAGAATAAGTACATATATATTTTTTAAATAACATTATAATAATGAATTTGTTAAATCGGAAACGAGAGCTATGCTATCGTGTACTCATGCACCGCAACGAGTGTTGGACTTATGATTTTTATGGGGTTAAGGACTTTAATTCGACTTGTTTCTGATTAAACCTCGTAACGAATACAAACGCACACACAACTCCAGATATTCTACTCTGTGACTATGTCCCGTATACGTGCGTCGCCATTTGAAATGTTAATGACATTAACCCAGTTCCCCATAATGGGTGGTTACTGGATAGCGTCATTCCTTGTCGATGAGACGTGCTTGTGCCAAATGACAGCATTATTGGTCACTATTGGTTAGTTTAAATTCTGATTTTAAGCAATTACATGCTAGGGTTATTTTAGTAAATGATATAATACTTTCAAATTTTTGTTTTTAGCAATTCCATGCAAGGTTTTATTGAAGATAAATAACACTTGAAAAACAATCATCGACCGCAGGTGGGACTCGAACCCACGTCCCATCGCATGCCAGGCGAGTGCTTTACCAACTAAGCTAAAACCTTGCATGGAATTGCTAAAAACAAATATTTACAATGTTTAAGCATTTCTGATCTTAACCAATAGTCAAATATTTGTAAAAATATTTCTATAGGGTGTTGACGGTAGTATACTACTCAGCTATACATATAGCTACAAAATTGATCAGAATACGCTGGCTTTGATAGCGAGAAAAAACACTTTAGAAATTTCATCTTGTCACGTGACGTCCTCGGTAGCTTAGTTGGTAAAGCACTCGCCCGGCATGCGATGGGACGTGGGTTCGAGTCCCATCTGAGGTCGATGTTTTTTTTTTCAAGTGTTATTTATCTTCAATGATATAATACTTGAAAAACAATCCACCGCCTTAGGTGGGACCCGAACCTACGACCATCGCATACCGTGCGAGCGCTTTTCCAACTAAGCTACCGAGACGTGAACTGACCTAACGAAAATTTTCAAGTATGTTTTTGTTCCTGAGGCGGTCGATTTTTTTTCAAATTGTATATCATATTGGTTAGTTGTTTCTGGATTCTACTGCTAGGAAATATCAGCATTTTTACGAGATTCTGAAAAAAATGTAAAGGAAGATAACCCTTCACATGATGATAGAAGATGAAGAATGATGATATAATATGGCTTAGTTACCGAATCATCGGAAGACATCGACAGCGTCCTAAGATATTAAATCCTACTCGTAACAGAAGATATTCAATCCTCCTCGTAACATAAGAGATTCCTTCCAGCCAGTAACTCTAGTTTCCATGACATTAAAAGAAAGAGATTAAAAAAAACCGGCCAAGTGCGACTCGGACTCGCGCACGAAGGGTTCCTTGCCATTGTCTATAAAAACGGCAAAAAAAAACGTTCGTTGTATGGGAGCCCCCTTAAATATTCATTGTGTTCTGTTTTTCAGTCTTTGTTGTTATAGCGGCAACAGAAATACATCATCTATGAAAATTTCAACTCTCTAACATGAGATACGGCCTGGTGACAGACGGACAGACGGACAAACAGACAGACAGACGGACAGCGGAGCCTTAGTAATAGGGTCCCGTTTTACCCTTTGGTTACGGACCCTAAAAGTCAAACAAAGCGTATGGCTTTGTTTGTTTATAGAAAAGACGTATAGTTTAGGAAAAATAAAATAAAAGTCCTATTGTTTTAAATGTACTGACAATCAATAGTGGTTCATGGTTAACTGCCTACTCCTAGTATTCATCAGTTTCTAGCGAAATATCCGGTATTTCACACAGCTGTACGCTTCAGTAGTCGTGCATGGTAAGCCAGGTAGGGAGGAACATGCAATATGCTTACAAGGTTGTCCAATTAGACTAATCAAAGGCTTCGTGGAAAGTGCCAAGGAAATTAGAACTCTAATTGACATTCAAGAATTTATTATTAGTGAGAAAGAGCTGATTGTAGAATTTGTTAGTCATCTCGGTTGTTAGTTTTTATGATTTAAATATTTTGTATATTTTTACATGTAGTTCTGACACAAAAAAAGATTTGAACAATCACATCAATTATCTGTGTCTAAACTAATTAAAGCTTGTACTATGGCGGCTAGATCACGAATAGCACAGATGGATGTGGTGTGTGACGGATAGACTACTTAAATACATTAGTAAGCGTCCATGTCTTAGGTACAAATAGAAGCGAGAACTACTAGACCAGAAAATGAATATGATTGATATTTGAATATTTGTCGCCAACTAATACGACGAATGTACATTATTATTTTTTAGAGCACGCCCCGAAATACGTATCAAGGACCGTCAATCTTGTCATAAGTGACTCGTTGATTTGACTTTATTTAAATTGCCTTGCATTTGTTTAGCTGGTGAGCGGAACTGCGTCACGGGCCGCAATCGATATCACTGAAGGCTCATCAAGGCGGGAACAATAGCCGGCCATCATAGCTCTTCTTGACTAAAGATGAACATAACTATGTAGACGACATCATGTCAGATGAGAAATCGCTGAGATCTCAAGTGAAAAATCTTAAGCGTAGAACAAAAAGAGTGAAAGGGGATTGAAGGGTAAGAATGACATTCTTGTCTTGCCTTTTGACTGTAGACAAGCTTAACGATAAGTAACGATAACGATAAGTGAACGATTTGAGTAAACCAAAATATCGAAATACTATAAAAGACTAGGCTAAAGTAACACGTACTTGATTTTTCCCTTTACTTACTTGATAAAGAAATTTCTTGTTAGCTTTCATGACTCTAGGTCAACGAGAAGTACCCTACAAATAGGTTATGACTACCTTGCGAGTGTCAAACATACGGCATACCCAGCAGTGGCGGGCATTCGTTTTATTTCGAGGTAGGCAGTAGATACTTAGGTGTTTTGTTAATTAAAATCAGTAATTTTTATTTCATTTACCAGGTAGGCACTGCCTAATTGCCTATATGCACCGCACGCCCCTGATACCCGGCCATATATTTTATTTGTCTTTGAAGTTCGTTTTATTTACAGCTCCAAGGGATTGTAGACTTAAGACACAGAACATTTAGCAAGACAAGTCTATACTTTGAACTTGATAGGTAACTTCACGCGTTCCTGACAGAAAGGGTCTTTCTTGACAGACAAAAGGAGTATCTGCGACAAAACATCACAGCAGAATTTGGTTTTTATTAACGGCATTGAGAAGCCGCAAGAACAGCTCCGTAGTCAATAACAATAAAAGAAGCTTATAGCCTAAAGTCTAATACGGACCTTACAAATATCACTGAAATGCAATTTTCTCTGATATTGGCAGAAATCGCTAGCTCTGGTCTGCGCTAACATTCACTTAACCACACGTGTGCCAAACTTACATTTTTCTAGGAAATCTCATTACCTACGCGCATAGTGGATACAGTGTACTTTCCGATAGTACGCAATATCCTTCGCGAGTGGTCGTTTGCTCATGCTCATGCATCGCAACATGCGTTTTAATACATCGGTCGTTAGTTCCAGATATATGGAGCAACTGTGGAAATGCAAGAAGCGTTGCGAGTTAATGTCTAAGTTCTGAGTTACGATAGCATCCGTTTGCTCATGACAGCATCTGCAGTAGATCACCCATGAAAAAGTAGCAAGTGTTGCGAGGTTGCGACCGGAGATAGAATTTAATCAGATTTTGTTTGCAGACTTGTTTTGTTGTTTACAAATCTACCAAATAATCAGTTAAAAAAAATTCTTCTAACGACATAATCACATTGAAAACGTAAGAAAAAGGAGCGAATGCTCACTCTTCTGATTCTGAGAGAGACGGAGCATTATTTCGTTGTTCTAAATACCCCTTCATGGACTCTCGCATAGTTATTTAAATAACAGCGGCGGCACCCGCTCCCAAGCGATCCATTGTTTGCATCAAGGCACATTATTCTAATGCCTAGTTTGGATTTTTAAACCCTCTAGAGAGGATTGACTTAACATTCGAGTCAATTCAAGATTTTCAGGTCATCCACAGCAACTCATGAGCCGAAGGAAGGTTACGCCAGGACCCACTTGTGGGCAAAAAGCGCAACAGAAATCTTTACTTTTGTTTTCATACTCAGAATTCTCAGTATTTTCAAACACAGAACAACCCCCTTATCTTACAATTATTTTTAATAAATGTATTGAAGAAAAACAGTTTCCTACTTTGATGAAATTTACTAAGATAATTCCTTTATATAAATCAGGCGAGAAAAATGATCCTTCAAATTTCCGACCAATTTCAATTTTACCAGTACTTAGTAAAGTTTTTGAAAAAGTAATTTTTAATCAACTTTTATCACACTTTGTCCTCAATAAATTGTTACATAAAAAACAATATGGCTTCACGAAAGGTAGAAGCACTACAGATGCTGGAGTTGCACTCTTGAAACACGTGTTTGATGCTTGGGAAAGTAGGCAGGACGCTTTGGGAGTTTTTTGTGATCTTTCTAAGGCTTTTGATTGTGTGGACCATCAAACTTTACGGAAAAAACTTAGACACTATGGTGTTTCATGCGATGCCTCAGATTTAGTAAACTCTTATCTCACAGGCAGAACACAAAAAGTTTGTATCAATGGAGCTGAGTATTCTGGGTCGCCTCTTACTATGGGCGTGCCGCAGGGTTCGATATTAGGGCCTCTGCTCTTTCTAATCTACATAAATGACCTTCCATCTTTTACGAAAGACCTCTGTGAGACGGTGTTATTTGCAGATGATACTTCATTGATTTTTAAAATCAAGAGAGGTAAAGACTCATTTGACGATGTAAATAATGCACTCTCGCAAGTATTGCATTGGTTCACCACCAATAATCTTATGCTCAATTCAAATAAAACAAAGTACATACATCAAATTCACAATGCCCAACGTAAAACTTGTCTCGACACATATAACTGTAAAAGATGAACAACTTAATACATCTAGTTCCACTACATTTTTAGGAATCACTTTAGATTCCCGTTTGCAATGGGGTGCGCATATCGAGACTCTGTCGGGAAGACTTAGCTCTGCTGCTTATGCCGTGAGAAAGATAAGACAACTGACTGATGTTGAAACGGCAAGATTGGTGTATTTTAGCTATTTTCATAGTATAATTTTATTTTATTTTATTTTATTTTTGTTTGGAATAACAAACAATTGCGCAATAATGCTTAATACTACTACATTAATATTAGAAAAACTTATATAATTACGCAACCAGCACCATTATTCTCAAAATAATATTAGAACAATAAGTAGTTATTAAGTACAAGCAAACTTAGCAAACAAACATTGTCTTTGCATATTTAAATTAATGAGAAACGAAAAATCAGTTAACCAATATTCACTAAAGTATGAAAGATACACTTTTTAAATTGCGTTGGTGACAAGACAAATAAATCAATTTTAGTGAAGTATTTATTATATGCATTCATTAATCGCTGTAAAGGAGCTCGTTTACCAGCGTTGGTTCGACATGGCTTAGGAGCAAATAGACAACGAGTATAAGCATCACGAATACGCCGGGAGCGGCTAGGTATGCGCAGGTAAATTTGGTTTATAAGCATGTTGCAGTCAAATCCGTTACGACAAATTTTAAAAAGAATCGATTGGTCAAGATACAATCTACGTTGTTTGAGGGTCGAAATTGAGTATTTAACTAAAAGGGAACGATATGATGACCGTGCCCTTACAGATCTGTAATTTAGATTAAGTAGATATTTACGTTGTAAAGATTCAATTTGGTCACTGTATTTATTGTAGAATGGGTTCCAAACACATGAAGCATATTCAACTTGACATATTCAACTATAATGTCATATGGAATATTGTTATGGGGCTCAGCAGCAGACATTGAATCTATATTTGTACTGCAAAAGAGAGCTGTACGGGCAATTTACGGCCTTGGACCCCGAGAATCCTTAAAAGAACTGTTTAAAGAAATTAATATACTAACAGTAGCATCCCAATTTATTTATGAAAATATAATGTATATCCGCAAAAACCTGTCCTTATTCCTTAAGAAAAGTGACATTCATAATCTTAACACCCGAAATAAGAATAAACTTGCCGTTCCCAATTTCAGACTGCATAAAGTGGGTAATTCGTTTATGGGAAAATGTATTCGCTTTTTTAATAAATTACCAGCGTCTATTGTAGAACTGCCCCTGTTAAAATTTAAATCGCATATTAAAACAACTTTAATGAAAAAAGGATATTATACTGTAAATGATTATATAAATGATAAAAATATTTGGAAATAAATACTGCCCTGCTCGCACAGGTACATTTATCTTGTAATGTAAACTATATACTATTTAAAAAGAGGCTGACAATAGTGACCGAGTTTCTTGCGCTACTTCTTCTCGGCGCTAGCCCAAAATTGTCCCGAAGTAGTGGTAGGGAAAAAAATATTGGGACGTGTAAAAGCGCTTAGTTTAAGCCTATTTACAGAAATAAATTGGTTTTATTGGTTTATTGGTTTAATGGTCTTGTCTGTCTGATATTAAAACGTAAAAGTAATAATTCGATGTGAACCGCAAAGTTCTGGTTCAGAACATCATTTCTTTGTGTGCACATAAATTTAAACTGTTACTGGTTATAGACTTTATAAACTGGGATAATATATAAGTACTTAGATTTTGTGTCGTGTGGTGCCGGCACGTTAAAAGAATTGCACCACCCCTTCTCTTCCTATGGGTGTCGTAAGAGGCGACTACAGGAGAACCGCCACAAGAAGACGGGCAGCAGCGTCTCCTCTCCACCATTGGCCAAACTGCGATCGCCAACCCGCCTGCCAAGCGTGGCGATTATGGCAAAATCCTCCTTTTGGAGAGGCCTGTGTCCAGCAGTGGACTGATATAGGCTGGTGATGATGATGGTGATGACTCAGATTTTAATCTGTGTACTTAATTGTTCTCCTTTTAAAATGAAAACATACTTTATCCGCACTAGAAAACGATGCCAACCTTAGCAACGAAGTTTCAAAGCTTTCGTTATGTTAGTACCGACAAGCAAGCTGGACGTATTCCTCAAGGAAGATTTCTGGCCGAAGTGTGTTGTGTATCGCTTCCGTAGAAGATTGCCGGTTGACACAACCAGAACGGCTCTGATACCGAAGCATTAATAATTAATATTTAAATAATATATAAAACAATAATATTGTATGTATGTTAGTCTTTTAAGGTATTTATTATATGGGCCTTTTATTATAATGTCATCTGTAATATTTGTTGCCTAAAATAAATGATTTATCTATATCTATACTAATATTATAAAGAGGAAAGATTTGTACCTATTTTTGTATGTTTGTAATAGGCTCAAAAAGTACTGGGCCGATTTAAAAAATTCTTTCACCAATAGAATGCTACATTCTTTCAATTTGACATAGTCTACATTTCATTTTGAAAAAAAAATGATCCTTGGTAAAATTTGAACAATGTAACCGAAGGTGTAGAAAAATGAGTCTTAAAATGTCTTTCGTCGAATGCGCTGCCGAAACTATTAGCGATAATTGTCTACCCCGTGCGAAGCCGGGACGGGCTGCTAGTTTATTATAAGATAGGATATGATCAACAACTCACCTGGAAGAACATCCACGTGGGGTACTCCCCCAGCTTGACCGCGATGCAGGCGCCAAGCGCGATGAACACCGTCGATATGCTGTCGCAGCCGTGATCGAAGAGTTCGCCCAGCGGCGACTGGCTGCCCGTCCGCCGCGCCTGCTTGCCGTCTATCGCGTCCAGGCTCTGGTATACGAACACCCCTGCGGCGCACAGCGCGCAAGCCCATCTTGGTGGGTCTTGCCGCGCGTCGGGACTATACCTGCGAAGTTTATGAAACAATGAGGAAGCTGATCCGATTCGATTATTATCCTTTCTAGGTTGGATATGCTTCATCATCATCATTTCAGCCACACGACCTAACTATAATATCATATGATATTATATAGTATTTTTCTGGTCATGCTAGGGAGGCTGTAACCCTTAGGTTGGGTTGCACCACCTTAACTTTAACCATAACTGTAACTTTAACTGGTGTTTTTGTACGGAGTTTGACAGACTTTTGACATTTGTTAAAGTTAAAGCAAGATGGTGCAACTAGGGCTTAGACTTTAGACAGTCATTTTTAGAGCATGGCTATACAGGCAGCCTGAATGTGCCATGGCCCATGCCGTGAGGCCTTCTACGAAAATGTTTTATTAAACTAAACCTAACAGATTTAAATTACCATCTCCTTGTATCAATGCTTTGACAGTATATGACCAACTCAAACTAGCTGTGTAAAAAGCACTACTTACCTTTTTATATACTTTACAAATTTTCAAATGTCTGATACAAGTGTATGGTTATTTTGATTTGATATGTTACTATGTCCGAACGTATGAAACACTTTTGCAATAGGCCTCCTGGTTCCTCGCGATGTTTTCCTTCACCACTGAACAAATGGTATAAATTTGTAATATTATGTTGTGGGATGCAAAGTCCCAACTCATGGATGTAAGGTAACACACCAGCCAATAAATTAAATTAATTAATTATTTCACACCAATTATCTAGCCCCAAACTAAGCAAAGATTGTATTATGGCGACTAGGATAACGGATAAACATACTTAAATATGTTTATGAACATCCATGACTTAGGTACAAAATCTTGTGTTCATCACACTAACATTTGCCCCTTGCGGGATTTGAATCCGCAACCGCCAGGCATTGTAATCCGAAGCGCGAACCACTACACCTAACGATTGTCAAGACAATGTCAGGTGAAAACTGGACAAAGGCTTCTCCCTATATTCGCAAAATCTTACAAAATTAATACAGTGCTTTTAAATTTACTAGAGTGCAGAATGTCAATTGAACAATGTAATAAAAAAACATTTGTAATAATAATCATATAATAAATAAATATTGGACAACGTCAAATACATTGCTCTGATCCTAAGGTAAGTTGCTAAAGCACTTGTGTTATTGAAATCAGAAACAACGACGGTACCACAACACCCAGACCCGAGCCAATAGAGAAAAGTTCGTTTTCTACATTGACCCGACCGGGGATCGAACCCGGAACCTCAGAGATGGCGGCGCCATTTAAAGTCCGGCGTGCTCGCCTCTCGGCTACGGAGGTCGTCAAACAAAGAAACATTGGCTAGTTAAAATAATACTTTATATTATAAATAACTTTATTTTTTCACAATAGACTAATAAAGTGGATATAAAAAGAGAATGAGGTAAAATTTTAATGAGGATAATTTCAATATAAAATTAAAAATACCTATAACATAATTATTAATTATAATTATTAATATTCAAATTACATAATCAAATAAAACATTAATGTTACAGTCAAAAGTATGGCCAGTAATGTTATTGTAGGTAGTTATGGTTTTAAAAAAAGGGATTTAAAAGTACATAGGTAATTCAGGCTTATTGTAGAAATAATTATAATACCTATTTTATTTTTTGTAGTACTATAACCTTTTTTTTTTTATTTGGTGCGCAGGAGTAATGCATTTCGCATACCTACCGCCGCGGGGGCAGCGGTAGGTTATGTGGGACTCCCTCGTCATCTTACAACGGCTTTCGCCGCTGTGCCATGATGAACGTACTATAACCTAACCTAACCATTTTTTTATTCATTAGAAATATGATTTGAAATGTAAAGTTGTGTAAACTTAGATGGGTATGTTTGAAGTTGATTAGTTAATTATTAATGTAAGTTAGGTAAAGTGTTATAATCATTTTAATTTCTTTCAAATAATAAAAAGAGAAATCTTACACATTATGTGACATTGTTCAGATTCAGTAAATGATGTTTGGATGCAAAAAAGTGCATTGCAAACCAAATATTTTACTATCATTAAGATCCCGAATTACAGTTTTTATTAATTAAATTCATAAATGAATGTTCTTACGAAAAATTAAGTTAAAACTACATTTTAAAAGGGAATATAAATAATACACAGACGTAATGTATTTTTAATCAGACTTATCTCTCACTTGTCTGATAAAGTGTTCTCAATCAGACTATAGAAACAAGACACAATAGAAATTTTATTTTGATGTGGTCACTGCAGGTTTTGTTGAGCTAAACAGGTTAATTCTTTCCTAATACTAACCATTTCCTCAGACAGAGCTTTTATTCATTTCATTTTTAAAATGTCCTGTGGAATATAGGGCAAAATATATACTTTAAATCAGGTATTTAGCAAGATTTTTCTTTATGGACCTGTGAATTTATATCTTTAAATCTATGAAATCATTATTTATGATATTACAGCATCAGTGATAGTAGTATTAATGACGCAGCCGCCCTGACAGACAGTTGTAGGCCTGATATCTTATCAAGAGTCGGTGGTACGACGTTACGACGACCAATAGTAGGCTCTCGGAGCTCTCACGCCTCAAACTTTCGTAAACACGACATTGTTTTACGCTCAATCATGCGTCCCACCTTTGACCACAGCGCTGTACTGCCTCATAAGCTCTATAAAGGTAATCCAAGCTAAAACGAAAGTGGTTACGCTCGCTGGCGAATCGTGACATAGTTTTTCGCAGCAATTTAACCTTCAAACGAGTACTTACTTACCAAACTAAAATTAATGTGGTAACTATGTTGACTATTAGACCTAAAATAGTAATGAGATTCGGGGCGAGCCACAGCGGCGTCTTTGACACCAGCCAGCACCACCAGGGCTGAAGCCATGCATCCAATAGACTAGCACTAACACACGAATACTTGTGTTCACTGAGTCTTTTTAACTGCGCAGCGTTGAGAATTCTCTCTTTATAGAACTGCATTTTTATCCACTGTCACGACATTAATACTTAAAAATTACACTACAGCTACACTCACTGCACGCAAATTTAATCCTAAAAAATTCGCAAAACCTTTCGGCACACATCACACACAACCATGCGCGCCATAAACAATTCTACAATTTTTTTAAGTTCTCTGGCTGGTAGTAGGCAATGATACTCAAATTATTCAGCTAACTACGAACAACTTGGCAGCTATATGTCACTGTCAAAATTCATAGACAACTGTCGACGATTGTTCGTCGATTAGTGTTGTGATAACTCGAGTAATCGCGCATAGCACTCAGAGTTAACTCGAATTGAATTCTCACATAATCAAACTCGAAAAGTTTGATATTACTTTTATAAGAATGCATTTTCCCACAAAATCAGCTTTTGAAATTTGTATTTTTTTGATAGTGCTTTATTAAGTTTACTTTTTTAACGATTCCCTCGTTTATGATTTTTCGTAATCAATAATTTACTCATCTATCCTTTGTCCTACAAATAGACTTGTTTCCTCTAAACATTAATTAGTATCATGATAATATTTCTAATCAGTAATCATGTCACAGAGAAACAAAGCTATTTTTATAATATAAGCAATGATTTGCAATATTATTAGGGAACGATTTTATTTAAATTTGGCTTTCAGACACGTGGCAGTAAACACCAATCAGAAAGAATTACCTACTTATTATCGTGCGAGCAAAACGTCATTGACTTTTTTATCGCACAATATTATCTCATTTATAAACATCATTTTTAGCAACCTTTTACAGTTTTGAAGACTTGTGTTACATTTGCTATGAATTTTGGATTAACTACAAGAAATAGTTGTAATTTGCCTGAGATTGACGCCGCGCAAATTTTAGATCATAAAGAATTTCATAAATGGAGTTTTGTCGGAAAATAAAAACAAACTTAACTTACCTCATATTTATTTCGATTATTATTTTATCATTTATAATATTTAAAAATAATAGTTCCTAGGAATTCATAACTTTTGTTACAAAAAATATTCTTTACAAAAACTTCAAATAAATAATCATCACAAAACATTCTTGGTTCTGTTAATAAACTATAAGCATAACTTTTTTGTTAGTTTTTTAGTTATTTCTTTTCGCTATTGTTAGTTACATAAATAAATATCTTTTTGCCAGTTTTATACTTTTGCTTTTACACGCGCAGGCAGGAGCTATACGCTTTTAATGTTTTTTTCTCAATAATCATCTTTTGTGCAAATATGTCACTATGGAAGGTGAATTTTATAACTTGAGTCAAATTTGAGTTTGAGTAATAATATTTAACTAAGATACCTCGTATTGAGTTTTTTTTGGAGTTAGCACATCTCAAGCGTCGTCGATCACACAGGTGACAGAAAAATGTTGCTATTTTATAAAATTACCCATATTCAAAGATCTTTAAGGCAGGGGCGTGCGGTGCATATAGGCAAATTAGGCAGTGCCTACCTGATAAACAAAATGCGAAAGGCGGTGGGTACTTAGAAATGTGGATTATCGATGAAAACCATTGATTTTCATTAATAAAACACTTTATAAGTGTCTACTGCCTACCTCGAAATAAAACCAATGCCCGCCACTGCTTTAAGAGTGTCTTTATACCTTAAGAAGCTTGTCACTGAATGGGTGGCAAGTAGGGTGCATGGAGTTATATCAGTCAAAAAATGGGTGATAGATGGAGTTATACCAATTCTCAGCAGTTTGAAGAATGCCGATGAATAACGGTCAAATAAATTTATAGACAACATAAAGCTTTATTTCAACAATAATTACATTTTTGTTACAATGTCATAATACTTTGCCATTCACTAAGCAGTACAGAGAAATGTAATCAAAATGAAATATTAATACATTGTAATACAATAACTAAATAATATTGTACTTTAATCTGTAGTCTTACATATCTACAAAAAATATGTGTATATTCATATTCCAATCAGTCCAACATAATTGTAACACAAGTTTTTGTTTTTTAAGTCAATTAGTTTATTTGTACCTAACACAATAAAATATAATATTTTAACAAACAAAATTAGTTATTTGACTTTCACCTCTGCTACCTAGACTTGGCTTGGGTTTTTCTGGTTTCGATTCGCTTTTGTAGCGTGGTGAGGAGAGCTCCTAGCACATTGTGGCCGGGCAGCCGCTTGCCGAACAGAAGACGCTTGACGGAGTCATCGTACGTTAGCAAGGCCACCATGTTCTGGAGAAGGAATCCTTGACAATACTCTAGTAGTTGGGTAGCACCATAGACCTATAAACATAAAAACGTATTAGGCAGAGCACCATTAGGCTATGTAAGTACTGTAGTAGATATTGATTGGCCGTTTGCAGGTAATGTTTGGTCAGGTGTTTCAAAAATATGCCAGATGCTTTGGATGAAAGTACCTATTACTTATATAGATTACAATAATGAAGAAATTTCATGCCTCATCATCTTATTTTTTATTAAAAAAAACCATAAGATTAAACTTAATTTTGTTTAACTGTACCTGTAACTACTGTAACTGTACTGCACCTGTCCAACTAACGCGCGACGTATTAAGAGGGGGCTGACCATCCATACGTGTCGTGTGGTGCCGGCAAAAGAATTGCACCACCCCTTCTGTTCCTATAGGTGTGGTAAGAGGCGACTACAGGAGAACCGCCATAAGAAGACGGGCAGCAGCGTCTCCTCTCCACCATTGGCCAAACTGCGATCGCCAACCCGCCTGCCAAGCGTGGCGATTCCTCCTTCCTCCTTTTGGACAGGGCCAGTGTCCAGCAATGGACCGATATAGGCTGGTGATGATGATGATGATGATGAACCATTCATACTTGTCCAAGGTGAGGATGGTTTTAAACAATATTTAAACAAAGTGAAACTGAATCTATGGGTAGGTTTTTTTAAATAAAAAATTGAGATGTCCTGGGCATGAAATTAATTCACTTTTGTAATCTATATAAGTAATACTTTTATACATTGTAGCCGCAGCAGATATTTTTGAGACACCTTATATTACATAGATTGTCCAAAAATGGGTCAGTTAGGCACTTATAAATCAATCAGTATAGTGGTAAGTACCTTCGCATGGATATAAACAGAGACGAGGTTGTGCAGGTCTACAGTACTGGCAGCCCGCGCCTCGCAGTGCCGCTGCAGTGGTAACAGCTGGAAGAACGACGCCGCAGCCAGCACTTCCAGCACGTCGCCTTCTGGGATATCCAGGCCTGAGCACCCTCCCGAGTATAGGTACTTCATTACTTGCTGGGGGAATAAAAAAAAATGGTTGTCTTTAATTTTGATAATTTTACGGACGATAATTTTACGTGGTAACGTCATATGAAAACATTGATGCTAATCGGACGCATCGGCCGATGAAGTGGAAGAGAGATAGATGTGTCAGAAGCTGAAAGCTTAGGCCGATCGTGTCGTGTCTCTCTATCGCTTGTTCCGCGCTCTCACTTGCGCACGGAACGTGACACCTTTTCGTGCGTACGTGCAACCATGCGTCCATCGATTTATAGGTTAATTAATTTATCGATTAATAGGAGGTTATCACGTCAAAAAAATCGAATTACATTATGTATGTATCATACTTAGTATAGGACGCCCACCAGCTCGATGGACCTTAGGCTTAGAAGGCTCATGGCAGTGGCAGGATGGAAAAGGCGGGAGATCACATACTATCGTTAGAATAGAAACATTGCATTGCATCTATAAAGCAAACGTACCTCAAATATGTGGTATCTAATATCGTTGATCTGCACGAGCGGCGGCGCGCCCGCTTCCCCCGCGCGCGCCGGCGCCAGCATCGCGCGGAGTCGGGGAGATTCTGACACCAGGACTATTTTGTGGCCGTAGAACAGGCGACCTTCAACCCTGTAGAATGAACAATGATATTATCAGAAACAAACTAGTTTGAACGCTTTTTAGGGTTCCGAAGCCAAATGATAAAATGGGACTCTATTACTAAGACTTCACTGCCCGTCCGTCCGTCCGTCCGTCTTTCTGTCTGTCTGTCTGTCTGTCTGTCTGTCTGTCTGTCTGTCTGTCTGTCTGTCTCTCCGTCTGTTACCAAGCTGTATCTCATGATCCGTGATAGTTAGACAGTTGAATTTCACAGATGATGTATTTCTGTTACCGGTATAACAAAAAATTGGTAAAAAACAATAAAATAAATATTTATATAAGGGGGCTCCTATAATTACAACAAACGTGTTTTTTAGCCGTTTTTAATAGATATTGGTACGTAGCCCTTTGTACGCGAGTCCGACTCGCACTTGGCCGGTTTTTAAATAATGTAGTGCGTTTGGCACCTGTTCCAGGTTTTCCTGGTCAAATAGTAGTAATTAAGTGTCATTTGGAGAAATCAATCCTTTACACATTACCTAGGTTCTTAGTAAAATGAATTAACAGATATGGCATCTTTTAAACTCGTAAAATGCTTGCGGAGTCTCAAGTTACCTGAAGGTGACATCAGCGAGCGAAGGGTTGTTGACGTAGGAGGGATCGACGCGGGAGGGCGCGGGCGCAGAAGGCGGCGGCTCGGACACGGCCGGCACGCCCTCCCACCCATAGCACGCACACAGGATATCCGCCAGTAGGAGTACTGTACCCTCCTTCTACACCAACAACAAGAACAGCGTCTTTTGAATTAAGCAGGAATATAAATAAAATAAAAAGCCTTTTGTTTACAGTTTTACAAATTAACATAATGAAAAGAAAAACATGTTATCAACCTTGAAACGAATCAAACAAAGTTACATATATCAATAAAACATTAATATTTGAAGTAGATAGTACTAAATTCTGGAACCACTCTTAGGTGGTTCTCTCCCTCTCCTCCTCTGAACTCCTCCTCCGCTAAAATATTGCGTTATTAAAAAATATGAAACAAAAGTTCACCACGTTACCTTGCTGTATCTTAAAATATTGAACAGCAGGGGGAGGCACTCGTAAATAAACTGCTTGCTGTAATGGCTGTCGTCTGATGGGCAGACCTGAAACAGAAAGCAGGGATTGCAAAAGAAACAAAAAAGCAAGGCAGGAACACTCTTAGTTTTTAAAACTTTAAACAAACGTTTTACTAAGTGGTATGCCTCATCAAAAAAAATAAGCTATGAAAGAGTACACCTCCTGTTTTCATTATCAGACAGAACAGCTCGATGGTCTATTGTATTGTCATCCTAACGACGTTTTACGCAGTTAAAAAATGTCTTCCAAGATTTGATTGCACAGCAAGTTTGTAGTAACGTCGATAAAAAAAACACGAAAATGATGACTTGGATAATTCTCTCAAAGATTTCCAAGGTCTAAATACCGACAGGGATAAGTCTAGCTAGAGGCTTGGAGCAGGCCTTTGCTCTTTGCCAGGCTTTGTTACGCAAACTGATAAAATAAAAAAAAAGTTTATAAACCTGTAAGAAGTCCTGTAGCAGTTGGTCTATGACATGGTCGAGCGCGGCGTCTGCAGCAGCGGCCAGCGACAGCGTCCACGCGTGCAGAGACCACGGCACGCCTAGCGCGCGTAGCTCTAGCGTTATGTCTGAATGGAAGGGACACAATATTTAATATAAGCTTTGAATGCCATTAGGTCTGTAAATCAAACAGTTATAACCCCCTCCCCCCACACTGTCTACAAATTTACCCTAATTTTAGTTTGCGTAAAAATTTCTGGGCTATGTTGCCAGTGTAAGAAGTCATGTTTCCCTGAAAACAGTTAAACTTTTTTCTTTTTTGATGGAAGGTACACAGATTGAGTAGGTACTTTATAATCACAATTATTTTTGTTTTCCCATTTGGAACGCTACAAGTGAGAATTCCGGGACCCGAATTTGATGTATATTGCAATATTTGCAATGACCATTGACTTACAGCGCCAAATACAATAAAATACAATGTACTTAAATGACACATGATTTTCGTAGAAAGACCATAGACTTATTCGCTTCGAAAGCCGAAATCAAATAGGTATGAATTTATTTTTTACAGCAGCCAGTTCATGTTAATAAAAATCAATGTCAGCAGCAGTATGATAAAGAGGAGGCGTTCAGCAGTCATGGATGTCATAAGACAGCAACGCTGCTGTCCCCTCACCTAAATGATCAGTCTCCGCAGCACAGTAGGTACACAGCGGCGCGTGCTGTTGCTGCTTGGTATACCTATATGCAGGCGAGGCAGTCGAGGCTGCGCCTTCAGCTAGCACCTCTTCTAGTAAAAGCACGGTCCATCGCTCACTCTTGCCCCCTAACTACGACCATGGCCATAAGCAGTAAGCGTCAGATGGCTGAAATTCTGCTGTCCAAATGTCCACTCACCCTAAATCAGTCTCCGCAGAGCAGTACCTACATCACGTCTTGCAGCGCTCGCTGTTGCTGTTTTGTATCAGGCGATGCGGTGCCTTCACCCGGCACTTTTTCTAACGACATCACCAATTCACCACCGCACCAACCACTAGCTACACCAATAGTCGTCGATAATGTCACAGTCGGTACATCGCGGCCAACTGCGCTCGCTGCTGCTGCTTGGTGTAAAGCTAGCAAGGCGGGCCGGCCGAAGTTGGTGGCGCGTCTCCTTCAGTCAGCACTTCTTCTAGAGATAGTACCACCTAACCACCCATGAGCTATACCTTGGCCATAAGCAGTGAACTTCCTATGGCTGGAATGTTTGTCCACTCACCCAAATGATCAGTCTCTGCAGTGTAGGTAGTACATCGCGTCCTGTAGCGCGCGTTGTGGTGAAGGGCGCGGGCAGTGGGCTGGACGAGATCAGGCCAGCACCAGTTCTAACGACAGCACGCCCCATCGCCCACTCTTGCCACCTAGCTACGCCTATGGACGTAAGCAGTAAACGTCCTTTGTCTGAAATGTTCGTCCACTCACCCAAATGATCAGTCTCCGCAGCGCAGTACATCGCGTCCTGTAACGCTCGTTGTTGCTGTTTTGTATACGGCGCGCGCGGCGGCCCGGCCGACGCAGGTGGCGCGGCGCCTTCAGCCAACACCTCTTCTAGAGACAGCACCGCCCCACCACCTGCGCGGGCGCCGTCGCGCACGGCTGCGCGTAGGCACGCGCGTCGCCCGTGCGTGCAGCATACCGCCACCGCGCTGGGGAACACGAATAGATATAAATATTTTAAATATTGGACAACATCCATTGAGGTATAATGTATTAGCGTACTAAAGAACACATCTCGAACTAAATGTTTCAGCCAAGCATTGTAGTATTTGAACAATCAAGAAGCAGTTTTGACATCTTCAATTATTGACACTGACTGAAGCCAAGCATTGTAGTTACTCTGGACACACACAGTGGACTACAATGCTTGACTGAAACATTCAGTTCGAGATGTGTTCTCTAGTACGCTAGTACATTATACCTCAATGACAACATCACATACATATATGTATTGTCCTCATTCTAAAGCACTTCTACTTATTCAGCCTATTGCAGTCCACTGCACTGCTGGACGTAAGTCTTCCTCAAAGAGCACGATCGCCCACTTTTTTCATCCATCCACTGCCAGCGATCAGCCATTTTCATAAGGTCGTCGGTCCATCGGGTTAGGGGGCGTCCTACACTACGTTTGCTTAAGCGTGGTCTCCACTCGAGAACCCGTTTACTCCTACTTTCATCAGTTCTGCGACAGATGTGGACCTCTAATACGGTCCGCAACACCCAGATCCGAGATAACATAAAAAAAGTTCGTTTTCTACATTGACCCGACCGGAAATCGAACCCGAAACCTCAGCGACGCCATTTCCGGCATGCACGCCTCTCGGCTACGGAGGTCGACAAAATATCATTCTGTCAGTAGCTCATTATGACTTTTTCAGCTAAGATTAGCAGCAGATAAGAATCAGGAGATAAGAACCAGGAGATAAGTAAGATGGAAATGAACTTCACACTTAAAGTATATTTAGCTGTCTTTGAGCCAGCAACAATAGAAGACGGTAAACGATATCGAACAATGATAAAAGTTTCTTGCGCATCTTCTTGGCGCTAGCCCTATTATCCCGAAGGAGTGGTGGAGTAAAAAGTATATATATTGGGACGTCTAAAAGTCACTTATTTGGGCCTGTTTACAGAAATACTTAAACTGATTTTATATATTGATTTATCTATTCATGAATTAAACTGAATCATATTAGTGTTGTAAGCTACTACATTTTTATTTAAGCTGGCCAGTAACCCAGTAAACATCTGATGCGAGAGCGCAAGTGTAAATAACACCACGTTTGCGTCACTCGCAAGGCACTTTGAACTCGTAAAAAAAACCTCGGTCGACGCGGGCGCTGCGAGAGTCAAAATAAGTCACGAGGTTAGCCACAAGCAGTACAAGGACACCGCTAAAAAGTCGCAAAATAAAAGCAATACCTACTTCCCATTTTAAGACTCAAAGACAAAGTTATTAAAATACTCGAGTAATATTAGTAAAATTTACATATAGGTACTTAAAACATGTACCTATTTGACGTTTTCAAAACATTTTATACACTTTTTAAACTTACCTATAGCACCCATACTGCGCAGCCGCCGAATAGCACAGCGCGTCATTAAGCTGCGTGGACAGGAACGGGTCCGCGCCGTGCGACAGCAGCAGCTGGACCAGTTCCAGGTTGCCGACGCCGCATGCCACCTGACAAACGAGTGGGAAGGTCAAATGGTTAGTGGCCGGATGAATCATTTACCTAACATCCTGTATAAATATTAGGTAATTTCTCTGATGTCCAAAAACACGATCCTTTTAATGGTTTAGGGGCGCTTAAGTGCAGTGGACCGTTAATAAACAAACACAAGGTCTGCCTGAATATATTTTTCTATTTAAGAGTGGATACCTAATTAGCTACATACAGTATAACAGTATTACGTGGTAGTATTACCTTCTGTTCATCGGAACACTATTGTTTTGTTTCTCGTAAATGCAAACAAATCAATAGTGTTTTTCCGTTTCAAAAATTTCTAAATTAGTTAAAATATTTAAAATTATGCCCAGATTCACGTGGCTGCAAACGCTCAACGGGGCGCGCTAGGTGAGGTTACGTCACAGTGTAGTCTTCAAGATCACGTGACAGCTAAGAGCGTTTAGGCGCGGCTATTTAAACGCAAAACTAATTATATATTTTTTATTTAAAATTTATGAATAATTTTTGGGATAACCGTGTCTCTATAACATAGAAACATTTCTAAGAATCAGTCAACATCTCTATTCTCTAAAACAACACAAGTGTTAGTACGACCTCCATAGCGGAGAGGCGAGCCCGCAGGACTGTATATGGCGTCGCCATCTCTGAGGTTCCAGGCTCGATCCCCGGTCGGGTCAATGTAGAAAACGAACTTTTCTATATTTGTTTGGGTCGGGGTGTTGTGGTACCATCGTTGTTTCTGATTTCTATAAATAAGTCTTTAGATGCAGAAATGTATGTGATGTTTTCCAATATTTATATTTATATTTATTTACCTGTAGCGGCGTGAGCGTGCAGACATCGTCTCCCCTCGCGGGGGCGCCGTCGACGCGCGCGCCGGCGCCCAGCAGCCGCCGCGCGCACTCCGCCGCGCCCGCACCGCCGCCCGCCATCGCGAACACTAGCGCCGTCCAACCTGCATACAACAACAAACATGTTAATAAATAAATACAGGGTTAATTTTGGACGCCCCGCCATATTGTTCCACGTCATCCTGTAGCAGCAGCACATCAAATTTATGAAATAAAAAAACATTTGTTTTGTAATTTTTTTTCGTATTTTTTCAAACACAAAACAATTTTTTTTGAATCCGTTTTATCGTATGCACTAGATGTAACGTGTCGTGCGTAGGCGACGCGGCGTATCAAGCGTTAGGGTGATCAAGCGCGCCTAGGAATTTAAAAGCTATATAAAAGCAAATATATTTTTTTCCAATTAATGTTTTTTATTACATTTAATATAAGCGGGGGTCCAAAAATAACCATCTATAAAAATGTGGTCAAAATCACATCATCATCACCATCATTTCAACCACAGGATGTCCACTGCTGAACATAGGATAGGCCTCCTCCAGTGACTTTCAGATTGGCCGGTTGGAAGCGGCCTGCATCCAGCGGCTTCTTGCAACCCTTACCAAGCCGTCGATCGCAAAATCAAATATATTGCCCTCATGTAAGTATAGGCCTAAGTAAGGCCCTAAGGTAAGTAGCTAAAATTACTTGAGTGGATCTTTCAAATCTCTGAATCTTCTGCCAAAGTAGATATTCGTTTTGACGGTTCTGGCAAGTATCGGCAATCTCGATCCGTATCGTAAGAAAAAAGATGCCCTATTCCTTATTTCTGTAATCTTAGATAGACTCCTTCTTTTTTTGTAGTGTTGTTATATTAAACGAGTAAAATTCATAATAATTAAGATTAATAGACTTATTGGCAAGAGACTTCCGAACGGATAGAATCTACAGATAAATCTCCATCAGTACGCATATATAAGCTGTATCACACAGTAAATACAAAATCGTTTACGTAGCCTGAGCGATGACATTTAACTAAGTAGGTCCTTTGAAAAAAAAAATACTAACAAAGATACTTTTGCACACAAAATCTCCAAGAGCTTATATAATTTGTTTAGTTACCGGCCGTAGGTGGGATGTAGGCAGGTTGCTGCGCGTGCGCGGGCGTCCGCGGTGACAGTGGTAGCGCGCAGTGCGCGCCGCTGGGCCCGCCGCACTCGGTGTTTGGGTCTGCACCAGCCTCTAAGAGCATCTAAAACAAACAATAAATCTAATAAATAGGAAAATCCTCATCATCTACAGCCTTTAGAAATCCATTAATAGGACATAGGCCTCCCAAGTAGGCACACTGTGGCTTTATGAGCTTGCTGTGGCGTTATGGGCCTTTTGCACAGAGTGGTTTCCGCAAACGAATATTCGTCAGTCCACTCGGTTGGAAGGCCAGCTCACGCTACGTCATGGTCACCACTTGCAAACCTTCCTTCACCTACGATTTCAACTGTGATTAATGTCACTGTTGTAGAACCTGAAGACGGGTGATATAATTGCCCAAATGCCTTTATAATCGTAGCTTAAACAATTTTGATGTTAGGTAATACTTCAAAATCATCTTTTCTACAGTAAAAACACAATAAAACTAACTGAAAAAAATCACAAATCAAATATGGCTCATTAAAGATTTGACGAATATTTGTCAAAGGGTCACTTACAGCAACTATTTGATCGTCCCCAGCCAAAGCGGCCTTCATCAACGCCGTCAGTCCCGAAGCGTCCATGGCGTCCAGCCCCGCGGGGGGTAGTAAAGACCGCACGCCCCCCACCAGCTCAGGCCTGCCGCTGAGCAGAGCTCGCTGGGCCAGGCCTAAGGCCGCGCGGCTGAGCTCGTCAGAAGTCCGCGCGCAGCGTGACCAGACAGGCTCTATGGCTTCTTCAATACTGAAAATAAACATTCAGTTAGTAATTCTATCCCGTAAAAACTAGATAGGGTAAGTCCGAATGCGTTTCCACAAGACAGTTCCTCGGTAAAATGTTGATAAAAGTAATTGTACTTCCGTCATGATCACATACCCTCTAAAAGCCTCCACAGAAAGTTGCTTTGGGCCGTTTACAGCAACTAGCCACCTTGACTAGGAAATTTTTCTATCGGGTGGGAAGCTTGCCCACTCGAGCACCTATTATAATACATGTTACATTACCCAGTTTTATTACATTACCAATCTAGATTTTGTAAAATGAAGGTCTGTCGATGTCAGGCTTTTGCTCTGGAAGGTCTAGTTTAAATAAAAGTTTGACGGTGTCGGGCTCTTGCTCTGGAAGGTCCAGGGTAAATGAAGGTCTGGTGTTGTTTTGCTCTAGAAGGGCTAGATTAGTGTTCTTCGTGTACCGCAACAATTCTCAGTTCTGCAAGCGACCGAAATACAGCTAATGTAAAATGAAAGTCTGGCGATGTCGTGTTCCTGTTCTAGAAGGTCTAAGATAGACGTGTCTTACATGATTGGTCTTGACTGGCAGTCTGCGTGTGACAACAACAGCTTCGCAGCTTGCAGCACATCATCAGCGTCGGGTCTTCTGGCGATTACTGGCTCTAGAAGAACTAATTGTCTCACGTGATCGGTCTCGGCGGGCAGTCCGCATGCGGCAGCAGCAGCCTCGTAGCCTGCAGTACATCATCAGCGTTGGGTACAACAGGCGGCGGTCGCAGTGCGGCGTGTGCCCGCAGCGCGCGCATCAACTCGCCCAACGGTGGTAGAGCGCCTACCAGTGTTAGTGTGTTGGAAGGCCTGTCCACGCTTCGTTTTCCAGGTTGTGGTCGCAACTTGAAAACCTTTACTCCTCAACAGTTCTCAGTTCAGATAGATAGATAGGGCTAGATGAGTGGTGTCACGTGTTCCACAACCTAGGTTTTTTATAATGAAGGCGACACCGACAGGTTGTCGTCGGGCTCTTGCTCTGGAAGGTCTAGGCTAGTGTCCTACGTGATCGGTATCGGAAGGCAGTCCGCGTGTACCAGCAGTAGCCTCGCCACCTGCAGCACGTCACCAGATTCGGGCATTGTAGGGATCACTTGCTCTAGAAGAACTAATTGTCTCACGTGATCGGCCTCGGCGGACAGTACGCGTGCGGTAGCATGCAGCAGCCTAGCTGCTTGCAGTACGTCCCTAGCTTCGGGCATTCTGAATCTAGACTGTTTTTTCTAGAAGAACTAATTGTCTCACGTGATCGGTCTCGGCGGGCAGTCCGCGTGCGGCAGTAGTAGTCTCGCAGCTTGCAGTACATCGTCAGCGTCGGGCACCGCAGGCGGCGGCCGCAGCGCGGCGTGCGCCCGCAGCGCGCGCACCCACTCGCCCAGCGGCGGTAGCGCGCCCGCGCCGCGCTCGCCCCACAGGCCAGCACCGCAGCTGCCGCCTGATGCGCCGCTTGTGTGCTCCAGCTTTAACAATATTGGACACCACGTATATTGCTAAGGTGAGCTAAAGTACCAGCCATCAGTCCAGTATCAAGTTAGATCGCTGCCACCGGATACACCGCTTATGTGCTTCAGATTTAACATTATACAGCAATATTGGACATCTCAAACAATGCTAGCCCGCAAATGTCCCGAAAAACTGAATTCGGACGTGTAATCTTAGTATACGCCTATTTGCAGAAATATATTGTTTTTATTGATAAAGATATCAACATAAATGTTAGATCACTTTTGTTTTGTATAACATAAATAAATAAATATTGAACAACATCACATAAATTGCACTCACACTAAGGTAATTAACAAAATAATTTTGTGTAAAAGAAATCAGAAACCACGACGGTATCACAATTTACGCCTAGGCGCCCCAGTTAGCAATACCGGGGCGCCAAAATGCTAAAAGTGAAAAGCTATTTCGAAAAAAAGTGTTTTTTTTGAGATTTCGATTTTGTTGCCACAATTTTTAGGCAGTAGAATCTAATTTAAAACTAATAAATTATGGCTAAATTACTATTGGGTTTATTTATAGTGTGGTTACTCATCTGCAAGCATCGGATGACCTTATATGAATACTTATTGGGTTTGTAAAGACAGTATCCAAAATTTCAAATATAGGACAACATCACATACATTGCTCTGATCCTAAGGTAAGTTGCTAAAGCACTTGTGTTATAGAAATCAGAAACAACGACGGTACCACAACACCCAGACCAATATAGAAAAGTTCATTTTCTACATTGACCCGACCGGGGATCGAACCCGGAACCTCAGAGATGGCGGCGCAATTTAAAGTCCGGCTCGGCTACGGAGGTCGTCAAATGTGAGCATGGACCCTATATAATTACTACTTAGTTACACAAACTAAAAGATGGGAAGATGACTTGAAGCAAGTAGCTGGTCCCGTGTGGACCCCCGCTTAGCAAGAGACAGAAACACGTGGAAATCTTTGGAGGAGGCCTTTGTCGATGGACAAGCTGTTACAAACAAACAATCAGTTGCCGATAGTGATATTAGTAATTATCTTTAAAATTATACTCAAGTTTTCTTCTGGGCATTGTTAGTAGCATAACTAGGCATTCATTAATTCAGTATTATTAATTGTAAGAAAATTAACAGCAATAAAGGCTATTTTATTTATTTATTGTAATTACATAATGTTGTTATTAACCTGCGAACACCGCATAAAGTAGTAGAGCGCTCGCTCAGCGCTCGGCGCGAGCGGCGGCAGGCGCGGCGACACGCGGCGCAGCACGGCACGCAGCTCGGCGGCCGAGCCCGCGCACGTCGTCAGCAGCACCGACGCGCCCGAGCTGCCGTGAGATGTGCCTGACGTGCCGGACCCGCCTGGGATAGACAGCATATTATTAATCCACTTCTAGGTGTAACATGGTGTAACTAGATGGACAGACGCGATAAAGAGGGCTGTCGGAGGAAACATATATGATGCGGTCCAGTATGGTCGCGATCCTCAGCACTGAGGGAACGACGAAGAAGAGAGAGGTGTAACATGTCCGAATCTTGGGAAGTACAGTTGCCAAATGCCGGTGGTTTACCAGTTTGTGTAGTAAATCGCTTGAACAACCTGTAGGTACGAAGGGCCTACTATCGTTACCTCTACCCCCAGTCCCGTAATATTTTACAATTTAATGCGTCTAGTTGCCCCGGAGCCTGCCTGGTTCCGAGCCGGAGTCGGACGGAGGGCTTTGGGGTTCTCTTGTGGTCCGATATACCGTTGTCACTACTCGTCCCACGTCTTAGTCGGGGCTTCGGCAGTAACGACAAAAATGCTGAGCAGGGACGTTTTTGACACTTTTTTACCCATTAATTACCCATTACAATAAAAAAAAAAAAAAGAAAATTAGAATAACAAATATTAAAAAGTATCTTAACATTAGCCCGGACATGTACCATGTCACAGTGATACATGTACTGGCAGTCAAAACGCTCGGCGAAAGTGCGCAAGATACTGTTCGGGCTGGCCCGCACCCGCCGCACCAGGGATGTGCACCGCCTGCGCATGGTTGTATGGAAACAATCCACGCACGCTTCAGCGAACATCCCCGATGCGCTGCAGAAGCGAGGCAGCCCCAACAGAATCCTGAATGCATTATTGTATTGGACGCGTAAGGCGTTGTACTGCTGTTGCGTATAACTTACCCACGGACTGCTCGTGTAGAAAGACGTGCAAAAAGCCCTGAATAGGGTGATTTTGACGCCCCTTGAACAGCGAGCAAATTTTTGTATGTTTAATTTAATTGTTGGTAATTATGCCTATGTGTGTCAAATAAACGTTTTCTATTCTATTCTAGTCTAGTTCCAGTACATTTCTCGGAATCACTTTAGATTCCCGTTTACATTGGGGTTCTCGTATTGAGACTCTGTCACGAATACTTAGTTCTGCTGCCATACCATGAGAAAATTAAGATAGCTGACTGATGTTGAAACAGCAAGATTGGTGTATTTTAGCTATTTTCATAGTATAATGTCATAATATGGAATATTGTTATGGGGCTCAGCAGCATAGCAGCAGATGTTGAATCTAGAAGCCTAATTGCAGAAATAAATTGGTTTTATTGGTTTAAAAAATACTGTGTCGTATTTGTAATTTTTTAAAAGGGCTTATTCAAATTGTTTATACTAGAGTAAATAAAACAAAAGACATAGCTAAGTAATGAGTTCTTACCAGATCCATTGGTGGTGATGCCGGAATCGTGACTGAGCCCAAGTTGCCTGTGCTCTGGCCGGGACGCCGACGAGGAGCCTCCCGACGAGCCCAGCGAGCTCATCGACTCCCACCGCGATAGAGATAGTGCTCCTGTAACGAATTGAAATGCTCTGAAGATAATAGACAAATACTTCATAATGTGGCACGCGTATTGGTAAAAGCTAAGCTATACGCTTAGATGACCTGTCATACACAACCACCGGTATGGCCGCGTACATTGCAATGCAACCACCATGTGCTGATCGTAGCGCGTAGATTTAGTAAACATGCTGCAAGTGCACGCGCGTCACCTACAAGCCATTACTACGATTGTGCGGCATATAAGCTCAATTCAGGCAATCCTCTAGGCATGCAGCCCATTTCACTTATTGTTTTACAGAAACAAAGATAAAGCGGTCAGATAGCGCGCAAGATTCTAACTCATAAAAAATCCAATAAATTATTCGTGCAAAAAAATGCATTCTTCTTCTTCTATTTCTTTCCTCTTGACATTAATAACCGCCCGGAATAAGTGCCCTGCAATTGTTGTGGCTATGGTCTTAGGCTTAGGCTTTTACAAATATTAAACCAGCTACCAGCTGAGGGCTGTTAGTAAGGAGTACCTGAGGCGACTCTGCCCGCGTTGAGGTGGCTGTAGGGCTGTAGCAGGCCCCACAGGTCGGCGCAGTTGGCGACGGCGTGGTCTATAGCGGCGGGGGTGACATTGCCTCCACGGGCGCTACTGCTGGCGATGAGGGCTATCTCTTCGAGGAGGGCTTCCATGCCCGCGCAGAGGTAGATTGCTGCGTATCTGTTGAGGGAGTTGGTACCTTATTAAATTCTGACCTGTTGCTGACATTAAAGACACCACGAGAACATGGTAATTATTAAAAGTGCACCTTTAAAAACTAGTTTGAGCAAGTCTGTAGTAGCTGTTTATGTAGGTATAAGTTCTCCCCCAAAATCTTCCACCAATCTATGTCCAGATCCAAATTTTCCCAGATCCTTGCAAGGCTGGTGAAATCATCAACATGTGAGTCATCATGGTCATGTCAGCCTGTTTGCAATCTACTACTTGCTGGACGTACACAAGCCTCCGCAAAGAGCGCGAAAGAGCACGATCTCCCGCCTTTTTTTTATCTAGACACTCTTTAGTTGACCATCCTCGTTCTGCAACTAATGAGTAAGGACCATATACGAGTATGTATGGTTCCAACCGATCTGGAAGTCACTAGGGGAGTCCTATGTTCAGCAGTGGACGTCCTATGCCTGAAATGATGATGTATAGTTCCAAAACTTACTCGTGCACGAAAGCAGCGACGCGCACGTCCAGCATCCAGCGCTGGAAGCGTCCCGGCGCGAGCCCCGTGCGCGCGCGCGCCGCAGACCCGAGCCGCCGCGCCGCGCCGCCCGACGTCGCGTACATCGTGGCTGCGCGCTGGCAACCCTGCAACCGATGGTGGTGGTGGTTTTATGATGACTAACATTAAGCCAAAAGCACCTAGTCTGAGTGCCGCACTATTAAGGCTTTGCTGGGGATTTGCCTACGAGGAAAGCGGAAAAAAGAGGGCGTCGCATACATCGTGCCTGCGCGCTGGCAACCCTGCAACCGACGACAGACATTAAAAGCCTGGTTATGAGCTTTAGAAGATTGTCGTAGCTGGGGATTTTGCCCAGAGGAAATGAGGAGGACGTCGTGTACATCGTGGCTGCGCACTAGCAACCCTGCAACCGATGACTAACATTAAGAGCCTGGTTTATGAGCCGTAAAAGATTGCGGAAAGAGGGCGTCGCGTACATCGTGGCCGCGCGCTGGCAACCCTGCAACCAATGACTAACATTAGGAGCCTGGTATAAGAGCCCCCAAAGATAGCCGTAGCTGAGGATTTTGTTTAGAGGAAAGGGAAAGGACGTCGCAAACCTCGTTGCTGGTAACCCTGACACCGATGACAGGCATAAGAGCCTGTTATAAAAGCCACAAAGATAACCATAGCTGGGGATTTTGTCTAGAGTAAAAAGGGGGAGGGTGTCGCGTACGTCGTAGCTACGCACTAACACCTTTGCAACCAAGGACCTTGTTTCCGTATTAGAGCTGCAAAGGTTACCGTTACTAGAGAGTTTGCCTAGAGGAAAGGGGGGAGAGACTGGAAGGTGTCAAGCTTTATTATCATCATATCAGAATACAAGGACTTACAAAAGAATAGAACTCTCATTAAGTAGTTACTATGTAATCCACCTCCTCTTTTATAATGCTCTTCCTAATAAATTGAGAACGTTTTTGCAGCCTTACGTCAGCTGAAGGTGTGTACCATTCTTCAGTACATCCTGTATATACTACCATCATAAATTCCTGTTCTTATATGTACGATAAAGTTAGTTCTTTTTATGTTACCTTAATGCAAACGTCGGCCAGAGGGGTGCTCAGCACGACCCTGAAGGCGCCGGCCACCTCGTGCTTGGAGCAGAAGCCGAAGTTCTGCGACAGGCGCTGCGCTTCACGTGAAATCCGCACTAGGGCCCTAGCAAAAAAATAACATATTAACCAGTATTCATTAGTTTTAGTTTCAGTTTTTCATCAGCACGTGCTGACGGAACTGACGGCCGATGACCAATAAAACCAATAAAACCAATTTATTTTTGCAAATAGGCTTAAACTAAGCACTTTTACACGTCCCATTGTTATTTTATTCCCTACCACTGCTTCGGGACAAGTTTGGGCTAGCGCCGAGAAGAAGCAGCGCAAGAAACTCGGTCACTATTGTCAGCCTCTTTTAAAAAGTTTTAAATATACATAACAAAATATTAAATTACAAGATAAATGCACCTGTGCGAGCAAGGCAGTATTTATATTCAAACATTTTTATCATTTAAATAATCTATAACAGTATAATACCCTTTTTTCATGAGAATATTTTTTACATGAGCTTTAAATTTAAACATGGGCAGTTCAGCAATAGATGCTGGTAATTTATTAAAAAAGCGAATACATTTCCCCATGAACGAATTACCCACTTTATGCAGTCTGAAATCTGGAACGGCAAGCTTATCCTTATTCCGGGTGTTAAAATTATGAATGTCACTTTTCTTAGGGAACTGATCCATATGTTTGCGAACGTAAATGATATTTTCGTAAATAAATTGCGAAGCTACTGTCAGTATATTAATTTCTTTAAACAGTTGTTTTAACGAGTCACGAGGTCCAAGGTTATAAATTGCTCGTATAGCTCTCTTTTGTAATATAAATATAGAGTCGATATCTGCTGCTGAGCCCCATAATAGAATGCCATATGACATAATGCTGTGAAAATAGCTAAAATATACCAATCTTGCCGTTCCAACATCAGTCAATTGTCTTATTTTCCTCACGGCGTAAGCAGCAGAGCTAAGTCTTCCTGATAGAGTCTCAATATGAGCACCCCATTGCAAACGGGAATCCAAAGTTATTCCCAAAAAGGTAGTGGAACTAGATGTATCAAGTCGTTCACCTTTTATAATTAAATGTGTTGGGACCAGTTTTACATTTGGCATTGTGAATTTAATACACTTTGTTTTATTTGCATTGAGCAAAAGATTATTAGTAGTGAACCAATGCAATACTTGAGAGAGAGCATTATTTACATCGTCAAACGAATCTTTACCTCTTTTGATTTTGAAAATCAATGAAGTATCATCTGCAAACAACACTGTCTCACAGAGGTCTTTCGTAAAATATGGAAGGTCATTTATATAAATTAAAAAAAGCAGGGGTCCTAATATCGATCCCTGCGGCACGCCCATAGTTAGAGGGGAGCCAGAAGACTCAGTTCCATTAATACAAACTTTTTGTGTTCTGCCTGTGAGATAAGAGTTTACCAAATCTACGGCATCATTAGAAACACCATAATGTCTAAGTTTTTTTAGCAAAGTTTGATGGTCCACACAATCAAACGCCTTGGAAAGATCACAAAAAACTCCCAAAGCATCCCGCCTACTCTCCCATGCATCAAACACGTGTTTTAAGAGTGCAACTCCAGCATCAGTAGTGCTTCTACCCTTTGTAAAGCCATATTGTTTGTTATGTAAAAGTTTATTCAGGACAAAGTGAGATAAAAGTTGATTAAAAATTACTTTTTCAAATACTTTACTGAGTACTGGTAAGATTGAAATCGGTCGAAAATTGGAGGGGTCATTTTTCTCGCCAGACTTAAATAAAGGAATAATTTTACTAAATTTCATCAATGTAGGAAACTGTTTGTTATCAATACATTTGTTAAAAATTATTGCAAGATAAGGGGCTATTGTGTATAGAATTGTATTGATAATATTGACTGAGATTCCCCATAAGTCCTCAGTTTTTTTCATGTTTAATTCCCTAAAAGTTTTTATTACTACATCGGGGTTAATATATCTAAAATGAAATGGAGTTGTACACTCATCAACACCCGCCCTGAGAAGGGATTCAGCTAGTTCGGCAGAGGAAGCCAGTTCCCTAGTTGTAGAGGGAGCTATGTTTGAAAAGAATCCCTCAAAAGCATTGGCAACCTCTGCATTTGAATTAATTAGTTTATCCCCAATTTTAAGAGAGTAAGCACGATCATTTGGTTTATGCCTACAGGTTTCTTTATTTATAATGTTCCATGTAGCCTTTGCTTTATTATCAGAACTCCGAATAATATTACGCAGATGATTTGATTTTGCAGAGGCACATACTTTTTTAAATATTTTAGAGTAACGTCTCACATGGTCAATAATCTGTGGGTTCTGAGAGCTTGCTTTAAGACTATACAAATCATATAATGTTTTTCTACTTTTATAAATACCGGGTGTTGCCCATTCGTTAAACTTACATCTCAGTTTATTTGCTTTTATATTTTTTTGTGTAAAGATTTGATCAAATTCGTTTTTAATCAATCCAAAAAGATTCTCATATAAAAAATCGACACTATCGCTATCACTTGATTTTAATGAATTTATGCCATCACAAATTTTTTCCTTAAATCGGTCTATTCTATTTACCGTTATTGGCCTACAAACAGCATCTACAATTCCTCGGACAAAATGGTGCTCAAACGACGCCTTTTGTCCGCTGTGGTCAGATCTCAAATAATTTATAATTGATTTATCTATTACAGTGCTATTGCAAAAAATATTATCTAAACAAGTAGCTGTTGTGGGAGTCACTCTCGTAGGTTCATTGAATAAGTTTATTAAATTAGATGGAGCAGAAAGGTCCAGAACCTTGAGCCAGAATGAAGGCCACGTAGCGGCAAGCGCAGCCTGGTGGATGACCTGGTAATGGTTGCAGGAAGCCGCTGGTTGCAGGTCGCTTCCAACCGGCTGATCTAGAAGTCACTGGTGAAGGCCTATGTTCAGAAGTGGCCCTGTGGCTGAAATGATGATTATCAGTTTTAGGAAGTCTGGTGCTGAACATAGGCATCTCTCATAAAACGCGACAGAGACAGGGCCGTTTGCATCCACAAAAGCTTTCTGCTACCTTGGCTAGGTTTTCTCAGTCTGCCCACGCTGCATCTTTAGGTATGTGGCAGCCACTCGAGAACCTTTCTACTCGAATGGATGTCAGCTTTGCGAACGATATAGCCTCCTTGCTAATTTGGCTTTGTAATTCGAAGAGTTGTCGGAGACTTAAGTTCTTTTACAGATATCCTTACTCTGGATCTAAAAGCAATTCTGGGCGAAGCTTGGTGATTGGCTAATCTATTGAATGAGACACTTTTAGGATAACATAGTCGGCAGGATTCTCGATTCAGGATTGCAAGGTTCTCGAGTGGTGACTATTATACGCGGTGGCGTTCTTTAGGGCCTATGTCCGTGGCCTTCTAAAGGCTGATGACCCTGCTTGGGGTGAGATGAATCGTCAGGAAACGAATATTCTTTTAACGATTCCCCCAGGTTTACCTTTGCAGCAAGTAAGCGAGTCTTGGCGGTGCGTCGGCGGCCATCTTCGGCGCTATCTCCTTGCAGCGTCCGAGCTGAAGCGCGCGCGTGATCTCTGCAGGTGTCCAGGGCACGCAGCGAAGTTCCACCAGTCTACCGATGAGATAAGGATAAACTAGTTTTATTGTGGACATAGAAAAGGGATTCAATTTTCTTTAGCAATAGCAAGAAATTCTTAGCTTTGCAATCAAACTGATGACATCATGTTTTTCTCTATACACGTATTTTTCCCTCGACGAGCGGTAGCGGCGCAGTAATTAACGCAATAGGTCCTGGATTTCATTATGGGATCAAGTTATTTTCAAAATCTTTTTTTTTATTGGTTTGGGTCAGATTGAGCTAGAGGACTCCCATGACAAAATTTACTGATACCTTATAACTTCTTTAATTCGAGAACATGTTAATTGCTGTGATGTCGGATGTGTCTGTTGCAGACATAGACTTAGCATTCGCTACGCTTTTAGTTGCAGAATATTTTTTATTTTTTATAATTGTGTATTTCATGTAAATGTACCTGTTATGTGAGTCGACCCAGACGAACTCATCGGCGCTGGTGACGTTGGTGCACACGGTGTCCAGTGACGGCTGCCGAACCAGAGGCGCACGTCGCCGTCGGGCCTCCGCTGCGCTGCCGGTTTCTGTTACACCAATCAAGAGCTCAATAAGATCTTGCGCTAACTGCGCTCCCTTAAGAGTTGCAGCCCTGGCAAAGTCCTTGCTGGCCAGCCCCAATCTACGATGCCACCTATCAAATCAGTAGGTCATGATCGGATCGGCAATGACGGTTAGCAGATTGAGGCAGAGCAAATAAGTACGTGGATTTCAAGAAAGATCACCTAATGGATCATTACACCAGAGGGAAACAAGAAGCCAACTTTCATGAATAACGTTTTTGTGCGCAGGTGCGACTAAAATCTCGTGCCACACAGAAGTAGACACCCTTAAGTCTTCCGGGAGGTCTGAGCCCGGGTTTAACTTAGCACCAAATCATATATCAAATCAGTCTTAATACCTGTAGCACCATTATTACTGCCCCCACCAGCACTGGAGGCTCCACTCGTGGCAGTACTGCTGCTGTCCCTGGAGCGAAGCGTCAGCTGCTTGATGGCCGACCTGATGTCTTCCAAGCCCCCGCCGCCAGGCCAGGGCGATTGTAACTGTCAAAGAAAAAAATATGGCCTTAGTATATTTTAGATTTACTCTGTTTGGACCTTCAACTGGCTTGAATATTGCCAAGGGTTTAGGAGAGACACTATTCCTGCAATTCCCTCATGTGAATAAGAAGTAAATACCTTATATTTTTTATTTTCTTAGGGCCTGCGGGTGTCAAAATATGCAGGTACGTTGTAGGTATCTTTGATTGCGTTAACTTAGAAGTTAGATTTGATTACAGCTCCAATAAATAGCAGGCCTACTCAGCTGAGTAGGTAATGGATATAATTTTGACTTAATACATCGCGTTCCTGATAAAAATCATCTTGACAGGCAGGCTGAAAGACGAGCAAAAAAGTGCTTCCTTATGGGTTTTTTTTTCTTTTATGCTACGAAAACTTCTACGTAGTATTATTTGATCAGTGCGAAAACTGAGAAGATTTTTTTTTAAAGTCAATGTTTATATAACTCATGACATAATAACAATATCTACTTTATAGAGGCCAATTTTCAATAATATGGAAAAACTATCCCCGATCCCGAAATAGCTTGTTGAGAAGAAATTCTGAGCTAAGTTTTTTAGTCTGATTAGATTTTAATGACAGCATCTTAGTCGTTCGTATTATGATTTGTTAAGTTTTTGTTATGAAGTCCAGTTATCTTACTTTGTAATCTACAAAAAATATAGAGTGTTTCATTCGTGTGTTTCGAGCGTTACTTATTTAATAAATGATTCTTTGTAAATAAATATCTTTGACTTGATCAGAGCTGAGTGAGTCGATTTGATACCAATACGAATGCCAATACGCCATTAATCGCCAAAAGTAAAATTAGAAAATTTTATAAAATTCTACGAGTAGAACTGAAAAGATACCAATTCCTCTTGGAGTGCTTTATCTTAGTGGCGTGCATTGGGACACGCCCATGTCCAGCAGTGGAATAACGTGGGCTGAGAAAGTTATCATGAAAATAAAACCGATAAACGCGGCATCGATGTTGAGCACTAGGGCAAATAGAGGCGATAGTTTTGCGCATCTTACGAGACGATCATCGTATCAGAGACGCGTGTGCGCGGAGCTAACAGCCAACCATGGCCGGCTTTGCAGGCGCGGCGAGAGACTAGCCAATCACGTGATCATACTGGTCTTCTGCGCAACTTTCCCCCGCGCTCAACTTACCGGTAGTTGTAGCTGAGTATGCGCTGTAGCAAGCTGAGGTTGCTTTTCTTTGTTTTTCGCTAACCTTATTATGTGGTCGGTGCTTAGTCCTGTTGTGGGGGGGTTGCCTGGTCCTGCGCGGCTCGTCCCGCCCCGCCTCGCCGCCCCCGCTGTCCGACATGGACGCGTGGCCGGACGAACGGTTCTCGTCTGAACTGCTGTTGCACTCTCGGACGCCATTCTGGAAAGAAGAATTTTGGATTTAGACTTAAGGTGTTTTTTTACCAACATAATAGCTTCTGTTCTTGTTTGATTGCTGGGTTTGTAGCCTGAAGCACGGAGCAGTAATTAAATCGGACCATCGGCATATTAAATGTACCTAATATGACGTTAAAACCAGCGGACTAGTGTTCGAACCCGCAAGGGGTTAACTTGTTTGATGAGTATGAACTCATGCGTGACGCAGATGTAACACGTACAGCCTATGTGTATATTCGCAAAAGTTGCCAAAATTCGTCACTCCACTAAACCGAGTATTGGTATGGTTTTAACAAAAGATAGAAAAATTGCATATTTTTGGCAACTAGGAAAGTATAAGGTATGAAGTCTAAGGTAGAGATTCTGTCTGTAGATTTGCACACTTTGATTCACTCGCATATTTTGATTGGTTTCTTTATGGTACGCACAGTCACACACACAGTGGCATCTAGAGATATTATTTATGTATGGGGTGGTCAGTTTTACAATATTTAACATAATTTAACACACAGCGTTATGTTATGTGTTTGGTTGTTTTATGTTTATGTAACGTCTATGGCATAAATCACATTTTAATTTGTATGATTCGGTAATTTTATGTCGGTTAGTGTAACCACCTTATGTTTACGTAATACGTAAGTACCTACTGCGCTTGTGGATACGGATTTTATAATGTTTGAAAGATGTAATGTGTCGGTGTTCTGAAAAGATAAATCTAAGTACCACACTCAGAACCGTTACTTAACTTTTATCGTTACTTATTAAAAATCTGTAAAATAAAGTCGATTCGAATAAAGGCCATTTTGAATCCACATTTAATTGATATTTTTAATAATAAAAAAGTAATTTATATCTTTCTATTCTATAATATCTTTAAAACCTCAACAATCCTCTTTAACCTATCAAGCTTCAATTCCCCACCGGTGGACGCGAATAATAGATTTTTTATTGTGTCTCTTGACCTTGGCCTGACAGGTTACAATTACAAAATCACATCAGCCTGTGAGAAACAAAGATTTAATGCAATTCGTTACCTAACCAGTCAAAAATTATAATAAAAGTAAACGCATAAAGTAGCAGATTTATTATCAGATCTGTTAATTATTTCGGTGACTTAACAAAATCACCCGAAGATCTGGAACATCCATCAAAATAAGTTCTTACGACATCTTAGACATCAAAGATGGCGGCCATTGTCGTTCGCTTTCGCTCTTAAAGCTTCCCAGCGATTACGCTTTTCCCTATCACAAAATCGTGGGATCCCGTTAAGACAATGGTTATTTATTTTTTGTTCTAGCAACACTTTCCCCGTTACGCGGGTAATTATTGTAATAATTGCTCGTAACACGATCCGAGGCGCTAATTAAGCGGAGATGAAAACTTAGGAACAAGTTGATTTAGTAGATAGTTAGGCAAATATTGTTGTTTTTAGGTTTCCCGACCCAAAGGGTAAAACGGGACCCTATTACTAAGGCTCCGCTGTCCGTCTGTCTGTCTGTGTTTGTTCATCTGTCACCAGGCTGTATCTCATGAACCGTGATAGTTAGACTGTTGAAATTTTTACAGATGATGTATTTATGTTGCCGTTAGAACAAAAAATACTAAAAACCAGAATTAAATCAATATTTAGGGGGGCTCCCACACAAAAAATGTGTTTTCTTGCCGTTTTTATGGATAATGGGTACGGAGCCCTTCGTGCGCGAGTGCGACTCGCACTTGGCAGGTTTTTAAATTCATTTGATGAAACAAAGAGAATATACAGGGTGTAAAAAAACGCTTAACGAAGTTTTAAACCACGAATTCTATATATAAAACCAAGTAGAATGCAAAAAAATAATTGCTGGGAATTGACTTTTTTTTGGGTATCAAAAAAAATACTTATTTCTAATTACCGGCTGTGCCCTTTAAAGGCCTTTAATGAAAGAAGTATACTGAAATTTTTTATCACGTTTCTTTGTAAAAAAGTTTAGTATTATCAAACAGAAGTCAATTTTGTAAAAATCTTTGAAAAAAAATTGTAACTTTGACTGTCAATAACTCGGTAACCCGTCATTTCCCAGGTATAGTGTAAAAGAATATATTTTATATCGTAATAATATGTAGAATATGAGGTATTCGGCTTCGTTAAGCCTTTTTTTACACCCGATATAAGTATACCTAGTTCACAATCGACCGTCTAACTCGTTACTGTAAATTGTATAACACTATTTAGAAACTGTTATTCTTAAAAAATAACAGTTCATATTTTTAACAGATTTGTAAGTTATAGTATGATGATACCATGATAATGTAATAACGATAAGGTTTTCCTGTTTGTAACAAATTCAGTAACGGTGATGTGCGGATGGCGTGTGCGCACGATATCAGGGTACGACATCAAATAAGTACAGTCAGTGTGAAAATATCAACGACATTTTTACGGCGATCATCGTCGCAGCCTACTTTGGAGAAGAAGGCTTACCTATCCATATGAATTTAATAATAATAATAATAAAATAATAATAATAATAATAACCCCGCAGGGCAGCTTTGTGGCGAGCTGTGGTGAGTAGCGACACCACGGGGTCAGTCGTTAATCCGAGTGCTCCCGAGAGTCGGCCAAGACCCTCGTCTTCGGCTTGCCGAAGTGGAACCCAAGGGGGTCTGCAGGATTCTCGCCTCTGGCTTGCCTTAACCGGCCGGCCAGAGTGGAGTCGCGAGAGCATGATGCTCGAAGGGTGGATGTGGTTCGTAAGTGGCGAGTGGGCACGTGATGCCGGACCCTCCGGGGGGAGCAGATGATCGTCGTTTAAAGTCCAGAGCCACCTCTCCACCCTTAGCCGCCAGCAACAGTGTTGCCCCTCAGTCCGGTCTTGCATGACCCATGACTCCAGGGGGGGCCCATTCAGTTGGCGGCGAGTCACCACCTGCCAATTTTTTCAGTCTGAGACTATGAACCAGGCAGGTGATCGGTAGTCTCCATCAATAGCCCATTACCCAGTCCATCAAGTCCCTTTCCATAGAACCGGTTTAGTTTCCATCTTAACTGCAATAGTCCTTGCAACTAGCGGGTGCGGTCTTTGGGTGTATCTTCTCAATAGTGCAGGCAGAGATAATATCCGCTAGGTGTACATATCCCAACTCAGTAACGTATCTCAAAGGGGCCTCTTCGTGTTGGATCTGTATCCCCACGAACGCCTTCCAAAAGGACCGGCCTCCGTGCCGTGATTTCCCGCAGGAGAGATACAAATAATAATAAATTGTTTCCACAATCACACCAATTATCCTAGCCCCAAACTAAGCAAAGCTTGTGCCATAGCGACTAGATAACGGATAAACATACTTACAAACATACTTAAATACGTTTATAAACATACACGATTTAGGTGCAAATGCTCGTGCTCGTGCTTATCACACTAACATTTGCCCCTCGCGGGATTCGAACCCGCAACCGCCAGGCATTGTAGTCCGGAGCGCGAACCACTACACCATACGATCGTCGAATTTATAACTGGGAGAATTAGCAAACGTGAAAACACACGGGACTTCTGAGGACTAAAGTTCATCGAACTCGATTAGGATGGAGGCGTGATAATTAAGTAAGATAATTCATGAAAAATACTTAGTAGCACATAATGCTTAGCCGATCGTCTTTTTACGTCGTGACCACGTCCCTTCTTGTTTGTGTTCTTTCTGTAAATATCAACTGTAACTTCTTTCTTTGGTGTGCAATAAAGAGTATCTATCTATCTATCCTCGTCTCGTTAAATAGAGCTATATCGGCCACACTCTTAGAAATAGGCGTTAAATGCATTGCACAATTTTAATTAAATAAAAAAACCCGAAAAAAATAAAAACTCGAAAGATGTAAAAACAATTTCCAAAACTTATACCACTCGTGCTATTTCATGCCAAGATTAATAAAATCACTAAGTATATGTTTTTTTACAAATTTCGGCAGTCAGGTAATACGTGGATGATTGTACGTGCGCGCGCGTCGCCACGACCCGATGACATCAATGTTTTGTTCCGATTAGATGATCGCTGCATATTCAGGTAACTGATGCCGGTAATTTTTGCATTTACTTATCATAATCTCGGACGGAAAAGTAGGAAGTAGAGTAGGTGGGATAACGCTCTTTATGCATGCAAGTTTACTTATTTAATACTTCGGAGAAAGAGAAGGCTATAGTCATTGACCTTTTAAATTATTATTACATATTATAAGGTCGGGATCTGCCAACAGCTAAATCAATTCGTAAATTGATTGATTGATTTATTTATTTATTTGGCTTGGGTCTGGGTGTTGTGGTACCGTCGTTGTTTCTGATTTCTGTAACACAAGTGCTTTCGCTACTTACCTTAGAATCAGAGCAATATATGTGATGTTGTCCCATATTATTTATTTTTTAAAAAATATATACTTACCTAGCTACAATAGCTCGCTTGGATGTCGTATGCGATAATAATCAGGTACAAAACTGTTTAAATACTTATTGTTTGCGTTAATTTTGTAGTATCTGTATTTCCTTTCTTCATTAAACCAAAATAAACAGTAAGTTGTCGTAAATAAAAGTTCTTCATGAAGCTGAATAGCTGGATAAATAATTACACGATTGTGAGGCTGTACCTAGTGTTGTTCGATAGTTTACTTTGTGTAGGTGGGACGTCCCGATTTTCATAATTTTCGAAGAAATAAGTAGGTTTAGCAAAATTTTTAGAATAGAATAGAATAGAAAAAGATTTATTTGACACACACAGAATACAAAAGGAAAAAATAAACATTTACAGCATAATAAAAAGCAGTATGTGTCAAAAAGGCCCCCGCTCAGCATTTGTCGTGACAGTCAGGGACGTATCACGACGCTGGTTTTCAACAGGGACCCTGACGGTAGGCTCGGACCATACCCGACCGGAAACCCGACTTGGTTAGCGCGGAATCAATCCATCGCTAAGCAAAAGATTGATTTTGAACGGACTCTTGCGGATGCTTACGGATTCCGGCAGAGCCTAGACCGAGCCAGAGCGGTACGAAGCACGGCACCAGAGAGAAGAAGAAAAGAGAATAAAAAAAAAAAAAAAGAGCATGACAAACAATAACATTAGACAAAATACTAACAGACAGAAAAAGACATTAATACAAGATGACATACAAAGCCTCACTTCTTTTGCGAGCCTCAATTTTATTGCGAGCCAGACTAGTGATTACATTAAAAACCGGCCAAGTGCGAGTCGGTCTCGCGCACGAAGGGTTCCGCAGCATTATCTATAAAAACGAGCAAAAAAAAATCACGTTCGTTGTATAAGAGCCCTCTTAAATATTTAATTTATTCTGGTTTGTAGTATTTGTTGCTATAGCGGCAACAGAAATACATCATATGTGAAAATTTCAACTGTCTAACTATTACGGTTCATGAGATACAGCCTGGTGACAGATGGACAGACAAACAGATAGCTGTCAGTGGAGTCTTAGTAATAGGGTCCCGTTTTACCCTTTGGGTACGGAACCCTAAATATAGCAAAAAGTAGAACCATATTATAGAGCCGCCAAGAGTTTTCTCGGGGTCGAAAGTCAGAAGAAAATTACAAAGTTAGCGATGAAACTTCAACTAATAAAAACAATATCGGCGCTCCCGTAAAAATCTATATAAAAAACAACATTAGTTCCAAGTGGTTTGTAAATAACGTATAAAATATTGAGTATTGAATCGAAGGTTGGGGCGAAAATTGATAAGGAGAGGCGGTCCCAAAATAAACGAGACGATAATGAATGATGGGACGGCAAAGAGACGAAGAAAGATAGACTATTTAGAAAAGGTATGGCTTCGACCTTGGACAATAACGATATACACGAAGATAAACAGTAATAATTATGATTTTAAGTAGTTAATAAAACCCTAGAGTCAAAACTTGTCCCACTATCCTAAAACTCGGACATGGAACATCACTAGCAGAGTTCGATGCTGCATAAATTACTCGACCGTTATTACGACTCAACAACGCTAATCGACGCTAAAGCCGATCGTTAAACGAACGAGAAAGAACTCATTCGAACTGTTACATGTTTAAAGGTATGTTCGTTGAAGCTAAGTGCCAAATAATCTGTCGAAGATAAAATCGTTTTTCGCCGGTATGTGAAGTGCGCACTGACGATGACCCTTAATAGCATGATGTTCAGTTATATTGAAATGTTAAGTTACATGGAATAAAAAAGTAAAGATTTTTATTGCCGAAGCGATCCACAAAAAAAAGCTTGCGAAGATTTGACCCGAGGTTAATCTATGGGGGATGAATGACTAGCAATGGACTTACAAAGATCGATAATAACCAAATCTGTATTACATAACGAGGGCTCTTCAAAGCCCTTGAACTAACACAATTTTTACAATAGACCCGCTAAGAATGAAATTGCCCAAAATGTCATTTCCTCCGCTTCGCTTTGATGGATAGTTCTGAACTAGCGACCAAGACCTGACGAAACAAAAGAAGCCCAAGGTCGCGGGACGAGACAACAATTTAAGCAACAGATTGTAGATGAGAAGGAAACCCATGAACATGTTGAAATTATAAGAATATTTCACAAAGTAGCTGAGTAGCGGGCACGGCAGCGTTTCGGTGGTGATTACCAATTAAACACACCACTGCCGAGAGTGGATGAGTGCGATTTATCTCAATCATCTCTGTGATTCAGTTGTTTAAAGTAAATTTTAGAACCCCAGCTTGCAAAAGCATAATTAAAGGTTGAGTTGAGTGCTTACACAAAGGTAACTTAACTGCACAATTAGTCGTGATTGGCGAGGTTATAAGCTGGATGGCTTTCAATTTTAAGTGGCCTACTCATACGGCGCAGCGTAATCTAGCCGTGCGGTCTAGTAGTCTAAAAAAATCTCAAAAAATACCTAACTAATGTTGATTAATATTCTTTAGCTTCGTAGCAATCTTGAGTGATCGAATCCTCATCTAGCCGAATCATATTATTTGCCCAAACACAAGGTACTCATTCTGCTGTACTAATTTTATCCCCTCATTTTCTATCTTCATACAAACATGAGTAATGGTGAGTAAGTCTTTCTCATTATAAGATAATTATCAATATTAATTCAGATTTTGCAGATGGATGTATGTATAAATAAATAATAAATTGTTTCCACAATCAACCAAATAGCTAGCACCAAACTAAGCATAGCTTGTACTGGCGACTAGATAACGGATAAACATACTTAAATACTTTTATAAACGTCCATGGGTCCACTTAGGTTAGGTACTTAAATGCTTGTGCTCATCACAAAAACATTTGCCCTTCAGGGGATTCGAACCCGCAACTGCCAGTCTTCGTAGTCCGGAGCGCGAACCACTTCACCAGACGATCGTCAACACTTATCTCGAAGTAATAACAAAAAAACACGAGTAACGTGAACCTCCTCCTCTTGTAAAGCTGATTGAAAATGATACTCTTGTTCAGAGTTTAGTGTAACTAGTAACATTAAATTGTTCTAACGATATTTTGCAACGTAAGCCATCAGTAGCCAACCGCATGTTACCTGCAGCCGATCAACAAACAAACTAGATCTTACCGCAAACCACTTGTCTATGACTGCACTTGATTGCACATGTGCCCACTCGTAAGTAGGGCAACTGTCGGTATGAAAGCTTTGTTGAAAGTAGGACACAAAACTATGAACTATAATAATATATCACTCACTTAGATATGATAGTGAGTTTCCCTGCATCAACTAAATTGACAACGTACGTATACGACATGGGCGTTTATAAAGAAATTAATTTACCGGCAATAGACCTCTACTTCTGTTCCGTTTGCGAGCTCATTTACAAACTTTTCCCAGTCCTTTTGTCCCTTTTTTTACTCCTTCGCTAAGTAACCTTGTACCAGTCTATAGAGAAAAGCGGAGACTGAGTTTCTTTTTGAGCATCGTTTACCATTTTATGGAATACCTAATAAAGTGGGGCTACGATGACGGCATCAACATCAAGTATGTTTGCAGTGCTTCCACTGAAACTATGGGCTCCATCATGTTCCGCGTGTCCAGGCACTGCTCACGCCAAGACATCAGTGCCACCGTGAAAAGAGGGATTTGAGTGGCGGAATAATCATCAAAAAATTGCCAGAGTTTCCATCGACACAATAAAGAAGAAGAAGTTCTCACCTGCACCGGAGCGACGTTCTCTACAGGTCGGTGGTGGTGGTCGTGCTTCGGGCGCGCCAGCACGCAGCTGCTCTGCGCGGGCGCAGCGCGTACCGGCGCGCTCGCCACCGTCAGCTGCGACACCGCGCCCACCGCCTTCACCAGCGCGCCACCTGCCTCCGGACTCGCTGACGGCTCTTCGTGGTGGGCTGGTGGAGAAATAGTTATACGTTAAAGAAGAAAAAGAAAATAGCAGCAGGGGGCCAATAATCCACATGGTTACCAAAATTGTAGCATCATCCTGTTACGCTATGAAGACAATATGCGCAGATAACATGTTCCTCACATAGATCACACACATCTTTATTATGATAAGTGAATTATAAACAGGTTAGATTCGGTAATTGCACGCGTAATTAGTATTTTTTTTGGCACTTATTACATAACTGTGGTAGAGCTGCACACAAAAGCCCTCTAATGGTGCAGTCAGCTGGATTTTAAGTGATACAATGCTCACGCTTAGCATTACCTACTTTTCCATGATCTGTTGCTCCTAGCTTCTAGCGCCCGGAGTTTGCTAAGTGACTTCTATGTAAGCAACTGCAGCTTATGTCCAGGTCAAGGTATTTAGAGAAAGGTACGAAGACGTACACACTAGAGTGCCTTCACACTAGCGTTTATCTAGCGTAGGGGTTCGATGAACGTATGCGCAGCGCAGACGCCGCGACAATACGAACGCACGCGTCGCGTTGTCGCGGCGTCTCTGCTGGGCACACGAGTTACGCTGCGCTACGCTAGAGCAGCGTTACTGCGGTGTCATTTACAATCACAAAAATTGTGTGACGTTTGCGCCACGTTAGCGCAACGTTTATTTAACGCATGCGTTCATCGAACGCCGACGCTGGACAAACGCTGATGTGAAGGCGCTTTAAATTACCTACTGCTTCTTAGGAGCAATTACTTTGGTGCTATGTTTACAGTTTAGTTAAGTAGGTAGAACTATGTAGTAGAAAATAGAATAGAAAACATTAATTTGACACATAAGCACAATTACAAACAGAATCAAATATAAACATAGAAAGAGTGTCAAAAAGGTCCCCGCTCAGCATTTGTCGTTACAGCCAGAGCCATAACGACGCTGGTTTTCAGCGGTAGTATAGTCTTAGCTGTGAGACAGCGTATTGTGGGCCTGTCACAAATACAACGCTGGAGCTTACAAGCAGGTTCTAGCGGTTCATAGACTTATGCTTTTGATGGACTTACGTTTAGTATTCGTCTCGGCGGGTCTCGGCGGGGTGGTGGCGCGGTGCGCGGGCGGTGGGGGCGATAAGCGGCGCGCATGCGCGGGCGCGGGCGCAGCCGCCGCGCTGCTCACGCGCACGCGCAGCGCCCGCGCACCGCCCGCGCCGCCGCACCACGCGCCGTCTTCTGACGGCCGGCAACCGCTTGATGGCCTGTGGAAGATAGTGGTATTTTAGTAAAACAATATCAGATGCTCGTAGCTCAGTGGCGGCAGCGCTTTGGTATCGATTACTAAAGTTAAGCAACTTAACGCCTCGGCTGTGAGAGGATAGGTGACCATTCCAACCATTTTACTGATGGATGCGAAGCATGGAGATTCTCGTAATATAAATGTATCACAAGCATCTCATGCTTCAGAAGGCACGTTAAAAGTTGGTCACGGCTGATATCGCTTGATACTGGTCGTGAAGCCTAGTCAGAGGCCTTAAGGCGGCTTGATTACATCTGACAGTAAGGCTTAATCACTGGCCTTACATTACAACACCCCTCACTGGGCCCGCGTGATGGAGTATGGCTCAAACCATAGTTGAGGCGAGGCCTGTGCCCTGCAGTGGTAGTATAGGTAATTATAGGCATACTTAATACTTCCCATCATTATCATTTCGGCAATAGGACGTCCAATCATGAACATATCTTACAGTCAGTTTATACTCAGGCCTAGTTTCGTTAATGGGCCCTGGACTGCTGGATATAAAACACCTTAGTAATATTGATGACAGCAAGTATTATTTTCAGGAAACCTCTCATTTTTTAAATAAAATAAAACTAAGACAAATTATTTATGTCCTTCCATATTTACACGAACCCTTATATTTAAGCATCGTTACAAAGAAAATCCTCTTCAGAATTACTATTTTATGACTAAGAAGCCGATCAGTCATAATGAGAACTTATTTCAATGTACTACACGTTGGGCGCCAATCTTATGTTCAGTTTAATGATTCTACTGACTTGAGAGCACTTGAAATGACATGAGAGTAAAACGATACAAGCAAAATGCATGCTGCGTCTAGGTATTATTATAATAAACATGCACACTATATGCAGTTTTTTTATCGACTTAACAGACATAACTGAAAACAAAATATTGCTCAATTTCAACTGCACCTTAGTTCACCAAAGCTGGATCACATAACGGATGACCAACTGAATTGTCCATTTTCTGAACCTTATGATGAAAGGAGGTAAGGTCAAAGTTAGGTTGTTGACAGGGAAATGGCTGTTAACCTATCACTAGTTCTACCAACTACTCTGCTAAGCGTTTTTAGTCTTTAAGACGTACGCCATAAGGTAGATATCAGGTAGTCGAGAAATGTCACGGCAGCCGTTCGATGCAGAGCGAATCAAACTAATGCGCAGGCGCAGGTGATAGCTGTTTTCTTGGATTCCTTGTTTTTATGGGAACCGCAATGTGTCTGGCTGGTTCCCAACAATGATATCTCCAAGAACATCGTGAGTACTAAGCCTATGTGTATGTATATTCATTCTGATTATGTGGTAATTAGAAACATACATAAACATGATTTAGGTATGTAAAAAATAAAGAAGTGCAGCGAAGCGACGCACAAGCAAAAGTACCTATACATCGAAAATACCGTACTTGCTGTTTTTAAAAGTAAGTGTTACTTATGGCTTACAGTTAAATTTGTAAAAATAAGCTAAGTCACATTTTTATTAGTTAATATGCGGTGTCTCTGTTTATAAGAAGTGATGATGACTGTGTCAATTTAACGTGATACATGCTTTTAATTAGTAGCGTGGCAATTATAGTCTTAATAATTTTAAAATTACTGGCAGAAAAATAAAATATTTATTTATGTCTTAAGCTGAAACGAAACGAATGCCAGTGCGTTAACTACTCTATCCATTATAATCAAGAATTTATCTCTTTTAAATTACTAATAGACCTAGGCTCGTGACTTTTTTAGGGTTCCGTACCCAAAGGGTAAAATGGGACCCTATTACTAAGGCTCCGCTGTCCGTCTGTCTATCTGTCTGTCCGTCTGTCACCAGGCTGTATCTCATGAACCGTGATAGCACATGAGTAAAGAAGTGGTGATAGTTAGAGAGTTATAATTTTCAAAGATGATGTATTTCCGTTGCCGCTATAACAAAAATATATAAAAATCACGACCTCTGGGCCAGAAGGACTTTGGAATCTAGACCCCGTAATGACACCCGCGGCAGGGGAAGACCGCCTAGGAGATAGACAGATGACATCCGGCGACAGGCTGGAATCAACTGGATGTAAGTAGCCGGGGACAGAAGTCGGTGGAAGGTTGAAGAGGAAGCTTACGTTCGAAGACGAACCCCAAAGGCTGATATAGATAGATAGATAACAACAAATACTAAAATACAGAATACAATAAATAATTATGGGGGCTCCTATACAACAAAAGTATATTTTTGCCGTTTTTATAGATAATGGCATGGAGCCCTTCTTGCGCGAGTCCAACTCGCACTTGGCCGGTTTTTTTTAAACAAATGGCATAAATAACAATAACTATAATCTCGTACAACATCTAAAACAAAATGGGTACTAAATTCGCCTACTAATAAGAAAGTGTGACTAAAAGTCTTGATGCTAGACCGACCCTGAAGGCTAATTACGGTGTCACCTGCTGTGGATGTGGCTCCAGTGGCCTTGATCCGGTTTAGAAAGAAAGTACCTAACGAGAAGAAAAAACATATTACAATATGTTTTAATTTTACATTAATTTATCATCAAACACCATGGGTCATACTGAAACATAACAAATTAATTAAATAAATAAATAAATATTGGACAACATCGCATACATTGCTCTGATCCTAAGGTAAGTAGCTAAAGCACTTGTGTTATAGAAATCAGAAACAACGACGGTACCACAACACCCAGACCCGAGCCAATATAGAAAAGATCGTTTTTTACATTGACCCGACCGGGGATCGAACCCGGAACCTCAGAGATGGCGGCGCCATTTAAAGTCCGGCGTGATCGCCTCTCGGCTACGGAGGTCGTCAAAAATTGTGTATTCATTCTTATTAAATTGTTACATAAATAAAAATTGTTTAAACCTTTGTTTAACCAGATTGAGTTTACAATAGCAACAAACATATAACAAGAGAAAGAAAAGATCAAAAAGGCAGTATATAACTTAAATATACAAATAATCTGTAATCCTGTTATCTAATTAATCTCTTCAACAAACTAAGTTAGTGGCAAAACACGCAATAATAATAACATCGTTACTATCACTAATAGCTTTGAACGGGCTAATTACTTTATCAAAACAAATCTGACACAACATCCTCTAGCAGAGGAAATCAAGCATGATATAACTAAAAGAATAAGAGCTAACGATTAAACATGTGAAAGCGTTGAACCAACAGAGAGAATAGACGAAGTAAAATCAAATGTATAACTTCAAGTTAAAGCAGAAGCCAGATTAACAGCTCAAGTGATTAAGGAAGTGTTGGAGGAAAGTGTGGGAACTAATAATTAGACATCAAAAAGATTGTCAGTTACTTTTTAAGCTTCCAAACATGTGCTTAAAGAGATTACCATTAATCATAGCCTTTGTTTTGGAAACGCTATGATTTTTTGTCAAACAGATTATAAGGTGTTATTACTAATAAGTAACTAATATGGACCCCAGTCATTTCACATAACATTCATCATATCAGCCTGTTACAGTCCACTGCTCGACATAGGCCTCCCTCAAGGAGCGCCACAGCGCACGATCTCCCGCCCTTTCATCCAGTCGCTGCCAGCTGCCTTCTTCAGGTCATCGGTCCATCTAGCCGGGGGACAAGACAATGGCCATCCATAGAGCGTACCTGAATTTGATTTTCCAGAATTACAAGCAGGATTCGAAAAATTCAATTCAATCATTACTTAATTTTCAACTAACTTAAAAAAGGGAGTGACCAGTTTTTGACTATCCCGGAGTGTTGGGATGATGTTGATGTTGAATTGTTTCTTTACAAAATAAATACGGATGTTTTAAATAATTTTTGATTCAAGTCTACGAATGAAGCGAAGTGTTTGCAACTGTTTCGAGTCTACAGTAATAAGAGTAGCAATGATGTGGGTAAACCAAATGATGGCTGTGGTGGACATTTTAAAAATTAAAAATATCAAACTTAGCTAGATGAGATAGCTTTTAGCGACCTTAGTTAGTTTCAAACCATTAATGTTAGGGGCAGCAGTCAAATTTTCTCAAGGCTGACATAATCATTGACAAGCATAGCAAATCGCATCACAGTCACAGGTTAAAACCACAGTTAATACTATTAAAGGGTTAATAATTATAAGAGAACTTGAACGCAAAACAACCACCTGACAATACAAGTGCAAAGATAATCTACAAATGAGTGAAACAAAAACGAAAGCGGTAAAACTTGTAATTTTCGGAAACGGCGCGTAAGTCGGAACACGTTCATAAGCATACGTAACTAGTTTACATAACGCATGCGCTTCCGACGCCACAAGTGTAAATATGAATGATAGCTGAAACAGACCGGCGATAATCACTTCGTAAAGGCATATTTGGAACACTTTTAAGACCATTAATTTCTGTATCAGCATTATGATCTACGTGGATGCTGATTGATTGAGAGATGGTTATGCCTGACATCCTTTAAATTAAACTAAATATTTGCATCTATGCATTTTTATTTAAATTAGTCCAATAAATTACCAATTTATTTTTGCAAATAGGCTTAAACTAAGCACTTTTACACGTTCCAATATTTTTTTCCCTTCCACTGCTTCGGGACAAATTTGGGCTAGTCTTTTATGCAAGTCATCTTTAAAATATAAAACTTGAAGTCTGATAATTTGAATCGCTTGAGTATTGTCAAACAGTGGACTGAAATATGATTACTTGAATACCATGCATCTGCATATAATAGAATTTGAAAAAAAAAAACCATAGTACACAATGCTATAGACTTTTCAATGTGGGGAAGTCCAATGTTCAACAGTGGACGCTCAATAGGCTGAAATTCTGATCATAGTCAAGAGATATTTATAAATCCAAGAATAATGTGTCCTGAGGAAAGTGAAAAAGTCCTGAGGTCATCAGAGTTGCAAGATCAATTTGACTAAAATTACAAGTTTGGAACGAAACATGCAGATGCAACCACAAAAGTTAAATGTTGCCACACGTCATCAGAACAAATACTGCGGAGGGTAAACAATGTGTGGATAGTTACTTCACACGAGACGGGCAACAGGCGTGTTATAATTGTCGCCCAAGCATGAACACAATGAGATGATACCAGCCTAAATTTTTGCTGCTGATCCAAACAGGTTTTGGAATTATCAACTTTATTCAGCTGCTTTAGAATTAAATTTTGATTGTGTCTGGGCGTTAGAGAGCGCAAATTGGTCTAACAGTTGTGGTCGCTGCGTCCTTGACAATCCTTCACGGATTTTTATGTTTTGATGTTTTCGCATCAAGCAATTCTACCGTGAAGTTACATGCTAGGTACGAAGAGTAAATAATTATGTTGTATCCCACATAATATTAGTATCACATTAATTTTCATTGTTTCATTCTCATTTCACTATTCAGGTGTCAGGTGTCCAAAAATGCTAAGTGATAAATAAATAAACATAAATAATAAAAAAATATTTGACAACATCACATACATTGCTCTGATCCTAAGGTAAGTAGCTAAAGTACGTGTTATAGAAATCAGAAACAACGACGGTACCACAACACCTAGACCCGAGACAATATAGAAAAGTTTGTTTTCTACATTGACCCGACCGGGGATCGAACCCGGAACCTCAGAGATGGCGACGCCAATACAGTCCGGCGTGCTCGCCTCTCGGCTACAGAGGTCAAAACAAAGTGGAAATGAAAAAAATACTTATTTGTGACTTTAAATAACAATGCATCTATGCTAAATTAGAAGTTCTTATCATAATGTTGCCTAAAGTGGCTATCAAGGGTAGCTAATTCTTTGATACAGTAAGATTACTTTTATTTTTAAAGCAAAGTCAATACAGAAGTTGGGGTCCCTGTTTGTAGATTCGAAGACTCGACGATGTGTTTATATTAAATGTACTTACTTACTTTTTGTTTGTGAAAGAAATATATACCCCTAATTTTTACTATTCTAAACTTACCTAGGTTTAAATGCATTACCATATTAACTAATTTAAATGATAATGTACGTGTTTATGGACCAATAAATATATGTAGTTCTATTTTTGAGATGATCTTTAAAATTATTAGAAACAAGTTTTCATTAAAAAACATTGAAAACTTAGGCTATTAAAAGTTCAAGGATTATCAATGCATTTTATGCATATCGTGCAATAACTAAGTTATATTTAAGTTTCTAGAATATATAATCTTGTTCTAGAATTTTCTTATGTTGTCGGTTAGTAAGTATTAAGTAAAAATTAAATAGTAAAGTATGGTAATTTCTACTGGAGGGCCTAAACTTCTGTTTCACGACTAACCTAGAATAAAGTTATATGAGTAATTTTCGTTCATTATTTATTTATACTCTTTAATGATTTAAAATTAAGTTAAATTTTATTGGTGCATTTGAATGTCATAATTAAAATATGATAGATGGGTACTTTTTTAATTGATACTAAATTTGCAATAATTATATAGATGACATTATTTGTAAGAATTGTTTAACAAATGTACGTAGGTAAGTTTAGAATTAAATTAAAACAAGTAGCACTGGGCGTGTTATTGTAACCAGTGATTCTCAAGGAAGTTCAGATGTAAAAAAACTTAAGAAACCCAATAAACAAGAAAATAGTGACAGGTTGAACAAAGATGTAACGAATGCGCCTTTCGATGTGGATAAGGCAGAACAGCGCATTCGAATTACAGGAATTTTAGCGTTGAGTGATGGATTCAAGAGACGATAAGGTCTGTTATGGGCTGGCGAGTGTTCCGGCGGTCCGAAGATTGCAATCGGGACAGACGCAGAAGCTCGCACGGGTGCATCGACCAACAACAGTAGATTGTTATCAGCGGAATTGCCGAGCAATTAGCGTGAATGTCTTCCGACGGATTCCACGAATCAAAGAAATAATAAACATCTACCTCTACATACGAGTTTTATGTAACTGACTTAATCAAACATTGTCATTTCGGTGTATGAGAATATTGTGCCATTAGAATTCCGTTTTTAAATATAGCTTTTTTTTATAATATTTATGTAGGTACGAAGTATCATCAGCCATCTATCGCTATCAAATTAATATGAATTTTTTTAAGTTGTCAGGCTTCTTAACTGCCTTAGTATTTTTAGTGAGATGTTTATCAGAATCGATTGTGTGATCAAACATGATATTTCACGCAATTATTTACTAAAAGGTTTATAGGGAAACATACGACATGAAATAGGTTATAGACTTTTAGTACCTTTATACCCTCTTTAGTACCCACTTATGAGTCAAATTACAAATGTCTGAAAGAAAACCTTTTATTGGTAACATATTGGCTACCAAACATAAAAGATATGGATGCTACTTGAAGAGAAATTGCTATTGACTTTTCAATATAGCCTGTCCAATAAATCTTAGGTTAAATGCTACCTAGAGAATTTATTTGCAAGCCTTCTGCTAATACCGGGTTACTTTTGACTTGATGAATGAACGCTATAGAATATAAATACCAAACTAAACACAGTTTAATCTAATCCAAGGGAAGGGAGAAGTTTATTTTTTTCCACCAATTCAAGAATATTGCCTTTTTATAACGTTAGTTCCGCTATTCCGCAGCAGACTGCCCTGCTTCCCGAAACACAATCAGATATAAAATCTTAGGTCACACAGTTACTCTCCAGTTATGCACATCGCGGTTATAAAACAAAGCTCGTGGAATCGAGGTCGTGATGTCTGGAGCTTGAATTATAATTGCATCAAGTAACATGTCAATTAAAATGTAACTAACCGTTTTCTCCAGCCTTGGATGAAGCTCCAGTCACATTGTTCTTCGTCATCAAGAACCGTTGCCTCGTGGTGGTCCGTCCCCGATCCGTGGATCAGTTCCACCAGCTGACGAGCTCGCTCGTAGTTTCCCTCGAACTCCACAATCAGGAAACCATCAGAACTCGTCGTCTCGAAAACGTCCTTTTTGTACGTCGCGTCATTGATTGTCACCAATTCGGACGTCTCCTTACTATCAACAGATTTCACTTCAGCGTATATCGCTTCAGGAACCTGTACCTCAGAAACCATTTGAGTTCCTCCACCTTTATCCACTTCTCGACTGAGCCCTAAATTTCCAGTCTCATCTAGTAACCGATTAGCATATATAGCTTCTTCCTTCTGTGGTACTTCCTCGACATGCCTCACTGCTTCTTTCTTCTGTTCACTATGCTTCCGTATTATGGAATCACCAAAATAAATTACGACTTTGTTATTGTTCTGTGTTATTTTATTTGCTAAACCTCCTTCTGTTAAGGGAAGATTAGCCTTTTTATTTTTTTCTTGTGATAGCCGTTGGGCTAGTTCCTCATAGCATGGAGGGCGATTGCTGTAGATCTTTTTTTCTGAAACAGATCCTTTATGGTTATCTTCCTTCTTTTTTTCAACGCTTTTGTACACTGGAGGTCGACAGCAATCATCACTTTTAACATTCCATGCTTTGGGTTCACTGTAAATATGATCACCAGGAGACGAAGCCTGGGGTAAAGGGATGTACTTTTCATGAACGTTTTTAGAACTAGGCGGTTCACTTTTCCTGAAGTTTAGGACACTGCGCCGTACTTTGGACTCGGAAGCGTCACTATTGTTTATTTTCTTAAGGCGAGAATTGCCAAGCAACTTGAAAAGCGGTTTATGTTCTGATTGGGGTTTGACACGGTCCGTACTAGGAGCTCGTCGCATGCCGAAGGGACCAGCCTCGTCCTCCGAGGGATGAGGGTAGAGTTGCTCACAGCTTGTGGACTTGTGGGTGGCGATTCGGGTTTTGGACGTGGCCAAAGGCTCGCGGCCTTGCCAGTGTCGGACAGAGAGGCGAGCGGCTCCGCGTATGAATTTCATGGGCTCCCATGCCTCTGCTTTTTTCAGGATGAAGTTATCGGACATTTTGTTTGGGGGTTTTCTAGCATCAGCGGCGCGGCAGGACTGTAACTCGCGGCAGAGGAAGCACGAGCAACGCGCGGGGCACAGCATGTCGACGCGGACGTGCCCGCCGCACTGAGCGTGCGCCGGCGCCGCCGCGCGCTCCAGCACCATTGTCGCCGCAGCCCCGCTACCACTCACCACGCGAACTCACGTCACCGATTAACAACAATACCGTTCTCAACCGAAATCCGATCATCTCGAATCGATTAATCGGTTCAAGTGCGCCTGCACATTATCACGGCTAACTGTAGCATCTACTCGTAAAATATTAATGCGTTTCTGCACATGAGCTCATCTACATTCAGAGTGAGGTGAACGTAACCATAAGTTGTCTCTAAATATAGAGCACACTTGAAACGGGGGTTATTACTGAATCGGCCGACGCGGCAGATAATGATACATTGCACTCGATTGAATTAAATTGCTTCCCTGCATTTAGTTTTGTGCGCAGTGAAATGCAACATTTATTAATATCTCCATAAGTACTGGGTTAAATTATTCGCAAATAAATTGGCGATTGGGAATAATTTCGTATTGAAATATTCCAGGCAGATTCATAAAATTACTTTCATCTTATTGGTAAACATGGTATGGAAAGTTGGATACACAAAACAAAATAACTTATGCTCTTTATTATTTCTACATGCATGTGCAGGTATAAAAATATTATACTTGCTTGCCCTTTTAGAAACTTGTTTTGCCGATGATAACTTAAACAATAGTAATTTTACTTATCACATGTAAAAGACATCAACGAGTTAATTTCCTCCCTTAATTGGTATGTTGTCCAGTGCATTTTAATTTGTGTATAAATAATTTTCCATCAATTACATTTTCGAGCGATTCAGTGATTAGCACTCTGGTGTCTTGGGGGACAAACCGCACCGTTTGACCGTTTCCACCTAGATATGGACTGTATTACCACTATCGTATGGTTAGTAAGTGGCTGCAGTTTTTTAATGATTATAATCAGCCCACGCCAGTCCAATGCTGGACAGGCTTCACCTAATGCATGCCATAGTCTTTAGTTATTACTTTCTTCCCGATGCCTATATGTACTTATCAGGGCTTACAGAAACTTACGACGTTTTAGTCGGGTTGCCAACTTAATCGAGAGTACTCAATTTAACTTTCGATTCGATCTATGATCGGTAAATAGTTTTTTTTTTTACACAATCACAATAATTAGCTAGCCCCAAACTAAGCATAACTTGTACTATGGTGACTAGATAACGGATAAACAAAAATACGTTTAAAACATCCATGACTTGACAAATGCTCGTGCTCGTAACATAATATTGGCCCCTTGCGGGATTCGAACCCGCAACCGCCAGGCTTTGTAGTCCGGAGCGCGAACCACTACATCAGACAGTCGATACACATAGTCTGTATGTGACGAGATAATCATCGTGAAGAAGTTAAAGATGACTGATGACGGAACGTAAAACTAAAGGTAAAACAGATTATCACATTGGTTTAATGAAGTCACATCTACTACGAGTACAGGTTAGGTGATTACTAGAAAGCATATTATTTATTATAAATAAATAATAATAATAATAAATATTGGACAGCATCACATACATTGCTCTAATCTTAACCAAAGGCAAGTAAAAGCACTTATGTTATAGAAATCAGAAACAACGACGTTACCACAACATCCGGACCCGAGACAATATGGAAAAGTTCGTTTTCTCCATTGACCCGACCGGGAATCGAACCCAGGACCTAAGAAAAGGCGACCCCTTGTCCGGCATGCCCGCCTCTCTGCTATGGAGGTCGTCAGAAATACTTAGTTATCATATATTTACGTGTGAAATAATCTAGCAAGGCAAATTAATTTAGTAAGGAATTTGGCAATACTAATAGGCGTAAAGTTTGGTAATAAAGAATTTACTAACTTTGATTAACTGATTTGTTTGTTTTTTTTTTTTCTGTTTGAGGGTTTTATTTTTAAGAAAATATTTACAGTTTTTATATTATATAAGGTCCGATTTTATTAGTGTTCATCCTGTTAACCTGTGACTATATAGGTGAAAAGCAATCGTAAAAAACAATTTTCAAATGTGTACCTTAAAAACTAAAAAAGTTAAAAATCAACAACATTGACTTCATATTGCATAAACTCGTCCTATCTTTGCTACGTTTAACCATCTGATTATCCGTCTTATTCCTTTCCCTTGTACAGAGCGAGAAAGAGTTGAAGATAGGTAGTTTTATGCAATATGAAGTCGATGTTGTTATTTTGTAATTTATTTTTAACTTTTTTAGTTTTTATGATAGACATTTGAAAGTTGGTTTTTACGATTGCTTTTCACCTATAAGTCACAGGTAAACAGGATGAACACTAATAAAATCGGACCTTATATATAAAAATAAAACAAATAAATAAAAACCTAAACTATTTATGTTAACAAAAATAGATATTTTATTTATAGGACGAATACCTATAAATAAAAAATCTGATTGATAGAATCTGAATTCTGAAATGAGTCAAAAACCAAGTTAATAACATCCTTAAGGAAAAAGTATATTACAAAGTTGAAGATTATTTGAACGACAATTAAGAGTGCATGGACTTAATAGTCTGCCTAGCTCGCACTTACTAATGTAAGTGCGAGCTAGGCAGACTATTAAGTAAGTTAATTATCTTGTAATTGTTATTTCCTGTAATAAAATCAGACAACGTTGAGACAAAGTTGACTGAGTTTGTTGCGCCGCTTCTTATCATCGCCAGCCGATATGTAGTCCCGAAGCGGTGGTAGGAAAAAATATTATTGTGACTAAAATATATTATTCGGCCAATTTGCAGAATAAATGATTATGATTTTGATTTTAATTTTTTGATTATAACTGATTTGAAAGAATCAATCAAGAATCATCAATTTTGTCAAAAGTGTGAATTTGTTTTTGCTATGCATTGTTTTACTATACTTAGTTTTCGTATCCACAAGTTTAATAACATCTTAAGCTCAGGTTGATTTATAGATCTTACAGTTATGGCAGCAAAAATGGTAAATGGAAGGTTTCCACAGCTCGGGGGGTAAATGAATGTATTGTGTTGACATGGGATGGGACACGTTTTTGTGGCGACAACTGTAAAAGCTGAACAATGAATAAACCTGCCAAGTGCGAATCGAACTTGCGTGTGATGGGGTCTCTATCAACAATGCAAAAAAAAAGGTTTTTTTGTATTGAAGAGCAGGGATTCCCTTCAATTTATTTGTTATTTGTTCTTTTAACGGTCGTAGAGTACCCGGAACCATGTCGAGCGCTGGGCAAAGAGTGGGGATCGCTTTGCGCATCTTACGAGATGATTATCGTATCAGAGACGAGTATCGCAGAGCTAACAACCAATTCCATCCGGTGATGAGACGGCGCGTCGCACAACTAGCCAATCACGTAATCTTATTGGTCTTCTGCGTATCTTTCGCCCAGCGCTCAACATTCGGTGCCGCTAATTGAAGTATTACCACTGTGACACACAGACAAACGGACAGACAGACAGCGGAGTCAGAGCAAAATAGTCCTGTTGGAGATCTTTTGGTACGGAACCCTAAAAACTACCATTACTTTCGTACGATGAGTTATTGTAGGCTGATCGATGAGACGTCTATTGTTCAAGCCGTTGGTTAGACAGTAAGTAATAATCATGCATTCGAAGCTATAAGATGTCATTGTTAATTTTGAAAGTTAATGTCTTAATCTAAACTTTTCGGCTCTCCGACTCGGTGGACTGACGACCTAGGCAAGGATCGAGAAGGCCTCCTACGAAAATGTATCGTTCGTTTGAACGTATTAACCTATCAAATTAAAATAACCATTATTTGTAATAATACTTTAACAGAATATGACCGACTCAAATTAGCCGTTTAAACACGTCCGTTTTTAATTGTTCACAACTTCACACGTTGTTCAATGTTTGATACAAGTGAAGGGTTATTTTAATTTGATAGGAATAGGATACAACCAACGAAACATTTCAGCCCTCCAAAATAATTGTAGTCCCATAGACCAAAGGAACAGTATTATGACGTTGGTTTGGTTAAATTTCATTGGTATTACCTAATGAGAATTTGATTTTGTCTAATCAGGCTAAATAATTAGGGTGAAGTTGTCAGAGTCAAGTAGTCTTGGTGCCTTAATTGTCGGATACCGATGTGTGATTTTTACTAATTGAATTAATTGCCGTCTAGCGTAATCAGCACTTTCATGGTAACCATATGCCGAAAGGAGGAAACTCATTCATTAAAAACTTGTCCTTAGACTTTGTTCAGTCAGATGATGTGTAGTCAGTCAGTTGAAATAACAAGAGAAGATCATAATAAAAGCAACATTAAAAATTCCCTATCACTTCAAAGCGCATCAACAAAGAACTTTTGCTAATTTCGACTCCCACGTCGTTGCATTGACAATCGGTAACAGTGGTTGCATAAAACACATCACAGTATTGTCCCTGGTAATCGCAATTATAACCAATTTTCCCATCTCATGGGAGAAAGTCCTCAGAAGTCCATTGTCTTAGCGAAAACTATGAAAAGCACAGGTTAATTATAGACCGCGAGTTGTGCAGAGGCGACGATTTGTTGTAGTGAAAGTATTGTTTTACGTTTCGAGTCAGATTTTGTGATAACACGAAATGGCAAAGGTCTATGACCTCTAAGTCACGTGACCTCTCTCTAGTTGTGTAGCATGCATTCAGCACATTCATCACTTTACTACTGATGAGGTAAAGAAAAGTTACAAATGGTAGGAACTAAAAAAGCTATACTATAATGGAGGTATTCTAATTTATATGTTAGATAATTAAATAATTATGAAGCGTTCAAATCAATAGTAAGAGTTTATTGTGTATGAATGTTTAACTTTTTACTATGTAGGTATTCTTTACTAAAGTTCGTTCTTCTTTTTGTAAAAAATAAACGTCATCGTGTCTTGAGTGATGTAAATACCAAAATACAGGCCATTAAGCTTAAAATCTCTAAATGGTTTTTGAATAATGATACTTCAGTATTTTTTTTAAATACCGAATTAAATCCTTTCGCTTCTTAGCTCTACGTCATTAGAGCCAAGTATTGTTTGTTTCTTGGTTGGAGTCTTCAGAAAACGATTTCTGAGTCCGAGTTTGGGCGTACTGGGAAACGCCCTGGCGAAATACAATGTCTGGTACCTTGTAAGTAATACAAAGATACAAATAAATAAATAAATATTGGACAACATCACATACATTGCTCTGATCCTAAGGTAAGTAGCTAAAGCACTTGTGTTATAGAAATCAGAAACAACGACGGTACCACAACACCCAGACCCGAGACAATATAGAAATGTTCGTTTTCGACATTGACCCGACCGGGGATCGAACCCGGAACCTCAGAGATGGTGGCGCCATTTAAAGTCCGGCGTGCTCGCCTCTCGGCTACGGAGGTCGTCGTTTATAAGTTCCTCCCTGGAATGGAGTCCACGTACTGGCAAGCGCAGCATAGGACGTCCACCCACAATCCAAATAATTGTTCAGTGTGAACCAACTTTGAAAACACTTAACAATGGTAAGTAAACATTTTATTGAATGTTTAAAAAAGATTTCGTATTAAAAAATGCTATGTATTTCATATTTTTTTATCATTTTTTATCTGCTGCGTGGAAGCACTTTAACAATGAGCAAATATTACAAGAACCTAGATATAATGGAAAAACAAAACTAAAAAGTATTTTAAGCATTATTAATTGAATAATTATCCGCAGCCGGCGCAGGCGCAGGTGCAGATTACGCACAACAGAGCTAGATAAAGTATACTCGCTCGTTTTATGCTTTCGCTGAATCAGGCATATTTATGAAATTATTAAAAATCTTAAATTATTTAAAGCAACTTAATTAATTAAATGACACAACATAAATATGATAAGCATAAAACATCCAGAGCGGATTAGTGGAGGGGTGTTGTATTGTAAGGCCAGTGACTAAACCTTACTGTCAAATGTAATCAAGCCGCCACAAAGCCTCTGACTAGGCTTCACGACTAATATCAAGCGATATCAGCCGGGACCAACTTTTAACGTGCTTTCCGAAGCACGGAGATGCTCGTGATAAATTTTAATGTCACTAAATATGGTCACCCATCTATTCACAACCGCAGCGTTGGTTGCTTAATTTTAGTAATCGATACCAATGAGCTGCCAGCACTAAGCTACGAGCATCTAAGTAATCTAAATCCCTCTCAATTTTTGGGAACTATGTTGGGATTTATACTTGCTCGACGGTCGACGATGAGGTTGTTTGTTTAGGCCATACTCCACCACGCGGGCCCACTGGCCCAGTGCGGTGCGGTGGAGGAGGATGAAGTTGAGGAATAGTGGAATCTATCAAGGAGTGATTCTACTGTATGCACTTTTATAGTGGCCTTAAGTTAATGACGTCCCGAGTTAACACCTGTAATACATCAGAGCAAGTTTTTCGCGCGTGTGATCGGCGCATTGTTTTCAAAAACGAAAGTAACCAATTAAAATGGTAATTATTCATGTAATTTATAGTGCGAGCTTTTTGCGAGAAAAACTTTGTAATAAATGCGAGTATCTATAATTAATGTAGGGGAATCGTTTTCTATAGGTAATTAGAGGAAAACTATATAATATTAAGAACAATGATGTTTTTCAATTTAATATAGAGATAGATATTTGATTATGTTTTACATATCTATATGAATAATTGGTTTTTCTTTCACATCTTTGAAGGATCGTAATCCCATCGGAAAGCTCTATATTTTTTTATTAAAAAGTTGTGCCGAAGGTTACCGTCTGTAAAACAAATTGAAGTATTTTATCTATCCGCCATAATACAAGTTTTGCTCAGTTTGGTGCTAGATAATGTAATTGTGAAAATAATTGACTATTGTTATATTATTTCACTTGAAAACAAATGAACTTTTTATTTCAGGGCCATAACCATGAACTCTTAAAACAATCTCAAAGTTGTCAAATCTGTCAATTTTGGTACGTCATTTCATACAAAATTTGACAGAAATGATAATGTTTGACAGATTTGTGATTGTTTTAACAGTTCATGGTTAGGGCCCTGGTCAGTCAGTTGGACTTGGAAGGACAGCCGCGGTCGCCTTAATAGCAAATACGACGTAATTTCGGTTTCGACCTGAGGCTGGCGAAATTTCACTAAGTTTTAAGTCTGCATAGTTACAGTAACGTTAGTTATATGAATCCCGTTTGTAATTAAACATTTTAACATTTTTATTTACAAATAGCTTTGGAAGTATTAAATTCAATAAAAAGTTGCACTGATGAACTCGGGTGACCCCACTAAAAACAACGCTTGGATTTCCCATGGAACCAAGAGAAACAAAACGAGAGAAGAACCGAGTGCATTATATAGTCATTTGCCAAAGGAATTTGGCTACCGCACCCGCGTCCCGGGTCGGATAAAAAACTCGCTACTGACCAGGACGTTCCTTTGATGTGCGTCATATACTGGTTACATACTTACATACCTACCAGGGATTTGATGAAGGTAACAGTATATTTTTTAAGTATTGACTTGACATTGGAGCTTTTACGAAATTTTCCCGTAATCGGCAGCCACGTCCAATCGGCTGTCATGAATTTATTCTATTAGTAGGTATACCTGTTAGAATAAAAAAAAAATACGGCTAAATTGTCGTGCTAATTACTATTAGTTTAAAACACAAATAAATGGGTATGGTATTTATTTAAAAAACAAACTAAGATTCCCTTTTATTTTTTTACAGAAATTATATATCCTAATCCTCACTGGAGCCCTAAAACCGCTACAGAACATCTGGAATACTGGTATTGTATCATCGGTCTGGACTCCGGCGCGACGGCCGCAAGGATATCTCTCGATGACAAATGCGTCTAGTTCATAAGGGGCCTGCATAGCACATGCTGCATTTGGTGGAAGGTGGTACGATCATTTTTTTTAAAACCATACCATAGCTCTCTTCTAGGCAAAGATAATCACCCCTCCCCCCCCTAGATTTTCCACCGATCTCTGACCAGCGCCAAAGTTTCCCAATTCCCCGCAAGCCCGCTCACTCAAATCGTCACATCATCGTTTTAGGGGCTTAACTTTTTATTTTATCTATTGATTATTAGAAAATTTTGAAATTGACTGCTTTAATTCTATTATAACTATTTCATCTTGATATTCCTTTAAGCTGATAACACTTTCAAAGGTTTTGTGGGCATTTTAGTTCTTGACTCTTAAACGCATTCTGCGTTATGCCTACTCACATTTAAGAAACACTACCATAGCTATTTTTATAAATCACTCCGATAGCGTGTCGCAGCTCAATAAATAACTAAATACTGTTAGAAGTCAGAGTGGATTAATGGTAGCCGCCGCTGACCTAACGGGGAATGCAAGCCCTAACTTGTGACCCCGACGAAACTAAGTGGCACTTGGAATGTCAAATGACAAGAGTTTTAAGTTAGTTAGAGAATTTACAATGGCTGCAGACAGCGAAGTTGGAAATCTTGTTGTGTAGACAATTAAGACATAGAAGAGCTTTATTGTTAAATGTTATTTATTATTATTATTAAATGCTAGCGATTCTCCGCGACTTTGTCTGCACAAATGTAGAATTTTCATGCAAACCAATGGCTTTTTTTTGATACTATTTCTGCACTCCTATTTTGCAATGTTTAAGAAAGGAAATTGTAAAGCTACCTAATTATCAATATATTAAAATAATTTACATATTGTACCATTCAAAATGTACTTTTCTCTGTGTACTGTTTGTTTTATGTGGTATGCAATAAAGAGTATCTATCTATCTATCTATATTATGTAACTATTGTTGTCTGAACGACGATTTGTTCTTCGCATGTTACGGGAGGCAATTGAAATTAAAAGACACCCGAATTTCAATAGAGAAGATGGTTGGAAAGTACCACCAGCATGGGATCCTGTTTTAACGTAATCCCATGCTAGGCCCCGCACTGCAAGACCTCTATTATACAGTTAGCTCTTTTTGCGTAGATAGGAACACACATTAATATTAACTGAGTGACGGTAGTTATATATTTTTTTCAAAATATTGTTAAGACGAATAACACCTTAGTCTACCTTAACTCCTTAACTCATTCTCTGGTTGGTGCTTTTGATAAATACGTCCCAAAATATGGGTTATCTCAGGAATTTCCTTCGCGGCTACCGCTTGTAAACCCTTAAAAGCGTCAAATGTCGCGCGGATGATTTAGTGGACGGGTAACGGTGCGCGTGCGTCGCTCGCGGCGACCTCGCCTTTGACCCGGCAGATGGCGCAGTTGTCAAGTTGTCGTGTAAGTATTATAAGGTTTTATCGATGATTAATAGCTTATACTGTGTCCCTTAATATTTCAGGTGCCCTCTACATAAGTGAATAAGAGTTTAAAAAGCCTAAAAGCTTTTGAGGTCATATCACACTGACCATCAAACAGAAAGATGGTCAAAACTATTATAGGTTCCTAACCTATCCTAAGGCACATTGACATTTTCTCGCTTGCTTGCTTCATAAGCCTGCAATCCTCGTAAGGTATTTAACTTACTACATTAACTACTCATTAACACTAAAAACACGATTTTCACTATTTTCAAACTTCTATTCCTAAATTCGCCTTTTTTTTTTCTAAAAGAATACGTTTCGTAAAGTGGCAAGTTTAGAAAAAACCTTATGGATTCACCAAGCCGACCTTGTACCTACGTGGTTTCATATATAGGGTGTGAGGTAAATGGTTTCTAACACCCGGTACAGGACCGATCTTCGTTGAAATCCTTGGGGGAGGCCTATGTCCAGCAGTGGACGTCTTTTGGCTGATGGATGGATGGATGAACACCCTGTTAAATGTGGCTCACATATGAAAAAGGCCATCAAACCCATTAGCATGGCCCAATAGGTCTTACCTCCTCGGCTTTGGTCTGAGTATCTCGTGCGGCGCGGGCTGGCGGCGCGGCGGCCAGGCGGCGCAGGCGCAGGCCCGCTCGCCGCGCGCCTCGCCCGCCCCCGCGCCCGTCAGCGGCGCCGTCTCCGCGCGCGGCGTGCACGCATCTTCACTGGAACAATATACAGGAATAGCTAAGTCACAGAATAATAAAACACTACAAATAAAACAAATCAAAAATTGTTTGAAAAGCAGAGTGACACATTCAAGTACAGTTGTAGGCATCCAAACAGACTTAATCTGCTACCAATGAGCACAGCAGTAAAAAGTAACAATAGTTACCAAATGGCCGTTAGAATCTATAATAGACTCAATGATGCTATGAAGCTTTTGCCACTGAATGTGTTCAAGAAAAAAATGAAATGCTGGTTAATTAGTATGTAAATGTGAGGAACCACCATTTAAATTATCACCTGTATGTGTACCACATTTAAAGCAAAATAAAGATATTTCATTTTATTTCATTACAGAAATCCTACTCGAAATGGTACTAAAAGAAATGCCTACTCAATGTCATCAAACATACGGTGTAAATTGGCTCGCGTCAGTGTAAAACTCCATTTCCGTTCCGTGCCGTTCCGTGCCGTTCCGTGCTTCGGATTAAAAAAAGTTGGTAATTTATTTATGGGGAATGGTATACAATTTTTCAATAAATTACCACAAACTCTTGTTCAACTACCGATTCATGAGTTCAAAATCCACATTAAAAGAGTCCTTTTGACAAAAGAATATTACAAATTAGAAGATTATATAAACGACAAGAGTGTATGGACTAAAACTGCCTAGCTTGCACTTACTAATTGTCTTGTAAAATGTATTTCCTGTAAAATCAGGCTGACAAACGTGACTGAGTTTGTTGCGCCGTCCCTTCTCATCACCAGCCTATATGTAGTCCCGAAGCGGTGGTAGGGCTAAGTTATATTTTGGAACGTGTATAAGTGCCCGGAGGAGGGCCTACATACAGAATAAATAGTTTTATTTCCTTTAGATACCTACAGAAATCCATCCTTTCGAAGCCTACACGGGTAGTAAGACAGGCTTGGCTAAGCTTAGATGGTTTCGCGTCAACGCGTGAACGCACTTCAGGAGTTCAGATACAAGCCTCGGCATGGATTATGACCGCTATGGCAAAGAGTGGGGTTCGCTTTGCGCATCTTAAGAGACAATCATCGTATCAGAGACGCGTGTGCGCGGAGCTAACAACTAATCACGGCCGGCGGTGCAGGCGCGTCGCACGGCTAGCCAATCAAGTAATCGTAATGGTCATTTGCGCATGAGGCTAGCCCCGGTAAACTAGCTGTATATCATAATTGGAACTACTCCATCGTTAGTCAGATCACTGCCGGGGTCCATAAAAACCCAATGTCGGAAATCCCGCTTTAATTGCTATCAGGAAGTCTCTCATCTGAAAAGGATTTGCGGTGGACAATCTGGACTACACTCAATTTTTGGTGCATTCAACAGGCTGCGGAAATGCGTACTCAGGTCTGATGATGCAAGGACAAGGTAAGTATAGGTAGAGTTAAAAAATCCCCCTTCTTACATCGCGCCTCTAAAAACGGCGTCCGATTGGCCAAGAATCATATAGAAATATTTAGTTACCTTCAACACAAAATGATATAAGACATGTTGCAATTTCAGCAAGGTCGTAAAAAACGCGGACTTTTTTTATGAACGTTAAGATCGTTTGAAAGTTATGTCAATTTGCTATGGCTGGTTCAGTTCCAGTCTACATATATAGTAACCTAGTGGATAAGTAGATTGAGGAGGAGTATAAATAATAAGGAAAGAAATACACCAGACAAATATTTTACCAACTTAGAAAACGACGACCGACCAATTTAGAAAAGATCATTTCTGTACAGACTCGAACGAACCGAGAGCCGAAGCTCGGAGACTTTGCATTCAAGCCAAATTCACGCGCCACTACACAAAATGGTCTAATAATAACTAATTCAAAGCGGTTCGTCCTCGATCTTCTCATTTAGGACTAGAATACTATATAAGTATGTGAGTTATTTGTGGTAAATAGTCCCATAAGAGGGACTGTGGTGGCCAAGCATTTTTATTGGTCAGGACTTGTGCACTTTTTAGATTAGTATGCCATGGCGCAGGGGTACTAATGAGCATGGCGTTACCCAACATGACAATGAATACAAAAAATGTTATAAGAGACAAGGAGAAAGATTGTTAAGCTCTGCAAACAATTAGGATAAGAATAATGAAAGAATTTAAAGGAATTCTTAGATAACAAAACAGTATTTTGACTTTACCAATTAGCGTTTAAAGTAGTAATGTACTCGTGCTACTACGTTTAGAGTAGTATAAGTGCACTAGAATGGAGAATTGGAACAAAAATAGGAATAAAGATACATCTGTCAAGCTCAAAACATCCACCAGTGGCCGCGTTACAAAAAAAATCATTGTCTCGTTTTCGTAGCCTGCGTAACGCTTACTGAAAGTTAAAGATGTTTATTTTTAAGAATCGTGGTCACCCTAGCGGGATGTCCCTCGGCGTGCGGTCTACTTGCGCAAGCGCATAGGGACGGCTTTGTTTGTGTATGTGCGCTTGCGCCGCGGTGCCGAAGAGGATTAACATACAAACGTCGCACTATCTGACTTGGAGGAGGTATGGCGGATGTGGAGCGAATTATTTCATGATGGATTAGTTTAATTCTTTAGACCCTTGATAATTAAAAGATTTATTTACAGTACCTACACAATTGTAACATCACTGATATTACATCAGGGATCTCCGCTGAAAACCAGCGTTCTTACGGCTTTGGCTGTTTGACACTCTTTTTGTATGTTCAATTTAATTACGTTGTAATAGGCTAGTTGACACCACCAATCAATTGACATACTTTTTATGAGCTGTCAAAACGGATGTCTTCCTTATATTTTGTATGGCGATATCGGATTATGACGTCACTATCCGATAAACTCAACTGCCTTACTTTTTTACGATTTTAAAGCAATCAAAAATCAGTTTGTCTCTTAAATGAAATTGTACTGAGTTATTAGGCCTAAAATAAAGTGTCTGTTTTAATAAATGATGCCTTAGAATTATTTATGAATGGGGTCAATATCCCTATTATGCATAAGTGTGTCAAATAAATGTTTTCTATCACTAATTTAGGTACTAAAAACTTTAAATAAATGGCTGGATACAATTAAGATTGTTGCATTTAATGCTCCTCTAGTGTCGCTATTTCCATAAATGTATCTAAGTAGTTACTTTCGCCATAGTATAATAATGAGTACTGCGTACTTTCGTTCAGCGCCCTTTCTAGCTGTAGAAAATTATAATATAATATTTTTCTTGCCTTTTAAATCTCACTGCTGACCAAAGATCTCCCCCTGGCCCTTCCATCGATCTCATTTAACGCTAATGACTCTCTATTCCTCGTCAGGTTAGCCAAATTATCGTACCACTTTTAGGGTTCCGTACTCAAAGAGTAAAACGGGACCCTATTACGGGACTCGCGCACGAAGGGTTACGTACCATTATCTATTCCTATCCGTACGTCCGTACTTCCGTCCGTCCGTCCATCCGTCCATCCGTCCATCCGTCCGTCCGTCCGTCCGTCCGTCCGTCTGTCTGTCTGTCTGTCTGTCTGTCTGTCTGTCTGTCTGTCTGTCTGTCTGTCTGTCTGTCTGTCTGTCTGTCTGTCTGTCTGTCTGTCTGCCTGTCTGTCTGTCTGTGTCTGTCTGTCTGTCCGTCTGTCACCAGGATGTACCTCATAAACCGTGATAGTTAGAGAGTTGACATTTTCACAGATGATGTATTTCTGTTGCCGCTATAACAACAAATACTAAAAAACAGAAAACAATAAATATTTAAGGGGGCTCCCATACAACAAACGTGATTTTTTGCCGTTTTTATAGATAATGGTACGGAACCCTTCGTGCGCACCATTATCTATACTTGGTCGGTTTATTATTTAGATAATAATAATAATCTTTAATTGCATTAAATGTGGTACATTCAAGGTGTTAAAAAGGTTAGTTCGAACATTGCACATTAAGCCGAATGACAGCATACAAATTATAGTTAGTTTATAAAACTACATTTATTTAAATAATATTATTATAAATTAACTTGATTATTACTCGTATTTACGTGACATGAAACGAGTTTTTAAATGTACGTTATTATTAGTGTTGCCGCGAATACTCGCTATTATTCGGTATTACTCGTATTTTTTTTTGTTATTCGTCGACTACCACTGTCAATGCCACAATAACAATGTCTATTATTCGACATTCACCGAATATTAAAAAAAAACTATAAGGTTAAAATAATACCTTTTTTTAAAGCAACAAACACGAGGTATTCCCATTGAGGTATAATGTACTAGCGTACTAGAGAACACATCTCTAGCTAAATGTTTCAGCCAATCGTTGTAGTATTTGAACAATCAAGAAGCAGTTTAGACAACTTCAATTATTGACACTGACTGAAGCTTTGTAGTCCACTGGACTACAATGTTTGGCTAATATTTAGTTCGAGATGTGTTCTCTAGTACGCTAGTACATTATACCTCAATGGGTATTCCCCTTAAAATAGTTATGTACAGGAAAAGGGTTGCCAGCATTTCACAATGTAAATTAGTATAATAAAAAACTGATATTTATACTTTATTTTCTTTTCTCATACATAATCTTGAAAAGGTTATAGATTACAGCTGTAGGTAAGTATATGATTCTACAAACGTGATATTATTTATTATTTGATAAAAAAAAAATATTTTTTAAGTTACTTTCTTTATGTCGAATAATAATAGCGAGTTATTCGACTATTCGCCATAGGGAATGGCGATTAATCGGTATTCGACTATTCGCTATAACAACTATTCGCGGCATCTCTAGTTATTATGTTAAACACAACTGCGAAATGCATTCAATAAGTAAGAGGTGCCAGACTTTGTAGTAGGGTTGTTTTGCATCCTACAATTATTTAACCAATTACTTAGTTCCCAACCCTATGTTTTGCATATACTTTGTAATATTTAATTTGTAGGTCCGAAGACACTGCATTTATAGAAGTAATTTGTAACTTACTTTGTAGTTTGTAACCGTACTGAGATAATCGTTGTGATATTGTGATAAGATGATTTTACTGATGGTTGGAAATATTTCTTAACAAATAGGGCAAAGAAGTACTTAAATGTGGCAATAAAATCAAGTTTAGTACCTTTAATTAAGCTTAGTCCTATTTTTTTTTTTGCTTAAACATTAATTGTATGTTCTGTCTTACTTAGATGACACGTAGATACTTTTTATTGCAGACCTCATAAAACAAATTACATGTAAAAAAAAAACATTTAGGATTGAACAATATTTTCTCTAGAAGCGATTCCTTTAGAAACAGGCACAAAGGTACTATAAAGAAAAGTTGACATAAAAATGTGCGCGCGGGCGCTTTTTTGTGTGTTTCACCTTCTGCAATGTACCTAAATTATATTTACAATAGTAAGATTAACTTTTAAAGATATATTGCAAATAGTAACGAAGTCAGAAACTGAGACTCAACTTAAATTTTCGTCTACTTTAGTTTTTGTATCTTAGTATTAAGATTTATGGTTTTTAGGGTTCCGTACCCAAAGGGTAAAACGGGACCCTATTGCTAAGACTTCTCTGTCCGTCTGTCTGTCTGTCTGTATGTCTGTCCGTCTGTCACCAGGCTGTATCTAATGAACCATGATAGTTAGAGAGTTGAAATATTCACAGATGATGTATTTCTGTTGCCGCTATAACAACAAATGCTAAAAACCAGAATAAAATAAATATTTGAGGGGGCTCCCAATACAATAAACAAGATTTTTTTGTAGACATAAACAATGCTACGGAACCCTTCGTGCGCGAGTCCGACTCGCACTTGGCCGGTTTTTTTAAAGTCGAGGGCGCTTATGTGTGTATTTCGCCCTCTGCAACTTAAAGTTATGTAAGGTACCTCAATGATATTCACAATATTAGTAAAAAGACTATTGCAAATGGTAACGAAACGAATTTAGAAACTTTGCCTCAACTTACATTTTTGCCTACTTTAGTTTCTGTATCTTAGTATTAAGATTTTTGGTTTTATAAAGTAATGCGTTGATTGGGGGTTTACTAAATTACTGCAGTAAATTCCGTGTTCACGACGGAATGCCAGTGATAACAGGAATTAGAACTATGCCCACGGGGCAGTCGGCTTAGCTAGCAGTAAATACATGCTCCTGTCTATTTTATTACTTGTATTTGAGTAGAAGAGTCAACCCTTCGAAGGTAGTTAACTATTTAAATAGGAATTGCTCACGCCATGAGATTTCTAAGTTCATAACAAAGTTATTTATTACATAATACGCCAGACAACTCACTAATTGTTAAGGATTTCAAGTAAAACAATATCATCTCTGTGTTACACTTGAAATTGGGTTTTGACGACATTCTTAAATAATTCTAAGACATTATTTATTAAAACTAAAACCCTATTTTAAGCCTGATAGCCTAGTACATTATCATTTATTAGTAAAATCGTATTTTTGATTGCTTCGAGACCAAAAAAAAGTTAGACAAATGTGTTAAGTAAACAGTGACGTCATAGTTCGCTATCGCCATACAAATTGTAAGGAAGAGACGCGTTTTGACAGCTCATAAAAGAGATGTCAATCGATTGGTAATGTCAATCAACTAGCTCATTTTCCAAAACCAGCAAGCTCACCCGAGCCAATCCAGAAAAGTTTGATATGATTTGACTCGACCGGGATATCGAACCTCGGACCCTTTATTCAAGACGAATCGCCATGTTACTTTAATTTCTTACTTCGAGACCATATGTTTGACCTCATAATGACTTTGTATGGCGCATATAACTATAATTGTAATGTGAAAATTGATATAGGTTGAATCTTATTGCAATTGAAAAGGCACACAAATTTAACTCATAAATTCAAATTCCAATTAATTTATTTACGAGAAACACGGTATATGTTATGAGGTGTTACATTTAAAGAATATGTTCAAACGTGTAACGCTAATTTAGTAGCATGCAAATGTCGAATTGAGAAAATAATAATTAAATAAATATGTCAATTAAAGTTTAAACAATTCAAATCATTGAAGATAAATAACACTTGAAAAAAATCATTGACCTCAAGTGGGATTCGAACCCACGTCCTATCGCAAGCCGGGCGAGTGCTTTACCAACTAAGCTACCGAGGACGTCACGACAAGATGAAATTCCTCAAGTGTTTTTCTTTGTAGCTATATGTATAGCTGAGAAGAATACTACCGTCAACACCCTATAGAAATATTTTTACAAATATTTGACTATTGGTTAAGATCAGAAATGCTTAAACATTGTAAATTTTTGTTTTTAGCAATTCCATGCAAGGTTTAATTGAAGATAAATAACACTTGAAAAAAATCATCGACCTCAGGTGGGATTCGAACCCACGTCCCATCGCAAAGCCAGGCGAGTGCTTTACGTCCTCGGTAGCTTAGTTGGTAAAGCACTCGCCCGGCTTGCGATGGGACGTGGCCGCGTGGGTTCGAATCCCACCTGAGGTCGATGGTTTTTTTCAAGTGTTATTTATCTTCAATTAAATAAATATGTCAACTAAAGTTTAAACAATTCAAATCATATCAAATATTAAGCGAAATATTATATTTAAAGACATTTTACCCTGTTTTTGTATTCTCTTGATATGATTATTTATTCCTACGGGATAAATGTACGAATATTATAGACGAAATATTTGTTGTGATTGTACAGAGACAACAAAGATGTGAAATTATGAGCAGTCAAGTTTCATTATTTACGAAATTATACGATTCAGGGCCAGTGACGAGAGCGGTCATGCCTGACGTGGGTCCAGGGTTTGAGTCCCGTGCATTGTCTACCGTTCGACATCATTGGGTATTGAGGTGCGGCTTCCTTGCCGACCCTACGAACAACGACATTAATTAGTTTCCGACGTAAATTAGCTTTAAATTGATGATGGGAAAAGTTTGTTGTTTGACTTTGGGGAGGTCTACTGAACGTACACCAATTTACTCAAAAGATTTGATGATGTTAATATAGACCTCGCCTTGGTCACAATGGGTGCTGGGTTCGGTTTCTGGTTGGAGTAACTTCAGAAAATGGAGAGAAAACATACTGTAAATAAATAAATAAATATTTGACAACATCACATACATAGCTCTGATCCTAAGGTAAGTAGCAAAAGCACTTGTGTTATAGAAATCAGAAACAACGACGGTACCACAACACCCAGACCCGAGCCAATATAGAAAAGTTTGTTTTCTACATTGACCCGACCGGGGATCGAACCCGGAACCTCAGAGATGGCGACAACATTTAAAGTCCGGTGTGCTCGCCTCTCGGTTATGGAGGTCGTCAACTGTGCTGACTAAATGAAATAGGAGCAGTTACAGGCAAAGGGTATGGGATTCTGACTCACTAGGTACACAATAAATACCTACTTCCAATCGAATTATATATATAAGAAAACTGTCCTTACTGTCACAGTTTAAAAAAACACTGATCTACGAACAAGTCCAAGTGAACTTGTTTGAAGCAATAATCACAATAATCAAGCTATTCGGAGAAACAAGAAATACCTTACACCAAGTTGTTTTTTCTCAAATTCCTCGACTCGGGCTTGAGCCAAATTACCCACAATCACGGCGCCATTACCATTATCGTCAGGCAAAGGCCAGTAAAACCAAAATGATTGCTCCTTGTGACATAACACCTGTCTCTCTTTGGTCGAGTTAAAGCAAAACTCGAAAGATGACTGCAATTTTAGAGTAGCAACAGCGTTGGACACAAAATTTTGAATATGATACGTTTACGTCAAGAGCTGGGATCACGCGTCACTAAATCATATTTTTAACCGACTTCAAAAAAAAGGAGGAGGTTCTCAATTCGTCTGAATGTTGTTGATTTTTTTTTTGTTTTTGTATGTATGTTACGCGATTACGCCGTCAATTATGGACCGATTTCAAAATTTATTTTTTAGTTTGAAAGGGTATACTCCCGAGGTGGTCCCATTGCCACCAAGTCAGATTCTGATGATGGGATCCCTGGGAAATCGAGGGCAACCCTCAATTTTTATAGGCACCCATAATGTTTTGCATATATTTTCTGACTCGATGCTGATTTTTGGGTCTGGTATTCATCATGTCATGTTGCTGACCTGATGATGGAAGCCACAGAACTCCTTAACGGATAGGAGTTAGAAGATAATACTGCAATTTATCGACAGAACGTATTTCGCAGTGTGTTGAGCAGACGTGGAGCTTATGAGGTACCAGACCGCCAATTTTTATTTACTGGGGGCGTACCCGCACACCCAGTAACGAAAAAAATTTAAAAGTTCCTTTCTCAATTTAACCTGTTATTTAACGCGAGACCTTATCCTATGGTTACGACACCAAAATAGCCGCCGTTCTGGTTGGAGTGTAGGTAAACCCTTTTCTTAAGACTTAAAAATTTTCGTCGAAAAATTGACCCTATATAACACCTCATTTTTATCATACCATTGGATGGGGGGTCCATAGAGGACCAATATTAGTTAAGGTTACTTTGCTGTAAAGTATTTTTTGGCGAAGTTAGGAGGGAAAAAATAGAGGACATAACACTTAAAATTGGTAAATAAAAAAAGTTTAATAAAAAACTAAAAACCGACTTCAAAATGAAACTAAAAAGCGAAAAATAATATTGACTAAAACATACCTAATCAGTTCTTTTTAGAGTCGGTGCGAATGAACACATTTTAACTCTCGATGGCTGGCACCGACTCCAAAAAGAACTGATTAGGTATGTTTTAGTCAATATTATTTTTCGCTTTTTAGTTTCATTTTGAAGTCGGTTTTTAGTTTTTTATTAAACTTTTTTTTACTGTCCAAGATTTGCACGATAAAAGTTGCTGAAAATGACAAAGCTAGATTTGGGCCTATTTACATAAAAAAATAGTTGTATGGATTTAAATGAGTAAGAATAGCAACTATTAACTACTTTACAACTAAAAGTTAGGTGATTTGTGAACGTAGGTTATAGATGTAATAAGGCTTTCCTGCATGTGTGATGTTAGAGATCTTTCAGTTAGTAAGTAGTCAAAACAATGAGCGCTTAGTTTGTATTTTTTAAAGCGTCTATATTAATTGTAGAAAGTTAAGAATTGGTAGTCAGTCTTGTCTGCGTCAGGGGTCGTGGTTCGATTCCGCAGAGACCGATTTATTGAGTGATACATTTTTTTAAATTATACAGGGTTATGTAAAAATCATCGACAACCTCGCCAACTGTCAAATGATCAAAAGTCATAGAATAAATGTTGTTGTTTATGATGTTAGCCTGTTGTCCTAGTCTTGCGAGGTAGTTGATATTTTACAAATAACCCTGTATAGCTGCACATTAATTGCGGGCAGACGCGATGTCTCCTATACCATGTTTTCAATACAAAACATATGCAAAATGTGATAACCAAGAAAATAATTCAGATAAATTGCAGTTAAAGACGCTAAACGAGCATAAATATGAATTTAAATAAAAGAATAACATTTCAGAAGCTGGGACACGACGGGCATTAAAAATCTGAATTCATCGCTGACCCTCGTTAAAGCAAGCATCAAGCGATTTTGGATCCACGCGGCGGACGGTAGCCGCGCCGTGTCATCAATCACTCACGCGCAGCCAGGGTTGCCAACTATTTGTAAATGTCATTCGACTTTTAGTACAGAATAGAATGTAAGGGCTAATGCTATTTAGGGGGGCGAAATGCGAAACAGTAAGATTTCTGTCGGAATCCTTAGCACCGAGACTTAACGTTTTGTTTACAAGAATAACTTTAATGTCACATTAGTATAGAGCCAATGGCGAAAACAGAAATAGTGATACTCGTAAATTAATCTTCTTCGTCATTCTGTTACCTGCTAAAGACCAGGCGAGGCAGAAGAAAAAGCAGAATAAACTAGCCCTAAACTAAGCAAAGCTTGTAAAAATAGCAGATGCATAGAAAAAGAGATGAAAATAAGACGACTTAGTTTGAAAAATCAATCTTACATGTGAATATTAAGTGTTAACCCTATCTTCGAAAGATGCGTGTGCGCAAGCCCGCATGTCCTCGCGACGCTCTGTGGGAACAATTTGTTCAACTAGCGCTGTGTCGCCTAAGTGGCCGAGATTGGAGTTACGCTTCTCATATTGATATTGATGATCTACTACCCTCAATATCATAAGTGGCATCGTTGGGTGGAAAGTATATTGTTAGGAAAGTAAATATTTATTTGTTTGCAATCACATCTATTATTTAGCCACAAACTAAGCAACGTGTACTGGTATGGCACTATACAAGGTGTTAAAAAAAGTATAAGCCAAATTAAAAAGGAAGTTCAAAACCGAGTTTAAAATACCTATTAAAAAGTATTCTGTTGTATTAGAATACTAAGACTCGATTACAAAATGAATAATTTGGCCTTCCCTAATTTGGCTCCTAATTTTTTTACCACTCCATATCAATAACAGATAAACATACTTAAATATTTACATTTAGAGCTTGTTCATGAGTCTAGTACAAGTGTTGGTGGTACCCACATACATTTACGATATTTTAAGAGATTCAAATCCGCAATTAAATACAACGATGCGCCAGGAAACACTTTGTTTAGAAGTTAGGAACCCGTATGATACCAGGTACCAGACAATTAATTTTCCTAGCACTAATTTGATTACATAAAAAATAACAAACTCCTCAAAGCTATAAGTGCTCTCTAGAAAAAACGCCGTAGCTTCTTCCCACAAAAGCAAATAAATCGATCAAATGAATTCCTTTGCTATCAGCCTCGAAATCAAAGCCTTTTAAAGCTCATTAAAGTGAATGAGCAGGGATCTAAATTTCGATCAATACCATTCGAAATCAATTAATTACAACCGATAGCAGATGCTCCTACGACAGGGTGACCACACGAAATATATGGACAACAAAATAGATTCCTATAAGACACAAATAATCTGCTGTGACGCATTACCCTGATAAATGCAGTTAAATAAATCGATGGAAACAAAAAAAATGCTATGTAAAAAAAAACTTGTATAATAGGATACATTACAAAAACAAAAAACTTTCCCAAAAAAACGTACATACTACTTTTAAAATAAATCCCAATTTGGAATCTCACCAATATAATCTTCAATCTTTACCCTCATAAAAATCCGATACGGCTATTAATTTCGGCGCGTGAATTCGGTGCGTTCAATCTTATCCTGTCCCAAATCCGTCGGATAACTTGGTCACCGCATTATACCTGCCACAAAGGAATTCAAAAAGGGGCAATAAGGCCAGTGGCCGATTTACGTATCCTCGACGGGGTATATTATGGTATATCTCAAGTTTATGCCGCGGCCCGGACATTACTCGCAGAGGTATTCCGTATTGTATGCTGTCCCTAAATATATGTGTGTAAACAAACTTTGATTTAAGCGCAAATGAATTTGCGAACGCTTTTGTTGGGTTTTTTAAATATTTGGAAGGAAGTTTCGCTTACGTAATCCATATTGAGAAATGTTTTGCATGGGTTTTTTTTTATTTTTATTAAGTACGGTATGTTGAATATGTCTTTATGCAACGTGTTTGTTTAAAAAAATCGACGCAAATTATACTTATTTTTATGCTTTTTCAAACTATAGGACTTTCGTGTTTTGTGTCTTTCTCTAATTTTCCATATCTTACATTTAAAGGAAAGTATATGTATACAATAATATTTATTGCCGGTAAAAATAAGCAAGATTATATGATCTGGATTAACATATATGAATAAAAGCGGGAAAAATATCCTGCGGGATATTTTTTAATATATTGTTTTTTTATTTGTACGTTTTTTCTTACATATTATACTAAACATCCCGTAGTCCACGCAAAAGTTGTGGGCACAGCTAATAAACCATATTTTACTACCCTCAACAAAATAGGCCACAGATATAAAATCCAAAAGCGTGCTCGTAGTTTTATTAGTTTATTTTACGAGTGCTATTGCAGCATGATTATTTTGAGTGAACTTATCAAATCCTCGGCACGATTCTTTTAATACTTAAAACGGCCATCCTCGCTGACATTTCAATTTCGGATGGATCTCGGGAGTCAATATGATTTTCGTTTTAGGTTATCGCAGTTTGTGACTGACCATCTCTGGCCAGCGAAGCGTGAAGCTGACAGATTGAAAAGGGTCATGAGATCTTATAGCTTTCTTAGTAGGTAAACTTCTACCTTATATACCTGCTTAATAAATTATATCTATACAAAATATCTTAGACAGCTTTATACCAATTACGTATTTTATTTTTGTCTAATTTGAATACCAAACCTCTTCGAGTCTTCAAATTTTTTTTTTTTCTGAGTCGAATTTAAATACCTAATATCTTCGAGACTTCAAATATTTTTTTTACATGTGATACGCGAAAGACACGCACCAACTGGCATAGTCGGGTTACGGTAATATTATGGTGGTTAAAAATCAACATTCTTATATTAAGACAGCGAAATTTCACTCGACATTGTGGGGACAGTGTAAACACTGCGGTATAAACACATCAGTCGCCATAAAAAAAACCCGGCCAAGTGCGACTCGGACTCGCGCACGAAGGGTTCCGTACCATTATCTGTAAAAACGACAAAAAATAACGTTTGTTGTATGGGAGCACCCTTAAGTATTTGTTGTATTCTGTTTTTTAGTATTTGTTGTTATAGCCGCAACAAAAATATGTACATCATCTGTGAAATTTCAACTCTCTAACTATCACGGTTCATGAGATAGAGCCTGGTGACAGACGGGCATACAGACAGACGAACAGCGGAGCCTTATTAATAGCTCCCATTTTGCCCTTTGGGTACGGAACACTAAAAAAAAGAAGAAAAATACATTTTGCTAAGGCCATCTCCGAGCTCACCCAAAACTGAGCCAATTTAGAATAGCATTTTCTAAATTGACCCGAAACGTGAAATGTTTACTTGCAAAGCGATTTACAAGCCCACTACGCCGGGTTGTAGGTAAGTAAATGAATGCAACTGGTAAAGATGTTTTAACCAACGGCTGGCATGGCTCGGAAAGGCTCCATTAGCGTAAGTGCAGTGAATTCTGTGCCACTAGTAGCAAGAGGGCAACGACTAATGAAGTAGTTGGAAGCATTTGAGATGTGGAATCTTCAGAAAATGTTTAAGATCCCGTGGACAAGTTTTCTTTGCAACGATAGGGTCATGCACATAGCAAGAGAAGAGGGCTCATCTTCACAATTAGGAAAAAAAATAGTTATATTTTTAAGACACCTGGTGAGAGGTACACACTATAAATTCCCAAGACTGATTTGAAGAGAAAAATACTAGGAAAATGAGCTTTAGGATGTAGAAGACGCAAATGATTGGACAGAGCCTCAGCTACCACGAAATGAAAGAACTAGCCGACCGCACACAATTTCACAAACTGCACTCCAAACTTCAGTAAAAGATGGCTCTATAAGATGATGATGATAAACGACCAACAAATGGATAGGAGAAGTCTAATTAGGGTTAGAATAGAACATTGAACAACAGGGATCTAAGGATGCAACATTGAGGTAATAATGTTGTAAACACTCATTAACCTATAGGTCTTCTCATTGAACTCGATTTTGCAATATCATTTTAGTACTATGAAATTCTGCTTTAGAAAGTAAATATCCTGGTAAATATCCTATATACAAATATTATTGATGGTTTAAAAGCAATTAGGTCCACAATAAAATTACCACCAAAAATTTCTTTACTTTAGAATAGTTTGTTACGGGATTGCTACCATGTACCTTATTTTTGAGTTCCCGATATTTCGGCACTGTTGCAAGCGCCATGATCACGGAGTAACACATGGTAGCAATCCCGTAACAAACTATTCTAATGTTAGTGACCATGAAAGTTTAAAAGAATAAATTTCTTTACGTCCAACTTTCAGACTGCTTTGAGACTGAAGTCGTATTAGTCGAAATAAAAAAGTATATAAAATGAAAGATAACGACGACTGTAACCTGCTGTCTTATTCAGAGTACATTTACTAGTCCAGACTAAGGTTAAACCACTGATTTTTGTTCGTGAAAATAGTAGTTTCACCTTAGTCCCGGAATAACAAATGCACTCTGAATAAAACAGTAAGTTTTATATAGGTAAGTACTCAACTTGAGTTTGAAGTCAAAGAAACCCAGCTATAAATATCTTGCTATGTCAACTTACATAAACGATACGATTAAATTCGTTTGTCTACGCACTTCACGAGTTATCCAACGACCACGTTCTGGACGTTGTGAGCTATAGCGGTCTTGCGGTATGCGGGGCTGTTGACAATCTTCGAATCTCTGCGCCTGCGCAATGGCCAGTCTACGAGGTGGAGCACAGAACAAGTAAGACTCGCTAGTGGAGCGAATCTTACTCCTCATGCCGCGTGACAACTCCCGAAAAGTTTTGTTATGTCAGTAAATTTTTTTTTAGAAGTTTTTTTCATCAAAGCTATTAGGTATTTTTTTGCTTGTGGCAACTGGCTAGTGGCAACGGTGCTTTGGTAACGATTACCAAATTAAGCAAACCACGTGCTGTTAGTGGATGGGTGTGAACCCTATGCTTCGGAAAGCACGATAAAGTCGGTCCTGGCTAATATTGCTATATTGGGTGTAAAAAAAGGCTTATCGAAGCCGAATACCGCATATTCTACGCATTATTACGATCATTTTTTTTCTTTTACACTATTCCTGGGAAATGACGTGTTACCGAGTTATTGACAGTCAAAGTTACAATTGTTTTCAAAGATTTTTACAAAATTGATTTCTGTTTGTTATAATACTAAACTTTTTTACAAAGAAACATGATCCGCTTACACACACAGGCATAGTCTGTGGCGTGCGCGCTATAAATTGCGGTTATAAGTTTTTTTTTGATACTCAAAAATAAAAGTCATTTCCCAGCAATTATTTTTTTTGCATTCTACTTGGTTTTCTGTATAGAATTCGTGGTTTTTTTTACACCCTGTATCCTCAAACTTAGTCAGAGAACTTAAGGTGGCTTTCCTAGCAAATAAACAGACAGTTGGAATGTACTAAATTAAAAGGTTTTTTTCATTAAGCCGTGGAACTCTTTGCAACACATGCATGTATAATCAAGCAGTATAATAAAACAGGAACTTGCTGCCACTGCGGCAATTAACATAGGTACTTAATCAAGACCGATCAACAATGAGCTATTAGGTCGTAAACACTGTATAAAACTGGCTGTCACGTCAGGTGCCAGCTGTAAAGGGTTTTAATCGTGCATGCAACTAGCGGGCTATGAGTAATGAACTCTGAGTATATTAGTTAAGTAGTAAAATTAACTGAAACAATGAAAACCTGTTTGGCAATCATTGGGGAGCCTATGTTCAGCAGTGGACGTTCTACTTATAGGTGGAATAATGATGATGGTGATGAATGAAAGCTCGCTGGCAGTTACACCAATCTTTCGTCAGAATACAGTTACGATACAGAGTTGAAGGTCCGTGATATTTTTATTATGAGCGCTGGGGAAAAGCGTGGAGATCGCTTTGAGCCTTACGAGACGATCATCGTATTAGAAACGCGTGTGCGCGGAGCCACTGATCAAGGCGGAGCTAACAACCAATCCCGGCCGGCGGTGCAGGCGCGGCGCGCGACTAACCTATCACGTAATTGAAATGGTATTCTGGTCTTCTGCGCATCTTTCGCCCAACGCTCAACTTCAGTGCTGCTAGTTGTAAAGTCATTTGACGACCCGATTGGCGACGAGACGCAGAGGATCTGATTCCCAGCTTGGTTCAATTTAGAAAACGAATTTATTTAAATGGGCTCGGGTCTATGGGCTTGGGGACCGTCTGGCGTAGTGGTTCAATGCCTGGCGGTTGCGAGTTTGAATCCCGGAAGGGGCAAATGTTAGTGTGATGAACACGAGCATTTGCTAAGTCATGGATGTTTATAAACGTATTTAAGTATGTTTATCAACGTTATTAAGATTTTTACACAAAAACAGAAAAAAAACAATACATTTTGGGGGTTCTCCATTAGAACTAAAACTCAAAAAAAAAAGTTTTTCATTAAACCCATACCCGTGCGGTACTATGGATAGGTCTTCAAAAATGATAATGAGGTTTCTAAAATCATTTTTTTCTAAACTGAATAGTTTGCACGAGAGACTCTTCCAAAGTGCTAAAATGTGTCGTCGTCCCTCCCCCCTGTAACTTCTTGAAAGATAAAACTTTAGAAAATATATGATATACATTACCATGCACACTTCCACCGAAAATTGGTTTGAACGAGATCTAGTAAGTAGTTTTTTTTTAATACGTTTAAATCGTAAACCGCAATTAGATAATGGTACGTAACCCTTCGTGCGCGAGTCCGACTCGCACTTGACTGGTTTATATATATATATAGTGTAAAAAAAGGCTTAACGAAGCCTTAAACCACGAATTCTATACATAAAACCAAGTATAATGCAAAAAACATATTGCTGGGAAATTACTTTTATTTTTGGGTATCAAAAAAAATAACTTATTTCTAACCCGCAATGTATAGCGCGCACGCCACAGACTATGCCTGTGTGTGTAAGCGGATCATGTTTATTTGTAAAAAAGTTTAGTATTATCAAACATAAAGCAATTTTGTAAAAATCTTTGAAAAAAAATTGTAACTTTGACTGTCATTAACTCGGTAACCCGTCATTTCCTAGGTATAGTGTAAAAGAAAAAAATGATCGTAATAATACCTAGAATATGTGGTATTCGGCTTCGTTAAGCCTTTTTTTACACCCGATATTATAGATTGGCTAGCTCTGCACAATTTTAAAATCATTAGGTACTCATTAATATACTATGTCGTTAGTGCGGAAATCTTCTGCAAGATTATGAAGCTCAATAAACGCGGGCGATGAAACCTGTACCATTTTCCTATATGCAAATTGCATATAAAATAATTATAATTCGTATTAAACATAGCAATGCTCCCAGAAGCTAGGCAACTACTTATTAGTAATCGTCAACTTTAAATGCATCATTAATAGCATAACATCGTTAAACGATACTTATATTAAATTGGTAATTTTGTTCAAACATTAACTGCTTTAGCTGTTTCTCATTATTTTGCTAATTATTGTATTAAAATTTCATAACTAAAACAGTAAAAAATTGGGATAAAAAAATAAAGAAACCCGACTAAAGAAACGACTTTGAGTTTCCATTACCTTCTTAGTTAATACATATTTACAGTTATAATCAATGAAATTCACAAACTTTCACTATTCTCAGTGAAATCCTTAATAATTACAACATAGTTTCGGTGATTAGTGATTATTACAGTAGGTACAAACAGACAGACTGACCAACAACACAAACGGCAGCGAGGGTCTTACTAAAATTACTACATAGTATAAAACAAAGTCGCTTTCTCTGTCCCTATATCCCTATGTATGAAATCTTTAAAACTACGCAACGGATTTTGATGCGGTTTTTTTTAATAGATAGAGTGATTGAATGAAGGTTATATGTATAATAACATCCATTTAATAGTGGAGAAATACTGATATTTTTGAGGTTTCAGTGTTTAGTATCAGCATGCACCCGTGCGAAGCCGGGGCGGGTCGCTATTTACATATAAACATGAAATTAGTTTGTTTGATGCACAGCATGTATCTTAAATTTGGTAACATACCTAGATATTGATTAAGTCCATAAATACAATAATGTAGGATATAGTGGCGAGTATTTTAGTTTTATTTCGAGGTAGGCAGTAGATACTTACATAAGTGTTTTATTAATGAAAGTCAGTGGTTTTTATTAATGTCAAATGTTTGTGTAAGTAGGTACCTACTATTTCATTTACCAGGTAGGCACTGCCTAATTGCCTATACGTATGCACCGCACGTGTCGTGTGGTGCCGGCACGTTAAAAGAATAGCACCACCCCTTCTCTTCCTATGGGTGTCGTAAGAGGCGACTACAGGAGAACCGCCACCAGAAGACGGGCAGCAGCGTCTCCTCTCCACCATTGGTCAAACTACGATCGCCAACCCGCCTGCCAAGCGTGGCGATTATAGCAAAATCCTCCTTTTGGAGAGGCCTGTGTCCAGCAGTGGACTGATATAGGTTGGTGATGATGCACCGCACGCCCCTGGTCATTAGATATTGATTTAGGCCAATATAGTCTAATTTTGATTCCGTTCTTTGTCATCCTCGTGAAAGTCAATTTTAAACTTTCTCTTTGGTTCATCCAAATGAAGTCAAGAAGTTATTTTATAATAAGCAGTGTTGCAGCTATGGCATATTGAGGCTTTATCGGGAATACTTAGTTTAGCTGCTTATGCCGTGAGAAAGATAAGACAACTGACTGATGTTGAAACGGCAAGATTAGTGTATTTTAGTTATTTTCACAGTTTAATGTCATCGGCATACTGTTATGGGGCTCAGCTGCAGATATTGAAACCATATTTGTCCTGCAAAAGAGAGCTGTTCGGGCTATTTACAATCTTAGACCCCGAGATTCGCTAAGAGAACTATTTAAAGAAATTAACGTACTTACAGTCGCTTCACAATATATTTTTGAAAATATTATTTATGTTTGAAAAATCTGCACTTTTTTACTAAGAAAAATGACATACATGAGTATAATACCAGGCATAAAGATAAACTTGCCGTTCCAATGTTTAGATCGCACAAGGTAGGAAGTTCTTTCATGGGCAATTGTATTCGTTTTTTTAATAAATTACCACAATCCATAGTTGAAATGCCTGTATATGAATTCAAATTGCATGTTAAAAGGACTTTATTGAAAAAGGGCTATTACACCGTTAGTGATAGCCCTTTTATATAAATGATAAAAATGTGTGGATTTAAAACTGCTTAGCTCACAACAAATCTTGTAAAATATTTATTTATTTTTAAAAGAGGCTGAAAATAGTGACCGAGTTTCTTGCGCTGCTTCTTCTCGGTACTAGCCCACAATAGTCCCGAAGCAGTGGTAGGGAAAAAAAATTAGGACATGTAAAAGTGCCTTTTATGGCCAATTTACAGAAATAAATGATTTTGATTGTGATTTTGGCATAAGTTATAAGTTTTATTTCATAGGAAATCATTAGATAAGCATCTTATTACAACATACCTAGTAGGTATATTTAATATGTAGGTACTATAGTGTAGTGTAAGGTAATGCATTCTCGTTTATTGCTGTCCTTGATACTAAAATACTGCATGTTTTATTTATTTGTTTGAGCTTTATTGCAGAGGTGAATGGCGGACTTAATGCTATTCATTACCGCATTATCTACCTGTCATTATATTCAGATATTTGTCTAATACAATCATGAAATAAGGTTTACTTACCTACCTTTAATATAAATTTTGTTAAATTATGTAGCTAAGAATATAAAAGTTGGTAAGGTTATTAAAGGTTGCTAGGTTCCTATAAAAATATTACTCGAATTGCGTATGTCAACAAGTTAGCCTTTTTATACGGCCTAATAATTTTAATAATCAAAATACACAGTTAAAAAAACTTGTTCACCACTTGGTCTATGAGGCGGTCGCGTCGACGCTGAGTTTTAACGATTTGAACCAACTTGTTGAACTTTTTACTTATAAGTTGTATTTTAAATCATTTTGCTTTTAACTAATAGTCTCAGTGAAACATTAAGTTTGACTTAGAAACGATACATCGTGTAGGTACGATTTGACATTCCTAGTATGGATGCCAATATCGGATCATACGAGTGGACGTACCGTAGTTGTTTTGGATGTTATATTTCATTAAGTTCATCAACCTTCACATGGGACGATTCGATTGGCTCATGGCTTATTCGTTTGTACAAGATATCTTATCTGCTTCATATCGGTTACTCAAATATTTACTTATAAGTACACTTAAGTATTTCTCGATTAAATTCCAAATAATGCACTGCATGCAACAAGCTTCAAAAATTCCCTATTCAAGCACAACTGTCAAACCGCATCAAAGATCCACCTGTGGCGTGATGTGAAACTGCGCAAATGACATTTAGCGCTTATCATATTATTATCGTTATCAACAATGGGTGAGACCCACCTCGCCATCCATTCCACAGCCCCGGCTAGCACTGGCGCACACACAACACAGCACTTTTACTTTCGCGAGCGAGCGCGGTCGGTCCTGCGCGGTGTGCGCGCGCACTGAGCCCGCCCGCGCCCGCCTCTCCTATAAATTCTTTACAAGACTCGTGCCGAGCTTGGCCCTGTACTGTCGAGTACAAAAAGCTAAAGCCCTTAGCTTTTGATTTTGTGTTAAACGTTTTTGGTAAGTGCCTTCGATATAATAATCTGGCTACTAAAATAAAAATCAATTTATTTCTGTATATTAGTGTATGAAGAAAATTAGTGTTAAACATACCAATTATTATTAAACCCTGTTAATTATAAACTAAAGTGAGTTGTCTAGAATTTTATTAGTTTTCTTCTATACAGCTGCATTAGCTTTCAGAAGTTATGGACTTGGAACTATCTAGGTTTCTTAAATAAAGTTAAACTACACTGCTTTTTTCCCATTTCATTGAAGGCCTGAGAATTTAAGGAAAAAAGGTTAACGATTGTATGTGATTTCTGTAACATTGATCTGAATATTGTCTCGTTTTTATTGTAATCCATTTTTTTTTGTAAAAAAAAGAACAGTATTTTGTACTGTGATTGTAAAATTTAATAACAGTACGTTGCTGTTAATGAAATCACAAGAGTAAATAGAAAAATAATTTTAAAAAAGCCACGTGGTTTCAAACTAGAAATTAAGTGTAAGATTGTACCCGGCCCGTGCGCAGCCTCCGGTCGTCGTTCGAGCAACCAGTTCGACCGCATACCCCCCGCGCTCCTCCACTTCTGTCCCAAACTATCCCGCTCCCACTCCAAAATATACCTTATCCTTTCACCAAACCGCACAAGTTCTTTCGCGTCTAAAATGCAGTTACACCGTTACATGTTTCGGCACAGCCATCGGTGCTATTTCGTACAAGACATGCCGTACAGGGCTCTCAGGATATTTTCCGAATCTTAAGGTATTATCAACTTAAACAGCGAGTCCTAAAGTCGGTTTCCCAGGACGTTGGGCCCAGCCACCTGCGCCTGCGTGCTACCGGTCACCACGATTACCTGACCAACAATAATATTTACCGGGTTTAGTTAAATACAAGCTAGGACACGTGGTACGATTGTTAAAACACGGCTAATTAGTGTGGTATTTACGATTTAATTAGGCTTTGTTTGGGGCTTGATACCTTGAGTTATTGACTAGTCGTATTAGGAAGGGTACGTATAGAATCTGGCCGTGGATACCTTCATCATCATCATCATTTCAACCACAGGACGTCCACTGCTGAACATAGGCCTCCCCCAGTGACTTCCAAATCGGCCGGTTGGAAGCGGCCTGCATATAAGTATGTGGATACCTTACTTCTACTTAACTTATTCAAGATAAATAACACTTGAAAAAAATCATCGACCTCAGGTGGGATTCGAACCCACGTCCCATCGCATGCCGGGCGAGTGCTTTACCAACTAAGCTACCGAAGACGTCATGTGACACGATGAACTTATTCACTTTTAGTTTAGTCGGAATCAAATACTTTCGCTTTGAACTACATAGTGTTTATGTAGACATGAATTAAATTAGACTGAAACTGATATTCTGCTCATGCTATACATATAGGACAGTTATGAGAATTTCTTCGGTAGGAACGGATCCTGGAGTTTCGTAAATGATGCTGTAAATATTTAAACAATCTCAACTACGTAATTGAAGGTAAAAAAAAACTTAGTTTTATAATTGCAAATTATGAGTTACTTGTTTTTTTGTGAACACTACTAAAATGTAGTATTGCATTTGTCTAAATTTTGTGCCCAAATCAAGTTCGCCATTAAAACTTTATCCTTTACGCTAGGGCTTCACCTGCGTTTAATGCCATTAATAAGTAATTGAGTTCGAAATTGAGACCAACTTAACTAAATTCCGTTAATGAATAAAAAATATTTAACATAATTGGACTACCCATTAAAACATAAAATACCCTTGTGAATGTGAATGAAATAAAATTGTGAACCTCGTCCTCAAAAAGTCGTTTTCTTTTAAAAAAGAATACCGTTATACTTCTAAAGCTTCTCCGCAAAAATTCATGGGTGCTAACAACATACCATTCAAACCAACCTTACTTGGAACCGAACATTCTCTAACACTTTTAACTGGCCAACCTAACTAACCCAACTTTATAACACAAACATGTTCTACTTTTTTGGTAGACAAGATCATTAAGCCACCACAAAAACCAGAACTATTTCGAATTAATTATAAACACATAAGGAATCCTGTAGCTACCGATTTTTAAGAGGTCGTATTGTAAAAAAACGCATGAATGCCTGAAAGAGGCTGTGCTTGCATTGTTACGCATCGAGTAATTATTTGAAGATTTTTATAACATCAGCATCGTATCGACTCATGCTAAAAATCAACGATTCTGATGCTCAGTCTTTAAGGAATTTTGCCATAGAATTTGCAATGGAAGGTAATGAAGAGATAAGATCAGAAATTGATTCGAGGAACTGACAGAAGGCGAAGCGAGAAACAATTACCAACTTTATGTCGAGCGTTTGCACACTGAGTTGATCGTACTCGAGTAATGTCAGAAGTTGAACTGAGTACCTAAGTATACAGGGTTTAAATTCAAGGTACAACAAAATTTTCAGGAACGATAACTTAATCAATTCTTACGTAGTAAGAACTTCTGCCATCTTCATAGCATGACAAGTAAAAATAATGCTAATAAGGTTATTATGATTGACGCTTAGCTTGACGAAATAATGTAGAATAAAATTTTGTCAATTTTAATTTTGAGTAGAAAAATACTGCATCTTTATAGTATGCTATTTGCGATTCAGACATATAAATATTTGGCCAAACAATAACCTTAATAAGCCTCTGTGGCTGATGTGGTAGTCCGACAGACACCGCTAAATAGAAAAACGTACTGCGTTTATTTTTAAAGTGCAACTTCCGTTCTCAGTACCTTTCAATCGCGCTCTTCGTCGTATGTCATTTGACCACTAGCAGCCGCGGCGTGCATACGAGTCGCTGTCTGAGGGAAGGTGTCTACGAGTACACCAGATCAGCGTTATGGTATGTGTCTGTTAAACAGCCACCTTAGTAAATTTATTATATTTTCATAGTGTTTTCTAGACAACACGTCAGTATCATTGTTAATGGTACTGTCAAGACAAACAAAATAGATTGTGTTTTAGATAGCTTAGTCAAATAGCTCTCGTAGTTCTAAAAGAACGATGTCTGGAGGTGCTCGTAGCTCAGTATGGCGGCAGCTTAGGTATCGATTACTAAAGTTAAGCAACCAACGCTGCGGTTATGACGCGCGCCTTGCGGCTTGATTACATCTGACAGTAAGGTTTAGGAAAAGACCTTACAACACCCCTTCACCAATCCGCACTGGGCCCAAATCTAGCGATTCTGACGATGAAGGCAAGGCGATGACCCAAATTTGTACCAGAAACGGAATATTTAGAAGATGACGAAGTTTCTAACACAGAAGAACCATCGAGATGGAATTTCCTGTAGAAAATGCTTCAAGAACAAGCTAAAAAGGAGCGTCTAGAACCTGCACAATATAAATGTAAAAATGGTTTTATATGGATTTGTCAAGAATGCACCACAAACAGCAGCCCATAATATAATAAAACTTCCAAGGCGTCCAAATACGCCCAAATGCGTCCTGATTTGGAAGCCTATTTTGAACTTTGGTCAAAACTTTTCGACCAGTCCATGCTAGAATGAAAGATTACCAAGGTACATACTGCGAGCATTGAGGTATAATGTACCGTACTAGAGAACACATCTCGAACTAAATGTTTCAGCCAAGCATTGTAGCCTGTATTGTAGTTTTGACAACTTCAATTATTGACACTGACTGAAGCTTTGTAGTCCACTGGACTACAATGCCTGGCTAAAACATTTAGTTTAAGATGTGTTCTCTAGTACGCTAGTACATTATACCTCAATGACTGCGAGCGAGGATAACTAGAGTTTTGGTTTGGGCAATGATCTTTCTCCTCCACCTCCAAAGACCAGGTCTATTCCTTCAAGTGGCAGAAAGCTATGTTCTATTTGTCCAACAACAATAAAAAATGACAAAATACCGCTGCTGTGCTCTTGAAATGCTCCAAGTCATTCTGTGAAGAACCCAAAAAAAAATGAAAAAGTTTAAAGTATTGTCAATTTTGATTGAACCAATGAATGTTTCTCATTTTTTTAGACGTACAAGTGTTGTTGTAAATAAAGATTTACAGTTCCTGCAAAAAATCACAATGTTGATATTTTTTTAAATTATGTTAAGACAAAGTAGGTTGTGGGACTTATTAAAGCTTACTCAATAAACATTTTAAAATAGTGCTCTGGTCTTTGTTTAGACATAATGATTAATTATAAACAGTCAAAAGTTTTAAAAATAGTAAGCAAATAAGCTATTCAACTCATACTTTTAAGTTTAGGAGTTGTTAAAGTAGTGTCTGGTGTACTACCACATCAGCGAAATTGTAAAAATGTAGGCACGTCAGTTGCAGAGGGTTAAATTAGTCGGTAAAATCAGTGGCGTGCGTGGTGGCGTGGGCGTGGGCGTTCAGATCCGTGCCATAGCATTTGTATCACAAATTACGTATAGCGGCGGCGCGCTATTGTGTTTGTATCGACGAGTTCACACCGGCGCGGACAGCGGCGGCGTGCAGCTTGACATTCAGCTTTTGCACGCGCGGACATGACATTTGACGTGACGGGCTCAACAGACAGATTGTGCGCTACTATGATAATATAAATAATTACTTTTAAAGCTACAATTTTTTTTCGATAAGCAATGAGTGAAGCCAACTAGCTTTTTTCTTTCCTACATCTTCAAATAGCTTCGCTCGGGTAACCGCGTTGGAATTAATGCAAAACTCAGTAAATAAATACATAAATTAAAAACTCTACAAAAATTCTTTGTTTATTTAGTAAAAGGGTTGAGCTTTTATATTCGTAGTATATCTGCAAATAATCTGATACACGATTGTTAAATCATTATTTCTAAAACATCATTAGATATCTTTATTATGACTAACCACGGACGTAAAAAAAATACGGACGTAACCTCGTCTAACCATAAGTGAAGCATAATAATGGCCGCCCGTTTAGGCTGTGTGCGTGATTTAAGGTTTTCTATATAAACCATCAATTTCCCTGCTGTTTGGTGGTACTAATCGATCTCAGTTAACTTTTGTAATTTTCATATATTTTTCAACAGAAATATAAACGGTTGATCTATGTTGACCTACCAAACATATTTTTTATGATCACTGTCATAGAAAATAAAACACATGTTACGTATGAAAAAATTTATTTTTCCACATGACAATAATAGTGATAAGGCTATGACTATCTATAAAATTAACCCCTTAATAACAAAAAGTAAAATTGAAAAATTTTGAAAACCCCACGACGCTTAATACGTAAGTAATTGAAAAAGGATAAAAATTCTACTAGTCAGGCCTTTCATTGGATACCCATATTGAGGGAGTTTAACAAAAATATGTAATCCGCCATTTTGTTACGGCGGCCATCTTGGACCGATTTTCATCAAACATAGCTAAAAACACTCTCGACTAATTAATCATTCAAACGAAAAAAACTAAATCAAAATCGGCTCATCCGTTCGGGAGCTATGATGCCACACTCGCACAAACACACACGGACTTGTCAAACTTATAACACCCCGTCGTTATTGCATCGGGGGTTAAAAATCAAAAATAGGTTTACATCATATATCATAATGGTATAAAATAATGTTAAGTACGTATATTATTATAATAATTAATAAAGATGCGCTAAAATCCTTTATGTTGTGGCAACTTTTTGTACACTTGTCTTTTGTTGTCTAATGTACGGAAAATTCTTTCTATTTTAGAAATATGATGATATACGTAAGAGATATTTTATATTAAAAGTATGGGGATCTTTTATTTTACTTTTTGTTTTTTGACTCGGTTTGTTGGCCCTAGCTTTTAAAATATTTGTTTAAAAATGATTACGCCAAATAAATTTCGTTATGCATAATGTATTTAGGAACACCAACATTTTGCCAGAAAGGTACTTATGTGATTTCTTGATTAGCGCCCAGATAGATAGAGGGAATCCATGTCTGAGTTCTACATGGTTCTACCATAGGTTCTACATCTACGTAGTATTATTTGATCAGTGGGTTCTACTCTGCAGCACTGCTCTACCCAAAGACATTTCATAGTGAAATACTACCTCCACTGATCAAATAATGCTTGTCTACCTCTACATCACTCTAATCCGCGTCGTACTCGATCACCTTCTTCTACATCAGTGCAAAGGACAGGCACTCTTCGTTTAACTTTTCTTGGATTTTATGATTTTTCTTCAGGCTTTATGTTTTCATTTCTTTGATACTACAAAAACAAACCTAAATTCAATAGTATTATAATTAGTTTAAGGTGTAGCCACTATAAAAAAATAAGGTAAGTCCAGATCTGACGAATGCGCCTCGAATGCGCAGCTATGCACGCGCGCAGCACGCGTACCGTTACTGCAATCGTTTGGTGTACCTCTTTAGCGCAACTCATGCAAGGCTTGTACAGTGTCTGCGCGCGTGCTATTCCAGTTCTCGTTTCAGGAAATTAATAGGTGCGTAGCATGCACGCGAGCTGCGCAATCGCCAGATCTGACTAGGCCGCCTAAGATTTCTCCCATAGGGAGTAGTTATGACAAGCGCCCGGGGCGCTGCGTATGGGAGTATTTATGACAAGCGCCCGAGGCGCGCGCCCGGGGCGCTGCGTTTCCCGTGACGTTGGTTTCGTCCACCGCGCGGACGAAACCAACGTCATCAATGTCATATGCACGTCAAACGCGATACTATGACCACACTTCGTGATACCTTTGAACCATCAACATTTCTACTTTAGTTATTTTAGGTATATTGTTAATACAGATAAATAAAAAAAAGATAGCAAGAGATAACCCAAAAAAAATCTATGAAGATATCATGTTCATCCATTTAAAGATGAGAGACTTTTATGTCAATGTATACCCATAGTTTATTTGTTTAGTTATACCCATTATCAAGGAATAAGTAATGAAAAAAAACTGTTTTCCTTACAAGTGTCCAATCATTTGATAAACTTCCTACAGTACGCTGCTAAAAATTTACGATTACAACCAATAGGAGAGGATATAGAATATGTGCTGCACAAAGAATTACTACGCTAATACGCTTACATTATTAAATCAGCAAGACGCAATAGAAAAAGAAATAAAACAGAATAAATAACAAACTGCCCTCCAAACTAGGACAAATCCGGGGAAATCCAGACGTCGGGCACGCGCGCGTCCGCCGCTTGACATAATCCGTTCCATACAGCTTCATACAATTTATCAGACCGCCCGAAACGCGCGCGCACCGGGCGCTTGTCATAACTACTCCCACAATCGCCTTTTCCTTCGTGGATACCTAAATAGGTACTACTACTACCTGCTACAGAGTTAACGTAGTGATTACTGATTACTTGACAAGGAACTTGATCGGTGCTACTTTGTCATTTTGAGATGCCAAGTTGGCAGCTCAAAAAGACGACTAGGCTGTCAGTTGTCACTCACAAAATCTAAAATTAGTAAACGTTTTCGTAACCAAAAAATTAAAACATGGTAATCTCGATTTTCATTCCAAAATGTTTAACATGGTGACTATAATCAGTTACAATCACAAGAAGTTACCTGCCACATACATAAGCACACCATACAAATCTACCCGAGATAAAAAACATGGCTGACAGTGGAGGACAACCACCAGCCAAAGGGAAAAAGCCAAAGGGACCAGGTGAAGCAGGACCACCAGGAGCAGGGCAACCAGGAGCAGGGCTACCAGGAGCAGGGCCACCAGGAGCAGGGCCACCAGGAGCAGGGCCACCAGGAGCAGGGCCACCAGGAGCAGGGCCACCGGGAGCAGGACCACCAGGAGCAGGGCCACCAGGAGCAGGGCCACCAGGAGCAAAGCCACCAGGAGCAGGACCACCAGGAGCAAAACCACCAGGAACAGGGCCACCAGGAGCGGGGCCACCAGGGGCAGGACCACCAGGAGCAGGGCCACCAGGAGCAGGACCACCAGGAGCAAAGCCGCCTGGAGCAGGGCCACCAGGAGCAGGGCCACCAGGAGCAGGACCACCAGGAGCAAAGCCACCAGGAGCAGGACCACCAGGAGCAGGGCCACCAGGAGCAAAGCCACCAGGAGCAGGGCCACCAGGAGCCGGACCACCAGGAGCCGGACCACCAGGAGCAGGGCCACCAGGAGCAGGGCCACCAGGAGCAGGACCACCTGGAGCAAAACCACCAAAAGCAGGACCACCAGGAGCAAAACCACCAAGAGCAAAACAACCAGGAGCCGGACCAGCCGGAGCAGGAGCAGTAGCAGCCGCAGCAGGGGCAGCAGCAGCAGCGGCAGGAGGAGGATCAGCTGGAGGTACGTTTCTAATCATTATCTTCAAATCTACTTTATTATCCGAACAAACCTCTTAATGAGGAGTGGGAAATTAAGACTCCCCGAACTACATTAGCATACGGATCCTCATTGATTAGATTTAAACTTTAACTGCGTGCATCATTATCATCATCATTTCAGCCACAGGACGTCCACTGCTGAACGTAGGCCTCCCCCAGTGACTTCCAGATCGGCCGATCGCAGACCCACAAGGTGGGCAGACGACATGGTAAAGGTTGCAGGACGACGCTGGATGCAGGCCGCTTCCAATCGGCCGATCTGGAAGTCACTGGGGAGGCCTTTGTTTAACTGCATGCCCGATCCAATAAACATCTAGAAATGTATGCGGTAGTAACCACTCAGCCTAGCAAACAAGTAATAATAGACATTTTATTGCTACCTGATCTAATCCTACCATAGGCATTTAATAAGATAATATTTTAATAAAAGGAAAGTAATTATATAATCACAAAAATAAAGTTAGGGAAAAACTAAAAACTGGTTAAAAACATAGAGAATTCCCGTTTTCATATGTGGTTTTAAATAAACCTCTGGTTCGGGGCAGGTGCATCTTATTAGAGAAAGAAATCCACGTGTAGGTTAACTAGATTTGTACAATTTGAAAGCCAGAGTCTTGATCAACACTTTGTAAAATCTATTCAACTGCCTGCTAGATTAGCCTAGGAAACTTAAACAATGTGATATGGGCGGTACTTCTTACCCGTTAAGGCTAAGTGCGATATCTAATTTTATCAACAGAAAAAATATATGTGTCAAACCCTCAATAAATAGCGGCAATTTTGTTTTTTTTTATCAAATGAATTCTGCGGGGTAGCCATAAAAGAAATCTCAAATCTGTCAATTTTGTACGTCATTACGTACGAAATTTGACAGATTTGAGATTGTTCCAAGAGTTCGTGGTTACCACTCTGGTCAGCTTAACACTTTAGGCTATTGCCTTAGGTTAAAAGTGTCGTAGAAACATTAAAGAAATATCACAAGATAGCTAAAAGAACAGAGTAACTGACCAACCACTATTTTTTTATGTATAGGCTTTTGTCATCTAGTAAAAAAAACATTTATAAAATTATTTTCGAAACAAAAATTTAATTATTATATTTTTTTCAGTTTACATAAAAATAACCCCCATTAAACAGTATTTTATTTGCATTATTTTGAAAGTATTTGATTTTACCATTCAAACGATATCAAAATTGTCACCATACGTTAACAAGTTTAGGATTTAACATTACGCACTTTTGGACCCTGTTCAAGGCTAATCAACACATAACAATGAGCAGGTAGATTGTGTGTGCTAGCGAGAGGTCAAACGATATCAGTGTAGCTTATAAGGATAGAAGATAATGTTCAATGCACCAGAGAAGCTTTCAATCGGGAAGATATATTTAAGTTGTCATCAGCATGGAACACCGTTTTTCCAAAGTGTAAATCGCGTTTTACGTCGTTTCCAACAAACCCAGATACTGTGAGCATAGTTGTACCGCCGCCACAAATAATCAAGAAATGCGGGTGGGTGAAGATTCATCACTGTGCTTGGGCAGGCGCGCCGTACATCGCCAGTCTTCCCGCGACCACGGCCTATGTAATTAGGCCGAAACGTCGGGACAGTAATAAATAAAAAGAGGTATGTTGCATCAATACCCGTGTTGTGTACAATGTTATAGCCTTAACGGGCTAGAAGTACCGCCCATATCACATTGTTTAAAAACAATTTTAGGTGAATCCTTATTACCTACTAATATTACATTGCCAATTTCAGGTGACGAAAACGGTATCTCGCGATACCTGCCGATCATAGGTGGTTTAGCAATAGGAGCTGGCTGTCTTGCTCTATACTACTTCATGGGAAAAGGAAAAACAGAAGAAAATAAGTTAGAAGTAAAGGAAACAGAAGCAAATAAACCAGACGCAAAGAAGGAACCACCACGGCCGCGGCGGGGCTTCTGTTATTGCGACAGTATCCGATCTGAACGCTTAAAATGGCCTGAAAAGTAAACAATGTAAGAACTGCCAATCACGGAATGACTCTCCTAAATAATACATGCAAAAGTGCATTTTGTAAATGTACAAAAAAGTAAACCACGATGTAAATCAAGTAATAGAAAACCCAAGAATTTAAATTAAAATATCTCTAAAATATAAATAAATGAGACATTATAAACTAAAAACAAACCAAAATGAGTTCCGGGGATAATTTAAAGAAGACAGTGAAACCTCATCGCAAGTTTCTCAAATCTAGAACTTTTGACAGCAAAATAAGACAAAGTCATTAAGTCAATTGACAGTCTGTCTTGTCAAAATGATAACGAAGGTCATGCATTGAATTTTTACTGAAATGGATAACATTATCTCACCACATCAAACATTGGAACTCTCGGTATGATGTAACTTTCGTAGCCCAGAAATTAAAGATATGTCTGTGATCGCAACAAATGGGCAAACCATAGTTCTAGATTAGGCATGAGTGATAGTGGGACGGGTCCAGCTCCATCACCAGCTCCATCAGGCGGAGCGGTTTCACCTCCCGCAGGTGAAGTGGTTCCATCTCCTGTAGGTGGAGCAGTTCCAGCTCCATCAACAGCAGGTTAGTCATATCTACAGGTCAATAATAAACTTGTCATTACCTACAACAAATAAATAAAAATCTAGCATCACTAGAAGTTGTTTTTTTTTAAGCAATTGAGTAACACACCTGTATTACAAAGGCTAAATAGTATAATCTTCTTAATCTCATCCAATATTTACATTGCAAACTATGAACTCCCGCGCATTTAGGCGACGAGGCCAGGCAGGCGTTCATCAGTTAGATTCGTATGGTGCTCCAAAATGGACGTCAAAAAATAACTAAACTCTTCCTTGCGATCTTCAAAGTTACGTGTTAACTAAAGTGACCAATGATGATTATAATATGGAACAGAAACGTGGCCTCTCACTCTTTACACATAGGGAATAAGGTTACACCGCGTGTTTTAGTAAGGGCTACGCTCAAGAGTTTGTTTGCAAGATCGAATCGTACCGTAATAGATCCGTAAACTAACAAAAGTCACTGACTAAGCCCGATGGATTAGCAAGCCAAAGTGACAGTGGGCGAGGCATATAGCTCGTAGAACTGATGACCGATGGGGCAGAAAGGTTCTACAATGGGGGCCATGTACCGGCAAGCGCAGCATAGGACGTCCACCCACAAGGTGGGCAGATGACCTGGTAAATGTAGCAGAAAGCCGCTGGATGCAGACCGCTTTCAAGCGGTCTGCCTAAAAGTCATTGGGGGAGACCTATTTCAGCCATAAAAATAAGTTCTATCTTCAAGATTTTTAATACTTGAAAAAAATCGTCCGCCTCAGTTGGGATCCGAACCCACGTCCATCGCATACCGGGCGAGTGCTTTAAGTATCTTCAAATGTATAATCAATTTCAATAAAGTACGGACAACAGCTCGTCGACCTACCACAAAATGTCAAATTTTCTCATTTGAAAATGATCTCTATATGTCAGGCTTAAAGTTAAAAATCTATTGGAGAATTTTTGACTTTTGGGGTAGGTCGACGTGCTGTTGACTGTACCTTCTTTTAGTAAGTGATGATGACCTAGTGCGGTATTGACTCCAATGTCTTAAGTCATTTCTAAGTTAGGTAACTATTGCTAAGATGTTCTTTACATATGTCCTATTAGGAGAATATATAATATACTGGCAACCATCAGTTGTCTCAATTTTACCTGCCTGATATTTTGGAATTGAAGGGTCAGGTCAGACATTAAATAATTTTATACAGGGGATTCATAAACCATTAGTCAGAATTAAGTGTAAAATAATTATTTAGGAAATCGAACAGTCAAATTCGATCTAATCAGTGCAAAAAATATGAAATTGCTTTTACTTAGATGTTAATTGTGAATGCATCATTATATTTAAGTACTTATATACGGAGAGCTAGCTACGTAACACGTTTGCAATAATTTAATGGAACGAAGTATCTGTAGTTAGTTTAAGGCACACTAACTATATTAATTTTGTTGCTCTATAAATTTCAAAGATTTACCTAGCTAGGTCTTAAGGAGGGTACACCTAGCCGTGAAGCATAATATGTGACGTACCTACCTGATACTTTATCTTGGCGGGTCACTGCGAGCTAAGGCTCGGTCTATACCCAGCCGGAAACCGGACCGGGTTAACGCGTATTCGTCGCGGAACGTCGTTTTTTGAACGGATTCTTGCGGATGATTACGGATTCCGGCAGCGTATAGACCGAGCCTTACCGCGCTACACGCGCCAGCGGCTTGCAACAGGCTCGTACCTTCGTACACAAAATACTTGGTACAGATACGTTACATGCATGTAGCCATGTCTAGGTGAGTACCTTGCTTAAGACGATTACTGCTGTTTTTACTTAGTAGGATAGTGGCTGGCAGAGTGGCTGGATGGAAAAATAGTCTGACATGATGATGATGATCTACTGCTTGGTGTATCCGGGTAGAAATGGTTGACATGTGGATGTCACCCATCGCTCGTGGAGGTAGGCGGATGCGTCTCACCAGCCTTCAAGAAAGGCCAGGCATCGGGATAATTATGTTCTAGTTTTTTTTTCTCAAAGCAATTAAACATTGAGCTCCTGCTTTTTTGCATCGCTTCGGCTCTCGGCACACAAATTGATTAATGCAATTATATAATATTGATTAATAAGCTTTTTTTTTGCTAAGTAATGTACCAGTGTTTTGGAAAACAATCTATTTATCTTTAAATAAATATTTGACAAAATCACAAACATTGCTATGCTAAAGTAGGAAGCTAAAGCACTTGTGTTATAGAAATTTGAAACAATGGCGGTGGCACAACACCTAGACCCGAGTCAATATAGAAAAGTGACCGGTTATTTTAATTTGTTAGGCTTATACATCCGAATAAACGATACATTTTCGTAGTAAGTAGTCCTTGTACCGTAAGTTAGTGATTATCACTGGCAATAGTGCAGTTCTTAGGCACTGCACAATGACTATCTTTATCTTTATATATTTAAGACTCTGGAGGATATCTGTTGGTTACTAAATAAAAAAGCAATTAAAATTAGACAGTAGATACATTTTAATAATCAGGGCATTAATCAATAATAATGAACAAACAAAAGTTGCTGACATAGCTCGACGGATTAGCAAGCTAAAGTGGCAGTGGGCGGGGCACATAACACGTAAAACTGACGGCCCATGGGGCAGAAAGGTTCTGGAATGGACGTACCGGCAGGCGCAGCGTGGGACTTACACCCACAAGGTGGACAGACGACCTGGTTAAGGTCGCAGAAGCCGCTGGATGTAGGTCGCTTTCGACCGGTTGGTCTGAAAGACACTGGGGGGAGCCCTATATGTTCAGCAGTGGTCCTGTGGTTGAAATGATGAAAATGATGCATTAATATATAGTAATACTTTATACAATTTATTCAACAACAAAGAGCATTAAAATGTAAAAACACTTTTAGAAGAATCTTTTTTAGGGTTTTGTAGTCCTGAACTCTTGACAAGAAACCCTTATAGTTTCGTCATGTTCGTCTGTCTGTCTGTCCGAGGTTTTGCTTGGAGACTGTTAAGTCTAGAGTAATCACGCCGTCAAATTGTTAGAATAAAATTTAGAAAAATATTTTTTTAAGGGTAGCCTCCATGAAGATTAATTGTTTTCTATCGTCTACCCCATCGTGCGGGGTATCGTTGAAAGGGTCCCTTAAAATGAGTGAAAAATCATACCGGTTAAGATAAACCAATTAGTTTAAGAGTACAAGTAATACTCGATCAAAAATTCCTTAGAGGAAAACATTTAAAATGACTTAAATGAAGTAATTGCTGAAATATATTATGGTAACGACGGGCACTTACGGAACCCTATACTGCGCGTGGCACGAAATGCACTTGGACGGTTTTTTACTTATATCTTCTGCCAATTTCAGGTGGCAATGACGGAATCGCATCATACCTGCCAATCATAGGTGGTATAGCATTAGGAGCCGGCTTCCTTGCTTTTCTTTACTGCATGTCGACCAGACTATCTTGTGATGAATCAGCTAAGAAGAAAGTTCAAAAAGGAAGACAAGGCGATCAGCGAGGTGATGGAATTTGCAGGATTAACCCCGAACGAAGAAAATGGCCTATAGACGAATAGTGAATCAGGTATTGCCAACACTAAACGAAGTATTGCTCACCAGTGAATGAGTCTAACCTAAATACTTATTGCAAGACTATTACAAAAAAAAAAGAGAACAACAATTTTAAAGTATTGGATCACTGTAGCTAAGAAATTGAAATATCTCAGAAATTTAACTTTCAAATTTCAGTGTTCTGTACCAAATATGATAGGCACTGGTTTCTTGCCGAAGAATGAAACATTAAACTATGTTTTTTTAATATATTAAGTATGAGAAGAAGTACTAAAAAATTTAGGAATAAGTAATAAATTCAAAACTAATTAGGCTTTAATTTTCAGGTAAATTAAAGAAGACACAATAAAACCTCATTGCAGTTTTTTCAAATCTAGAAGCAAAATAAGAAGACAAAGTCACTTAATCGATTGACAGGCACTGTCTTGTCAAGAATGGTCGCAAAAATCACGGAATAAATTTTGCAAAAATGGTTAACATTGCTTAACCATTTCAAACATTGAAACTCCAGAGAAGAATTCTTTACCTTCCGAAACATAAAAATCGAAATATGTCTATGATCGCCGGAAATCTACAAACTACAGTTCTTGATTAGGCATGGCTCCTAAAAAGCCACCAGGTTAGTCAAGTCTACTTCTTAATAAAAGTGAAGCTAGCAGCAGTACGTGTAACTCTGTATTATGTCCAGGGGAAAATAATATTTGCAACTTTTTACCCACGACGGAACGTCTAGTGGAAGCAACCTCGGTACCCCGTATATTTTTTTATCTATAGCAATCTTTTCATAAAAATAAGAACGCCGAATGCAAACCATATTATAAAAAAATAAAATTGTCTAATTAATTGAAACCGATAAATTGAAATTAATTATAGTTGTTTTTGTAAATAATAGTAGTCTAAAATTGATAGTTTGCTCTGGAATCAGTGCCTTACAAGTAGGAACTATAGTATCCTATAGATTTATTTATAGTTTACGAAGGAAAAAATGCCAAAATTATTTTGTATCGAGTGTTAGTCTGGTAGGGTACGGGTAGTGTAGTGAGGTTTAAATTCTTTTTCATTTACAATGTTTACATTTCTAGGTGTACCTAGGTTTTTTAAATTTAATTTTTGGGTGAAGACTTTTAGTCTGTTATTTTAAGTTTTTGGCTTTTGATAATTGACTGCGTCGCCAGAAAATGTTAATTGTAAACAAGAAAACGCTTGGGTCCTTTCCTTTTTTTTAAATCTGACTTGCCTGAAAAGTTGTAGTATGCCTAGCTAATACTTGCAGCTCGTATTTTGTTGCCGGTTCAAACTAGGTTTTTTCCTAAATAATTCCTGTTTTCAGGTGAAGCTGAACCACCACCACGTGGTATACCCGTGTGGGTCCCGATCGTAGGCGGTTTGGTTATCGGCGCGGGATTACTGGCGTTGCTCTACACGCTCTTTGCTGGTGAATAGTGCCCACACATCGACTCCAAGAAACATCGCTGGCCCAAAAACAAGAGAACTTGGTTCAAATAACATGTTGCAATCAAATTCCAATAAATAGCACTTACCGTTTTGAGATTATTTCTTTTAAATACTTACGTAGGACTAATGAAATTTAAACACGCTAGAATGGGAATTAAAGGTAATGACACCTTATATTGTCTGAAATTGTGATCAGACAGCGTAACATGTAATGTAGGCTCGGTCTATACGCTGCCGGAATCCGTAAGCATCCGCAAGAATCCATTTAAAAACCGCCCTTATTGCTTAAGCGATGGATTTAATCCGCATTAACCCGGTCCTGTTTCCGGCTGGGTATAGACCGAGCCTAATATAGCATGTGAGGGTACGTCTAGATCTGGCGAATGCGCAGTTCGCGCAGAGCGCGCGAGCCGCTCTCGATCTGCGCGCGCAGCATGCGTTCCATTACTGCAATCGTTTGGTGCGCCTCTTTAGCTCAACTCTCAATGCTTCCGTTCTACACCGTCACATTATCTGTAGACCTCGCTGGAATGTGAAGCCCCGCCAATGTGTTGTCTGTACGTACAGTGCGCGCGATCTGCGCGCGTGCAGTTTTAGTTCACGTTCGAGCCCCTCTAGCATGAGCAACAAAACACGATACGATATAGCGATTTATCGCATTTTTTTTGTCAAAATATGAACTTTTATCGAAAAATCGAGCGTGACCGTGATGTCGCCGGCACGGACATGCCCACTGTTTCGGTAAAAATTCAAGATGGCGTCTATGTTATCATATTTTGAATGTTGGGTTTTGATAAATGCCTATAATCGTATCATATCATATTTCTATTGCTCATGCTAGAGAAGCAGGCAGCTTACGACATGTCGCGCGCGTGCGGCTCGCGCGCATTCGCCAGGAGACGTATTTTTGAATCATGCGAATGCCAATTCGAATACGAATTGGCAAGATTCGCATGCGAATGACTAAAATCCCTATTTTTGAAAATTCATTTTGTAAATTTGCAACGAGTGGTCCGACCTAATCATATTTCGATTTTACTCTTTTCTACTAGTAGAAAGTTCGGAAGTATGACATTGACAAATAAACATTATGGTTCACAGATTAAAAACTTTTTTTTCGTTCCGTTCTATGCAAAGACATTTCACTATAACGAAATGTCTTTGGTTTTATGCGGTTCATTGCCGGTTTTTAAAATCAATCAGTTTTTGCAATCCGGTTTTTAATATTTTCTGAGTAAAACGAAAATAGTTACAAGAATTTTACTTTAATAGCAACACATAATTCGTGTGATTCAAAAATGCGTAAAATTGGGAGCAATAGAAATAGAATTCGCACACGAATCGTATTCGTGTTCAAATTCAAGATTCATTTCGAATGCTTCAAAAATACGTCTCTAGATCTGGACGCTGTCTAACAAACGCAAAATTCGCGTTACCTTACTTATTAAAGTATTACCATATTACTCGTATAATAATGAATACGTATTACACTATAGGTACACGTTACACCCACGTTTAGACCGGGCCTTGATCAGTGGACCGGGTTACTACACCGACCGTGGTCACCACCTAACTGGAATAGCAATGTCTTTACTCCGTAGAGGCAAATTCTGCACTTACCTTCATATTATTTTATTTATTTCAACTTTATTGCACAGATTAAAAAAACATACAAAAGGTTGACTTAATGCCATGAAGCATTCTCTAAGCTACCAGTCGACCATTAGGCTAAATATTGATGTATTTTCACGTTAAGCCGTCGCACACTACACTCTCTTGTATTAATCATGGAATTCGAAACTTTAAAAGTGACAAATTGGTTATTTTGTAGAAAATCAATTCTAGAACATTATTTTGAATTGGCATACCTAAACCTTGGTGGTGATCTAACTAAATTAAATAATTTGGCGCTCGCGCAAATTCAAATGCAAATTACTGGTCCTGAAGTTGGCACCCAAAATACTAATTATTATCGTTAGATTAATATTGAAATGTATCCTCATGGATGATTTTTAAACAAGTGACCTGATCATTCCCTTAGAAGGATCGAAACACATTCCCAGGAACCCTGTATATATTTTTATTTTTAGGGTTCCGTACCCAAAGGGTCAAATGGAACCCTATTACTTTTACGTAGTATTATTCTTTCTCTATGCTATTACTAAGGCTTCCCTGTCCATCTGTCTGCCTGTCCGTCTATTACCAGGCTGTATCTCATGAACCTGATAGCTAGACAGTTGAAATTTTCACAGATGATGTATTTCTGTAGCCGATATAACAACAAATACTAAAAACCAGGATAAAATAACTATTTAAGGGGGCTTCCATACAACAAACGTGATAGTTTTTTGTACTGAAATATTTAAAGTGGTTTCTGGTCAAAGAATGAATGGGACATAAAAATCATTTTTTGAATATATTTAACGGGAAAAAGTATAATAAAAAGTAGTAATAAACAATTTAGGGATAAGTTAATGTTAATCCGGAACGAATTTATGTTTTAATATTCGGATGAATTGAAGAAAATGAAAACCTCTTTGCAAATTGCTCAAATCTAGAAATTTTGACAGCAGAATAAAAATACAAGGGCACATAATAGATTGACAGGCTCTGTCTTTTAAAAATGGTCACAAAAGTCACGGATTAAATTTTACAAAAATGGTTAATAATCCTTAACCATTTCAAAAACAGCGAAACTCCGGAGAAGTCTTCAACTTCCGAAACCCAGAAATTGAAATATGTCCATGATCGTCGGAAACCTACAAACTACAAATCTATATTAGGCATGGCTCCAAAAAAGCCACCAGGTTAGTCAAGTCTACTTCTTATTAAAAGTCAAGCTAGCAATAGGTACTTGTAACTCTGTATTACGTCCGAAGGCATATACTATTTGCGATTTTAACCCACAACGGAACAGGGAAAGGACAACAGGACAACAGGACAAAGGGTTACTTACAGTGGCGGGCATTGGTTTTATTTCGTGGTAGGCAGTAGATACTTACAAATGTGTTTTGTTAATGAAAACCAATGGTTTTCACCAATAACTTTTGTTTGATTTGAATTTAATTTATTTGATTTAAATTTATTTCATTATTGTTTCTTGTTTTGTCTTGATTACTATTATGAGCCATGTGTCGCTTGAAATAAATGATTTGAATTTGAATAACACACATTTGTAAGTACCTACTGCCTACCTCATTTCATTTATTAGGTAGGCACTGCCTGATTGCCTATATGCACCGCACGTCCCTGGTTACTTATTATGTGAGGTTGGTTGGGTGGACTCGCAAACTCAAATTCTGTCATTTTATCTCCGTTTTTCAATACGATTGCGAGGAAAACAAACAAACAAATTAAAAACTAAAAATACCTCTCCCGAATATAAATAAATAAATAATGGACAAAATCACGCATACATTGCTCTGATCCTAAGGTAAGTAGCTAAAGCACTTTTGTTATAGAAACCAGAAACAACGACGGTACCAGAACACCCAGACCCTAGCCAATATAAAAAAGTTCGTAAATTTTTGTTTTTAGCAATTCCATGCAAGGTTTAATTGAAGATAAATAACACTTGAAAAAAATCATCGACCTCAGGTGGGACTTGAACCCACGTCAAAGCACTCGCCCGGTATGCGATGGGACGTGGGTTCGAGTCCCACCTGATGTCGATGATTTTTTTTCAAGTGTTATTTATCTTCAATAAAAAAGTTCGTTTTCTACATTGACCCGACTAAGGATCGAACCCGGAACCTCAGAGATAGCGGCGCCATTTAAAGTCAGGCGTGTTTGCCTCGCGGCTACGAAGGTCGTCATACAATTTGATGAATCGAAATGTTTATTTGTCGTCTTAACACTAAAATAATTATCCAGTCTTTCATTATAATTAAAATTTCAAGCAGATTACTGTTTTAATTTACTTACTAAAAAGGGTTAAATTAGAACTTATTTTGCTAGAAAAATTGCAAACAAGCGAAGTCCCTAGAAATTTAAATTATTTAAGATTCTCGAGTGGAGACCACGCCTAGGCTAACGTAGTGCAGGACGCCCCACAGCTCGATGGACCGACGACCTTAGGAAGATGGCTGTCAGTGGATGGATGAAAAAAGCGGGAGATCGTGCTCTTTGGGGGAGTCTTGACCAGCAGTGGACTGCAATAGGCTTAGATGATAATTATAAGATGATGATATTTATTGGCATATTGACCCTCTTCCAAGCACTCATATACATTCCTAAGAACTGACTTGTCTGAAAAGAGTAGGTACTTGCTTATTAACTCGTATTCTGTTGCCGATTCAAACTAGGTTTGTTTCTAAATAATTCCTGTTTTCAGGTGAAGCCGAACCACCACCACGTGGTATACCGGTGTGGGTCCCGATCGTAGGCGGTTTGGTTATCGGCGCAGGATTACTGGCGTTGCTCTACACGCTCTTTGCTGGTGAATAGTGCCCACACATCGACTCCGAGAAACAGCGCGTGTCTAAAGAGAAGAAATCTTGGTTCAAATAAAATGATGCAAACAAATTCAAATAAATAGCACTTACCGTTTTGCGATTATTTGTTTTAAATATGTTTGATCTGGGTTTTTAGGGTTCTGTAGTCCTAACAAGGAACCCTTATAGTTTCGTCATGCTGTCTGTCTGTCCGTCCGAGGTTTTGCTTGGATACTGTCCGACACGACTACCATCAAAATGCACCCTTTTTCAAAAGCTAATAAATCTACATTTCATTTTATTTCAGTTCTTAGTATGGGGAACCCCCAATTTTTTTATATATTTTTGTGTGAATGCGGTTCACAGAATACATCTACTTACAAAGTTTCAACGTAGGTATAGTTCTTATTGTTTCGTAAAAAAGTGGCTGTGACATTCGGACGGACAGACAAGACAGACAGACATGACGAATCCATAAGGGTTCCGTTTTTTGGCATTTGGCTACGGAACCCTAAAAAGGCGTTAAAAACCTAACGTCAAAAAGTTTATGAACAAAACTTAGATTGAACACTCGTCGCTTTGTGGTCATGATGAAGTCAATCTCTTTTTTTTTATGGACCCATCGATCATCTTTAGGTTTTAATCCAGCTTAGAGCAGGGCCTGGCTCTTATACCACTGGTATACAGTTTTCTAGAAGTGAGTTATGTTGGACAAAGTCGATGGCTTTCGACATGTCAAAAAAGAGTGCAGTTGTGTTAAGGCATGAGTCTCATTTACCATGTCGAAGACAGCATGTGCAGTAGATTTCCCCTTCTGAAACCCGTACTGATTGCGACTTAGGACATGATACTTGTCAAAGAATGATGTGAGTTTAGTATGCATTACTTTTTCATAATATACTTTTCGCAAAATCGGCACCAGCGTGATTGAACGGTAATTGCCCAAAACGTTTTTTTTTTGTCTTTTTTGAACAATGGCTTTATCAAAGTGAATTTTAGTTTATCGAGGAAGACACCTGAGACCATTGACAAGTTGATTAACAATGCCAAGATCCTGCCTATTTCTTTATTGCATGCCTTAATGACTTTCATGAAACCCATACGTGTTGATAGGTCATCAAAAATGATATTGAGGTTTCTAATATCAACTGAATAGTTTGCGCGAGAAACACTTCCAAAGTGGTAAAATGTGCCCCCCCCCCCCCCCCTCGTAACTTCTAAAATAATAGAATAATAAAATTAAAAAAAATATAATGATGTACAACCATGCAAACTTCCACCGAAAATTGGTTTGAATGATAGTAGCACTGATCAAATAATACCGATAGTGGTAGTTAATTTTTTTTTTAATACGTCATAAATCGTAAAGTTTATTTGATCAGTGGTCATTTGTGCGCGAGTCCGACTCGCATTTGGCCGGTTTTTTAAGCTTAGGAACAAATTTTAAATCGGCAAGAAACGCAATGATATTTCATAACATAGGATGTCCCTAGAAGTATGGATGGATCAAAAAAAAAATCTAAGAATGTGGGTTTCATTTTCGAAAGGAAAAAAGGGGTGATTGATTTTTCATTTTGTCGTAGCATCGCTTAAAGCTTATACATATAAACAAACTAACCAAGAAAGTGTTAAATTTTTTTTTTATTATTATTTATTTAGAATGTTTTAGAACGGTTTGGCATTCCCTATGATGTTAATTGATCAACTGGCAAACATGTCTGAAAAAAGAAAACGTTTTTTTTTTATAATTATTCGTCAAAAATAAAATCTACATCTTTATAGCAAAAATGTATAAAAATCACCCCAGCTACGCTTCTGTTCGATTTGATCTATACTTTCAGGGACAACCTGTATATTGTATGGTTGACTAGGTGCCATTTGCGTACAGATTATTGGCATAGGTTTGAATGATAGCTGTAGCTTTCATAGTAAGGAATTCTAAGTATATGGTAGCTTTAAACATAATTATGTCAATGCATCGGCCACCCTGACATCAGAATGGCAGCTGTATGATACATTTTCAACTGACGAAAAAACGGAGGAGGTTCTCAAGTCGACGTATATACAGGTCCCTGAACTACTATAACTGGCCAAGTGCAAATCGGACTCACGCCTAAAGGGTTCCGTACCAGTATATAAACATCTAGGTATTGCCCGAGGCGTAGGCTTACAAAAAATAAAATAAAGAGCTTTATAAAAAATCCCTGATACAAACTTTATGAAAAATTGGTGACTTTTTAAAAAAAAATACTAAAATTGGTCATACTCAAAACCGATAAAACTTTTCTATGGACATGTTAGGCTTGTTCGATGCATCTTAGGCACATCTATCTCCGGTGACACTGTGACGTGCTAATTTTGGGACAACCTGTATATTTTTATTTTTATGTATGATCATGCATAACTTTTTACAGAGTAGTCCGATATTGATAATTCTTTTTTTATTAGAAAGGGTATAGTCCGAAGGTCCCAAATAAATTTGGAAAAAACCAACCCTAAGGGTAGGAAAACAGGGGATGATTGATTGTTTACTTACTGATTGTAATGTTTGACCACGCATAACTTTTTACAGAGTAGTCCGATTTTGATAATTCTTTTTTAATTAGGTACACCTCAAAATTAATATAAATTTGAAAAAATATAACATACCCTAAGGGTGGGAAAATAGGGGTGATTTATTGTTCACTCTCAGATTTTAATGCTGATCTTATATCCACTGAAAATCATAAAATAAAAACTTTTTAACAAAAAAATAAAACCGCCTTCGGTGCCAGCCATTGTGAGTTAAGATGTCATTCGCACCGACTCCAAAAGGAACTGATTAGGTATACTTACATTAATTAAGGAACTTAGTTATTAAGGTTAAATGAAAAAAAAATATTATTATTGCTTTCTTTTCAGTTTTTCGGCGGTTTATCGTTGTCTCTGTTTAGGAGGAACGACGACGTTCGTCGCCGAGAGGCGAGCACGCCGGACTTTAAATGGCGCCTCCATCTTTAAGGTTCCGGGTTAGATCCCCGGTCGGGTCAATGTAGAAAACGAACTTTTCTATATTGGTTTGGGTCTGGGTGTTGTGGTACCGTCGTTGTTTCTGATTTCTATAACGCAAGTGTTTTCGCTACTTACCTTAGGATCAGAGCAATGAACGTACATTATGTGATGTTGTCCAATATTTATTTTAAATTTACTGTTTAGTACAGTTTATGCCTATAGCACACCTTCGATGCGAAATCATAACAGCAGAACCGCAATGATTTCGCCATGCCCTGTCCACAAGTAGAAGAAGCGGTACTGTTGTTCAAAATATATTTCATCAAGATATAGAAACTACATGTGCCATCCTGACGTTCACCAATTTTCGGGTCTTAAAATAGAAAAAGCTTTTGTATAAGATCAGCTGAACACGTGGATTTAAACTTTCAAGGCAACAGGCAACTTAGCCGCCGCCGCCACTAATAAATTTAGTCGCATCATACCCCAATGATGGCGTAGGTACCTAAAATTCAGGTAGGTACGGCGGTAATTTCAGATTTCCTATCATCATCATCGTCATTTCAGCCACAGGACGTCCACTGCTGAACATAGGCCTCCCCCAGTGACTTCCAGATCGGCCGGCTGGAAGCGGCCTGCATACAGCGGCGTCCTGAAACCTTGCCCTCTGCCCACCTTGTGGGTGAGTGCCCACTCTGAGCTCATACATAGGCTAAGAACTAGACAGAAATATACAGGGTTATTTGAAAAATATTAACAGCTTCACACGGCTACATAGCTGACATTTAAACAACATTAACATATTTTGTTCTACGAGTTTTATCGTAACTCAATATCATAATCCTTGGATGCTCTGTCATAATCCAAGCTTTTATTGTACTGTCGTGACATTTGTAAGTCTATGTTTCATTCACTTAGAACATTCAGATGTAAAATTTAATTATTTATTTTTGTATAAAAGTAAAATGTGTCAAATTATCAAAAGTCATAGAAAAAATGTTGTTGATTATGCTATTAGCTACCTAGTTTTGCAAGGTTGTTGATGATTTACAAATAACCCTGTATAGATTCTGTACTAATGCTCAAGAATGTAACCACTTGTTGACCCGAAACCACAGACCAATGATATTTGAATACATTTACAACTTTATGTCTAAGCATGCAAGGTTAAAGAGGTGCCGTAATAATATCAACTGCCCAGGCACTGCCGGACAGGCAGTCGGCGTAAGCCTAAAAGGAATATTTTCGTCAAATCTACCTTTATAGCAGCAATCTGCATAATCTAAGATAGGGAATAAAGCACCCGAACAAGAGCAATTTGATTGTGTATACTAGCTGACCCGGCAAACGTTGTTTTGCCATATAAATAATTTTTAAAATGTTAAGGGTGGACAACCCTTATCACTAAGGGGTATGAAAAATAGATGTTAGCCGATTCTCAGACCTACTCAATATGCTCACAAAATTTCATGAGAATCGGTCAAGCCGTTTCGGAGGAGTACGGGAACGAACATTGTGACACGAGAATTTTATATATAAGTAGGAAACTACGAACCGACCAACCCTTATAACCGACTCTGTCTGTTTAGTGACACTAGGCGCAGCAAAAATTTTCCTGCTGATCTCCGCAATTTGAGTTGTATATGTGTTTCTCACAATTTGCTTCAAGGAATTCGAAAACCGTCAAATGAGATAGGCAGGTTGCAAGGCCGGCCAGTTAATCCTAACAATTTGTCTAGAACCTCCCACAACTATCACTTGCTTTTTATTAGGGTTAACCCTGAGACTAAAAGGCGTGCTCCAATCGAGTATACGACGAAGGAATTCGTTACAACTAACTCCAGAACACCAGAGCTTCAAGTCTGCTAATTTAAAAGTGGTATAATTGAATATCAATTGGATCTTATTGTAATTTTTTGACGCATTTGGTATTCTTCTACTAACTTAATTCTTAAACATAAGTCTTAAATTAGTAGCAAAATATCAAATGTGTAATTGTTTGATACATTTAGTATTTTGCAACTAATTTTAGTCTTTAATTTAAGTCAGTTAATTAGTAGCAGAATATTAAATGTGTCAAGCAATTACAATAAGATCCAATTGATATACAATTAGGCTACTTTAAATTAGCAGAATTGGGGCCCAGAGGGGTCGTCACGGTTTTCTTTAGAATATAATTGGAGATCGTCCGTCTGCATATAAGTGAAATATTTTTTTTTACTGAGTAATATCGAATTCAGGTAAGTAGTAGGTATTTCTAACCTATAAAATTCCCATTCTAATGTGTACCTATTACATTTATCAGCCTAACTTACTGAAAAGAAATAATCGCAAAACGTTAAGTGCTATTTATTTCAATTTATTTGCGACATGTTATTTGAACCAATATCTCTTCTCTTTAGGCCAGGGATATTTCTTGGAGTCGATGTGTGGGCACTATTCACCAGCAAAGAGCGTGTAGAGCAACGCCAGTAATCCTGCGCCGATAACCAATCCGCCTACGATCGGGACCCACACGGGTATACCACGTGGTGGTGGTTCGGCTTCACCTGAAAACAGGAATTATTTAGAAACAAACCTAGTTTCGAGCATAAGCAAGTATTGCACAGCTATTACTGAGGCAAATACCTAATACTTTTCAGACATGTCTATTTAAAAAAAAAACAGCCAAGTGCGAGTCGTAGGTACTCGCGCACGAAGGGTTCCGTGCTATAAAATATTATCTATAAAAACGGCAAAAAAATCACGTTTGTTGCATGGGAGCCCCCTTAAATATTTATTTTTTTCTGTTTTTTTAGTATTTGTTGTTATACAGGCAATAGAAATACATCATTAGAAATACAAATTTCAACTGTCTTACTATCACGGTTCATGAGATACAGCCTGGTGACAGACGGACAGACAGACAGATAGACAGAAGGACGGTAAGCCTTAGTAATAGGGTCCTGTTTTACCCTTTGGGTATGGAACCCTAAAAAAAGGAAGGGAACCCAAGCATTCGCTTGTTTGCAATTACATTTTAAAAATTGAATTAATAGTAAAAGACTTAATTACTTTTAAACTTGCATGATTAAAACACAACGTAACGGGATGAACTAAATGATTTTAATCGCGTTAATTCCCATTAGTGTGTTTAAATATACAGGGTTATATTGCAAGGTAGTGCCAAATTTTAAAAATAAGATCTAGGGGTCCACTGCCAAGGTATTTGTTGTCAATTTGAACCTCTATTTTGCGCTGGCGCTCCTGGTGTTAGAAATGTACCTTACATCGAAAAGACTAGGTAAAGTTTGTTTTCGCGCGCCATTGTGACTATTATTGCATTGAACTTTGCCGTTTTAGGTTGCACAAAGATAGTGCATGCGTATTTTTTATGAATGAGACAAGATTATCCACGCGTACCATCTTTGAAAACCGGATGGTAATAAAAATAAATAAAAAATAAGTTTGTTTTTAGATCGTTTATATCGTAGATCGATTTAGTTACTGATTCTGAGTGGTCCCTGAAAATTTGGCACTACCTTGAAATGTAACCCTGTTTGTCTTTGTAAAAATGAATAAAATAACTTACGACTTGCAAAAATAAAAGAATTTAAACCTCCCTAAGACTAACATTCGATACATCAGTAATCGCCTTTTAGGGATGGACGTATTTTTATTACCCGACGACCCATTTTCACCTATGAGGTTTTCTAAAAGCCGGCGCCCCTGAGGCGTCGCCCACACACTAACGTCTTTTAAGCTTTGACCTCGTGGCAGTGTCCACCAATCAGTATTAAGTAATAGTCCGGTACGGCTGAGGTTTGTGGTTTCAAAAATTCTAAAGTTTGTGATTTTTGCATATACTTAGTTTCCGGACCAGTTTCCTAACCTAACATATTATTTTGTGTCATTTTTGGTGTTTACTTTGGTAGAAATTTAGGTATTTGTCTTTTCGGCCATTATCGGATGAAAATAATAAGTTTAGATCATTTTTTCTATATTTATATGAACTGGGATACATCATGTAAACTTTTTAATTGTAAGTTTTTTTTGGCAAAGTTATTCGATGTCAGTTTTTACTTGGCTTGTATTCTAAACATGCTATAGAACAATACAATTATAATTTTAAACTTCAAATCAATTTTGTAGGTTTTAAAACGAATTAAATCAAAAAAAAGATAGCAAGATCTGAAAAAAAACGTTAAATTAAGCTTTTTAGGGATAAATGTATCCACAGAAAAAAAATAGAAACTACAATTCTTGTAGGTTAAGACACCAATATTGCTTATCCATACCGGACTATAAATGCCGCTGCGCAAGCGGTGTGTCAACTCTGATTGGACGCTGCCACGATTTAGACACTCAAAAGACGCTAGCTAGTGTGGGGGGTCCCTTACACTAGGCTAGGCTAGTTCACTTTAAAAAGTAGACGACTAACCTGGTGGCTTTTTTGGAGGCATGCCTAATAAAGAACTGTAGTTTCTAGATTTCCGGCGATCATAGACATATTTCAATTTCTGGGTTTCGGAAGTTGAAGACTTGTCCTGAGTTTATGTTTTTAAATGGTTAAGGAATATTAAGCATTTTTGTGAAATTCAATCCGTGACTTTTGTCACCATTTTTGTAAAGACAGATCCTGTCAAATGATAAAGTGCTTGTCTTCTTATTTTTCTGTCAAAACTTCTAGATTTGAAAACTTGAAATGAGGTTTTTTTATAGTCTTCGTAAAATAAATCCGAAAATTAAGAAAATTAGAAACGCCAAATCATAATAACACAATAAAATAAAAGAAAACGTGCATTAAATAAAACTAACGTACCCTAAAACCATTAAAATAGTTACCTACTTACATTATACAGTGTGTCTGGGTTTCGACCGGCGATAATTTAAGGGCTATTAATTCATCAAATTTTATTGAAAAAAACCCCTCATGTTGGGGTTTAACTCTCCTCCCCTTGAAATGGCAGCCATTTAAATATTTCCAGCATGCAAAAAAGTACTATTTATATGGATCTGGCGTGCCTAAACATTATGGTAAAAGATTAATTTGAAAGACAATGAAATTGCCTTATCATATAATAACTGTCGCAGAGAAAAAATGAAATTATAAGAAACTTGCTGAAAAATTTACCAATTTTTTAAACGTATAACAAAAGCTAGCCCCTTAAATGTACATTATTTTTGTATAATGTGATACATTATATGATTATCTACAAAACCATACCAAAATTACTATTCTGGGTGTCATAAGTACTTCAGGAGCTACAGTAGTTTGAATTTGACATAAAAGTTTTTAAATATTAAATGGCTGCCATTTCAAGAGTTAGACCCCTACATGAGGGGATTTTTGTCGATTAAATTTGATGAATTAAAAGCCCTTAAATTATCGCCGGTCAAAACCCGGACGCACTGAATATGCACCCAAACAATTTATAAATAAGGAAATACGGAACCCTAAAAAAGGTCCTCATGGTAAGATGCTGGCAGCATTACTTGGCTTGATTGCGGTGCTCACGTGGCTCAGTCGCTGTGCAAGGTAGCTGCCAGCTTTTGGGTTTTGGGTACACCATCATTTCAGCCACAGGACGTCCACTGCTGAAAATCCGAAATCCGGTCGGAAGCGACCTGCATCCAGCGGCTTTCTGCAACCTTTACCAGGTCGTCTGTCCACCTTGTGTGTGGGTGGACGTCCCACGCTTATGTCTTGCCTTAAGCTTCCTTATGAGGCCCATAGAAGTCACGTTTCTGTTCCGTATGTACGTATTCCGTAGCGCGCACTGGTTGTAGATTTTCGTCTTTAGGCACTAAGGTATTTTGCACGAGAAGATGTTATTACGATTGCGTTAATGGCTGTCCCAGTTTGTATTAATCTTAAATGGGTTTTAATTGAAAAGAAATAATCGCAAATTGTGGTATATGGTTTGGGCCAAAGACATAAGATCTGTTTTGCGTAAAATGACTAGGGGTAAATCACCTGATCATGACCACTTGACCGTTGAGCACCTTCAGTATGCAGAGGTGCATCTACCGCGAGTTTTAGCTATGTTCTTCTCTCTTTGCCTGAGTCACTGTTACTTGCCAGACAATATGCTTAAAACCATTGTTATAAATTAAAACTATAGTTGTACCTATTGTTAAAAATAAAACTTGTAGTGCCAGTGACAGGTCCAATTAAAGAACAATTCTTTCGCGACCATTGCCGCTAAGGTACTGGACAGACTGCTTGAGCGACAGCTGGGTATGTGTGTCAAACTCCACGATGCACAGTTTGGGTTCAGACCTGGTCTCTCCACTGAAGCTGCTGTATTGTGTCTCAAGCAGACTGTCCAGTATTACAGCGCGAGGGAGGCGCCGGTCTATGCGGTGTTCTTGAACCTGTCAAAAGCATTTGACCTGGTTCAATTTGAGATCCTGTGGAAAAAACTTATTGATGATACTGATCTGTCACATAAATACGTTTCTATTTTGAAGTACTGGTACTCTCACCAGAGAAACAATGCCAGATGGTCTGGGGAGCTCTCAAGCATGTACAGCTTGGAAAGCGGGGTGAGGCAAGGGGCGATAAGCTCGTAGATGCTTTTCAGCCTGTATGTGAACAAGCTGATTGAGGGGCTCAGCAGTGCTGGAGTTGGCTGTTCTGTTGACGGTATTTTTGTCAACAATATAAGTTACGCCGACGATATGGTACTGCTGTGCCCATCAATCAGTGCTCTTAGCAGACCGCAACAGAGACTCACTCACACAGACCCTCACAGATGCCAAGCCAATCAGCATTTGTGAGGAATATGCACTGACCCACGGTTTCAGGTACAAGTGTGCCAAATGTAAAATGATGACCTCCGTAGCCGAGAGGAGAGTACGCCGGACTATATGGCGTGTCGCCATCTCTGAGGTTTCGGGTTCGATCCCCGGTCGGGTCAATGTAGAAAACGAACTTTTCCATATTGGCTCGGGTCTGGGTGTTGTGGTACCGTCATTGTTTCTAATTTATATAACACAAGTGCTTTAGCTACTTATCTTAGGATCAGAGCAATGAAAGTAAGTGATTTTGTCCAATACAAAAAAAATACTATACACGTACAGCCTGTGGACACATTACACCCATGGAGCGTACCGGGCCCACACGCACTCAGTATAACAACGAATTCAGGGGGTTGATGGGGTTGCCACGACACTGCAGCGCATCAGGGATGCTGGCTGCAGCCGAAGTGATAGCCTCGGCTATCATTAGAAAGCGCATTGCGTCCCTGATGAAGCGGGTGGGAGGCAGCACCAACAGCCTCCTGAAAACGGTCGCAGCCATGGACGTAGACAGTGCCATTATGCAGCACTGGACGCGCGTCCAGATCACCAAAAATACTAAAATAAATTATAATCCGTTTTCTGTACTAACATAGTTTTTAAGAATAGTTGTTACTAACACTGGCCTCTTGTTTCCGAATTAATAATTTTATTTTATTTTATTCGAATTTATTTGCGACGTTATTTGAATCAAGATTTCTTCTCTTTAGGCACGCGTTGTTCCTTGGGGTCGATGTGGGGGCACTATTCATTCCCGCCACCACTAGCAAAGAGTTTGTAGAGCAACGCCAGTATTCCCGCGCCGATTACCAATCCTATGATCGGCATCCACGTGGCTAACCCACTACTCCCTGCTCCTGGTTCTGGTTCGACTGAAAACAGTCAATATTTAGGAATAAACCTAGTATAAATCGGTAACAATAATCATAAATGCAGTACTTATGATTTTTATTTTTATATAAATTTATATTTATATATCGGGTGTAAAAAAAGGCTTAACGAAGCCGAATACTACATATTCTACGTATTATTACGATATTTTTTTTATTTTACACTATACCTGGGAAATGACGGGTTACAGAGTTATTGACAGCCAAAGTTACAATTTTTTTTCAAAGATTTTTACAAAATTGACTTCTGTTTGATGAAACTAAACTTTTTTACCTAGAAACATGATGCGCTTACACACACAGGCATAGTCAGTGGCGTGCGCGCTATACATTGCGGGTTAGAAATAAGTTTTTTTTCCCAGCAATTATTTTTTTTGTATTCTACTTGGTTTTATGTATAGAATTTGTGGTTTAAGGCTTCGTTAAGCCTTTTTTTACGTCCTGTATATATAATTACTAAGCCTTTTATCAGTTTTTGGCACATCTTCTGTCATGCCCTGCGTGTCCCTCCCTACATGCCTCTGCCTGCACACGCGAGGTTCTTTACAAAGCCACCAATAGTGCTATATCGGTGGCCGAGGTTTGGTCCTCACATAATGAAAGCCTGAGTCGACTCGCACAGAAGAAGTTGGGCATACCTAAAACTTTACAGAAAAGTCAGTTCTTAAGAATGTGGGCACCCAAGCCGAAACCACCACCATTTGTAATTTACATTTTCTGGTGAGATAAGTTCTAATTTCTTAGTTTCGCTTACTCGATAAGCTTTAAACTGGACTAAAATATAAGACAAATTGTAATTTTTTTTTTTTGTTTTTAGCAATTCCTTGCAAGGTTTAATTGAAGATAAATAGCACTTGAAAAAATCATCGACCTCAGGTGGGACTCGAACCTACGTCCCATCGCATACCGGGCGAGTGCTTTGACCACTAAGCTACCGAGGACGTCACGTAACAAGATGAAATTCCTCAAGTGTTTTTTCTCGCTGTCAAAGCCAGCGTATTCTGATCAATGTTGTAGCTATATGTATAGCTGAGTAGTATACTACCATCAACACCCTATAGAAATATTTTAACAAATATTTGACTATTGGTTAAGACCTGAGGTCGATGATTTTTTCAAGTGTTATTTATCTTCAATATAAGACAAAATTAAAATATTTAAACCTTGTAAAACAAAAAGAATTTAAATATCCCGATCCCGAACACTCGAGTGTTAAATGAGTGTGTATTGATACACAATCATATTAATTGCTTAAATTTTAATTAAATCTATAGTACACTATTTAAATGACTGATTGTAGACTATTAATTAATTAACTTCAGACTAAGTCCTTAAAACAATTAAGGACTTAGTCTGAAGTTAATAATTAATTAATTAATGTTTATATAGGGTGTAACAAAACGGCGAAATAAAATTTATAGAACGTGTAGAGTAGTAAATGTGTAGTTCCTATGCAAAACCACAAACTCGTGCGAGTATAAATTACTGAGTAAATTGATGCTAAAGTTTTAACAAAAACTTATCGGTGACAACCTTAGCGCATCAGCTGATCGTGCGGCGGGCGAGGGTTGCGGGCGGGGGTTCGCTAACGAATGACCGCAGATTCAGGGTTGTCAACACTTTCGGTAAAAAAACAATTTATTTACTTAGTATGGGAAAAAAAGTTGTTTATTTTTAACTTAAACTTTTACTACTTAATGTTCACATTACATACATTAATACATAAATATTATTTCGCCTTTTTGTTACACCCTGTATATAAAGATGTTGTAAGGATAGCTAATTACGTACCATATACTAAATAACTTAAGACAGAAGGTTGCATAAGTAGGAACTGAATAAAATAACCGACTTGGTATTACATGGATCTCTCAGCTTGTCCGAACGGTGTATACAGGGTGGTCCAGGCCAGATGGATATAATATTTTTTTTAGGTAGTCGGCTTAGGGACCTTTTTGTACCCCCCAGGTAAAAATCCGCTTACAAGATATTTTTTTTTAATTTTAGAAATATCACCACTTTTTCTTAGAGGGCGCAATGTCTAATTTTTCTTTTCTGAGAGAGTGCAATGTCTAAGCACCTAAAATAAAAAATAATAGAATTTTTCATTTTAAAAGTAAATAAAACATTAAAAGTGGTGATATTTCTAAAAAAAATAAAAAAACATATCTTGTAAGCGGCTGACAAGCGTTTTTTTTCCTGGCGAGTAAAAAAGGTCCCTAAGCAGACTACCTAAAAAATTTTATATCCATCTGGCCTGGACCACCCCGTATATCTATCTACTGATCACTTAACACTTAAGTCCCGGCCAAACAGACGCGTGCGCGGTGGCGTGGGCGTTCAGATCGTGCCATAGCATTTGTATCGACGAGTTCACACCGGCGCGGACAGCGGCGGCGTGCATCACGCGTGCATCTTGACATTCAGCTTTTGCACGCGCGGACATGACATTTGACGTGACAGGCTCAACAGACAGATGGTGCGCTACTATGATAATATAAATAATTACGTTTAAAGCTACTATTTTTTTTCCGATAAGCAATGAGAGAAGCCAACTAGGTTTTTTTCTTTCCTTCATCTTCATATAAATTATAAATGAAGTAAAATTCGTTTTTTGCAGGCAACTTAACACACAAGCCCCTATAGTGTTAGTAAAAATAGCTTCGCTCGCTTTGTAATCGCGTTGGAATGAATAAATTTGAAACTCAGTAAATAAATAAAAAACTGTACAAAATTATTTGTTTATTTAGTAAAAGGGTTGAGCTTTTATATTCGTAGTATATCGAAAAATAATCTGATAAACAATAGTTAAATCATAATTTCTACAACATCATTAGATACCATTATTATGACTAACATTCATAATCTTCTTTGACTTCATTCATGACTAATCTCTTTCTTGTTAGGTTTATACATCCGAGCGAAAGATACATTTTCGTGCTAGGCCTCCTGAACGCCTAGTGTCCGCGTGTTTCGTGTGAACTGGCCTACACGCCCACCTCCACGCCACCGCGCACGCCCACGCCCACGCCCCTGCGTTGGTTTGGCCGTAGCTTTACACAAGTAAAAATGCAAACGGGCCCTTATTGTCGATGAGTGACTTCAATGTCAAAGTGACAGGTCATATCACTTAACAAACAAACAGACTTATTTGCAGAGTTGGTTCACATTATTTTATCGTCGTTACGTGAAGTAAAGCCGCAGTCATCGCGTTTTTTTTAGAGAATCGACAGGACAATGGCACACTGTGAATTCATTTTGAAATTTGAACGTTTACTAAGTAGTTTTGCTCACAGAACAAGCGGAGCGAGTCTTACTTGTTCTGTGGTTTTGCTACTGAATAGATACTTAGATATAAATACTTTGTACGTACTGCTAGCTATAATTCACTTAATAGTTTATTTGATCAGTGAAGACATAGAGTAAGGAGGAAGACATCCTGCAAACTTGACTAACCTGGTGGCTTTTTAGGAGCCATGCCTAATCAAGAACTGTAGTTGGTATATTTCCGGCAATTATAGACATCTTTCGATTTCTGGGTTTCGGAAGTTGAAGACCTATTCTCCGGAGTTTTTGTGCTTGAAATGGTTAAGCAATTTTAATCATTTTCGTTTCGTTACGTTCTAATCAGTTACGTCTAGCTCTGGGAGATCATCGGTGTAGTGGCGTACAAGCGTAGCTCTAGGATCATTTGCGTCAGTTGGAGGTTTCAGGGCATGCGAGGCGTATAGGCGGCCGTAGAAGTCCTCGATCTCGGCGAGTATTTCCGGAACTGATGTGACGGTTCTGCTATCCGAGGTTTTCAGCTTTGTCAGATGCGATCTCCCCATTCGTTGGGCAAAGACTTTTGACCCCCGGTTTTGCTCGATCGCCTCCTGTATGAGGCGGGTGTTAAAGCTTCGGAGATCGCGTCTCACCAATCTTCGGATCCTTTTATGGATGGCATCTGACTGAGCTCCCTCTGGCGCTTCCCGTCGCAGTCGCATCAGCTCTAGAGTCTCCCCCGAGAGTTTGGACCCCTTGTTTGGTCGCTTCCTTCTAAAATGCCTAGCTCCCACCTCGCGTATAACGCCTACTACGCTGTCGAGGTCCCTGTCAACATTATCTGCGGTTCCCAGCGCTTTGAATCGATTTTTCAGCTCTAGTTGGAACGCTTCGGAACCGTGTTCAGCTTGAAGCAGTGTCGGACGAAGAATAGACCTCACCATGCGGCTTCTTTCCAGCTTGAGATTGATATTTAGAGTGCCTCTTACTAGTCGGTGATCACTTCCGGTGTTAAACCTGTTGATCACTGAGACATTTCTAAATATGTGCCGTTTATTCGTCATGATGAAGTCTATCTCATTCTTCGTCTTACCGTCGGGACTCCGCCAGGTCCACTTTCTATGGGGCTTTTTTTGATAGAATGTGTTCATGCAAAAAAGCCCCTGCATGTTGAGAAAGTTGACCAGCATTTGCCCCCTATGGTTTCTGCTTCCATAGCCATGCGGTCCAACGTACGATTCGCCATGTTGCTGTACTCCCACTTTTGCATTGAAGTCTCCGATGACAACTGTGAAGTGAGTTTTGGTGGTCATTTGTATGGCCTTTGTTATATCCTCATACATGGCCTCAACCACATCGTCCGAGTGTGCTGAAGTCGGTGCGTACACCTGTACGACCTTAAGAGTGTATCTCGTGGTCAACTTTAGTACGAGGTACGCGTTTGTTAAAATATTTGTAAAAATATTTCTATAGGGTGTTGACGGTAGTATACTACTCAGCTATACATATAGCTACAACATTGATCAGAATACGCTGGCTTTGACAGCGAGAAAAAACACTTGAGGAATTTCATCTTGTCACGTGACGTCCTCGGTAGCTTAGTGGTCAAAGCACTCGCCCGGTATGCGATGGGACGTGGGTTCGAGTCCCACCTGAGGTCGATGACTTTTTTCAAGTGTTATTTATCTTCAATTAAACCATGCATGGAATTGCTAAAAACAAAAATTTACAATGTTTAAGCATTTCTGATCTTAACCAATAGTCAAATATTTGTAAAAATATTTCTATAGGGTGTTGACGGTAGTATACTACTCAGCTATACATATAGCTACAACATTGATCAGAATACGCTGGCTTTGACAGCGAGAAAAAACACTTGAGGAATTTCATCTTGTCACGTGACGTCCTCGGTAGCTTAGTGGTCAAAGCACTCGCCCGGTATGCGATGGGACGTGGGTTCGAGTCCCACCTGAGGTCGATGACTTTTTTCAAGTGTTATTTATCTTCAATTAAACCATGCATGGAATTGCTAAAAACAAAAATTTACAAAACGAGTATGCTAGGATTTTCGCTGATTTTCAGATGTATTTTAAGAAATCAATGAAAACCTCATTCAAAGTTTCTCAATCAAGAACTTTTGACAGCATAAGAAGACAAGGGGCCCATCGATTGACAGCAATTGACAGGCTCTGTCTTGTCTAAGATGGTCACAAAAATCATGGATTGAAAAATAATACGCTAATGGTTTACATTGCTTAACCATTTCAACCATTAAACCATGGAAGTGCCGAAGAAGAGATTTCTTCTTCTCACAGAAACCCAGAAATTCAAAATATGTCTATGATAGCAGGAAATCTACAAAATACAGTTCTTAATCAGGAATGAGTGCAAAAGGTGGTGCTCCTGCCCAGCCAGCAGGTTAGTCAACAGAGGGTGTGGTCTGTGTTGGAGTGCAGGTGTTAAGTATAAATAATATGTATTATTGTGGAACGCATATTCTACGCAGGCATGACCAATGTGTGGCCCGCGAGCCTTTGCCATGCAGCCCCTGAGTTTATTAGGGGTCCGTATTACCCAAAGGGTAAAACGGGACCCTATTACTTAGGCTTCGCTGTCCGTCTGTCTGTCTGTCAGTCTGTCACCAGGCTGTATCTCATGAACCGTGATAGTTAGAGGGTTGAAATTTTCACAGATGATGTATTTCTGTTGTCGCTATAACAGCAAATACTAAAAAACTGAATACAATAAATATTTAAAGGGGTCCCATCCAACAAACGTGTTTTTTATCGTTTTTATAGAAAATGGTACGGAACCCTTCGTGCGCGAGTCCGACTCGCACTTGGCCGGTTTTTTTAGGATTTGTTGTTATAGCGGCAATAGAAATAAATCATCTATGAAAATTTTAACTATCAACACGGTTCATGAGATACCTACAGGCTGGTGACAGACAGACAGACGGACAGCGGAGTCCTAGAAGAACTTATTATCGCCAGAAAATGAAAATTACAAACAAGCGAAGGCTTGGGTTCCTATTTTAGAACTAGCCTGTCTCTCTTGCTTGCCTGCACAGTACAGTCAACAGCACGTCGACCTACCCAAAAAGTCAAAAATTCTCCAATAGATTTTCAACTTTAAGCCTGACATATAGAGATCATTTTCAAATGAGAAAATTTGACACTTTGTGGTAGGTCGATGAGCTGTTGTCCGTACATATATTACATAAACTCGTATTTTATTGACGCATAGAACTAGTTTTGTTCCTAAATAAATCTTGTTTTCAGCAGAAAGTAGCAGAGGGGGTATATCCGCGTGGCTGCCGATAATAGGCGGATTAGTCATCAGCGCGGGGATACTGGCGTTGCTCTATAAATTCTTTGGTGGTGGTTTTGGTGGCGGTGACAAGTGTCCCCACATCGATCCTACGAAACGACGCTGGCCTTTGGAGAAGAAATCTTGGTTCAAATGACGTGAAATTTGCGATCAAAATAAATAGCTTAACTAACTCACCTTCTTTTATGTAAGACCGTAGTTATTTTTCTCTATGGTAACGACCTGTTTCACAGTGTACGGATAGTGCCAAATAGCTATGTTACAGATAAAAATATATAGAGGTTAAAAGTGCTTGAATTAATTTATGATAAAGTAGCGCTATTTCCCGGTGGTGAAACGCAAAATGTGTTTTTCCTTCAAAATAGTACTTAGAAGAACTTATCCGTACATTTTGATACAGCCCTAAGACTTATATAATCTTCAGACTATAATTTCACTACAGATTAAAAAAAAAACTTATACACTATGTTCGCGTACCCCTTGCGCTCGCGCTCTTGCTTGCAACTGCTTTATTCCTGGAGCGTGCAATGTGCGCGCTCCAATCGGAGGCGGTTTGTGGGCGTACACGGCGGGGAGCGCGATCCGTATCCATTAAAGCAGTTGCAGGAGCGCGGAGGTTCGCGTACATAGTGGATACAAGGGTTTATATCCTCTGGCGCGTCGCTTGCCGTACCACGGCAAGGAAAAAAGTAGCCGTCAAGCGTCGATTGCCGTGTCACGGCATTAGACGATAAATATATACATAACTTTAATTTGCACCAAGAAAGGTTGATAAATTTATTTGCTTACAGCTTTTATGTATTATTTTATGTATTAAAAATCAAGTAAATTAAGGAAAAACTGATAGTAAGATTTAGAAAGGTGCGAAAAATGTTCAAATGGCCGACACTTAAGGGCGGTCGGTCCCGTTTTGAGCTCGACGTGCCAGAGGATCTGATATTTACCTGAAGTTTTGACCGGGTTATGCCGACCGTGGTCAACAGCTGACTGGAACTGCGATGTCTTCACTCCGGAGGCAGATTGGTCACTCACCCGCATATTATTTTCACGTCAAGTGCCACTTGGCACTTACCTTCTTCTATGTAAGACTAATATAATCTTACTATCACACTAGAACGGGAATTAAAACGCGATCAAAATAGATACAAATCAATTATTAGCTTGATGATCTGGCCGGGTTACACCCACCGTGGCGTGGTCACCGACTGACTGGAACAGCGATGTCTTTACTCCGGAAGTCCGGAGAGGCAGATTCTTCACCCACCCTCATATTGTTTTCACGTCAAGTACCGTCGCACACTACACTCACTACGCACTGTTATTAAATAAAACGCGAAACGTAAAATCGGACTAGTAAAATTATCATCCTACTGTTAGTTAATAAATTAATAATAATTTCAGTAAAGAAAAATTACAGAGTTATTATCTACTAGCGACCCGCCCCGGCTTCGCACGAGTGCAATGCTGATACTAAATACACTACATTATACATATAAACATTCCTCTTCAATCACTCTATCTATTAAAAAAACCGCATCAAAATTCGTTGCGTAGTTTTAAAGATTTAAGCATACATAGGGATATAGGGACAGAGAAAGCGACTTTGTTTTATACTATTCAGTGATTAAGTCATCCAGGAAAAGAAAATAAAATAATAAGCGTATAAGGGAGAGCGCATTATGAAATTCAATTCATGTACCTACCTGATGCTTTTGACGAGAGCAAGGCCCAGGGCCGCCACGCCCTAAAGCCGCTACTGCCAGCAACTACAACTAAACGGCACTAATGTTAAGCGCTGGGCGAAACGCGCAGCAGGGCTAGCATGCGCAACACGATAAATTTTCGTCGTTTTGTTTTAAAGATAACAAAGGAAAAACCAAAATATCATGGCAATTTAATGCCGTGTTATAACGTAAAAATAAGTGGCTTCGAAGAACGGGAGACTGGAAATATTAAGAAAAAGGATTCGAGACGTCTGTGATCCGTTAGGCTAGGGAAAACGACAAAATTGTCGTCGAAGACAAAAATTGTCTTGTCTATCGATATAATAACCGATGCGCGCATGCTAGCCCTGCAGGAGCCCATTACGAGTACGTGATTGGCTAGTAGCACCGCGCCTGCACCGCCGGCCGTGATTGGTTGTTAGCTCCGCGCACACGCATCTCTGATACGATGATCGTCTCGTAAGACGCGCAAAGCGATCCCCACTCTGTGCCCCAGAGCTCACCATCCATTAATTTCGCTTAACCTGTCAGGCCAAGGTCAAGAGACACAATAAAAAATCTATTATGACGTGGCCACCGGTGGGGAATTGAAGCTTGACAGGTTAAAAAAAGTAACTAAGATTGTTTGCGTGAGTTTTTTCAATTTTGATTCTTTGTCTGACTAAATATTTATCTCTTAACACAACTTTGTTTTGGATAAATATCTTCAAATAACGAATAATTTCATGTCGTTTGTACTCAACTCGATTCCAGTGTCTAAATTCAGTAATCTTACTGTAGGTATACACCAGGGGCGTGCGGTGCATATAGGCAATTAGGCACTGCCTACCTGATAGACGAAATTAGGTAGGCAGTAGGTACAAACATACAAATGAGTTTCATTAATGAAAATCACCGATTTTCATCAATAAAACACTTATGTAAGTACTACTGCCTACCTCGAAAAAAAAAAGAAATGCCCGCCGCTGGTATACACGATATATTAAAACGAAATAGACTCCTGAAATTACTCAATGTTGCGATATTATTATTTCCTGAAATGGGAACTACACACACCGGCATATTTAGCGGAACATAAAAAAAGGTTTGATATCAGTATCATATAAGGTTGCTGGCTGGTTTATACGTCATTTAATTTAAAAAGCAATAATTTCAAATTAAGAAAACAACTGAACATCACATTTTATGCAATTGTTTTAATTTTATTCAAATACACCTTATCTGGAGCGAACTTCGAGTATTTCTTCCTTCTGAGTTTGATTTAAAATTTCATTGAAATACTGTTTTTTGTTAGTTTTTTTTAATAACGCATCTTTTTTTTTTGGAGTTGAGGACTGAATTATGCCTGACTTAGCCCCAACGGAGATTGCCAGGGCACTCGAAATGCGAAGAAATGGTCAAACCTACAGAGTGATATCCAGAGATCTTCGTCGACCAGTTTCAACGATCCATCGCTGTATCTAACGGTTCAGGGAGACCGGTACTTATGTGAGAAGAGCAGGACAAGGCAGAAAAAGACGCACTTCGAGTAGGGATGATCGTTTCATTCGGCTTCGTGTACGTAGGAACCCCCGTTTGACGGCCGTTCAAGCCCGACATGAGTTAGAAGCAGTGCGGGGTGTAACCGTAAGTGAGCGTACGGTACGAAGAAGGTTTGAAGAAGCTGGTTTGGGTTCATTTGTGCCCGCAAAGGCTCCAAGGCTCGAAGTAAATCATCGTAGAAACAGGTTCACTTTTGCTCAGGAACATCGAATTTGGAACGCGAACCAATGGAGTAAGGTATCGTTTAGTGATGAGTGCAGAATTCTCTTAAATCAAATTGACGGCAGGCAAAGAATATACAGACGCAAAGGAGAACGATACATTCAGACAAATTTTGAAACTACAGTTGCATACGGTGGTGGATCAATAATGGTTTGGGCGGGCATTTGTTTGGGAGCTCGCACAGACTTGGTAGTGATTGACAGAGGGAGTCTGACTGCAGACCGCTATATCAGAGAAGTTTTAGAAGAAAATGTCGTACCGTTTTCCCCATATATCGGTGACGATTTTGTTTTTATGCAGGATAATGCTCGGCCGCATACCGCTCGGGTAACTCAAGCATATCTTAATGATATCAATATCACTGTTATGGAGTGGCCGGCGAGATCACCGGATATGAACCCAATAGAGCACGTTTGGGACTTGCTGAAAAGAAAAGTTAAGTCCGGAATTCCAGCTCCTGCCAACGTGGGTGAACTGCGAATCGCCGTAGTTGAGGAATGGCGGAGACTATCCCAGGAGACCATCGATAAAATCATTCTCAGTATGCCTAAGACGGGTAGAAACTTTAATAAGAGCACGTGGAGGAAATACGCGATATTAATCACCATTTTTCTAATTTAATAAATTATTATTTTAATATTAATTTTCACTTTTCCCGGTTACATAAAAAGTTCAAAAATGTACCATTTTTCACAAAAAGCCTTTACTCGCAAAATGTGTTCTTAATGTGATCTCATTTTAATTAAAACAAATGAAACTTTAAATAACAAAAGAAGTGTAGTGAGTAGATTTTAAAATAAAACCATATTTTTTTTAATAATGGACTTTTTTTTGTGTTCCGCTAAATATGCCGGTGTGTGTAGTTAAAAAAATCTTTTTTTTTACTCATAAGGAATAAATAAAAATTAAATACGTAAGTACAATTTGCCAATTTAATTTATGTATGTACTAAGTAAATGTAATATGAATAAATTAGTGTAACTATTACTTTTACTTTTAATTCATAACACGATGTGAAGTATCATTATAAATAAATACACAAATTAATACATGATATTGTATTTGGAACAATCTCTCTCTCTTACCGCAATATAATATAAATTAACTCGGTGAACGTCACTGATACAAAATATATTGTAATTAATAATAACTTATGTATAGGTACATCCTTTTCATTTCGACCCTCTACAAAACAATTTATTTCATTTAGATAAAACGCGTCGCCGCCAAACTTTTGTACGAAGTTAATTAAATAATACGTTTTTTTATACAGGGTTGCATCGTGATCAGTATAAAACATAACCTTACAATGAAAACCCATACAAGTTAACCTTATTGGAAAGTACTTACACTTGTGCCATGGATATTATAAACAAACGAAATGTCAATTCAGATTAAAGGCAGTCTCTTGCCAAGTAAGACAACATGAGTACAGAAAGAAACAGAAGCATTTTTTTTAACAGCGTTCAAAATAGACACCGGTTTTGTGAATAGGAACATTTAACTATTTTGTAGCTTTTATTAAAGACATTTAAATGCAATTTTCTTACCAAGAAAACAATGCCGCACCGCCTGCACCTACGCACTTGTCGGTAAAAAAATATGCAGTGCCGCTTGTGCCGTTCGCGACGGATACTAGCGCAACATATTGTATTGATTGTAAACAGCGCGCGCGGCACACTCGGTAAAATGCAGAGCGGCCACTGGACGTGCATGCCGCGACGCGGTACGAATCTGTGCCGCGCCACTGCCGCGCATACCGAGCCAATCAGAAACGCTCCATTGAAATATAGGCGCTCGGTAAGCTTTCTGTACCGTATACCGAGCATGCTGATGTCGCGCCGCTGCTGCGCCGACAAATCAGTGAACGGCCTTAGGTATGTTGAAACTTTGTCTTTGTTCCTTTCTCTACTCACGTGGTAAAGCTAAGTTTAGATGACAAAAATCTGTCGGGCGTTTTCTAATCACGCGATTTTGTGTTAATACTTCGTTATATAAATAAATATCTACCAGACAACACATCAATCGTAATGATCTTGAAGGAATTAATATTCCTGTGTACGAAGTGCCGTAAAATGTATTTTGCTAGGGGCGTCTGACAGGTGACAGCACACTTCAGACTCGAACAATTTTAGAAAATTCATTTTATTGATTTGACCCGATATTCGTATCCGAGACCTTTTGGGTTCAAAGCGATTGCCGCTCCACTAGGTACATGTACTATCTATGTTTTGTAAAAGAAAAAGTTGTTTATTTGTTTCGACTTTAATAAATTATTATTATCACGCAGGCATATACATATAAATGTTTAATTAAATCATCTATTTTACTGACTAAAATAAAAAATACATCGAATATTATAAAATTAATTAATCATTTCAATACAAGGATACTCGGAGTACAGTTATTTGAACCTTACCTCCAAAATATTCGCCACAGATTTTGTTTAGAGCATTGAAAAACTACTTATTTGGGCCTTTTCCAAAGCTCAAGCAAGCTTTATATAATACACACTTTTTGCACCTTATCTTTTCAAAATAAATATCACAAGCTCGCCTCGAAGTTTCATGTTGTTGGCTGTAGTTGATATTGCGTACAAAGTGGCGCCCTCTATGTGTCAAAATGACATTTTCATTCGCTTTATCGAAAAATAAATAATAGCTGTCCTTAACAAAATCGTTATAATTCTATTAGCGACCCGCTATGTTCCACACGATAAACTTGTAACAAGACAGAGACAGAACTGAAGTTTCGAACAACAAATTAATAAACAAAACTGTTGGTTTTAACACCAGTTATAATTTCAAAATGGATTATGGTACGTTAACTGGGACTATCGTCTACTAAATCGTTCAAGGCAATTTAGAAAATGCATTTTCATTGTATTTCTTTACTTAAGTAGGTATAGAGCATCGCCGCACAGAGATAAATGGGTCAGATGATACGATTTCAAAGTTTATCGCTAAATTTTAAAACGATTAGTGCTTTTAATAAAATCATTTGTATTTCTGTTGCACTCTGGACAGTCCACCATAATCCACTCGACAAAAGAAAGAGATATAGTTTGTTAAAAATAAACAAATAGAGGCCTGACATGGCCACGAGGGGGGGACGGGGGGCTTGGATTGGACGCCAACTGGCTTCAAGTCACGCATCCGTCATCTTTTAGATAATCGTAGACTAGTTATGTTAAAAAAAAAATTGGTTATATGTTAGTAATTCAATAAGAGGACACAATACCACAGTATACAAGTTGAACAGTTGTCCAACGAATTTACTTGTCCGGCACCCTATATTACCTTAAAATTAGCAATCAGCAATAACCGCAGTCATCGCCCGATTGACGCTTAATGTCAAAATCTATTACTCAGTAGAGGCAGCACTGTCAGTAGATTGCTTTGTTTTTTGTTGTCAATTTGCGAATTAAAGCCAGAATTGCTCAATTTTCGCTATATCGCATTGATTTTGCAAATATACGTAATAAGGGTGCCGAACTACATACAACAGTGCAGCGTCACAGACTACGCGTCTCTATTAGACAACTGCACGGATATTCTGTGCTAAATACGTTTTGAGTCGTTTCATCAGACGCGGCATGAATAGATCGAACCACAATGAACTACTAAACTAAAATTGTATACTCAAAATTAAACGAGAGAACATGATTTGAACGAAAACTTTCCAATCATGTCTGGTCTTTTGAAACGACTATTAGTAATAAAAATATTACCATAGACAAAGGGTTTCGGCGGCGACGCTAAGTACTAAAACTAATGGCGTTACAGGTGACTAAATTATTATCTCTGCCCCTCTCACACATTCAGTCCAGTCCCATTTGTTTCTCGAGTTCTCTTCAAATGTAATCTGGGGAAAAAAATATTAGATAAAAAAAGACAGAAACCAAATGATAAAAATATTTGGAAATAAATACTGCCCTGCTCGCACAGGTACATTTATCTTGTAATGTAAACTATATACTATTTAAAAAGAGGCTGACAATAGTGACCGAGTTTCTTGCGCTACTTCTTCTCGGCGCTAGCCCAAAATTGTCCCGAAGTAGTAGTGGGGAAAAAAATATTGGGACGTGTAAAAGCGCTTAGTTTAAGCCCATTTACAGAAATAAATTGGTTTCTTTGGTTTTATTGGTACACGTGTTATTTTCTAGCCTGGCCTGATCTACTTAGCAAGAAGTCAGAATGTGCATCTCATCCAGGAACAGACGACCTGATAAAGGTTGCAAGCGCATGGTGAACGAACAGACGACCTGTTAGAGGTAGCAGAAAGCCGCTGTATGCAGGCCGCTTCCGACCGGCTAATCTGGAAGTCACTGGGGGAGGCCTGTGTTCAGCAGTGGACGTTCTATGGCTGAAATGACGATGATGATTGAGCACCTCACCTATCTTTGGTGTTATTTCCCGGCCTGCAGCGCGTTGGAGAGTCAGATCATATCTTGGTCTAGTCACTAAGAAGTCACATTGTGCATTTCACACAAGGACAGAAGACCAGTTAAAGGTTGCTGGAAGCCGCTGGATGCAGGGCGCTTCCAACCGGCCAATCTACAGCTCCCGGGGGAGGCCTATGTTCAGCAGTGGACGTCCTATGGCTAAAATGACGATGATGATTGAGCACCTCACCTATCTTTGGTGTTATTTCCCAGCCTGCAGCGCGTTGGAGAGTCAGATCATATCTTGGTCTAGTCACTAAGAAGTCACATTGTGCATTTCACACAAGGACAGAAGACCAGTTAAAGGTTGCTGGAAGCCGCTGAATGCAGGCCGCTTCCAACCGGCCAATCTAGAGCTCACGGGGGGAGGCCTATGTTCAGCAGTGGACGTCCTATTGCTGAAATGACGATGATGATTGAGCACCTCACCTATGTTTGGTGTTATTTCCTAGCCTGCAGCGCGTTGGACAACCAGTCCATGGCCTGGTCGAGCCCCTCGCCGCGCACGGCGGACGCCTTGAAGATCTGGAAGGTGCGGTCGCGCAGCGCGTCCAGCCCCAGCGCCTGGTGCACCTCGGCCACCGTGAGGCAGCCCGCCATGTCCTGCTTGTTCGCGAGCACGACCAGGATAGCGTTCGATAGCTCGTCTTCCTAGAGTAGGGGGATAGCCATCAATCAGAAGTCAATGTTAATTAGGGTTCCGTACCCAATGGGTAAAACGGGACCCTATTCCTAAGGCTCCGCTGTCCGTCTGTCTGTCTGTCTGTCCGTCTGTCACCAGGCTGTATCTCATGAACCGTGATAGTTATAGAGTTGAAATTTTCACAGATGATGTATTTCTGTTGCCGCTATAACAACAAATGAAAAAAAAACAGAATACATAAAATATTTAAGGGGGCTAACGTGATTTTTTTGCCGTTTTTATAGATAACGGTACGGAACCCTTCGTGCGCGAGTCCGACTCGCACTTGACCGGTTTCTTGTATTACTTTTCGGTCGATTTAAGTGACTTAGTTGATGTGTGATTTAACTGCCTAAATATCACTAGGGAATGTAGGAGAGGGGTGTAGTAGGAGGAGTAATAGTGTAGTGGGGGGTAATGGAGGTGTGAACGCCCTACTCGAAACAAAACTTGAAAAAAAATTAGCACTTTAAAGTTTAATATTTCGCAAACAGATCCCTAAATCGAAGAATAGTTCCTAGCAACCTCTAAATCATTTGGACCTATTCAACGATATCCCACACGATGGGGTAGACGATGAAATACAATTCATCCCCATGTGACATTTAATACCCTTAAATAAAATATTTTTATAAATTTTATTCTACCACTGTCAGCGTAATTGATATACATATCTCCACAAAATTACAGCTCTCTAGTGTCAACAATCTCCAAGCAAAACCTCGGACGGACAGACAGACGGACATGACGAAACTATAAGGGTTCCTTGTCAGGACTACGGAACCCTAAAATTTAAAAAAAAAATATGGATTTTTTTTAATGCCACCCTTAATGCAAAACTTGAAAAAAATGGCATAAAACTTTGTTCAGGTAGAGACAAGCTTTGTTCAAAAGTATGCCATATATTTTTGCTCATTCTAAACAACAATGAGATATACTGATCATTACTGTCGTATGTGGGTTTATTTTCTATGGACCGTGATGTCTCTCCTTTAAATTACAAGAATGGTTTAAATTAGTGATGCCGTGAATACTCGCTATTCTTTTTTGGTATTCGTCGAATACCGAATAACAATGTCTATTATTCGACATTCAGCGAATAGCTGTTTAAATAAACTTGTTAAAAAAACTATTGAGTTAAATAAAATAATCACTTTTTTTAAAAGCAACAAACCAGAGGTGTTCCCCGTAAAATAGTTATGTAAGTAAGGAGTTGCCAGCTTTTCAAAATGTAAATCAGTATAATAACAAACTGATTGTTGTACCCTATTTTCTGTTCTCATACATACATAATCTTAAAAAAATATAGATTACAGGTGAAGGTAACAAGTACCTATATGATTTTACAAACGTAATATTTATTATTTGATAAGAAAAAATATTTTTTATATTACTTTCTTTAAGTCGAATAATAATAGCGAGTTATTCGACTATTCGCCATAGGGAATGGTGATTAATCGGTATTCGACTATTCGCTATAACAACTATTCGCGGCATCTCTAGTTTAGATCAATTAGCAAGAATGCTACAAAGTACAAATGGTGTTGGTGGAGGTGGTGTGGCATTAAGTGTTATTGATTAAGAGTCATACAAAAAAACCTGCAAAAATTCAATTTACATAACAATGATTTTTATTCAATGGAGGAAGTACACATCCTGGCGATTGTTCTTATCAGTTAAGTTTTTGGTTAATAAGAGATTTGCTTTAAATATATTTTTGGTCACAAATTCTAACTATTTTCTAATAAGAAACATTTTAAGCCATTTGTGGTGGTAGAAACGTGAAAAAATTACATCGACCTATGTCAAATCTTGGTCCGATCCAATAGTAGGTATGTCTGATTGGTTGCCACACACACAATGTTTTTTAGTAATAACATACTCAGGTGCATGCGTTTTTGTCAAATGTTTTGACTGCAACTGAATAACTAGCTAACTAAGATGTTGCAGAGACTTGCGACCCCAACAATAATAATCTCCACTTGGGTCCGTTCTGCGCCACCTCTCGTCAATTATAAAAGTGACTGCAGCCTCCTTAAATGATTCCTCCCAGTAATAAAGTTAAGTTAGTAAGTAATCCTCATTTCTCGAGCACCTAACAACCCCCTAAAGTAAATATAAAAAGCACCTAAAGATTAAGTGCACTTTGCGAACGATATAATGATAATGAAGACCATGTTTATCAGTCTAAACAGTGACATTAAGGATGTGGAATAATACTTACTCTTAACATATGCACCAGTTCATCTTTTGATATTCCTATTCGATCCCTGTCGGCTGAGTCTACAACATATATTATAGCGTCTGTGTTCCCATAGTAACATCGCCAATAAGGCCTAAAATAAACAAAATTTATCAACAAATTAATGAAATTTCAATTTATCTTTTTTTTTCCGAGCATACAGGTTAAATACTAGTACAGATTATTACAATAATATCATTCTATCAAATCAAACCTAATACTACATTTTGTTAAAGTTAATGTATATTTTTAATACATAAATAAAAATTTAAAAACAATATTTGGATGACAATAAACATCAGATTGCTAATCTGAACTCATTTTTTAGCATGATTACACAATCATGTGTGTGAAGGTTTTTTAAACATTAAAAAGACTCGTAAACAAAGTAAAAAGGTCCAATTTCAAATTAAAATAATATGTATAGTATATTAATATAAATAGTATACTAATTTGTGATTTAAAATGTTTTTATCTTTTTTATATAATGAATTTCTTATGCAAAATATAAATTAGCGTGCATTCACAGTAAATAAGCACTTTATCATAAAGTTTTAGAAGTAATGATTACTTATAGCCTAGGCATAAAATCTACTGATAACACATTTATTATTGCTACTTATGATGGCTATTATTACTTGCCTAGATTAAATTATTTAATGTGTACATTGTGTCACAAACTTGTGTGATTAATAGCAGATTTCGCTAAGACTGCATCTCACAGTCTTAGCAAAACATGTCACAGTCTTAATGGAAAATGCAACTACCATAAAACATAACCTATAAAACAAAATGTTAGTCACCTTATACTGGTCTGCCCACCGAGATCCCATACTTGGAATTTGAGGTTTTTATACGTGACTTGTTCTACATTGAAGCCGATGGTCGGAATAGTGGTCACTACCTCTCCAACCTGAAGTTTATACAATATAGTTGTCTTTCCGGCGCCGTCCAAACCCAGAATCAAAATCCTCATTTCTCGAGCACCTAACAACCCCCTAAAGTAACTAAACAGACCGCCTGGAAGAAAACAGTATCCACATTGTAAAAACACACATCATAAGCTAATAAAGCAATAGTAAACCGAATAAAACACTTGCCCATTTTGTGATATGCTTAGCCTATTTTAAAACATAAAATTTTATAACTAAGGAATGTTTGTGTGACTCCGTATACACATTCAAATGATCCCGTGTGTTTGCTTGTTATTTAAAGTATAATTCGAAAATTTTCAACACTTTAAACGATAAATATTGTACATTTTACTCCGTATTCACAATCAAATCAACCATTTGACGTGTAACTCGAAATAATTATGTGTTGCCAAAACGAAAAATTTAACAGATTAGTTACATGAAGTTTCATTAAGACACTGGCCTGAAATGACCTTTTTTTTTTTTTTTTTTTGACCTGGATGACCTGGACCGACTGTTGTTCAATTAAATAATCGCCATTTTGGCTCTGTCTGTACTCTGTAACGCCACTCGGCACTCCTTCGCCATTCCCAGTACAATGACAATATTTTAAAATATCGACAGAGGTAAGAAGGGCATTTTGTCTGTAATGATACTCATAGCAGCAGGCGCAGCAGTACAATCCGTGCCTATCTAGTTTTTACATTGTCATGCCTCTTTCCCTTGTTAGACATATACATTGTACGTACAACATACCTATACATATATGAGTACTCGCAGAGGCAGCGTGTATTGCCCTAGTCACGTTCACGTAGCAGCGCTCGCTGATTTTGTAAAAACAAAATTCTATATTTTTACGCCTGTACATTTTTACTAGCAATTTCACTGCAAAGTGGATAGAGGCAGTAAAAATATTAAGTAAAGTAAAATTATAATATTAAAGATCTAATAAAACTATTAACATGATCGCTAAATGAAAAAAAAATTCATAAAATTTCTATTTAAAAAAAACTTTGCGTTTATGACTGGTGGATCGTGGACCATATTTCCCAACGTTTGTTACGTGTTACTATTATGTTATAGCAACGCTTGTAACGTGACCTGCGGCTCAATTTTTTAACAGTAGGTATTCATAATCCATTCTGGTCCACTCTGGTCCTCTGGTCATTCGGTCCTATGATCAACGGTTTTCTCGTACGAAAACGAAACAAACCCAAATGTTTTTGTACAATTTAAATTGTAGGTAGGTAACAATCCCATAAACGAACTTTTTGTCAATTGGACAATAAATATTATAAATGCGAAAGTAACTCTGTCTTTCTATTAGTTAGGCTTTCACTCCTAAACAAGCACTCGGCACGTTTTTAGGGTTCCGTAGGGCTCGAGTAGGGCGTAAAAGCTAAACTATTGACCCTCTAAAAGCTAAACTATTGACTTAAAAAATCTGGAAAAATTCATGATAATAGTGCTTTTCATGAACTTTCATCGAAAATCATACCGGTTAAGGTAGACCAGTTAGTTTAAGAGTAATAGTCGTTCAAAAATTCTTTAGAGGAGAACATTAAAAGTGACTTAAATGAAGTAATTGCTTAAATAAATTGTGGTAACCACGGGCAACTACGGAACCCTATACTGCGCGTGGCAAGACACGACACGCACTTGGCCGGTTTTGCAATTTATCACGGTAACTGACATCATAATAATTCAGTAAGTAGGTATATTTATAGATATAGTAAGAGCGTAGCCAATGATAAGTCTATGCGTATATTATTTACGAACAATGACAAAATTATTTATTGCTTTCGTAATAAATTTAAGAACATAATTTTCACCGTTGTTAATGCCAACGTCCATACCACGTTGAAAACACCGGTTCTCGTCCGATCACCGAAGTTAAGCAACGTCGGGCGCGGTCAGTACTTGGATGGGTGACCGCCTGGGAACACCGCGTGATGTTGGCTTTTTGTAGCAAATGTTTTATTTTTTAAATCAAACTGCGGACCTAAAAAGATAAACACTATTTTAATTAAAAAGATCTGTTTTTTTTTATTGACACCGAGTTCAATTAATTGGCAGACACAGTATGATTATTATTAAAATAAGCACCGCTGACACCGCAGTAGAGCAAATGTTTTATTTTTTAAATCAAACTGCGGACCTAAAAAGATAAACACTATTTTAATTAAAAAATCTGTTTTTTTTTATAGACACCGAGTTCAATTAATTGGCAGACACAGTATGATTATTATTAAAATAAGCACCGCTGACACCGCAGTAGATAAGCCTACAAGTGCTTCATACGTAATTATGAACAAATTCTAATGAAATGAGCTACCTGCACCGATAATAAAAAAAACTCATGATCTACGAAAAAGGATGAACGACGCCTAAAAATATTTCGCTAGGCGGGAAATAAAACAATGAATCACGCTAATAATTTCAAGACCCGTTTACATATTTGCGACCGCGGTATTTTTACGCTGAACGATTAAAGATCCATTTATAAACATTGACGCCTGCGCATACTGCACTAATGATTCACAGTAATCGCATTTAAAAAACACGAACTCTTTTATGCTTGTAAGGTCTGGTCCAGTTAGGAAGTGCAATCTTGCAGCAAAATCTTCGATCTCGGTATTTGTAAGATTTCAGAGCTCTAATCCGCAAGCTCTCGGTATTTTGCGAGATCTCGCAAATCTGCGAATTATTTTAAATTAATAAAGATTTGATATATGAACTTTGTAATTTTATTGTTCAAGGGAATAAATAATGAATTAATACACATATACAAATTTATTGAATCATTTATTTTATAAAATTACGGATTATTTTGAAAAAATCCCAAGTAAACACAACATAATCTAATGTATCGTCTGCCAACTAGCTTTGCATGTTCCGAGCAGCAGAAAAGGCCCATTCTGCCTGTACGCTTGTTGGCACCACTAATAAATAGTCATTGATGAGCCAACTCCAGGTTCTGCCCTTTTGCACCGCCTGCTAAATTAATTTCACAGCAACACAGCCGCGGTCCTGATTATTATGAAATGTGCTGCTGTGCAATCTTGCAAATCTTGCGAGATCTCGCGCGATTTTGGGTGCAAGATTGATATTGCAAAATTCGTGCAAGATCTCGGTATTTCTAGATTTCGGAATACCGAGATTGCGCTCCCTAGGTGCAGTGGTTCGCGCTCCGTACTACAAAACCGTCAATCTCGGGTTCGAATTGCAAGGCAGGTGTAAGAGGCACGAGCACAAAACAAAATGTAGGTAGTACCGCCGCGCCATCCGTGCTCACAAGCTATCTTTGGTCTGCGCAGTATGTTTTTAGGGTTCCGTACCCAAAGGGTAAAACGAGACCCTATTACTGAGGCTCCGCTGTCCGTCTGTCTGTCTGTCTGTATAACAACAAATAATAACAACAAACGTGTTTTTTGCCGTTTTTATAGATAATGGTGCGGAACTCTTCGTGCGCGTGTCCGGTTTTTTCGGTCACTCTTCATCAAGTTCCACTTCTTTCTAAAGTTATAAATAGGAACTTACAACATGGATTACCGATGCCCTAAGCAATAAAACCAGGCTTTAGTGACCAATAACGCCACTTCAGTCACCTCCGTCTCCGCATCCGTTTACCGGTCCATTAATTTCAGCTTTGTTTGATTTCAACTGACAACGAATTAATGAGTGCTTCTGGTTTTGCCAGTTAACTTTTTACAAAGCAACCATTAAGGAATTACACAACGATTTGTATCAGAGTGTAAGATGTTCTCAAAGTGTAGGTATTCTATATTTCTTCTGGGGTTTACTGTCTGTAGGGAAATTTTAAAATCGGAGGTTTATACTACTTAGCAAAGTTTATTATCCGTTTCATCTTGACTTTACGTTGCCCGATATCTTTTCAATTCAGCGTTTAAGTGTAATATTTGCAGGTCGTTAGCTTGTAACCGTGCGACAATGTCCATTCTACAATAAATGAACCGCGCACTGTTAGAGTCAAAAGATAGAAAAAAAAAGCTAGAAGCTTAAAAGCTATTTGTAAATTAATACGAAAGTTAAATGGGTGGTGGTGGGTTTAATGTTTTACACACTGCAAAAAATACGTTAAGACATTTCGAAGACGCTTTTAAACTTGCTAGTGTGTCATACAATCGTCTACAGTGAAGTTACGGAAACATGTATGTAGACTATTTGTATGACACAATTGTGTTGTCTAAGGTTGTTTTATAAGAATTTTAAGTAGCTGTGTATCTTTTAATAAAAAAAACGCACTATCATGCTTAACCTTAAATTGTAGTATTTTAAATTAAGAATCATTGTAAGACTGTTTGTTGTCCTGAATGAAAAGGAACAAAAAACCTTGAAAATAACTTTAGTTCGAAGTATTATATCTCGATATTATAACTATCCTACTTTAATGAAAAGTCTATAAGGTTTTGTAAAATCTGTCAATTTTCCAATTAAGGTAAGGAAAGAAGAAATTTTAATAATTGACCACAAACTAGTAAAGAACACAAGTCAGTAACTACTTCAGAATCGATAATTAAATATATTAAATTGTCTCGATTATCAATTTGACGGACAGACAGCACATCACTATGGAGATACGATGACGGAGCGATGTGCTAGATTACCGAATGGATGACGAAACGGCCGCGAGGTGACGAAGCGAGTTGTGACGCGCAGCGCACGTGACGTGCCGGCGCGCGCGCACGCGTGCCTCGCCTTATCTGGCACGTCCCGCACGTCTTATCTGTTCATTGGAAATTGGTCAAACTTTATGCAAAGCAATTTTTTGAGTCAAATAGGATATCATAACTCATTATTTGTCAGGCTCTCTAGACAAGACAGGTCCTAACTGTCGTTACCTGTCTAGCCTGCCTTACGTAGGTTGAATGAAGCGTGTTCAGATTTAGTCTAATAGTTAAATAGTTAGACTTGGTAGGTACTTTTGTTTTTATTGACTTTTGCGTTTAGTACTAATTTCACGTGCCCGGACTGCCTGGAGAGATTATCCAATCAAAATATAAAGTTGAGATAAGGTTAAATCAAAAGATCTTAGTTGTCAACTTTCAAAAATCGAGCGATTCAAGAATCGAAAACCAGCATGGGGAAGACCCATAAAGCAGGATCCGGATTCTTCTACTATCGCGGGCCAGATCGCGGCTTTTCACAGTTGAGCGGATATACGCAGTCGCACAGACAGACGAACATAATTACCCACAGCCGTCATTAATAGGATGGGGCTACCATAATTTTGGATGGGGGACTATTATTGAGCCGCTGGATATTCTTTTACGAGAACCTCCGAAGTCGAGAGGCGAGCACGCCGGAGTATTAGTATAAAAATCAAAATATCGAACACTATTCATCGAACAGTCAAAAAATAGAACGTTCAAAATATCGAACTTACAAATAATCGAACGTTCAAAATATCGAATGGTCAAACTATCGAACGCTCAATACATCGAATGATTAGTTTATCGAAAATAACTATTTTGCATAGTTTTTTACATCATGAACAAAATATGTGATATAGTACCGTAAAATCTCTCTTTAAGTAAATTTATGTATTTTTTTTAAGTTTATTTATTAGATATATTTATTGTTATTTTGTAGTTTACTAAGCACGCAGTATTTACGAATTGGGCCACATAGGGCTCCAGCTGAAAATCAGCGCTGCAATTTTCTGCACCACACGCTGAGCTGGTGCCCATTAGACACCACATCGATGCGGACTATTAAATTTAGTATTCTAATCTTTTGTATTTTTTCTTCTTGTCAATTGTTGTTTTTGTTTGCTTTTTCTTTTTTATGTTTTGTATTTTGTATATTCTACTTTGTATCGTTGTGCGTGTCTAAAAAAATATCTCTCTGTCTCTCTATCTCTATGTTTAGGGGAATACCCAAGAACATCTAAATACAAGTCCCGTATCTTGTAATGGGAGCATTTACTTGATAAAGCGTTTGCTTTAATCAATCGTTACATAAATAGTAATAACTATTCTACGTACTCATTGCATTGGTTTTTCCAACTTACATGCTGCAAAAAATGTGGATCACTAGATAAAGATATTATGTATTCCTTTTGTATTCTGTATGTGTCAAATAAATCATTTTCTATTCTATTCTATTCTATAATAAATATACGAACTGTTTTGTTAATTGGTAATCAATACTGCCCTGCTCGCACAGGTACATTTATCTTATAATGTAAACTATACTTTTAAAAACATAACCCTCGTTTGGCAGTCGGGTAAAAAGTGGCTGACAATAGTGACAGAGTTTCTTGCGTTACTTCTCGGCGCTAGCCCAAAATTGTCCCGAAGTAGTGGCAGGGAAAAAAAAATATTGGGACGTGTAAATGCGTGCATGCGTGCAAGTTTAAGCCTATTTACAGAAATAAATTGTTTTTATTGGTTTTAAAGAATTACCTATGTGAGATAAGGCAACGACGACCTCCGTAGCCGAGAGGCGAGACGCCGGACTTTAAATGGCTCCGCCATCTCTGAGGTTCTGGGTTCGATCCCCGGTCGAGTCAATGTAGAAAACGAACTTTCTATATTGGCTCGGGTGGGTGGATTCTATATATTGGGTCTGGGTGTTGTGGTACTGTCGTTGTTTCTGGTTTCTATACCACAAGTGCTTTAGCTACTTACCTTAGGATCAGAGCAATGTATGTGATGTTGTCCAAATTTTTTTATTTTATTTATATAATTAGTTTTAGGTATAGTTAATGTGGTGAACCCTTGATCTTTAGAAAAACTGTAATAGAAACCAACTGCATTACTTTATCGCTAAATCTTGCATCATAAAGGGACTTATCATTCAAGTTTTTTAACTATTTAATCTTTTATTTCTTATTTTAAAACTTTAATGAAATTGCTTATTCAAACACAATAAGCACTCTGCACCACTTTCCTCATTCTTCATATTTGTTCTCTGCCTGAAGGTCGACTGGGAGAGAAATTGTAGGTACATCTTTTTGTAAATATCAACTGTAACTTCCTTGATTGGTGTGCAATAAAGAGTATAATCTTCTATCTATCGATTTATCCAATTTTAAAATGCTAAAGCCTTAAATCTTCAAAACCAGAAAAATCAAGGGCAAATTTTAATAATGTTATGCAGTCTCATGCAACCGCTCAGCAGCCAATAATTACTAAAAGTTATTTGATTTTTATTAATTTCGTCAGAATTATGAAATATGCAGCAAAGGCAGTGAGTCATGGAATAAAATTAATTAAACCTTATCTGTGTTAAAGGTCAGTTACACGAGCGCCGCGTGCGCCGATATCATTTTTTTCCCAAATACGTCACGCGCACATTGCCAAGTACCATGGCAACAGATCAATATGTAATGGAAATATTTCAGCCTTATCTCAATAGCCTTAACTACATAATTTCTGGGGACGCGACGACACCAGACGATTCTTTGAGTAACAACCAAAAAAACGTGAATGATAGAATTAGAGCCAAAGTGGGTTTAAATCTTTTTTTTTCATGACATTTCAAAATAATGTCATTTAGAAAGTGAGTCAGTTTGGCAACGTACCTAATAATAGTATTTTACGTAGTGATGAAACTTAAACGTGATACTTGATTAGTGATGAAACACAGTTAGGTAATTTATGTTAACTCTTTTTCCCCCCATTTCTTTTGCCGTCTTCTTTCTTCTTACTATAATTTAGACAAGATACGGCCATCATTTTACCGATTATTAATTATGAGGAATGAAAAAGAGAATCAGATCTAGTATCAGTAAGAACCCTTTCATCATACAATTGGGTATATTTATACAGTTCGTAGTTCTGCAAAATAATTTTTCTTTCTAACAAAAAATGTGTCTTAGAAATTGTGAAATCCTCCAGACTCCCAGGACTTATACCAGTCCGTCCATGATCTTGAACTTTTATCAAAACAGCGAGCATGTCCGTGCCGGTGATGTCATAAAAGTATAGTATATTTTGACTGCTGGGTATCGATAAATCGCTATAGGTATGTACAAAAGAGTGGGATACTCCTTTAAACCACATCATGATTAGCTGATAATAATAGGGTTTTCTAGGAGCAACACCGAAATCGTCATTATATTTTAATTATCATCGAGGTATGCGATGCAAGTAAGTTTGTATGGAGCAGCAAAAAAAATCTAGATTTCGATGTTGCTCCCATACAAAAAAGTTGTTGTATGACCAGCTGATCACGTGGTTTTAAGGATGTCCTATTCTCTTATACACCCTGTATATAATCATATCGTGTTTTGTTGGTAATGCTAGGGGGGCTAAAGTGGATACTTCTACCACTCCTGTCTTGCGTTTTCCTCATATTACGCAGTTGACCATCAAACCGCCTTTGGTAACGTCACTGCAGTATCAATACGGTATAATCAGTGATGCAATCTCGCTGTTCTGGGAACATTAGAATGGCCGGCCAATTCTGCAAGTTAGTTGGAAAGTCCGTTTAGTGCGCTAATGTCAATGTCTTCTTGTGTCCTGTTGGCCTACGTGCGTAACCTTTGTAAATGAGTCAGTGGTTTTATTACCGGTAGTATTAAAATCTAATACTTAACCCAGATAAGCCTGACACTATATTTTTTTCAAAAATGTAAGATACCTACTTTGTATTTTTTTTATATTAATGAAGAAAGGTCGAATCATTTTTCAGAGACCTATATGTATGTAGGACAGTAGCATATCTGGGTAAGAGTGAGTCTAGATTTGTATCCAACATTTTATGCCTTTGTTAGGATTGGATCTGTAAAACTACAGGCTCCTGCTCTTCCGTACGGACAGCGGAGTCTTAGTAATAGGGTCCCGTTTTACCTTTTGTGTACGGAACCTTAAAAAACGCTAGGCGTTGTGGATGTCACATTTTATTTTCTTATTGCAAGTTAATGATGTATAATACTTTGCACTTACATGACTAATTATAACCAAATACATGCTTTGGGCTTATCTTTACAGATAAATGCTGACGGGGGCGTCCGAAACTTAATAATAAATAAAAATAAACTTGACTGACATGTCATTGCCATTGATACCTAAAGTAAAGCAGGTTATGAGGCTCTCTTTACATAGTAATCTATTTTTCTCATATTACAACTATCAAACTATATAAGCTAATTTACTTTAGATTTAGCTTCGGTAATGATATATTTTAAGTAAGTAGTTATCTTCTGTACTCCGGAAGGTAAGGCTCGGTCTATACGCTGCCGGAATCCGTAAGCATCCGCAAGAATCCGTTCAAAAAACGACCTTATTGCTTAAGCGATGGATTGAATTCGCGTTAACTCGGTCCGGTTTTCGGTATAACCAAGCCAGCCCCTCTAGCATGTGCAACAAAACACGATAATAATATGATATGATACGATATAGCGATTTATCGACACCCAACTTTCAAAATATGGTAACATCCATCTTGAACTTTAATCGAAACAGTGAGCATGTCCGTGCCGGCGACATCACGGTCATGCTCGATTTTTCGATAAAAGTTCACATTTTGACAAAAAATATGCGATAAATCGCTATATCATATCATAACGTATCGTGTTTTGTTCCTTATGCTAGAGGGGCAGAGTTGGTCCCGGCTATATCGCTTGATACAGCAGTACCCGGCACCGATGTTAAGCGCTGGGGCAAATAGTGTGGATCGCATTGCGCATTTTACAAGAAAATCGTAGTATCTAGACGCGTGTGCGCGGAGCTAACAACCAATCACGGCCGGCGGTGCAGGCGTGTCGCACTACTAGCCAATCACGTAATCGTATGGTCTTTTGCGCATCTTTAGCCCAGCGCTGAGCTTCGGTACCGCTAGTTGAACTAGTAGTTAAGTTCTAGTTTGATTGCATCTGAACATTAATTTAAAGTATTGTAGCTGCATGGAATTAAAATCTAAGAATTTTTTATTACTTATTTTTTATAAAAAAAAATATTGGACAACACAACAGTTACATCATGCCATAAAGTTAAATGGCTTACAATAATAATGGTTTGATTCACGATTAATACTCATTCGTGTTATCACAGCATGCCAAGAATAAGAAACAAACAGAGATATTTTTAATGAAGTTGCTTAAACTAATAGCTCATTATCTAATAGATCCAGAACCTTATGAACAAAAACAGTAAAAAGATGTATTTCAAAAATTTCTTAGCGAATCTCTCAAAGCGATCTAAGCGATCATGCCGCGATATAAGCCATGTATCAATCTTTTTTTACAAATAAATATTTTTGATTTTGATTTTTTGATCTTTATTCTTAAGATTTCACCATGATAAACTCACATAGTTGATGATTCACACAGTGTAATAGCCAGGGTCCAGAGTCCAGATTGCTTTGGCATGGCCTCAATGCTGTGCAGTAATGGGTTCATTGGAAGCCTTCAACTTTCCTGTGTCTAAATCAGTTCTTGTTGGGTAATAAACGCCGGCATAAATTATATTTATCTGTTACTACAGTTGAAGGGAAAATCCTCTATTCTAATAATAGACTTTTGTTTAAAAATACTGTCGACGCGGCCGCGTTATATCTGTCATAAATTAATGATGTAATGCCATTTTAGCTACTTAATGGCTAATTTGTGGTTATAAAATCGGTAAGCTGACTTTGCCGTTGCTCTGGCGTTCTAAGGGGAATCCTTTACCCACCAGTTAGGTACTTTATAAAGGTTGATGATGATTTTCAATAGGTACTAAACGCATTTAATCAAACACAGCTTGTCTCTACATGTTCGCCATATTTAGTGTTTCCCTAATAGATAGGTAGATACTCTTTAATGCACACCAAACAAAGTAGTTACAGTTGATATTTACATACAGATTTACAATTTAGGCTGTCTTATCGCTAAGAGTGATATCTTCCAGACAACCTTGCAGATATCAGCTACCGCAATAAACACCAACCGTATTACGAAAACGACTATAAAAATACGAACACGCAAAGACCACAAATTATGGTTAGATCAGCAAGCCCAAAATACTCTCCAGACACGTCATCCGACCGAGCCAGACTGTCTGACTGGACTGATGTAGCCAATTCTTGTGTTTTTAGGGTTCCGTAGCCATGGCAAAAAACGGAACCCTTATGGATTCGCCATTTCTGTCTGTCTGTCTGTCCAACCGTATGTCACAGCCACTTTTTTCCGAAACTAGAAGAACTATACTGTCTTCTTCTTCTTCTTCTTTCGTGTCGGCAAGAACACGGGCTAGATCTTACTTGCCCAGAAGGCGGCTACCGTGGTAGCCCTCTGGTTGCTGACGAGTAGGTCCTCACGCGAGCAGGTGGTAACTATACTGTTGAAACTTGATAAGTAGATGTATTCTGTGAACCGTATTAAGATTTTCACACAAAAATAGAAAAAAAAACCAATACATTTTGGGGGTTCCCCATATTTAGAACTAAAACTCAATTCTTTTTTCATCAAACCATACGTGTGGGATATCTAAGGATAGGTCTTCAATAATGATATTGAGGTTTTTAATATCATTTTTTTCTAAACTGAATAGTTTGCGCGAGAGAGACTCTCAAAGTGGTAAAATGTGTGTGTCCCTGGAACTTCTAAAATAAGATAATGATAAAACTAAAAAATATATATGATGTACATTACCATGCAAACTTCCACCAAAAATTGGTTTGAACGAGATCTAGTAAGTAGTTTTTATTAATACGTCATAAATCGTAAACCGCAATTAGATAATGGTACGGAACCCTTTGTGCGCGAGTCCGACTCGCACTTGGCCGGTTTTTTACCACTAGTCAATAACAGTGCCAAGCCGACTTTGGAATCGACACTCTTTTTTTATTATTATAGCTTTTATTGCCAAAAAATGGTGTCGGTGTCATTGCGACACAAGGACCTTCTCTACGTGCTATGTGCCTAGCCCATTGCCACTTCAGCCGGCTAATCCGTCGGGCTATGTCAGCGACTTTTGTTCGTTTACGGATCTCCTCATTTCTGATTTGATTTCGCAAAGAAACAGCCCTTTCCATAGCGCGCTGTGCAACTTAGAGCTTACGCCGCTTAAGACAGCCGATGGGGCAGAAAGGTTCTGGAATGGAGGCCACGTACCGGTAAGCGCAGCGTAGGACGTCCACCCACAAGGTGAGCAGACGACCTGGTAAAGGTTGCAGGACGACGCTGGATGCAGGCCGCTTCCAACCGGCCGATCTGGAAGTCACTGGGGGAGGCCTATGTTCAGCAGTGTACGTCCTGTGGCTAAAATGATGATGATGATGACCTTCTCTAGCTTTTTCTACTTTTACCTTATTTAGCTGTTCGCTGCCCTAAATAGACCTGCAATTTTTTTATTTCATTAGACCAACGTTTTCTTTGCCTCTGAAAAAAAAGGCACTCAAATCGCATAAAATTTTAGTGGGCGAGTAAAATAAGCAACAAGAGTTATTCGTAAATTTCCTTATGAAAGCAAAAAACTACCCAGTGATAGAACATTCGCAAAAGAAACCAATAGGAAGATCAAATTATTATTTACTAGCAGCCCGTCCCGGCTTCGCACGGGGTAGACAATTATCGCTAATAGTTTCGGCAGCGCATTCGACGAAAGACATTTTAAGACTCATTTTTCTACACCTTCGGTTACATTGTTCAAATTTTACCAAGGATCCCTAATTTTTTTCAAAATGAAATGTAGCCTATGTCAAATTGGAAGAATGTAGCATTCTATTGGTGAAAGAATTTTTTAAATCGGCCCAGTACTTTTGGAGCCTATTCATTACAAACATACATCATACAAAAATAGGTACAAATCTTTCCTCTTTATAATATTAGTATAGATGTAGAATGCAAATTCTTAAAGTAGTTTTATACTTACTTTTTTTCATCTGTCAAATGCCTCGAGATAGACCTCATTCTTACAGGAAAGTATCAATTGCCTTATAAATTAAATACTAGGCTGTGAGTTGTGACCTTGACCGAAATGACCGACATATTTCATAGTATTTAAAAGAAAAACAAAGTATTGCTGTGACATTGTTATAAATGATAACTCCTCCACAAGATTTAAAGTACTGTTGCTATGCCTGCTCTAATTGAAACCTGTAGTTACGTGTGAATTAGTTAAGTAAATAAATTACGAGTAACTGTGTCCATTCGTCAATCTGTTGAGACAAAGCGATGACGGCATTGTCAAATACACCTGTGTTATACTCGAACATGTTTAAACTTGATCCAGCACGTGTCAATAGAACGGAAACTGAAGTCCATGATAGTGTCAATCCTACTTATATTATAAATAAATGCATAAGTTTGTAAGTATGGATATTTTTTACTCTTTCACTCAAAAAGAAATAGAATAGAATAGAAGAATAGAATAAGATTTATTTGACACACAGAATACAAAAGAAAAAAAACATTTACAGGATAATAAATAGTCTTATTTTATCAACAGTTAACTTCAATTAAATATAATATAATAAGAAAGTACATTACAACAAAAGAAAACTAAAATTAAACTAACTTACCCTAAAACTAAATACCTACTCAAAAATAAAACCGAGTTCGTGAGGCAAGGAAACAAAGATACTGGCAGGCAACATTACCTCGCTGAAGTGCCACCGGCATTTTTATTTTCCGAAATAGATATAATTGTGGTGCTATTTTGCCGAAAAGTAAATTAGCATTCGGGCCCCACAGTCCAAACGTAGTTGCTTGCAAGAGACTTGTATTTTGGCATTTCTTGCTGACTCTTTTTTTACACATACAGGGTGTAAAAAAAGGCTTAACGAAGCCTTAAACCACGAATTCTATACATAAAACCAAGTAGAATGCAAAAAAAATAATTGCTGGGAAATGACTTTTATTTTTGGGTATCAAATAAAATAACTTATTTCTAACCCGCAATGTATAGCGCGCACGCCACAGACTATGTCTGTGTGTGTAAGCGGATCATGTTTCTTTGTAAAAAAGATTAGTATTACCAAACAGGATTCAATTTTGTAAAAATTCTTTGAAAAAAAATGTAACTTTGACTGTCAATAACTCGGTAACCCGTCATTTCCCAGGTATAGTGTAAAAGAAAAAAATGATCGTAATAATACGTAGAATATGTGGTGTTCGGCTTCGTTAAGCCTTTTTTTACACCCGATATACAGAATATGATCTGGATTAACATATAGGATAGCTTTATCCCGATTCAATGTTCCTGTGGGGTATAATAAATAAGCTAAAGACCTCGCGAGCGAAATCTCGGACTCTCGGGCGACCAGCTAGTTGGTCATAATGTTAACTATTTGAACTTGAACCCACACTTCGATTACAGCACGATTACAATTGAACAGTTGCTATGTCGGCTCGGAAGCAATCTACGAGGAGTCAATGAAGTGTCTTTAAATAGCTTATATTACGTACATTTGGCATTCAAATTTTATCTTAATTTTTGTGCTTGAAGGTTGCACGCTTCTTTTCATTCTTGAAGGCGTGAGTTTAAAGATATTATGCTTTATCTAACTAAAAAGCACGTGTCCATGAAAGATAAAAAATCTTTTGTCCTTCAATCCATTCGGCTTTGGAACTCCCTTCCCGAAAACAAACGAGCGCTATGTACCTAATACTCATTCAAGAAGCATGTCCGCGCCCATTTTCGTCAATTGCAACCATCCCCTTGAACTCTTCTAGTCTCTTACTTATCGTCGTCATATTTGTTTATGTATGTATCATCATGCCTATGTAGTCTATGTATGATAGTATTTAGTTTATGCATTTTTATGTAGTTTATGATCTTATTAGTAAAATATTTTTTAATTTGTACCGCCCACAAAACATCTATGTTTAGCCTAATGGTTGACTGGTAGAGAATGCCTTATAGCATGAAGTCCCTATTGTATGATTTTCTTAAAATTTGTGCAATAAAGTTTAAATAAATAAAATATTTAGGACTAGATGTATATGTATCAGTCTACAGGGTGTACAAGAGAATGGGACACTCCTTAAAACCACGTAATCAGCTGGTCATATACAACAACTTTTACTATGGGAGCAACATCGAAATCAATAAAAAAAAGCTTCTCCATACAAACTTACTCGCATACCACTATGATAATGTATGGAGCATCTGAAAATAAAATCACGATATCGATGTTGCTCCCATAGGAAAAGTTGTTGTATATGACCAGCTGATCACGTGGTTTTAAGGAGTGTCCCATTATTTTGTACACCCTGTATATTATTTAAATATCCATTTGCTCTACATGTTATTCTTGAATTGTAATTGATTAGTCAATTTTATAAAGGCATTATCACAAACACTGTTTCATTTGGTTGTGTCTAGTCTACGAATTATCTCTGCTTGGAAATTATTATAATTTTATTTACAGTAAAAGAAAAACCAGCCAAGTGCGAGTCCGACTCGCACACAATGGGTTCCGTACCATTATTTATAAAAACGGCAAAAAATACATGTTTCTTGTCCCCCACACAACAAACATGTTTTTTTTCAATTATCAATATTTATTTTTAAAGTGAGTATATAACTAAATATTCTGTAAATATTTTAAGCGTCTACCTGATGCCGTTATCAATACCGAGCAAAAACGAGCAAAAAAAACATGTTTGTTGTGTGGAGACCCCTTTAATATTTATTTTATTCTGTTTTTTAGTATTTGTTGTTTATAGCGACAACAGAAATTACATCATCTGTGAAAATTTTAACTGTCGAACTATAACGGTTCATGAATAAAGCATTGGTGACAGACAGACAGACGGACGGACAGACGGACGAACAGAGCGGAGTCTTAGTAAAGGTCCCGTTTTACCCTTTGGGTACGGAACCCTAAAAATAGGAATCATTTATCCTATCATATTAAAGTTAAAATTGGGTCTTCCTACATCAGCGATTCAATTCAGTGATCTTCAAACTATTTTGGGTGACATTAAGAATGTCTAGGTCGATTTATTTAATCGTTACTATTTTTGAGCGACTAATAATAGTGCAGAATGCGGATAGGAAATGCCATTAGAATGCGACATTATAGTAAAGTTTGAAGTGAGTGGCTATGGTGACATTACTCATAAGAAACTGGTGTTTTCATCTGAATAGTAAAATATAATGAGCTAATTAGGAAATCGTGTTCCTACACCTGCACACGCGAGGATCTTAACAAAGGCTAGATAGTGCTTTATCCACAGAAATATATAATATATTTTATATATAAGGTCCGATTTTATTAGTGTACATCCTGTTAACCTGTGACTATATAGGTGAAAAGCAATCGTAAAAACCAACCTTCAAATGTCTATCATAAAAACTAAAAAAGTTAAAAATAAATTACAAAATAACAACATCGACTTCATATTGCATAAACTTGTCCTATCTTCAACTCTTTCTCGCTCTGTACAAGGGGAAGGAATAAGACGGATAATCGGATGGTTAAACGTACCAAAGATAGCACGATGCAATATGAAGTCAATGTTGTTGATTTTGATTAGATTTTTAACTTTTTTAGTTTTTATGGTACACATTAGAAAATTGATTTTTACGATTGCTTTTCATCTATATAGTCACAGGTTTACAGGATGTACACTAATAAAAGCGGACCTTATATAATAGGTTGGGGAAAACGTCTGCGAGCAGACTGAACACATAGTACCTACATACATTTTGTCACCTTTTTATCTGTGTTTTTAGCAAATAAACGTTTGAACTTAAAATGGACTTGAAAAAGTTTCTTCGCATTTTTTAAGAAAATTCATAACATTTTTAATATAGTTTATTTACATTTAACTAAAGTATGTAGTTACCATTTGGTCGATAACTTTTTGCCATCTTGTAGGTAGGGACATGCATGATCCCATTGCTATAGAAATTTTGGGGCTTCTGATCAAAATACCGCGACAAGTGGTTTTGGCAGTCCTCTCGTGATGTTAACCTGACACTGCCTAGATAATTCTGAAGAGAGCGAAACAAGTGGAAATCTGAAGGTGCAAGGTCAGGAGTTCAGGACTATACGGCGGATGCATTAACATATCCCAGCCAAACTCTTAATTTTTGCCTCAGCAAAAATTAAGAGTGTTTGGCTGGGAGATGGAGCCACTCATGGCTAAAGATGTGTGAGGTCTAGCGTTATCATGATGAAAAACCACACCCCTTCTGTTGATTAATACCGGCTGCTTTCTCTCAACTTCTTGCTTTAATCTCATCAGTTGTTCGTAGTAGAGTTCAGAATCGATGGTCCTGCCTGGTGGTAACAGCTCATAATGAATAATGCCCTTCCAATCCCACCACACACACAGCATCACCTTGTTGCGAGTTAACCCGGGTTTCGCCCCAGTCTGTAAAGTCTGACCGGCCTTTGACCACGACCTTTTTCGCACGTTCTTGTCGTACGTGATCCACTTTTCATCACCAGTTATTAGCTTCTTCAAAAATGGTTCGGTTTCATTACGTCGTAATAAAGAATCACAAATGAGTACACGGTTCATTACATTTCTTTTGGTGAGCTCGTCGCCAAAACTGTTTTGTAGTCAATTCCCAGTTCTTCAGCTACGTCGTAACTACTGATATGCCGATCTTGCTCCAATTTTTAAAAAATGGCATCAATTTTATACGTAATAGGGCGACCAGAGCGACGTGCATCTTTGACATCAAAATTTCCGGATTGAAAAAGCAATTTTTTTTCGCGGCTTGCGTTGCATTTTTACCTTTTTTGTAGTAAAATTGTAAATGTATCGATTTTCTTCATTAGATTCCCTCATCTTGACAGTACGAAAAACAAATGAAAAACACACATTTACCTTATTTGAATTGGGAATTATCTTCTTTAAAATTTAAACTTTTAATGATACCAAAACCAGCCAGATACAAATAGTACAGCCAAAGAGATTTTATTACAAGTTTATACATACTATAATGCGAAAAGACTTTTTCCCCAACCTAATATTTCTATTTCAAAACCTTTGAAGATACACGGCTCTTCGCACCAAATTGTAACAATTTGCCGCGAAATACAGTCAGGGCACATTATGACACAACATCATACTATTCTCCTGATCTTTGGACCCTCCGAAGGCTGACTCACGGTCGCGTGCTAAACGGAACTACAAACCTGTTCAATGTCTCTCGCTATTCTTAGGTTTGATTCTGTGAAACGTCATATAGGAATGTAGAAGAGAATGACAAACGTTTTTGAGTTGTGCGTAGGACATTGACACTAGTAATTATCAACTATAATGTTTGCATTAGACAAAAAACCGGCCAAGTGCGAGTCGGACTCGCGCACGAAGGGTTCCGTACAATTATCCATAAAAACGGCAAAAAAAATCACGTTTGCTAGATAGCTGGTAGTGGCTGGATCAGAATAGCGAAAGATCGTGCTTTCTGACGCTCTTTGGATGAGGCTTACGTCCCAGGGGCGTGCAGTGCATAAAGGCAATTAGGCAGTGCCTATCTGATAAATAAAATAATGTAGGCAGTCGGTACTTAATGTGTATTTATAATGAAAACCACTGATTTTAATCATTAATACACATTTGTAAGTACCTACTGCCTACCTCGAAATAAAACCCATGCACGCCACTGTTACGTCCAGCAGTGGACTGCAATAGGGTGATATGATAATAATGATGATGAAGATCCTAATTTGTTAGTTACTGCAGCAACTGTTTCTAAGTTTCCTTAAACCCTAGCTGTCTTATTCAGAGTGAATTTACTAGTCCAGACTAAAGTTAAACCACTGATTTTGTACGTTAAAAAAGTGGTTTAACCTTAGTCCCGGAATAGCAAATGCACTCTGAATAAGACAGTAGGTGTCTTATTGAGAGTGCATTTGCTAGTCTGGGACTAAGGTTAAACCACTGTTTTATGTACATTATTACGGTGGTTTAACCTTGGTCCCGGACTAGCAAATGCACTCTGAATAGGAGCGCAATCCGACACGCAGCTGGCTGTAGGTATGTTTTTTAAATGCTTGTCATTCATACCGTCATACTTCACACAGGTGTCTGTGAGTGAACTTTAACGATGTCAATATCACTCCTTTTTTAGGGTTCCGTACCCAAAGGGTAAAACGGGACCCTATTTTTATTACTAAGGCTCCGCTGTCCGTCTGTCACCAGGCTGTATCTCAAAAACCGTGATAGTTAGACGGTAAAAATTTTCACAGATGATGTATTTCTGTTGCCGCTATAACAAAAAATACTAAAAACCCGAATAAAATAAATATTTAAGGGGGCTCCCATGCAACAAACGTGATTTTTTTTGCCGTTTTTATAAATAATGGTACGGAGCCCTTCGTGCGCGAGTCCGACTCGCACTTGGCCGGTTATTTTTAGGATTGATTATACACAAGTGGTTGATAATACACTGATAATCAAGTTTTTGATAATACGCCGATAAGTCACTCGGTAAATTCCACATATTTTGATTTATCTCACGATAAAAGTGATCTAACATAATAAATGATACTTGGGTAATCTTTCTTGTGCATGCACCTGATACTTATTTGTTTCAAAATACTGCATAATTGGCGAATGTCGTCAGAGAAACAAAGATTATTTTTTACATTATAGCACATTAAACAAACATCAGGATAGAATATTTTAATGAAAAAAATAACAATAGCAACAAAAATAGATCTATTTGAGTAAAAAAATGTGCTGTGGCGATTATTCTGCCATGGAGGCATCCTTTGCATATGTGGCTGTCTGTTACACCATGTTAAACGGGTGTTTGTTAAGAAGATAGTGACCGGTTTTTGAGTCTGATGAGGTTGCAGGCAAGCTTCTGTGATGCCGGAACTGCATCTTTTATTTACCTGCATATCCTTTACTGTTTATCCAAATGAAATGAAATGAAATAAACATTTATTCGCTTTTGAAAAAGGGTACATTTTGATGGTAGTCGTGTCGTGGAGTTCAGCCTTTTCAGCTATCTATGAATAGCACGCAAATACACAATACATTCTTAAAATAATTATGTTATATTAAATTACATTATCAAATTCAAAATCAGAAATATTAATCAGAATGTCATTAGCAATAATAATATCAATGTCAATAATAATATGTCACAAAATACAAATAAATTCATTAAAATACAAAGTTACCAATTCCCATCAAATCAAATTTAAATATTCATCATATTCGATTCCATTCTGTTCTATTTTTTTCTGTAGTTCTATCATGCAACAATGTTTTAATTTGGACCTAAGGTATGGGAGGCATGATGAGGTTGCAGGCAAGCTTTTGTGATGCCGGAACTGCATCTTTTGTTTGCCTGAATATCCTTTACTGTTTTTCCATTCTATTTGATTTGTTTCTTTAGTTCTTTCATGCAACAATGTTTTAATTTGGGCCAAAGGTATGGCCAGTAGCGGTTCCGGTCCTTGTACTAATGCCTTCGATCCTCTTTTAGCCAGTTCGTCTGCTGTCCTATAATCCACTGTAGGGTTTACTATGTTCGTGTTCGCAATGGGTTCGAGTGTGTTTTGATCTGACACTCCAATATGATATGATATGATACAATACAGAGGATATGATATCGTTTTGTAGGGCTTGAAGTACGGATGATATATTTGAGATTATTTTAATGTTAAGATCTTGGACATCTCTAACTTCAACTGCTTGTGCCGCTTTGGTGAACACTAATACAGTATTGACACAGTTTCGTTATGGTAAAAAAATTGCCGAACAAAATAAATATCATTTTTAAGCTAAATGGTATTTGCTCAATGAATACCAGCTAAGAAAATAGGAAAAGGTGGTGCGAAATGCCGAATGTGAAATTTTAAACAAGACGTCTAAATGACGCGAGTGAGACATAGTAGGTAATTTTTCCAATCCTTGCATCAGTTGATCGATTGTTAGCACCTGTTTAGCTCGACCTAGAAAGTGGGCGCATTGTCACTGTGCGCTATCGTATGATACGTCGACGAGCGCATGTTTCATCAGACAAGAATGTGGGTCGTACGCGCATACTGAGAGTTGCGATTTCAATTCTTATTAGAAATTGTTTTTATTTCCTATCTGAAATAGAGTTATTTTATGCGGCACTTGTCACGTATACCATTTAAGTTGCATATACGATTGTGATTAAATCTGTGTATATCTGACCCTATCGCCAAATATAATCTTTTGCACTGAGATTATGATGTCCCATCGTAGTCTCAAATCTTTCAATTCACAGCCAGTTTTCTTATGTCCCTTTGTGATAATGACAAATTAGTTAGACATGAATTCTTCTTATAGTCCCTCTCTATTTCTCCAATCATTGAAGGCAGTCTACCAACTCGCAGCTTGTTCTTGTTTTTGGCGAGATGAAATAATTGGGCTGCACTTATTCCTGTCCATTTTCGGATATTGCGTAGCAACAACTTCTTTTATACGACCGATAGGTCAGTTGATAAATAAAAGATTTATTACGTTAACACGTTGTATTTTGCATCGATATATTTTACAATCTGGTTGCTATGATAAACATGTCACAAAAGCAATGTCAGTATATGACACACCTACCTCTAAATAGGAGCTATCTTTCCTATAAGAATCACCTGCAGCCTGTTCTGTTCTGCCTTAGGAAAGACATGGTCGAGATAAAAAGTCTTCTACTTCAGCAGAACTTCGTCATTGGTGACCCTATGCGGTCAACTAACCCAAAACATACTCTATGTTCACATTAAAAATGCCTTTATACGTTTTCTAAGGTCTTCTTTGAAATATATTTTTTTATGAATTATTCAACTATCACACCAATTACTAGGCCCTAACTAAGCAAAACTTGCACAATCTAGACTAAATAACGGATAAACGTATAACATACTTAAACACATATAAGTATATCCATGCATGACTTGGTTCAAATGCTCCTGCGCATCATTCAATTATTTGCGCCTTGCGGGATTCAAACCCGTGACCCCTGGCTTTGAGTCCATGAACTTTTAACTGCAGAGATTATTTGTTCTTTTATAGAAAAAAAAGTTGAAATTAGTTGTGAAATAAACTTTTATGAAGTAACAATTTGAGTGTGTGTTTAATTACTTACGAGTTTTGTTGCTCAAAATATAATTACTTTACCAATCACCTTAATTTGTGCTCACAAACGTACAACGGTACGTAGATATTTGTATAAGTACTTCTGCGTAATAAAGTACACAAAATCTTATTGGCTCAAGTGTATCAAGTAAATACGGATTACAGACGTATACTACTATTCAAATAATTGTATAACACGTCACTAAAATTATTAAAACAAGAAGATCCTCAAACCCAAGTAAACATCCACTAAACTAGGTATGTAGGTAGATGCCTGCATTTGTAAATCATATGTGAAATGTCTTCTAATGACACGACTCCGCTTGTCTTATGAATACTAAACTAAAAAGTATTTACTGAATCTCAAAGGTATTAAGGACTGAATTGATCACGATCCCTAATCGCTGAGTTTCGAAAAGGCGTCGTCACGCAAAATATAGACATTTTGGACCGAATTTTGCACGATTTTTTTCCGTCTCTTCAACACAGTTACGTTCGGCAAGACCGTGTCGTAATAATATAATATATGTCGACCACCCCACAAACGGAGGATAAAAAGGAAAGTCGCGGGAATCTGCTTGTAGTTTTATTTAACAAAAATATAATCTATTATATTAAATTTAATAGCACAAGAGTCTTAAATACAAAGAGACCTCAAGGAAGCCCATTTGCCTGAAGAGACAATCCAGGATAGATTATCCTGGCGCAGAAGAGTGAGGGGAACCGACCCCAGATAATGGGATAAAGGCAGGACAAAGAAGAAAGAAGAAGATTAAATAGCGTAAGAGACTTTTTAGTTCAAAATTCAAAAGGGAAAATGTGCTATTGCGTCATGTATCGAAACGGAACTTGACTAAAAATCGCACTACAAACATACAAACATAGTCCAAGACGGTATAAAAATAGAAGATACCGGTATTTAACTTGCGATTCCGTTATCAATGACGCTAAATTTAGACAACCTCGTGGTTAAGGTTCAGTAATATCGTTTTATTTGCTCATTTATTTATGCCAGTAATATTACCGTTTGGAAAGTTTTCAAATCATCATCACTTGTGAAATCTTAATATATAAAACAAAGTCGGGTTTGTTACAACACTTATAACTCGAAAACGGCTAGACCGATTTTCATGGTTTATAATTTGTTGGATTTGTAACCACCTCGAAAAGCAGAATAAAAAAAACTGTTAGGTGGTACGAAGTTCGCCGGGTCAGCTAGTATTGTAATATAATAAAATCTGTTTGTGACTTTTTAGCTTTCAGCGCTACGGCGATACGCATTACTCGGTAACACTTAATTCAAAAAAATTCAGTGCACGTGTATGACAGTTATATTTAAGACTAGCAGCCCGTCCCGGCTTCGCACGGGGTAGACAATTATCGCTAATAGTTTCGGCAGCGCATTCGACGAAAGACATTTTAAGACTCATTTTTCTACACCTTCGGTTACATTGTTCAAATTTTACCAAAGATCCCTATTTTTTTCAAAATGAAATGTAGCCTTTTTCAAATTGGAAGAATGTAGCATTCTATTGGTGAAAGATTTTTTTAAATCGGCCCAGTACTTTTTGAGCCTATTCATTACAAACATACAAAAATAGGTAAACATACAAAAGTATAGATGGGTAGGTACTAATGTAATCAGTATATAGGCCCTCCGGCCACTATGTGTACTTTAAGATACAATATATTTAGAGTCCAAAAAAATCCGCTACGAAAAGAAAAAATGTATCTAATCATGGTTGGTGATGGGAAAAAGCGGCGCATACATGTAATAAGTGCCAGCTTGGTAGGTTTTTTTTAAGTCTAAGCTGTATAACTTTATATTTGATAGGTTCAAACCTTTTAATAGTTAAACTAGTACATAGTGGAATAGATAATATATAGGGTCCGATTTTATTAGTGTACATCCTGTTAACCTGTGACTATATAGGTGAAAAGCAATCGTAAAAACCAACTTTCAAATGTTCAACCTCAGAGTTGTAGTATTATATACCAGAGTTAAAACACGTTGGTTTTTAATTGAATAATATTACGTCAGTGTTTTGTCGAAAACAATAATGCTTTTATACATAATGTAATACGGGAAAAGGTTAAAACCCGATATAATGAAATTGCAATGAAACATTCCATCGTGATTATTTTCAATGTTAAGTATTTTTAAAGTAATTCACTATGATTGGACACGTATAAATTCTTTAGCGAAAGATAATTTTAATCGAAATACTGAAAATTGAAATTTTTCTTGGAAAAAATCAAGCATATAGTATACGTCAACACTTTGCTTGAATCCGTATCGTAACTGCTGAAGCTAAGACGTTCATAAGGAAAACATAATATAAAAAATACCTTCGTTGTTTTAAGGCACTACTGGATGACCCATGGGTTGCCACACAATTGGGTTAAAGTGAAGTGTGTAATTTAATATAAATAAAATGAAATCCGTATAGCAAATCTCCTGTGCGACGTCCATCCACAAGGTGGACAGACGACCTGGTAAAGGTTGCTGGAAGCCGCTGGATGCAGGCCACTTTCAATCGGCCAATCTGGAAGTCACTGGGGGAGGCCTATGTTCAGCAGTGGACGTCCTGTGGCTGAAATGATGATGATCATGATGGCAAATCTCTGGACTTAACATATCATGGTAACAAGAAGGCACCAAAACGTTGAGAAACAAAGATTTTTAGTGGCAACCACTAACTGGAAGACGCAGCGGGGCCACGCGTCCCACCCGATATACTACGACTTAGGACATGTTACGTCCAGCAGTACACTTACGAATGCTGACGATGATGATCAATTGTAACAAATACCTACATATTTACTGCGATCAATGTTATAATCGTAAAATGCAGTTAGTAAGGACCTACGGAGCCGAAACGTGGAACATAACAGTCAAGTTGACCCACCGACTACACGTCACTCAGCGTGCTATGGAAAGGTCTATGTTGGGGATCTCATTAAGGGATAAGATCCGGAACGAGGTCATACGACATAAGACTAAGGTGATTGATATTGTCCAAAAATGTAGCAAGCTGAAGTGGCAGTGGGCTGGCCATGTCTGTCGCAGAACCGACGAGAGGTGGAGCAGGAAGGTTCTCAAATGGAGACCACGCTTAGGCAAACGTAGTGTAGGACGCCCCCTGGCTAGATGGACCGATGACCTGAAGAAGGCAGCTGGCAGCGACTGGATGCAAAGATCGTGCGCTGTGGCGCTCCTTGGGGGAGGCCTATGTCCAGCAGTGGACTGCAACAGGCTGATATGATGAGGTTGCAGGAAGCCGCTGGATGCAGGTCGCTTCCAACCGGCCGATCTGGAAGTCACTGGTGGAGGCCGATCAGCAGTGGACGTCCTGTGGCTGAAATTATGAAAATTTTATTATGATGATGATGAAGTGAAAATTATAGGGTCTTCGTCATAAACATGCTAAGCAGAAAAAAGTCGACGTGTTCACACTATTTGGGCCTAAACGCCCGCACGTCTTGGCCCGTGTACCACTGTTAGTCTGTTCAGCGCTCCCTCTAGCTAGATACATCTGCAACTAGAGACACGGATGTTGAGCGCCGGGCGAAAGATGCGCAGGAGACCATTACGATTACGTGATTGGCTTGTCGTGCGACGCGCCTGCTCCACCAGTTGTGATTGGTTCTTAGCTTCGCGCACTGCCATGATCATGTCGTAAGATGCGCAATACGATCACCACTCTTTGCCCCCGCGCTGAACATCGGTGCCGGGGATAAATCATCATCATCATCATTTCAGCCACATGACGTCCACTGCTGCTGTCTTTGCCAGGGATTGTTTCTCGATCTCGATAACCGTTTCCTGATTTCATACTGGACGCATTATCAGAGCCTGTCCCTAATGGGGCAGATTAAACATTTCCTTATCGAGGCCATGTTCATGTGAAATATTACCACGAGATACCTACGGCTGATGCAACTTAAATGACAGCACTATCATCCAGAGTTTAACAACCTTTAAATGATAAGATAGAAAGAAAATCTTCAGATATTACCAAAACGCGTCGGAAAATGTAGCGTTATATTTGGAGTGGCACTAATTTTGTATTGAAACATCAGCGTTCTAACGTTTATGCAATTTTTTGGGTTCCATACACGAAGGGTAAAACGGGACCCTATTACTAAGACCCCGCTGTCCGTCTGTCTGTCACCAGGCTGTATCTCATGAACCGTGAAAGTAAGGCAATTGAAATTTTCACAGATGACGTATTTCTGTTGCCGCTATAACAACAAAAATACAAAAAAACAGAATTCAATAAATATTTAAGAGGCTCCCACAACACAATACAACAAAAGTGTTTTTTTTGCCGATCTTATAGATAATGGTACGGAGCCCTTTGTGCGTGAGTCCGACTCGCACTGGTCCGGTTTTTATTAAATAGTCAAGGTTGAAAACATGCTATTATCCTGCTACCTTTAAGTGACCATTTGAATGATTAATCTAGACCAAGCAAACAATTTCGCATCAAGTACTTTCGCTGGCTGATGCAACTTGCAAAATAGCGTTATCATTTGCTTGCTCTATACACTTTCCAAGGGACAGGCATCTAAAATTCTACATGATAACCTCAAAAATTCGAGCCCAACGTTACTTTGGACATGGTAATCAGGTTGCTTTGACGACCTCCGTAGCCGAGAGGCAAGTACGCCGGACTATATGGCGTCGCCATCTGATCCGGCTTCGATCCCCGGTCGGGTCAATGTAGGAAATGAACTTTTCTATATTGTCTTGGGTCTGTGTGTTGTGGTACCGCCGTTGTTTCTGATTTCTATAGTTCTTATCTTAAGATCAGAGCACTGTATGTGATGTTGTCCGATATTTATTTATTTATTTGCTAGAGCTAAAAATCCCGAGTTAAAAATGTCTTTCAAGCCTATTAATTATGATTCATAACGTACAGTACAACTGACTATAAGTACTAAAGAAAAAAATGCATCTTTACCATTGGCAAGTATTACTGACAGCATACCATTACTACGTAAGATCTTTGACTTGCAGTACGTGTCACTGTCGCGCTCTTTCACAAACTAACAAACTGGGTTCAAGACAAATAAGATTCATCAACGACGAACTGATTTCCTCAGCACCTACACCTTTTAATAGGCCCCACAATACTTTTGTCACCGTCATGGTCAATCTGTAAAACATTGTGTTTTAAAATCCACAAGTTAAAAGATTAGTAGAATTTATGCCTAGCTCAAATCTTAAATCTTGTTATTACCCGACTACGGCGTAGCCAAAAGGAAGGGTATCTAATGAATTAAAAAAAAAGAGTATAACAGAAGTCTCAAATTCACTAGCCCTTAGTCTAATAGTAGAATGACACAGAAAGACGTCTGCCCACATGGTCGGGACCGATGACATTGGCACGCTTACACCACGTGCCAACTCATGGTCACTCACCTCAGAACCGAAACGACTCAAGCGCATCCACGAGCTATTGTTCGAAGCTTAACTTTTTCTCAATTATTTAATAGTTTATTTTCCGGTGTTCACCTTTGTAAATCGTGATTAAGGAAATTCGGTCTTAATTTAAAGAGTCAAAGTTAAAATTTCTTTGAATCTGAAATGGATTTGTGGCGTTTCGCAACTGAATCGATTCATTCATGAAAGTCGACGCGTTATCGTTATCGTGTTGTAGTACAAACTACGAGCTGTGAATGAGTGCTGATAAGGATAGCAGATACGCTTGATTGGATTGTTGACCTTACATTACGTAGCTGAGGTTGCTTTTTGTGTTTTTCCTTAACGTCTCATCTTACGGAAAAAAGATTCAGTTGGCACAACGATAGACTTACGAGGAAGAAACATTTTTGGACTTTTGAGTCTTTGATACGTTAACTCGATTTTTATGTTTCTTCATTATGATAATTATATTCTAAAATAATGTGGTTTCTGCATTTATTTATTTCTATATTGTCCAATCAGGCTTTTCATACATGACTGTATTAAGTTTGGATTTTAACATTTGAATTTCAAGTTTTAGAGACAACAAAATTTCAGTAAGTGTGACGACTGCTCAGGAGACGTATTTTTAAATCATGCGAATTCCAATTCGAATACTAAATGGCAAGATTAGCATGCGAATGACTAAAATCCCTATTTTTAGTAAACATATGGTTCACAGATCAAAAGCTTTTTTTTTGTTTCGTTCTATTAGACTCATTGCCGGTTTTTTAAATCAATAAGCTTTTGCATTTCGGTTTTTAATATTTTCTGCGTGAAAAGAAAATAGTTACAAGAATTTTACTCTAATAGCAACACATAATTCGAGTGATTCAAAAATGCGTAAAATCGAGAGCAATAGAAATAGAGTTCGCACACTCGGATTGTATTCGTGTTAGAATTCAAGATTCCTTTCAAATGCTTCAAAAATACGTGTCCTGAGCAAGTTCTGTTTGTTTTAGTTTAAAGCACCAGAGAACACATTGATTGTCTTGGTTTTGATGTTAAGAATTAGGATCCTTGTGTTACAAGTTATCTGGCAACTTGATCTCCCAGAACTCCCAAAAACAAGCAAAGAAACCGTTTTTTCTAAATTGATACAAATTGGGAATCTAGCCCAGTTACTTTCTAAATTACTGCGCTACTAGCCAATATGATATGATACTGTCGATAATTTAGAATAGCCCAACTTTTACCTTCGATTTAAAGCAATTATAGATTAGCTAATATTGTAGTAGAGAGACAATAAAACGTATTTAAATCACAATCTACAGTAACAATCTTGTATGTTACATTTTATCTTATAGCTACTTATAGACTAATTATATTGAATATGGTTGTTTATGAAAGCAACGTAATTATATGGTATTCATTGAATTAGACACCGGTTTCGTGATTGTCTTGCTCTTTGGCATAGGCCTTCCCAAGAGTTTTCCACAACGTCCCTTGCTGTCCTTATCCAAAAATATCCTCCATCTTCTTGATATCATCCTCCCATCTTCGATACTGCCTGCCTTTACTTCTCTTTGTATCTAGGGCACCATTCCGTCACTTCTTTCGTCCACTTTTCTGTCTTACTTCTTATGAGGTGTCCTGCCCATTTCTATTTGAGTTGTTTGATTTGGTATTTTATATCTATAATCTTGGTTTGTTTTCTTATTGTTTTTAACCGAATTTTGTCTTTTAATTTCAACTTGAGTATGCTTTTTCTTCTACCAGGCATGGCGTTGCACAGAGAAAAAAAAAAAACAAATCACAGCCATCCAGCCATATTAACCATCAATTTACTAGCATTAATTTAATTTTGAAACGCAATATATTTATCATATCGCTGACCAGATCATGAGGTCGGACGAGAATACTAGGAATGCATAATCACATTAATTAACTCTTCTAGTCTTATTAGGTCAAGATTAAATCTAATTAATTAAGATAAATACAAAATTGCGTAGAAAGATACTACGCGCCAAGTAGTCGTTGCGGTCAAGAGTCATCATTAACATCCTATCAGCCACAGGACAGGACGTCCACTAATGAACATAGTTTCCCCCAGTGACTTCCAGATTGGCCGGTTGAAAGCAACCTGCATCCAGCGGCTTTCTGCAAACTTTACCAGGTCGTCTGTCCACCTTATGGGTGGACGTCCCACGCTTCGCTTATTATTGTTTGTTAAATTATAAAAGGTTAATGTTATAATAGGTAAATTAAGTTTTACTTGGCCAGCTATCACAACAACATTACGAACAAAATCGAACACCATCGAGTTCAAAATGTCCGAAATAGCAACTGGTCCATAAAAAGCTTTGGTTATACTTACATCAAGGGAAACCGTTCTTTTTGTCGTTGATTATATTTTGGACGATGGCCTAAGCCAAGGCAACCTAGAGCAGATTGTCACCCTTATTAACAAAAAAATTGCAATCAGCAATAATCACGCAGTCATCGCCCGATTAATGTCTTATTAGTCTATCAGCGGGCATTGGTTTTATTTCGGATTTTCGAGGTAAGCAGTGGATACTTACTTTACTGTTTTATTTTATGAAAATCTGTGGTTTTGTCAATGACAGTACCTACTGCCTGCCTATCTTATTACATTTAGCAGGTAGGCACTGCCTAATTGCCCATATGCACCGCACGCCCCTGTCAGTAGATTGCTTTGTTTTTGTTTTTTGCTGTCAATTTGCGATCCTAATGCCAGAATTGCTCAATTTTCGCTATCGCATTGCTTTTGCTAGATACGTATCTACGGACCGAAGTAGGGCAGCATCCTAGCAGGCCTACCCCCTTATTACGTAATAAGGGGGTAGGCCTGCTAGGATGCTGCCCTACTTCGGTCCGGCCTGTTTCCACCGGCGCCATCATTGGTGGGTCTGCCATTAACACTTCATTGGCCCGATAACGCCGTATGGAGTCTATAGCACGTGCCACAAACGCCGCTGAACGCCGAAAGAAGTTCTCCCTCTTCAAAGTCCGTCTGAACATAAGGCTTTATATCTAAACACGTCTAAATCTTCTTTTGGATGTCAGCATTTTGCCCGTACTTAATCCTAGGGTAAGTTGTGTATAATTTGGTATTTGACCTGTGAACTAGAGAGTTGGAGAAACTCAAGGAGCGGAGTATTCTGAAAATAAATTTATATCGAACCCGTAACACTATTATTGGATCAAGAACCGGAGTAATTGACGTGGCAAAAGGAATAGGCCAAGACTGGTTATTTTATGACTTAATTCCAATAAATTTTAACGCAAAACTGTCGGTAGTGGATGGAAAAGATCTTTGAAAGTGGATTAATGTGGCCTGATTATGATGAAGCACAAAACATAAAGAAAGAATCAAAGTAGAAAAAGTCAGATTCAAGAAATAGAAAGGAAGGTACAGGAGGTCCTAAAATATATAGTTATGACTAATAAACTGTTGTTTTTTTAAATGTAAATAACTCGTAATAAAATTATCAATTATCGTTCCGCTGTTACTAGTTCATTCATCTTCGCGATTAAGACTACGAATTACCTACATTGGCTTGAATGCGGCTTGACAAAATTGATAAAAACAAGTGTTCGTTCGCGTCACATCACATGACAGCATCCCCGCAATGCAGGACGCAGCCACATGACGCAATTTGAGAAGTGAAGGTAAACCTTCAGATATAAATCTTCTTCCAATATTTTCATAATGACGTGAACATCCTAAGTCAAATCCTACTGATGAGTCATTGTCACATTTTATAGAACGGTATTTTTAGGGTTTCGTACCCAAAGGGTAAAACGGGACCCTATTACTAAGGCTCCGCTGTCTGTCTGTCTGTCTGTCTGTCCGTCTGTCTGTCCGTCTGTCACCAAGCTGTATCTCTTGAACCGTGATAGTTAGACAGTTAAAATTTTCACAGATGATGTATTTCTGTTGCCGCTATAACAAGAACTACTAACAACTAGAATAAATTAAATATTTAGGGGGGTCCCATACAACAAACAAGATTTTTTCGGCGGTTTTATAGATAATGGTACGGAACCCTTCGTGCGCGAGTCCGGCTCGCACTTGGCCGGTTTTTTTAAACGTGATAACGTATTTGAAGCGTTCAAAAAAACTTAATATTATGGTAGTATAAGTTAGTATGTAAGTTCATAAAATCGACTACCTTCTAAACATCATATTTAGCAATCAACTTCATGTCATCGTTTCGGTCTTATCTTTTTTTTTTTATTTGAGATGGGCTTGCTCTTGACCCCAATCTTGCTCTAGAGCATAGATGGGATCTACGATGGAGCGAGCTTGATCTTACCTAAATTTAACAAATCAAAAAACCCGACTGCGTAAAAAGTGAACTTAAAAGATGAAAACAAGATTTAAGGAATCAATTTGCAGTCTGAGGCATCAAATCTATGTTGTAAATTTTTGTTTTTAGCAATTTCATGCAAGGTTAATTGAAGATAAATAACACTTGAAAAAAATCATCGACCTCAGGTGGGACTCGAACCCACGTCCCATCGCATACCGGGCGAGTGCTTTGACCACTAAGCTACCGAGGACGTCACGTGACAAGATGAAATTCCTCAAGTGTTTTTTGTCGCTGTCAAAGCCAGCGTATTCTGATCAATGTTGTAGCTATATGTATAGCTGAGTAGTATACTACCGTCAACACCCTATAGAAATATTTTTACAAATATTTGACTATTGGTTAAGATCAGAAATGCTTAAACATTGTAAATTTTTGTTTTTAGCAATTCCATGCAAGGTTAATTGAAGATGAATAACACTTGAAAAAAATCATCGACCTCAGGTGGATCAATTATTATTTTTATTATTATTTATTTCACTTCAAACTTATATCTATCATTACTGGTTGTGTACCTAATACGATAGTACAAACACAGATTTTTCTTGTTAACTTAATCTTATTAGTAACAAATAACAAAAAAAGCAGCTCTTGTAAATTCACTCAGAGAACAACTAAAAATATCAACTTGATCCGAAAGATGTCGCCGGCACGGACATACTGTTCCGATATAAGTTCAAGATGGCGGCTATGTTATCATATTTTGAAAGTTGGGTTCTGAGCGCAGTAACATAAACGTGGGCCCGTCCAAAGCGTATGACAAACTAATATAATCGCATTGTAGAAAAAAAACGACCAAATGCGAGTCGGACTCGCGCACGAAGGGTTCCGTACCATTATCTATAAAAACGGCAAAAAAAATCACGTTTGTTTTATGGGAGCCCCTTAAATATAAATTGTATTCTGTTTTTCAGTATTTGTTGTTATAGCGGCAACAGAAATACATCATCTGTGAAAATTTCAACTCTCTAACTATCACGGTTCATGAGATACAGCCTGATGACAGACGGACAGACGGACAGACGGACAGCCGGACAGACGGACAGACGGACAGACGGACAGACGGACAGACGGACAGACGGACAGACGGACAGACGGACAGACGGACAGACGGACAGACGGACAGACGGACAGACAGACGGACAGACAGACGGACAGACAGACGGACAGACAGCCGGACAGACAGCCGGACAGACGGACAGATAGACGAACAGCGGAGTCTCAGTAATAGGGTCCCGTTTTACCCTTTGGGTACAAAAACAAAAACATCCATATTTTAAAAAGTTACAGAATAAAAATTCAAGATGGTATAATACTTGGAAAATAAAATATAGCATACCTACCTAGCATGTTATTGTTATCCCGGTTTAATATAATTAATACGATGGTTTGCCAATATGGATGTTTTTATTTTTATTTTATTTTATTACTACAACAAAATCCACAGCTATCAAAAATTCAGTTTTACATATTTCTTAATGCTTATCATACAGCCAACATTGGATTTACATTTTATAAAACGTTTGTTAATAGATGGAATAGATGTTTGTTACTCTTTCACGCAAAAACTACTGAACCGATTTGGGTGAAATTTTGCACACATCTAGAATATGATCTGGCATTGGATTAACATATATAACTTTTTATAATTGTAGGTTAAATGTTCCCGTGGGATATATTAAATAAACTAAAGCCCACGGAAGCGAGGTCGTGGGCAAAAGCTATAGTGTCATTATAATGTTTTGCCACAAGTCGATCACTTTTCCTTTACATGACAGCAAAAGCTAACGAACTAGTGACTCAAAGACGGTGAGCGCTCACGAACACCGGGAGTGTTTGAGTTCTGCGAAGTTGAGTCAGTTGAGTCAACCGCGCGTGCCGCCGCTCATAGACCAACTAGAGGCAGAGCGGCAATTGGGTTGTGGACGGTCGGATAAATAATTCTAAGACATAACACCTTATTTTAGGCCCGATAACTCGATAAAATAACATTTATTCGAACAATCTGATTTTTGTTTGCCAACCAATAAAAAGTTAGGCAGTTAAGTCCGATAAAGGATGACGTCAAAGCTTGCTATCGCCCAATGAGGTATAATGTACTAGCGTACTAGAGAGCACATCTCGAACTAAATGTTTCAGCCAAGCATTGTAGTATTGAACAATCAAGAAGCAGTTTTGACAACTTCAATTATTGACACTGACTGAAGCTTTGTAGTCTACCGGTCTACAATGCTTGGCTGAAACATTTATTTCGAGATGTGTTCTCTAGTACGCTAGTACATTATACCTCAATGCTATCGCCATACAAATTATAGGGCAGAGGTGCGTTTTGACAGCACATAAAAAGTATGTCGATTGATTGGTGGTGTCAACTAGCCCATTGAGTAAGCGTTATTTTATTATACCTAAGTCTGTACTGCGCATTTACTATAATAATATGCTCAACGATACACAGTACCTACCTAATAACAATAAATATGATAAGCCCGCCCGATGCTTAATTTTTTTTAATGTCACGGTCTAGATTTATTATTATTATTGGCAGGCAGGCAGTTGAAACAACTGGTGACAGTGATGAGGTGCACTCATTATCATAGTTTAAGTTTTTTTTTCCTCCAGATAGGTACTTATCTAGTCTGTTCTTAAACTGGTTAGTAGTTTGTGCTGACACCACTTCTGCAGGCAATTTGTTCCATGCCTCGATCACTCTGTTGTTAATTTAGCAGCAGAGAACAAATGCATTTATCGACTTTTGTCTTGAATTAGATATTAAGCTTAAATTAAAGATTTTGGAATGTGCAACAAGCTTTTACAATAAAAGTGAAATAATATTACATTTTATATATAAATAAATGTAATAATCATTCTGAACCATATACAATAATTAGCCCTCAGTGGGAACTCTTTCATTATCTATAAAAACGGCCAAAAATCACGTTTGTTGTATGGGAGCCCCCTTAAATATTTAATGTATTATGTTTTTTTAGTATTTGTTGTTGTAGCGGCCACAGAAATACATCATCTGTAAAAATTTTAACACTCTAACTATCACGGTTCATGAGATACAGCCTGGTGACAGACGGACAGACAGACAGACAGACGGACAGCGGAGCCTCAGTAATATAGGGTCCCGTTTTACCCTTTGAATACGGAATACTAAAAACATTGCCAGATTTACCGCCGACACAAATAGGTTATAGAAGAAGAGTTTCTGCTTTGAACCACTATTTTTATTCTTTGACCAAATCGTAGATTAACTGTGAAGTGTTATCTGCCTTTAGCATGCGATTTAAGTATGTTATACATGTTTGGGAATTTCACCTGTTGTTGTGACTAATATTTTAATTGGCTAGAATAGATATGTACACTTATTTATTTGAAATGAACTCTTTGTACCTAATTATAGCAAAAATATAAATAAACATTGAAAATAAAAAAGTAAAGTCATGCTTATATAAATAAAATAAATAAATCATTGTTTCCACAATTACACCAATTATCTAGCCCCAAATTAAGCAAAGCTTGCGCTATGGCGACTAGATAACGGATAAACATACTTAAATACGTTTATAAACATCCATGACTTAGGTGCAAATGCTCGTGCTCATCACACCATTTGCCCCTCGCGGGATTCGAACCCGCAACCGCCAGGCATTGTAGTCCGGAGCGCGAACCACTACACCATTCGGTCGTCTATATCTATATATGGTTAATTGTTTAGTGATAAATCATAATAAATTTAAAAAAATTGCAAACTAAGGATGGGTCCCGTTTTACCCTTCACGGAACCTAAAAATGGTGATATAAATTTCTGACTTTACCATACTATTTATAGGGTTCCGTACCTAAAGGGTAAAACGGGAAACTATTACTAAGGCTCCGCTGTCCGTCTGTCTGTCACCAGGCATTATGTCATGAACCATGATAGTTAGACACTTGAAATTTTCACAGATGATATATTTCTGTTGCTCTGCTATAACAACAAATACTAAAAAACTGAATAAAATAAATTAAGGGGGCTCCAATACCAAACGTGATTTTTTTGCCGCTTTTGTAGATAATTGTACGGAACCCTTAGTGCGCGAGTCCAACTTACACTTGGGCGGTTTTTTATGGATAATGGTATGGAACCCTTCTGATTTTTTTTCAAAAAGTATTTTAAGGAACCAAAACCAAGAAAAAAAAATTGGACAACATCGCATATATTGCTCTGATCCTAAGGTAAGTAGCTAAAGCACTTGTGTTATAGAAATCAGAAACAACGACGGTACCACAACACCCAGACCCGGGACAATATAGAAAACTTCGTTTTCTACATTGACCCGACCGGGGATCGAACCCGGAACCTCAGAGATGGCGGCGCCATTAAAAGTCTGGCATGCTCGCCTCTCGGCTACGGAAGTCGTCAAACTGAATGCAGAAAGAAATTGAAATGCAGTCGTCAAATGAGAAACTAACCAGAGCTCTCAAACTTATTTATGCGAATATTTTCTAATTATACAGTTGTTTAACAACTAATATAATCTTTATTGTATAAATCTTCTCATATTTTAGCATGAGTAACGCCGGGCGGAGGGCGTGGGAGCATCTACCAGAACCCACTGTTTATTATTAATTGTCCAACTAACATTGCGATCTTGTCGATTCATCGATATCGACTAATCACCGCACTATTCGTAAACAAGAAATTCTTTCCAGAATATGAAATGTGAAATGAGGTGAATAAAAAATATTTTGATCAGCAGGGCTAGCATGCGCGCATCGGTTATTTTATCGATAGACAAGACAAATTTTGTCTTCGACGATAATTTTGTCGTTTTCCCTAACCTAACGGATCACAGACGTCTTGAATCCTTTTTCTTAATATTTTCAGGTTCTCCCTTTGATCATAGCCACTTATTTTTACGTTATAACACGGCATTGCCATGATATTTTGTTTTTTCTTTGTTATCGTCGAAGAAAAAACGACATATTTACGTCAAAAGTCGATAAAATGCAACGACAAAATTTAATCGTGTTGCGCATGCTGGGCCCTGCAGGTGAGTAATCATTCAATTGATTGGTTGGTGTGATTTTTTGTACTAACTTCTAGTATTGTAGAATAAAATGTGAAATTTCTACCCATCTCGTGCTACAAGAGTTTGTCGCCTCTTACGACATGTCTCTATGTAGTGCTTTAACCATGAGCCAAACCATTAATTGTTAAATAACCTCCGTATGAATTGTTTGACGACCTCCGTAGCCGAGAGGCGAGCACGCCGGACTTTAAATGGCGCCGCCATCTTTGAGGTTCCGGGTTCGATCCCCGGTCGGGTCAATGTAGAAAACGAACTTTTCTATATTGGCTCGGGTCTGGGTGTTGTGGTACCGTCGTTGTTTCTGATTTCTATAACACAAGTGCTTTAGCTACTTACCTTAGGATCAGAGCAATGTGACTATATGTGATGTTGTCCAATATTTATTTATTTATTTATTAAACAGTCCCTAATCAGTGTTGTTTTTACTCTAAGGTCTCACGAAGAAAAAAGTTAAAGAAATACTCATTTTAGTCCTCAAGTTACTCCCTAATTAGTAGAGATGCCGCGAATAGTTGTTATAGCGAATAGTCGAATACCGATTAATCGCCATTCCCTATGGCGAATAGTCGAATAACTCGCTATTATGATTCGACATAAAGAAAGTAACTTAAAAATATAAGAAAATAAAGTATAAATATCAGTTTCTTATTATACTGATTTACATTGTGAAATGCTGGCAACCCTTTTCCTGTACATAACTATTTTAAGGGGAATAATACCCATTGAGGTATAATGTACTAGCGTACTAGAGAACACATCTCTAACTAAATGTTTCAGCCAAGCATTGTAGTCCAGTGGACTACAATGTTTGGCTTCAGTCAGTGTCAATAATTGAAGATGTCAAAACTGCTTCTTGATTGTTCAAATACTACAATGCTTGGCTGAAACATTTAGTTAGAGATGTGTTCTCTAGTACGCTAGTACATTATACCTCAAAGGGAATACCTCGTGTTTGTTGCTTAAAAAAAAGTGATTAATTTAACTTAATAGTTTTTTTTAATATTCGGTGAATGTCGAATAATAGACATTGTTATTCGGTATTCGACGAATAGCAAAAAAAATTACGAGTAATGCCGAATACCGAATAATAGCGAGTATTCGCGGCAACACTACTAATTAGTAATATCGCAAGCACCATGACGAAGCTTCACTGTAAAGCCTTTACACGAAACTTATTAATTGTTGACACAGAAAACGAAATACTTATTTGTCTATCCACAATGAACTTGGCATATGAGTAAGTGTAGATTTCACTTAACTATTACAAGGCATGAAAAACAGCTGACGAGGCATTCAACTCCGTTAATCATGCCGAGGTGTTTGCAAGTTTTTACTGACAATTTGTTTTCTAAGAGATAGGGCTGGCACATAGCTTCTGACTGTTAAGTGGTTTCTACTTCGGAAAGTATTTTGTTCGTTCGGTTGTTCGGTTGGTAAATTAAAATGACCACTCACTTGTGTCAAACCTATAACAATTTTTTGACAATTAAAAACGGACGTTTTTTTAGGTTACTTTGAATTGTTCAATGTTGTCAAAAGATTGTTTTTTTTAAATTGACTTACTTTTAAAATTAAATTTAATTGTACGTTTGGCAGCCTTAAGACTTCAGACTTGCTACGACAGAGTTCGTAGGCGTAGAATAGAAGGTCGCAGTGACTAACGCACAAGTTTCAGGAACTTTCAGTTAATGGTAAAATTCGAGAGAAATCAAATGCGGTATAATATAAAAAAACATTTTAACAATGTGTTGGACTATTGTGTATATAATGTGATATGGGCGGTACTTGTGACCCGTTAAGGCTAAGTGCAATATCTTATTTTATCGACAAAAATAATAATTTGGGAGGTCAAACCCTCACCCCTACCCTATGAATAGCAGCCATTTTGGTTTTTTAACACTTTAGGCAATAACAAAGGTTTTATGTGTTGTAGGAACATGAAAGAAATACTATAAGATAGCATAAAGAACAGAGTAACTAACCATAAACTTTATTTCTGGTGTTTAGGGTTTCCTTGGCTAGAAAAACAATAATTCATTAAATTATTTTCGAAAAAAATCTTTATTTTACTGTGGTTTGGACCCCAAATTACTTTTTTTGTCAATAAAATTAGATACTGCTAAGTTCAGTAGTCCTTAACGGGTTAGAAGTACCGCCCATATCACATTGTATAATATTAAAAATCTATTGAAGTAATCGCACAAACACAGATACGCACGATAACCACTCTTCACACGATTACTCAACAAACATAAAACGCCATCGAAAGAATACGCAATATTCATTATTTGTGGCTTAACTCCTCTACCGTGTGAAAATCTGTGAAAATTTCAACTTTCTAACTATCACGGTTTATGAGATACAGCCTAGTGACAGACGGGCAGACGGATAGACAGACAGACGGACAGCGGAGCCTTAGTAATAGGGTCCCGTTTTACCCTTTGGGTACGGAACCCTAAAACTCATTTATTCAGTTGGTCCTTTTCCAGGCACTTTTACAGTTTTACACTGAAAATATAGCTTTGCACTACTACTGATTCAGGCAGGAATACGTAATATTAGTTGATGATCGAAGAGTAATAATGACATGTCACAAATAAAACCTAGAAAAAAATTTATAAGTAACAAATCTAGTGTCCTTATACTGACGACCTCCGTAGCCGAGAGGCGAGCACGCCGGACTTTAAATGGCGCCGTCATCTCTGAGGTTCCGGGTTCGATCCCCGGTCGGGTCAATGTAGAAAACGAACTTTTCTATATTGTCTCGGGTCTGAGTGTTGTGGTACCGTCGTTGTTTCTGATTTCTATAACACAAGTGCTTTAGCTACTTACCTTAGGATCAGAGCAATGTATGTGATGTTGTCCAATATTTATTTATTTATTTATTATTTATACTGGCAGATTATTGAACCTGATTTAATTAAATGAAAAATTCAGCTATTGCGATATTGCTTGTTTTCGAACATAGTACAGGTTAACTAATTTTCTAGGCAAAAACCGTTCAATTAGTCATTTAAATCAAGTGGGCTTGTTAGCAGCTACATTGTAATTTTGTTTACATTCCGTCACCATGGCAACAGCCTAGTTTCGCATCTTACGCACTATTTGATAATATAAATTAATTAATACGTTGATGGGAAGGGCAGTGGGGCAGATGATAACTCGTTTCGCGGCGTGTTTACAAACAATAATTATTTTTAGCTTCTGTGGAATTTATGTAACTACGAATCGATAACATAAGCTTAATTAATTAATTATTGCATCTTTAATATTTAAAACAAAGTCGGGTTCGTTACAGCACTTATAGTTAGAGAACGCCTGGACCGATTTTAATGGTTTATAATTTGTTGGATTTGTTTCCGCCCTGAATAGCAGAATAAATGATAAAAGCTGCCAAAGAATCTTTAAGGCGGTATTAAGTTCGCCGTGTCAACTAGTTTTAAATAAAATTAATTAATAATATACTGAAAAAATTGATTTAAATTTGTAAACAAATATTACCTATACAGGTTGTTAGGTAAATGTCAGATATATCAAGGCGAAACTAGCCTGTTGTTAACATATAAATTGTATGGTAAACACAGAAATTTGATATCATCATTTTAATTTTCAGACAATTCAAAATTTTTAGAATCCGATCCAATTGCGTCAGATTTTCTTTTTATTTTTTTATTTGAGATGGGCTTAGTCTTGACTCCAATCTTGCTCTAGAGCATAGATGGGATCTACGATGGAGCGAGCTTGCCGAGAAGATGCCTATTCACTCTGGACTTAAAGAGAGTCAGGTTATATGCACTCGGAAATACAGACGCAGGCAGGGAATTCCAATCTTTAGCTGTGCGCATTATAAAAGATGATGAGAAGCGCTTAGTGCGGATTATGGGTATATCAACTAAGAACGGATGGTAGCTGTCATAGCTAAAATAAGATCAGATTTTATCTATCTCAATTAAAACTTTTACGCTACCTATTGCAAAACGATATAAACAACAGGAAAACAAAAGTTAAGTTATAAAACAAACACGCAAAGATGACAATTGTGTAGTATTTGAGATGTAAAAAGTCCCTGTAACAGGTTTGAAAATAAGGAAAACAGCTTTATGGAAAATTGACATTTCATTCGTTATTTCTTTGCTGTTTGTATTAACTCAACTAATTACTGTTATAACTAACCTACACTAATTGTAATAATGACTGATCAAAATAGATTTAATTAGCTGAAATCTATTGACTAGGAATTTCCAGGATGCATTTTACTATAAAATAATAAAGGAATACCTAAGTAATACTGAATCGTATTCGCTGAAATTAGTAATAGTGTTGGATAACCCAATAGGAAGTTATGTAAACTCAGTAAATCCCATCTTATTAATATTATAAGGTGCTCGTAGCTCAGTGAGGTGCTCGTAGCTCAGTGGCGGCAGCGCTTTCGTATAGATTACAAAGTTAAGCAACCAACGCCGCGGTCGTGAGTGGATGGGTGACCATTCCGACCATATTTAGTGACATTTATCACGAGCATCTCCGTGCTTCGGAAGGCACGTTAAAAGTTGGTCCCGGTCAATATCGCTTGATATTGGTCGTGAAGCCTAGTCAGAGGCCTTAAGGCGGCTTGATAACATCTGACAGTAAGGTTTAGTCACTGGCCTTACAACACTCCTCCAACAATCCGCACTGGGCTCGCGTGGTGGAGTATGGCCCAAACCACCTCATAGTTGAGGTGAGGTCTGTGCCCTGCAGTGGAACGTATAAAGGCATACTTCTAATATTATAAACTAGCTGTCCCGGCGAACTTCGTACCAGTAATTTTTTTGCGTCAGTTTTCGTATGTTTTAAATGTTTATTCTGCTATTCTCTGCTAAAAACCAGCGTCGTTATGGCTCTGGCTGTAACGACAAATGCTGAGCGGGGACCTTTTTGACACTCTTTCTATGGTTATATTTGATTCTGTTTGTAATTGTGCTTATGTGTCAAATAAATTTTTTCTATTCTATTCTATTCGGGGCGAAGACAAATCCAACAAATCATAAACTATGAAAATCGGTCCAGCCGTTCTCGAATTATAAGTGTTGTAACAAACCCGACGTTTTTTTTATAAAGATCTGAAATTTTGTGAGGATGCATGTTTGTGACTCAATCACGCGTAAATAGCTAAACTAATTTTAATGAAATTTTGCACAAGTATAAAATTATGATCTGGGCCCTAACCATGAACTGTTAAAACAATTACAAATCTGTCAAACATTATCATTTCTGTCAAATTTTGTATGAAATGACGTACCAAAATTGACAGATTTGACAACTTTGAGATTGTTTAAAGAGTTCATGGTTATGGCCCTGGATTAACATATAGGATACTTTTAACTCGGTATATTTTTTTTGTGCGATACTTTTTATTTAAAAATGTTCTTCATTTCAACGTTTTGCCTAATGATGTATCATACCAAACATTCTATAGTTACAGGCACAGCTAGTCCTTACTAAAATTATAAACGCAAATGTTTGCATGTATTAAATGAATGGATACCTATTTGTTACTTTCACGCAAAAACTACTAAACGGATTAAAATGGACGTACTTCAGGACATATAAATTACTTACATTACCTTGTCTTTATATTTTTGATTGTTGTTTATTTGTCCATCAACACCAAAATATGTCCATCCAAAAATGTAAAATATCCAGTCGCAATCTCCACTCGACATATAAAAATAAACTTGTAAGGCCAATAACAACACTAAATGTGTATGTGTAATAATAACTATGTGTATAAAAATATATAATAAATTACCAGACGATTTCAAAGACCTTAAGTTTTCAGCATTCAAAACTGTTAAAGATTGGTTGGTTATTAAATGTTTTTATAGACAGGAATATTTAAATTATAAGTAGAATAGATTTTTTTTTATTCGGAACACCAACAGCACTTATACAATCTATGAGTACAGAGTTATCATATAAACGTAGCCATTAACAGATATTCGCATATATAAATAGATATTATGAAAAACACATGTGTATATGCTTGGAAGGGTAGGATCAAGTGATACTCTTGTATTATTTTTAAGATCATCTTGTAACCTTGTTTTCCATACACAATAAAGAACTTACTTACTTAATGAAATTTTGCACACAAATAAAATTATGATCTGGATTAATATATATGATACCTTTTATATCGGTTAAATATTCCTGTGGGATATTTTTCTATATAATATATTGATATTTATATAAACGTTTTTTGTTACCTAATATACCAAACTAATATAGTACACGCAAACGAAGTTGCGGGAACAGCGTTAATTTATAAAGTAAATAATGAAAAGCCTGTAACCAATATTTATGTCATGTCATGGTCTTTAAGTGAGGAATTAAGATCCTTACAATTATATATCCTATCGTTTAGTTGTATAGATGTAATCGATAAATTCATCTGATATCAGAACGTTTCGAGAAGCTTGTATTTCGGTTTATTGTAAATGTCAATAATTTCGACTTAACCTCTTAGTTATGATCGAATATTGCTTTCAGGCTATCGCGATATTTAATGTTAAAGGTGTTGGACTTAATTATTTTGTACTTGCTATTAATTGATAACCTCGTCTAATTTTGTACATAGAAAACATACATTTGTAACTTGTACTTAATCGAATAAATAAATACCTAAAGCGATTGAGCCGTGACTATGCCACGAGCCGTGAACGAGCCACGACAACGCCGTGACACAGCCACGACTGAGCTGTGACCGATTCGAGACCGAGCTGCAACGAAGATGCAACCGAGCCGTAACCGATCCTCGACCGATCCAAAATAGAGCCACTACTGAGCCGCAACATAGCGGCGATAGAACCGCGACAACGCCGTGACAAAGCTGTGTCCGACACGCGACCGATCCGAGACCGAGCTGCAACGAAGACGCAACCGACCCGCAATAGAGCCACGACTGAGCCGCAACATAGCGGGGACAGAACCGCGAAAACGCCGTGATTCAGCTGTGACCGACCCGCGACCGATCCGAGACCGAGCTGCAACGAAGACGCAACCGAGCCGCAATAGAGCCACGACTAAGCCGCAACATAGCGGGGACAGAACCGCGACAACGCCGTGACACAGCCGCGACTAAGCTAGGACCGACCCGCGACCGAGCCGCGACCGGGCCGCAACTGCGCCCCCAATGCACACCTAGCGTGATGCGTGACGCAACGACAACCATAACTGCCATGATATGTACCGCTTGTTCCGATGAGATGACAAATGTGCTCCATTCACAACATCATGTAATATGAATAGTTAAAAGTCAATTAGGGAATCCCTCGTGACCTTGACGACTCATGCAGCCGATCATTCAATTCTTAATCGTTATTTAACTATTTGGTCTGACGAAGTGAGTATAACTCACTTCATCATTAGATAACGGAGCAATTGACAAATCTTGTGTTTTATTTAAAATCAAATGATTCACCTTGCTGGTGAATCAGATTTTATGCTTTTGACAGTGTCGGTTATTGACATAATCTAGATGGAAGAAAGTCAGTGTAATGACATAAAAAAGGGTTAAAGATCTATCAAATGATGGCAAAGTGAAAACATGATGATAAAGATAGGCAAGATTGAGTTCATTGCATTTAATCTGATCACCATCAGGACGAGGAGTTCACTGTCCTTATTTATCAATACTTAATAAAAAGTAGATGCGCAAACAATCGGTACATTTGATGATATGTTGTGTAACTACCAATGAACCTACGGATTATACAATATCTATAGCAAGGATGCGTGGGTTCCTGATAATCAAATGGCAATTACTATACAAAGGGCATATAAAAAACCATACAAACATGGGCTGGTTGTAAATAGAGCGGTTATAAGAACAAGATCCCACATTCCTCGTAACACGGGTGCAATAGGGGGAATCAGGCTAGTATAAGTGAGTGCCGGTCGGATATGCGGTAAGGACCAAAATCATATAGGCATATCTTTTGTTTCATTAACGGGTGTTGTGAAACATACTGAGGATTTAATTACTATCACTAAGCTTTCACTTTCGCTAAAGATGTGATTATAATATCATAATGCGTCAGGTATTTTACCGCAACAGGCTTACTTTTTTCTAGGTGTGATGGTCCGATATATATGTATATATATATCACAACATGTTTGTTCTAGTTTCCTGTTTATTTGCTATTGTTTTACGGGTAATCACGGTTTTCACGATATATTGTAAAGATTACAAAATAAGTAGGTATTTAGATTTATAGACATCGGCTGATAAGGGAGCGTGAAAACCCCCGGTGAAATACTTTTCGATTGAATATTCTAACACCTGGCAATTGCCATAGATATAGATAATGCAAACTATTTTACTTATACTGTTTACCAAGTATTTTGCATAAGATACCTACACACAGAATGGGAACTAAAGCTAATCTCTTTAACTCCTTAACAGAAAATAATTATAACGAAACTTTTCATGCCTACATTTAAAATACTTAAATAACTAAAACATAAGACTCCTAATTTAATTAAGGAATTTTTAACTCGGATTTAAGATGGATATGCACGTAATGTTTATTTTTTTTTTATAAAATGAATTACCATGACTTTTTAGTGCAGTCAGTGGCATTAACAGTAAACGTAAAAAAAGTATTTCTCGGTTGTAGTTCTATTCATTTTTTCAGTTTTTGGAGGAATGCTTTATTGGCACACTGCAAATTGGAAATATGAACGCTGATTGGCTAATATGAGTCGACTTATAACATGTTTATTCTGGTTGGTCAAAACATGGGTCTTCATAAAATAAATAGAGAGGTAGAAAAGTAGCGACAAAACAATATTTAATAAAGGATTTTAATATTAAAAATACGAGTATTAAACTGGCAAAAATTCAGTCTTATTGGTCTTATTAGTTAAAGTAAAATACTGAGTAATAACTGTAATACAGAAACTTCAGTCACTTCATTCATTGAACTGTTAAAATTTAATCCCTGTTAAGTCAACGTTTAAATAGTCAGTGGTTCGCTTTTTCAATATAATAAAGCAACCGAACCGAAGATCCGATTTTGTCAATTATCCTACGAAAATACATAACATACCGGTCAATATTATAAGCCATAAGTGCGATAACTCTCCTTTTTGCTTTAAAACCGGGTCAGTATTAATACCTAGAGGTAAAAACGAAAGAACTTTGAAAAAGGTAAATTAATACTGTTCTAAAAGGCTTATGATTAGGCTCCAAATGACAAGAGCAAGTAGTTACAGATAAAGAAAAACATCCAAAGAATAAAAACATGTTAATGTTAATCACGCATTGTATTTTGTTTAAATGGTTACCGTAGTCTGTTAAAAAAAAACTTTTATTTACTGTAAGTAAAAGGAAAATTATTAAATTGCGTTTACAATTTAAAATAACTCTTGGCATTTATTAAACTCAATAGAACCTACTGCCGTGCCGTGTGGTGCCGGCACGTTAAAAGAATTGCACCACCCCTTTTCTTCCTATGGATGTCGTAAGAGGCGACTAGAGGAGAACCGCCATAAGAAGACGAGCAGCAGCGTCCCTTCTCTACCATCTCACTCATTAAGCATATCTTTGATGCATTTGAAAGTAAGCAGGATGCTTTAGGGGTTTTTTGCGATTTGTCTAAGGCTTTCGATTGTGTAGATCACAAAACGTTATTAATGAAATTACGGCATTATGGTGTCTCAAATGAGTCAGGAAAATTGTTAGAGTCATACCTCACAGATAGAACGCAAACAGTTAATGTCAATGGAACTGACTCATCCGGGGCTCCATTACGCATGGGTGTGCCCCAGGGCTCTATATTGGGACCTTTATTATTCCTGATATATATAAATGACCTTCCTTACTTTACTAAAGATCTGTGTGAGATAGTATTGTTTGCAGATGATACGTCATTGATTTTTAAAACTGACAGAGGTGAAGCAACCTTTGACGATGTAAATAATGCTCTCTCTCAAGTACTACGATGGTTTACTGCTAACAATCTTTTACTTAATGCAAAAAAAACCAAGCTCATCAAATTCACTATGCCCAATGTGAGGCAGGTCAGTACGCATATTAATATGTCAGACGATTACATAGACGCAGTCGATTCAACAACCTTTTTGGGAATTACTATAGACTCCCGACTGCAATGGGGTCCCCATATAATTGCCTTGTCAGGAAGGCTCAGTTCAGCGGCTTATGCTGTGAGGAAAATAAGGCTTTTAACTGATGTCGAAACGGCAAGACTAGTATATTTTAGTTATTTTCATAGTTTATTGTCGTATGGTCTATTGCTATGGGGCTCAGCTGCTGACATCGAATCAATCTTCGTGTTGCAGAAAAGAGCTGTACGTGCAATATATTGTCTTGGGCCTCGCGACTCTCTGAGGGAGGTCTTTAAAGATATTAAAATATTAACAGTAGCGTCACAATACATTTTTGATAATATTATGTATGTTAGAAAAAACATTAGTTCGTTTAGCCTTAAATGTGATTCACATCATTATAATACTAGAAATAAAAATAAACTTGCCGTTCCGAGCTTCAGATTAAAGAAAGTAGGTAATTCTTTTTTGGGGAAATGTATAAAAATATTTAATAAAGTACCACAAACTCTTGTTGACTTGCCTGTTTATAAGTTCAAAAACCACATTAAAAAAATCCTTATGGAAAAAGGATATTACAAAGTTGAAGATTACTTGAACGACAAGAGTGCATGGACTTAATAACCTGCCTAGCTCGCACTTACACTATCTTGTAATTGTATTTCCTGTAATAAAATCAGGCTGACAAAGGTGACTGAGTTTGTTGCGCCGCTTCTTCTCATCACCAGCCGATATGTAGTCCCGAAGCGGTGGTAGGAAAAAAAAATGGGACATGTAAAAGTGCCATTGATGGCCAATTTGCAAAAATAAATGACTTTGACTTTGACTTTGACTTTACCATTGGCCAAACTGCGATCGCCAACCCGCCTGCCAAGCGTGGCGATTATGGCAAAATCCTCCTTTTGGAGAGGCCTGTGTCCAGCAGTGGACTAATATAGGCTGGTGATGATAGAACTAACTAGACAGCTCTGCCTGCAGAGTGCAACTCGATAAATGTATACCTACTTACTTTAAATAATTTTTATTTTACTGTCTGTCTTTCTTCAGATTTGATTCGTCAGTGTGAAGAAGAAGAACAACACTATTTCACCATCATACGTAACCAACTTTTTTGTAAACCTCGTTGGCTGACTCAATCATCTCATAATTAGGTATTACATCAAAAACAAAACATACTTGGTTAATTGAAGATAAATAACACTTGAAAAAAACCATCGACCTCAGGACCTTTACCAACTAAAGCACTCGCCCGGCTTGCGATGGGACGTGGGTTCGGGCCCACCTGAGGTCGATGATTTTTTTCAAGTGTTATTTATTTTCAATTAAACCTTGCATGGAATTGCTAAAAACAAACATTTACATACTTGCTTCTTTACTCTTTAGGTTTTGTCAACGACCCTATAATTACCTAAGTTTATTCTATACCTTAGTGTAGATTTCACAAGAATAAGTAATAATTTATATCATTGTCCGGTTTTTAAACATCACTAAAAACATGTTACCTTGGGTAGAACTAATTAATTAATTATAAGTTATTAATGAGAAAGCGTATTAATAAACTTAAAATTTTCTAACTATAAATTATACAACACTAATTAACGCAACACATACCTCATTTTTTTGGGGGTAGAAATTTTCTGGAATGGAAGCCACATACCGGCAAGCACAGCGTGGGATGTCCATCCACAAGGTGGACAGACGACCTGATAAAGGTTGCAGGAAGCCGCTGAATGCAGGTCACTTCCACCAGGCCAATCTGGAAGTCATTGGGGGAGGCTTATGCTCAGCAGTAGGAGTTTTGAGGCTGACATGATGATGATGATGATGATGAGACCTAATATTATAGGCATTGGTCACAGGAAGACTGGCGAAATACGATCTACTACAAACAGACATAGACAGATATCGGCGCGCCTCTTCGCATCACCATCTTCTTCATTTTCAATCTGTGGTCTTTACAACTTATGCGCTGCAAGCAGCCACAATCACGGCGACCAATCACCAGTGGTATCAATATTCAGTCGACAATTTATGAAGACACCCGGGCAAAGGCCAATTAACCGTCAGGCGGCAACAGCCAGAGTTTAAAGAAATCTAACGACTGGTTAAAAGAAGTGCACAGTTCCGCTTAACAGGTGCACAGGAAAATAACTGCCACCGACTCTGGTCAGCTGAATGCACTACTTAGATTTGTAAACCATTTTCGACATTTTCACTTCATTGTCGACACTCTCTTTTCTTAGGGTGTTTACTGAGAACCAGCGTCGCGGCACTCTGTGCCTCGGCATATGCTAAGTATAAAGTATATATTTGGTACATGACTGTTTATAAATTAACCTATCAAGCTTCAATTGCCCCACCGGTGGCCGCGAATAATAGATTTTTTATTGTGTCTCTTGACCTTGGCCTGACAGGGCGTAAAACTAGAATTATAATTATTTCAAATTGTGCCAAATAAACGCTTCTCATTTTATTTTACTTAGCGAGATGGCATAAAAGTGTACAAAAAGTATGTAGTGTAGATAACACTTTCCACTTCATCATTAGTGTATCTACCTATTTTTATATCAAGGCGAATTAGCCACATCTATCTTTCTATCATCTATCTATTTCATAACATTATTAAATCATATCTGTCACAGCTCTATATAACGTAAAAACCCGTTCACATCACACCGATACAGCCTTATTTGATCAGCTCGTTTGAACTTGTTAAAACATGCGTACGACACGTCATCGGCTTTACATTCGTAATGTTTTTTTTTACATGCTTTTCTACTTTAACCGTCTATAGGATACCGTTGCTTCAATGGTATGACGTCATTGCCATGACTGTGCAAAATTCATCGGTCAAGGATTGTGAAGGTTGCCCAAATCAAAGAGGCCGACGGAAAACGAAATTTCGGTGAATCTAATGGCAATCATTGGATACTAGATCATCAAAAACTACAAAGGAGGATATGAATATGGAGATGAAATTGTTACTATGTTAAATTTCGTTCTTGCGTATACTAATTAATCTAAGCTTTCCGCTTCAAAAACCAATAAAACCAATTTATTTTGCATATAGGCTTAAACTAAGCACTTTTACACGTCCCAATATTTTTTTTCCTACCACTGCTTCGGGACAAGTTTGGGCTTCAGGCAGGAATCAAACCTAACTCTGCGCTATCTAGGCAGATGCTCTCTTAATTGAGCCATCGAGGATGTTAGTTTACCTGTCGAGGGTTTTACTCCGTAAAACGATGATATTCATTATGAATTGCTTCATACATACGTACGAACGTCTACGACCGTAGAGCTCTATGTTACCGTATTATTTGATCGTTCACGTACTTAAATCCAATTTTGACCAGGAACTAGTATATACCTGCGTTTACGCGATAAGGGAAAACCTCAAAATAGCATATGACGTCAACACTTCAGAAGTACAGGGACAATATTTCTACAAACAAAATACCACAATGCACACAATTAAGTGATGCAAGCAAAATGAACTATAACGGCTTAAATGATTGTAGTATGCCGTTGATATTTCACTAAAACTAAATTATTTGTCGTTTATGGGCTCAAGGGTAGCTACCCTTGAGGTACCTAGGTACCTACTCCTGGAATTGCGGTGGTAATAAGCCTAGCCAGCTCCTGCGAAAACTTGACCGAGTCCGACCCTATCCCAGATCAGGCCTGCTAGAAATGAGCCCGACAGCGGTACGGTCTGCCTAGGCTGTCTCACGATCACGCCTGATAGTATGAGGCCGGACACGTACGAGCCTGAGGCTCCGCTAAGCGAAGCATAATTCTAGGCCAGCACCCTTATTCCCTAAAAATTTGCAATCAGCAATAACCGCGCAGTCATCGCCCGATTGATGCTTAGTGTCAAAATCTATTGGCAGCACTGTGCAGAAGATTGCTTTATTTGTTTTTTTTTTCCTCAATTTTTGCTATCGCATTGCTTTTGCAAGATACGGAATCAGGGTACTTGTCGCCGCTAGTCGGGCGATCCCAGCGGGTGTAGCTAAAGAGGCTTTCCTCATAAGCCATCAGCACTAAGTCCGTCAAAAAAAAAACGACATTAGAGCCATATCACTTACACTAGATATAAGTTTCTATTGACCCTAAGATACACTGTGCATAGCAAATACACGACCCTAAAGATAATGGTGACAGCACCCATGCATGATGTCGTCTATTTGTAAGAGAAAGAGAGAGAGAGAAATATTTTATTAGACACCACAACAATAAAAAAGTAGAATACATACAAAATACCAGACACAAAAAAGAAAATAACAACAATTGAAAAAAATTTAGTACAAAATTTAATGGACCGCCTCGTGTGACCCTGGTGTCTAATGGGCACCAGCTCAGCGTGTGCTGCAGAAAATTGGAGCGCTGAATTTCAGCTGGATCCCCAGGTAGCCCAATTCGTAAATACTGCGTGCTTAGTAAACTACATAAATAATAACAATAAATTATAATAAAATAAACTTTTAAAAAATACATAAACTTATATTATAGAATAAACGCTTTCGAGATGTGGGTGCTATCGCCGGATGCTTCGGATACCCTGGACCGCTTTCCGTACAAATGAATCCATCTTAAGCCAACTACGGATCAAAGAACATCTTACAAGCATCGTTCTCAAGCGGTACTTACGCTATTTTGGCCATCTCGCGCGCAAGCCGCATGATAACCTTGAAAAGAACATCATTATTGGCAAAAGGCAGGGTAAAAGACCACGTGGCCGCAGGCCGACACGATGGTCTGATCTACTTGTAAAGACCCTGAAAATGCCATTTCACGAGGCGCTCAGACGAGCGCAGGATCGCGAGGGCTGGAGACAGCTCATCACCGAGGCGACTACATAAACAGGGTCACGATCCTCAACCATGAGGGACCGACTATGGAGGAGGACATAAATAATAGTAACTAATACAGAATACAGATAATAAATAATAATAACTAGTACACAATAGACGGAACAGAATAGGTTTATGTTTCGCACTAATCTACAAATCATATTTTGATGCTCTTTCGGTGTATCCATTTCATATTGACGACCGTCTGGTGTAGTGGTTCGCGCTCCGGACCACAATGCCTGGCGGTTGCGGGTTCGAATACCGCGAAGGGGCAAATGTTTGTTAGACGAGCATGAGCATTTGTGCCTAAGTCATGGACGTTTATAAACGTATTTAGTCGCCATAGCACAAGCTTTGCTTAGTTTGGGGCTAGATAATTGGTGTGATTGTGGAAACAATTTATTATTTATTTATCTATAAGGACATAATTCATTTCAACTGATTGTAACCAGTGCAATATATCATACTTATAGGTTTCTGCCTCCTTGACGGCTTAAGAATAAAACTTTGTGCAGAAACAGGCTGAGAAATCAATATGATAAAATAAAATGAGTGACGAGTGACGAATTGACTCTCAATTTGAGAGCGTTTCAGCCTTTTTCAAGTCATGTCTGACTGATGTCAGTCATTTAAAGATAAAATGGAGTGGGGGCCTAGCGCCAAAGTGTATCTTTCGTTCGGTCGTATAAACCTACAAAATTAAAATGGCCAGGCTCATGAATCAATCCTTTGATAAAATGTGACCAACTCAATTTATCCGTGTAAAAATCCCGACTGTTTTCATTGTTAATTAATTGTCAAACCTTGATACGGGGGAATGGGTGTTTTTATTTGATCGGTTAATACGACCGACCGAACGATACACTTTCGCGCTAGGCCCCCTCGATGGCAGCAAAGGATCGAGGTCTGTTATACCTACATTAAGAAAGGTGACGATGATTATCTTCTACGTCATTCGTTATTCGAAAATCTTATGTCCGATCTCTTGATCTTGATGCCAATATTATGAATGAACACCTGACTAGCTGAGAGCGCATGATCGTTATTTATAGACATTACTAGTGCAAGTAAAATGTTCCGAATCCGACGCCAACGTAGCCAGAGTGTCTGGCATCGTCTCCCAAGTTCCCAACTCCCGCCCGACACGGTGACATCTTGAGGAAACACATATCAACTGACGACAGATTTTGTAACATTAATAAAAAAAGACCGACAGCAGAAATGAGGCCAAGATTTTCTGATGTTTATTTATTTTATGATGGGTTTGTGAGCGTCTAACTTAACATTAGAGCATTTGAATGCTCTGAAGGTCTTAACGGATTTTCACGTGAAATTCATCTAAAGAGACTTTATAAGTTTTTATGCAACATAAGCTCACTGGAAATCTGAAAAAAAAAACTCAGAAAACTGTAGTATTATCATAGAGAAAGAATAATACTACGTAAAAGTATTATCATCTAACATCGTAATCATTGTAGTCCACGTGCGTTAGTGAGTATTACTCCAGACAAGTCAATAAATTATGCACTTGTCTCACAATATTAATGAAGAAAAACTTGATGACTGGCAAAAAACAACCTGACACAGCAATAAAATGACAATGATTTTTACTTGATTGTATTGTACAGATAGATATTATCGGCATTCTTGGATAGATTTTATTCTTTTCATGTTTTACTCGTATTGTAGTGAGTTGCCTTTACCGCGTTTTGTAATTTTCTGTGTCGAGTAAGTAGGTAGTACTGTCCTATAGTAAGAGATAATTCAAATGACTCTTATGATTTGATTACATAAACAAGTAAAGCGAAATAATTTTTATATTTGTTGCGAACTTTCATTAGCTTTAGATATTTAAAGCACAAAAAATATTTCTTATTATTTTCTCTTTTCGAAACATTTATTCAGAGGCACAATCCCAATTCCCAGCGCCGTGACAAAACGCAGTCACTAGTGCTGCCCTCTAGAAAAAAAACTCTTCACATTCTGTCTTCAACTTGCGACGCGGCGCGCGGGCACCGTTTTCTGAAACCTTTTCGAAAAACTACTAAATTAGTGCTAAATCAAACCGTACACACGAAATCGCATCGAGAGACCAGAACCGGACACCAGATTGGAGGTACCTCCTAGAAGACATCTCGAGGATACCAGGTGAGTGCCTCTGATAAAAATTTAGAAGTAGGTAATTTCTCGTTTTCCTATACAATATTATTGGTAAAAAACCATAAAATACTCTTATTTGAAAGGAACAAATGGGCACAAAAACGAAGGCTTTACTAATAGCCCTCACAGTTACACTACCAACTCTTGGCGCCATCACTAAATAACTTTGATGGTATCAAATAGTTGTACTGTCATCCGAACGTCTCATGTCACTTAACTTCCAAAATTTGATGACATAGTAAGTTAGCTGTTACATGTTTACAAGTGTCTACGCACGGGCATCGTACCACAGGGCACAGACCGGGGACTGAACGAGGAGCGGCGAACGGCAGCGAACGACAGCGAGCATCGTTCGGTTCGCGAGCGAACACCGATGCTGGATCGAACACTCACTTCTCAATCTTCAAAGTGTGAGGTCACTGTATGTTGCTGATATTGACTTGAAGGAACCTAGCAACAAGTAAAGCTAATAAGAGTGAAACATCGGCCAATAAGTTTCTGACTTGCACCATGAATTGCCTTATGAGGTACTTTTGTTAACTATGACTACTTTTGAGTTCAATACATGACGTCACGACTCCGTCCGACGGCTACGTACCACCATGCCATGACGTATCACGTTTTCGTTCCTAGAAAGTATTAGGTTTAATGTTATAGTTAAAACATAACCTTCATTTCTGTGAATTATTAATTAATTCGATGCAAAGTAGAGCATGTTTGCAGGCGATTCGTGAGAAACGATTAACGGAATCACGGGGTTCCTGTGTTTGAGCTAATCGTTATTCTAAAGTTTGCTATTGTGTAAAGCAGCTACTAATTTAATGATAAAGAAAATATTATAAGCATGACATACATAATACAAAAATACCCATTAAAAACTTGTAACTAGTTTTATAATCCCACTTAGCCAACGTAATACCCGTTAAATTCCATTAGAATATTGACTTCGTAGTACTAAAAGGGTACTAATTATCAGAAATCATTAAAATAATCCACTTAGCTGATAGCTAGAAATTAGTTTAGTAGTACACAATTAACTCTAGTTCATAAATATATTTTGAACGAGGTAATTAGTTTATTGAAATGTGTTAGAAAGTCAATTTAAGAGAATACCATAAGTGTTTAAATTATTTTATCGAATGATACATACAGCTCTGCTTAAGAAGGCACAATCTCAGTATAATAAACATTTGCTGGAATTATAAATAGTTCTTTCAAAGGTCTATTACCGATTTATTATTGTTATGTAAATTCCTGATTAACTTGTCATAAGGAACAAAGGGCAGAAAAATGTATTTATGTTACGTAAGAGCGCAGGCTGTTAGGTCAGGTCATGTTTGATCAGACTGCGTTTAGTTCACTCAGAAATAAATATCTTTCTTGCACTTGTGTGGTAATTTAATTAATTTGCATTTTTTTCGAAAAATGTATTGATTCATCATGACCCTTATCATAATCAATCCAGCCCAATTCATTTTCAATCGGTTCAATGTCTACAACAATTTAATACTCTGCAATGAGATATGATCTCGTTTCTAAGTGTCTCAGGTGCTCCACCCATTCTCGTTTATTCCTAAAAAACATTAAATCTTAAGACTAATGATCGATGAACGATTAAAGGCAATCGTGGACAAGCTAACACCTACTACGTAAAGTCAAAAACAGCTTATTCAATAAATTGCAGCAAATTACGGTCGATAATTATCCAAATTAAAGAAATTTTTTAAACAAAAGCACATGGAATGATTAAGAAATATGCTTATCACTGAGATTTACGAAATATTAAAAATTTTAAGTAAGGAATTACCCTACCGTCTTACTAAGTTGGGAGATATATAACGTGAGTATAAGAAAACCTTTAAGGATAAATTGTCATAAATTGTAAGTCTTGATTGCCCAACACTCACACAGCAATATCGCTGGGTTTTAAAAGTCAAATATTCAGTCACGTATAGAGATAATGAGTCACGATTTTACCCCTTAGGTACTTACACGATATTATATTGGACTTTGATTCATCAAACAAGGATTTCAGTTTCAGGAACTAAACTTATCATGACGTTCCGCGCAAGTTACATATCAATGCATGGACTAATACAAAATCGGTGTAGGCAATACTTCCTCAATTAAACTACAGGCGATAAACTTAAAATTATGATATGAAATGTCCTATTTCCAAATATTTTTACACGATATCAAAATAAGTTATTTTAAAACAGGAAAAGTATGTTGTCAGAAGATGTTTCTGCTCAGACTTTATTCACAATTAAAAAGCTGTTCTCAAATAAAACTTAAAAACAACTCCAAACGAAAAATTTGACAAAGAAAATTATTACAGAATTGCGTCATAGTGAAACACTCTTACCATCACATTTTGATTAACAGGTAATAATGGATAACACTTATCGAATTCTTTGCCTATCATTTGATAAATATTGATACGAAATCAGTCGCACGGCGCCAGATTTTCGGCACACGACTAAGAAATTCGATCATAATTATAATCAGCGTTAGGAATTCCGATAAGAAAAATCGTAGTTGTCAATATCATCAAGATGGAAGGGAGAAAGGTGAAAGGGACAGTGACCTCATGACGTCACGTTGTGAAATACTTCCGAGTCCGTGATCCTGCACGCATTCGACGAAATTCCTCGCTACGTCGAGTCGAGTGCACGAGAGTTAGGGCGGCGTTAACCGTGATGTTAATGACGTCGAGCCACGCCTTTGCCGCTCGAGCCCACGTGCCACGCGCCTTAAAACCAAGGCCCGTCACCGCAACCAGCAGATCACAACAGACCGCGGAACACGCAACACGTACGGATTAGACGCGAACGGTGCTCGTGATAAGTGAAGTGATACGTTGCAGTGATAACTGATTGTTGATAAAGTTGATAACAATGGCCAAGTTGCTGTGGTTTGTTGTATTGGTGGTGGTTGTGGAGGCTGCGCATAAGCACCATCCGAAGTTTCGGAAAGGAGCGGAGGAGTACGAATCGTCGGTTTACAAAAAAGGTAAGTTCAGAAAAGTTTGAAAAACTTTTTCATGAATGAAAAACATATTTTTACGAATATATAAAGTGCAATTTAATCTTAAAATCGAAAGCTTTACAATAAAATAGTTAATATAACAAACATGATGCAATATATTATGCAATTTTTAAGTTTAAAAAGTTTGCGAAAATTATAAAAAAAATTTTTGGTAAAAAGTAACATGATAATTTTCATTTAGTTTTATAAATATCCCTTAATAATTATACATTTATTTTTTGTTCAGTGGCCTGCACTAATGATTATGACCGGGAGCGAAATGAAATCATGAACAAGTCAAGTTGTGGTGCTCCCAAGGAGGTATTCGTACCTCTAGTGCCTCAAGCCACCTATGAACAGGTAACTATCTTTTAAATTATTCTATAAGTAAAGTAGCTTTATAAAGAAATATCTACTTGTTATGCATTTTAAAGAAAGTTCTGTATAATTATACAACATGTAATGATTGGAAAAAAATTGATCCATCAACAGAACACTTGATAACAACAGAACTTTGCCCCGAAATGTTATTTTTTCTGGAAACTGAGTTATGTGTTTTAAGTATTGCGATTTATACTAAAAAGTCGTTAGTACGTAATTTATTAAATGACTTGCAGTTGTCCTATTTAACATCATTTATCATAAATTCATTCAACTCTACATTTGAGCCATGTCACGCAAGTATTTCGCAACTTGTAGAATACATGACTTTTGTTCAACCACTATCAGCTTTCACGTGTCAATTAGTCAATATTTGTACGACAGAAACAGCAATGACACATCAACGCTATCAGAATCAGATCGCGATATTTTTTCCCCTGATTAATGCAGGATTAAAATTGTTGAAGAATTTAAACACGACGAGGTCTTTACTTATGTTTGTTTAAATAATCTGCGGACGATGATCACCCAATGGCACGTGCGATTCTTTTTTTTGCCATACATTTTAGCTTCACATTATTTAAGTCATGTTGCTTAAGTACCTATCATCAATGTACATTGAAAAAAAAGATTTAAATTTGAATTTAAAATTCATTAAACTATTGATACTTGTAGATGATGAAATAATGGTTGAATTTTAGTGGCTAAATAATTTAATTTAGATCAAATTACACACTTTTTCTACAAGTGAAAAGAGGGTACTATAGTTTGCCGTTTGATTAATGAATTGACAATCTGTATCCGCGATGACGGTCGTTAAGTTCGCGTGAGAACCTCACACAATATGTTCTGACGTGAGTGTAATTCCCCAGGTGAGCCCAAGCGCGGTGTGGGTGAAGCGCTGCGTCGGCCTCTGTGACCATGCGGCATATGGCTCACGGTGTCTGCCCAGGAAAATTGTCCACAGGAATATACCTGTAAGTATCCCCCTTCATTCTAAATCTTCAACGTTAGATTTACTTTTGTTAACCTCTTTTTGATTACCAGTCATATAAGGCGTATAAATATCTGACACCGCTGCAATGGATGAAAGTATTACTTGTTTAGATTAAGATAGTGGAGAAATTTCATGACTCGGACGTATTTCTTTTATTAAAAAAAAATTACTAAAATAAACCTTTATTTTGTTTAAAACCATCCATACCTGTCCAACTGGCGTGGGCTAGGGCTACAACAGGGTAGTTAACTTTAGTTAGGTTTAATTTATAAATAATAAAACAATCATGTCCGAGACATGAAATTTCTTCACTATCGTAATGTATTTAAGTAATACTTTCATCAATTGCAACGGCGACAGATATTTTTGAAACACCTTATATTTGGATATTTCTAAGGAATTTCACTATCTACACCATAATTGTTAAACTAATCAGCTAAAAGGACAAACTGCTTATCAGATTATCTGTTTATCTTTCCTCTGCTAATTTAAACGAGTCCTTGACACAGTTTCTTGTTTGACTGTGCGTGCGGTTGCGTAAAATTAATGATAACAATGACATAATGTGGATTCAGCGTCTTGATTTACCTATGGTTGCTTTGGCAGGTTCGAATATACAACGCAAAGACGAACAAGGAGACGTGTTCCACGTACCGAGTCGAAGAGCACGAGGCCTGCGGATGCTGTTCCGTTTCGGGTGACAAGTGCGAGGACAATAGAGTGTTCAATCCTCGTAAGTGCACCTGTCAATGTCCGAACATGGAAGAGAGGCGGAGTTGCCTACGAAAGGTTTGTAAGATGATGGATGTCACCACTAACGTAGGTGTGAAAACACGCATGCATTTGTGTACCATCTCGCAAACGTCAGCACTACTTTTTCTTTCTTAATAACATTATGCTTCTCTATCACTTTTTGTTTTCGATGTTGTGTGACTGTTGCAGAGCTAACTCGGCCAAGCCTAGCTTGTCGCGTTAGTGCGAGATACCGCATACTGATTTTGGTGTTTGCGTTTCGACATCCATTATCTTCGGATCTTGAGCTTTTGATGTGCGAACTACTCCTTAGACCAGTTGCAATTTGACACGAACGTAACTTATTTCGTTAAGATATCAACTATCTCTTTTAATGGTTACTTTATTGATTGAAAAAGCAATTGGTCTAAGGTCGTTTTTGTTTGCTTTCTCGTAAATAATTAACTCCGAGGCAAAATCAGCATAGTTTTCTTCTATTGTTACAGCGGAACCAGAATTTGAGGTGGAATCGGTCTAAGTGTGCGTGCGAGCCCAGAAAACGGGCACCCAAGTGAACACCGCCAGGGAACATTGTGAAACTCAGCTCGAAGATGAACTAGTTAATCTCAAAATGGTCGGTGGCCAGACGAAAACAAAACACGGCGACAAATCGTCAACTGACGGAGATAGCGTTGTGAAATAAAGACTTTACGTGATTAGAAAATAACGTTGACTGACTCCTGTGTCTTATAGTTTTAGCTCGTATTAAAGAAAACGAAACAGTATTATGTTTAGATGTAGACTAGCATTATTTATTTATTGTAGATATAATAATGAAGGGGCCAAAAGGTGCTGTGACTGGTTTCCTACTTTGTTTCGTAACTTTTTGGTGTTTTAGGCGTAAATTCGTAAATAGGCATTCGTACTTAGGTAATGGATTCTTTAATGTATTTGTGATGTGTAGTTGACTATATATAAGCACTAGGTTTGATTGACATCACTTTTCAGTATTTTATTAATATTATACACGTATTGTTATCAATATATATACTTATGTATACGAGCGCGAACTGATATTTGCGCCATTCCTAAATTTGTGATATAGGTCGTTATTCCATTTCCAATAGGTAATTTAATGTAGGTAATTAAGCATTTATCTAGTTAATTAGGTTTTAAAGTATTTGCTGCTAGTCAAGCGATGATTTTAACTAGTGAGTGTGTCTCTATCGTAAAAGATTGCTCTCTTGCTCTAAGATTTTATGTTAAGATACGAATTTTCTGTTAATTTGAGTAATTTATTACAATGCCTTTGAAATGTGCTCATTTATGTTATGGGCATAGATAGTCGCTATTTTAAGCTTATTATTTATAAACATGGGATTTAGTCTGTAGATCCAGAGGCATCGAATCTCGAAAGGTTTCTAATTTATTTGTTTGTGTACATTAATTTATTTTATATAATAATTATGCTTTAGAAGCTTTAAGTGATTAAATCACGCCGTTTCAATTTTGTACTGTAATTTAGTCGAATATTATTTAATTTTTCGGAAAACAAGTAAATAAATTCTTACATATTTTTTATAATATCTTGTTTCAATCCAACCCTGTTTCTTTTAGAAAAAAAGAGGTTAAGTATAGCTGAATTAATGGCTTGAAATTTTTAATGCCTTAATAAAATGTAGTCCAGGTAGGTACCTCAATTGAGGTAGGCCCCACAGGTTTTGTATGGGGTAACCTAAATAGTTATTGCGTCATCTCTATGTAGTCTAAAATCATCATCAGCCACAAGACGTCCACTGCTGAACATAGGCCTCCCCCAGTGACTTCCAGATCGGCCGGTTGGAAGCGGCCTGCATCCAGCGTCGTCCTGCAACCTTTACCAGGTCGTCTGCCCACCTTGTGTCTAAAATGAAGTCTAATAAAAATTAATAGAGACCCAAGCGATACAAAAAAATCGTTTTTCCTAACATTATAACAAAAAAAAAACCACGAAATTCATCATCAAGTGTCTCGAAATTTCTGAACGAATTAACATGCTAATAGAAAGATGCTATGTTAATCAAAAATCAATCGAAAATCAGAACAACTGTTTTTTCTTAATTACATTTGCTTTCTATAATTCCGATTTATCAAAATATATATTTGTCACGTTTTGCATATCTATAATCATTACACTCGCGATGTAATACGTGAGAGATCGCTAGTACGTGAACTTATGGAGTAAAGATAACAAATAAAAACTAATCAAAACAAGTTTTTGGGCTGTAATACAGAAAATTTATCTTTTTCAATCAAACCAAGGCCGTTACACCATAAGATTTGTTGGATTTTTAGGATTCCATACCCAAGGGGTAAAACGGACCCTATTACTAAGGCTCCGCTGTCCGCCTGTCTAGTCTGTCCGTCTGTATATGAACCCTGGTAGTTAGACAGTTTAAATTTTCACAGATGATGGATTTCTGTTGCCGCTATAAAAATCCCGAATAAAATAAATATTTGAATGGGCTCCCATACAACAAATGTGTTTTTTTTTTTGCTGTTTTATAGATAATGGTACGGAACCCTTCGTGCGCGAGTCCGACTCGCACTTGGCCGGTTTTTCTTATCCCCAAATATAAAATTATCGGAATAAAATATGAAAAACGTACCGGCCCCGTCAGCAGCTTTGATGATACAAAATGGTTTCGTGTCTTAAATGGTTTTAATCCTACTTCTGTATAATCTCCATATTGCGGGCCTCAACACGTCTTTAAATAAAAAATACAGATTTATCAATTCATTGCTCAGCAATCTCTCTGTCAAGATCCTTCTTGCAAAAAAGGTCCTCCTTTTTAATAGGAATAAGTGGAGGTATACACCGTGCTTTTTTAACCGTCTTAAAGCCGAAGGCCACTTAAAGTATCCAATAACTACATGTCATTTGTATAATAAAACTTGGTAATTATTAATTATACAAAAACTAAAAAATTAAAATAATTATAAGAAAAATTTAGTTTAAAACATCCTGTACACGAATATGATAGTCTACGTGGATGGTGCTGCACGCGTGGAGGCGGCAAGGTCAAGGACTATGCATTGTTGAAACCATAATTATAAACAGAATGATACATTACTATCTTGAATTATTTGTTTTTTTTTTACTTAAAAATGATATGGTTGATAATAGGAAATAATACTTCCTAGAGGTATATTAGGATGGTTACATAACGTGGGCTTCGGCTTTAAGACGGTTAAAAAAACACGGTGTATATCAAGTTAAAATTAATAACAAATACTAAAGGTCTGCACTTTTATTGAAGCTGTTAAAAATCAAAAGCGCAAACCGTATACGTGCGTATTTTTCATAAAATAGAAAATGTTTTATTTGACACAAACCTACATACAGTCAGAAATTACGTATATCGCCGGCGATACAGTGATCTAATTCGGATGCATGCGTACCTATTATCTAAACTTCAGATGTTGGCTATTATGAAAAGCACTTTTTTATTGAAAAAATCCCGCGATTCCGGGATTGAAAAATTAAGTGCATGAAGTGAGATGTAATAAAACAATGTTTTGCAGTAATAGAAATGACTGTATTTAAAATAAATAAAATAAAAACTTTAAAATTTCATCACAAAATAGAACTTGAAAAACTCGCTAACGATCTTCGAAAATTGATTCCCGTTAGAGACGAATTGATTGACTTACGTACAAGTTTGTACTGAACTCTAAGTGCCAGAGTTCGACTCACAATTGGCCGGGTTTTGGACATCAAACCATCTTTAAATTTAAAATAAGTATCCTAAAAAACACTACTTAGGTACACAATTATAGCACATTATAAATTTGTAAAAAGCTAATAATACTACCCAACATTTTCTGCCTATTAAGTCATTGTTGAGAATCATTAATTAAAACTACTTAATTATTGTGAATGAGCTATTAATACTGTTAATTAATAAGTATGCGTTCTTGATAAACGCGTGTTTAATTAATTAATGACGTAAAAGCTTCAGTTGACGAAGTTAGCTGCCTTGCCTATGACCTAGGGCAGGGATGGAAAACCTTTTATCAAGCGACTTTAAAAAAAAAGGAGGTTCTCAATTTGACTGATTGTTTTTACTTAATAATATTATGAGATTAAATACAACATGTATACCAATTTCAGGATTAATTAAATACGCTTAAAACGGCCTCTACGGATTGGTTCAGTATCCCAATGCAAGCCATTAAAAGTCGGGTACTTTTGGCCCGTTAACTCCGAGATAATACAATGGCTGAATGGAAGAAAATTCTTTATAGCACCTATTGTATATACTATTTTTGTAAGGTTGTGCAATGAAGTTTAAAACAACTGGCCAAGTGCGAGTCGGTCTCGCGCACGAAGGGTTCCGTACCATTATCTATAAAACGGCAAAAAATCACGTTTGCTGTATGGGAGCTCCTTAAATATTTATTGTATTCTGTTTTTTAGTATTTGTTGTTATAGCGGCAACAGAAATACATCATCTGTGAAAATTTAAAGTCTCTAACTATCACGGTTCATGTGATACAGCCTGGTGACAGACGGACAGACAGATATACAGAGAGATAGACGGACAGCGGAGCCTTAGTAATAGGCTTTCGTTTTAGTACGGGTACGGAACCCTAAAAACATAAATCATCAATCATCACATAAATAATCTAGCCTCGAATTTAGCAATTAAAGCTTATACTTTGCTCGAGTATTATACAGGATGTGCAAAAGATTAGGAGACAGCTTTATAGTCCGTGCGCCTAACAGCCTATATACAGGGTATATTTTATAAAGGAAAGACTTAGTGTTCAGAGAAAGACTCTTACTGAATGATAATAAAAAGTGTGCTTTTAATTTTAGAAACAGTCAGTCTAGTCAGTGTAGAAATAAATACCTACAATTGCATTGAAAGTGACAAACTTACGATCATATCTATATAAAAATTAATCGATGTTTGTCAATAGTGGTCCCGCTAAGAGTCGAGAACGGTTGGACCGATTTAGCTAATTTTGGTTTTGAATTACTCGTAGAAGTCCAGGGAAGATTTAAACGGTGAGAAAATATGGGAAATGGTGATGAAAATACTAAAAACGACCACTTTATTTTCCCATAAAAAATGTTCGTACCTCTTAAACAGGGTGCGTAGGCGGTACGAACGAAGATCGTTGCGTCAACTAGTCGTTAATATTATAAATAAGTATTTTAATTTTTTTTATTATTTTGAATGATTTAACTCATACACAAGGTTCACTACCCCTGACAGATAGGAAATAGACAAATCATTTTCCTAGAATTCTTGTCTCTATCTCGGGGATTACCAAGGAATACCTAGATATTGGTTGCATTTCCTATTTTCCTGCACTTTATGATCTGTTACATTGACATTACACAAGAATGTTTCGAATAATATTATTATTATGTCTTGACTCATTTTTTTTACAACTTTCAATAAATTAAAAACCTGCATAGGCATAATGTAACCCGGTATAACTTCATCAGACGGTGAAAATTTCATAACTTTTTAACAATGATTATTAAAGATATTGAAAATAAAATATTTGAAGGAATAAATTGCCTAATTATTATTATTATTATTTGATAATACAATTAAACTTAAATACTAGTGGAACTAGTATAAACAGATGAACTAAGCACGTTATAAAAAAAATAAAACAATTAATTTTCTAAAGTAATATTTTAAAAAGAGCATAATTAGCAGAAAATAAACTTACTCTTTCCACCGCCATGACCTACCTAAGTTTTGCAACAAAACGCGTCAATGGGCGGGAAATTACCTTTTCATAAACTAATCCAGTTTCCTGTTAAGTGCAACAGAGTTCAAGTGATTCAACGGTCACGGAGACAAACGTTTATGTTTTGATAACATAACTTGGAATATAAACAGGATTAACTTTAAAACAATTTTCACGTTTGAGGAAAAACAAACAACTTCTAAATCATAAAAAAAATTGGTGCTCCATACAAACGAAATCGGACGTAAGTATGTAACGAAACGTTATGTATATTATTATTATTTATTGGACAACATCACATACATTGCTCTGATCCTAAGGTAAGTATAAAAGCAGGGCGAGTATTTGCCTGGCTTTTTCAGAAATTAAACCTCGAAATACGATGATTAGTCTTTTATTTTCGATGTTTCACAATCAGTGGTTCGCAGAAAAGTGTGTTACATTTTATAATGACGACGGTTAAGAAAAGTTAAATGTTGCCAACTGTAAAATTATAACTCGGTTTTACGGTTTAATTTAAATAACGAAATAACGTTACTAGAAATAAATTATCATAGAATATAAGTATCACAATTGAATTAAATTTATATAATGCTATGGTTATCTATTCGTTAAATATAAGTTTAATATCAAATAATATGCTATAAATCTAACAAGTAGCTAAATCACTTGTGTTATAGAAATCAGAAACAACGACGGTACCACAACACCCAGATCCGAGACAACATAGAAAAGTTCCGACCGGGGATCGAACCCGGAACCTCAGAGATGGCGACGTCATATACAGTCCAGCGTTCTATAGAACCTCTCGGCTACGGAGGTCGTCATATGTATTTATGTATGTATGGAGAAAAAAAAAATGCGGTTTGATGTTTACAGATGTCACGCTTTACATTCCTACGGTTATTTAGTATGAAACAAATATTGATATATTTCAATTGCCACTTTAGTGCACAATAAAAAGTTAAATATAGTCAAAGATACTTAAATAGATTTATATTAAGGTTTAACACGTCACTCAGCGTGCTATGGAAAGGTCTATGTTGGGGATCTCATTAAGGGATAAGATCCGGAACGAGGTCATACGACATAAGACTAAGGTCGACGTAGGACTGATATTGTCCAAATATGTAACAAGCTGAAGTGGCAGTGGGCTGGCCATGTCTGTCGCAGAACCGACGAGAGGTGGAGCAGGAAGGTTCTCGAATGGAGACCAGGCAAACGTAGTGTAGGACGCCCCCCGGCTAGATGGACCCATAAACTAAAGAAGGCGGCTGACAGCGATTGGATGCAAAGGGTGGGAGATCGTGCGCTGTGGCGCTCCTTGGGGGAGGCCTTGTTCAGCAGTGGACTGCAACAGGCTGATATGATACTACGGTTTAAAAAAATCCAAAAATATTTACAAGTTTTTGTTTAACTTTTGGGTACTATATAAAAGTATGTTAGGTATTTGACTTAAAAGACAAGCGAGGTACATGAACTCCTAAAACAATCTCAAATCTGTCAATTTCGTGAGTAATTAGGTGACAGATTTGACAAATTTGAGATTGTTTTAAGAGTTCATGGTAACCCCAAGGTAGCTCTTATCAAAAGGTACCTAATCAGGAATGTAGAGAATTTTCGTAGTCGATTGACGCTACGAATCGTAGCAAAGCAATATACACCGAGAAAGTCGGTAGGTTCTCATCATTTTTAGGAAAAATATGGAACAAAATCGGTCTTTAAGCCCGTTAATCTTCGCTAAATAGTTTAAATCTAAATTAAAGTTTAGTGCTAAATCTTTGTTAACTGGTTTTAATATTTAGGTAACACTGTTTCTAACTCACAAGTAATAATTGTCTTTGGACTTAATTCAAGGAATAGTTAAAGGATGCATGTGATTTGAACTGAGATATCAAAGCAATGGGACTACAATTTTATTTATGCACAAACTGTCTTTTTCATATTTAATAAATCAAACAGATTTATAAAATGCAAGAAACCATAACTAAACCGTAAGGCCCGATTCGACCGAAAACAAGTTATTCCAGTTTAACTATTCTATGCATAACTTTAGAGATCACTTGGTTAACGTTTTTCCAACTTACTTAAGGAATACACTAAGTCGGTATTGATTTTTTTACGGTTTAAGTGTGAATGATGAACGAATGTTTAAAACTACTGAGATTCATGCAATCCATTATCTTTTAAGTTTAATTCATCATCATCATTATTTCAGCCAGGACGTCCACTGCTGAACATAGGCCTCCCCCAGTGACTTCCAGGTCGGCTATCATCTAGGGAGTTTTGTTGCCATACTCGCCACACTTGGCAGGCAGGTTGGCGTGCGCAGTTTTTTTATTATTTCGCACGAAGATGCTGCTCCCCGTCACGTGCTACAGGATTTAGTCGCCTCTTACGACACGCCTCCTGTTGGCAGCGGGCAAGTGTATTCTTTACGGCCGTCCCCACACGACACGACGATAGGTTTAATTGACATGCCACAACAATTCAATGTTGTAGGATAATATAGTGTCAATGATGATACATCTTTTTAGTTTCTATGTGACCTGAGTCGACTTCGCAAGAACCAACTATGACATTTATTCTAAAGATATTCGAACACGGCCAAAATCACCCGTATTAAAATATGCTCGTTTTGCATTACCTTATTCTTAGTTTATAAAATTGGCTTAGATTTATAAGCAGTGATTACTTTCTAGGGTTAACCTAACCTAGAGTAAAGCATTGCTTAAGCAATGCTTTACTCTCAAGCTTGGTCGAATTGGGCCTTAATAAACACAATAAAACAATTTAAAATAAACGGTTTTGACTTCTAATATAAATATAACATCTATTATACTGACTGTGAAGTAATTTTATTAATATTTTTTGTATGGTAAAACCATAGAATCATCGCACCGCTCACAAAACATATGTGTTTAGCCTAAAGGTCGACTGGTAGAGAATGACTCTTGGCATTAAGTCCAGTTAAGTTAAGTGAAGTGGCAGTGGGCTGGCCATGTCTGTCGCAGAACCGACGAGAGGTGGAGCAGGAAGGTTCTCGAATGGAGACCACGCTTAGGCAAACGTAGTGTAGGACGCCCCCCGGCTAGATGGACCGATGACCTGAAGAAGGCAGCCGGCAGCGACTGGATGCAAAGGGCTGGAGATCGTGCGCTGTGGCGCTCCTTGGGGAGGCCTATGTCCAGCAGTGGACTGAAATCAGGCTGATATAATGATGATGATGATTAAGTCCACCTATTGTATGATTTTTTAAATCTGTGCAATAACGTTTTAATAAATAAATAAGTAATCTTAAACTGTTTATTATTATTTAACAAGTTTAAAAACAATTATAAAATATCTACCGTAAATCTTTACTGTAGGGAATCTTAGTTAATTAAATAAATAAAACCACCGGATTTAACCGAGAACAAACAATTACTTTATTACTGACATCTGTCATCCTAGCGTTCCGAATCATTCACCATTACAATATTTGCGGTCCGAAACACACAACTCTACATTTAAAAAATAATTTCTACATTTACCACTCTATGAACTTTACGAGATATCTAATTTTAGTTTTTTTTATCGACGCAACAACTTATTAAAAAAAGAAATATCAACTAATTCCCAAATCAAATCTAAATAAAAAGAGTACTACTTAAATGGTAATCACTCACGAACCGGATGGAAATTAACGCGAGAATCGAATTTCCCCACTAGGTAGACGGATCCGGTAAAAAACTGGGAAGATTATAGCCGGTTTTTGTGTGGAAGGCCTTCGCGCTATGTCAGTGGGTTATCCCTCGATTGGGCGATCAGATACGCAAATTAATTACGAGCGCGTGTCCATTGTTGGGCGGCACGTCATCAAAATCGGAACAAAACGCGGCAACGGTCATAGCAATTTTTTTCTATATCTGAATCCTAGTCCTTTTTCTGAAAGTTATACTTTATTTATCAACGACCGTCTGGTGTAGTGGTTCGCGCTCCGGACTACAATGCCTGGCGGTTGCGGTTTCGAATTCCGCAAAGGGAAAAAATGTTAGTGTGATGAGCAAGAGCATTTGTACCTAAGTCATGGATGTTTATAAACGCATTTAAGTACGTTTATCCGTTATCTAGTCACCATAGTACAAGATATGCTTAGTTTGGGGCTAGCTAATTAGTGTGATTGTGAAACAATTTATTATTTATTTATTATTATTTAGTCGTCAATTGGGCAAGTAATGCGGTGATTCAGTAAAAACTACGAACACAAGGATGTTATTCCCTACGTTGATGATGTTGCGAATATTTTTATGTATTTAGATTTATTATGGTTCAGTACGTCTTACATAATTAGGTATATGTATTATTTCAGTAAGAGTAAGTAATCAATCACTTATAACAAGTAACTCTAAATACCCCATCTCCCAACTGTCAGCGGTGCGCGGTTTTGGAGGATGTGTATCACGTTATGGTTGATTGTGCTCGGAGCGCAGTTGCGAGGAAACAACATTTTGGTAGCCTTCTAAGCAATGTCGGTTATTGTAACGTAGTTCTGGCTTCACCTACAACAGAGCAGGCCGCTCGTTTGTTGGAGATTGTTGGGATTTGCTTTAATGATAGGTCATAACGTGTAATTATTCTGATTTATTTTTAAGTTGATTTTGTTATATATATTTGTAAGAAAATGTAATTGAGCGACATGTTTACATAGTGAACAAGCTCGTTAAATAAAGATTTAAAAAAAAACTCTAAATACGCGAAACCTTTTTGGAGCCAATTCTGGTTTTTCTGGATTCTGGTGGTGCTCAAATACAACGACTTTTTTGATCGATGTCACATACTAACTTCTTGATCACATTATCACATGATGACATTTGAATTGGGAATATTTTTCTCATATAAAAAGTTGTTGTAATTAAACACCAGAATTGGCCTCTAAGGGCTATACACAAAAGTGTATAGACTCATACGCTGTATAAAATTCACACCCTAACCCTAATATACGTAACTCATACGTACGTACGTAGGTACGTGTAGGGAATAGGTAATTGTTATTTGTTGTATAGTACAATGGAAACGCACTTATTTGACGCGTTCAAAGTGCAAACAAAATAAATAAATTGTATTTGCTTATTGCGATAACGTCTTGATTGTGTCGAGTGCAGTAAGGTCAGGCTTTATTTACGGCCACCCTTTACGAGCTAAAATATAACTGATCAGTTTTTTTTTCCAAAGAAGGAAGTACTTTTCCGAAGCGGTTAGATAGATACGCTTTACTGCACAAGGGAAAAAATAGTAGATTGTTACACATTGGTTAACAGAAATCAATTCCTATACGAGGAGCTTTTTACATCAATGACGAGGTATTTAGGCTATCGTTCTAGTAGGAATTGATGTCTTTCACCCGTGTAAAGCATTCTACTTTTCATTTCGATTATAAGAAAAGTAAAAACTGTTTTTGCCTCGTCTTTAACAGAATCTGGGGTCAACATTTCAGAATCACTTGAACTCATTTTTAGTAAGATATAGTCTAAATTTAAACCGAGATTTCGATACAGCTTACAGTTAGTATCCCGCCAAATTATGTCTATTTCAAATTTGAAATATGGAACACACCTCGTCACTGACGCCAAGCTGGAAGCGTATTTTTGAATCGTTCGAATTCCAATTCGCATACGAAATCCCAGGATTCGTGTACAATTTCCTAGGACATCGTATACGATTCTTGTGAATTCGCATGCGAATTGGAATTCGAATGCTTCAAAAATACACCTCCTGGAGACGTATTTTTTGAATCATGCGAATTCCAATTCGAATACGAAATGGCAAGATTCGCAAGCGAATGACTAAAATCGCTATTTTTGAAAATTCATTCTGTGAATTCTGCAACGAGTGGTCCGACCCACTCTTATTTCGATTCTACTAGTAGAAAGTTTAGAAGTATGACTTTGACGAGTAAACATATGGTTCACATATTAAAAACTTTTTTTTTCGTTCCGTTCCATGCGATTCATTGCCGGTTTTTAAAATCAAAAAGTTTTTGCATTCCGGTTTTAAATATTTTCTGCGTGAAACGAAAATAGTTAAAGAATTTTACCATAATAGGAACACAGAATTCGAGTGATTCAAAATTGCGTAAAATCGGGAGTGATAGAAATAGAATTCGCACACGAATCGTATTCGTGTTCGAACTCAAGATTTATTTCGAATGCTTCAAAAATACGTCTTCTGGACGCCGACCCGCTTAGTTTTTTTTTATTCACACTGGCTAGTAGCATTTTTAAAAGTATTTAAGATTTTTTGTAGCCTGTCTAACCAAATTTAGTTTTTTTTTTTCAAAATTCATTCCCACCCTAGAGAGTGAAGCAATTACCACTGATCAAATAAACTACGTAGACAATTACTATGAGAACAGAACAAGTAAGACTCGCTACGTTTATAAGTCTTTCCCGCCCAAAGAACCCAAAGGTAGAAAGTAGCATCTTCCACCCGTTACTCGGATCAAACAAACACTAATTTCAGAGTATAAGAAATGAAAAGGTACATTACAGTTGAAGTACGAAGTACTTGACCATGCTCGTAAATCTACAGTTTAAAATGAAGGCCCGCGTGATGAAATATGGCCCAAACCACCTCATAGTTGAGGTTAGGCATGTGCCCTAAGTTCAATAGGCAGTATTACGTATGTACTACTAGTATTATCTTTTAAAATGTAAAATTGACTGTTAACTTTTCATTTGTTACATTACTTATGCAACAAAAACCGAAATCAATCCGTTCCGAATAAAACGTGGTATTTCCCTGCATCTATAACCTTGTATTTTTTGCCCCCAGCACGTGCAAGTACGGTTAGAAACAATGAATGATTAGGCAAAATCATCAAATCATCGCGATGATACTTTACAACTGAAATTGATCTGGGATTTAACTCTCATTTTTTGTTAATCTCTAAATGGTATGAAAAAAACCCGGCCAAGTGCGAGTCGGACTCGCGCACGAAGGGTTCCGTGCCATTTTAACGGCATCTATATAAACGGCAAAAAAAACGTTTGTTGTATGGGAGCCCCATAAAAATTTATTGTATGCTGTTTTTTTAGTATTTTTTGTTATAGCGGCAACAGAAATACATCTATCACGGTTCATGACATACAGCCTGGTGACAGACGGACAGACAGACAGACAGACGGCCATCGTAGCCTTAGTAATAGGGTCCCGTTTTACCCTTTGGGTACGGAACCCTAAAAAAATTAAGAGCACTTATTTATAATATAATGTGAATGTTAGTGTCGTACTCTTATCCTTTAACCTATCAAGCTTCAATTGCCCCACCGGTTGGATCGCATAATAGATTTTTTATTGTGTCTCTTGACCTTGGCCTGACAGGTTAAGCTCTTATTTAATTTAATAATTAATAAGTAGTATTACCTACAACAATCTTTTTTAAAGTAGTTATTTGTACTTTGTATTTGTACGCTTAAGGAGAATTATTGTGATTTTAATAAACCCCTTTACTAACTTATTATGCAATCTTCTTCTTCCGTGCCTGCTCCCTTTACTTTGGGTCGGCCCTCCTCGTTCGTAGGCGCCAGGATATTCTGTCCTGGGTTGTCTGTGCGTTCAGCTGTGCCCGTTCAATATCTTAATTGACGGTTGTCCACCATGTGGCTGGCGTTCTTCCTCTGCCCTTTTTCCTTTCGGGTATAGCCAGAGCTTTTTTTACAGGGTATTCGTCGTCTCGCCTCATTACGTGCCCGAACCACCTCAATCGGCCCTCGACCATCTTTTCCGCCACCGGAGCGACTTTAAAGGAGCCTCTGATGTACTCATTGCGTACTTTATCGAGTCTGGTCACTCCTGCAGCCCAACGCAGCATCTTCATCTCGTTTGTGCTCATCTTTTGCTCTATTACCTATGCAATAGAATATTTTATTGACATGTGGCTTTTTTTGTAGTTTTTCAAACATAATAGCGTTTTCAAGCTGCTAGCGGTTGTCATGCCATTTTTCTATCTCTGGACACTTTAACATTATTTAATCTATCCAAGTAAGCCTTCTATGTGCATAAAATGCATGAAATTTGTATTAATAGTATAGGTAGCCAGAAAGTTTACTATTTTAATAAAAACAAGGCTGTTACTAGGTGGCTCTAACCTGTAACATACGTGAAAAAATCAATTTAAGTATAAAATTACAATTTAATATCAAAAACATTAGCCAAGCGAGTGTTAGAAAACGCGGAATAAAGGGTTCTGTAGGATGTAAAAGTCAAACGCTCCATTGAAATATAGGCGCTCGGTAAGCTTTCTGTACCGCGTATACCGAGCATGCTGATGTCGCGCCGCTGCTGCGCCGAGAATAAGAAAACGGCCTATGTCATCAAAAACATTTCAACCGACTTAAAAAAAGGCAATGTTCTCAATTCGCCTCTTCTAGTTTTATTTTTTGTGTGTACAAACACAACATATCTTACAACTAAGATATCATTGAAAATGTAACCGATTGTATGTATTTTTAACGAAAAGGTTTTATTAACCTCATGCATGGTTCAACTATGTGATGAAAAAAAAGAAATATGTTGTTATAAACAAAAAAAAATGGCAAAATACTTTAAAAAATTCACCATTGTGTACGAAACTCTAAAACATTTAAAAACTATGTAATGGTAAGGGTAACTTAATCTACGAGAGGTTAATTTAAAATTTAACGGCAAACAAATGTGGCTTAGGCAACTGAAGAAAAACAAAGATTAATCGTTATCGACAAACGTAGGTACAAGACACTCACATATTTGATAGAGAAGATTCAAGTTAATTGGTAAGCAGTGAAATCTGGCAATTGCCATACAAATTAATCCTCAATACAAGTTTTAAACAGTTTATACAAAATAATTGCCTGTTTCTCTTTCAATGGGACATTGGAAATACAACTTATGTTATTTTTGCGGCTTTTCTGATTGAGAATCTCGTAGATGTTATTATCCATAATCTAGTTACCATAGATTTTTAACACTTGAAAAAAAAAATGTTAACGGTATTTTTTTTAGTAGTATATACCGCAACATTGATTAGAAAATACGCTGGCTTTGACAGCGAGAACCACTTGAAAGATTTCGTCGAGTTCACTAACGTCTCGGTAGGTTAGTGGTCAAAGCACTCGCCCGGTATGCGATGTACGTGGGTTCGGATCCCACCTGAGGCGGACGATTTTTTCAAGTATTAAAAATCTTAGATAAACCTAGCATGGTAATTGCTAAAAACAAAAAATTTAACAGTTACCATAGTTCAAAACCTGTTCAGTTTCATCATCATCATCATTTCAGCCACAGGACGTCCACTGCTGAACATGGCCTATTCCTCCAGTGACTTCCATTGAAGCAACTTACATCCAGCGTCGTCGTATTCTGTTTAGGCCTCAATAATTATATAGACATACTTACTCTGGATATTGTGGTACAGTCGTTGTTTCTGATTTCTATAAAACAAGTGCTTTACTACTTACCTTAGGATCGGAGCAATGTATGTGATATTGTCCAATATTTTTTCATTTATGTTTTATTTATTCTTTCCAGTGTTTTCAGCCAGGTATAATGGGGAGCATCCTATGGTTAGCGATTGCCATGGTAGCTATTGAAGGGGCATATGCGAACACTACTCGACACTGGACTGATGATTTTTACGCATCCACCATCCTCGAACACTTGGATCCGCCTTTTAAGACAGGTAATTGAAACAAATAGACTATCAAAAAGTGGACAAGTTGGGATTAAAAAATCTGTGTATGAATAGCGAACTGGTAGAATTAAAAAAATATTTAATTCATTTATTCACTGAAATACACGTATAAAGATCGTACAGTCATGGTGATAGATTTCGCATTTCGCGTTAAAATTGCTGTTTTTTATTATATGATTCAGGTACTAGTAATTATCTTAGTATCTATCATATTATTCAATAGAATAGTTAAAATGAAATTTCAAGGTAATTAATAATATTTGCTAAGCATAAAAAGGTTTTTCAAACAGTTCCGCCTTATTCCCAAAAAAATTGCAATCTGCAATAATCGCGCAGTCATCGCCAGTGTCAAAATCTATGGACAGTTCTGACATTAGAATGATTTGTTTTTGTTTTTTTTGCTGTCAATTTGCCAGAATTGCTCAATTTATGCCATCGCATTGCTTTTGCAAGATACGGAATCAGGGTATCGTATCAATCTTCATTTTTAGGGTTCCGTAGTCCTGACAAGGAACCCTTATAGTTTCGTCATGTCCGTCTGTTTGTCTGTTCGTCCAAGGTTTTGCTTGGAGACTAGAGAGTTCCCTAGAGAGTTGTAATTTTATGGAGATATATGTATATCAAACACGGCGAAAAAACGGTAAAATAAAATTTTTAAAAATATTTTTTTCGGGGTAGCTCCCATACCTACATGTAACGTGAGAATGTTTTTTTTCATCGTCTATTCCATCGTGTGGGGCATCGTTAAATAGGTCCTTAGATTTAGGGGTTGGTAAGACAATTTTTTGATTTAGGGATCCGTTTGCGATATATTAAACTTTAAAGTGCCAATTTTTGCTCGAGTAGAGCGTCCCCCCTCTAAAAGCTAAACTATTGGCTTGAAAAATATGGAAAAATTCATGATAATAGTGCTTTTCATGAACTTTCAAGGAAAATCATAGCGGTTAAGGTAGACCAGTTAGTTAAAGACTAATAGTCGTTCAAGTTAGTCATTCAAAAATTCCTTAGAGGAAAACATTAAAAGTGACTTAAATGAAGTAATTGCTGAAATATATTGTGGTAACGACGGGCAACTACGGAACCCTATACTGCGCGTGGCACGATACGCACTTGGCCGGTTTTTTTCTGTCAGGTTCAACGATAGTTTTTATTATTGACTAAAAAAAGAGCTTGCATAATAATCACATCAAGTGTGTACTGTGCGAGACACAGTTCCCACTTGCTAGAGGAACAGAGAGGGAAGGGAGAGACATCTCAGCAATCTATTCAAGTAAACTAACAAGTTTTTTTTTTCGTGTCGTGTTTTGCCGGCACGCTAAAAGAAATGCACCACCCCGTCTCTTCCTATGGGTGTCGTAGGAAGCGACTACAGGAGAACCGCCACAAGAAGACGGGCAGCAGCGTCTTCTCTCCACCATTGGCCAAACTGCGATCGCCAACCCGCCTGCCAAGCGTGGCGATTATGGCAAAATCCCCCTTTTGGAGAGGCCTGTGTCCAGCAGTGGACTGATATAGGCTGGTGATGATGATGATGATAAACAAGTTTTTATTTTGTTGTTGTTCCTTTTGTATTTAGAAAAGTGCAGTGATGCCTTGGAAAGGGAGCGATACGTCGAAATATTAAAATCGGAATGTGGCGCTCCCAAGCCGGTTCTAGTGAAATTGCTTCCACCCGTATACCTGCAGGTAAATATTTTATAAATATACATAAGAAACTCAAAAATTGATGGAATAAAATTTGTTTTTTTAGCAATTAGATGCTCGGTTAATTCAAGATATAATATGACACTTGATAAAAATCAATCGCCTCAGATTAGACCCGAATCCACGACCATCGCATACCACTTATGAGGCATATATTAATATTAGGCCTAATTCCCGTAATTGAAAAGTAGTCTAAATCCGGTTTCGATCCGCCAATAATACTGTCAAAAATGGTATACTCGCACACAATGATGACGGCATTGATTTGTGCATTTTTTAATGTTAAGTAAGGAGTATGTAGAAATGACGGCCGATGGGGCAGAAAGGTTCTGGAATGGAGGTCACGTAACGGCAAGCGCAGGGTGGGACGTCCACCCACAAGGTGGGCAGACGACCTGGTAAATGTTGTAGGAAACCGTTAGATGCAGAGCGCTTCCGACCGGCCGATCAGGAAGTCACTGGGGGAGGCCTATGATCAGAAGTAGGATGTCTTGTGGCTGAAATGATGATGATGATGGTAACCGCTGATGCTCTTGAAAGTTAAATTTGCAATGGTAAAGTAAATTTTAACCCACAGGTATATCCCCTCGAGGTATGGCTGAAGCGCTGTGTCGGCTACTGCAGCTCAGATGTCTTTTGCAAGGCTACCAAAGAAAAAACTATAAAGATACCTGTAAGTATTTCCAAATACATTTCATATATCTATACTATAATAAATCTGTAACAGGTCGAATTTTGTACATTGAAGATATTTTGAAATTTTTTTTTGGGGAGCACTCTATAATCGATACTGAAGCCAAAAATGCAATTATTTAATTCTTGTCTGTCTCTCATATGTATACGCTAATCTCCGAAGATACTACACGGATTTCTTTGCGGTTATGACAAATTGATTAAGCTCACCCGTGCGCTTAGTTTACGCTTTATTTCATTAAATTCTGATGCCGGTAAAAAAATAAATCATTTTCAATTCACCGCGCCTGCTAAAAAACTCATGGTAAAATGACACTAGAAGGAATGATTCTAATAAAAAATAAGAAGGAACCGATAATCTATTACTATATAAAACCGGAACCAGTCAAATTATGTACATTAAAGATTTTTTTAACCGACGTAAAAAAAGGAGGAGGTTCTCAATTTGTCTGATTGTTTTTTTTTGTATGTTTGTTACGCGATTGCTCCGTCAATTATGAACTGATATCAAAATTCCTTTTTTTGTTTGAAATAGTATACTCCCGAGATGGCTCCATTTTCACCAAGTTAGGATCTGATGGAGGTTTTACACGAAAATCAACGAAAATTCTCAAAAAATGTAGATACATAGAGTGTGTTTGTTAACTTTAAATAAATTATACAGATGTTTGCGTCTGTCAGTTATCATATCGTAGTGCTGAGCTGATGATGAAAGTCACAAAATCCTTAACGGCTATAGCAGTTAATAGCTGATTCGTCGACAGAAAATATTTTGCAGTGTAGACGTGGCATTTACGAGGTACCGACAGCAATTTAATTTATTGTGGGTGTAAACCAACACACCCAGAAACGAGAAAAAAATTAAAGTTTATTTCTCGAAGTGACTTAATTTTGAACGAAAGATTTACGGCACAAGAATGCTTAACTGGACCTCACTTCTGTTAAACATCTTTTAGCGACCTCTAACAGACCTAATAATGATAATAGATTCTTATTGTTTTTTTTTTGTCAAGGGCTTACCACTAAACGTTGTAAAATAAAATAGTTTCATAAAAAACTAAAAACCGACTTCAATACTAAACTGAAAAAAGCAAGCTAATTGTATTGACTAAAAATACCTAATCAGTACTATTTGAAGTCTGTGCGATTAACACATTTTATCTCTCTATGGCTTCTTTTTACTTTATTTTCATAATATTCAATGTAAAAAAAACATTTTAGGAAAGTCCGGCGCCCGACCCGTCTTTTTTACTCCTGTCGTAGTGACGAGTCTGTATTAGTCCAAATTATCTGTTATTTTTCGAATACATTTCGGAGACAGCCAAAGGAGTTGCTCAATCTTATTACTTTGTTTCACCGCCAAACGAGGAAAGTCACCGTGAAAAGATTCAGTCGAAATTCGCGAGTAAAAAGCTCTTTTTTTACCCGACTGCCAAACGAGGGTTATGTTTTTCGAGCGTCTGGATGTATGTATGTCTATTTCTTGGGCACGCCCTACAGCCTAAACCGTTAAACGGATATAAAAGTTTCATATATTATCAATAGATTCGTCTCAATTGTGGGAGTGACAAGGGGTATGTTATTTCCCGATATTCCCGCGGGAACAGAACTTACGCGGGAAAAACGTATCTGCCGAATTTAAAAAACCCGACTGCGTAAAAGTGAACTTTAAAGATAAAAACAAGATTTAAAGAATCAATTTGCAGTCGGAGGCATCAAATCCATTAACAGCATAATGATGATTGACTTGGTATGCACTGCGTTAGTACCTAATTAAGTCATTTAAATCCGTGTAAAAAAGGCGAATCAAGTAACATAGATTTGATGCCTCAAACTGCAAATTGATTCTTTAAATCTTGTTTTCCTCTTTTAAGTTCACTTTTTACGCAGTCGGGTTTGTAAATTTTTTTAATTAATTAATTTTAATTAAAGATAAATAACACTTTAAAAAAATCATCGACCTCAGGTGGGACTCGAACCCACGTCCCATCGCAAGCCGGGCGAGTTCTTTACCAACTAAGCTACCGAGGACGTCACGTGATAAGATGAAATTACTCAAGTGTTCTTTCTCGCTGTCAAAGCCAGCGTATTCTGATCAATGTTGTAGCTATATGTATAGCTGAGTAGTATACTACCGTCGACACCCTATAGAAATATTTTTACAAATATTTGACTATTACCCTATTACTAAGAAGTCTGTCTGTCTGCCCGTCCGACTGTTACCAGGCTGTATCTCATGAATTGTGATAGTTAGATAGTTGAAATTTTCACAGATGTTACATTTCTTTTGCTGCTATAGCAACAAATACTAAAAACTACTTTCTTTTGATTTTATTAATGAAAATTTTAAATGTCAATTATATTTAAATCGGTCCCTTTTTTGACGATCAAGTTTCTAAGTAAAATAATCCATAAATTCTTTTCCAGGTCCGAGTATACAATGCTAAAACTGGCAAGGAGTCGTGTGGAGCATACCCAGTGGTCGAACACGAGACATGTGGGTGCAGATATGAAGATTCGTCGTACCTAGATGATCTTCCACAAAATAAATAAATTAACAATTTCATATCTTTGATTGCATGGTATGGTAACGCCATTTTTGGCCATGCCTGCCATTTATGGCGTTTCACAATTACAATTAACAATTATTTCAATTCAATCTTTTTTTGGGCTAAACACCATTCTCTTATTAAAAAAATTTAAAAATAAACTGCCAAAAAACTGAAAAGCAAAAAATAATAAACTATTTTTCATTTAACTATAATAACTTAGTTCTTTAACTAATATAAGTATACCTAATCAACTCTCTTTGGCGTCGGTCCAGCTATTAAGATTTGAGAGTTAAAATGTGGTCATACGCACCGACCACTCCAAAAAGAACGGATTAGTTTACTTACATTAGTTAAAGAACTAAGTTATTAAGGTTAAATGAAAAAGAGTTTATTATTTTTTGCTTTTTAGTTTTTCCGCGGTAAAAAAATTTTGTTAAAGGGTTTTCATTTTATGATTTTCTGTGGATATAAAATCAGCATTAAAATTGAAAGTGAAAAATAAATCACCCCTATTTTCCCACTCTTGGGGTAGTTTTTACCCAAATTTTATGGGACCAACTTCAGAGCATACCCCTTTTATTAAAAAAGGAATTATCAAAATCGGACTACTCTGTAAAAAGTTATGCGTGGTCATATATTACAATCAGTGAGTAAACAATCAATCATCCCCTGTTTTCCTAACCTTAGGGTAGTTTTTTTTATGCAAGTAAAAAAGAAGTAATGTTCTTTTTTAACACAGTTGCTCGTGAATTGACTCTTATAACACCGTTTATAGTTTCATAATTCATCAAATCATGCACCTTGCTGTAATAACATTACCGCACAAGTGCGGTAAACTTTTTTTAAATTTCAGCAAAAGTTTATGTCTAAGAGCGTTGAATATTTTTACGAATATTAAATTATTTTAGGGTTAAGTAAGATGACAAATAAACATTTCATTTCAACAAATTGTATATTCATAAACACAAATTTACTTAACTATAATTTCTAGAAATATTAAATTAAAGTTTATTTTATTTTTTAAATGCTGCTGCTCCGGCTGAATAGCCGGGTTTTCCTGTGCCATTATTGAACCTGCGCGCGCATCAGAAGTGCGGCGCGCGAAAAAAACAAAACTTACGTGCCATTTTTCCTAAATATTTGGTAAAGTTGTTGCTGTGTGGTTAATTACTATCTAAAATGTATACTTCAAATAGTGAAGACGAGTAAAATATTAATACAACCCTATCGGAAATTACCTAACGAGGCACGAAACGCGAGTGATAGCCTGTTGCTGCCAAAATCCAGAGAAAAAAAGCAAAAACGCCAAGTCATATTCGGAGAATGTATTTTAGATTTTAGTTTGTTTATTTCTTCGCTATTGTATTGAAAAACGTCGTATGCAACTAGTGTGCATCGATCATTACACAATCGGCTTCCTTACCGCGCTCGTCTGTGGCTCGCGCTTACAATAATGCCTCGTGTGTAATGACCAACTTAGCACACTTGTATAATAATGTACTATTAAAGTGTAAGTCATATATTCATAACATAGGCGCTCTTCTAGGCACTTATCACATCCCAAAAATACAGGGGCGTGCGGTGCATATAGGCAATTAGGCAGTGCCTACCTGATAGTTGAAATGAGGAAGGCAGCTTTACCTGTAAGGAGTACTTATGTAATATGTAGAACTGACGGCCGATGGGGCAGAAAGGTTCTGTAACGGAGGCCACGTACCGGCAAGCGCAGCGTGGGACGTCCACCCACAAAGTGGACAGACGACCTGGTTAAAGGTTGCAGAAAGCTGCTGGATGCAGGCCGCTTCCAACCGGCCATATGGAAGTCACTGGGGGAGGCCTAAGTTCAGTAGTGGACGTCCGCCGGCTGAAATGATGATGATGATTATGACTGAACATAACTGTTTAAGAAGTTTGAAGTTTTTTTTTACTTATTGAATAATTTAAGAGTCTTGAGTTTGCGCTTTTAGTTAACAGAGTTCATTTAATTTTCTCCTACTTTTATGAATACAGTGTGGCTATAATTTTCGTCAAATAAAAAGAACGCTGGACGCTACTTGTCTCCACCGAACACTTATAGCAGTATTAAAAAAGTTAGTTCCTATTTTGGCCACCGCTCTTTTTACGTGACGCCAAGTATACAGGCCAAGTTACAAAATTTACAACAATTTGTATTAATTCTAACGAATAAACATGCAGAAGTCCAGAATGTACCGACAGGGTACGGTAGAATTTTTATGGCGCCAATGGGCCAATAGAGTGGTCCAGTTTGTTTGGCGCCAAATCATTAGTACTGTAGAGGTTTATAACCAAACTAGCAGCCCGTCTCGTCTTCGCACGGGGTAGACAATTATCGCTAATAGTTTCGGCAGCGCATTCGACGAAAGACATTTTAAGACTCATTTTTCTACACCTTCGGTTACATTGTTCAAATTTTACCAAGGATCCCTAATTTTTTTCAAAATGAAATGTAGCCTATGTCAAATTGGAAGAATGTAGCATTCTATTGGTGAAAGATTTTTTTAAATCGGCCCAGTACTTTTTGAGCCTATTCATTACAAACATACAAAAATAGGTACAAATCTTTCCTCTTTATAATATTAGTATAGATAAGTAAAACCTCTACGTCTACCAAGGTATGTTCGAATTATGAAAGTTGCTTTTGAATAGTTTTGAGTGACGCGGAAAAAAACAAGGAATTCGGCTATGAAAAGAATTGGAAAATGATTGCGAAAGGAATTAAATTGAAATAAATTAATTTTATCAAATAATAGAAGTTAATTAGAATCAAGGATATAAAGAAAGCAGCAGAATAACAGAGCTAAGTATAGTTGTAATATGTATTGTGTTAGAATATAGTTTAATTGAATTTACTAAGAGAATCTGAAATAATTGGTATAAGTTATTTAAACTTCTGAGCCTACGCATCCCCGCTACAGTACTAATGCATTTTATCTACGTTAATTAATATTTGACGACCTCCGTAGCCGAGACGCGGGCATGCCGGACTGGGCGCCGCCATCTCTGAGGTTCCGGGTGCGATTCCCAGTCGGGTCAATGTGAAAAACGAACTTTTCTATATTGTCTCGGGTCTGGGTGTTGTGGTACCGTCGTTGTTTCTCATTTCTATAACACAAGTGCTTTAGCTATTTACTTTAGGATCAGAGCAATGTATTGATGTTGTCTAATATTTATTTATTAATTTAATATTATTTGTTGTCAGTCACTTTTGCATAAATGATAACTCACTTAACATAAATTCTCAATGTTGGGTCAATTTTGTGGTAACTTCCATTTAAGTTTATTTTAAGTGTTTTTTTTTTGCATAAATTCACAGTTCATAGAGATTTAGCTACAAGAAAAAAAATCAAAGAAACCTACTTTTTTTTACAAATTTTTCAAACTGTAAAAAAATGTCGTCGTTAAAAATCGTAACTCGAAAACTACGAAAAATCGTAGAACATACAGGGTGATTCAGATACATCTCAACACGAGGTAAAAAAATTTTTAGGCGTCACTTCTCTGGCCACCGTATATATTGTAATCCAAGTACATACTTAAATTTTTACAGAAATTTAGCAGGCGTCATAACGAACGATCTTCTTTATCTGGCAGGTACCTACCTGTTAACTTTATAGATTTAACGGTTACTTAATTTTAAATAAAAACATAATTTAAAAATAAAATTCAATCATGATAAGCAGAGCCGAACGATACAGAATAAATAGTAAAAAAATAATAATTGAAAAGGTGATTGAAAAATTAATATTACAGAATTGTAAAACTAGAAAGATATCACTTTATTACAATTTTCTTGTATGCATATACGTATTTCAATATTTAATTTCAAACTGTATTTGATACTTTATGTAAGTATTTGTAAAAGGTTGGTTTATAAATATTATTACAGCTTGATGTAAGAAATATTTTACCCATGTAGTACGGAGATGACTTCACATTTTCGAGATTTCGTTGCTGTCCTTCCTGGGTTAAGGATTCTTTCACGGGACAATTTTGATCTTTTGGGTTCCCCTATTTTTTCAGAGGGAATTTCAGAGGCTCTTGAGAGGCAGAGGCGGAGTCTTGAATTTGTTAATGAGCGCCTTAAGTTCCTTAATCAGCATGTAGCTTTGTTTCTCCTTAGAATGTGCCTTGGAGCTCCCAAACTCATATATCTATTAAGATCTTCTCCGGTTTGGTTGTTTCCGGATGACATAACTGTGATTGATGAGTGTCTGAAATCCATCGTTTCTGGTATAGGTAATGTGTCACTCAATGAGGTTCAGTGGAGCCAGGCTGCGTTGCCGATTCGTCATGGGGGTTTAGGTGTGCGTCGCGTTGGTGACCTTGGGCTTCCTGCTTTCTTGGCGTCTGGGCATGCAGTAGTTGGTCTAGTTGCTAAAATTCTTTGTAGAGACGAAAACCAGGTAGTTGTGCCTTTTCTTTCTCGTGCTATCGATAAATTTTCGGAATTGCATCCAGATGTTGTTTTGCCCGATTGTCCTTGGGTGCAGCGTTCTTGGGATGATATTGGGGCGAAATGCGTCATGGGTCGTCTTTTGGAAGGGGCCGCTGGGGTGGATTTGGCGAGAATGCGAGCGGTATCGCAGCCAGAATCTGGGGCGTGGTTGCAGGCTCTGCCCTCACCTCATTTCGGCACTTTATTAGATAATGACTCTTTGCGGGTGGCGGTTGCCTTTCGCTTGGGCTGCGATGTATGCGAACCTCATTTATGCATTTGCGGCTCTCGCGTTGAGGCGAGCGGTCACCATGCTTTGAGTTGCCGACGATGTGAGGGTAGATTTCCTCGTCATCACGCTCTTAATGATATTATTCGGAGAGCTCTCATTTCTGCCAACATCCCATGTGTGCTTGAGCCACCTGGTCTTAGTCGGACTGATGGCAAAAGACCGGATGGCCTTTCTCTAGTACCTTGGGATAAGGGTAGATGCCTCTTGTGGGATGCGACCTGTGTCAGTACTTTTGCTGCTTGTCATTTGGGGCGGACCACGTTGGCGCCTGGGGCAGCAGCCGAGACAGCGGCTCATAAAAAGCACTCTAAATACAGCGAGTTAAAATCAGCCTACCATTTTGTCCCCATTGCTTTCGAAACTTCAGGCTGTTGGGCTTCAGAGGCAAAGAGTTTTATTGCAGAAGTAGGTCGTCGCCTTAGAGTGAGGACCAATGATCCACGGGCTGGGTCATTCCTAGTTCAGAGGATAGCCGTAGCCATTCAGCGGGGGAATGCTGCAAGTGTTATGGGCACTTTCCCTCCGGCATTGACATTGTTATAATTTATTTGTTTTTTTTATTTATTTTTTTTGACTTAGTAATTGTAAATAAATTTAGTATTAATAATTGTAAATAATAAAAACTGTGACAATCTCAACTTGAATCTAAAAAAAAAAAAAAAAAATTTAAGGTTTAAGGTAGAAAGTTAAGTTTTGCATGCAACATTTTTTTTTTTAGTTAATTAAACTGAGTTCAATTCAAACAAATATATAATGTTTTTAATTAACGTCGATTAAATTTAGTTTATCGCTAGAAATAATCACATCAATCTAATCTAATGTAATGTAATCTATCTATGGCATTTTTTTCTTGAAATAAAGATTGTTAATTTAATAATTTAATGCCGACAGACATAATTGAAGTAGTGGCGCGATAAGTCGCTTCAAACGCAAAAGGGCTAAATTCCAGGTTTATGTCAATTCCAAAAATGGAACTTAATTATAAATTGATTTGCGTGCTGGGCCTCTGACAAAAAAAAACTGTTTACAAGACAATATGATTTTAAATTCCTTACATCGAAACCATGAAAATTAGTGTAATAAATTCTGGCGCATTTTTATAACACTTCAAATAAAATAAAATATGTATATTATAATTATACTTGTTTCGTCTATTTATAAATGTATATTGTGTCTTTTTTCTCTCTGTTACTATTAAGTATTATTATTCTACTGTCAATATTGTTATTTGCTTGTTATGCTGTTACTTTCTTCTTTTCCTGTCTCTAGTGCCGTGCTTTTGTACCCATAACGTCAGGGTCCCTGCTGAAAATCAGCGTCTTGATATGTCCCTGGCTGTCACGACAAATGCTGAGCTTTTTGACACTTTTTTTTCAATTTTAATTATGTATTTCTTTTGTATTCTATGTATGATGTGTGCGTCAAATAAATATTTTTTTATTCTATTCTATTCTAAAACAAACACTTTCCTATACTTATTGACCAGTTTGCTGCTGCGATTAGAATGGGGTGAGTTAAATAATATCTGTTTTTTTATTCAGTGGTAATTTTGGAAAACAATGCCAGTTTTACTCTGGTTCGCCGCCTTACTGGTGACCGCGAGTGGAAGCCAAGAGTACAGGGTCTCGTTTCGAAGGCAAATTTTTGAGGAGGATGTCATTAGAACCCCGAAGAACAGTTAGTGTAAATTTATATTTATTCGAATTCTTCTAACTATATCTGTCAAGTGTAGGAGTAATAACTAATGAGTCCACCCGTTATGTATATGTATTTTGCAATCGTCTTGGAGACGTATTTTTGAAGCATTCGAAATGAATCTTCAATTCGAACACGAATACGATTCGTGTGCGAACTCTATTTCTATCATTACTTTAAAACTTTCGCGTTGCATAATTTAAAACTCAATGAAACGGGAATTAAAGCGATCATAATTTAGGTACAAAATGTTACCTCTTTTGCCTGACGTTTCGATCGGGTAATACCGACCGTGTTCACAGGCTGAGTCTATTTCTATCGCTCCCGATTTTACGCATTTTTCAATCACTGGAATTATGTGTTGCTATTTGCTAAATTAAATTCTTGTAACTATTTTCGTTTCATGCAGAAAATATTAAAATCCGGAACGTAAAAACTAATTGATTTTCAAAAACTAGAAATAAATCGCTTAGAACGGAACGAAAAAAAAAAGTTTTTAATCTGTGAACCATTGTTTACTTGTCAAACTCATACTTCCTAACTTTCTACTAGAAGAATCGAAATACTAGTGGTCGAACCACTCGTTGCAGAATTCACGGAATGAATTTTCAAAAATAGGGATTTTAGTCATTCGCATGCGAATCTAGCCATTTCGTATTCGAATTGGAATTCGCATGATTCAAAAATACGTCTCAGGTCTAACTCTTAAACATTCTATGTCATGTCATCATTATCATTTCAGACATAGTATGTCCACTGCTGAACATAGGCCTCCCCCAGTGACTTCCAGATTGGGCGGTTGGAAGCGGCCTGCATCTAACGGCTCCCTGCAACCTTTGCCGGGCCGTCTGACCAATATCCGTTACGTTAGCATTCCTTCTAGACGTTCTCATGTACCATTAAATGGCGTTTAATGGCTAGAATCTTCTCTAGTAACCTAGAATCACTCCTATTGCAGTTTTGCGAATTTTGTATCGCCACCGGTGATACTCTGCATTCTTCAGTCCATGAAACGTGTTCCAGTAGTATTCATGTATCAGTGTGTTATGTTTTTTGCGATTACGGGATTAACAGGTGTCTGGCAGTATCAATGGTTTAAATAAATAATGCATGTCTGTATACGTCCCACTGCAGGGCCTCACGGCCTCACCTCACCTAGTATGATACATCTCTGTGCCTCAACTATGAGGTGGTAAGGGCGATACTCCACCACGCTGGCCCAGTTCGGATTGGTGGAGGGGTGTTGTAAGGCCATCAGTGACTAAACCTTACCGTCAGACAGATGTAATCAAGCTACTAGGCTTCACGACCAATATCAAGTGATATCAGCCGGGACTAACTTTTAACGTGTCTTCCGAAGCCCGGAGATGCTCGTGATAAATGTCACTAAATATGGTTGGAATGGTCACCCATCCACTTACAACCGCGGCGTTTGTTGCTTAACTTTAGTAATCGATACTAAGGCGCTGCTGCCACTGAGCTACGAGCACCTCATATCAATGGTTACTAACTGAATATTTTTAAATGTTTTCTATTCAGTTGCCTGCAATAACAAAGTGGACCAGTGGCGAAACCGAATCTTAGACGAGTCAGCTTGTAGCTTGAAGGAGGTGTACGTAGGCCTGTCACCTCCGACTACATATCAATCGGTACATTTTATTTTATTTATTTAAATCACCAACAATCATATGATTAGAAGGGAAAAGGGGCATGTTACGAGGAGAGTGTTGAGTATTGATTGATGGAGGGATAGAGGACGACCCTAAGCTGGGTCCAGATATGTTATTTTGTCCATCCTTGGTACGGCGTCTTACTGTACCGTACCGAACGGGCGTCTAAACTAGCGTTCTTGCAACGCAACGCTGATACAAAACTTAGCTACGGTAGGGACAAAATAACATATCTGGACCCACCTTAAGAAGAGATGAATGAATTGTGTGAGGGAGGGCCGATATGTATGAGATGGAAGTGAATAACACGATGACGAGTGACCGAATTGGATGGAAAAAGCAAACATACTGCGCCGACGTTTACGTAAGAGAAGAGTTGCTGCACAGGACAGGCTTAGCATAGTGTGAAGACCTGTAAAAATTTTGTAATGTATACAGGGTGTAAAAAAAAGCTTAACGAAGCCTTAAACCACGAATTCTATACATAAAACCAAGTAGAATGCAAATAAAATAATTGCTGGCAAATGAATTTTATTTTTGGGTATTAAAAAAAAAAAACTTATTTCTAACCCGCAATGTATAGCGCGCACACCACAGAAGAAAGATGTACTGAAAATTTTTACCATGTTTCTTTGTAAAAAAGTTTAGTATTATCAAACAGAAGTCAATTTTGTAAAAATCTTTGAAAAAAAAATTGTAACTTTGACTGTCAATAACTCAGTAACCCGTCATTTCCCAGGTATATTGTAAAAGAAAAAAATGATCGTAATAATACGTAGAATATGTGGTATTCGGCTTCGTTAAGCTTTTTTTTACACCCGATATTTTAAATGGAAATAAATGTATTCTTATTTATGTTTTATCTAAGTAGATTTGTTGTTCGACATATTCTACCGAACCGATTATGCCGGCCCAAAAAGGTTTAAGCTACCCTGAGAAATTTGCCTGTTTTTTTAAACTCTTCCTATTCCCTAGCTTACCCCGAGATCATTATGGGTGAAGCGTTGCGTCGGCGACTGCACTTTGACTTCAGAAGCATTCAAGTGCCTCCCCACAGAGGTTGCTCGTCGAAATGTACCGGTAAGTATTGTTTATTTGACGTAGAACCGTTATCCAATGATGCTATCGCCACAGAATAAAATAAACTACAGAAGGGTCACTTCCGAAACAGTTACAATAAATTATCAATCTTTTCTTCGCGACAATAAGGTCTAAAATAATTTGCACCCGAACGCCTACCTAACTGATTTACTAACAACTATCGTTCACTACAAGCGAAAATGAACCCTATCTATACGTAATATAGTACTTATTACTCGGATACGCTTATGCCAAATTGGTTTTGGGTAGTTTTGGTCGCCTCACTAGGGGTGCCTGTGCAATAGAACGTCGAAATTCTGTTAAATTATGAATTATGTAAAACTTTATTTTTACAAACTGTTTCTATCTGCGTTTAGAAATTGAATATTTTATTCTGAGGCGGTACGAAGTTCGCCGGTCAGTTAGTACTGTATAAATGTTTAATAAATAAGTATAATGAGCGGTACACTTCCAAAGATGATGATGATGATGTATTATTTCGCAGGTAACTTTATACAATGTGAAGACTAATAAGTACGTGTGCTCTACGTTTACACTGGAGGAGCCCGTGGCCTGCCGGTGCGCAGCGAGATGACTGCCCTCTCACAAAGGCCAGATTAAACCTAAAAGGCCAAAAACCCAGTAACAAAACCCTTTATAACGGTAAAAAAAAATTAAGATATAAACTTGTAATGACAGAATAGTGCCAAAGTTGTTTTTTCTTTGTTCAAAGATGTAGGACTAAACTTATTTTTTTACATTTTGCAGTTACATACTAGTTTAATCTAATTCCTAGATTGAGTTGAAATTAAAACGTTTAAGCAGTTATTGTCCTAGCTGATGGTTAAATATTTGCAATTATAATATTGGTTACGGATGAAAAAAGCGGGAGATCTTCACTTTGGGACTTTTTGGAAAGGGCTTACGTCCAGTAGTATTGGAGTGCAATAGATAGAGTTGATTTGAAAGTATATTTATACCTATTGTCATATGAAAGAAATTAATATCGTTATGTTATGTGTGAGTTAATTTTAGGAGGCGCCTTTCAATACAGCCAGATACGTCAATTAGGTAAAGTTTGTTATCTGAATTGATCCAAACCAAACCAAGTCACTCAGCGTGCTATGGAAAGGTCAATGTTGGGGATCTCACTAAGGGAAAAGATCCGGAACGAGGTTATACGACATAAGACTAAGGTGACTGATATTGTCCAAAAATGTAGCAACTGAAGTGGCAATGGGCTGGCTTCTGACGCAGAACCGACGAGAGGTGGAGCAGGAAGGTTCTCGAATGGAGACCACGCTTAGGCAAACGTAGTGTAAGACGCCCCCCGGCTAGATGGACCGATGACCTGAAGAAGGCAGCTGGCAGCGACTGGATACACAGGGCGGGAGATGTGCGCTGTGGCGCTCCTTGGGGGAGGCCTATGTCTAGCAGTGGACTGCAACAGGCTGATATGATGAAGAATCAAAGAAAGGAACCCTTCGCGTTCAAGGAGTATCGTCGCACCACTCCACTAAGAACCCTTTGCGTTCAAGAGTATCGTGGCTCCTCTAGCAATCGGGCTCTAAAGGTAGGTAGTTATACATAATTTTCATTTAGTAGTAATTACTTATTTCTACAATAGAGAGGTGGATAAGCCAAAGCAGGGCCGAAGTACCTACATATATTATAAACACGGTAAGTTCTCATTTTGGAGCCAAATAATACGATCATAGTAAAATAAAATGAGAATACCGGCCCGGGGGTGTAGATAGGTATACCTAAGATCCATATTTAATAAATTGCGTAAACATTTATTTAAAGTTACCAAACCTTTTAAAGGCATACCATACTAATGTTTAATAAAAAACAAAGGCCGGTCACCAACGTCACATCACATGACTGGGTAGGAAGGCGGGCTTGACTCAATGTTTACTTTACAGGTTTATGACGTTCCATTCGGGAGATGACGTTGACGAGACGTCATAGTTTTACTAGGTTTGATAGTAAACTGCAGAATAATCTTGAGCCAATCAGGTTACGCACAAAATTTACTACGCTTCATAATTTTATTTCAGGCGCATGATACAATAAATATAGATGTATCAGCAGAAGTTAGGCTTCTTACAATGCGAGCTTTTATAGACTCACTCGGGACGTGACTCGAAAATTCGTAGGTAGTTGAACTAGCTCGAGTTCGAACTACCGTAGTTCGAACTCGAGTACCTTTTCTGAAATCCAGTAGGTACTATACTTTCATAAGGCTCGGACTGCATGAATCCGGATAAGCCTGGATTTAATCCATCGCTCAAGCAAACATATGACATCACACAATTTAATCGGTAATCGGAGGCCGTTTTAATACCGGTTTCTTAAAAAAACCGACTGTATAAGTGTATGTATGTTGAATACAATAAATATAGATTTATCATCAGAAGTTAGGCTTCTTACAACGCGAGCTTTTATAGACTCACTCGGGACGTGACTCGAAAATTCGTAGGTAGTTGAACTAGCTCGAGTTCGAACTACCGTAGTTCGAACTCGAGTACCATTTCCGAAATCCAGTAGGCACTATAATTTCATAAGGCTCGGACTGCATGAATCCGGATAAGCCTGGATTTAATCCATCGCTCAAGCAAACATATGACATTGACTACACACAATCCAGAATCGAAAGCCGTTTTCATACCGGTTTCTGAAAAAAACCGACTGTATAAGTGTGTATGTTGAAATGAAATTATTTATTCGGTATATAGATAGGCCCTTTTCCGAGCACTTATATAGTGTAAAAAATCCGAGCCTTAGTCCGTGTCCGTGTCCCCATTAGACGAACAGTAAGCGGCTAACTATCCGCTAGCTGCGCGGTGTATCGGTTGCTAACTCAATGTCTGATAACTTTGCCAGCAAAGTTTTGTCGTATCACTCACGTGGACCACCACACCACCACCTCGCATTACAAGGATGTGAATTCCTCACTTCAAGACCATAATAGACAGTTTGTTGCATTTTTATAACTAATGTAAGTTACTTTATCGCCAGTAACATCTACTTACTGCCCATGGTGAACCATGTAAGTACCTAATTCGATCGCAAGGTAGAGAAAATCAATTCACAAATTAGATACTTATATACTTATTGTTACCTAACTCTAGTACGAATATGATGGTATTTCCCTAATAAAATTAACCTATCTATCATGGTCACAACAAAAAGTTCAAAAGCCATTACTTTTTGTAAAAAAAACCTTGACATTGTTTTACGTCTACAATAGAGTTAAGATCTTGAGACTTTAATTCTTTTTATACGGTGGTCATCAAGGAAAATTATGGTAAGAAGTGACGGTTAGTGATGTAATCAGTACCTACCACACTAAACTTAGTATGACGTGGCCAGAGAAACCAAAACCCCGTATCAAGAACGGTTTCGTAACATCTTAAGTACCACCATGTCTTATTATACCTTCGATGCCTTATTTTTTTTTGTGATAAATAGATGCTAACACATAATAAATATTTTGAAGAACGTTTTACTGCACAAATACTAAATTTAAGCTGTCACTGTGAGTGAACAGCTAAGTTTCTAAATTATCACAAGTTAAGATAAAACCTGCATTGGAGTGCTAGTTACTTCGAAGCTTATTCCATTTATAGCATGGAAGCTGCTTACGGAACTTAAATTTACGGCATTTTTTTTTCCTTTTTATGGATTTAAATCCCGTATTCCCGCTCTATATTGTAGACCAGTGATTCTGCCCATGTCTTGTATTAATGGGTAAACTAGCTTCTTTCAATCGCACGCTTCTTCTGTACCTGTTATTTATCTTTAATAAAACCTTGCATGGAATTGCTAAAAACAAAAATTTACTAAGCTAAAACACTTGTTTTACAGAAATTAGAAACAACTTGGTACCACAAGACCCATATCCGATACAATTAAGAAAAGTAAGTTTTCTACGTTGAAAATAGGTAATTAAATCAAACGGTTTTGAGAAGTAGCTTGGCCCTCCTACTGAACACTTCAACCTTCTAGTGGTTCGCGTCCCGGACTGCAAAACCAAAAAGAAATCTTGTTTTAGCCTATGGATCATTGATGTAAAATATATAAGTCAATGCTATGGATAATAAATACTTAGGTTGTGTAAGTGCGAGTCGGACTCGCGCACGAAGGGTTCCGCAATTATCTATAAGAACGAGCAAAAAGAATCACATTTGTTTTAAGGGAGTCCCCTAAAATATTTATTTTATTTTGGTTTTTTAGTATAAAATTTGTTGTTGTTATAGCGGCAACATGAAAATTCAACTGTCTTACTATAACGGTTCATGCGATATATCCTGGTGATATACGGACAGCGGAGTCTTAGTAATAAATTGAACCTTTTGGGTAAGGAACCCTAAAAACATAACTAACACATTGCTGCCTATTTGGTAAATACCGTCAGGTTCGTCATAACCATGTTTAAGACATCTGCTTGGTTGTTTGTTCACTTGTGGTCATGACGTAGAGTCGTAGAGTATGCTGCCGTTTGACGTCACAGTTATGACATGCTCAATGTTTATACTGTTAAGCTACTCGTAAGTATTTGAAGTCGGTAGATTAGTCCTAATTTAACTTTTCTGAGAAAACGAGATGACGGATTAAGTCGTGTATCCGCAACCGTTCCTCATGTATCACGTCACATTAAGCGTTTTTATTATGTTGTACTTACTGGTGGTTACACTAGCAGATCCATTTAGAATAGGTATGTTTTTTTTTCCAAAATACCTCAGTGCCTAAGGACGAAAGTATATCTACAACCAGTGTGTGTTACCAGTGATGACATACGGAACTGAAACGTGGCCTCTTACTATGGGCCTTATTAAGAAGCTTAAAGTTGCACAGCGCGCTATGGAAAGGGCTATGCTCGGTGTTTCTTTGCGAGATCAAATCAGAAATCAGGAGATTCGTGAACGAACCAAAGTCGCTGACATAGCCCGACGGATTAGCCGTCTGAAGTGGCAGTGGGCGGGGCACATAGCACGTAGAACTGACGGCCGATGGGGCAGAAAGGTTCTGGAATGGAGGCCACGTACCGGCAAGCGCAGCGTAGGACGCCCACCCACAAGGTGGGCAGACGACCTGGTAAAGGTTGCAGGACGACGCTGGATGCAGGCCGCTTCCAATTGGCCGATCTGGAAGTCACTGGGGGAGGCCTATGTTCAGCAGTGGACGTCCTGTGGCTGAGATGATGATGGATTTTATTTACCAAATTTAAATTTGTTATTTTTGTCTTCCGTCATACGGCAGATCATCTTTACACAGAACAAACGTTTGCCATGACAGAAGACTGCATACCAAATCCAAAAAGCCAATTGGAACAGTCCAAAAATGGACCGAGCTACCGACTATGTGTAACATGCTCACTTGGCATTTGTGCGTTTACCTGCACCCTGTGTAGGCATTTCATTTGATAGATTAACACATTTGAGGATAGTATGAAATGCCTACTGAACCGTCGTGGCTTAGGAGCCAGCGTGGAGTCGTGGCTCAAACTGAGTGAGGTCCAGGGCCCTAACCATGAACTGTTAAAACAATCACAAATCTGTCAAACATTATCATTTCTGTCAAATTTTGTATGAAATGACGTACCAAAATTGACAGATATGACAACTTTGAGATTGTTTTAAGAGTTCATAGTTATGGCCCTAGACATCACCGGCATATACATAGTAAGTAGCGCCGCTTGACTTTTTATTATAAATCCCTGGTTTGTATAAATGTTTTTGTCATCTGTTTGTGTGTGATGGATGCTTGATAACTGCTTTTCTTCTTTTTTTTCTATTCCAGACACAATGAAAGTTTTATTGGCTCTAATTGTATCTTATGCTGGGGCTTCACCTGCGTCTAATGTCGTTAATTAGTGCTCTATTTGACGTAATACGCAGGTGTGGCCGGTCTTTGTGCGCTAATTTGCTTTAATAACATTAGACGTTAGGCGATAGCTCGGACGGCGGTAACTTTTGACACATCAAAGGGATTAAGCGGGCGTTTAGTGCGTTGTTGTGGCTACACCTACTACACTAAACATGTTAAAACACGGTCACATTCAAAAACTCTTTGTGAAATAAATGTTAAAGTGCATACTTATTAGGTTAGGATGGAGTAGACAAAATAAGAAAAGTATTGAGTTCTTGGAAGCGTTTTATTTTATTTTAAAGACACACTCACAGATCACACGCTATCTAAGTCGCTCGACGCTAGAATCAAACGTCAAATAAGTGTGGCCACACACTTAGCGCGTAGCTTAATGCTTTAATTTAGTTAACGCTTATCATGCCTTTATTTGAACGTTAGGCGTCACGCAGGTGAAGCCCCAGCATTACGCTAAAGCGTTAAGCGGCGTATTGTCGTTATCATTATTTAATCAGTTTCATTAATTCGAAAAGTGGAATATGTGCCGACCGAAATAACGACTAATGCAGCAAGAGCACATGCATGCCCAAATAAGGCAATCATAGTAAACGCGTCACTATACGTGGCGTACGTGAGTTTATTTCGGGGTTGCAGCTCCAGATTTAGTTGGGCCCGTTCATCCTCCTCCGTAAACACCATCTTTAATTAGTTTAACGGTTACGCATATCATGCGCGTGGGCATAGCAGATTCATGCTCGCCATGTTTGTTTTCTTAGCGCGGGAATGCGTATTTGTTTTCTAACAACCGATTTAGTGTAAATCCACTATGTTCGCTGACAGACATGTTATTCAGTATGTTTGAGTGCATCAATTCAGCTTTTTGGTATACATACTTTTATTTGAGGTTAGCCGGTGAATGCACTCTAGTTTTTAACCGACTTCAAAATAATGAAGGAGGTTCTCAATTCGTCTGAATGTTGTTTTTTTTTTTTTTTTGTATGTATGTTACGCGATTACGCTGTCAATTATGGACCGATTTCAAAAATTTTTCTTTAGTTTGATAGGGTATACTCCCGAGGTGGTCCCATTTACACCAAGTCAGATTCTGATGATGGGATCCCTGGGAAATCGAGGGCAACCCTCAATTTTTATAGGCACCCATAATGTTTTGCATATATTTTCTGACTCAATGCTGATTTTTGGGTCTGGTAATTATCAAGTCATGTTGCTGACCTGATGATGGAAGCCACAGAACTCCTTAACGGATAGGAGTTAGAAGATAATACTGCAATTTGTCGACAAAACGTATTTCGCAGTGTGTTGAGCAGACGTGGAGCTTATGAGGTACCAGACTGCCAATTTTTATTTACTGGGGGCCTACCCGCACACCCAGTAACGAAAAAAAATGTAAAAGTTCCTTTCTTATATTGACTTGGTATTTAACCCAAGACCTTATCCTATGGTTACGACACCAAAATAGCCGCCGTTTTGGTTGGAGTGTAGAAAAACCCTTTCCTTGAGACTTACAAATTTTTGTCGAAAAATTGACCCAATATAACACCTTATTTTTATCATACCATTGGATGGGGGGTCCATAGAGGACCAATATTAGTTAAGGTTACTTTGCTGTAAAGTCATTTTTGGCGAAGTTAGGAGGGAAAAAGTAGAGGACTTAACACTTAAAATTGTAAAATAAAAAAAGTTTCATAAAAAACTAAAAACCGACTTCAAAATGAAACTAAAAAGCGAAAAATAATATTGACTAAAACATAACTAATCAGTTCTTTTTGGAGTCGTGCGAATGAACACATTTTAACTCTCGATGGCTGGCACCGACTCCAAAAAGAACTGATTAGTTATGTTTTAGTCAATATTATTTTTCGCTTTTTAGTTTCATTTTGAAGTCGGTTTTTAGTTTTTTATGAAACTTTTTTTTGCAGTTTACAACAAGTTATAACAACAGAACGGCTGTACTGATTTTCATGGTTTATGATTTGTTGGATTTGTCTCCGTCCCGAATAGCAGAATAAATAATAAAAACATTTAAAAAAAATACCAAAAAATAACTGTTTAATATTAATTAATATAAATAAATATTGGACAACATTACATACATTGCACTGATCCTAAGGCTTACCTTTAGCTACTTATAGCTAAAGCACTTATGTTATAGAAATCAGAAACAACGACGGTACCACAACACCCAGACCCAAGCCAATATAGAAAAGTTCGTTTTCTACATTGACCCGACCGGGGATCGAACCCGGAACCTCAAAGATGGCGCCGCCATTTAAAGTCCGGCGTGCTCGCCTCTTGGCTACGGAGGTCGTCAATACCTCTAGAGGTAATAACCTCTTTTTACTAAGTCACTTTTCATAGTCCCGTGCTGCAGTCTTCCAATTTGTCTGCCCAAGTTCTCGACGGGCATTATAACCAGCGGCTCTTTTGAGTACCTATCTCTTCGTATTTTTCATATGGCTTAAGCAACATCAAAGCAAAGAAATTATATTAAAAGTTGCTCTATATTCCCATGTTACCAAATGTTGTTCCACGAAAATTAGCAGCGGGGAGCGGTTTGCACCATAAGTTAGTTGAGAGAACTATTAGTCTAAACTCGAATATTTGTAATGATATTTGGCTCAGTATCCTTCTTAGAATGTATGGGTAGGACATAGTGAGTACGGTGGAATGTGAAATTCCATTCCATTGACTATTGCTCCTACATAAAAATGGCGTTAAAAATAATCTACAAAACGCTTTTAGTTGTACGCATTAAAATCACCTCAGGATAAATGAAAATAATAAAACTGGCTAAGTGCGAGTCGGACTCGCGCACGAAGGGTTCCGTACCATTATCTATAAAAACGGCAAATAAAAAAAGATTTGTTGTATGGGAGCCCTCTTAAATATTTATTGTATTCTATTTTTTAGTATTTGTTGTTATAGCGGCAACAGAAATACATCATCTGAAAAAAAAAACAACTCTCTAACTATTACGGTTCATGAGATACAGCTTGGTGACAGACGGACAGACAGACGGACAACGGAGACTTAGTAATAGGGTCTCGTTTTACCCTTTTGGTACGGAACCCTAAAAAAAAACAAACGAAATTCTAATTTATACACCTCATTAATAAATTAAACGCGATGTTCCAAATGCCAAACAAAATAAATTGAAAACGTCAAATATCTCAAGTTCGAGTTACACAGTGGAAGATCTCCGGATCGCGATGCCTTTGCGCACGTTTCCCAAAGAAAAATGCCTTCGTACTTACTCAACTACCAGAAGCAAATTCCTCCAGGTAAATGTAAATAAAATATGCTGAAATTATACCTGGTTCGCCCACTCGTATGGCGTTTGTCGAAAACAACATTTCTTTGTGCGAAAAATAGGCGGGTAATTATAGAATTGGGAAAGTGTTATAATTGTACTGATATGGGCCGATGGGCCTATAAAAATTGTGTGCAGATGGAGTTGAAAACAAGTTAGGAGGAGTACATTACTCTGAATTCACGAACCAGAATTGCCTGGAATTAGGAAAAGTATAGTTAGCCGACGGATTAGCAAATTGAAGTGCCAGTGGGTGGGGTACATATCACGTAGAACTGACGGCCGATAGGGCAGAAAGGATCTAGAATAAAGTAAAAGCGCAGCGTGGGACTTCCACTCACAAGGTGGACACACAACCTGGTAAAGGTTGCAAGAAGGCGCTTGAAGCAGGCAGCTTCCAACCGGCCAAACTAGAAGTCGATGGGGAGGCCTATGTTTAGCATTGGACGTCCTGTGGCTGAAATGATGATGATGATCCAAGTAGGTCTTGATGTTATTCAGTAGCGCATTTCATCAAAGTGACGCCTCTAGTGAGGCAAGCGGAGTGAACGACAAAGAAGATTTATTAGATATAGGGTAGCAATTTGTCAGATAGAGACTTTGCTAAGTTTTATTTGCAGGCGTTTCTGCTGATTAGGCATTCAGTGGTGAATTTATAGTATTTACTACCTATTATTGTCATAATTTATGACATAAAATGTGTTAATCGTGTCCTATTAACACATTTTATGTCATAAATAAGTAGCTACTGTAAATAAATATATTTAGTTCCTTTTTAATAATGAAAAATAAAAGAAGGTAAATCACTAACAGTAATGTTCCCTTTAAGTAATTATTCCTTAACTTTTCATGTACGTAAAAATACTAAATTAACAAATTATGTTTGCTTTAATCCTAACAATAAACTTTTGCAGGTTTTGGCAAATTCCGCCCTCGACAGAATCCGAAAACCAGCCAATTTATAGGTACATCAATTATGAACCGCCTAATGAGCAACGTTCGGCATTCCTAAAGCACAACAAACAGACCTGGGAATGGATGGCGCCATATTATTCCCGATATATTCTAAACAAGGGAAATATTTTACTAGTGCTGTTATTCTGTCGATAGTTTAACTATCGATAAAAGATAGATAGCGTGCCAACTGGCGACATGGTATGCGATAAACGTAACCCATTGTCTATCTCGTACAAATTTTTAACAAGTAAAACTCTTAAACAGTATAACCGACTACAAAACATGTTATATCTGCAAGCATTTTTCGGAAGATCTGATATGAACTGTAAATTACGAGCAAAACAGGAACTTTTTCATTTACTTACCTACAATCAAAATATTTTGCAGCAACATGGCACAAATATAGTTTCGTGTCAGTTATGTCGCAGACTTGAGTTGGTACTTTGAAACTTTTAGAAATTTAGACTTTTATCTACATAACTCCGTTAAGTTTTATGTGACGGTAAAAAAGAACTCTTCCCATCCTTATCCCAAAATCTACTTAAATATTACTAGATTGTATTGTAACAAAATCTGAAAAAATACTCAGGCTAAAAGCTATAAAGAAACGCATCAATTGTACACCGCTAATCATTCATATTTTTGATAGCACAATTTCAAGGCTAATGTACAAACAATATGAAAATATCTAAAATCCCAACTAAGCTCTCCGATATTCGATACTCCAACTACATTTAGATTACGATATTATCGATAGCTAAGTACAACGAAACTGCCAACTTACCTCCCTAGCCGGCTGGCCTCCATAAATCCAAATCAAGTACTTAAGTAGTAAATAAAATCAAGCATCGATTGAGTATCGATACTGCTACTACTATCTATATGATGTCATCGATAGCTACAACCAAACTACAAACTCACCTCCCTAGCCCTGGATAACTTGCGCATGCGCTCACCGGAAATAGCGCACGCGTTCGCTTTGATGTCGCCGCGCCGCTCTGGATGCCGCCGAGAACTGTCATTGCTACTCTGTGATTCACAAATTGAAAGTAACACTGAGAATCTTAAGAAGATTCTTGGCAAGTATCTTTTTTATTAAGGAAATGCTCTACATTTTTGTCATATTTGCAAAAAAAAAAACCTTACTTACTATCATAATAATTGATTTATTTATTTTACCAACCAGCTCACATCTAAAAACCATTAAATAATTTATCTAAATAAATCATGAATTAATATTTTTTTCACTGTTTCGGTACAATATTGTGGACTAGCGCCGAAAAGAATCAGCCGAAGAAACTCAGTCGCCTTATATTTTTGTCTACACAGGGGTAAGCATGTACCTGTGCAAGCAGGACATTATTTAATTGGGTATGTAAAATGATTTTATGAGTATTTTTTTATGAAAGCATAAAACAATTGAGAAAAAAAATTAATTTTTTTTTAAGCACTAGCTACTTTTAAATATTTTTTTGAATTTGTTTACTTGATGACGTATTTTGTAAGCGTAAAAAGTGATTACGTGATCAGTGACCGTATCTTCACTCACAAATTAACATTTGACGTTTGCTGTCATTCAAATCTGTGTCATCATTCATGCACAGACACGGGCAAGACACGTGACACACACACACGCGCGCGCGCGCAAACTCTGTGATGTTTGATGTTAGCTTCTTCGTGATTAGAGGTCGTATGGATGGCAAATACATTTTTATTTTGGTAAAAATTTACATCATCTTGTAATTTAAGTGATGTAAATACCAAAATACAGTTTATATGCGTAATATATCTAAATGGTTTTGGAATAAGCATAGGTTATATTTTTCTTTACATACCGAATTACATTGATATTTATTAAACCCGGGACTTTCAATCACCACGCCACTACACCAGCGGGTCAACAGAAAAAGGGTATCAAAAGAAATAAATGTGTAAAAAATTGATGATAATTTGTAATCCCATATAAACTCTGTGAGCTCCGAGGATTTAAAGGAATAATACAATAACTTAGTTATAAGAAATTTATTTATTTTTTTCTATTTGTTAAGTAGTATAAATATTTACACCTAGTACAATATGTACAAAATTATTACAAATTGCAACTACATACATATTAATTTATATAAATGGAAGTCCTCTAATAATTGTGTTATACAACTATTTCTATGGGGCATGGGGCATTAATACTAGAAAGCAGAGTTGGACTCAGGGCTTGAAACCGGTAAAATTTTTAATCGATTTTTTAGGTTACCTGTCTCATCATAGAGTTCCGTTAGGAAGCAGAACCAAATAGGAGCAATATTTCAAAACTAAGCCCATAAAATAACCTACTCAGAAAAAGATATCAAAGGATATTACGTTTTTCAAAAGTTTCAAGTATAGTTTCGTGGATCCGGTTTAAAAAAACCGGTTTCCAAGCCCTGTTTGAAGTACTTATTACAATATTAATATGGATATGACCACTAAAAGTTATGTTACAAAAATAACAAATTGTACTGGGCATATCCATACTAATATTGTAATAGCTATTTCAAATCCGCTCTTATTATTACTAAAGGACACAATGGTATTTAATTTATAACAAACGGTAAACTATGCTTAACAAGTCGGTATTTTATGTTATAGGTTCCCATTTTATTATATAACTGTTTTTAGAATACTTCATACTTAATAATTTTATTCTATTAAATATAACATAATTATCTACACATATACAAATATCAGTCGAACCCTACGCACTCATGCGCATTTGTATTTTTTATCAGTACACCATTTGCTAAACCACTTTGAATAAGCTACAATATTTGTGAAGGTCAAAAATCACTGATAGTTAACCTTAGGTATCCCGTGGACCGGTCGTGTAGACTGCAAGGTGCAATGTGCTGTATTTTCTTCTTTTTTTAGTAAATGTTGTCAATAGATGGCGCTGCCTGTCGATTACCACGCGCAAGAATCGTAAAGAGTTGCCCTTGGATTAAATTATTTGATTTGCAATAGTTAAACCAGATTTTAATGTTAGTGAGATTTAACATACAATACATACTGCGGTTTTAGGCTGAGTTCAGAACGCTACACCCCGCAGTGAGATAATTTATACGACGGGTGTATGTACGCGACAGTCGCTACTAATTATTCCATGTTCACCTATTACAGCCTCAAACCACGCTTATCAACTGAACAGGTCGAAACAGGCTTGTAAAACTTGCGGCCGTCTGAACTTAGCTTTATTAATTGGCCTGCGAAGTCACGGTAGTATGGGAAGGTATCCAATAATGTTAAATTATATAAAAAAAAGTCGGGTTTGTTACAACACTAGCCAGGTCAGCTGGTTTATAAATAATTCTCATTTACATGTGAAGAAATATTTGTTATTTTTAGGTAAGTAATCAAACAAGTAAAATATTTAGTTTACATGGTAGCGTTATAACGACAAATTGTCGCTTTGAAACAAATAATCAAATACTTTTTACAAGCTTTTTTCAGGTACATCACAGGTACTACAAATGTGGCTGATGTTTCCGACAGAAAAATGTTTAAAATTAAAACACGCAATTAACAAGTCTGCAAAGTCCAATATGAAAAAAAAAAAAATGAAAATAAAAAAAAAAGAGTAAAAATCCTGCAGGATTTTAGAAGTAGACTGCAATAGAATGCCATAGGCATTAAGTCAGTAATTTTTACATTTGTTATCATTACTGGAATCTAGCAAATAATATTACTGGTTTGATTTAATTTGTAATAGATTATTATGCACAATATTCGTTAACTAACTAAAAATATTGCATAATCATCAACAGGGTTACATTGCAAAAGGGCGCCAAATTTAAAAAATAAGATCAAGAGTTGCACTGTTTATGATATTTGTTGTCAATTTGAACCTCTGGTATGCGCGGACGCTTCTGCTGTTAGAAATGTACCTTACATCGAAAAGGCTAAGGTTTGTTTTCGCGTGCCATTGTGAATATTATTGCATTGAACTTTGCAGTTCAAGGTTGCACAGAGATAGTTCGTGCGTATTTTTTATGAATATAACAAGATAATCATTGAACAGCGGATAGTAAAAAAATAAAATAAGTTTGTTTTGTAGATTGTTTATATCGTAGATCGATTAAGATACTGATTCTGAGTGGTTCCTGAAAAATTTGGCCCCCTTTTGAAATGTAACCCTGTATAGAAAAAAATATAGGAAACGCATTATGCTTTTAATGAAAAAAAAAAACGTGATTGAAAAACAATAAATTAAACCGTTAAAGTAAGCTCTCGCTTCTTTTGGAGTCCTTGCGCAAATCACCAATTTGACTTGCTGAGCAATACTGTTAATAAGTGGATGACTTAATTTCTAGACATTGTAATCGGAAAGAACAAAGAAGCCTAAACTGGATTAGTTATCAATTTACTAACGATTATTATGACAATTTGATTAGCACCGTATTATTGCTAGATTATAGCCGATTGACCTACAGCTGGTTTATTAGTATAATACAGTGTAACTCCCAGAATATTATACAGAACACAATTCAAAATTAATAAGAAACTTGTGAATTGCATGAACTACACAAGTATATAAATTGGTCCTATCATTCAATCAATTTAAACCTATCAAGGTGGGATCACAACGAATAATTTTCATTTTAAATATTGCTAACGTCTTTCCTAGTCTTATTTCATTTTATCGACCGATATTATCGATTTAGCTTATATTATTTATCGACATAATAGGGAAGATGATACCAGGAATCAATTGATGTCCTATTATGAGTTTTCAAAACGCAATATATATTTTTATGAGAATAAATAGTTGTGAAGTCGCTTCTATGTAACCCAAAAAGAAGTCAAATTACAAAAAGCGATTACAAATCGACTTTTGAGTTTTCATTTAATTGATAATTAATGAAATAATTTCGTAAATAAGGTGTTATATCAAAGACACGGTTTCTAATAATTATTTGTGAATAGTTTCAAAATCAAGTGATGGTTTACAAAATAATATCGAACACATCTGCATTAGTCAAACTAAATTATACTAGTGTTGTAAACATGTATTTGGCATGAAATATACACCCTCATACCAGATATTAAAGAGCACATATTAAACGATTTGTTTGATCCAGCAACAAATTGTGTAAATCGTGATAAATAACATTAAATGAATTTGCGTCTATTTGTTCTAAGCAAGTCTCATACGGCTGGTATATTATACAATGCTGTCAGTCTATCTATAAAACCGTTTTCGTTTTCGACGTGCAACGAGTCGCTACGCACCTCCCTGGCCAACTCTCTTTCCAAATGCCTTATATCACCTAAAGATACCGGATTGCTTATAACTGGACCGGTATAGTCTTTACTTTTTTCTATATGAGTGAAAATTTGTAGCTTACCGTCTGTATTTTCGGTTCTATAAACCGGTTTTTCGACGTCACAAATATTGTTCCGAAACATGTCTCGTTCGTCAGCTACGCGTACACTTTCCTTGTAAATTTGTTCACTATAGTCTTTGACTTTGCTAAACTCGTTGGGATCACTGTACACATCTTTGTATTTGTAATGCTCTAAGTTCCGGAGTTCGAAGACTTCTATGTCACTGTTTTCCGCGATTTTGAAGGTGTCGTTTTTGGCGACAGTGACGTTAGGAGCGCCTCCCTTTTTGTTGACGGGATTCTTTTTTAATCGGGGTTTTTTGTCGACTTTTAATATGGTGGGTAGTCTGGTTGTGGATGCGACGGCGACTTTTTTGTGGTTTTTCTCGTCTGGTTCGGTTTCGGCTATGGACTCTACGTTTTCGATCTTGATGTTCATTTTAGGTTCTTTCTTGGGGTATTTCTTGTCTGCTAGTAAGTTTTTGGCCTTCTCTTCTTGTCGTGCGCGCGATTTGTCGTGTGTGAGAGTGTGTCGTCGTAAGTCGCCGGCCACGCGGAAGCATTTGCCGCACTCATTGCATTTGTATGGACGATCGCCTGGACAGATGATTGTAAGGGTTAATTTAGAAATGCAGATCCAGACAGAAATAATTCTTGGTGTTAGGTTGTTTAGAGAGATGCAAACTACTTAATTAGTATAGGACAAGTGACTTCACAATTTTATCCCAATAATCTCTCCCCGAACTAAGGTATAAGATTATTTCTGGCTGGCAGAAAAACAATTCAGAAATCACGCGTTCAACGAAAAAAAAATACAAATAATATCTCAACCCCCTCCCCCCTCCTTTTTTTTGTGATATTTCATAATTTCCACCCCTTTCGATAAAAAACACGTATTGCTAAAAGGACATCACAACAACACAACATAACAAACAATAATTACTCTAAAACAAAAACATATAACTTAAAAAAAAAATGGCGGCAGTGTCACGTGACCTTGATGGATGTGATTGACCCCGTTATAAGTACAACTAGCGGCAAGGAAGTTGACAGCAGCCACACTACACACTTGTGTAGTGTGGCTGCTACAAGTGAGAAGGGACTAATACTGCTTGTAGCTCACCAGTATGCGTGCGCATATGGCTGAGCCGGTAGGACGACGCGCGGAAGCTCTTGTTGCACTACTCGCACTTGTGTAGTGTGGCTGCTACGAGTGAGAAGGGACTAATACTGCTAGTAGCTCACCAGTATGCGTGCGCATATGGCTGAGCCGGTAGGACGACGCGCGGAAGCTCTTGTTGCACTACTCGCACTTGTGTAGTGTGGCTGCTACGAGTGAGAAGGGACTAATACTGCTAGTAGCTCACCAGTATGCGTGCGCATATGGCTGAGCCGGTAGGACGACGCGCGGAAGCTCTTGTTGCACTACTCGCACTTGTGTAGTGTGGCTGCTACGAGTGAGAAGGGACTAATACTGCTAGTAGCTCACCAGTATGCGTGCGCATATGGCTGAGCCGGTAGGACGACGCGCGGAAGCTCTTGTTGCACTACTCGCACTTGTGTAGTGTGGCTGCTACGAGTGAGAAGGGACTAATACTGCTAGTAGCTCACCAGTATGCGTGCGCATATGGCTGAGCCGGTAGGACGACGCGCGGAAGCTCTTGTTGCACTACTCGCACTTGTGTAGTGTGGCTGCTACGAGTGAGAAGGGACTAATACTGCTAGTAGCTCACCAGTATGCGTGCGCATATGGCTGAGCCGGTAGGACGACGCGCGGAAGCTCTTGTTGCACTACTCGCACTTGTGTAGTGTGGCTGCTACGAGTGAGAAGGGACTAATACTGCTAGTAGCTCACCAGTATGCGTGCGCATATGGCTGAGCCGGTAGGACGACGCGCGGAAGCTCTTGTTGCACTACTCGCACTTGTGTAGTGTGGCTGCTACGAGTGAGAAGGGACTAATACTGCTAGTAGCTCACCAGTATGCGTGCGCATATGGCTGAGCCGGTAGGACGACGCGCGGAAGCTCTTGTTGCACTACTCGCACTTGTGTAGTGTGGCTGCTACGAGTGAGAAGGGACTAATACTGCTAGTAGCTCACCAGTATGCGTGCGCATATGGCTGAGCCGGTAGGACGACGCGCGGAAGCTCTTGTTGCACTACTCGCACTTGTGTAGTGTGGCTGCTACGAGTGAGAAGGGACTAATACTGCTAGTAGCTCACCAGTATGCGTGCGCATATGGCTGAGCCGGTAGGACGACGCGCGGAAGCTCTTGTTGCACTACTCGCACTTGTGTAGTGTGGCTGCTACGAGTGAGAAGGGACTAATACTGCTAGTAGCTCACCAGTATGCTTGCGCATATGGCTGAGCCGGTAGGACGACGCGCGGAAGCTCTTGTTGCACTACTCGCACTTGTGTAGTGTGGCTGCTACGAGTGAGAAGGGACTAATACTGCTAGTAGCTCACCAGTATGCGTGCGCATATGGCTGAGCCGGTAGGACGACGCGCGGAAGCTCTTGTTGCACTACTCGCACTTGTGTAGTGTGGCTGCTACGAGTGAGAAGGGACTAATACTGCTAGTAGCTCACCAGTATGCGTGCGCATATGGCTGAGCCGGTAGGACGACGCGCGGAAGCTCTTGTTGCACTACTCGCACTTGTGTAGTGTGGCTGCTACGAGTGAGAAGGGACTAATACTGCTAGTAGCTCACCAGTATGCGTGCGCATATGGCTGAGCCGGTAGGACGACGCGCGGAAGCTCTTGTTGCACTACTCGCACTTGTGTAGTGTGGCTGCTACGAGTGAGAAGGGACTAATACTGCTAGTAGCTCACCAGTATGCTTGCGCATATGGCTGAGCCGGTAGGACGACGCGCGGAAGCTCTTGTTGCACTACTCGCACTTGTGTAGTGTGGCTGCTACGAGTGAGAAGGGACTAATACTGCTAGTAGCTCACCAGTATGCGTGCGCATATGGCTGAGCCGGTAGGACGACGCGCGGAAGCTCTTGTTGCACTACTCGCACTTGTGTAGTGTGGCTGCTACGAGTGAGAAGGGACTAATACTGCTAGTAGCTCACCAGTATGCGTGCGCATATGGCTGAGCCGGTAGGACGACGCGCGGAAGCTCTTGTTGCACTACTCGCACTTGTGTAGTGTGGCTGCTACGAGTGAGAAGGGACTAATACTGCTAGTAGCTCACCAGTATGCGTGCGCATATGGCTGAGCCGGTAGGACGACGCGCGGAAGCTCTTGTTGCAGTACTCGCACTTGTAGTTGCGCTCGCCGGTGTGGATGCGCCGGTGCAAGTTGAGCGAGTATTTGCGCGCGAACTCTTTGCCGCAGAACTCGCATTTGAAGTGTTTCTGGAATGCAAGGTGGTAAGGTCAGTCGAGGTCATTTAGATAGGCTGACTTTTAAATGAGTACAAAAATTTTACTATAGTGATCTATTCAGGAATGTAAACAACTTTTACTATGGGACCAGGAGTAAATTAATTAATAAATCTACTGTTTTATACATTTTAGTCAAGTCACACTAGGACTATAAAGCTGCTTTAAATGGCGATTTGAGTATCGATCCCATGTTAAAAATTATAACACTCATAAGAAGAAAACTATTTAAATATTTGTGTACTCATTAAAAAGTCACCTTGTCGTTTCAATTTAGTTAAGAATTATAAATAAATATGTCTGCATACAACAATGGTTCGTAAAAATAAAATGACTGCTTTGTAGCAGTGATTTGTATGATTTACAACTTAATTTTCTTTCCTCCCCTCGTCACATCATAGCAGTGACAGAGAAACACGCACAAAAAAACAATGTGACAAATAAGGTTTAGGTTTAAGAACTTTATTTCTCTTATGCTGGGGCTTCACCTGCGTGACGCCTAACGTTAAAATAACGGCATGATTAGCGTTAAATAAATTAAAGCATTAAGCTACGCGCGAAGTGCGTGGCCATACTTATTTGACGTTTGATTCTAACGTCTAGCGACGTTAGCGTGTGATCTGTGAGTGTGTCTTTAAAATAAAAATAAAAACGCTTCCAAGAACTCAATATTTTTCTCATTTCGTCTACTCCATCCTAACTTAATATCTAAGCACTTTAACATATATTTCACAAAGAGTTTTTGAATGTGATCGTGTTTTAACATGTTTAGTGTAGTAGGTGTAGCCACAACAACGCACTAGACGCCCGCTTAATCCCTTTGATGTGTCAAAAGTTACCGCCGTCCGAGCTATCGCCTAACGTCTAATGTTATTGAAGCAATTTAGCGCACAAAGACCGGCCACACCTGCGTACTACGTCAGATAGAGCACTAATTAACGACATTAGACGCAGGTGAAGCCCCAGCATTAAAGAATTACATTAATTTACTTACAGAGAAAAAACAATAGATTAACTAATACTGCTTGCAGACTAACGTAACGAAAATAATCAATACTTAACAATATTATCAAAGTTGAAACAAATAATTCAGTAGGGGTGGGTAGATTTCAAATAGTAGCAACGAACGTCGCGTCTTCGTCGAGCGCTCGAGAGCGTCGTCCGTCTGGTTTATTGTTTTGCAAGCCGGACCAACACCGATAATAGAAAAACATCGAGCGTAGTTGCATTCCGGATACGGCATGTGGAGCTTTATATTTTTCATACTTAAAAGGTACATTTATGGATTCAAACTTGTTATTTTATTAGAATTTATTTTAGTTATAATTAGATTAAGTTTTATGATTATAATGTATATTAATATTCATATATTTATATTAAATTCTCTATACACGCTTGATTTTATTAAATGTATTATTTATTTACATTTTAATGCGAAGTTTTAGTTGTCTTTTAAAACTAGCTATTGATTTTGCACCTTTTATTTCTGTTGGTAATTTGTTATATATTTTTTTGCCGTATTATATATATATATATTCGTGCTCGATATTTTTTTTGCCGTAATTTGTTCTTGGGGGACGCGATATAAGATGGTTTGCATTACGCAGTTTCATTCTTTGCGTTTCATGTTTTCTTCGGAATGAAAGTGATGTATGGATTTGTTTGTTTATAATTTTGTAGCTTAAAATGCATGAGTATATGTATGTTTGTTGGATAGTCATAATTTTGGTATCTTCATATATTTTTTGGGTCGCTGTACAAAAGACGTAATTAAATAATGATTTTACGAGTTTATTTTGAACTATTTGTAATATATTTAAATTGAATTTGACTGCTGTTCCCAAGATTTCTATCAAATATGTGGTTTGACCGTCTCCTTAATCTTATTTGCTGCGAGATCGTTAATTGCTTTCCACATCTTCTTGGGTTTGCTAACGTGGTTCTAGATATACTTATAATAATAAGTTTTTTTGGTTTCCTGAATTATTTTATGAACTCTTGTCTTGGCTTTTTTAAATTCTTGTTCTAGCAATAAATCTGTCTTGTTTCTTTTGTAGTTTTGCCATTTTTCGTTTCTGTTGTTTATATCTTATAAATGTTTTTATTTATCCAGTCCTGGCGCGGGGGATTTAAAAGTTTTGAATTAGTGCTTTTACTTTTTGCAAATACAAATTCAAAAAGTTTATTTGCCATTAAATAGGGTTGAGACAATACAAAGTCGATGTTAAAAAATAATTATTTGTTAAACATTGCAGTATTTTTGCTCCAATATTTCGTATCTGTGTTCTTCGAGGTTTATAGATATTTTAATAGAATCGTAGAGTCTTTCGTAGTTTATCGCTATGTAGTTAACTTTTTTTCTCGGCATAGGCTGGTAATTCTCAATTTCTAGGTATATATGTTTGTAATCTGACATAGCTGTTTCAATAATAACAAAATTAAAGTTATTATCTCTTAAGTTTGTGAATATGTGGTCTATAATGGTTTTAGTAGATGAAGTTCCGCGGGTGCAATATTTATGGTTGATTTTGTTTAAAAAATTTTAATTGTTTTCTTTTAGTGTATTCTTATATATACGTGTTTCCCTGTCGAGTATCAGCAAGTCAAAATTGAAGTCGCCACAGACAACTGCTCTCTTCCTTTTCTGAAGCTGGGAAGAATATGCTTCAAGAAAACAGTCAACTTTCTTCCTATTCGGGTTATATATAGCACCTATATCTAGACACTGTTTATCGAGGTGTACCCAGAGAAAGTGGACGTCATCATCCATACATTGTTCTTCAATAATATTGTGCTTCAAGTTGTTGTGCACAAAGATTGAGACTCCTCCTCCCTTTCGGTGTTGTCCATAGTTGATGTAGTGTGTGTAGCATGGGATTTGAAGTTTTTGGATGTCATGATCATATTTATCCAGGTTTCCGAAACTATAACAATGTGGGGTTGGAGTGAGGCCATGATACATTTAAGTTCATCAAATTTTCCTTTTTTGACAAGACTACGAGCATTTATGTAAAAGCATTTTAGAGATTTTTTGGTGGTCGGTATTTCGTTATATTTCTTAGCGACCTGATATGTTATTTAAGGCTTGGGAAGAGTTTTTTTTTTAAATTATCTTTTCAAGCATATAGAGCGATTGAAGTAGACTCTGCTTTAACTGACATTAGGCACAGTTTCCCTGTTCTCGATTACGCTCACCAGACTCCCATCTTTCCTGGCTATAAAATCGTAGTTAAAGAAATAACGAGTCATCTTTCTTTTTACTCTATTACTTTAATACCCTGGTATTAAACCAACCGGCCAATCTAGAAGTCTATGTTCAGCAGTGAACGTCTTGTGGCTGAATTGATGATGATGATGATCCTGGTATTTGGTGGTAGTTTTTTCCTGATATGAAGATGAATCTTCAACACTTACCTGGTTGGAATGTATAGAAGTCTTGTGGTACTTGAGGTCGCTCCATTGACGGAATTCGCGGCCGCACTCTTCGCATTTGCACGGCCGCGAGTCGCTGTGCACTCGCTTATGGATCTAAACAAGGAAGGCATAAAGCTTAAATTCGAACAACGCACATATGTAAGTTCGTGTCGAAATCTGCAGCAGCGAAAGAGAACTGCAGCGTCTGCGTGCGAAATAATAAATAAAAAACTGCGCTCGCCAACCCGCCTGCCAAGCGTGGCGAGTATGGCAAAAACCCCCCGATGACAGAAGTCACTGGGGGTGGCCTATGTTCAGCAGTGGACGTCCTGTGGCTGAAATGATAATGATGATGAAAGAGAACTTATAATAGTGTCAAAATAAATCGAGTTAAGGAGGGTGTGTTTTCGACTGACTAAATAGTGGTGCGACAGAGCTAACGCAAGCGTTTTGTTTTAACATCTTAGTAATATTACAATGTAAGTGTGGATGATGACTAATCGATACTCGATCGATTATACAGCAAGACTAATTCACGCTAGTTTAAATGATGGTCGTGGTGCCCTTGGCTCTAAAATCATAAAACCTAAATTCGACTAGCAAAAACAATACGAATATCGACAATTATTAACTTATCATGCAAAATATAATGCTATCAATAACAGGATTTGAAATCCAGGGATTTTTTGGAAACCCATTAAATAAGACTAGATTTTTAAATTCTATCGACTAATCTATATACACATTTTCGGCCACACTAGCTTAAACCCAGTTGTATGTGTGTGTGTTGTCTAAGCTCACCTTCAAAGCTGCAGCAGTGTAGAAACTCTTCCCGCAGTCGCGACAGACTTGCTGCTTACCGCTGTGCGATAGCAAGTGGTACATAAGGCTGTTTCTGTAATCAAAGTTCTTTGTTTTTTATTTGGTTTTGTATTACAGGCAGCAGTACCTCGGCCAGTGTTGTTTGAATAAAAATATCGCCGAAAAAAGAAAAGAGGACAAAATGTGTTTTTGTTTTTTCTCTATTTAGAATCGTTTTTAAACTACATATTTCTAAGCCGCTAGAGGGCGCAATTTCTCTTATATCTTAATTAGGCTGAACTATAATAATGGTAGCTTTGTTACTCACTGCTCGTATTTAAGCGATAAGAAACCAGGACAAGAAAAGGTGAAACCAATTTTCTCTTTTTAAATTTGTTAGACTAGTTCTGAATTTTTTCGATAGAGGCGCTCATGTACTCTTTGCTCAGCCAATTTTTTTTATGGCTACGCGTAGAAGCTTTCCCCGTTTTTACATATTTAGGTTGTACAAAAAAATAAAAGAGTCCTATGTGTTTTTATAGAAAAATTATTGCATATTAGCAGCTGATTATGTTGCAGACTCACGGCCTGTTTTATAATGTAAGTTATCCGTGCCAAATAGCTATATAACAAATAAAAGCATGGAGAGGATAAAGGTGCTTGAAATAATTTGTCATAAAGCGCTATTTGACAGCGGTGAAACGCAAAAATTTAATTTATCCTTCATAAAAGTAGAAAATAGCTTATTCAGAACTTATATAGAACTCATTCGTACATTATAAAACACTTTTATTCAAGAGTTGTGCGTGAAGCTATTGAAATCAAAAAGTATAAAAATTTCAATCGGGAAGACGGTTTCAAATTATCCGCGACATGGATTCCAGCGATTAAAAATAGACAATCTCGTTTTGTTTCGCGATCGAGTGCTCACCTGCATAAGGACGCGGCGGTTAGTGTGCAGAATAGGGACACAGTGAGTGTAGTGTGTGACGACACGTGGCGTGAAAATAATATTATGAGGGTGGGTGAAGAATCAGCCTCTCATACGGAGTGAAGACATCGCTGTTCCAGTCAGCCTGTGACCACGGTCGGTGTAACCCGATCGAAACGTTAGACAAAAGAGGTTACATTTTGTACTTAAATTATGATCGCGTTTTCCCGTTTCATTGAGTTTTAAATTATGCAACGCGAGAGTTTAAAAGTAATTATTGTGAAACAGGCCTTTATACTTTTATTACACTGCATTTTACAATAATGAAGATTTGACAGAACGCGCGCAAGGACGGCGCTCTTAATGAATTGCAACCGGTACCCTGATTCCGTATCTTGCAAAAGCAATGCAATAGGTAAAATTGTTCAATTCTTGCTTTAAAATCGCAAATCGCAAAAATACAAATCATTTATTCATTCATAACCATGGGTTTTACAAGGTGTTCTATATAAAATATTCCTAGGTGCTGCCATGATTCACCTTAAAATGTATATGAATAACATCTTAGTTGAAAAATATTTACAGATCAAAATTAAAGTGAGTTAATATGACATGAACATTATACTACTGCATCATGTCATCTAAATATGATTTTATATCATAACTAGCTGTTGCCCGCGACTTCGTTCGCGTGGTCTTTAGTTTATTCAATATTTTCTACACCTTCGGTTACATTGTTCAAATTTTACCAAGAATCCCTAATTTTTTTCAAAATGTAATGTAGCCTATGTCAAATTGGAAGAATGTAGCATTCTATTGGTGAAAGAATTTTTTAAATCGGCCCAGTACTTTTTGAGCCTATTCATTACAAACATACAAAAATAGGTACAAATCTTTTCTCTTTATAATATTAGTATAGATATAGATATAGATTACACTGCATTTTATAATAATGAAGATTTGACAGAACGCGCACAAGGACGGCGCTCTTAATGAATTGCAACCTGTACTGATTCCGTATCTTGCAAAAGCAATGCTATAGGTAAAATTGTCCAATTCTTGCTTTAAAATCGCAAATTGACAGCAAAAAACAAAGCAATCTTCTGTCAGTGCTGCCAATACATTTTGACACTAATTTACCTGTGCAAGAACACCCGGCCACACTGCGTGCATTCGAACTTCTTGGGTGCTTTCTTCTTCCCCTCCGCCTTGGGGGGCGGGTCGGCGGGCGCGGGGGGCGCGGGCTCGGGGATGCTGTCGGGGAGAATGTTCTCGGCAAATGCCGGTTCCGGGTTCGATTCCGACTCGAATATCCTTTGGAGTACTTCCTCTGTAGAGGGTGAACATGGTATTATTTCAACTTCCCGAAATGTATTCTTGTGAATTTTAAATAGGAATTATGTTTTGTTTTGCGGTGAAAGGTAGCCTATGTGTTTTCTCAAGCTTTGATCTATGTACAAAATTTCATCAAATCGTTTCTGTATTTTAAGCACGAAAGCGAAATGGACAGACAGTTACTTTTCCATGTTTAATATTGATAAAGTACGGATTTAAAATGAATGTTAATGAAATAGAGAAATGGTAACGAAGAACAAAGAGTTACGTGGTATATAAATCGTACAGCCTAGTCTCCAAAATTGTCTCATTTCATAAAGATTTTAGGGGACCCCCTTGAAACGTTATAGCTCAAAAACAATATTTCAGAAGGAAAAAGTAGGCAATCGACTCTAGGACTTGCAACTCTCTCTATCGCACAAAGCAGGAGGGAGGGAGACAGAGCGGGGTGAGACAGATAGAATTACAATTACTCGCGACGCGTATCGGCACTACACAATCCTCTTACGAGCTCGTACTGTATATCCTTACCTTTGAGATGTTGCGGCGAGTGTTGATGCCGGGCGGGGGCGGCAGGGGCGGCGGGGGCGGGGGCGGCGGGGCCCGCGGGGGCGGCAGGGGGCGCGGGGCACACGGGGCAGTAGGCGGCGCCCTCGCACTCGGCTGGGGGACTGACCGAGCTGCCGTTGCGCATGTACCTGATCACAAATACATTTATACAGGGTGTACAAAAAAATAGGATACTCCTTAAAATCACGTGATCAGCTGGTGATATACAACAACTTTTCCTATGGGAGCAACATCAATATCGTGTTTTTTTTTAGATGCATTATACATTATCATCGAGGAATGCGAGTTAGTTTGTACGGAGAAGCTAAAAAATAATTCTCGTTTTCACTGTTGCCTCCAAAGAAAAAGTTGTTGTATATGACCTGAAGCTGATCAGGTGGTTTTAAGTAATGTCCTAACTCCCTGGATCCCTCTACCCAACTGGATTACTTGTCCCAGGTAAACATATTTGTCAACAATTTCGAGGATAGAGCTCCCAACTGGTACTGGGTACTGGTACTGGTGCTTTCGCCAGTGTTGCTTCATAATTATCTAACATTTAAACCAAAACTAATGTCTTCTAGCTAGAACGTGTATGACACTAGTTACGCACCAGTTTTGTATGTGGTCTTGTTGCACCCATCTGTCCATCCCGTGTGTCTGCTCCCATCAGAGTTGCCTCATAATTTTCTAATATTAAAAACTTAATAAATGTCCTTCTGGGTCCTCTATGAGCATTTCAATCACCATGTCATGTGTGGTCTTGATGCACGTGCCTGCTCTTATGGTGCCAGGTAATTATACACCGTGCTTTTTTAACCATCCTTAAGCCGAAAACCACTTAATGTATCCAATAACTACATGTCATTTGTATAATAAAACTTGGTAATTATAAATTATTCAAAAACTAAAAAATTAAGATAATTATAAGCAAAATTTAGTTTGAAACATCCTGTACACGGATATTATAGACTACGTGGATGGTGATGCACGCGTGGAGGCAGCAAGGTCAAGGACTATGCATTGTTGAAACCATAAACATTATAAACAAGATGATGCATTAAATCTTGAATTATTTGTTATTTTTTTCTTTAAAATGATATGGTTTAAATAGAAATATAATACTTCCTAGAGGTTTATTAGGATGGTTACATAGCGTGAGCTTCGGCTTCACGACGGTTAAAAAAACACTGTGTATATTAGGCCACAGCATCTTTACAGATGATATTTGCAGTGTCATTGAGGTCTGATCTGGGGTCTGCATCGTCTCCGATGGCTATGGAGTCCAATTGCAGCACGCCATTTCTTGCCACAGTTGTCGCAAATGAAGCGTGTGTCAAGGGGGGGAGCAGCTTTGCGTTGAAGCCTTTTTTGCCTTAGATGGTCCAGCTAGGCTTCATCGTGTTGCGACACTCCAAGAGCAATATCGTGGCACCATTCTGGTCTCATGCTTGTGCGTGCTTCCCAGTTTGCAGCATTGATGCCGAATGAGTCCATATCTCGTTTACAAGCGTCTTTAAACCTCAGCATGGGGCGTCCTATGGGTCTTTTGGCATTAGCAATTTGTCCAAGCATGACCTCACGCGGCAGTCTTTCGGGGCCCATCCGATAGACGTGGCCTAGCCAGCGGAGCCGTCTCTGTTTCAAAATTGCTGTAATGCTGTTGCAGTTGGTTTTTGCAAGAACGGCTTCATTCGTCATTCTATCCTCCCACGTAACCCCCATGATAGATCGCAGACAACGCATATGGAAGGCATTAAGGCGACGTTCCTGCTTGGTATAAGTAGTCCACGTTTCCGCTGCGTACAGGAGGACACTTAGGACGCACGATTGGTATACGAGGACTTTTGTGGTAATTAGGTATCTCCTAATATCCTCTAAGCTCGTCGAGGTGCTCGTAGCACAGTGGCGGCAGCGCTTTGGTATCGATTACTAAAGTTAAGCAACCAACGCCACGGTCGAGTGGATAAGTGACCATTCCGATCATATTTAGTGACATTTATCACGAGCATCTCCGTGCTCCGTGAAGGCACGTTAAAAGTTGGTCCCGGCCAATATCGCTTGATATTGGTCGTGAAGCCTAGTCGGAGGCCTTAAGGCGGCTTGATAACATCTGACAGTAAGGTTTAGTCACTGGCCTTACAACACTCCTCCACCAATCCGCACTGGGCCCGCGTGGTGGAGTATGGCCCAAACCACCTCATAGTTGAGGTGAGGCCTGTGTCCTGCATTGGGACGTATATGGGCATACTTTACTTTATTTTTAATGTCCTCTAGCTAGGACATGTATGATCAGTTATCACTCACCAGTGTCGTATGTGGTCTTGATGAACGTGCCCGTTCTCGACGGTGAGATGAGGTAGTAGTGTGTGCTCGTAGTGCTCACCAGCTTCGTCCACTGCCACGTGGATGCCTTCCATTAGGTCTTCGGGTTCGCTGAACTCGTTTATGTCCTCCAGCTAGGACATTGATAAACATAAAAATTGGATAATTTCACATACACTGCTGTGATCCTAAGGTGAGTCTAAGAAAATTAAGAAATCAGAATCAACGACGGGTGCTACCCAGACAATATAAAAAGATTTTGTCCATTGACCCTAAGATTGAACCCAGGAACTCAGAGATCGGCGAGGCCTAGTCTGGCATGCTCGCGTCTCAGCTACTAAGCTAGCTGGGCACAGCGTAGGAATTCCTTACACAAGGTAGACAGACGACCTGGTAAAGGTTGCAGGAAGCCGCTGGATGCAGGCCGCGCGCAACTAGACAATTTGGAAGTCACTGGGGGAGGCCTACGTTCGGCAGTGAACGTCCTGTGTGGCTGACATGATAATGATGACTGCTCGAGCTTGCGGAAGGTCTCGTACAGGTCAGACTACTCTGCTTCGGCCGTCGATCTGATAACCCCTCTGCTTCTGCCGTCGACAGTATATAATCTACTAGAACCCTACCTTAGTGTTATGCGCCTCCCTGATGTGCGCCTCGCACTGCTTGAGCTTGCGGAAGGACTTGCTGCACTTGACGCAGCTGTACAGCTCCAGCTTCTCCAGAGTCTCGTACAGGTCAGTCTTTTCTGCTTCGGACGTTGGGGCTGCGGGGTCCTGGCGGATAGGAAAAGTTTAAATTTTGATGCGAAAAACCCTCTTGCGCAACTTAGGGTTAGTGAATATAATCTCGAACTACCTACTAACAATCTCGAACTACCTACTAACACGGTACTAATTCATATGCTCGGAAAAAAAGATAGCAATCGAATAACAATGGCCGCGTCACAAATGTGTGCGCGAATCGATCGAGAGGTTACATAATTATATAGCTATTTGTTTGTAAGACAATGATAGAAACAGATAGATGTCTTAATTCGGTGGTGTGCAAGTACACCACTTTAGGCGTTTAAGCGTCTGAGGCGTGTGGAGGGATCAGTTCAGTATTAACTGCACTGTACAATTTCGAAATTGGCTGCTTTGTAAGAAAATATACTTTTTTTTTCGAAAGCAAAGTATGCAAATGCAAGACAAAAGAAACCTGATAGACTGGTACTTGTGTACAAAGGTATGTATGTAGTGGTATTTGTGTACAAATGGTAGTTGTGTTACGATGTGTATTTGGAATTTGGATATACAACAAAATTACACTTGTCAATTAGAATGGAAGTTGATGATTGCAATTGACGAAATTAAGCGTGGACAAGTTTCTTGAAAAAGAAAAGCAATCTCTTGAAAGAATTCGCTTGGAGCGTCGTATCTTACAAACGAATATATTCTTGTGGGCGCGTCTGTTATTAAAATGCTTAAGTAGCTAGGAATTCTTAGGTTTGTGTGATGAAGATTTAAAATTCTCTTATTATTATTTTACATTTAACGCCGAGTGAGCGCATTTGCCGCATGCGTCTTTCACAGTAAATCAAACGTCAACGATAACTTTATTATACTTTATTATGAACAAATTTTGCTAAAAGGAACCTAGGACACAGATAATAATGCATTGTTTTAAACTTTTATGGTCACTTACATTAGAATAGAACTCCGTGATCATGGCGCTTGCAATAGTGCCGAAATATCGGGAACTCAAAAATAAGGTACATGGTAGCAATCTCGAAACAAACTATTCTAATAATGCATTATATCTACTGAAACATTTTAATTAGCAAATTAATAAGCGAAAATGTGTAAGTATACAATAAAACACAAGGTTTGATGATTTTACATACCTTATCCATACTCGCCATAGAATACTGCAGCTTATTGCTAGTGTAGCTGAGCGTCTTGTCGCTTGAAGTGTACAATACGTGTTTGTCTATGGGCTGGTACATAGTCTTGGGGACTGCGTTCTCGAGGGATTGTGACAGCTCCATTATCGAATCCGGTAACGTTGCTACGTTGTCCACTATGCAGGTGTTGGTCATCTGTGGTAAGAATAAATGGGTTTTGTATTTAATTTTTGAGGAAGTCTGGATAATATAACATTTTAAACTTTCTTGTTGCATTTTTTAATTATAACACTGTACACAACACGGGTATTGATGCAACATACCTCTTTTTATTTATTATTGTCCCGACGTTTCGGCCTTATTACATAGGCCGTGGTCGCGGGAAGACTGGCGATGTACGGCGCGCCTGCTCAAGCACAGTGATGAATCTTCACCCACCCGCATTTCTTGATTATTTGTGGCGGCGGTACAGTCAGTCCGACAAACTATGCTCACAGTATCCGAGTTTGTTACACTTTGGAATCACCGTGTTCCATGCTGATGACAACTTAAATCCATCTTCCCGATTAAAATTGAAACATCGGGACATAAAAAATTAAAAGAGGTATGTTGCATCAATACCCGTGTTGCGTATAGGGTTATAAGTCTGGATAACGTTTTTTCACATGAGCTTTCTCTTATCCTTGATTGCCTTATGTTATTATGATTATGGGTGGGGCTTGTTTCTAGGCGCGAGGACGCTCTGTCTGTTTGACAGACATTTTATCACAGATAATTTGACATATGGGACAGCTCATAGCATTTTTTTTGTCCGTGAAATAACCCCCCCCCCCCCCCCCCTTTTTCTTCATCCTTGAAGTATGATGTTATTTAAGGATTGCCCCTTGGGGGGTGCCTATGTTCAGCAATGGACATTCCATGGTTAATATGATGATGATACCTTATCGATGGCCAGATCTGTCACCGAGTTCTCGATGATGATGGTGTGTGGCACTAAGGTTGTATTAAGCCGCTAGATGCAAGCATCTAAGCGGCCAATTTGAAAGTCACTGGTCCAGACTTATGTTCTATACACGTCCTACGGCTTAAATGATGATGATACCTTGTCGATGGCCAGATCCGGCACCGGGTTCTCGATGATGATGGTGTGCGGCTCGTAGTGCTGCTTGAGGTGCTGGTAGAACTTCAGCTGCTCCTCGCCGTAGAAGTCGCCGCACAGCTGGCAGATCAGGATTGGACGGACCTGACGAATGAAAAAATAAAACTAAGTTTAAAATTAGTGTTGTAAGAGACTTCAGTTCTAAAGTCTTTTAATAATGGGACTCGAGTTCATTTTTGGTGACTGACTTATTTTTAAAGACTCGAGTCAGAGTCCAGCTCAAGTATTGGAGTCTTCTAAAAAGATTTAAGTCAGGACTACGAAAACACGTGTCGTGACTGAGTCTTTTCAAAAGAACTTGGGACTGACTTTATGCCAGCTTTCGTTACCACACGTCTACCACCGCTCAAAATAAAAATATAATAAATAAAATGATATACACCCTATCTTAGCTATAGAGACTCAAAGGACTGAAAAGACTAAAAGGACTCGAAAAGACTCATGACTTGCGAGACTAATAGTCTCGAGTCATACACAATGACTAGAGTCTCAAATTTAATACTGAAGTACTCAAGTATTTTACAACACTATTTAAAATACTGAGGACCTGACAGTTAACAATCAATTCATTTAATAAGTTTAATAAAAAACTAAAAACCGACTTCAAAATGAAACTAAAAAGCGAAAAATAATATTGACTAAAACATACCTAATCAGTTATTTTTGGAGTCGGTGCGAATGAACACATTTTAACTCTCGATGGCTGGCGCCGACTCCAAATAGAAATGATTAGGTATGTTTTAGTCAATATTATTTTTCGCTTTTTAGTTTCATTTTGAAGTCGGTTTTTAGTTTTTTATTAAACTTATTTTATTTCACAATTTTAAGTGTTAAGTCCTCTATTTTTTCCCTCCTAACTCCGCCAAAAATGACTTTACAGCAAAGAGACCTAGACAAATGTTGGTCTTCTGTAGACCACCCATCCAATGGTATGATAAAAATAAGGTGTTAAGTAAGTCTTAAGGAAAGGGTTTTTCTACACTCCAACCAGAACGGCGGCTATTTTGGTGTCGTAACCATAGGATAAGGTCTTGCGTTAAATACCAAGTCAATATAAGAAAGGAACTTTAACATTTTTTTCGTTACTGGGTGTGCGGGTAGGCCCCCAGTAAATAAAAATTGGCAGTCTGGTACCTCATAAGCTCCACGTCTGCTCAACACACTGCGAAATACGTTCTTTCGACAAATTGTAGTATTATCTTCTAACTCCTATCCGTTAAGGAGTTCTGTGGCTTCCATCATCAGGTCAGCAACATGACATGATAATTACCAGACCCAAAAATCAGCATTGAGTCAGAAAATATATACAAAACATTATGGGTGCCTATAAAAATTGAGGGTTGCCCTCGATTTCCCAGGGATCCCATCATCAGAATCTGACTTGGTGTAAATGGGACCACCTCGGGAGTATACCCTATCAAACTAAAGAAAAAAATTTGAAATCGGTCCATAATTGACGCCGTAATACCGTAACATACATACAAAAAAAAAAAAACAACATTCAGACGAATTGAGAACCTCCTCCTTTTTTTGAAGTCGGTTAAAAACAGTGCCTTGATTTCCCGCAGGAGAGATAAAAACATTATATATTAATTATTCGCAAGTTTGCCTAAGGATAATGTGAACTGACAGCGAAATCATGTAACTATATCATCAAATAATTTGGCGCTCTTTGTGGAAGGCTTATGTCCAGCAGTGGAATGCAATAGGTTGAATAAATAGATATCATCAAATAAGACTAGCCGGGTTGCCGTCGCCGCAAACGAAAACACATAGAATGTTACCTCGTGCGTGATGTGGTGCGCGTGCGGCGCGTGGGTGGCGTGCGGGTGCGCGTGCGGCTGCGCGGCCGCGAAGTTGTCCGGCAGGATCTCCTCCTGCTGCACCTCGTCCGAGCAGTTTATTACTACCAGCTGACGACACAGAACGTGAGATAACCTCTTTTGAAAACTGGTTTATTTTTGTGCTAAGGGCGTCTCTTACAATTTCAGCTTTCGAGTATTTTATTACACTATTTTTTTTAAATGTGTCTGGATTTGGTCATTTAGCATTTATAGGCGATCAGAATTTGAATTTTATAAAACAGTTACGTACCTTTAAAAATAATTTCAATTTTACATTTTTAAATTCCAGCGCTAAACACTAGCCGCCATAATACCTTGGTAAGTGACGTCACTAATAGGAAACACTCGACTTTCAACTGTATTTGCAACCATCAAAAAGCAATTCTTGACAGATTAGTGGTATCTGATGATAATATAAATACTGTGACAAATTGAAACGACAGCAAACAGAGCAGTTTGCGTTTTTTACAATGTAGTGACGTCACATCCAGTATCACGGCGGCTACCGTTTTACCGTTTTTGTAACACAGAAACAAATATTTAATCTTTAAAATCAAATTGTATGGTTTCTTGCTACACTCACACTTTTACATGCTACTTCTAAAAGTCTTCAAATCTTCAATGATACGAGTTTGTAGAGAAAAGTTATTTATTACTTTGGATGGCTTTGGCAGTCTTACTCTACGACCGGTCAGAATCGTTCACTGCAAATAAACCGCATGGAATTTAAATTACGCGATGTATGGAAAATCGATTTATAGTACATTATGATACGAGTGTGCCAAGTTGATTATTACACACGAGGCATTATTGTAAGTGCGAGCCACAGGCGAGCGCGGTAAGGAAGCCGAGTGTGTAATTATCAATGCCCACGAGTTGCGTACGACGTTTTTCAACACAATTGCGAGGGAAAAAAAACAAAAACTAAAAATACCTTCTCCGAATATGACGGTTTTTTTGCTGTATTTCCACTGATTGAATATTTCGTAAGCAACTAGGTATTTTTCTCTGGATTTTGGCGGCAACAGCAGAGGCTTATCACTCGCGTTTCGTGCCTCGATAAGTATTTCCGGTGCGGCCACTCTTGTCGTTCAAGTGATCTTCAACTTTGTAATATCCTTTTTCCATTAGGATTTTTTACGTGGTTTTTGAACTCATAAACAGGTAGGTCAGAAAGAGTTTGTGGTACTATATTGAAAATTTTAATACATTTCCCCAAAAATGAATCACCTACTTTTTTTCAATAAACTAACTGTTAAATAAAACCCACATACCTGTTGCTGTGGAGTGCTTCCTCCATTATTCCGTTTCAACTTCCTCGATATTCTCTTCTTGTGCGGCAAACTCTTCTTGCTCTGTTGCTTGCTGTGCGCCGGAGACGCGCCCAACTCTAGTACTGGCCCGTCAGAGTCTGTTAGCATTTGAGCGTCGTCCTGAAACAACAAATTACTTTTACTTTTTAGGGCTCCGTACCCAAAGGGTAAAACGGGACCCTATTACTAAGTTCGGCTGTCCGTCTGGCTGACATCAGGCTGTATCTAATGAACCGTGATAGTTAGATAGTTGAAGTTTTCTCAGATTATGTATTTCTGTTGCCGCTACGAGAATAACAACAAATACTAAAAAACAGAATAATATAAATATTTAAGGGAGACCTTATACAACAAACGTGTTTTTTTTACCGTTTTTATAAATAGCGGTACGGAACCCTTTGTGCGCGAGTCCGACTCTTAATTCTGCCAGTGTCGAGTGTTGTTTTAAATAGTGATTACGATAAATCGGCTTTTAGTGTTTAGCAAATAAACGGGTATTTGTGTTCAATTGCTTTTCTTGGATTTCGTGAACTCAACTCTTCCCCCATAGAAGCAAGTTTCAAGACGCCATCTGGTCTAAATCCAGTTGCCTACAAGACAAGTTGTCTACTTGATCTTTACTATTACACTACCATTGTTATTATGATAAATTCTTTATTGCACGAAATAAATTCACAAGTGGCGCACTTAATGCGTTAATTAAGGCATTCTCTACCAGTCAACCATTGGCCGATGCAGAAACATTGAATCTTAAGTAACATCATAAGTATTGATTGAACATATTTTATCATGGTTAAAATTATAGTAGTATTTTTACGTAGTATTATTCTTTCTCTATGGTAGTATGTAATTTTCGAATCTTTTCCTTAGGACAAAACGTAATCTCTAATAAATATTATTGATTTCTTTAAAGACTAACCTTTAATATAGTTTTTGTTTTATTATTGAACCAGTCCGCTTCCTGGCGCATCTTCATCTCTTGCAGCGGGGGGAGGGGCGGCAGGGAGGGCACCTCAACTACTATGTCGTCTGGTTGGTCCTACAGCACATTAAATAAATATAAGACACCACATACACTGCTCTGATCCAAAAGTAGGTAGTCTAAGCACTTGTGTTGTAAAAATATCAGAAACAACGGCGGTACCACAACACCCAGACAATATAGAAGCTCGTTTTCTACATCGAAAAGATCGGGATTCGAACCCGGGGCCTCAGAGATGGCGACGCCAAGTCCGGCGTGCTCGCCTCTCGGATCGAGATGGTCTTCAAAATAACATTGACATGACGACTTTTTAGTTTGTCGTATACCTACATGTTATTAGTACGCCTCTGAGTATTATGCTGTAAGGGCTCTTTAAAATAAGACGTTTTGACCAGGATGTTCATGCGTTTGCAGCACACCGCAAACTAACATTTCGTAGCTGTCGTATTTTTAAAAAATAACTTACCAGACTCTGTCCATTGAATAGCCTCATAGGAGCGTCTAATATCACCGACGGGTCAACATCTCTAACCGGTTGGACCTGGGAAAAATAAATCGTCTCTCATCAGAAACGTGAAAATAATCAAGATCAGACTAGGCTGAAGTGTGAAGGCAGCCAAGTAGTGACGACTGCATCGTGGGTAGGGAAGAGCAGAAGAAAAGAATATTTGACAAATATTTTTTTCATCGTCTATCTGAATCAGCAAACGTCAGTCCACAGCTGGACAAACGCCTCTCCCGGAACACGCCACTATCTCAATTCTCGACTTTTCTTTTTCATCTGCTGCCAGCAACTATGTGTCTAACATCGCGGTCTCCACTTAAGAACATGTGTACCTCATCGGTTATCAGTTCTATCTAACAGCAAATGTGACCAGAATTTTACGTTTTTTTGAGTCAGAACGTAGAGATAGGGTAAAGTCTCAAAGCAAAGCCCTCAAGTCTATGGTCTGGGGGAGATGATAGGGAAACCATTTTTTTTGTTTTGATATAAGTAGTGTTGTTTCTACACGTAGAGGGGATTAATTTTTTTTTTCTATTTCTATCAAGCAAGCCTGTTTTCTCCAAGGGGAAAGCAAGATTGTAGAATTTCGTTGCTATAGGACCCCTAGAAGTCTGTAAATGCTAACAGCTAAAATGATTAGCTCATGACACTGTTAGGATATGAACCAACAATCTCTATATCCGGCCGAGTGCTCTTCCAACCGAGCTAAGGAGGGCATAGTTATGTTGTAAGTCAGCGCAGCAATGTCTTGGCTTTTTATTGCCACAAACATCTGAAAGACATTGCAACATTCAACATGACCCAGGACCATATTGCTGACGGGGTGCATGCTAACAGCGATCCTTTGTAGTCCCGCTAATAGCTGCCGGGCGAAACACGCGGAGGTTTAAGGGATAATTTATATTAGACCAGGCCGTGTCCGGAGCGGAGCCCGTCAAACGAGCGTCATCTGGGCCCAGACGGGACACGGACTGCGTGATATAAACTGCTTCATACAAAATGTATGTAACGTTTCAAAATATTACACCGGCCCGGACACGGCCCGGTGTAATATGAATCATCCCACAACCTGCTGGTGTCCCCACGACAGCAGGTATGCGTAACGTATTTCCCCGCAAAAAGGGGGGGTCCTGCTGCTGATCGACCTCTAAGTGACTTACGGATTGATGGTTGCCCTAATTACAGCGGCGTTTTATGCTGCGGCGAGTGGTACGGGTGGAGCTGGTGGTGATTCAGTTGCGCTATGAGCGCTGCCATCCGCGGGTTTGAGTTTAGCAGTTCCTCGCCCCATGGGCCTTCCCTAGAGGCATCTTTCTTTAGGCTGGACTATACGCAGCTGTTTCCGGCCAGATTTTTTTAGAACCCGATAATAAAACGACCTTATTGTTTCAGTAATGGATTAAATCCAGGCTTATCCAGGGTCGTATGCAGAGGATGCATAAAGGCAGAAGAAACGCCACAGCGCGTGCTAGTGGAGTGCGGGAGCGTGGCGGAACAACGAGCACGAATTCTGCAATCACCACGATCACTCCCGGATGCCTCTATGAGCCTGAAAAAGCTTCTGACCTTTTGGAATGACCGGGGCTCTTTGGAGTAAGAAAAAGATGCAGCACGCACAATGGCCCAATAAAGAGGCTAAGTGGGGAAACTGCCCAGCTAAACTAAAGAAAACCCAGGGTCGTTTCCGGCTAAACATATAGTCCGAGCCTAATATTGATGGTTAGTATGGTTACCCTACTTACGGCGGAGTGTTTATGCTGCGGCGAGTGGTGCGCGTGATGCGGGTGGTGTGGATGGTGCAGGTGCGCCACGAGCGCCGCCAGACGCGGGTCTGTGTCCAGCAGTTCTTCGCCCCATGGACCCTCTGCCACGCCTTCGTTGACTGACACTTGCCTGATACAAATGTTACGATACCATTGGTCTGATGATTGAATGAATATCTAGCACAGAAGTCAGGGATTAAACGAAAGTCTTGTAACTGTTTTTTTTGGAGATTATTATTTGAAATTTCAGCCTTAGGATTTCCACTGCTGAACATAAGCCTCCTCCATTGACTTCCAGTAGGTGTTTGGAAACAACCTGTGTTAAGGGGCTACCTGCAACTTTTATCAGGTCTGTCCACCTTGGGTGGAGGTATCTAATACCATTCTGCATTACAATATTTCAATACCACTGTCATTTTTATTGCAGCCATAAGACTTGGAAGCGGCCTGCATCCAGCGGCTTCCTGCAACCTTTACCAGTTCTGTCCGCCTTGTGGGTAATACCACTGTGTATTACAATATTTGGGTTTATTTACCGAGGCCAGTTGTGCAGCCAGTGACGGGCATTGGTTTTATTTTGAGGTAGGCAGAATATATTTAGTAATGTGTTTTTTTAATAACACAATTGTAAGTACTTACTGCCTACCCCATTTCTTTCAGGTAGGCACTGCCTGATTGCCTACATACACCACATTGAAATGATTGAAATTAGAAATTCTAATTGGAATCATTTTATAACAATTAGATGGCATAAAAAGCCTTCCATTATTTAATTTATTTATTCAGATACATATAAAATTAAATAATCATGCAAAGAACAAGAAAGCAAACAACAATTGGACTGTCAGAGAGGAGAACTATGTATGTATACTTATGTATGTAGGTAATATCAGAAAAGAAGCAATTTATATGGGTAGTTTGGTGTTTAATGTCTTTTTGCTCTCATACGCTTGCATTTGACTGTTAAACAATGAGCTTGTCTAAAACTATTGGTAGGTATCTGAAATATTTGTCTTAGTAAAAGTAGTATTAGACAGCAGTGTATGGAATTAGATAAATAGGTTTAGATATTACACAAGTACATTGAATTTAAATATTGATCCATTAGGTACCTGCACAGATGTGATGAGAAGCTTTGTGGGTGCATAACACTGACGACTCTGCCACCACCATCGTCCTGGACATTGAGGGGTAACCCATTACTATCCACATGCACCGCCTGAAAGATAAAAAGAACATACTATTTTGGTAGTGCCTTGCCAACTATTCTGAGACCTTACTAGGTTTGACCTAGTTTTGTAAAACCATTCAGGGAAGCTTAGGACTTTTTGACATTTAAACCAATTGACAATGGAATTTCCATAAGTGTAATCAGATAAAATTTAAAAATAATACAAAAGATTTTTTTATTGAGAGCTTCCCACATCAGATTGCCAATGAATAAAACAATCAACTACAATTGAACAGAATAACTGCGATGAACTACATGCTTAAGTGTCGCCAATTGGTCCAATTACGGTAGATAAGTAAAAATATAAAATTAAAACACTTAACGCATCATCTCATTCGTAGAATCAAATTAAAACACGAAAGCACACAACTTACTTCGCCCGGCTGATGTGATGTTATGTAGTGTGTAACAGTCTCGTCCATTTTACCGTCGAGTAGATGAGAATCCACGTTTCTCATGATGAAAAGTAAGCAACAAGTTTTGTGTTTATTACATCTTTTGTGAAGTAGACTTGGTTAGGTTGACAGCTGCTTTTCTCAAGGTCAACATTATTGTAACTTGAAGCAAAGAACTTATTACACCACTATTATAACAAATTATAGAATACATAGAATAAGTTAAATATTACACGTAAATCTTCACAACAGGCTAGATTAACACGAAATTCCTTTGTATTTTCACAAGCTAAAATAATTACAGGCTAGCATATATATTTTTTACTTTTTTTTTATTTATGACGATTGAAGCAAACTATTTACGCAAATGCAACGCTAGCATACGTACTTAGAACAATATTTCATAAAAACTCTAATATGCTTATAAAATTAAAACCAAAATGTTTGTCAAGTACAATTGATAAATATTCATGATAATTTACCAACAATTACCAGGTTACACGGGAAAACATATTTTTTTGCAAATTATAAAACATATTTGTGTCTACAAAATGCGTTAAACGAAAAAAACTGTGACAGTGAGAGCTTCATTTTGACAGCTTTTGACAGCTCGTTCGACGTCCAGCTTGTTCCTGTCTTCCTCACAATGTTGGTAAATCGTTTCTCTTCAAAGTATATTTCCTCCGAAAGTGAAAGATTTTTAACGATTTTGATATAGTAAGTTATGTGACATGTGACAGACATCAATTTTATTGCGATGTTGTGATTGAAACGAGATTGATTTTATTGAAATTCTATGTATTTTTTCATCATACATAGTGTTAGGCACTTACTGTCCATTTACCTACGTAATAAATTACAATATCATGCTCCGAAATAACGCTAGATATTGTTTTCTGGCCAAGAAAGGTGACGTAAGTAAAGTTTATAATCTTTTGCTTTTTGCTAAGGTTATTTAAAATATTTGTTATTGAACAAGCTGCGTACAATGTCGCTCTGTGTTTTTTATTAAACATTTGATACTAGGTTTTAATTTTTTTGTAGTTTCAAAGATGCAAACATACTTCAAGTAAACTTGATGCTATTAGGGAGAAACTCAAAGAAGGTCCGAGCCTGACAGATTTTGTGTCAGAGGACCGGCCTAAGAACTGGGAGGACTATGAAGGAAAGCTTAAAAGAGAGAAGGGGGAACAGGAAAGGCTACGTCTGCCTCCATGGCTGAAAACCACCATCCCTACAGGTAAGCAATATAGTAGTTGCAGTTAGCAGTTTTTAATAGCCTTTGCTCAAGATGACAGAATTTCAACCTTGTTGTCACTCAGTTCCTGTGTGTGGTCATGCAAAGGGACAACTGACACTTCTCAAACTTCTTAAACTTAAAAAAATATATATGGAAAACTATTTTTATAGAAAAAGTTGATGAATAGGGTATTTACAATGCATACCTAAGGTTTACAGTGGTGTGGTTTTCTTTACAAATCTGAAAGATTCTAGTTTCAGAAGATAATGCAAGTTTTCCCTCAAGCTCAAAATTTTTCTCTAAATAAGATAAATAACATTTAAGAGCCTCATGATGATGGCAAGACAAAATTTCTTACATTTTAAAGACTTTAAGTAAATCAATCAATTAATTTGTTGTTTAACTTTGCTTACTGAGGTTGACACAAAACTGTAAGCTAGATAACAGCTGCTTATCATGCTAATGTAACAATTAATAATTAGTACCATTGTATGACATACTTACAAAAAGTGTTAAGAATATTTAAGTATGAATAATAAATAAATAATAATAAATTGTTTCCACAATCACACCAATTATCTATTAGCCCCAAACTAAGCAAAGCTTGTGCTATGGCGCCTAGATAACGGATTAACAAACTAAAATACGTTTATAAACATCCATGACTTAGGTGCAAATGCTCGTGCACATCACACTAACATTTGCCCCTCGCGGGATTCGAACCCGCAACCGCCAGGCATTGTAGTCCGGAGCGCGAACCGCTACACCAGACGGTCGTCATTAATAATAATGTTTAAGAAAACTGTATGTTTCCTATGAAATATTTCTACTTTATTGTCATCAGTAAGTATACCTAAGCATTACCTTTATTTATTACATGTAATACCTATGTGACATTTCTCTTTACGGAAAAGCCCTTCTTAAAATAAACTTGGTTTTTAAAAATAAGAGATAATGTTTACATTTTAGTCCAAACAAAAACATTTCGTCATTTGGGTAAAATGAAGAAGGTATACCTTTTTATCATCATCAAAAGTTGAATCAAATAAAACACTGTTAATTACAAATATCTATTTCATTCATACATAATATAGTTAATAACATTATGATGAGAATCATTTACCAACAGCAATCAAGCAATGAACTGTTGTCCTGACTAAATAAACTTGTTGCAGGTTCAAAGTTCAGTGAGCTAAAGCAACAGCTGCGGACCTTGAAACTAAGCACAGTGTGTGAAGAGGCCCGGTGTCCAAACATAGGGGAATGTTGGAGCGGAGGGAAACATGGCATGTCCACAGCCACTATTATGGTAAGTGGAATAAGCTGTTTATTACAACCTTGAAAACATTCCTAATTAATAAGTGTTATTATAATATTCAAGAGTTTTTTAATGATAAAGATATTTAAATGTTAAGTTTCAAAGCTTGTTATACAGTAATACTCTGTTTAAACTAATGTTTATATTTAATTGTAAATTAAGCAATATTTGTTTTAATTTAAGCACATAGCTAGCCCTCACAAATTGCCATGCCCTTGCAGGGCGTCACATGTATCCCAGTCCGTACCTACCATCTAACTGAATTATGTAATGTGACTTGCAATAAATGATTTGAATGTGAATTAGAAAAAATAACAAATACACCCTTCCTCTATGTCTAAATCAGGCTGACAAAAGTGACCGAGTTTGTTGCGCCGCTTCTTCTAATCACCAGTCAATATGTAGTCCCAAAGCGGTAGGGCTAAGTTATATTTTTGGATGTGTATTAGTGCCCAAAAGAGGGCCTAATATTTTATGTATTTAATAAATGAATTTGAATTTATAATATTGAATTAATTTATTATTTTAAATATAATATTGTGAATTTTTTAAAAAGAAATGCCATAAAAGTTTTTTTTGCTTAATTTGTAGGTATTTACAATTGAAAAAAAAACACTGACAAATTCAACACAGTTCAGTATCAATATACAAATAATTATGTTGTTCTAGCTCATGGGCGATACTTGCACCCGAGGCTGCATGTTCTGCTCGGTCAAGACGTCCAGGGCTCCGCCACCGTTAGACCCCGATGAGCCCCGGAACACTGCGCTCGCCATCCACCAGTGGGGCCTAGGGTACATTGTGCTCACTTCCGTGGACAGAGACGGTCAGTACATAATCTTAATATATAAAACAAATTCGGGTTTGTTACAACACTTATGGCTCGAGAACAGCTGGACCGAATTTAATGGTTTATAATTTTTTGGGTCTGTCTCCACCACGAATAGCAGAATAAAAAATAAAAATAAGAGTGAGTAATAGAAGCGGACGGAAAAAAATAATTTCCTGTTAGGCGGCACGAAGTTTGCCGGGCCAGCTAGTATTTTTATAAAGCGTAAACACCTTTACACCATAGGCACCACAGACAGCCCTCTCTGCAGGGCTTGACTGACTACAGATGAAACCGCCGCCCACGCCCACGTAGTCGTGGAATACGAGGCGGTAGCATCGTATTCCAACATTGCAATAAAATCCTTGACAACCCAAGGTCGCTCCGCGAACACTGTAAAACCCAGGAAACTTCTGCGCTTCTGGGCGGAGCTAGGCTGGTTGCAATCGTAAGCATCACATCCCCCACGTACATACAATCCTTTGTACGTGGGGGATGTGATGGTTACGGTTGTGACCGAATTTGAGTATAAGTGCAGAAAAGGGAGTCTACTCTCAAACCCATACTCATTGTTCCCTTACTCTTGAGCTTATACCACACAAAAAGCGAAGACAGTTTTTTTACTATTTATTTTTCTAGAATTTTGATTGGACGTTTAATTTCAATAGCTAGAGCAAACAGGATCTGACATATTGGCTTACAATAGGACCGAGTTTCTTGTGCTTCTTCTCAGCGCAAACATGTCCCGCTTGAAGCAGTGGTAGGGTAAACAAAAATTGAGGCGTGTAAAAGCGCTTAGTTTTAACCTATTTGCAAAATCAAATTAGTTTTTATTGGTTTTATCAAATCGCTGGCGTAGTTTTACTGTTGTGTTTCGCAGTTTAATATATGAAAAAACGCAGTAACTTACGTTCGTTTCGCTGTCACTCAGTCGCTCTTGATAGCAATCTATAGTGGAGTGAGCTTATCACTTCCGCCTTAAGGTGACCGCGCATCTATGAACACTGCAAGACCCGCAACCGCCGCAGTCATTGCATTTAAGAATTATTTGTATGAAAGCGTATGGAACCTCTTGCAAAAAAATGTTATAGTGGTTCTTTATTATTTATTTTTATTTAATTTATTTATTAGAAAAACAAACAGCAGTTTTAATAAGCACACACCAAATTAAGCTGTACATTTGCCATAAGAGTTTTCACCAGTAATTTCTACATAAGTATCGTTTACTTTTGTTAAATTACAGATCTCGCAGATGGAGGCTCATCACATTTAGCTGAAACCGTCATGGAGATAAAACGACAGTAAGTAAATTTTAGTCTCACAAAAGATCTTTAAAAAAAATTACGACGACGATTTTTTTGCGACTTTCGCAGCCAAAATGCCGCACGCGTTGGAGTCTCAGAAGTCTCAGGATCGATTCCGGCATCCTTATTCCCTAATAATTAGCAATCAGCAATTATCGCGTAGTCATCGCCCGATTGGTGCTTAGTGTCAAAATCTATTGGCAGCACTGACAGTAGATTGCTTTGTTTTTTGCTGTCAATTTGCGATTTTAAAGCCAGAATTGCTCAATTTTCGCTATCGCATTGCTTATGCAAGATACGGAATCAGAGTACCGTAGTAGTCTCTATATAAGGTCCGATTTTATTAGTGTTCATCCTGTTAACCTGTGACTATATAGGTGAAAAGCAATCGTAAAAACCAATTTTCAAATGTGTACCATAAAAACTAAAAAAGTTAAAAATCAACAACATTGACTTCATATTGCATAAACTCGTCCTATCTTTGCTACGTTTAACCATCTGATTATCCGTTTCCTTTTCCTTCCCCTTGTACAGAGCGAGAAAGAGTTGAAGATAGGACCAGTTTATGCAATATGAAATCGATGTTGTTATTTTGTAATTTATTTTTAACTTTTTTAGTTTTTATGATAGACATTTGAAAGTTGGTTTTTACGATTGCTTTTCACCTATATAGTCACAGGTTAACGGGATAAACACTAATAAAATCGGACGTTATATATAACGTAGAAACTAGAAAACGAACTTTTCTATATTATCTCGGCTCTTGGTTTTGTAGTACCGTCGTTATTACTGTTTTTGTATCACAAGTGCTTTACGTTAGAATCAAAGCAATGTTTGTGATGTTGTCCAATATTTGTTTTTTATTAAGTACAATATATTTGCTGTGAGGTATATTTGCTCAGTATTACAAATGGCGTAAACTTTTTCTCCTTAGTGAGGCTTGGCTCGAAACACCCAAAGTAATAAAAATTTGGGTACAAGAGTACCCAAATTTTTATTACTTTGGGTGTCGAACAAGTCGCCTTGTAAATGTTTTATTATTCGTACCTAATTCAGGAACAGTGAGATCCTAGTAGAATGCTTGGTGCCCGATTTCCGCGGCAACCGCGACAGTATCGCGCGGCTGGCGTCCTGCGGACTCGACGTTTTCGCGCACAACATCGAGACTGTGGAGCGACTCACGCCGTTTGTGAGGGATCCGAGGGCTGGGTATGTGCTCATATTGTTATAAATTATCATACAGGTGTTTAAAGGCTTTTTGGTAGTTGGACCAAAGTTGAGTCTGGAATACTTCATCATTAAAAAAATATATATTTAACGCTATAAGTAAAAATTGCCCGACAGACATCTTGTTTGAAATAGACGAGGTCTTCAAAAATATATATTAACAGATTTCATAAATTGTTAAGTATGATTATAGTATACTGATGCTAAGTAGTTGATCAAAGATCAGCTCCAATTATGTGTTATGTGTTTCGCCCACTGCCACTTTAGCTTGCTAATTCGTCGGACTATTTAAAAATTGATGGATATTTTCGTACAACTAAAAAAAAACTTCAAAATTGATCTTAATTACAGCTCCGAGACGTAGACACGCACGATACGACTATACGATATAAATTTGCGTACTGCAAATTTAAAGTTGCTCAACGATAATTAATTCAGAAATAAGGTCATTTGAAGAAAACTGAAGTAATCGATTCTTCTACTTAAAAAAAACTCAACAATAATGACCTACTTCAAAAATAATGTAACCCAAAATTTATACACTGATTCTTGTAAAAAGATGCCAAATTGTTTACAATTAAGACAAAAAAAAAGTGTCACTAAATATGTCATTATAGATGCCGATTTTGATTATAATCGACGTGTCTTATCTTCCTTTTACTATGATTATTTACCCACAAATCTATGAAACCTACATTTCTTATTTCCAGATATCGGCAAACGTTGAAAGTGCTAGAAACGGCGAAGGAAATAAATCCAGATCTGGTGACCAAGTCGTCTATAATGCTGGGCTTAGGCGAGACAGACCAGCAAGTAGAACAAACTATGAAAGGTACATTTAAAAAACTTCTTAAATATCACACCAATTATCTAGCCCTAAACTAAACAAAGCTTGAATGCCAAGGCTACTGGATATTAACGGTTTAATGTAATAACATTAATACTTTATATACCCATGACTTAGTTAAAAATGCTCGTGCTCGGGATTCGAACCTGCAACCTCATGGCTTTCTAGAACATAGCCCAAACTACTAGACCAGATTATCCCAAAAAAAAAGACATTTAAAAAAAACTTCTTATTTTATTCGTTAACTAATAAATGTCAGTATATTAAATAAATTACCGAAAAATGACAGAAAACCGCGCCGTATCTACCACTGAAAGTCCCGTGTTACATCTCCCCGCGCGATTGATCAAACTCTCGAAGGACCATGTAACGTTCGTTCACTCAAATATGAAGTAAAAAATATTTTTCATTCAAAGATTACTATCATTATTAACGATTTTTTTGTTGATTTCGATAAATCTTTATCTGTCACTATCCTTGTTCCCAGATCTCCGCTCAGCAGGCGTGGACTGTGTCACACTCGGCCAATACATGCAGCCCACGAAACGCCATCTAAAAGTCTTCGAATACGTCACCCCTACTAAGTTCAAACAGTGGGAAGACAAAGGCAACGAATTAGGTTTCCTCTACACAGCCAGCGGACCCTTAGTCAGATCCTCGTACAGAGCTGGAGAGTTTTTCATATCCAGCCTGCTGAAGGATAGAAAGTCGAAGCGACAATGACCGATAGATGTCGCCGTACTTAGTTCCGATTAACGGCAATAGATGGCGTGATTTAGGATAAATGTAAATAGCAACGACTGTCGAATGTGTGCTTAGTTACGAGACTCGTCGTTAGATGGCGTTTAGAAAAAGTCATTTTTTTTTATGTGAATAGTTAGCAACAAGTCATTTTTCGTGATATTAAAACTGTAATGCAAATAAATGTAATATAAAACAGATTTTTCAACCGTTATTTTGTATTTTACCCTGAATTAATAAAATAAAAACACTAGCAGCTTGCTCACCGACTTTTAAGCTAGTAGTAGTAGTCAATATGTAGATATAGGATTAATATTTATTTTTACATAATACTATATTTATTATTTTTTGTATTGTGAACTAGAAACTCAATTTTTATGCAACTCAATCTGTTATGTGTATATTTTGTTATTATCCTAATAATATTGCGTAATGTTTATTGTTAAAAAATAAAAGTTTTACTCTTTTTTTTTTTTTTTTTTACTTAAGATGGGCTTACTCATGACCCCAATCTTGCTCTAGAGCATAGATGGGATCTACGATGGAGCGAGCTTGCCCAGAAGATGCCTATTCACTCTGGACTTAAAGAGAGTCAGGTTATATGCACTCAAATATCGCCTTTCATTAATATCAATGTTAGTACTCATACGGGTCTTTTTTCTTACCGACAGTACTAACTTAAATGAGTTACTAAAATTTATATGATGTTACACGTTGGGCGCCAATCGGAAACGAGATGCGTCATCTTATTGTGCGAACTTTGAATTATCTGGCGATAGTAAATATAAGTTTATGTTATATTTAAACTAGAAAATTGTATATAAATTGTATTTGCTAATAACTTTAACAACTTAGTACACAACTACACAAAGGCATCATTTTGAAAAGAGAAACGATGTGTTTATTTCTTTAATATTGTAATGCGCTTGTCGCAAGTTTGATACACGTTTGGCAACTTAGCAAAACCTATAATGCAGTGATTATTTGATTAGTGGCAATAGACTGAATCAGTCATCAACTATTCACCATGCCGTAAAGGTTTACCATTCATATGGGTACCTAGTCAGATTAGTCCTCACTCGCGCCACGCGCCACCGTGTTTTTAGAAGTAAGTAAAGTCTAGGTCGATGACGTCATCTAATAAAAAAAAACCGCAAGTATGTACAAGGGACCGTTCAAGTATTACGTAAGCACTATAGGGGGGCCGGGGGGTCTCTGCTTTGCTTATTTTTGATGACATGGGGGGTGGGGGAGTCTAGATGGTGATTACGTCAGCATCAGTCGCGTAAAAATAAATTAACTATACTTTTTAACCGACTGCCAAACGAGGAATATTTACTCATATACCTATGGCATTTTCGGGGATTTCCACAAATAAATGAACACGTTACTCGCTTAGAAGCGAGTAGGGTAATTACTGCGCGCTGCTGACTTGTGTAATTTTTTTCCGTCAATTTATTGTTTCGTTTCGGTACAATTGATGATTTGACGTGTTTATTTATTTTTTAAACTTTATTGCACGGACAAACAATATAAGGCGTAATTACAACTTACGCTGCTACCTGATGCAGGCTTAATGGTTTAAAAAGGCGCTACGGTCACTAATATAAAAATATAATTTTATAAAATATTATTATTTAAAAAAAAAGCAACAATTATAATATTTGTACCTTACTCTTATATTGAATACCGTGTTAGCCCTTTTTTCTCATTTCTAGAATTATATCTGCTGCTCATGAATCAATTTAAAAAAAATACATTAAAAGAAGAAAAATTTATAATAATGTTTACGTTACCATGGGGGGGGGGGGGGGGGTTAGAGCTTTGATTACTTTTGCTGACAAGGGGGAAGGGGGGGTTAATAATTGTAGTAAATCTGCTTACGTAATACTTGAACGGCCCCCAAGATGAAAATGACAATTCATTTTTACTTGAATTAGCGTTTTAAAGATATATTGATACAACTTTAACAGAAGAGCCAGCAAAAAAATTACGCATAAAACTGTAGATACTAGTAGAAGATGTAGAATGAGCATCATGGTAGACAGATCATTTTATATGACCAGGTGAAAGGTCTTTAAACATCGAACGTGGTGCCGTAGTAAAATTTGTACCGGCTCTGTATGTAAGTATCATACGAACCTAAATGTTTTAATGGGAACTAAATGTTTTGAGTGACCAAATACTTCGCCTCTTGTATTTTTGTATGTTTTACAAGAGACGTACGAGTATTTAATTTGACATCCCTTTCTAAATAATAGATTTTTTGTTGTGATTGCTGTCTAACAGAATTGCCCTCATTCACCCTTCAGTACATTTGGCCAGTCTACCACATTAAGCTTTACCGTTCACCCTGATTAAAGGTGGTTCCAGATACTTTTAGCCCGCATCTCCGTATTTGGGCAGCGCCGTGCGAGCGTAAAAACAACGCCGTGCGCCGAATACAGATATATGTAACTAATTTACCTCATGACTTGTATCGGCAGAGAGTATACGAGCTGTGAAATAGCGGATACGGCATTTTTATCTTTACTAGTACCTCATAATCATTATCATCATCATCTCAGCCACAGGACGTCCACTGCTGAACATAGGCCTCCCCCAGTGACTTCCAGATCCTGCGGTCTGCAACCAGCGTCGTCCTGCAACCTTTACCAGGTCGTCTATCCACCTTGTGGGTGGACGTCCTACGCTGCGCTTGCCGGTGCGTGGCCTCCATTCCAGAACCTTTCTGCCCCATCGGCCGTCAGTTCTACGTGCTATGTGCCCCGCCCATTGCCACTTCAGCCGGGTAATCCGTCGGTTTAAACCTAGTAATTACTAGTACCTACTTTATTTTATTTATTTATGGTGTTAACCAGGGGCGTGCGGTGCATCTATATGCACTTATTATTGCCTATGCAATTCGGCGTGCCTATCTAGTAAATGAAATGAAGTAGGCAGTAGGTTATACTTACAAATGTGTGTCATCTGATGAAAACCACTTCAATAAAACACATTTAAGTAAGTATCTACTGTGGCCGCTAGGAACAGAATAGAAATCCCAACTTAATCGTGACTAACACAAATTCACTTCAGTACAGTTACTGTACTGAAGTGAATTTGACGGCCTCTGAGTTAGTAGAAGAAACAACGACGGTACTACAATACCCGGACCCGAGACAATATAGAAAAAATCGTTTTCTACATTGACCCGACCGGGGATCGAACCCGGAACCTCAGAGATGGCGAAGTCTCTTGTCCGGCGTTTTCGCCTCTCGGCAACGCGGAGGCCGCCTACATACATTTTATTATTTTAGGTATGGATTAGGTACGTAATATAAGTTATGGTTTCGTCGTTACTTTAACTATGGTCTTTGTTGAGATAAATACCGCGTCCATCCTCATTCATATTCTAGGCTCTTCGCTGCGCACACAGACGGCGTGTGTTTGGGCGCGGACGGCTTTTTGTCCGTCCGTGTGGCAATAACGCGCACCGCCCAAGTCTCAGAATTGCGCCTAAGAAAGCATTGCTCGATTCTCTGATCCGAAAATCTTATTTTCTTTTGTTTTGGTCATGAAGACAATTAAGGAGAATTTATTCTTTTTATACAGGGTTACATTGCAAAGGGGTGCCAAATTTTAAAAATAAGATCTAGAGGTGCACTGCTTATGATATTTGTTGACAATTTGAACCTCTGGTATGCGAGGACGCTTCTGCTGTTAGAAATGTACCTTACATCGAAAATTCTAAGGTTTGCTTTCACGCGCCATTGTGACTATTATTTCATTGAACTTTGCAGTTCTAGGTTGCACAGAGATAGTGCGTGCGTATTTTTTATGTATGAGACAAAATTATTCACGTTTTCCATCCTTGAACAGCGGATAGTAATAAAAAATAATAAAAAACAAATTTGTTTTTTAAATCGTTTATCTCGTAGATCGATTCATTTATTGATTCTGAGTGAGTGAGATGATTTATGAAAGTTAAAATATTCACTTACCAAAATAGTCGCAAATACTTTTAAGCAGTAAACTTATCAAAAATGCTTTAATTTAGGATCTAAATAAAATTCCCACATAGCGTTGTTAAATTGTTGTTCTTTTTCCCGAATAATGTAAGTTCAAAAGCGTTAATCGGAGTAAATAATTCCCATTTGCGAGTACGATGGCTGCTGTTGGTTCCCACCGCGCTCATCATGTATGCGCAGCGCTGAATTTTGAGCGGCGCGTATTCGAACGCAAACATGTTCCGGTAAGCCTTTACAACGCGTATTTTATTGGGCGCGAAATATTCCGATGAGGTTAGAAATGGCGCGAAATGGCGCTCGTTCGGATTTCGGAGCTCCAACGTGTTGGGCGCCAATTAATTTATTGGCGCCCAACGTGTGGTTGGAATCATTTTAGAACTGTTTTCGAATTGTGAAGCAAGCAATATAAAGTCAAGTTTGCTTAGTCAAAAAAATATTTGCCTATATTGAACATTTTTAAAAACTGTTGCAAACTAAGTATCCATTTAAAACTATTTTTGCAAAATATAGAAAAACGTTGCCAATTATTATGTCTGGATAAAAATCTTTTAACATATAACTGCGATTTCAGATAGAATTGTTAAACTTTTGTTAGAATATAGCCGTTGAATCAGTTCACACCGCTCATCAAATATGTATTTGAGTCGAATCTGAGCCCGACAACGCGGCCTCAAATTCAAACCGTCGCGACTGCTTCACGCATTCATGAATTTTGAGCGACAAACGTATGTATTCTTCGTTAGTCTGTGGCTGCTACATTGTGATACTTTACATAATTTAAAATAAATAGTACAGTATATATATAGTAAAGAAAGTAGGTAATAGGGCGAAGTTGACTATGAAACGACAGTGTGTGCAAGATTCATTGTACGAAGTAGGTAATATATAAGTCAATGGCAAGATTCTAAACAGTGTGAGTTATTACAACATGAGACGTGACTCCGAGGTGTTTATTATGAATAAAACAGGTAAGTGTTTCATCCTATTTTAAATGAGTTCGGTATTTAACCTCTTTGTGTCTTCAACTCATTATTCATTATGCTCCTAGGAAATGTAATTCCTGAATTTTAAAACATTCTCTGGCTGCAGTCTGCAATCAAGTAATCTAATTAATTGCAGTCAAATTGTACGGTTTAAGCAGTTCTCAAACAGTTGGTTTCTTAGTGCCTCACTTTATTCCCAAGTCAGTGTTAAGTTCCCCCTCCACTAGCTCGACTAAAATCGTATTTTAAAATATAATACGCTTTTATTTTTGGAAAATTCCGCGAATGGCTCTAGGGAGAGAAAGCTAATTTCAATTTCATTTAGTTCTGGCGCGATTCCATGCACCGGCAAAGAGCGAGCAACACCGACACTAACAGATGTGTAACTGCATTCAAATATGTACAAAAACCTTGTGGGCGTTGTGGACCGCCGCGCCCGTTGGGTTTGTCTACCAATTTGTTAATTAATTTAACAATTTGACAATGAAGACAATGTTGAAATATTGATTTAATTACAAATTGGTCGTGAGAATCAGTCCAAGTATGAAGATCGTATTAAGCGACAATTATCATAAGTTCTGGCTAATTTCGCTTAATTTTAGTCGTCAAGCATAATCAATGCCTTATACTACGGCTGGATAATAGCTGATGGTAGGGCTTAGTCACTAGCCTTCACTTTTTATATCAGGCTGTTGCAGTCCACTGCTGGACATAGGCCTCCCCCAAGGAGCGCCACAGCGCACGATCTCCCACCCTTTGCATCCAGTCGTTACAACACTTAGGTACCACCAATCCACACCTGGGACCGCTTGGTGAAGCATGGTCCAACAAACCTAATAGTTGAGGCCTGTGCCCTGCAGTAGGACGTACTTTACTACTCTATCTTTTCATCGTTTTTGCGTATGGCATTCATTCCGTGTGAATCAATGTTTAGCTGCAAACAATAACGAATACGCCGCTCAGAGTCAGCCAGCGGACAGTTAATCTGTCACTGTTCATTTAATGGGGATGTCGCAGGGAAATAACGATGCTAAGGATTTCACGAAATTCCTAAGGGTACCACAAAATCACGGTTAGATGTAGAATATTCTTGTATATTACGTCTTCTTACAGAAAATGTTTAGTGATTATGTCGTTGACTCGACACGTCTTAAGTGCAACGTTCTGTCCCTTCTGCGCAAACTGCATAGTATCGCTTACTCTGTGGCAGTAAGTGCAGAGTGCTCGCTGCGCGGAACTCTCGGGAGCGTTTGGGGTCCGTAGGCAGGCAGATTACACCCTGTCTGAGCCCCAATACGCAATTCCATTCGTTTCAAGAGGATTTCGCATTTTTATCGCTGCCTCTACTCCGTGCCTTCACTATTAAATTGGCCATACTTGACTCTAAGGATTTGTAAGTAACGTTTGATACGTTTCAGGTAACGTAACGAGGTTCTTTAAGAATTTCTTTGCGGTTTAAAGTGGTGCTGGTGACTAGTACTAGTACTACCCGGCGCCTCCACTATAACGTGCTGTAACGTACTGTAACGTGCCAATGGCCGAAGCTGGGATAGACTATTGGGAATTGATCGAGAACAAATTATTTCACTTAATGAATTATATTTATTAAAAGGTTCTTTACATGAGGGATGCAGAAAATACTTAACTTTTGAATCGTTGTGTACAATTTTAAAGATCAAGTTTTTACTTTTATATATCTTTCTTTATTTTCCTTCGACTCCAGATTTTCTAATGAATACCGAAAACAAAAGTTCTTTCTACGTCAAAGAAAAATATTCAAAAGCAAGTTTCATATTTCAAACATACCTTGGTAGACGTAGAGGTTTTACTCGCTCGGCTATTTTAAACCTCTACAGTACCTAAGCGAAGCGTGTTAGGGTTTCGGATTAGTGATAGATACGTAGAATATTATTATCAATTGTTTCCACAATCACACCAATTATCTAGCCCCAAACTAAGCAAAGCTTATGCTATGGCGACTAGATAACTATGAGAGAAATATGCTATGTTCTTTGTAGGCCAAGGCTGCTCTCTAAAGTTTTGAAGTTCCGTGTGTGGTGTGAATAGTGTAAGTAAAGGGTACCTACCTATATTGTATTATTTGTAATGCTTATAAAGTTAAGATGCTTCAACAAATTATCATAATTAAAAAGAAATACTAATGGTAGGTATGATAGTGGTATTCGTTTGAAAAGAGATCGTTTAAGTTTTACATTTTCTGAATTTCCCCGAATCCATATTTTTTTTCAAAAATTATTAGTTCTGCAACTAAAGTATATTTTTTTACAGAAATTGAAACATTTTAAGATTTAAAAGTATTTTTGTGTCTGACGTTCGTTGATACCAAAAAGGCATATAATCGGAACGTTATTTTTCATAAATAAACTGAAATTAAATTTTCAAATGCTTTCTTCGCGATGTTCCCTTATCTTTTAATCTTTTATTGCAGTATTATCGTTACCACTGTCATGTTAAGTTCGCTCAGTCAATAATAAATTAGCCCGCCCTAGGATTCGAACAACGGCCATGTTGTGGATGACCAATTAAATGTTCTCACTAATAAGGAATCATAATTCTTTACCACATAACAACGAACTCTGTACTTGGCGTCGCCATCTCTGAGCCTGTGAGGTCCCGGGTTAGATTCCCGGTCAGGTCAGATTAACATTTCAAAGCAGAGGAAGTGACTAAAACCTGCGAAGTTACGAAATGACTAACCTCGCCCAAAGGGTTGTGTTCACACTTGCTTGTCTTTTGTAGCCTGTAGGACGTTTGTCAAAGAATAGGGATGACGACTTACTTTTTTTCTCGTTTCTCGTTCGTCTATGAGGGAGATCATCAAAAAGTAACCTTCTTTCTTTTTTCACATAGTCAAAATGTTACAGAGATATAACTATTGATTTGAAATGTCGCATAAAGTCACGCCTACGAGGTACAATTTTTACTTTTAAGTAACGTCACGAACTTTCGAACTTTGACGCGTTTTATTATTGTAATTTTTGATTGACAAAAGAAAAAATAAAAGTTCATTATTGTTTGGTAATCTTAATGATAAACTGACGGTATAAATAGAATTTAAATTTCTTTACCCTGCCCGTCATCCCTATTCATATGCCTTTTTAGTTGTAACTCCCTCACATGCTTTGGACACTATGCATTCAAAATGCTAACAAGTATCAACCTAAACCAATTAAAAAGATAGTCTTATATCACTTTAACCTTTTTCCCAGTATGCACTCCGCCTAAATCAAAGTAACGATCTCGTTAGAAGTTGATTAGAGGCGGCACAATACGACCGAGTTCAGATTACCCGCTTATGGGGACTTTTTAACGGAATTAGGGACACTGGCAACTTCGGATTGCTATTTCATTTCATATCGCTGGAATTAAAGACAATTGAACCTGGAGTTTTGTTTTGAATGTTTTCTTATTTCCGACTACACGTATGCTACATTGTTTTTCACGTTTACTGTCGCACGTTGAGACGTTATAACTGACGACCTCCGTAGCCGAGAGGCGAGCACGCCGGACTGTATATGGCGCCGCCATCTCTGAGGTCCCGGGTTCGATCCCCAGTCGGGTCAATGTAGAAAACGAACTTTTCTATATTGGCTCGGGTCTGGGTGTTGTGGTACCGTCGTTGTTTCTGATTTCTATAACACAAGTGCTTTAGCAACTTACCTTAGGATCAGAGCAATGTATGTGATGTTGTCCAATATTTATTTAATTTATTTATTTATTGCCTTGAACCTCAGAGATGGCAGCGCCATTTAAAGTCCGGCGTGCTCGCCTCTCGGCTACGGAGGTCGTCAGTTATGTATGTGATGGTGTCCAATATTTATAAAAAAAAAAAAAAAACTTTAATGGTTACCTACTTAAGAAAGACCTGTAATTAACACGAAATCGGTACAATTAAAATCATTATTTATATTTACTATTTATATTTACAATTTATTTGTTGAACTACGTTTCTGAGTACGGCCGTTAGTCTAAGTACTTACTTACAAGGATTTTTATACAGGGTGTCGAAAGGGGGGGGGGGGGGGGGTTACTAGCGACCTCTTGGTGATAGAAAGCTAAAGGATTTGACCGTACAAGACTAAAGGATTTGACCACCATTCATGTATGTTCAGAAAAATTAAATAATTATTTAAACAAAGGGGTCAAATATATAGGTACGTTATCTTATCTGTAACATCTGGTGCCCGCTGGGTAAAGTAATAAGTACCTACATTTCCTGGTAGGTACACCCTGAACAATTTCTAATACTCTTATAAGTCATTTGGTGGATTTCTTACATTTTAGTTATTTATTGCAGCCAATATGCCACCATGGTTCCATCACTAGCCTATATTAGTCCACTGCTGGACACAGGCCTCTCCAAAAGGAGGATTTAGCCATAATCGCCACGCTTGGCAGGCGGGTTGGCGATCGCAGTTTGGCCAATGGTGGAGAGGAGACGCTGCTGCCCGTCTTCTTGTGGCGGTTCTCCTGTAGTCGCCTCTTACGACACCCATAGGAAGAGAAGGGGTGGTGCAATTCTTTTAACGTGCCGGCACCACACGGCACACCATGGTTGACTGGTAGCAAATGCTTTTGGCATAAAGTCCGCTATTTGTAAGTTAGTAGGTACCACTAATTTGTTTGTGCACTAATGTTCCGTTTTAAAAGAACAATTACTTAATACCTATTTTTATTGTAAAAATAAACCCCAAAGAATTATTGAAAAAAAATAGTGTAAAACAGGTATATTCTTATCAATTCCTAACTCTAAGTTGGATCTCAAAATCGTCGCCATCTAATAGATCTGTGCTCCAAGTGGCGAACATTTGCATGCTCTCGAGACGCGGGTTCGGTTCCGGGTTGGCTAGTTCGTCTGAGAGGCTAATGCGTTTGGGAGTGCAAGCCCTCACCAGGTAATGTGAGGATAAGTTCACCACTTAGTGGTGAAATGTTTGCGTTTAAGATTGGATTATATTACAATATTATTATTATAGAGGACATCGTACTTGCAGGAAGCTTTTTAAATAAATGTTTAATAATAAGGTTAGGTTATAATCCAATTAATTACTTACAAAAACCTTTTATACAGGGTGTAAAAAAAGGCTTAACGAAGCCTTAAACCACGAATACTATACATAAAACCAAGTAGAATGCAAAAAAAATAATTGCTGGGAAATGACTTTTATTTTTGGGTATAAAAAAAAATAACTTATTTCTAAAAATCTTTGAAAAAAAATTGTAACTTTGAGTGTCAATAACTCGGTAACCCGTCATTTCCCAGGTATAGTGTAAAAGAAAAAAATGATCGTAATAATACGTAGAATATGTAATATTCGGCTTCGTTAAGCCTTTTTTTACACCCGATATTTGTAGCCAAACCAATGTGATGTACTGCAGGCCACATGCTTCACCTCTACTATGAGGTGGTTTGGGCCATACTCCACCAGTGCAGTGGCCCAGTTCAGTGCGGATTTGTGTGGAGGGATGTTGTAAGGCCAGTGACTAAACCTTACTGTCAGATGTACCTAATTAAACCGCTTTGGCCTCTGACTAGGCTTTACGAACAGTATAAAACGATATCATCCGGGACCAACTTTTAAAGTGCCTCCGAAGCACGGAGATGCTCGTGATAAATGTCACTAAATATGGTCGGAATGGTCACCCATCCACGCACAACCGCGGCGTTGGGTGCTTAACTTTAGTAATCTATACCAAAAGCGCACCATCACTGAGCTACGAGCACCTCAGTTTTGGTATGTACCAAACATTAAATAGGTACATAAATCACTTAAATCCTGTAAAACGCTTTACACATGGTGTTCTAATAAACAATGTCTTCAGGAAGCTAATAAGAAAACCTTGAAGGAAAATCAAAGTTTAAACTTCCATAAACAAGGTCCGTGTACAAGTAGAGACAAATGGTGCGCCTTATCTGGAGACGTATTTTTGAATCATGCGAATTCCAATTCGAATACGAAATGGCTAGATTCGCATGCGGATGACTAAAATCCCTATTTTTGAAAATTCATTCCGTGAATTCTGCAATGAATAGTTCTACCCACTCGTATTTCGATTCTACTAGCAGAAAGTTCGGAAGCATGACTTTGACAAGTAAACTTAAGGTTCACAGATTAAAAACTGTTTTTTTCGTTCCGTTCTATGCGATTCATTGCCGGTTTTTAAAATCAATAAGTTTTGGCATTCCGGTTTTTAATATTTTCTGCGTGAAACGTAAATAGTTACAAGAATTTTACTATAATTAATAGCAACACATTGAATTCGAGTGATTCCAAAATGCGTAAAATCGGGAGTAATAGAAATATACTTCGCAGACTTCGCTCACGAATCGTATTCGTGTTCGAATTCAAGATTCATTTCGAATGCTTCAATGATACGTCTCCTGTAATCAAGACAAATGCGCGCGCGCTGATAAAGATTGGCGCACTCCCTGACTGGGCTCATTAGCTCGGGGATTTATCTGTGATTGCTTCAGCACACTAAAGGGAGTATGCCGTAGATTGTTGTCTTTAGTTGAGGAGTGAACAAAAATAGTTAACTACTTAAGAAGCAGAAAATGACATGACACATATTTTAAACCGACGAAAACACGGAGGAGGCTTTCAAGTCGACGCGTATATTTTTTTTATGTATGTACACTGATTATGCCGAGATTTTTGATCCGATTTACGTAATTCCTTTTTTGTCCGATGTGGGATAGAAGCCATTTGGTCCCATAGATTTTAATTGAATTTGGTTGAGTAGTTTTTATAAATGAGCGATTTTGTTAACTTGGAGGATGCAATTTAAATTCCGATGCATATTCATCCAATCCATCCAAACAAAATCCGCTATTTTCGAAAAAAAAAAAACACTTACAAACCGTCTGACGGGGCAAAAATAGTCAAACTTATATTAACGTGCGTAATAAATAGTTTTTTTGCATTTTGCCCAAATCTAGATATTAATTATTATTATAATGGCCTTACTACAAAATAGATAGACAAGCGTTGAACACTTGTCTAAAATTAATCAACCAATTTGAAATGTTGAAACACAGGCTTATTTTGCTTAAATGGAGGCTCCATTCCACATTGTTATTAAGTTTAAGTTTTTAAAGATAATAAAAACTATTTTATTTTATCTGACATTCGAGACATATAACTAACAAACATTTCAAAATGATTGACTTATCTGAAAACAGGTGTTCAACACGTGTCTATCTTTTTGTAGTAAGGCCGCAACTATTCAAATCTTGACAAATCTGTCAAATTTCGTACGTAATTACGTACGAAATGGACAGATTTGAGATTGTTTTAGGAGTTCATGGTTACCACCCAGTTCTACGTAACTACAGATTTGTTATCTCGGGTAGGGTTCTACTGAATCAAATTACATTGAGGCTTCAGCTTGGATACCTTGATAGGTGTAAAAAATTAGAATCACCTTAAAACCACTGTTAGGCTAGTCTTAATCAACTGTTTAATGATTAACATCGAAATAAATAAAAAAAGTAGCTTCCATAGGTACGTACAGATTAACGAGATCTCATAATATTAGGAAGAATCTTTAGAAAAATACGATTTCTATGTTGCTGTATAACCCAAATACATAGTGAGCTAGTTAAGGAAGATTTATGAAATTATTAAAATAACAATATAATGAACCAATTTCAGAATTTTCATCTTTATTGTACCTTCAATGCACCATAAACTAAAAAACTAAAGTATTGCGCGATGTAAACGACAACCAACGCCATCTATGATAATATTTAAGAACTAACCTAAACTTAATAATAACAGTGTGATTGAAAATTGTATTAATTAGCTCATGAGATTGCAAATTGAGATTACTCGTAGTTCCGATTATTTTTTTTTGAGAAAATATATCACTGATATTCACTACTGAATTGAATTATTAAATATTGAACAGGCCGATTTAAAGGGCACTAGGGGAGGCCTAGGTTCAGCAGCCGATGTCCTGTGGCTTAAATGATGGCGATTATGATGATGTTTATTAAAGAAAATGCAAACGAAGTAACAGGCAAGTGGCACTACTTAGTTTTTTGGAAAAATATTTAAGTAAAACAATAGCATTCCGTCTCAAATAAGTAATAGCGTTTGTTTGTTTGTCAAAGCAATTTTAATGTCGACTTCTTTAAAGTCTTTACGTCCAAAATGTTTTATTCATTTGAATTTATTAAAATTACCTTAAAAATATATTAATAATTCATCAAACATTTTAATGCAAAATAAGCAAGAAACTTTCCTCTTCATAACATCAGACTTCTTAAAATTACTAAGTTTCTTTTTAATTACACTTTTCGGGACAGTAGGGTCTGAAGCGGCATCGGCGATAAAAGTGGGGGCTAGCGTTGCCCAATTATCGATTGTTTGATTATCGATAGTTCACCTTTAAATTCAGTCAAAATATTGATATATTGATATCGATACTATTGAATGCTTAAACTAATTTAAGGTGAAAACCTAATAGTAAAATATCTAGGGGTTGAGTCTACTGCTTAAACACAAAAACCCTTTTTATATGGGACATAAATTCACTTCGGCTAAGAACTCATGGAGCGGTTATCACCCGCACCCGCCGCAGCGGAGGAACATCGGTTTTATTTCAAAACTCACGAGACTGGAGATCTGTGCGGTTATGCATCCACTGCGGTTGCGATTATCGGCCGCAAACTGGGCGGGCCGCTATCGCAAGACGGGTGGTTGCATTACAACTGTAGCAGGAGCTACTTATCTGAATTTCGCCCGCCAACCAATCGCAGAGCGCGCTGGCGCAACCCGCCGAGGCTGCGGTTACCGCGGCCCGCGCGGTTCTTCGTTCTACTTTTTATATATAAATCTACTTTCTACAGAAGATTAGAAACCACTCCATGAGTTCTTAGCCTTCCCAATATTTAACCATGATCAGACCAGCTGGCATCACTTTGCAAAGAACGATGAAATCTTTTTTACGATTTTCAAGTAGATCCCATTAAAAAGTACGGTGTTGTATTTGAGCAGTAGCATTACCCCCAAAAAAATAATAAACTGATAAATTTACACCTTATCACCTTATATACAAATACTATCTATCGATAGTAATGCAGTCCAATAGTATTAAACTATCAATAGTTTTGTTGCTATCGATAGTTTTGTTCTGTCGATTGTAGACTATGCTTTAATGCTACTATCGATACTAATTTAACAATCGATAGTATCGATATTATTGAATTGTACGATAGTATCGCCAGACCTATCGATAGTGGGCTAGCGGGTGGCAACACTAGTGGAGGCAATCAAAATGCAAACGAAGCGAGTTGCCGGTGAGATGATTGCCGTAAAATCTTCGTTAACTTCCATAAAAACCACTTTGACTGACGACTGGTTGCGGTCACTGAGTAGGTACCATTATCTTATAAATTAAAGGTTTTCAGGGACTTGTAATCGATATTTTTTCTGTTCACATCTTCTTCCTAGTGCAGGGAACGATTTACCATGATATTTACGTTAAGTCTGGATTTACATATGGAGCTATAGTTCAATAAATAGATGTAGCAGATCTAAATCGTAACAGATCGGCGTAGTGGGTTCGATTATCGGATCAGGTTTTTATTTCTAAAGTCGCTCAAGATAGGTGTGCTGGAAAAGTCCTTGTGAAAATTAATTTTCAGGAATATCGTCACTTAGGAATATTAATTCCTTAAGTCGCGATCGTAACCGTGGCAATTAGTATGTTGTCTTTCGCATATTTATTATTTAACGTTCGTTGTAGCACTCTATCCCTTTCTTCATCAACATTATCATCATTTCATAGGATGTTACAGCTGAACATAGACCTCCCCCAGTATCTTCCGGATTGGCCGGTTGGAAGCGGCCTGTAACTACGGCTTCCTGCAACCATTACCAGGTCGTCTGTCCACCTTGTGGGTGGACGTCCCACGCTGCGCTTGCCGATACGTGGCCTCCATTCCAAAACCTTTCTGCCTCAATAGGCCTTCAGTTTTACGTGCTATGTGCCCCGCCCACTGCCACTTTAGCTTGCCAATTCGCCGTCCCGTCCTTATTTATCATCATAATCACCATCTCAGCTTATTGCAGTCCACTGCTGGACGTAAGCCTTCCCCGAAGAGCGCCAAAGAGCACGATCTCCCGCTTTCTTCATCCATCCAATGCCAGCCATCTTCCTAATAATTAATAGTTCCCTAATTAGTCGTCTAGTAATTGCACTTGGGGCGATACCATCAGCTCTGTGACCCTTTGAGGAACCTGATCTTTTGTTAGCTAAATCTGGTGGTTTCCTCATAGGTAATCATTTCTCTCGCCACTGATTATAAGTTGTATTAATTTGAAAAATAAACACATACTGTCTTATTCAGAGTGCAATTGCTATTTCGGGATTTATGTAGGTACGTTAAAACAGTGGTTTAACCTTAGTCTGGACTAGTAAATGCACTCTGAATAAGACAGATAATGTAACGTGCTGTTGCAACTCCCCCATACTTATTTACAATAATTAGAGCCTTTTTCACAATGTACGGATAAAGTTATGTTAAAGATAAAAGTATGTAGGTAGAGGATAAAATGTGTTTATCCTTCAGATAAGTAAAATATAGCTTATTCAGAACTAATGCAGAACTTATCCGTGCATTGTGAAAGGCTTGTCTTTACTGAGATTTTCTTACAGCGATAGACAAATCAATGTTACTGGGACTGTAAACATCACAACTCACAGCCTAAATCGTAAGGTAAAAGTCCCTAATAGCGTCCTACCAGACACGGACACTTTTTGGCTGAGTCGGATATGCATACATGGACAAATTAGGAACGCTTTCAAGCGCCACTTGACGTTAGACGGCAACTTGCTATAAACCGGTCAGGACTGGGGTGGCCAGGATTTTGTTACCATTTTTTTTTGAAGAGCCTATTTCAGTTGAGCTGTTGTCAATAAATCCGGTTAAGTTTGCACTTTATGAACCAAAACCGGGTTTTATTCCTTTTACTTCTATAAACGATCGAAAAGTTATCAAACACGGATTGGACAGCATCAAATCAAAAAGTGGTTTGCGAGGCAATTCATTAAGTAAATTTTTGTAAAAGAATAATAATAGTAAGTAAGTAAAGTAAGTTTTAAAAAGATTTCTTTGGCATCTGTCGTACCAGAGTAAGCTGGCTAAAAAACTTCCATCATTCAACTCTCGTCTGACATACTTTAAAATATCTAGTCTGGAAAGTCGTAGAAAGATATTGGATAGCATGTTTTTATATAAGATAACTAACAATCACATTGATTGCTCAGACCTTTTAAAGCAAATAAATTACAATACTCCATATAAACTTGCTCGACTGTCCAGGTATTTGCCATTCAAAGCAAAAGCTTTTAGAACTAAGCTAGGTCACTTTTCCAGTATCGATAGAATTCAGTCGCAATTCAATAGCCTATCCCGATCACAGAGTACAAATATCGACATGTCTTATTCATTAAGAAAATTTAAATTGGCCCTTTCCACCTTATATGTTCAGGATGTGAGATGATGTCCTTAGTAATTAACTTGCTGTCGTTTTTTGCACATAATTTAGGTTAGATTTAGTATGTGTTTTTTTTCTGTATCCAACAATATTTGGATTTGATTGCATGTCGTGGCAACTTGTAATTAAGGCAGCACTGTAAAATAGTTTACTCTAAGTTATTTATCTGTCAATGTGTGGTGTATGCTTTGTAAGTTGTCCTTAAATAAATAAAATAAAATAAAAAAAATAAATAAATAAATAATAAAATAAATACATTGCTCTGATCCTAAGGTAGAGATGGCGGTGCCGTATAGTCCGGTCCTCGCCTCTTGGCTACGGAGGTCGTCAATTTTTTTTAATATAAAAGATTTCAAAAATGTCTTTACGTTCACTATTTTCTTGTATCTGTGATCTGCAGATTTCTATCAAATATTAGTTAGAGAGGATACATATTTCTTTTTCAGTATCTGAAAGAATGAAAAGTGGACGCTATATAGTCAATGTTAAAATAATCTCTCGTACTGTTTCACTCTGTGACATTTTCCTAATAATACATGTCATTGGGGCAAAATATGACCATCTCAGTATTAGCTGGGGGCCTAGCGCGAAAGTGTATCTTTCGTTCGGTCGTATAAACCTAACAAATGAAAATGGCCAACGTCTCATGTGTCATACCTTTGATAAAATATGACCAATTCAATCTAGCCCTGTAAAAAAACCCGACTGTTTTCAATTATTCATAATTTGTCAAACCTTGGTACGGGGGAATTGATGTTTTAATTTGATCGGTGAATACGACCGACCGAACGATACACTTTCGCGCTAGGCCCCCAGTTTGCCTCTACCGGTAGGTAGAGTAAAGATATTTATTAAAAGTTACACCGTCTAGTTGGGACTTGTATTGGCCACCTATTCCGGGTCTTCTGTAGGAATCTTCCTGCTAAAATGCTAGTTTGTGGTCACCCCAGCACCCCGTCCAGCGGCGGATATACCCGGCGCATTCGCCTATGAAATTGGCCGGCGTCGGCCGCGCTCATAAAACATAACTGACGCCTAATGATGTATGGGACAATACCGAACTGACGCACCACTAACAAATTTACGATGCAAGCTGGATACGTTTATTTTCTGTTGACGAACTAACAAAGGCTACTTTATCACTACTATCGGCGAATCGTGCCTTCGTCTGGGTGGAATTGACTGATGGCACTGATGGTACTGTCATTCTAAGCAAAAAACAGCATACCACTATGATTTAAGGATTATTTTCCGAATAACCGTCTAAATACAGGGTGAAAAAAAGGCTTAACGAAGCCTTAAACCACGAATTCTATACATTAAACCAAGTAGAATGCAAAAAAAAATAATTGCTGGGAAATGACTTTTATTTTTGGGTATCAAATAAAATAACTTATTTCTAACCCGCAATGTATAGCGCGCACGCCACAGACTATGCCTGTGTGTGTAAGCGGATCATGTTTCTTTGTAAAAAAGTTTAGTACTATCAAACAGAAGTCAATTTTGTAAAAATCTTTGAAAAAAAATTGTAACTTTAACTGTCAATAACTCGCTAATCAGTCATTTCCCAGGTATAGTGTAAAAGAAAAATATGATCGTATTAATACGTAGAATATGTGGTATTCGGCTTCGTTATACCTTTTTTTACACCCGATATATATTTTTAAATAAATATCAGACAACATCACATACATTGTTCTGATCCTAAGGTAAGTAGCGAAAGCACTTGTGGTTTAGAAATCAGAAACAACGACGGTACCACAACACCCAAACCCAGACCCGAGACAATGTAGAAGGAGACAATGTAGAAAGGTTCGTTTTCCACATTGACCCGACCGGGAATCGAACCCGGAACCTCAGATATGGCGACGCCATATAGTCCGGCGTGCTCGCCTCTCGGCTCCGGAGGTCGTCATTTTATTAATAACCAATTTATTGGGTCACAGTCGAGAGATACAAAATAAAATGAACCACTTCTTTATAAAATCTAGATTATTAAGACAATTTGAGAGCCATGCACTACGATAGAGTTTGATCCATTATTTTCTATCAAATGCTAGTTCCATAACCATTTGTCACGATATTTCATCTAATATTTTCTTTACTAGGTAGTATAATTATGTTCTTCTAGGTCTACCTCTTATCCTTTGCCTCTTAAAATCGTGCATATGTGCCCTAACATCTTCCCTCTGTAATTTAAAATATGTAAGTATAATGAAAATGAAATGAAAATGAAAATGAAAATGAAAATATTTTATTCATAAAAAACAGTGGGTTATTTTGAATTAGAGGTTGGATTCTCCTTTTAAGTAAAATTACACTTGTGCCAGGAGAAACCGCTCTCCTGTAGCAAGATATAGTAGGTAATCAATATGACACAATGAGTGATCTTACATTTGTAACTAGAACTAGAAACACTAACAATAAGTTTTCGGTGTGATTGTAATGTGTGTTATGAGAGAATGTTATAGGTTATTAGGGAATTGTGTGTGTGTGTGTGTGTGTGTGTGTGTGTGTGTGTGTGTGTGTGTGTGTGTGTGTGTGTGTGTGTGTGTGTGTGTGTGTGTGTGTGTGTGTGTGTGTGTGTGTGTGTGTGTGTGTTTATGTGTGTGTGTGTGAGTTAAATTATTTATTGGAACAATCTTTTTTTTTTTTTAAGTTTCTGTTATTGCGCATAAACAAGTATGTTTCAGTTTCTTCATAATTTAATGTTTTTATCCATTCCGTCACAAGCTTTCTGCATTCGAATTTAGTCTTTGTATAAATTTTAAGAATTTTATTAATACGATTATACAGTTGGGATGATTGATGAGTATATTGATGTCTAGCAAAATGTGTTCTGCATTTACCTATTGTAGCAACCTTGTCATATCTTCTTTTTGATAGTATGTTAGTGTCGACTGGCAATGCCTTATGCTTGGCAGCGATTGTGTGAAGGATATACAACTGTCGTACTGTTAGTAAGTCGGTTAACGAGTAAAGACTATTGGTTGAAAATCTGACTTTTTTTAAAATACATAACCTTCAACAGTATCCTTTGGGCACGCTCTGCCTCCAAGAATTTCACCTTAGAAGCGCCACCCCAAAGTGGAATGCAGTAAATCATGATTGATTGAGCGAGGACTAAATAAATTTGGTTTAGGAGTTCTTTATTAGCAGAGTATCTAAGAGTTTTAAAAATGTATATTGGCTTCCTTATTCGGTTTACAATTAAATCAATTTGAGAGTGCCAGGAGATAATGACAACAAACCTGAAAAATTTAAGGGCCAAAACACATTTAAACCTTAACCAGTACCTGGTTAAAGTGACCACATTATTTTGAACTTTTAACCTATCTTACGGGTGAAAACCAATCAAAAATGTTGACTACCAAGCCTGGTTAAGGGTTAATAAAACCAACAATTTCCACTAGTCTTTACAAAACTAGTCGCGACATTCACTGCGATACAACCTAACATTACCCTTGCCACTAATAAAAACCACTAACACTAGATTTATGTGGCAATACGATAATCATAACAGAATTGAGAGCACGTTTTACAACGCCCAACATAGAGCTGGTATTTGCATATTATTCGTTTATTACACTCTCTGAATTCATATGCTAATGTTCGTGCGATATTTTCGATCCCTACGGAACCCTTTCGGCGGGCCGCCGCGACCCTTAAGATTTCAACACGTTTTAATATGTGTTTTCTGTTTTTGAACGACTGTTCTGGCTGCCTCTTTTGATGAAAACCCGTTGTATGGTCAACCTATTTTTATTTGGTTAAAAAAGTACTCATTTTGTAAATTAAACTTGCAAAATACAAGTATTTGATTGTGTTTTTCTGTGCGAAAACTAACTGATCATCCTACAGAAACACAAAAAACCCAAAAAAATAAAGCACACACTAAATTACATTCATGGCCTGAGTAATTTGTGTGACAAATAAGTACTTGAATCTCGTGAGATTTGATCCCGCGAACGGTTCAGTTCGCGATCGGTTTGAGAACCACTAGTTGCCAGAATGTTTAGTTCAGGCTTAAAAAAACATATTTACCTGTTTGCATTCAAAAAACGTAGCGTGCCGTGTGGTACCGGCTCGTTAAAAGAATTGCACCACCCTTTCTCTTCCTATGGGTGTCGTAAGAGGCGACTACTGGAGAACCGCCATAAGAAGACGCAGCGTCTCCTCTCCACCATTGGCCAAACTGCGATCGCCAACCCGCCTGCCAAGCGTGGCGATTATGGCAAAATCCTCCCTTTGGAGAGGCCTGTGTCGATATAGTCTGGTGATGTATGTATATATACAAAAAACGTGTGGTTAAAAAAAGTAGACACTTACGATCTTGATTTAAGTTTTTATTGTACGAGTATTATCATTGCCAAAATCTAGATTTAAAAATCATTTACCAACAAAATATCACTCGCGGTCACTATCAACACGCACCATTAATGCAATTAGTTTTAAAATGTTTAAAAACAATTTTAAATTATTTAGCTGCATTAAAATAATCTGTTCCGTTAGGGAGGTTAAATGAACCGTTAACTTTTAATCCTGAAATCGTATTTACCGGTCGCTGTTTAATCTCCGCGCCGGATAACAAATTAAAACCGATTGGTCCGAATTGTCGCGTTTACAATGTTTGCAGCGAATGTGCGATTTAAATGAGTTTATTAAGTGGACAGTAGAAATACGGAGGTAATTAGCACACCGCCGGTTATGTATGTACGTTGCCTTGCGTAGGTTGCAGATGACTGATGATTTATAAGTCTGTAGAAAAGATACTATTTCATCTCGTGTCAAAACTGCCAAAGATACTACGAGTATTTCATCTCGTGTCAAAACTGCCAGATATTACCATTCACATATTGGCATTTTGTTCTTAATATTAAAAAAAGCCGGCCAAGTGCGTGTCGTGCCACACGCAGTATAGGGTTCCGTAGTTGCCCGTCGTTACCACAATATATTTCAGCAATTACTTCATTTAAGTCACTTTTAATGTTTTCCTCTGAGGAATTTTTGAATGACTAAGTAGAACGGCAATTACTCTTAAACTAACTGGTCTATCTTAACCGTTATGATTTTCAGTTTTAGTTCATAAAATTTTTGTTTTTAGCAATTCCATGCAAGGTTTAATTGAAGATAAATAACACTTGAAAAAAATCATCGACCTCAGGTGGGACTCGAACCCACGTCCCATCGCAAGCCGGGCGAGTGCTTTACCAACTAAGCTACCGAGGACGTCACGTGACAAGATGAAATTCCTCAAGTGTTTTTTCTCGCTGTCAAAATTCAAATTCAATTGCGATGGGACGTGGGTTCGAGTCCCACCTGAGGTCGATGTTTTTTTTTTTTCAAGTGTTATTTATCTTTAGTTCATAACAGTTCATAAAAATCACTATTATCATGAAATTTTCCAGGTTCCTCTGAGGTTCCGGGTTCGATCCCCGGTCGGGTCAATGTAGAAAACGAACTTTTCTATATTGGCTCGGGTCTGGGTGTTGTGATACCGTCGTTGTTTCTGGTTTCTATCACAAGTGCTTTAGCTACTTACCTTAGGATCAGAGCAATGTATGTGATGTTGTCCAATATTTATTTAAAAAAAACTATATGTTACTTACTTACGTATTTTACCGCGAGCCTTTCCAGTTAGATGAGCTAACCTTTTTCCACGTTACTGATTGATGAGTTCGAAACAAATCATTAAATGTACCTCCTCCGTAGCCGAAAGGCGAGCACGCTGGACTTTAAATGGCGATGCCATGTCTGAGGTTCCGGGTTCAATCCCCGGTCGGGTCAATGTAGAAAACGAACTTTCTATATTGTAACATAATCTTTTTTTTTCTATATTGGCTCGAATCTGGGTGTTGTGGTACCGTCATTGATTCTGATTTCTATAATAACACAAGTGCTTTAGCAACTTACCTTAGGATCAGAGCAATGTGATGTTTTCCAATATTAATTTATTTAGTTTCGCTCATTTCTTGCTTTAGTATTTAATATCCAAAATTTGTGTTATTTCTTAAAATGAAAGGCAAAATAATTGCGTTTAAACAAAGCTGGCATACTGGCTCACCCGTTCGTTTGTGCCATTACACGGATGGTCGCACCGCAGCGCCCCCGCCACGGCGGCAGACACCGGTACTAATTTACGTAAAGTTACTATGGATGGTCAGATTTTTATTTTTGTACTAAACTTTTTAGATTTTTACTATATCATCAATTGCTTTGTTATTTTAGGGTCGAGATAGGGTTGGTTAAGTTGTTTAATTAAAGTCTAGTGGTATAAATACATAATTGTAAGTACCTTACCTCGTTTTTATTCTTTTCAATGTAAAGAAAATTAAACATTTTCCCACTGTTTCTCTGTGATAATACAGTTGTTTATTTTTTTTAAGTGACAGCTACCGTCTAGCTAGTGGCTGTAGTTCGTGCATGATAAACCAATAAAAAACCAATCAAACAAATCTATTTCTGTAAATAGGCTTAAACTAACCGCTTTTACACGCCCCATTTTTTTTTCCGTACCACCATGTAGGCAATTAAGCAGTGCCTACCTAATAAATGAAATAAGTTAGGTAGGTGTAGGTATAGATACTTACAAGTGTGTCATTAATGAAGACTACTGATTTTCATCAATAAAACACCTAAAGAATTTACTGCCTACCTCGAAACAAAAATAATGCCTGCCACAGCTGTGGTTCGTGCTTCGCTACAAAGCCAAACGGTTGCTGCAGGGCTAGCATGCGCAACACGATAAAATTTTGTCGTGGCATTTTATCGACTTTTGACGTTCGACGAACAAAGAAAAACCCAAAATATCATGCAATTATAACGTAAAAATAAGTAGCTACGAAGAACGGGAGACCCTGAAAATATAAAGAAAAAGGATTCGAGACGTCTGTAATTAGGGAAAACGACAAATATCGTCGAAGACAAAATTTGTCTTGTCTATCGATAAAATAACCGATGCGCGCATGCTAGCCCTGCTGGTTCGAATTCCGCAGAGGGCAAATTATTGTGTGACTTATACTTGTCACGGATTTTATAATCGTCACCATGGTTTACGAGATTTTTTTATTTTATTTATTTTAGGGCTAGATGACTGGTAGTCGTTGCATTTTTTATTTATTTCAAATGCGATGTTTACAACATTTAATAGAATGCAATGTTAAAGTGAAACCTAGATAGATAGATAGATAGATACTCTTTATTGCACACCACACAAAACAAACATTACAAAGAAAAAAGAAAATACATTGAGAATGGTACAATTTAGGCGGTCTTATCGCTATAAGCGATCTCTTCCTGACAACCTTCAGGTAGAGGACAGTTTAAAAAGTCGAGAGGATTGAAATTTGTGAATTGAATTGTATTCTGTAGTTGTAGCCTTTAAATAAATAAAATAAATGTGACGAGCTATGATGATATATCTGTCTGGCTACTGATGTGCCATTAACAAAATTAAACTCTTAAGCCATAAATAAGGTATAGGTACTATGCTTCCTGAATAGGGATGTTGACCCCATTCATAAATAATTCTAAGGCATCATTTATTAAAACAGACACTTTATGTTAGGCCTAATAACTTAGTACAATTTCATTTAAGAGGCAAACTGATTTTTGGTTGCTTTAAAATCGTAAAAAAGTAAAGCAGTTGAGTTTATCGGATAGTGACGTCATAATCCGATTTCGCCATACAAATTATTAGGAAGATATCTGTTTGACAGCTCATAAAAAGTATGTCAATTGATTGGTTGTGTCAACTAGCCTATTAAGGTATTTCATTCAACACTAACTAGTCTGAATACTTAAACCAGTATGTTGCAAACACCTAACAACAATAAGCATACAGTTTTAAAACCTCCAAGCTTTGTAATCAAGGCTCAATCCAATCACGACCAATCGACCCTCATTAGAACCCTTTCAGCGGAACATGCATTGGCTTATTTTAATTAGCTAATAACAAGCAAACAAGCTGGAGGAGTATCTTTGAAGCATTCGAACCCCAATTCACATAATTCACAAGAATCGTATACGAACTCCTAGGAAATTCTACACGAATTTGTGGATTTCGTATGCGAATTGGAATTCAAACGCTTCAAAATATGCTTCCTGGTGTAGATCAAAGGGCGCCGCTTCTTTGATACGCCGCTCATTTCAGTGATGCCTTTTTAATTATAAAATGACCATGGTGGAAGGGATGAATGGGCAACAGTTATTAGGCAGTTTACAGTTTTATAGATTTTGCACTTAGCAAATTACTTACGTATTTTTGCACGATATATGTGAGTTTTTAAAGCATACTCAATTTTAAATGGAATTTTTATTTTTCCAGCAAGGGTAGCTAAGTATAAGGGCAGCCGCTATAGCTCTTATATTCCCATTATTATGAACCTTATTTGTAGTTAGTACCTATGCTTATTTTTAGGGTTCCGTGCCCAAAGGGTAAAACGGGATCCTATTACTAAGACTCCGCTGTCCGTCGGTCTGTCTGTCTGTCTGTCTGTCACCAAGCTATACTGTACCTATCTCATGAACCGTGATAGTTAGAGAGTTGAAATTTTCACGGATGATGAATTTCTGTTGCCGCTCTAACAACAAATACTAAAATCTAGAATACAATAAATATTTAATGGTGCTCCCAAGCTCCCATACAACAAACGTGATTTTTTGCCGTTTTTATAGATAATGGTACGGAACCCTTCGTGCGTGAGTCCGACTCGCATTTGGCCGGTTTTTGGTTTTCCATCCCTGTCTTCTTGAAAAAAGCTGGCATGAGATTGCAGCACAAATGATAAGTCAGTACCAATGCACATGAGCTATATGACATATACCTGAATAATATCCAAATTGAAAACACTAGTTTGTACGTGTATGACACACAAGTGACAACAATCGTATTCGTGTCTGTGTAAGCAAGCGCCTGATTACAATTTGAGTCGCGCGTGTTTGCAAGTCGTTGCCGCGGCTGATTGTCTAGGCGCTCGCGAGAAACTCGCAACAGACTGCAACAATCAAACTATTCAGGTTTTGGTGTAAGATTTCACGTATCAATGTTTGTGGGAACCAAGGCCTGAATTTAAACTTAGGAGAGACTTGCAATATACTATAGGTTATGAATTGGCACCTTATCTTCCCAACTTTCAAACATTAGGCATTGCAGGCACAAATACCTAAGGGTGAAAAATATAATAAAGGAATATTAACAACTTTAAAGAAGGTCAATATTTATTTCCTCGAAACATCGAGCACAATTGTAGGTACCTACACCTGAATAAGTAAAAAATATATTCGCACATAAACCAAAATATAAACATAATCTTCAAACTGACTTCAATAATAACGGTTGCGTTATTATTGAAGTCAGTTTGAAGATCTCAAAAAGATTACGACGCAACGTAAGCTATGTGGAACTATACCTATGTCAGACAGATAGCGCTTGCCCCAAGAAAAATGTCCAATTGTAAAATTGAATTAGGTTCCATTTAAATCCTGATAGGTATTTAGTCGGAAGCTCGATCCAAGGTTTTCCACTTTCAAGTAAAAAACCTTCATTTGCATCTGGAACTTTTTCACGGTAACCTGAACTTTAATTAAAAACAAAATTACCGAGAATCAAGCGCACACACCATGAGGATATTTACACTCAAGGTACCAAATTTTGGGATCGGAATTTGACTGGAATCCTCTTCGAAAGAATACCTTCTACCTACGAAAACCTGCACCTTTTATTGACCATTGGAATATTTAGTTCAAGTTTGTTAGATTTGACTGTTTGTAACGCAAATCCTCTGTCCTCTTGCAAATATTTGCGATCTTGATGATTTTTTCAGAGGGGTTTCTTAAATGAGTAGAGTAGTTTTTTTTATAATTAACACAAACGGAGAATGACCTTCGCTCTTAGTCAATATACTCGTAGTTCTGCTAATTAAATTTAGACAGCAAAACATCTCCTTTTGCAGGATTATTTAAAAAAAAGATTTATTTTGCTGTCAATTTTTTTCATACTTGGATACTTTATTTTCTCAGCTACTTCTACCGAAGTTTGGATAACAATGTAATGTAAAATCGTGAGCGGTCACAGCCATAAGTCTTTATCATTTTTATTTTCCTTGATCCGGGCGCTAACTGATCTATAGATTTTTTACTTAAACATTGTTTTGTTTAAACCTAAAAATAGCACTGTACTATTTAGCGTTCATAGTTTTATTCGCAGTGTCCAGTTTCCGTGTCCTCATGTGTAATTCAGCTAGCTTTATCTATCGGCGGCCAGTCGCGCAATCTCGGGGGACTGGCAGATCGTCTGCAGACCCTCACTTCGGGGAAATTACCGAAGATGGCGCTGCTAACAGTTTTGATAATATAGATATTATCCATGCGATAGATGTGCAGTGTAATCCTTTTTTTATTTAGATCTAACTACAGAAGGCACATTGTGCCAAAATCAGGACATCATTTTTTTAAGCAAGGAAGTTTCTACTTTAATGTTTGTTAAAGTTAAAGTACAGTCAACAGCACGTCGACCTACCCCAAAAGTCAAAAATTCTCCAATAGATTTTCAACTTTAAGCCTGACATATAGAGTTCATTTTCAAATCAGAAAATTTGACATTTGGTGGTAGGTCGACGTGCTGTTGTCCGTACCTACTAACTTCAAAGAGATCAAACAAACAAAAACAATTACGAAAAAATCAATAAATACCCTCAATAAATTAATTATTTTAACCTGCAAATCTACGAGTCCCAAAAACATGGATAAAAAACATAAGAAGCCAAAAACTAAAGTCTCGGTACAAATCACTAGTTCTGGGCCACCCTGTACGTACAGCAAGTTCGGGACATCTGCATCATACCTACAATTTTTTTTTGTGTGACTAAATTACAATAATGGCAATTTACATACAAGCTTCAAACTTAGTAGGTATGGTCATAATGCAAGTCATGAAATTTAACTAAAATAATGAAGGTCGGCCACGCGCTATTAATTACGAACTTCCGATCCTTAAGGATCCCACGGTCCCTAGGTCTAAATCGCACTTAGCTAGTTTATAGTTGCAACCGTCAAATCCCTCACAACTCCGATCTCCGACACAATTATGAATAACGCGCTCGGAAAATTACGCCAATTGTGTATAGTTGTCGTGAAATTCGCGCCAATTTAGACCCCGTCCAAAAGTTGTTTAGCAAACGTTGTATAATAACACGGTAAAACGTGTGTTTTACGAGATGAGACACACCCCTGTCTGTTTTAGAGATGGGATTCGGGTGCAGATTTATCGATATATTTATTTACTGCCACATAAACATCGATATTTAGAAGAAATTCCTTTTAGTGTTATAAATATTCCGCATTAAAAAAAACTGTTTTCTGCTCATCATTCATTATCTACGGTAGGGCTTAAAAGCTCTCTAAGTATATCTTAGTTGACAACATTGAACTATTTCAGTTTCCAGATTCTTCACCTACTGCCGGCTTATTTAAGTTTTTTTATTGTTACAGGTGGTCTTCTTATAATATTTCTAATCTATAATGTATTTTATCTTCGGTAACTTGAAATAGATAGTAGTTATCATGTCATAGACAACGAGGATTTAATGTTGTTGTTTAAAGGCTTTACATGAAAGTTTGCGTAAAGTCATGTATGCTTCATTAAAAAAACGCAAAGGACATTCAAAAGTCCATTGTTGTTCAAGCGAAAAGAATTAGTTTTTTTTTGCGTTCAACGTGTTTAGTTTGTATTTTTTTTAACATTCCTAAATCATTATATTTCAGCGTTGTCCCACCACTAGGGACGTATGACAACGCGTTTTGTCCCAAGTTGAGTGCGGCACGTGGCGTCACTGGCAAATGGGATTGCACACATGCACTTACGATGCTATTCATTCCGGATTACTTTTTATACCGTTTGTACAAGTTTAGAGTCTTTGCACACTTGATTCTATTCGCATGCCGGCTGACAAGTTAGGGCTACCACAAAGCCTCGGTAAGATCGAATTAGACAATAAGGAAAACCAAAGGAGAATCCGGCCAATCTCGAAACCACTGGGGAAGCCTATATTAAGCAATGGACGTCCTGTGGCTGAAATGATGATGATGATGATAATTGACGACCTCCGTAGCCGAGAGGCGAGCACACCGGACTTTTAATGGCGCCGCCATCTCTGAGGTTCCGGGTTCGATCCCCGGTCGGGTCAATGTAGAAAACTAACTTTTCTATATTGGCTCGGGTCTGGGTGTTGAGTTACCGTCGTTGTTTCTGATTTCTATAACACAAGTACTTTAGCTACTTACCTTAGAATCAGAGCAATGTATGTGATGTTTTTCAATATTTATTTATTTATTTAAAAAAAAAGTCTTCCAAGAGCTGATAATGTTAAACAAAGTGGCCTTATGTGAGGAGAGGTCTTACTGCCCTCAATTGATTTTAATGAGACTAGGTCCTTGTGGACAGATAAGCAAGCTGAAGAGGGAGTTGGCGGGGCACATAGCACGTAGAAGTTCTACCTTTCTGACCCATCTGCCGTCAGTTCTACGGTAGAACTGACGGCAGATGGGTCAGAAAGGTTCTGGAATGGAAGTTATGGAGGCCACATACAGGCAAGCGCATCGTGGGACGTCCACCCACAAGGTGGAAAGACGACCTGGTAAAGGATGCAGGAAACCGCTGGATGCAGGCCGCTTCCAACCGGTTAATCTGGAAGTCACTGGGGTAGGCCTTAATTCACCAGTAGAAGTCCTGTTTCTGAAATGATGATGACGATGAAGGCTCCACTGTGCTCTCAAGCGTACAGTATCAAGTTTTTAGATAGCCCATCGTGGAGTGTGCTTCCACCCTTATATCCGCAATGGACTCTATTAGAATCTATTGTTATTAGACGCAATCGGAGTGGGATTTCTTGTTACTATTACCACTGTCTGCGACTGTATCTTTATAATTGGATTTGAGAAATGAAAAATGTGTGGGACGTTGGAAGAACATTTATGATAATTTTTATTTTGTCATTTCCTCTCGGCCCGTTTGTGTGGTATTGGATATCTTATAGAAAAACTTTATTGAGCCTTGTATAGCATATATTTTGTAAACATCCAAATCCGTACCGCTCTATTATTAAGTGACACATGTTAAATTGAATTAGGTAGTGACCTACCTAATTCAATTTAACTACTATTTACAGTTATTAATTTATTGCTGTACTAGCGATTTCGTACGGGTGTAATTCTTTTATTAGGCAGCAAGAGTCCTCAAGACATGAAGAAGTGTGGTCATCATACCTCCAAATAAGTCTCCAATGACGGAGTTTTTAAGTTTTCTGTGATATTAGAATGGACAAGAGATACGAAAACAGATTACGTAATGCACCTACACTGCTAAAGTTTTCATTTCCCCGGATAATATTACATAGGGCAACGGAAATACCGGTCTTATTTTTGCCGGAATTATGCATTACACGCGATTTTATCACACAATTGATTTTCGCTGTCAATATTTTACAACACAACAATGGATGCCCGCAAAAATCAGTAACGAAAACGTTGACAGAGCCGCTCTCGCCAGGGGCATTGGAATATTCGCACGCGTTTATCACTCAAACAGTTCCAGAAACAATTGCCCCTCACACACACCCGGCCAAATTACATTTCCAATTCATGAAGGCAGTTATCCCGTTTTTCCCTCAGACTCACTTCACACCTCGCGATCTTGCCCTATGAATATTTTTACGCCGAAACTTGTTGACTTAATTTTATATAGGTATCCCTTTTTTAATACCGTATACCTTTCAACTGTTCTTTAAGTTATTTTACTTAGATGACATTGTTTTGGTACTGAATTTCAAATGTACTTAATTCGATTATGTTGGGGGAGTGTGTTTACTTTGCGATGTTGGCCGATAAGGTACAAAATAAGAAGTTGTTTTATAGAATGGGAGGTATAGCATCAAAAGGTTCTCTTGCTGAAATGTGATTGCAGTTGTCTATGTTTGATGTGAGGGGAAATGACGTTGATATTTATTTAGAAAACAAGTGATAATACTCTACCTGATCTACACAGTTGATGAGTAGGTACTATGTCATTTATAGTCCTGTTAGCATTTTTTTTGCTTTTCAAATTGACCATATCACTCGATATGTAGTCCCGAAGCGGTGGTAAGGCTAAGTTATATTTTGGGACGTGTACTGGGCCTGTATACTGAAAAAAATACTTTGAATTTGGCCTTGACCGTTTTAAAATTAGCCGTTAATGTACTATTTATAAAATTGCCTATTCAAGAAACAGCTTTAATATCTACAGAATTTAAATAAAACCAATCATCAAATTTGTTAACTGCTGTTAATTATGTTTATTAAACTGCTGTGACACTTAAGTAAACAATAGCCTGCCTAACACAATTTAATCCCAGCCAGACGCAAATCAATGAATTGGCCTTTTGGTTAATAAGTCACAGTCAAATATCAAACAATAATTGCCCATGTTAACCCCAATACCTGTCCATCACACGTCCAGCCAAGTTCTCTCGCCAAGTGGCCCGAAGATAGGACCTGCGACACCAACTTGGCGCCGTGACAAACGACGTCGTTACCGACTTGCCGTTTTAATATTCAAACTGATAGAATCACTGTGGACCGTCTGTAGTTCAAAACTAGTATCTTAGACAAGCTCTTTGTCAAGAGTCTAAAATTTAGATCAAAACTTGTAATAGGTATAATAATAATAATAATAAATATTTATTTACTTCTTCTCTCACATAGATAGAACAATGAAATTAAAACTAAACTATCACAATCAATTTCTATGCGAGAGACTGGCGTCTGTACTAGGAGACCTGTATTACAGATTGCCAGTCCCTCCTCATCCGAACCAAATGGAAATTTAGTTAAGAGCGCCTTGTTATATGCGTGATTTTGACATAAACGTGAGTGTGTGTGTGCGTGCGTGTGCGTGTGCGTGCGTGCGTGCTTGTGTGTGTGTGTGTGTGTGTGTGTGTGTGTGTGTGTGTGTGTGTGTGTGTGTGTGTGTGTGTGTGTGGTGGACGTGATGTAATATGGTAAGTAGTTAAGCTAGGAAGGGACTGTTAACAACTTTTCTGTTGTGTTATAGGTATGTTTGAGTTTGGCATGCAATAGTTACTTTCATCCACTGCAGCGGCGGCAGATATTTTTGAAACATCTTATATACTAAGACTATACACAACACGGGTATTTATACAACATCATATACCTCTCTTTATTATTAATTTGCCCGACGTTTTGACCTAATGCAATTAGGTACATTAGGCAAAATACCCGTGTTGTGCATAGTGTTAGTCTGAAAAATGTAACAAGATTACGATGATAAATTTGGTGTGTTTGTTGTAATAATTTATTATTATAATAAGTTCGAATAAAGGGATATTAAAATATGAATGATATGTGTGTCATATCCTCCTAAGGCCCCGCGTACATTATAATGTACATATTCAAAGCAGAGCTTCAGGCCCAGCTGAATATAGTGTGGGAAGAACTAAGCGCCCATTGTACATTCTAATGTACAAATGTATTTATGTGCTTCAGGCCCAAGCAATTATTCTAATTTTTTTTTATAGAAAAACGCGTCCCAGATTTTTTAAAGTATTTTTTTAGGTGATCTATGGTCAAAATAGAGACAGTGCGGTAAATTTGAATGCGATAGATTTTGTTCCTTTAAATGTACAATGGGAGTTTACAAAGTAAAATGTCTTGGGAAAGGCAGGAAATTTTAACTGATAGTTTTATAGACTTTCTTTATGAAATAATTTTTACAACCAGTCTTAGAATCCTAGAGTCTTCTTCAGTTTTACAATCAGTCTTAGTAATCTTAGTTTACTTTATGGTAATTACAGCATTTGAACTTAAAATTATTTAATAACTTTTTTTATAAAAATCTTAGAAGGTATCACAATTTCCATATTTATCTATGTCACACCTAGGTTACTAAATAACAAATTCAAATTCGCTTTCTCCTTCTGCTTTATCTTGTCTTCTCCTTTGTCTTATACTCCTTCCTCTCCCCCTTCCTCTTCCCGTATTTGACCCCCTCTGTCTGCTTCTTCCTTGTGCATTATTCTCCAAGTGCCTCTTCCACGACCATGTCTTGAAATAACTATATCAGGTTCACCTTCGCTTTCAGAGCTATCGCTATTAGTATTAACGATCGGTGACCTTCGCACTGGAACATACTCTGGATCCCCTAAGTCTTCATCCAAAGGGACAAAGTCTTCAATGTCGGAAACAATAACAATTTTCGATTTCGTGGTCTCTAAGACCTACAACAAAAAATATAATTTATTTACTCAGAAACGCTCAACGTACATTAAAATGTACATTTTGTTTGAAAGGCAAATTAAAAAAAAACTACTCATGATCACATAAAAATAACAACAGTTTGCTATAAATTACTAAAAACTCTTTAAATCAAGCTAGAATTAAAGAAAAATCTACTCAAGATTTAAGTGAAAATAATTGATTAAACTTACGTCTTCTGCTAGTGATCGCCATTTTCACCACAAGTGCAATATTTTGCCAGATACTTTATGGTCTACGGACCGCTGTCATTGGTTAATTTAATCTACCAATCAGAATAGAGCATTTTTAAATACGGCGGCAGGCGGCAACTTAACGACAATTTGAATTATGCGCTAAAATATATTTTGGTCATTGTAATGTACATTGAGCGTTTACGTTATCTTATAAACAATCTCTCTGGGCCTAAAGCATTCTTTATATTGTGTACATTAAAATTAACAATGGCCTATTAGTTGACAAGATGTTTTTTAATGCTGGGCCTTAGGAGGATATTCAATATCTCCTCTCGATGTGATATTGATATTGATGATATTGGGTAATAGTTTGACGACCTCCGTAGCCTAGAGGCGAACACGCCTTGGCATCGCCATATCTTAGGTCCCGGTTCTCTCTTAGGTTAGGATCAGAATAATGTATGTGATGTTGTCAAATATTTATTTGATTATACAGGGTTATTTGAAAAAAATCAACAACCTCGCACGACAAGATAGCTAACATGATAATGATGATGATGATGATCTTTCTGATCATTTTCGGCCATGGCGACCACTTCGACTCCTAATTGGACAGGCGCTGGTGCACCCGAAGATGGCTTATGTAGCCGATCTTCGCAGCGAACTCCCGTGCACAATGAGGGCACGTTAGTACACCGCTTACGTAACTATAGCTGATGGCGGCAGGAGGACGGGCCTTTAGCTCATCGCGCTTAGCGTCGAGGACAGCTTTACGCTGCTCCTCGAACTCGCGGACTTGTCTATTTACAATCCCACGCCATTCTGGGCGCTGTGCTGCCAAACCTTCCCATTGAGAGGGCTCAATGTTGCATCTTTTCATGTGCCTCTTCTGAACATCTTTGTAACGGAGGAGTTGTCCGCCATGCTTCCGCTTACCCTCCTCTAGTTTAGAATAGAAGATGCGCTTCACCACTCTTTTCTCCGCCATACGTAATAAGTGACCGCACCACCGAAGTTGCCGACGCATTAAGTAGGCTTCAATGCCACCGACATTGGCTCGTCGCAGAACTTCGGTATTTCGTACTCGGTCGGACCATCTGATCCTCATGATGGTACGAAGACATTTAAGGTGGAATCTATCCAAAGCGCGAATGTGGTGGCGATACACACACCACGTCTCGGAGGAGTACAAAAGGTTTGGCAGCACAATTGCCATGTAGACTGAGATCTTAGTGGCCAGCTTTAGGTCGTGCGAGCAGAAAACCTTGAAACGCAGCTTTCCAAATGCTGCAGCTGCAGCACTGATCCTGCTATTAACTTCTGCATCAAGGTCACATTTAGATGTAATAGTTCTCCCCAGATAACGGAAGATATCGACCTGATTTAGCACATGCTTAATGGCCAGTGTCTCACGACCATGTGTGTCTGAAGACATCACTTCCGTCTTTTTGACATTGATCTTTAGACCGAACTTGCAGCATGCTTGGTGTAAACCGGACATCAGCCGTTGCAGGCCATCTGGGGATTCCGCTAAAAAGCACAAGTCATCAGCATACATGATCTCTGTGATCAAAGCGTATGAGACTTTAGTGCGCGCCTTAAGTCTGGCCGAGTTAAAAAGACTACCCTCAGTGCGGAAGCGGATGCGGACTCCTTCAGGAACAGTTTGCAGGACCTCCTTGACTACTACCGCAAAATATAAGGCGAACATCATAAACAACAACGTGTTCTACGAGTTTTGTCATAACTCAATACATTAATTAAAAAGGATTTCTCAAGCTTTTATTGTACTGTCGTGACATTTATAAGTCTATGTTCCATTCACTACGAAAAGATGGCGCGCGAAGTCACGCTATGCGATCCGCATAGGGATAAGAACATTTAGACGTAAAATTAAATTGATATGTTTTGTATATTTGTTTTGTTGTTGTATAAGAGGTTGTTGTTTTTCATAAAACCCTGTATAGTTAGTTGAAGAATTAACAGTGTAAACATCAGGATTATCTCTAAAGTATTTGGCATTACAGTTACAGAAATCCAGATACTTTAAAACTAGCAGCTCTTAGTTGCTCGTATATTTTCCGACCAATTACCGGTCTGGTTGCTACACCGCTCTCGAGTGATGTGGAGGACTGCCCGTGTCGAGAGGACGGGCATACGTGCATTTTAACTTGCATTGGTGAAATAGTTACCGTACCCCTGAATGTACTCACGATTTTTGCATATTCCATAAATATATTTTTAATGTAAGGTGATGGGGGGTGAGTATCTTTTAAATAACAACGCTTGACGACACTCTCGGAATAACAAATTAAGGTCCGACTGTGAAGCAGTTTTATCTATTTGTGACTGTGAAGAAAAAAAACTGATGAATTTCAGTTTACATCCCATCTTTATGGTAAGTGCTTCTTATCTTCATTAATTATCTAATCATCATCATCTCAGCCTATTGCAGTCCACTGATGGACGTAGGCCTCCCCCAAAGAGTGCCAAAGAGCACGATCTCCCGCTTTTTTCATCCATCCACTGCCAGTTATCTTCCTAAGGTCGTCGGTCCATCGAGCTGGGAGTCGTCCTACACTACGTTTGCCTAGGCGTAGTCTCCACTCGAGAACCCGTTTACTCCACCTTTCATCGGTTCTGCGACAGATGTGGCCAGCCCACTGCCACTTAAGCTTGCTACATTTTTGGACTATGTCCGTTACTTTAGTCCTCTGCCTGATGATCTCATTTCGGATTTTATCCTTTAACGAAATCCCAAGCATCGACCTTTCCATAGCTCGCTGAGTGACATGTAGTCGGTGGGCCAGCTTTACTGTCATATTCCACGTTTCGGCTCCGTACGTCATCACCGGTAGGACGCACTGATCGAATACCGTGCTCTTCAGGCATCTAATAAAAAAATAAATTTTTAAATGGTCATTAACCAGTAAACCCGGGCGCATAATAATAATGTGAATTGAAATTGAATTGTTATTCAATTTTTTCTATTTTATGTGAGTTTATGGGCCCTTCAATCTTTTTAAGATCTTTTAGATTAGATAATATGAAATGGAGCATTTATCATATATTAAAATACGATAGAATATTAATGATTGATTTGACATTTGTAATTTTTTGTAAGTAGCATCCTATTACTAGTTTCGCGAGTCACTGGTTCACCGTTTTCTAGCTCTAATTTTTAGTTGTACATTTTTTTCATCTGTACATACGAATTACTAGCATTACTCGAATCCACTTGATAGTTTTTCCAAGAATGTAAACAAAATTACGGAATTTGATAACCCTGTCGACCTAACCTATAGGTAGATATCTCTCAATCTGCAGTAGTCGCATATATCTGATTCTGGTGCGTCTATCGTTCGCAGACGGCCTATAATCGTGCCCTCGGGGCAGCCTCAATTGAATATTAACCAGGATGAACGGATTACACTTGAACAATTACCAACCTAGCATACTGAGTTTACCTGTGATAGTATATCGGGTTCGATACCCGGTCGGGTCAACGTAGAAGACGAACTTTTCCATATTGTCTTGTATCTGGGTTTATGGGTTCAAAAACCACATAAAAATTCCTTATGTAAAAAGGATATTACAAAGTTGAAGATTACTTGAACGACAAGAGTGCATGGACTTAATAGCCTGCCTAGCTCGCACTTACACTATCTTGTAATTGTATTTCCTGTAATAAAATCAGGCTGACAAAGGTGACTGAGTTTCTTGCGCCGTTGCTTCTCATCACCAGCCGATATGTAGTCCCAAAGTGGTGGTAGGGCTAAGTTATATTTTAGCACGGTTTAAGTGCCCGGAAGAGGGCCTATATGCAGAATAAAGAATTTCATTCATTTCATTTCAGTGTAACTTGTTTTTAATGTGCAAGTGCATGGACTACTTACCATAAGTTATATGCTGCTTATATATGATGATGTCCAATATTATTTGTCATGATTATCTGTTATACAGTTCATATATTGGCTAAACATGGAATCTCAAAATAAAAAATTTGATCCACACAAAATTTAAAAACAGCTGATCATAAATAAAGAAAAGTATTTTTAGAGAACTTGTTCCTCATAGAGTAACTTAATGTAGTGAGTTCTAGAAACAGTACATACAGGGTGTAAAAAAAGGCTTAACGAAGCCTTAAACCACGAATTCTATACATAAAACCAAGTAGAATGCAAAAAAATAATTGCTGGAAAATGACTTTTATTTTTGGGTATAAAAAAAAATTAACTTATTTCTAACCCGCAATGTATAGCGCGCACGCCACAGACTATGCCGTGTGTGTAAGCGGATCATGTTTCTTTGTAAAAAAGTTTAGTATTATCAAACAGAAGTCAATTTTGTAAAAATCTTTGAAAAAAAATTGTAACTTTGACTGTCAGTAACTCGGTAACCCGTCATTTCCCAGGTATAGCGTAAAATAAAAAAATTATCATAATAATACGTAGAATATGTAGTATTCGGCTTCGTTAAGCCTTTTTTTACACCCGATATTTAAAAAGTCTTGGACATCAAGTCATCAACAAACCACCACAAAATTGACAATCCACATCCACATTGACAAGCCTCCGACGAAAAAATGTAAAAGAATCGGAAATTGGTTTGTCCTTTTTACTGTTTTTTATTTTTATTTTTAAACAATTACGTTTAATTATTAATCAAACCCCTTCTTTCTCCCACATCCTTTCTCGTCTCCCTTGTTTAGTACTAATTATCTTAAAAGCTGAAGTGATTTAGAAAACTCTCAAAAAGTGTCCTAACTTTCAAGTGTCGTTCTCCCAAGCATGCACTCGACTCGTGTGTTTGTGCTTTAATTCTATATTCATCCCTTTATAGTAGTAGAGACCGAGACAGTAGGCTAGGTAGGAACAAAACCTACTGTTTCTTCCTATATGAAGGTACATATCCAGCCATATCTTCATAACAAAAACCTTTTTCACAAAGAATATTTATTGGGTTACAAACCGCACAAAAGGTGGACTTAATGCTATGTGTTCCGTACTTTCATTAGATTCAGATATAGGTATAGCACAAAAAAAAAAAAATTATATTTTCTGCTTTTCAAAATACATTTTGTCAAAAAAGTTTCGGGAATTGATGATTTGTTGGTTCCAAATTAAAATTATATTTTTTTTGTTGTTGTTAGATTAGCACAGCTGTTTTCCATTTTAGCGCGGAGTTTGAGTTACATCTGATAATTATTAGATTAAATACAGTATTGTTTTTAGTTATACCATATCTAGTATGTATTGCGAATTTCATAATGGACAAAAACATCGAACAAAGAGTTTGTCTTAAATTTTGCATCGCCAATGGGCTTTCATGTTCGGAGTCTCTGAAAATGTCACAGAAGGCTTACGGTGAATCGACTTTATCAAAATCACGTGTTTATGAGTGGTACAAAGCGTTCAAAAGGGGTCGAGATGTGATGGAAGATTTGCCTCGCGCTGGTAGGCCATCAACGTAGCAGACGTTGATGGCCTGAACTGAAGATAACATCGCAAAAGTGAAGGAAATAGTGACTGAAAATCCTCATTCAAGTTTGAGAGAGCTAGCCGTCGAACTTTCTGTATCACACGACTCGATTCGTACCATTTTAAATAATCAATTGGGTATGAAACATGTTGCCGCTCGGCTAGTCCCAAAAGACCTGAATTTTCTCCAAAAACTCAATCGCAAAATAGTCGCTAAGGACATGCTAGAACGAGTCAATTCCGACCCAACATTCATGAAACGCATTGTTACTGATGACGAGACGTGTGGGTTTACGAGTTTGACATGCAAACCAGTCAACAAGCTTCGGAGTGGCGCCTTCCAACTGAACCGAAACCGAAGAAACCGCGCCGAACTCGATCTAAAGTCAAAGTCATGTTAACTGTTTTGACTTTAGCGGTGTGTGCACTTAGAATTCTTGTCAGAAAGTCAAACGATAAAAAAAGAGTATTATTTAAGCGTTATGTGGCGTTTAAGAGAGCAAATTAGACGAAAAAGGCCAGATTTCTGGAATGAAAATTCTTGGATTTTGCACCACGATAATGCGCCTTCCAACAATTCCATCATTGTGAACGAATTTTTTAACAAAAACTCAACAAATACCATCGAGCAGCCACCTTAATCACCAGATATGGCTCTAGCCGACTTCTTTTTTTTTCCTAAACTCAAGTTACCACTTCGTGGCACCCGGTTTCATTCGGTAGAAGACATAAAGGAGAATTCGCGGCGAGAACTGAACTCGATTCCGGAAAAAGCGTTTAAAAATGTTTTGATGATTGGATTATTCGTTGGCGTCAGTGTATCGCTTCTGAAGGAGCATACTTTGAAGGTGATAAAATAAATTTGGATGAATAACTTACATTTTGTGTATTATTAATCTTTTCCCGGTACTTTCTTGACAGAGTAGTATTACATTCAGAGGCACAATCCCAATTCCCAGCGCCGTAACAAAACGCAGTAACGAGTGCTGCCCTTTAAAAAAAAACTCTTCACACACTGTCTTCAACTTGCAACGCGGCGCGGGGGCACCATTTTCTAAACCCTTTCGAAAACTTATTAACGCTAAATCAAATACGAACAACAATTAACTACGAGAGACCAGAACCGAACACCAGATTGGAGGTAGGTACCTCGGAGTTCCTCCTAAGGAAGACATCGCGAGGATATCAGGTGAGTGCCTCTGATTTACAAAATAAGAAGAAGGTAATATTTATCGTTTTCCCATACACCTGTAATGCTAGTGGACCATTCAGATAAACTGAATTATTTTATAAATGGTGAAACAAATAAGAAATAATGTCACAAAATGTATGAATGTTACAAAATAGGAGATAAGAATATCAGAAGACAAAATTACGAGTCAGACTACAGATCAGTATAAACTAGTGGTGTATTTTTTTTTAATTTTGATGTTTATATTTTTTCTAGCCGACAAAACCCTAAATATCACAAATTAAGGTGTTGGTCAGTTACTCTTTTATCTTTTGATATTTCTTTCATGTTTCTACGACACATAAATAGCCTTGGTTATCGCCTAAAGTGGCTGCTATTCATAGGGGGGTGAGGGTTAAAAAACCCAAAATTATTATTTTTTCGATAAAATTTGATATCGCTCTTAGCCTTCACGGGTTAGAAGTTAAAATACCGCCCATATCACATTGTACAAGACTAAATACACAAAATACATACAATAAAATAAATACATAGGTAACTAAAATGATCAGTCAGTGACAAATGGAGACTCGTACTGTCTATACCGAACCTAATCTAGACCCTATAGGGTCTTTCCTCGTGTATACAAGACTAAAAACCTCGTCATGACAATATGAGTCCCTAAACCCACTGCACTTAAGTCTGTTGCACCTTTATCCACAGCTAACTTTCTTCAAACAATTTCCATAGTCACTGGAGGTCATATCTCCGCTATAAAACCGAACATTCCCGCGAGTTAAACCTAGTTGAGCAGCAATGGAGTACCTGGATAAACCTAGGTCCAGCCGCCTATGGTATAACTCCGAAATCACCCATTCCTATGCAAATTCGTTCGCTGAACCAACTATGGCTTTATGTAAAGGTCGGTAGTCTTGTTAATGTTGCTTAGTTCGATACCAAAGTTATTTTTACAGAAATACATGCAACGACTACGAAAGTCTTAAAAAAATCTATGAAAAATATTTATGAACAATCCTTTATAGTCTTAGTTTTAATTGAGGAGAAATTTTATTCTATCCCTGACCAACAGATATTAGTTATAGTCACAATTGATAAAACAATTCCTATGACTAAAGTACAGTAAACTCTCAATTTCCTTGTAAATTGGCAACGTTTAATCGAACTTGACTTTGCAATATTAGTAAAATTAAATATGTTCTATGGTAACTTAACTTATATACCTACTTGTTACTAAACAATACAATAACCAATAAAAATCAATTACTTTAAAGATTCAGTTATTACCGCAATTAAGACCTAAAACTAACATGACTATTATAATAAGTGACTTGTGCTGAGTTATGACGATCTTGAAACAATAAAATTCATTTTTGCACCACATGAGTGTCATTTTCTTACCTCGAAACCATGACAAATAACCAGATGATTTAGTCATTGGGCGTCAACTGAACGTCTTTCCCCAGTGACTTGCTGGCAGATTGGCTGGTTTGAATTGGTCTACACACAGCGGCTTCTCGAAACCTTAACCAGGTTTTCTGTCCACCCTGGAGGCCTAATACGAAAGCGCATCGTTCGGTCGGTCGTATTATCCAATCAAGTTAAAACATCCATTCCCCGTATCAAAGGTTTGATAATTTATAAACAATTGAAAACGGTCGGGTTTTTTAAACGGCTACATTGAGTTGGTCATATTTTATCAAAGGATTGACACATGAGACTGGGCATTTTAATTGGTTAGGTTTATACGACCGAACGAAAGATACACTTTCGTGCTAGGCCCCCTGTACCCACCCACAGATTTGTCGTTAAAAAACTTAGTATTTTTTGACAAAATCGGGTTGAATCCACTTACCTTACCGCCAGTGCCCCATTATCCTGAATGTTTGTAACGACGCGGCTATAGCGTAAGTGAATTCTCTCCATGAGCCACTCCGGTTGCCAGAAGGTGGCCCTTGATTACAGATCACATTATACGAGGTTGTTTTGAATACGAGGATATGCAGGTGGATTTAGGATTTCGATAATACTTACAGTCGAATTTTAATCTACAGCATTTTTTTTTAAATAATGCAAATAGTATAAAGTTAGGTATTAGGTATTAATTATTGGACAACATCACATACATTGCTCTGATCGTAAGGTAAGTAGCTAAAGCACTTGTGTTATAGAAATTAGAAACAACGACGGTACCACAACACCCAGATCCGAGACAAAATCGAAAAGTTCGTTTTCTTGATTTATTTGTTTCATTGATCCGACCGGGGATCGAACCCGGAACCTCAGAGATGGCGGCGCCATTTATGTAGTCCGGCGTGCTCGCCTCTCGGCTACGGAGGTCGTATAAGCAGATGGTTTTTGAGTTTCGGTGAAATTAACTGTCGAGTCCTAAATCTACTGTCATTTAACGGGGTAGAAAACTTCGTTCTTTCTAAGTTCTGCAGTGCGGTTTGACAAAAAAAAAAGCTGCTTATTGCTGCGAAGGACACGCAAGACATGAGTTTCAAATCGTAGATAGATAGATAGATACTCTTTATTGCACACCACATAAAACTAACAGTACACAGAGAAAAGTACATTTTGAATGGTACAATTTAGGCGGTCTTATCGCTTGAAGCGATCTCTTCCAGACAACCTTCAGGTAGGACAGTGAGGTAAAAGTTGAGAGGGGGAAGCGTACGCATACCGATGTTCCGAAATCCCCAGACGTCCTATATTATGTACGTACACCAAAATGCGTTCTCACTTCCCTTCGACGCGGTAAACCGACTTATACGTACTCGTCACGCCAGCAGTTTAAATATCTTAAACAGTTTGCTGTGAGAGGCGAGCACGCCGGACTAAATGGTGTCGCCATCTCCGAGGTTTCGGGTTGGATCCCCGGTCGGGTCAATGTAGGAAACGAACTTTTCTAATTGTCTCGGTTCTGGGTGTTGTGGTACCATCGTTGTTTCTGATTTCTATAACACAAGTGCTTTACCTTCTTACCTTGGGATTAGAGCAATGTATGTGATTTTGTCCAATATTTATTTACCGACCGATCTTAATTGTTTGCTGAACCTCCACGTTTTAGGTTCTACTGTTTTATAAAACAAAATTGTTGAAAAAAATAGGCTCATAAGGGAATTTGTTTTAAGATCTACTGTGTTACTCATCATAATTGCATTCTGAAAATAGATAAATAAAGGCGTTTCAGGCTAGTGCTTAGAAGAAGCAATGCAAAAAATCAGTTCAGTACTTACTATGGTCAGCCTTAGGGTATACCGTTGTGAGCTAGGCAGTTTTTAAATCCAATAAGTAAAGGGTAATTAAAGTTATTTAGTTACCTAACTAGACCTACACAATTACGGTCTTACTTATAAACGTTGATTAAATTTAAGACACTGCTGAACAGCTTATTAAAAAATATCTTTACTCATAAACGCTAATTAAAGTTAATCATCGTCTTAGTGACCTCATAACTAGCTGTCAAGATTAGCAGCATCGCACCCTTGTTTAAAATTTAATTACCGAAATGGCGTCGCAGCAACAGCTGTTTTCTGTCTAGCTAGCTGTCATCTAGGGGGTCCCGCATACACTGATGTGTTAAACACCCTAAATGACATAAAATATTTCTTAATAATGGCTGTATGGCAGAAGCCATCACCTTTCCCTTCGTAGAAAAATACAAGTACTACTCTTTGGTTTCAAGATTGATTGACAAGTGACATTACTTTGAACATTCTTTTTTTAAATTTTTGCTTCAATGACAGTATTTTGGGTCTTTCATAATGACTAGAGTCCGGTGTTGCCAAAGTAAAATAAAAATTGTGGTAATTAACTAACTAACGCCTAACTAGCGATTATGAGAGAAAAATAGTTACGCACTACTTAAGAAGTTAAGCAGTAAATAGTTAATCAGTTACTAAGATGTTGATTACTGATTATTTTGCTCAATACTAGTGATAATGCAATGATCAAAGAGGAGTTATCATCATTTTAGCCACAGGACGTCCGCTGCTGAACATAAGCCTTTACTTTAGTGACTTTTATTTAGATTGGCCAGTTGGAAGCGTCCATCCAGCGGCTTACCGCAACCTTTACCAGGTCGTCTGTCCAATTTGTGGGTGGAAATCCCACGCTGCGCTTGCCGGTACGTAGCCTCCATTCCAGAACGTCTAGCGTGCCGCGCCGCTATACGTAATTTGTGCCAAAACCCTGTATAAACTAAATAATTTTGCTTCATCAAATCAAATAGTGTCGTTTAAAGAACAACACGGCATCTCACTCCGGTCACGTCGCGCACTACAGCGCCTTGCCAAGAAGCTCGTTAGTGGCGCTAGCGTCGCCAACCCGGCCTCAGAGTCAACAGTCAAAAAGTTCCGTTAAACAGGGCTAATTTAATTACTTTAGTAGCTAGCTAATTTTGGCAAAATTTGTGTTATCCTAGGTTAATTATTTGCATTACATCTCCTTGATTTGGATTTGCAGTGTTCTTTACCGGCAAGAAACAGTGATGATCCGGATTGTGTACAATGCAATGAAGTACTCAACACACAGTAATAAATGCAGGCACAATATTTACCTTAATTTAATAATAATAATAAATAATTTCCATAATCACACAAATTAACTAGCCCCAGCCTAACGGCTGAAAGGAATTGCCCGGAAAACATATTGTCTAGCTCAATGCGTAGGATATGAAATGTTTATTCTATTTTTGGGTTCCAGAAAGATAATATTTAATTCTTTTATGGTTTAATTTTGAAGTCCACGCAGACAGTAGACAGTCAAAAGCCTGACAAACCTGAAAAGGTCAAAACAACTTCCTGAAGGAGTTACTGAGCATACTTGGGGCCAGCACCAACTGTCATGGTCTCGATATAATTATACAGGGTGTACAACAGAATAGAACACTCTAAACCGCGTGACCAGCTGGTTATAAACAACAACTTTTCCTATGGGAGCAACATCGAAATCGTGATTTTATTTTCAGATCCTCCATACATTATTATCGAGGTATGCGTGTAAGTTTGTATGGAGAAGCTGATTTTTTTTTATCGATTTCGATGTTGCTCCTATAGAAAAAGATGTTGTATATGACCAGCTGATCACGGGGTTTTGAGAAGAGTCCCATTCTTTTGTACACCCTGTATAACATCCTTATGTTACGAAGGTCCTTAACAATGTATTTTGTCAGGGGCATCTCGCAGCACACCGGGATTCGAGTCAATTTAGAAAATATCGATTACTACATTGGGATTCAAACCCGGGAAAATGCGTTTAACGTGAATTATCGCACTGCTACACCGATTGGGTCGCAAAAACAGTGGAAAGCAGTGACAGTGAAGTCCTATTGCCTACCTACTTTAATACGCGTTTTTTTGCAAACTGACTATTGACATTTACTATTTTTATATCGCCCGGTCCTGTCCGTCACCCCTCAAACAAAATAACGAAATCGCATTGGAAAATAAACAGAACCGGCCAACATCTCGGATCTCCGCAAATATTTGGGCCTGTGAGGCGCAGATGATAAGTTGGATTGGGCATTATTTGGAGGGCACACAGCGGACAACTGGCTACTTTGATGACAGTTTGGAGATTATTTACGCAGAAGAGCCATTCAGCACTAGGCACGTTTTAATGTCCTGTATTAGAAATTTAAGTTCTCGTCGTTTTCTACATAACTGACTACTAAGACCCTAACTCACATTCATTCATTCATCTATTCATCATTCATTCATCCATTCATTGTATAAGTGTTCCAGAAATACCAAATGTCGCATTAAGTGGAGGGAAATCGTGAAGCGCATAACATCGGGCTCTAAACATAGTTCATGATGACCACGACCGCTCTGACAAGAGCAGAGAAGCAAGAAAAAGTCACAAAGAAGAATAAGACCGTAACGTAAGGATTTTGCAACACAATATTACTTCCTATGTGACTCTCGAAATATAAAGCAAACAATTTTGAAGGTCTTTCTCAACGCGCCGACAGATGTTTCATCTGACGAATACATATGCACAGTTATATGTATTGTTGTTATATGCAAGGCTGGAATGAGGTGTTATCGTGGGATGTTAATTTCTCACCAGATTATGAACAGTCTGCCTGAATGTATGATGGAAGTCAGTAAGGAGCAGGGTAAATTATATTTCAACTTTAATTAGACTGCTTCTCTTAAATTATATTTGTGCTATATTATTCTCTTTTCATTTCATCCAAATAAAACCACAGGCCGAATAATATTTGTCAACAATCCTTTTGTAATATTACGTATTATTATTTTGGGTCATAAAAGAGCAACCCGTTGTTCCTCAAACGACCCCTCTGTTCCCTTAGTGTTTGGGGCTAGGCCGGCCGGTCACCTATTTGCATTGGAAATTCATAATAATGTTATTATTTCGACAATTGACGGCACCCTTTGATTGTCGCCTCCTAATTGTATTTGTGTCCGGCGTTATTGATTTTTGTTATTATAATAAATCCTTGGGCAGTGTTGATTTTTGCAACTATGCGAAATCAAATGGAAAATACAATCTTTTGATTGATGATAAACTTTATTAGATTTTGAGTAAGAATTGATCAAAGTGCCTTCAGAATCGTAAATGAAATTATGTTCTCAAATAAAGTAAAATAATAAAGCGAATAAACAAAATTGTAAATTACATAAAAACAAAAGAATCAACTCTTTTGTCTAAGTTTTTAACTGCCTTTGATTTCGAATTTTATTGAATTCAACAAGAAATTTGACTGTGATCTCTACTTAATTAAGAATTAAAGCAAATAAATGATTTGATTAAAAAAATAAGGAAAATAAACAGAAGTTTGGCTTTAAAACAATATTGGCGAACTTTGCTGATAAAAAAAAAACTGTCTATTTGTAGCCTTATCTAATAAAAGCAGCTAGCCGATTAAAAATGCACCATAAATTCATCCATTGCTTGTGATTTCGTTTTTTTAAGTTTTTTTTACAGCTTCAACGGAATGCAGATTTTTGTATTTCATAAGTAGGTATTATTTTCCACTTGATAACGCGTTCATAGTAAAAAGGGTTTTGACAGATAGACAGACAAACAGGCAGAGAGATGGATTCCTATTTACCTTGTAAGGTACGAAGCCCTTAAAAATCATTTCTGAAATAACCTTTTATTAGTAAATCAATGTTTCACTGTAGATATCGTTGTCCATACTAGTAATGTTAAATTTGAAATATATTTCAACCGTCACTGCCCATAACCGCTCACTACGCTTGTTTGCCCGATACGTTTAAAAATAAATTCTTTTCGCTTCGACTGTCCGTTTGTTGTATCAAAGACAAAGCCGCTTTCCTTGTCTAAACCTCAAACGATAAATCCATTGGTGTCCAATGCAGCTTATGGGACGCCCTGGCGAGGCCGCTAAAGGTTCGTTTCCACCAAGCAATTGAAGGAAGATCGGCAACGAATTGGCAAACCGTTGCAAACGGTGATAAACAGTGATAAATCTCGAAAGATTTTCAAGATTTCATGAAAATCTTTCATCATCATCATTATCATTTCAGCCACAGCACGTCTACTGATAACATAGGCCTTCCCCTGTGACTTCAGATTGGTCGGTTGGAAGCGACCTGCATCCAGCGACGAAAGTCTACAACCACTGTGTGTTATCAGTGATTTTAATGTACGAAACAGAAACGTGTCCTCTTACTGGGCTTTATAAATAAGCTCAAAGTTGCATCACGCGCTATGGCAAGGGCAATGCTCGGTGTTTCTTTGTGAGATCAAATCAGAAATGAGGAGATCCGTGAACGAACTAAAGTTGTTGACATAGCCCGACGGATTAGCAAGCTGAAGTGGCAGTGGGCGGGGCACATAGCACATAGAACTGACGGCTGATGGGGCACCTTAAAATCCTAAAAATTACCTTCACTTCCCCATACTAAACAGCAGAGTAGAGAGTAGAGATATGAATCAGTAGAATCAACCCCTAGAAGAGATAATAATAAATTAACATAGGATTTATATACATTACATAACATTAGGTATATTAAACAGTAACTGTGCCCGCAATTTCGTTTGCGTGGACTACAGGATGTTTGGTATACAGGATGATATGTAACAAAAAACGTTCAAATAAAGAACAATATACAGAAAAATATCCCAAAGGAACATTTAACCAGGATAAAAAGTATCCTTTAAGTTAATACTGATCGTATTATATATTCGGCGACCTTTATAGCCGAGAAGCGAGCACACCGGACTTTAAATTGCGCCGCCATCTCTGAGGTTCCGGGTTCAATCCCCGGTCGTGTCAATGTAGAAAACGAACTTTTCTATATTGGCTTGGGTCTGGGTGTTGTGGTACCGTCGTTGTTTCTGATTTCTATAACACAAGTGCTTTAGCTACTTACCTTAGGATCCGAGCAATGTATGTGATGTTGTCCAATATTTATTATTTATTTATTATTATTATTGATATATGTGTGCAAAATTTCATCCAAATCCGTCCAGTAGTTTTTGCGAAAGTGAAAGAGTAACATACATCCATACAAACTTTTACGTTTAAAATATTAGTAAGGATGTTGTATTTTTTTCAGTGACGATCAATTCGTTCCTCGTTAATTTTATTTGCTCGCAGTAAAATCTTTTAGATGAATACGCACCTTAAGTAGAAAGCACATCGACAATGCCAAACAAAAACATCCCTTGTAGCTTTTAGTTTTAGTATACATTGAGGGTAGAATTAACTTGGCATGTCAATAGAATAGCAAAGTAACGCTGGTAATGTGTAACATTTATCTTTTTAAGTTAGGACACTAATAAGGTTGCATTTAGCTTAGGTCAGACTGATTATCTAAAAGTCAAGTAAGCTTAAATTGAAAGAAGCAAGTGTATACAGGCTGCTACGTGTCATTTATGATGTTTTATTTAATTAAGTTAAGTTAAAAAAAATGTATTTTCTTTACCATGGTGATTTATAGTGACGCTAAGGATTTAAAAGATATACTATATTGATAATTATTTATGTATGATTTATAGGATTTAGCACAACAGAAGAAAAAAATAATCTTTGGGGAAGGTTTACGTCCAGGGACTGCATGCAAGTAGCAATTGACATAGTGACGATAATGTCATAGATGATGTTGAAAAAAACAAGAGAGCTGTCTTTTATGCCATGTTAGTAATAACTTTTAATCAAACTCTGTCAATATTTTCCAATTTTAAGCATCAGTTTTTGTTAAAATTCCGTTTTAAGGATCACTATGAATGTAAATTGTATCTAGAATTAGAACTGGCCTAGACAAATCACCCGGCCTGCGCCCGGCCGGCAGCATATCGTGTGCAAGTACCGTCACAAACGCGCTACTGTAACGTATTCGACGCGACGCCCCAGCCACTGTCGTTAATTACAGACGTACAACGATGTTGTTTTGTCTGCCGGTATTGTAATGTGGACATTCAAGTTTCAAAGTGAAAATTAAAAATAATTTTATTCTGTTGTAAGTGTTGTAACCTTTATGCTTAACACGTTGGGCGCCAGTTTACTTTTTAGTTATACGTATTACGAATTCGACGCGACGCCCCAGCCACTGTCGTTAATTACAGACGTACAACGATGTTGTTCTGTCTGACTGTATTGTAATGTGGACATTCAAATTTAAAGTGAAAATAAAAAATAATTTTATTCTGTTGTGTGTTGTAATCTTTATTCTTAACACGTTGGGAGCCAGTTTACTTTTTAGTTATACGTATTACGAATTCGACGCGACGCCCCAGCCACTGGCGTTAATTACAGACGTACAACGATGTTGTTCTGTCTGACTGTATTGTAATGTGGACATTCAAGTTTTAAAGTGAAAATAAAAAATAATTTTATTCTGTTGTGTGTTGTAACCTTTATTCTTAACACGTTGGGCGCCAGTTTACTTTTTAGTTATACGTATTACGAATTCGACACGACGCCCCAGCCACTGTCGTTAATTATGTTCAACGATGTTGTTCTGTCTGACTGTATTTTAATGTGGACATTCAAGTTTTAAAGTGAATTTTTTTTTTCATTTCTGTTGTAACCTTTATGTTTAACACGTTGGGCGCCAGTTTAATTTTTACATATACGTATTACGAATTCGACGCGATGCCCCAGCCACTGTCGTTAATTACAGACGTACAACGATGTTGTTTTGTCTGACTGTATTGTAATGTGGAAATTCAAGTTTTAAAGTGAACATAAAAATGTATTCATTTCTGTTGTAACCTTTATGCTTAACACGTTGGGCGCCAGTTTACTTTTTAGTTATACGTATTACGAATTCGACACGACGCCCCAGCCACTGTCGTTAATTACAGACGTACAACGAGGTTGTTCTGCCTGACTGTATTGTAATGTGGACATTTAAGTTTTAAAGTGAAAATAAAAATTTATTCATTTCTGTTGTAACCTTTATGCTTCACACGTTGGGCGCCAGTTTACTTTTTACATATACGTATTACGAATTCGAGCCGATGCCCCAGCCACTGTCGTTAATTACGTTCAACGATGTTGTTCTGTTTGACTGTATTGTAATGTAGACAAAATACTTGTTTAAAAGTAATCATTTTTAGGGTTCCGTACCCAAAGGGTAAAACGCGACCCTAAATAAGTTAATAATTTAAGGGGAGCCCTTAAGGGGATATTTATTTAATTCTGTTTTTTAGTATTTGTTGTTAAAGTGGCAACAGAAATACATCATCTGTGAAAATTTTAACTATCTAACTATCACGGTTCATGAGATACAGCCTGGTGACAGACAGACAGACGGATAGCGGAGCCTTGGTAATAGGGCCCGTTTTACCCTTTGGGTACGGAACCCTAATAACTTCGGTTGTAACCTTTATGCTACCAGTTGGGCGTCAGTTTATTAAGGATAAAGAGTAAAATTGAATGAGATACTTTAGAAATTATATCGTTTGAAATTGCTTAACATTTCTAAGTCACTTTTTATTTTACTTTCTTTTTAGAGCATTATCTACTATAAACAAAAACTCAGGTTTTTGTTTATAGTAGATAATGTTTATATGTAATTAGTTTACTTTTATTATTGTACCAATCATTGTATCAGCTAGTTTTTCACATGTAATTGATAAGTTTTATTTAATAAACCTTTTGTCATTATATTACTAACTTTAATATTGATGTAATTTTCTTATATGTACATTCGATATTTATTTATCAACTTTCTATATTTGCATGACTAATTTAGTCAAACATGTGGACATAATAATTGTTAAATATCTTGTATTTATTATGTTTAAACCAAATAAATATTTCTGATTCTGATTAAATATTCGTAACAGAACTCTTAAAGTGCGTGCTGATCTGACGAGTGCCGTGTGGTGCCGGCACGTTAAAAGAATTGCACCACCCCTTCTCTTCCTATGGGTGTCGTAAGAGGCGACTACAGGAGAACCACCACAAGAAGACGGGCAGCAGCGTCTCCTCTCCACCATTGGCCAAACTGCGATCGGGTTGGCGATTATGGCAAAATCCTCCTATTGGAGAGGCCTGTGTCCAGCAGTGGACTGATATAGGTTGGTTATGATGATGATGATGATCTGACGAGAGCGCCTGCCACTCCGGAACTGAAAGCGCGATGATAATGTTAACGAAACATGAGCCCAATTTTTTTGATAATTTTTTAAAAAAGTTTCGTTTATTTGCTCTAACATCATTTTAACGCCGTATTTTAGTAGCAATCGAAGTTAAAAGTCATATAACTCTTTATAAATAATCGTGTTGCTTAATCTTATCCAAAATATTTACCAAAACTCCGATCCAAAGTTTTCGCGATAGCCATTATCAATTACCGCGTTACAGGGTACGCCGAAAGTGGGTGTTCTGGCACAGAGGTGCGTGGAGACAGTTGTTGCGACTTTAAATCAAACAGTTCGCGGGAGTCATTAGGGGCACGTGCGACTGGGACGTCCCGAGTTTAGTGCTCGGTTCCATTGTCGTACGAGAATAGTCACTGACCGCACCATGTGATTTGTTATTTGATCTGTGAGATGTGTCAAATAATATCAGAGCGGAGAATACTATGGATGGAAATAATTGAAAGGCTCTAATGGAACTCTCTGATCTGATTCGAATTTTGCTTCGACGATGTTAGTTTGTACAAAAGGAACGGGTTAAAACTAAAGTCAGCTCGATGCACCCAGGCCAATAGACGCACAATGTCACTTAATGGATTCTTTAGATTGGTTTCATTGTATGGAACGCCTACAAAACGATGCCTCAGAGGATTGAAGATTCACACAAGGAAAGGCAGACCATAACCTTTTAACCTAAAAAATTAAGTTGTATGCTCTACTAGAATGTTACAAAATGTAAAAGTGTAAGGTTTACCTCCAGGTACGTACATTGTTCAGAACAATCTTATTTTTAAAAGTATTTATTATGTAGAATACCATACGCTACCTTAAGCAATAGTGTTCGATCTTTGCGCATTTTAGAGTTAAAATTGTTTAAAACAATTCATTCGTATTTATTTAAATGCTGTGTAAATTTTACTAGTAAACCAATTTAAACTTTTTTGACCATTCACGTAGAAAGCTAAATAAATCCATGACCAAGCACCCACGACGACATTGGAAACACGCAACAAGAATAATGAAAGTACGAGTGAATGGACACCCCCAGTGTCGTAATTATCCGCGCCAAGTTTGTTGTTCTCCTAATTTATCGCTTCTGATTCATATTCGCCCTCACCTTCCATGAAGTCGAGATGCTGAGCAGATACAACGCCCTTTGTTTTGACTTTCAATATATTTGAGACTAAAGTTTCTGTTTGTTTGCGACCCTTCGCAGAAACATGTAGCTATTATCTTAATTATGTTAAAAGCTTAACGGTAACATTAAAATTATGGTATTTGTTAAATAGAGACATGGCAATCATAAAGGCTATATGAAGCAAACAATAATGCATTTTGGGTACAATTTAAAATTGATTATGATACTTATAAGCAACTCAGCGCTTTTAGCTTGCTTGCCATATACAGTATGCACTCCTAAGTCAAGTATCGTAGAACACATATATTCTTTTTTAACCGTGCACGTTGCATGTGTTTTTATCACTCATTATATAGAAATTTTAATTTAATCACTTCTACAAATTACCAGTCTGTTTTGAAATATCACTATTATACAGCCTTCAGTAATAACAGGATACATCAAGAATCAAAATTAATAATAAATGGGTTTCAAAGCGCCCCAAATACTAATAACGATTTTATTAAAATATTGTGTTGACAGAAGCACAATGACATTATACTCGTTTACTTAGACGATATCGTAATACTGTCACTGATTTTAATTCTCACAATTCCGCGGAAAGACATTAAAAATGTAGCACTTCCCGACAATGGCGTGTCTCAAAGAAAGCGGCGTCTAATAAACTGCTATTTAACAAACAAGTGGCTCGAAGGAAGTAATACTTCGTGAAATATTCCAATGAAATATGTATTAAAACGGTGGCTACGGAGATGAAGCTGCAAGATCGAATAATAGTGAAGATTGTTGACCAGTATAAGCGATTTTTTGTAAATCTCTTCAACGAAAAGTATTTTGTTGTATTGTTTCTCGTAGCACACAATATAGTTTTACATAGCCTAGAATACATATACCTAACACAATTTGTTAATAAATTTAAATTTAATGCTGCAAAACCACGTAAATCGCTAGTTACAGAAGAAAGTTGTCATTTTAAGAAATAACATATTTTACTTATACTTCTAACTCCCTGTAGGTTATGCACGAACATTGCATTGTTCTTGGTTACCGAATAAATAAATAACGTTCCTTTTGTACCAATTGCTAAATCAGTCGCAAGAATGTCAAAAAATCTTTATGCTCTCAATATAGCACGAGCCTACCGCTAGGTGTGCGGGAAGTAAAGAATTTAATCTACAATGAAAGAAGTTGGAGGTTCTTTGTGCGTGTCGCCGACCGCCGACCCGCGCGCTCTGCGATCTCACTTTCAGCTTCGGGGTGTCACGTCGTTTGATGTGGCAATTTATCAGTCAGGTCCAAAATACAAAAAAAGGCTTTGCGCATCACCGGATTAGTTTAGTACAAGATTAAGACATCTTTCTGTCTCTATCATTGTCATACACGCACATATTATACGGCTTATTTAAAATAACGTTTTTGAATATGGCTGCAAAATATACATTAACTACTGACGTTTAAATCTAAGTTCAGTTTTTTATTAACTTCTTGGACTAAAGTTTCACCATAAAATCAGTTCAAGGGACGATCCCAAAAAAATTACTAACAGTTACACAAAAGAACAGTTGATGGTTCGCCATTGGGCATTGAAAAACGAGCAATAATAGTCTATTGGCTGTAATTTCCCTAACCTTTGTTCCCTTTACACCGCTCACATCACACACGGGAGAATAAAGTGGCTCAATTGTTTGGCAATGTCGTATCCAGTTCTTATTCGCACCTCCCCGTCCCTTTTCCTTACAATTCAATATCATCCCTTTGTTGCTGGTTTTCACTTTAATAAATGCGGGAACCCCAATTCTGGCTCGAATAATATTGTCACCTCCGACCAGTTTATTCCGCAGACTCTGTAATGTATGGTGTGTACGGAATAGTTCCTTTCCTTTCAAAGGGTGAAATGTAATTTGACTTTTATTTGCCCGTTTTGACTTTCAAATTACCCTCTTTCGGGTTTTGTTCCACTTTTGTTGATGGTGAGAGTTTTTTCTCATTTCCCTTTTCGCGCCATGAAATTGAATTGTCAACTTTGCTTCTCTGAAAATTGGTCAAATTTATAACAAGATGCAAGATAATCATATGGATTGCTGTAAAAAATTTACCTCCAGCTCTACGAAATTCAGATAATAGGTATGTCACTGAAAAACATGCTTACCATCCCTGATTTATTTGTTTCTTTTATAAATCTTCAGCCAGGCGATTGTTCAGGCGATATTAATCTTCACAAAACCCTAAGAGACCGTTGCGTCGTGCTAACAAAACAATTGATTAAATCACTGAGAATATCTTTTTCAAGTTGGTTTCCGAAAAAAAAAACATACGGTACATACTACATTCAAAATAAGTGCTATTCCAATTTTTATTAATAACAATATTTTTATCTTCGTGTACTGCTTATTCATTACTCTTTTGCGTAATTTTGAGGTCAGTGCAAAATATGATATCACGGGTAAAAACTAGTATCTATGGTATCAAAACAAGTAACTATCAAATAAAATAATCGCTCATGAAATTGAATTGCTCTTAGGAATAAATAGTTAATTTACCCTTTCAATTGATGGATTACGATTACGGAAAAATGATTCTCTTAATCATTTTTCCGTAATCGCAATCCAGCCTATTAAGACTACTTCGGAATAGCGTATAAGCATCGGATCGGAATGAAAAACGTTCAATTCGAAACAATACTGCGCAGACACAGACAATGGTATTCTTAAACAAGTTAATTAAAACACTGGGGGCTGAGCCAATCAGTGGGGCGTTAATGCCGCTTAATGTTGCCAAATATTACTTCACGCCTTATTAATTTCTTGTTTGGTGTGCCTTGTAATGTTGGAACGTGGATACCTTTTGCAGGATATGTCTTCATAAAACTGGGGTCAAATTCTTTCAATTATAATAAATTGTCTGAATCAATTCAGCATATAAAAAACTTGTGACAAAATAAACAATGTATAGTTAATGAAGTAAGCTTATTAACACCCAACTGTTGGGCAGAGGCTGCACTACAATCACAGAACTCATAATGAATAATATAATATGTAGATGGGTATCTGAAGTTAAGCTTCATACAATGTTGTATTGTTAAATCCTTTCTTCCCACTCTCATTAACTAAGATATGTATTTACTAGTTGCAAAAAGACGTTTATACTAAAGTAAATGAAAATAGTTACCCGACTTTAAGGAAAATCTAAAACTAAAAAAAACACATTTACTTTTATTCATATATAAATTCTAGTCATACGCTTTAGAGCGGCTTGATTACATCCGATAGTGAAATAAGACACCTACTTTGCACACATACATGGACAAGAAACACTGGAATCACGGTGGCATATTGGCCAAACCATCAGCTGAGGCACTGAATAAAATAAATAATAGTTATGGGTATCTTCTTCTCAGAACAGCAGTTCGAACTCAAGCGTTCCGAGATTTCGTGTCTATTGATAGTATAAATTGTATTAGTACTTGATTGAAGCGCTTATTAAACTAGACAAAACTATTTTTATTGTTGTTTCAATTGTTTGTCTTCGTCATTTCAGCCACAGGACGTCCACTGCTGGACATGGGCCTTCCCCAGTGACTTCTAGGGCACCAAGTCTGCTAATTTAAAAGTGGCATAATTGAATATCAATTGGATCTCATTGTAATTTTTTGACGCATGCGATATTTTGCTACCAACTTAAGTGCAATTGTTTGATATATTTCGTATTCTGCAACTAATTTTAGTCTTAACTTTAAGTTAGTTAATTCATAGCAGAATTTTAAATGTGTCAAGCAATTACAATGAGATCCAATTGGTATTCAATTATGCCACTTTAAATTACCTGTTTGAAGTCTTACGTTATTTCCAATATTTTAAAAAATATATTTTAAAAATACCACTTCCAGTAAACTGTGTACCTATTTTCAAATCCGCAAAGTAATCACGACGGAAAACCCTTCGAGTTGAGATGAAGCGATTCATTGGGCTTCATTAAAACTCGCCACTACCGCCATCTTTGTTGTGCTCATTGCCTCCTTTAACGAGCCATTTTATTTCAGAACTTGTGGATTGTTTTAAATTAATAATGAATTGTTTGCATAATTCTTAAAGAAATACTAAACCTTTAATATTTAATGGTATGTGTGTATGAATAAACGCTCTTTATACTTTGTGCAGCAAACAAAAAAAAATGCATTTAGAATTACTTTCTTTTCCTACATTGCTCTGTTCCTAAGGTAAGTTGCTAAAGCATATGTGTTATAGAAATCAGACACAATGACGGAACCACAACACACAGACCCGAGACAATATAGAAAAGTTCGTTTTCTCCATTGACCCAACCGGGGATCGAACCCGGAACCTCAGAGATGGCGACGAAATATTAGTCCGGTGTGCTCGCCTCTTGGCTACGGAGGTCGTCGTAAATGATAATGGGTCAGGCCCAACCTACAAAAATAATATGATTATTGACTTATTAAACTAAGAAAATACAGTTAATAAATTGCTATGTAAGTCGCCCGATCTTTTTGAAAAATAGCCAATCACGTTCACCTCACCAGCAATACCCTAATAATCGTTTCCAATAAATAAACAAATTAGTCCCACTATTCAATATCTCCGCCCATAAAGCGGCCATCATTTTCGCGGTAGATGGCGCTCGGATTAATCCCCTGGATTAACTGTATAATGTGGCGCGAGGTGAGATATAGCGCTATTAATCTGGACGACCGGATCGAGGATCGGCTTTTGGTAGCTGCTTATTAGGTCTGGCCTGGGGACAGACCACTGGATCAATAGAATCCGTTTTAAACTTTCTTGTTCCCTTTTTTTTAAACTAACACTAACACGGTGATTGCAAAATGCAAATCGCGTTTTACGCTGTCCCAAACAAACGCACCCCCTTATTACCTAAAATTAGCTTAGCAATAATCGCGCAGTCATCACCCGATTGATAGTATCGTCAAAATCTATGGGCAGCACTGACAGTAGATTGCTTTGTTTTTTGCTGTCAATTGCGATTTTAAAGCCAGAATTGGTCAATTTTTGCTTTCGCATTGCTTTTGTAAGATATGCTGAGCGGGGGCCTTTTTGACACATACTGCTTTTATTATGCTGTAAATGTTTTTTTTTTCCTTTTGTATTCTGTGTGTGTCAAATAAATCTTTTTCTATTCTATTCTATTTCTATTCTATATGGAATCAGGGTAGGATACTGTTAACATAGTTTGTTGTACTGACTGTACCGCCATAATAATCAAGAAATGCGGATGGGTGAAGACGCGCCCGCCAGTCTTCCCGCGACCACGGCCTATGCAATTGGGTGTTGTGGTACCGTCGTTGTTTCTGATTTCTATAACACAAATGCTTTAGCTACTTAGCATCAGAGCAATGTATGTGATGTTGTCCAATATTTATAAAAATAATAGGCCGAAACGTCGGAAAGATAATAAAAAGAGGTATACATTATTGCAAAATTATATACTACACACACGGGTATTTACCCGTGTGTATAGTGTTAGTTTAATAGAATCCATTTATCTATGCAGCCGAGAGGCGAGCACGCCGGACTTGTCGTCGCCATCTCAGAGGTTCCAGTGTAGGAAACGAACATATATTTTGTCACCGGTCTGGGTGGTGTGGCTCGTCCTTAATTCTGATTCCTATAACACAAGTGCTTTAGCTACTTAGGATCAGAGAAATATATGTGATGTTATCTAGTATAAATTTATTTTATAATTTTTCACAACATTATAGGATTTTGGGCTACAGCCTAGGGGACCGATGGCGAACCTTTATGAAACAACGTGCTATTTTTTCTAAAGAAATGTCTACTCAGGTCATAGACGTGCCATCAAATAATTTTGAATTTGTGATGGGTTGATCGTAGGGTGACACTCCGTAGCGTACGATCACTCGCGTTCGCTCGTCATATAATACCTATTTCATACTTTTTTTCTCCTTGTGCATTATGAATTTTGTGATCGGTGACGTGCCCAAAATATTCTGTTGCGTGCCACTAATAGCACGCGTGCCATTGGTTCGCCATCCCTGGCCTAGGGGTAAAAAAATCAAGATTGCATGAATAATTGCTATGCAAACTATTTCGAGTACATGTAGTACTGTAGCATCTATCGGCTAGGTTGTCTCTATCCTAGGCAGCTAGGGGAGCCTAGTAATAGACTGTTCAGGTTTATGGTGGTGCAGTGAATGGAACGAAAAACTATCATGTAGGTACAGTCAAACGGCTATTTTTAGCGAGAAAGATGACATTTAGCTAGATTTATTTAGGAGCTGATTATTATTTTTATACAATTTGGTGGCTGGATGATTATACAATAATTGTTACGAGTAGACTGAATGAAATGTTTAGAATTGGGTTGTGGACATCATTATTTTATTAAATATGACACCTAATTTTAGTCCCGATAACCCGATACATGATCATTTATTCGAAGAATCTGATTTTTGTTTGCTACAAAACCAATAAAATGTAAGGCAGTTGGGTCTGGTCAACAATGACGTCAAAGCTTGCTATCGCCATACAAATTATAAGGCAGAGGTGCGTTTTGAGAGCACAAAAAAAGTATGTCGATTGATTGGTGGTGTCAATAGCCTATTACTATTGTTCGCCCGCATATCTTGCGGTAGTCATTGATGTTAAATTTCGTTTTCGGTACACTCACGTATGGCGTTTTGGGCATACAAAATTTGCTGCGTTGGTATCGGACAGCCAGCCCAGGTAATCAAACATGTCACTGGTGTAGTCCATCAAGTTCATGCGCGATATTTATGTGGTGTGAACGCTAGCAAGGACCAGGTGCATTTGGTATCAGCAATGGAGAATTTAAGGGTCTTCCTATTAACCAATAAGTTTTTAACAACTTTATACCTAGCATATATCGTCTCAGCACGGGATATAGTTAGCACAACCCTAGAACGTCCGATGCCCGCAGTAACGAATTCACTGCTTATGGTTTTCCACATTCAGTAATACATACTCGGTCATACTCTTTAATCTATGAGCCCTCATCATAATGCATCAGAAAGAACAAAGATACGGAACAGCACACACCGTTTCCCATGCTCTATGCATGTGGTCCCGTTTAATCTGCGTAGGGTTGTCACATTATGAAGTCAGGATAAATAAATAGATGTGGGATATTGGATTCAGTACCTAATCGAACGGATATGAATGATTGAAGAAGCGAATGAGGATAGAAGAATGAGCGATAACTAAATGTCAATGAGCGAAAGAGTAGACGTTTTGAGTTAAAAGAGTAAAAGATACAGAGAAAAGATGAAGGATTGATTGAAAGGAACAAAGGAACACGGACTTGTGGGATCGTGGTGAAAGACGAAAGACGTGTTTAAGGTTATAATTTATTGATTTGTTTGGAAAAGACTAAAAAGACGAAATATAAAGAGTTAAACTGATACAATAATGTTATTTAATGCCCCGATCCTACATAAATATTCACCAGTTGATCATCTTGAAGTAAAAAATTAACATCCTTCAGTTGATGCCAGACCTTGCTGATAAAAAAAAACAACTGTCCTTGACCTTGTGATTATTTGTTTTGTTGTTCTGTTGCTGTTTCGTCTCCTGTCCTGTAAAGGTATGTAAGCGGCGGTGCATCGGCTCATCGGAACCTGCCTGGTTTTTTCGACTGACTCTGAGCCGGAGTCGGCCGGAGGAATTGAGGTTCTTTGGTGATCCGATGTACCGTTGACAATACCCATCCTGCGTCCTGCGGGGTCTCTGCTGAAAACCAGCGTCGTTATGGCTCTGGCTGTAACGACAAATGCTGAGCGGGGACATTTTTGACACTTTTTTTATGTTTATATTTGATTCTGTTTGTAATTGTGCTTATGTGTCAAATAAATGTTTTCTATTATATTCTATTCTGTCATGTGGTTTAAATATCTATTTCTTTTTTTAACATTAGACGTAGGTAATTCTAAAGCCGCTTACATTCCTAAATTAAGCGTTATGGACCAGCTAATGTTTTATACATAAACGAAAACAGCTGTAATGCAGACAATTAAACGGACTATATTTTTGCTGTTTTTTCGTTTACTTTTTTATTGTATTTATTTTATTTTTGTATTGCTGTATGTGCTTATTAACCAAAAAAATCTTTGTCTCCCTCTCGCCAGAAGATACGAGGCGTGACATTAAAGCGTGACCTCTCTGACCTTTGACCAGATATCCGATGGTAAGCTATACCCTTATGTTGGCAGCCCTGCGCACATACGGCTAGACGCGTTACGATATTAATTATTCATCGGATCGAGCGAATAAACCAATTTCACGGTTCTTTGCGCACGAATCATAGCCCCAGCCGCGCGGTTACAGGGTGCTCCAAATGACGCTTGACTTTTGTTTGTACCTAATGGGTAGAACTTAAAGTAATCATAGATGGCGCCAGCGTATTTCGTCTTGTCAAATACTGTCAACACATTTTTAATTAATGTCCTTGTATTTTTTTGTTCGTTAATAAGGATTCTGAAGGAACTAAATTCCTAAATACACATTCAGAAAAAAAAAAATTCTTATTACGATCAGCAGTTAAAATGTTTTTGTATTAAGACATCCAAAGATATAAACAATCACATATTTTAATAGGAAGATAGATAGAGTAACAAGAGACTCACTGATTTCCATAGCTTTCTGCGTGACCTATAGGTTGGCTGGCAGAGAATGCTTCTAGCATTAAGTCCACCTATTGTACATTTCTTTAGAAGGTTGTGCAATGAAGTTTTAAATAAATAAATATCAGAGACGGCTTAAACCTAAGTACTAGCGATAGACAACACAAATATGACTGATAGATGAAAATCTGATTGTATTTTATCTTGAATAGGTTGTCAGTATGTAGTCATAATGTTTACTAAAAGTATAATAACTATGCTAAAGGATAGTTAGTTTTTAACACAAACAATTAATACTTAAGTGTAATTTATACAGAAGTGTGTTGATTGCGTATAAGTGGTATTGCAAACAATCTGTACTTATTTTTAAAATGAAATGAAAAATTTATTTGCATAAACCCGGTATACATACAATGATAGTCATATAATAAAAATAGTATACAAAAAATTTCATAAATTGAATGTGATCGTCTTTAATATTATATTATTATATAAAAAAATTGCAAAAAGAGCAATACAATATAATATCCATTACATAAACACTTAAGATGGGGTCAATTACTAATACAAATAATGTCAATAGTAGTCAATTGATAAAAATGTAAGGAGCACCCTGTACCTGACTAAACGCATCGCGAGCGCAAACCGCGCGATCAAATTTGCAGCGTCAGCGCGCGCGCACCGCCCCGCGTCGGGCTAATTAGTTTCCCTTTAAAGGCAACTCATATACCCAGCATACGTGTTGGCGCAGTAATCAGGAGGTCCACACGCAGTTCCGGGTTCGATTTCTTAACGAAAAATATTGTTGATCGGTTCCGTTTTGGGTGTACCGAGAAAAACAGCAGGAAAATACTGTTCTGAGTTGAGCTCTTCTAATTAATATGCTTCTGAGGGAATTAACATCTTGTAAGCCAAATTTCAGCCAATTCCAATCAGCCGTTAAAGCGTGATTGAGTAAAAAACATCTAAAGAAAACATACTTTTCTATTGTCTCGGATGTTGTGGTTCCGTCGTTGTTTCTGCTTTCTATAACACAAGTGCTTTAGCTACTTACTTTAGGATCAGAGCAATGTATTGATGTTGTCTAAAAAAAAGATAAGCTGCTAGCTGATCACGTGGTTTAAAGATATATACTTTCATTCATAATATTCAATATGATTTAATAGTATTGTGAAAATGCGATGTAATCCGAGAGTGATTAGAATAATTTCGGTGATTGTCGAATCTTCAAACAGTTGGATCTCATATTCTTATTACGGGCTAATAATTATTTTCTTATTTAAAAGTAAGAAAACATCGCTTTAATTTAACCTTTTATTACCTTCTCAAATTGAAGAGCCGAATTAAAATCGAAGTCGCAGTCATCTTTGCGCCGTGTCATCTGAAATTTAAATCTTTAATTGACAGAAGGGATCCTTATACAAACACGAGGCTTTCGGAACTTTCAGAATTAACATTTATATTAATTGAATATATTGTCTCGCTCCTTTAATATTTGAAATTGTAAATACGGTAAGGTTTATACAGAATTTATTGGTTACAGGGGTTATTGTATTTTGGGTCTTAAGAACTTGTTTGTTATGGATAAGATTAAACAAGAAACATTTGTGTAATGAGGACAAAATAAAAATGAAGCTTAATAGGTACGTCCCACTGCAGGACCCAGGCCTTACCTCGACTATGAGGTGGCTTCGGCCATATTAGGTACACCACCACGCGGGCCCAGTGCGGGACAGTGACTAAAACTAACTGTCAGATTTAATCAAGTCGCCTTATGGCCACTGGCTAGGCTTCAAGATTAATATCAAGCGATATTAGTCGGGACCCACGTGCTTTCCTATGCACGGAAATTTGTGATAATTGTCACTAAATATTGTTGGATTGGTCACTCATCTACTCACGACCGCAGCGTGGCAATATGTACGAATCGTTACCATAGAGAAAAAATTATACTACGTAAAACTTATACCGTGAAACCAAAGTTTGGTTCTTTACCAGGCTCTATGAGATGTAGCTGTCCTTAAATAAATTTCTAACATAATCATGATAGTAAAAAATCGGCCAAGTGTGAGTCAGTCTCGCGCACGAAAGGTTACACACCATTATTTATAACAACGAGCAAAAAAAAATTCGTTTGTTGTATGGGAGCCTCCTTAAATATTTGTTTTATTCAGGTTTTTAGATAATTACATCACCTGTGAAAATTTCAACTGTCTAACTATCACAGTTCATGAGATGCCTGGTAAGGATGGACAGACGGACAGACAGATAGACAGGGGAGCCTTAGTAATAGGGTCCCGTTTTACCTTTTGGGTACGGAACCCTAAAAATCATTATCATCTCAGCCGATTGCAGTCCACTGCTGGACGTGAGCCTCCTCCAGAGTGCACGATCTTGCACTTTTTCCATCCAGCCACTGCCTTTCTAAGGTCGTCGTTCCATCGGGCTGGGGGGCGTCCTACACTACGTTTGCCAAGGCGTGGTATCAAATATCACCGCAATCTAAAACTCTCGATGCACCAAGATAATCGGAGTACCTTCGCTTAACGAATATGCAAACGTTGGGCGGATTTTTCTGCTCTACGGCGTTTGATTTAATTACGCTGGCGCTGGGCGGGCGGTATCCGGCTTGGCTTAGCTTAAGATGACTTTGTTGGAAAGAGTTAAGAAATAATAAATATAAGTTATTGTTTTAACGACGCGACGATTCTCACTAAACACCTTTTCTTGCCCCCCAATAGTTGAGGATCGTGACCCCGTTTACTCACTTCAATGATGAGCCGACTATAGTCATTTCGATCCTGTGCCATGTGCCCATCTGAATGCCTCTTGGGCGGCACTTCGATGGTCTTTACCAATAGATGTTGGTCTTCGCATCTTCGGATGTGGTCCTTTGCCCTGTTTTGCCCCTAGGATTTTCACGTACACCATCGAACATGCTGAGTGGAACCACATGTTTCTATAAGACCTACTTTAATAGCTATTAATTCTTTTTTTGTTGTATTTTTTTTTATAAATGATACCTATATTTATGTATGTAAATGATACCTTGTATGTTTAATCAGTGTATTGATGAAGGCTCATTTCCTAATTTATTGAAATACAGCAAAATCATACCCATATTTAAATCCGGAGATAAAAGTGATCCCTCTAACTATAGACCGATATCAATACTACCAGCTCTTAGTAAAATATTTGAAAAAATAGTGTTTAATCAACTCTTATCACACTTTAGAATGAACAATTTATTGCATGAGAATCAGTTTGGTTTTACCAAGGGTAAAAGCACAACTGATGCGGGAGTTGCACTCATTAAGCATATCTTCGATGCGTTTGAAAATAAGCAAGATGCTCTAGGGGTTTTTTGTGATTTGTCTAAGGCTTTCGATTGTGTAGATCACAAAACGTTATTAATGAAATTACGGCATTATAGTGTCTCAAATGAATCAGAAAAATTGTTAGAGTCATACCTCACGGATAGAACGCAAACAGTTAATGTCAATGGAACTGACTCTTCCGGGGCCCCATTATGCATGGGTGTGCCCCAGGGCTCTATATTGGGACCTTTATTATTCCTGATATATATAAATGACCTTCCTTACTTTACTAAAGACCTTTGTGAGATAGTATTGTTTGCAGATGATACATCATTGATTTTTAAAATTGACAGAGGTAAAGCTGCCTTTGACGATGTGAATGATGCTCTCTCTCAAGTAGTACGATGGTTTACTGCTAACAATCTGTTACTTAATGCAAAAAAAACCAAGCTTATCAAATTTACTATGCCCAATGTGAGGCAGGTCAGTACGCATATTAATATGTCAGACGATCATATAGATGCAGTCGATGCAACAACCTTTTTGGGAATTACAATAGACTCCCGACTGCAATGGGGTCCCCATATAATTGCCTTGTCAGGAAGGCTCAGTTCGGCGGCTTATGCTGTGAGGAAAATAAGGCTTATAACTGATGTCGAAACGGCAAGACTAGTATACTTTAGTTATTTTCATAGCTTGTTGTCGTATGGTCTATTGCTATGGGGCTCAGCTGCTGATATTGAGTCAATCTTTGTGTTGCAAAAAAGAGCTGTACGTGCAATATACTGTCTTGGGCCTCGCGACTCTCTGAGGGAGGTCTTTAAAGATATTAAAATATTAACAGTAGCGTCACAATACATTTTTGACAATATTATGTATGTTAGAAAAAACCTAAGTTCGTTTAGCCTTAAATGTGATTCACATCATTATAATACTAGAAATAAACATAAACTTGCCGTTCCGAGCTTCAGATTAAAGAAAGTGGGTAATTCATTTTTGGGGAAATGTATAAAAATCTTCAATAAAGTACCACAAACTCTTGTTGACTTACCTGTTTATGAGGTCAAAAACCACATTAAAAAAATTCTTATGGAAAAAGGATACTACAAAGTTGAAGATTACTTGAACGACAAGAGTGCATGGACTTAATAGCCTGCCTAGCTCGCACTTACACTATCTTGTAATTGTATTTCCTGTAATAAAATCAGGCTGACAAAGGTGACTGAGTTTCTTGCGCCGTTTCTTCTCATCACCAGCCGATATGTTGTCCCGAAGCGGTGGTAGGGCTAAGTTATATGTTGGGACGTGTATAAGTGCCCGGAAGAGGGCCTATATACAGAATAAAGAATTTCATTTCATTTCATTTCTATGTGTTTATGGACCAATAAACGTCATTTTCTATTTTGTTTTTGAAAATAGCCTTCTTGCTTTCTCGAGGTTATATTCCCGCGAAAGATCCCCAAAAATGTCTACGATACGCTTGAGAACGATAGTTGTGAGGTGTTATTTTCTTCCTTTTTTTCATTGCCTTAATTTTGAAATCTAAGCAGAAAATTTACAGAAAAATGCTAGTATTTTAAACAGAACAACAGCGTTCCTCCAATAAACTGCTCCCCAATCCAAGGGAACTGGTCTCAATAAATTACAACTCGCTGTTTTATGGTCTAGACAATAAAATAATTAAATTTCCATAACTGCTTCGCGTCCCTAATTTTGTCTGCGTGTGTTATCTGCTGAATGTTTCGGTCTGGAAACTTGGTGAATACTGAACGATGATTCAGCCAGGTTTCCGTAGTCTTTTGATTTTATCGGAAGCTGAAAATTTTGTAATATTTTGAGGTAGGCAGGACTTTGTAAGTTCTTTGTACCATTGCTGGGTGAGGGTTGAAGATGTCTGATAATAGAACATCAATATTTTTTTTTATTACGCTTTCAAATTGCTGTTTTAGTAAAAAAGGACTTCATCATCATCATCACCAGCCTATATCAGTCCACTGTTGGACACATGCCTCTCTAAAAGGAGGATTTTGCCATAATCGCCACGCTCGGCAGGCGGGTTGGCGATCGCAGTTTGGCCAATGGTGGAGAGGAGACGCTGCTGCCCGTCGACTTCAACAAAAAAAAAACGTCGACGAAAAAGGACTTAGCTCGTAAGTTTCCTCAAATTTTTAGATATTTAAATGAGGCTTAGTTCAGCATTATACAATTAAAAACTTATTTCTGATTACATAAAAAAATACATAGAACTTAAATTCCCCTTTTTTGTTATTTTAAAAACAAAAAATACCACGACCGACCATGCAATCTTCGACACTTTATAGCAACGTATCAAAATATCTCTTTGCTAGCATTTGGCTAGGTAACCTAGGCCATAAATCATAATTTTGGGGTATTGTGTCATAGCCAGTATCTAAAGCTGACTATCCCAGCCTCTGACTAGGCTCTACGATTTATGTCAAGCTATGTTAGCCGGAAGCAATTTTAAACATTCCTTCCATATTTCCCCAATGATCGTGATAAATAATATCATTAAATATGGTCGGAATGGTGAGTTGCTTATCATAAAATAAGTAGTAAAGTATGCCTATATACGTCCCACTGCAGGGCACAGGCCTCACCTCAACTATGAGGTGGTTTGGGCAATACTCCACCACGCGGGCCCAGTGCGGATTGGTGGAGGGGTGTTGTAAGGCCAGTGACTAAACCTTACTGTCAGATGTTATCAAGCTGCCTTAGGGCCTCTGACTAGGCTTCACGACCAATATCAAGCGATATTGGCCGGGACCAACTTTTAACGTGCCTTCCGAAGCACGGAGATGCTCGTGATAAATGTCACTAAATATGGTCGGAATGGTCACCCATCCACTCACGACCGCGGCGTTGGTTGCTTAACTTTAGTAATTGATACCAAAGCGCTGCCGCCACTGAGCTACGAGCACCTCAGTTGCTGTTGCTTATCATTAATCATTAATTACTGAAGTACTGCCGCGACTGAGCTACAAGCTATTTGCTTCAAAATCATTTTCGTTATCATTTATTCAAAAACAAACGAAGTATTTATTGTACGAGTATTTAGGAATTAACGAGCTTTGCCATTTTAAATGTTTCATTAAACATATTTTATTCCACAAACTAACATCCATTGTAACAATAAATCCCTCCCAAATAGCTAATTACGCGAAGCTACCAAAATGCTTACTGCGCTTTGATAATGTCCTATTTCGGACCAGTTCTATTTCGGAAACCAAAAAAACTCTGTTCCGAACTAACTCCGGGAGTTTAGTGGCGGGAATGGATGACGGTTGCAAAAAGTTTTTTGCATTTCATCTTTTAGTGGGAATATTGTAATATGGTTTATTTAATGAGGCGTACATAATTTTGGATAAACTAAATCGACTTTTTGCCTGGAAATCAGATATTATTAGGTATTAGGAGATTATTAAGCTGATAATAATTTATTAGGTCTGATTTTTTGCATAGTGTATAGCTACTATGTTAAAAATTGACTCCAGCTCCAGTTATAAAAAATATATGAAATTTTTACTACTTACGTCCTTATCTGACTTTCCTAAAGCGTTTTCTAATAAAAGGACGTAAAAGTCACTAAGGATTTTAAAATTATCCCACCTTAATAAAACTGTAGATTAGATACTCGTATTCTCATATTGGCCCAAAACCTAAAAGATATTTTGAAGGCATTTGAATGAATTTAAAAAACACAATCAACTCTATCTATCCCATGCTTAGAACAGACGATTCATACTTCGCCATTCTAACGCTAATAATTACGTGATTGTCCTTCATCATCATACATCTCCCCTTCTCTTCCTATGGGTGTCGTAAGAGACGACTACAGGAGAACCGCCATAAGAAGATGGGCAGCAGCGTCTCCTCTCCACCATTTTGGCCAAACTGCGATCGGCAACCCGCCTGCCAAGCGTGGCGATTATGGCAAAATCCTCCTTTTGGAGAGGGTTGTGTCCAGCAGTGGACTGATATAGGCTGGTGATGATCATACATACCAGCTATTTACCATATGTACCAAAACAAACTGAAACACCTACATATAGTACCGACGACAATCGCAAACAATGGCTGGTTGTTATTTAAATGAATGCAGTGTCAAATGATAATGTTAATCCGTCACATGCAATGTGTCGCGCCGAGTCCCACGGGGTTTATGGGCTGTGCAAACGGGCGTTTAAAATCTTCTGAAAACAATTTAATCGGCATTAAGTTCCAATTTGGAACCAAGTTACTCGAGTGTTGCTGCAAAGAACTAATTTAATTACTAGGTTAGGCTCGGGCGGGGCAATACTAACTATTTCGCTGCTAATCCGATTAGTAAATCACAAAATGTTATCCACAAGGCAATGACGATGAGAAACACCGTGCATTTAAAAATTTATAAGCGACTTTTTGCAGCTGTATTTTTGTAGTTTCGAATCAAATTTTAAGTTGGGCAAAATGAGAACGTTTACTTTAATATTAAAATTAATTAATATTAATATTGGACAACATCACAAACATTGCTCTGATCCTAAGGTAAGTAGCTACAGCACTTGTGTTATAGAAATCAGAAACAACGACGGTACCACAACACCCAGACCCGAGCCAATATAGAAAAGTTCGTTTTCTACATTGACCCGACCGGGGATCGAACCTGGAACCTCAGAGAGTGCGGCGCCATTTAAAGTCCGGCGTGCCTCTCGGCTACGGAAGTCGTATCTTTTTTATTTTGTATTAATTCTTGGAATGCAAAGAAATGCCTATTTTGTTTGTAAATGCTAGTTAAAGAGTAGCGTACTATTTCGGTTCATCTGTTTAGGATTTAACAAAATGTATGTTTGTTACTCATAGCAGTCCTGCATGAACGGCACTGAAAAGGTGCACCAGGAGTTGCAAACTGGTAACATTATCACGGGTTTATTATCTAGTCTAGCCTGTGCAACATAGAAAATAAAAACTTAGAAATTGTAATAAGTAAATTAAATTGTTAAACGCTAATATCAAATTTTTTAGAAACTTATCACGATGTATTTCTGTCACTTTGATCTCTAGTGACGCACATAACATATCTGCCCGCTGGTAAATAAACGTTGCTGTTTCCCGCCCGTCTACTCCGGACAAATCAAAGGAATTCGCGAAAGGGGTGCAAAATGACACGTGTCAGGGCTCTGATTGGTCGCAGTCGCTGCGCCGGGGCAGCATTAGACGAGTAAGCTGATTTGCTCCAAATAAGACTTTGTGTCAAGGGTGACTTTGATGAAAGTCATTGGTGTAATTTGACGAATTCTGAGAACAAAATATGAGCAATCTTCGATTTATTAGGAGCGATGGTAGCAACACCCTAACATTTAACAATAGGTTTTTTTTACAGTTTTTATAATTATCTACTTATGTAACCTAATTGTAGTCAATTATAAGAGGCGGCGGTAAGAGAAAACATTGCAGGTAACCTAAATACTCATATTAACTCGGGATGCGTAGCCATGGTCCAAAATCGTCGGTTACGGAGGTAGATAGCAATATTATAGCAACGCAGCTCCAAATGAAATACACTACACTTGCCATCTCTAGGAAAATGCTTAAGTGTACCCCGACATAAATCGGGACGAAAATCTGGCATAAAGAATGTTGTTTTATAATTTGGAAAAATAAACATTTCCTTTGATAAATGCTCGTCTACCTATTAAAAAAATCATTTCAATTGTTTTAGAAAAAAATATGAGTAAATATGAAATCGTTTTATTTTTTGCAAGTACGTAATCTGTTGGTCAATTTGTCGAGTTTTAGTGCAGACGCTATACTGAAATCTAAAAAGCACTTTCCTGTCGCTACTACGTCATTTAAAATTGAAATTGACTAATTGATTTCGAATTTAGTTTCACACGTTATTAATAATCTTAATGTATTCGTTTTGGTTGCTAAAATATTAAGCAATTAAACACTGCAAATCTTGAAAATGTACTAGGCAGCCAGATATAATAATGTCGTAATTATAAGTTTACAAATAGCGATTTTGGTCGTAACAATTATAACTTGAGAAGTAATTAATAAGAAAAGATACCTTTACTTCCAGTCATTGATATGTTGTAGGAGATAGAATTGTATATATTGATTTAATAAAGCTTATGAAGCAGCAAGCTATTCTTTTAAATGAATCTATTATAATAAATAACTTAACCTATGGAAATATTTAACAAAATCATCCGTAAAATATTTATCAAGGTAAATTTTATTCGATTTTGAAGGTTTTCCATTAAATCAGTGTTCACAGTTTTGTTAGTAACGTGGAAGTTCCAAACTACACGCGGGCTGAGCGAGCCAACTAAGCGGAAGATTCACGGACTCTGCCCAAATCCAATTTTATTTAGCCAGGACCTTATAAACTAGGGTTGCCAACTATACCTACTACACTGGACCGCAAAGAAAAAGAGTCAGAAAATCTTCTGAAATGAATGAAATAAAGACTAAATTAACATAGGCCTCCCCCAGTGACTTCCAGATCTGCCGGTTGGAAGCGGCCTGCATCCAGTGTCTTACCTTTACCAGCAGGGCTAGCATGCGCGCATCGGTTATTTTATCGATAGACAAGACATATTTTGTCTTCGACGATATTTATCGTTTTCCCTAATTACAGACTTCTCGAATCCTTTTGATTAATATTTTCAGGGTCTCCCGTTCTTCGTAGCTACTTATTTTTACGTTATAACACGGCATTGCATGATATTTTGGTTTTTTCTTTGTTCGTCAAACGTCAAAAGTCGATAAAATGCCACGACAAAATTTTATCGTGTTGCGCATGCTAGCCCTGCTGGTCGTCTGTCCACCTTGTGGATGGATAACAAAATATCGTAATTATATTAATTCTTTGATTCTAGTACTCTTTTATTTATGACTTTTAAAATTTTGCGTTGCATAATTTAACAGCTAAAGAGTGGAATTCCCTGCCTGCGTCTGTATTTCCGAGTGCATATAACCTGACTCTCTTTAAGTCCAGAGTGAATAGGCATCTTCTGGGCAAGCTCGCTTCATCGTAGATCCTATCTATGCTCTAGAGCAAGATTGGGGTCAAGAGCAAGCCCATCTCAAATAAAAAAAAAAAAAATTAAAACTCAATGAAACGGGAATTAACGCGATCATAATTTAGGTACAAAATGTTACCTCTTTTGCCTGACGTTTCGATCGGGTTACACCGACCTTGGTCACAGGCTGACTGGAACAGCGATGTCTTCACTCTTTTATTTAGTCTTTATGTCATAAAGCTAGGTCACATATTTTGTACATATTGTAAATTTTCTCATCGAGCCTTTTTCTTAGCGGTACAGTTTATATGGTAGCAAAAATTTATGTATAGTAAAACTAGCTGGGCAACTTCGTTTGCATAGACTACAGGATATTTGGTATGAATGTAAAAAAATACGTTCAAATAAAGAACAATATACAGGTTGTACAAGAAAATCGGACACTCCTTAAAACCACGTGATCAGCTGGTCATATACAACAACTTTTTTTATGGGAGCAACATCGAAATCGATAATTTTTTTTCAGCTTCTCCATACAAACCTACTCGCATACCTCGATGATAATGTGGAGCATCTGAAAATATAATCACGATTTCGCTGTTGCTCCCATAGGAATAGTTGTTGTATATGACCAGATGATCACGTGGTTTTAAGGAGTGTCCTATTCTCTTGTACACCCGGTATAGAAAAATATCCTACAGCAACATTTACCTAGGATAAAAAATATTCTATACACATTAATCCAGATCATTTTCTATAAGTGTGAATGTCATCTAAATCCGTTCAGTAGTTTTTGTGTGAAAGAGTAACAAACATCCATAAATACAAACTTTCATGTTTATAATATTAGTAATCTCAGATTGTGCAGTCTTTTCCTTGAAACGCCTTAAGATAATTCTGTCGATAAATTTATTAAATTGCAATACTTCGATACCCAGAATCACGAATAAGTATTTTTGTAATGTCTTTGCGCAAAATTCTGAGAAATGTTTACTGTTTTCGGGACTCTTCAGTCGACTCATATTCAGAAAAATACCGTAACGAAAAACCAACCAAAATGTGTTATCGTATTTTGCCTTTCCATGAAATTTGTCTGGGTGTTTTTCAAGAAAAAAATCAATGCACGTTTCCGAGAAAAATACTATTGGTGTTGTAATAATTAAGAATTGGTCAAAGCGCATAAAATCGCCTTTAGGTAAAAATTGGATTTTTCACAAACCTGGTATTTTTGTAAAAACAAGATACGTCATGTTTTTTGACACAGGGCTTTCGTTAACGATAAATGAGTCGATATTTTTTGGAGATTATAATAAAATAATAAATGCTAATTTAAGTATTAACTCGTTATGTCATAATACGAAATTGTGACACTAACTTATAAAATCATATTCCTTGCTGTGTTGTCTGTTACACTGTCCGTCATAATCTGCCCTCTCCCTTACTAATTTTCGAAGCTGCTGTATGCCGAAACTTATGTTTGATTTTCTCAAATATAGACTCATTAAATTGACATATTCCTAACAGAAAGATAACAAACGTCGAACAAAAAAAACAAAACAAAAGCTAATACCAAAACAAACATGCCTAACAAAAAGAGCACACAAATATACCTATAGTTTTTTTTTTGCGAGATTTCTCAACCCTATCCCGCCGGGTCGTAGGGTAACACTGACCGGCGGAAGGGTCAATTTATTTGCGAATTGATAAACCCGTTCGCTTGACAATGGCGCTGGTTGATTATTGGCGCCCGGCCGGGCCAAGTTGACCCCTTGACTTTTTACGTCCAGTCGTGCTTGTAAATAGTTGGAAATGTCAATAGATTTTTTGGAGGGTTATAATGGGTCAGTGGAGCGTTTGTAATGTGTCAGACATTGTTATTTGAAGAATTACATACTATTGGTACTTAGGGTAGAAAAAAACTGTTTATAAATAAACGTGGGACCTAAGAAAATCGTCGTGTCAGTAATTTAAGACAAATCAGAAAAAAATACATTAGCATATGATTTATTATACCACAAAATGATACATTTGTCTAAAACAAAAATTATAAATTAGCGCTTTTTTAAAACATTTCGAATCAGAAACACAACTCCCTTGGAGCGTATTGGCATCATTATTTCTTAATAATTTATATCAAACAAACTAAATTACGTTCAACTCTAGGGATTGTGATATTCTGGCTAAAGTCGCTCTATTTAAACTCAGTCTTATTATAATACCAAAAAAAACCTTGGAGACTTATTATTAATAACACAGCAGTGATTTTTTATTAGTTGTAAATTTTTGTTTTTAGCAATTTCATGCAAGGTTTTAATTGAAGATAAATAACACTTGAAAAAAATCATCGACCTCAGGTGGGACTCGAACCCACGTCCCATCGCAAGCAGGGTGAGTGCTTTTTTATTATTAGTTTTATTATTATTTTTTATTAGTTTTTCAACTCGGACGGGTAAAGGTTGAGTCATTCATTCAGTCATTGAGATTAAAAGCAACACGATTGCACTATAAAAGGACTGTATTTGAGGTCATTTTCATTAGTCGTACATGTTTTGGACCAATTTATAATGTAAATAATTTTGAATAAAAATCTTTGTATTAACTATGTATTATTTTCTCCCTTTCCTCTTTAATCAATGTTACTTTTAGTTCCATACCTCAAAAAGTTAAAGAGAACTCTTGTAGGATGACTTCTGTCTGTCGATCTATCCGTTTTTCCGTCTGTCCGTCTGACCGTCGCCGCGTCTGCTTGTTTGTTTTCTGCCTGTCAGCCTGTTAAGACCCTTTTTACAAGTAAATAAATAAATAATAAATGGTAAATAAATATTGAACAACATCACATACATTGCTCTTATCCTAAGGTAAGTAGCTAAATCACTTGTGTTATAGAAATCAGAAACAATGACGGTACCACAACACAAATACAATCAACAAAATATATGGTTTATGCCGCATTTTTGTATCTGCAAGGCGGGATTTATTATGGACTAATTATTTACTTACATACCCATAGACTGTTCTTTCGAACAATTGCACGAATCCAACTGCTACTTTGACGGTTTTTAGGGTTCCGTACCCAAAGGGTAAAACGGGACCCTATTACTAAGGCTCCGCTGTCCGTCTGTCTGTCTGTCTGTTTGTCTGTCTGTCTGTCTGTCTGTCTGTCTGTCTGTCTGTCTGTCTGTCTGTCTGTCCGTCTGTCCGTCTGTCTGTCCGTCTGTCCGTCTGTCACCAGGCTTTATCTCATGAACCGTGATAGTAAGAGAGTTGAAATTTTTACAGATGATCTATTTCTGTTGCCTCTATAACAACAAATACTAAAAAACAGAATACAATAAATGTTTAAGGGGGCTCCCATACAACAAACATGTTTTTTTGCCGTTTTTATAGATAATGGTAATAACCCTTCGTGCGCGAGTCCGACTCGCACATGACCGGTTTTTATTTTATTTTAACTAAAACAATCTTTCCCCTACAATCAGCCACGTGGAGTTTTAGCAAAAATACGTCCGTGTTCTATTAAAACTCTTAAAGGTCCAAGTTACATTGGTCATTGATATTTGGAACATAAAGGAGGGGACCCTCCCAGGAGAGGACCTTTTGAAATGGCTAATGAAATTCGTGACCTTACGTCTGACGGTTAAGTAGGCGTTGTTTTGGTTCCTTAGAAAAAATGCAACAAAAAATACTGAGCAACATTTAAAGATAAGAATACCTTTTCAACTTTTACGCAAACCGACCAGACTAGAAATTCTAGTTTAAAAACTATAAAATATGTTTTTATTATGCTTGGTAAAAAAAAAACAATTAGACTATACTCAGAGACTCAACAAGTACGTATGTCACATACTTAAAGTTTTTACTTGATTTAGAAGTAGACTAAAATTACTTTGAAGATTAATTACATAGTTCAGTGAAGATGGTATAAAAGTCTGTAAAAACACGGTTTTGACTTCACTTGATATTTAATCGACAAATTAGATTTGAATCCCATTTAAATTTAAACACGATAATATCTTGAGGTTTAATGAGAATTAATATCTTTGAACCGAGGTTTGTCCACTATTAAACATAAACTGTCTTATACAGTGTGCATTTACTAGTCCAGACTAAGCTTAAACTACTCATTTTTGTACGTTAAAACAGTGGTTTAACCTTAGTCCCGGAATAGCAAATGCACTCTGAATAAGACAGAAAAGCTTTAAGTTGCTATATAAACTGTATTCCACCTCCTTCATAGTTCGTCCCTTACCAGTAGAGTATAAACTGGAAGTACTAGTACTAATAAACTAATAAAATGAATTTTATTAATATAAATGCCTATCAAATCTGTTTTTTTTAAACCTTTTACTAGTGTTAATTAACCCTTGCACAACCACTCCAAAAATGGTCGGCAATTTTAATAAGTTTTTACCATTTCGAACGCGGTATTGTGGGCACGTGCAGACGTGCAATTATCAGTGATTTCCACTCCGCAAGGTGCCACTTTGCATCACAATTAGCCCGCATTATGTGTTAACTGCACAATTCAACAATATGTGCTCGGAATGTTTAATATGTCTAGCGAACTGGATTAAGCCCTTAAAACAGGAACGCCGATCGAATATTTCAATTATCACATTTGGGTGTTTTATGTTAATTGGTATTGAGCATTTTAGGGTTAAATTTAGGTTACAGGTTTACGCGGTTTAGCTCGACGACTCGTAGTACTAAAAGTCGTTGTTTCGCTAGGGTAGACATTATTTATTCACGCCGACAAGTGGAAGAATCAGTGGTTAAATCTCAAAAATTTTTTTTTGCCTACTCTTAGAGTGGGGGTGCATTTTTTTTACTTTTATCAGCAGCGTCATTGGATAGGCTGATTTAAAATATTTTAGGTGTGCCAATATAGTATTTTCGATTTAGGGATCTATTAACGCTTTAAAGGACATTTTTTTGTAAGAGTCAGTGTCGGCCTCTGTCAGCGATATGGTTGCTTTAAGAATTGTGATAAAATATACAACTGTAGTTGTTGACGCGAATTCAGAGTGTGCGTCTGTAACAACGACGCACGCACACATTCAACACGGAGCGACCGGTCCGAGGCGCCTGCGATGAAGCTACGCCCGCGGCGCGGCGCGGCACTCCACATTCGGTCTCCAGCTACGAACCATACTGCATTGTTTTCTGTTAATCCATTTATTCATTCAATCTTTCTCAAATTATTATAACACTGTACTTAATACCTTTTATTAGTTCATAATATATTCAGTCAACAAATTTCGGTCTAGGCTCTTCATTTCCCTCCTTAGCTAGACTTCCTACCAAGTCGAGCCGGATGCGACTTTGGAGCGGCTACAGCATACCAGAGGACGCAACACAGAGGTCACGCTAAGGACGGGCGAGGCAGCGTGGCAGTCGAGTACCTAAACTCAATCCAAACAATTCAAGGAAACCCTGAAAAGGGGATTGCAGTGCAATTTCGTGAGTTCGTTCCAATCAAAACGCATTTACCATTTTTCACATTTTCCAAATAAGTATCCTTTGTACCAACCTTTATTCAATTCCAGTCCTAGTTACCTACACATATTTTTATTCATTAACCTATTTTTCATTCGTCATACATTTTAATTTCCGTAATTATTTATTAAAAAATACTTATCATTTTCTAACTTCAGAGGCATCTAGATAGATTCAATTTGTTTTCTGTTCATCCAACTACCTATCTAAAGCTCGAGTTTATGTTCATGATAATCCAGTGCAATTTTGTTACATTCCAGTTATTTTTCCCGTGCGTGGCGAATCCGGGACCGGCCACGCGCTTGTCGCATGACCGCCGTATTCGGATGGTCCACGACCACGTGCGCACCACGTGCACGGTTTTCACTGCTTCACTTGCTTCTATTCACTTCATTTTAAATTTAAGTATCTTTCCATCGGCTTCTCATTGATTTTTTTCACCTTTTCTGCAAATAAGCTGGCTAATTTGAATTTAGTTGACCTTGGATTTAATTTAATCTGCTTTCTCTTCATCAATTTTAGCATTTCATTACTTTATCATTTAAAATGGATGACCTTAAGTCACTTAAAAGAACTAGAGCATCCCAAAAGGCAAAGCTTACTATTTTTAAAAAAAATCTTGAGCCACTTTTGTCTTGCAAAGAATTAAATAGATTACAGATTCACGAAGTAAATACTCGTCTTACTAAAATTCAAGCTTTGTATGAGGAGATTGATACAACCCAAACTCAAATAGAAAATTTGCTCGATATTCCAGATGAAGAATACACTGAACGCGAGAACTTCGAAAGCTCCTTCTTCGGCACCATCGCTGCCGCACAGAATCTGCTCAGCAGGCACTCGGAGGAGACCTCCAGCCATGAGGCGAATGACTTCACGTCGGTGGCAGGCTCGAATGTGGCAAGTGCTATACCAAACATCAGATTACCAACAATAAACATACCTACTTTCACTGGGTGCTATCAGGACTGGTTAGAATTTCACGAAACATATGTATCGCTTATTCACACAAATTCATCCATTCCAAACATACACAAATTTCACTATTTGCGCGCTTCATTACGAGACAATGCAGCACTAATCATTCAATCTTTAGATTTTTCATCAGATAATTATAATGTTGCTTGGGATCTGTTGTGTAACCGTTATAATAATAATCGAATTTTAATTAATAATCATGTGCAGGCACTATTCAATATTCAACAAATTACTAAAGAGTCTGCAAGGGCATTACGCAATATTATAGATGTTGTGAATAAAAATCTTAGATCCCTGAAAACACTGAATGTACCTACAGAGCACTGGGACATTCTAATCATACACATGGTATCGAGCAAGTTAGACCCGGCCACTATCCGTGATTGGGAAGCCCAACGAAATTCAGTAAAAGAAATGCCAACTTTAAAAGATTTTAATGATTTTTTGAAAAACCGGGCAGACTTGTTAGAAACCATGGACGAAAAGCACCGACAACCAGTTTTTGACAACTTTCGACATCCAGCACGTAGACACAGTGACATTACTCATGTTAGGCCAAAAACCTTTATAACTAATCAAACTCCCACGAAACAAACACAGCTTTCATGTCCTATTTGCAAGAATTCTCATTCCATATATTACTGTATGAAATTTAAGTTATTACCGATTGAAAAACGTATAGAAAGGGTTAAACAATTAAATCTTTGCACAAACTGTTTGCGTGGTGGACATGATGAAAGGTGGTGCAAATATGGGTCATGCAAATTGTGCTCACATAGGCATAACACTTTGTTACACATAAATAAACAACATACAGTATCCCAACCTCATTCACAATCACAAACTGAGTGCGTAGTACTACCTGCGATGCAAGAACAAGAGACCGAATCAAAAACACAAAATAATCAGTTGGATACAAATAAAATCACACTTTCTGCAACGCATCAAGGTCAGGTATTACTATCCACAGTTTTAATTCACATCACAGACAATAATGGTCATTTACACAAAATTCGCGCCCTTTTAGATAACGGCAGCACTTCAAGTTTTATAACTGAAGACTTACAAAACAAACTTCATATTCCACACTACTCAACTTCAATATCAGTCCAAGGATTGAATAGTCAATGTTCAAAAATTACTAAAAGATGTAATGTAACAATTTCATCACTCACAAACAGTGGCTACACTGTAAGAGTAAATTGTTTTGTTGTGCTACAAATAACACAATTAATACCTACAAATATGATAAATATAAATCATTTAAATATACCTCCACACATCCACCTTGCGGATCCACAATTCAATACTCCGTCTGAGGTGCAGATGTTGCTAGGAGCTGACCTGTTTTGGCAGGTTTTATCTAATAATCGCATTCAATTAGGTAAAAATATGCCAATCCTAGCTAAAACAATGCTGGGATGGATAGTCTCCGGTTATGTCAGAGACTCAAAACGTACACAAAATACTACACTACATTGCAATTTAATTCAAAACACTGAGCTTGAAACAAAACTCAATAAGTTTTTTGAATTAGAGTCAGTAGGTATCACTCAACAAACCTGTTCAATAGGTGAGAGTGAATGCGAATCAATTTTCACAAAAACTACTGTCCGTCAGTCAGATGGCAGATTCATGGTCAACATACCACTAAAGGAATCTCCTAAATGTTTAGGTGATTCTTCCGAACAAGCTCTTATCAGGTTTCAAGCTTTAGAACGCAAATTTGATCGCAATCCCACATTCAAACAAAACTACACAGATTTCATTAACGAATATATTTCACTAGGTCACATGACAGAAAACACAAATAACTTCAACAACAAACAACAACAACAAGAAATTTCATATTTTTTACCACATCATGGGGTGTTACGTGAGGATAGTCTAACAACAAAACTAAGGACAGTCTTCGACGCCTCTGCAACAACAAGCACAGGCAAATCATTCAATGACATCCAACACATAGGTCCCACTATACAGGAAGATCTCCTTAGCATACTGATTCGCTTTCGCCAACATAAGTTTGTTGTGACTGCAGATATAGAAAAAATGTATAGACAAATCTTAGTAGCTGAAAATCAACGCAGTTTACAGCAGATTTTTTGGCGTGCGGATCGGTCAGAGGGAATCAAACAATATAAATTAAATACTGTTACCTACGGGACTGCTTCTGCGCCATACTTAGCATGCAGATGTCTAGTACAACTTGGCCGTGACTGCGTCGATAAAAGTATAAGTAAAACAATTTTATCAGATTTTTATGTTGATGATTTAGTCACAGGTCATTCTGATGAATCAACATTAATTAAAATATGCAAGGGAGTCATTTATGAATTACAAGGAGCTCATTTTCATCTGCGTAAGTGGCACACAAATAGTCCTCAAGTACTCACTCAAATTTTAGGTAAAAACGACAAGGCAGACTTAAAAAACCTATGTGATATCGAATACACAAAAACATTGGGACAACAATGGGCTTGCAAAAAAGATACATTGTTATATTCATTACCACACACAGAACTACAAAAGGTACAAACAAACAAACGCTCTATCTTATCAGTCATTGCACAAATTTTTGACCCATTAGGTTTAATCAACCCATGCATGTTACAAGCTAAACTCATATTACAAAACCTATGGGCAAAAAACATTTCCTGGGACGAGCCACTGTCCTCAGAAATTCAATCTCAGTGGAACAAGTTCATACAATACCTACCTGAGTTGAATAATATTCAAATACCACGCAATGTCCTAAGTGACAAACCTGTAAAAATTGAATTACATATATTTTCAGACGCCTCGATGAAGGCATACTCAGCTTGCGTATACTTACGCTCAATTTCAAACAATGGTAATATCCAAGTTCACTTACTCTTAGCAAAGAGTAGGGTGGCCCCACTAAAACAAAAACTAACAATGCCAAGACTAGAACTTTGTGGCGCTCTATTAGCCACTAACTTGGCAAAAAAGTGTGAAGATTCATTGCACCTAACTATAGATACAAGGTACTTTTGGTGTGATTCCACCATAGTACTGGGCTGGATAAAAACATGTAGTAAGGTCAAACTTAAACAATTTGTTTACAACAGAGTAAATGAAATTACACAAAACTCCGAACCTTCCGCGTGGTACTACATACCTACCAATTCAAATCCTGCAGACATAGGGTCCAGAGGCTTAAACGCGTCTCAACTCAAAAATTCAATTTTGTGGTGGGGAGGTCCACAGTTTCTTCATCAACTCAAAATCACTATACCTACACAACCTCAAAATACACATATTGAAAACTTACCAGAAACAAGGCACCAATGTCATTTTTCGTCGACCGAACCATGAAAATACCTTCACAAGTACTTTTTCAAATTACAGAAAATTACAAAGAATTACAGCATATTTAAAACGATTTATGCATAATTGCAAAAATCCAAATAATAAATACACAGGTCCACTAATGACGTTGGAGCTTGAACTTTCTACACAAACACTTTGTAGAATAGTACAAAAAGATATGTTCTGCAAACAATATTCAATTCTAAAAAATAATCAAACACTTCCTACTAAAGACAAACTTTTAAGTTTAAATCCATTTTTAGATAAGACGGATCTAATAAGAGTTGGTGGCAGATTATCAAATTCGAACTATGACTTAAATACAAAACACCCAATCTTATTACATGCGTCTCACAATGTTACAAAATTAATTGCTAAACATTACCATATACTTTTTTTACATGCGGGCCCACAGCTGTTACTTGCAAATTTGAGACACAAATTCTGGATAATTAATGGGCGTAACCTAACAAGAAAAATAACACGCAACTGTCTAAAATGTTGCAGGTTTTCAGGTAAAACTTACCAACCTATAATGGGTAACCTGCCTGCAGAACGACTGCATTCAGAGTATCCATTCAGTAGTACAGCTGTGGACTACGCGGGACCAGTACTTATAGCAGACAGGAAGGGCAGAGGTTGTAAGCTTATAAAGGCATACTTATGTATATTTGTTTGTTTGGCAGTTCGAGCGGTGCACATCGAGCTTGTCACCGACCTGAGTTCACAAGGCTTTCTGTCAGCGCTGAACAGATTCATTGCTCGCAGAGGCAAGCCCAGTGTCATATTTTCAGACAATGGCACGAACTTTGTAGGCGCATATAATGATATCTCAAAATTTTTAAAAAATAATTGTGATAATATAATTTCATATTCAGCTGAAAAGGGAATTACTTTCAAGTTTAGCCCTGCTTATTCACCTCATTTCAATGGATTAGCTGAAAATTCTGTAAAATCAATAAAACATCATTTAAAAAGAGTCTTATCAATGACTCATCTTGTTTATGAAGAACTAAATTCAGTTTTGGTCGAAATAGAAGCAATATTGAATTCTAGGCCTCTCACTCCTCTTTCTAATGACCCTTCAGACCTCATTCCCTTAACCCCTGCGCATTTTTTGATTGGACGTACTTTAACGATGATGCCTGCTCCCCAGGTACAAGATGACAACATCAGCACTCTCACCAGATATGCAAGAACGCAATCACTAAAAGGCCACTTTTGGAAACGCTACTATATGGAATATATTTCAGAATTACAGAAGCGAAGTAAATGGCGCAGTGATGGTGGCCAACCACAAATAGGAGAGATGGTTCTTATCAAGGATGATCGCATGCCACCCAACCGATGGCTGCTGGGTCGAGTGACAGCTGTCTTCCCCGGCGCAGATGGTGTCAACCGTGTGGCCGACGTCCACACTTCATTGGGAGTATTGAGAAGAGCCTTCAATCGGCTGTGCCCATTACCAACATTGGAACAGAATGTTCCAAGGGCGGCAGTATGTTGACGCGAATTCAGAGTGTGCGTCTGTAACAACGACGCACGCACACATTCAACACGGAGCGACCGGTCCGAGGCGCCTGCGATGAAGCTACGCCCGCGGCGCGGCGCGGCACTCCACATTCGGTCTCCAGCTACGAACCATACTGCATTGTTTTCTGTTAATCCATTTATTCATTCAATCTTTCTCAAATTATTATAACACTGTACTTAATACCTTTTATTAGTTCATAATATATTCAGTCAACAAATTTCGGTCTAGGCTCTTCATTTCCCTCCTTAGCTAGACTTCCTACCAGTAGTATATTTACTAAGTTGAGAAAAATCTATCACAGCTAGATAGACTTTTACAAGTTACAACGTAACTTGTAAAAAGTACTTGGAGAAGAAAATTAATTAGATGGTGTTGTTAATTGTGTAAAACTGGTATCAATTACAGCATATTGTGACGGGAAAAATGGAACTCTACTTTGCACGTGGCCCGAAAACACATAGCCGGTTTTTTATTATTATTTTATAAAACATTTTTTCAATATTCCCGATAACAATGTTTGTGTAGCAACGGTTCAAAAATAAGCTATTTTTCCTGTAGCTATATTTTTATAAGTGTCTTAATACGGGTGCTAGACTTGTATATAGTGTTTTGTAATTTTATGGGTAATTTTTTTACATATTTTCACGAAAGGAAATAAACTCCATTCAATTCTACACCGTTATATTCAATATTCAAAAAATCATAAAAATCGGTTACGATTCAAATCGTAAACATTTTTTTAATTCAGTTGAAAATTTAACACTAAATTCGCCAACCATTTATTTTACAACATCACGATTCACCATACATACTCGTACTATACATTGCGCTGATTCTGTGATAAGTAGCTAAAGCTTGTGTTAAATAAATTAGAAACAACGACATTACTACAACACCTAGGCCAAAACAATATAGAAAATATCGTTTTTTTTTTTAGAAATCGATATTACTTAAGTATTTCAATAAAACACATCACCACCACTTGTGAACTTAACTTGATTTACACAAGTGATACTGTCACTACTGATTGACAGATACATTAAAACTAATATCAGATTATCCGAATATCTTAATGAAATCTATCGCAGAAGGGGAAACAAAACGGCATTATTGACAGACTCTACGTGGTGAAGGGTGAAAACCTATTTAGGATCAATGTCGATAATGAAAAAAGATTGTTTATCAACGAATTGATCCGGTATCACAATATTTTTAATTAATGGCAGCATATTGACCCTACTATTTGTTTTTGTGAAAAAAAATTTCTATTAGAATGATTCGTTTAAAAAAAAAAATTTTTTTTTTGTTTGCGACTGAATTGCTTGTTAGTATTCAATCTTAACTGATAGTAAGTAATAAATGCATTAATAAAACCATCACCATGATATGGTTTCACGTTAAATTATTGTCTGTAAACTGCCTTTACATGCAACCTGCAAAATTTGGAAAATATTTTTTCTGTATCAAAACTTGATTTTTAACCACCTTCTAAAATGCTATGGCCTTATTACAAAAAGATAGACTAGCGTTAAACACTTGTCTAAAGATTAGTCAACCAATTTGAAATGTTGACACATCAGACATTCGAGACATATGATTAGGAAACATTTCAAATTGGTTTAACTAGTGTTTTTAATCACCATAAATATAATCTTTTAGCTTAGCTACTAGCAATCACGATAAATGTGAACTAGTATTTTTGAAAGTAATTTTGTTAAATACACTATTTTCCCGTATGTTTGCATTCCGTCTTAATTTTAATAAAATTAAAGTACCTATTTAGCGTGGCGTTTCAGCGGGTGTAAACACCGTCTGAGCTTTGCGGGCGCTAACGAAATTTGTACTACGCGCTAATTATATTGGGGATAGAACGTCCTAAGGGTTAAATATATGGCTCTGATAATTATTTAGAGAGACAGAGAGAGAAATATTTTATTAGCCACACACAACAATAGAGAAATAGAATAGATAAATATAAAACGCAGAAAACATAAAAAAGAAAATAAAAGAAAAATAAACAGCAATAGACAAAAAATAATTTAAAACCAATAGAGATTTAGATAGATAGACACTTTAAACTTCACGTAAAAAATATATTAACAAACCAATACTATCTATGGGCCTCGCATGATCTAAAATATATGAATTTGAATTTAAATACACAGTTTTTTTCTTCTTTATATGGCGCGCGCGGTGTGCACATGACCAATGTCGGGTAAAAACGAGGAAACGGGTAAATACACAGCTATGGTTATGATAATCAGATGACTTTTGGGTAGAAGAAATTAAGGCCTTAACACGCTTGAATGACCCTAACGCGTCTTGCCCATACATTTTCGCGCGCGCGGATGACCTCTAATAATCGGAAAAACATGTTTTTTTTATGAAATTAATGCCTTTAACGAGAAATTTCAAATAAAACTCTCAATTCAAAACATGTTTATTTCCAAAATCTTGTTTTGTGTGAAAACAGTAATGAAATAGCTTGTGCCGTTTAAGAGAACATTTGCAATTTATGAAAAAATAGACACTTTTTTGTGCATGTTTTAATCCAAGGGACTTAACGGAACATCAAAATTATTCAATTCAAGATGTTTAATAAATCCTCTTCTAGCATAATCGTATTTAAAAATTTTAGATTCAAGTAACAGGTATTCTGACAATTTGATTTTTATATTCGAGATTTTAGGCACTTGGGTGGTGTTAAGGATTTAAGTTGTAGTGGAGTGGGGTCAGATAGTACGAGAGTAAAAGAGTGGATGAAGGAAGAAAACAAATATAAAAATTGAAGTGGATATTACGCATTGCTCTGAAGTAAGGATGATCAAAATTTTCATTTGCACTTGAGGTCCATGTCTCTGATTGCTTGAAGCTGAACTAATACATTTGTACCTGAAGATTGAGAATATCGAAACTTATATGGGTAAAAGTATAATTTTAATATTGGATATTTTGGAAGTTTTTATGAAATTAATTTTACTGCAAAAAAAATCGGTTAATTACTTAGGAAAATTATGGACTTGGATTAAAAGTCACGGGCCCACGTAGATACCTAAATAATTTGCATCTAGAGCAAACAAATTCAATATCCAACGAACCAAAGGTTAATTTAAAAAGAATGCGTGACATTAAATGTTGGTAATTTGTTCACTGATCCGAATAGCATTTAAGTTTAAAAAAAAAAACAGTTGTAAAAGAGAGCCTTAACCTTGTCTTCAAATGTGTTAAATACTTTCAAATATACTCTCAAAAGGTATGTTTAAAGAAGATTAGATCAGTCGCAACTCCATCAAAACGGCCAATTAAAATCGCTCATTGTCCTTAGCGGTCTCACCCAGATCCGCGATTACGTCACAGCGTGCCTAATGGAAAATTAAACGCCAGCTTCCGCCACCGTCCGCACAATGGCGCGCGGCGCTAATTGTCACTTGTCACTTTATAGTTTTTTTCTGTCACTTAAATTGGCTATTGTGGAAGTGCAATCACGTGAACTGCCCTTTTGTCGTTCGAGAGTGGAAATTTCGATCGGTGATCCGTGTAACAAGAAATTCTAGCTTTGTGAACGTTTTGATCAGGATTTTTGGAAACGAATAGGGGTGTGATTTTTTTGGTTGGATTGGTAAAGTGCTACAGTTCGGCAGTTAGCATTGGTTACTCGGAAAATCATATTTTGGACTTAAACTTTAGGTAAGCTACTTGCTTCTGCTTCAGAAAAACTAAGAAATTTAATTTTTTTATTAAATACAAATACTAAAAACTGAACTTTTGTAAACATTTAGTCGTTAGGTACATTTACAGCATCGCCATCATCATTTCGGCTATATCATTTACAGAAAGCAATCAATGTATACGGTTTATATTTTTAATCAGTTACATTTTTTCTTTAGCATTATTAGGTCAGTCGCCCCCGAAAGGCAGTTAAAATAATGCACATAAACAACCAGTTAGTTAAACGGTCAATTAGTTTTTACTATTAACGAATGCACGCCCTGACAGCCGCAGAACAAATGTGACGTCACGCGTCAAATTAGCTATGGTCGAGTTCGCCCATTTTGCTTTTTTAAATTTCGAACGCCGCATGATTGGCGCCTGTTATTGAACGCGACTGTCCTGTCGGTTGGAAACGCGTCCGTCCAATGAGGAACGTTTGATTTTTCCTCTTTTATTATTTATTTTGGAACACTAACTTGCCAGTGCGTTTTGGTTCAAATATTTTGGCCGCAGTGATGCGTGATTCACCTTTTAACATAAGTTTTCGTGACACAGTTGAAAATTTACAAAGTAGTTTTTACTTCAATCTAGACGACCCGATTAGAGTAGTGGCGCGTTAGTTCGCGTTTCACGCTGAGTCCTGGATTCCCAGTTCGGGTTAATTCATGTATTTTCTGGTAACTCGAAACACAACTATGTTTTTCCCTTACTGTATGGTACTTACATATTTTTTAAATTACATATGATATTTATTTTATTTTCACTGTCAATATTTTCATTGAGTATTAGATCATATTTTGGTCTAATGTTTTTATAAGATAACGTTATCAGTTAATGCTTAGGGGTAACGTGCAATAAGAAACTACAAACAAATAAACTGTGATTAAAAAAAGGAATAGAAGACCTAATTCAACTCACTCATCTTCACAAGCACGTCAAACGCGTTCCCTTCGAATTGAAGACAATACAGAGAATACAAAGAGCGAAAATCCGAACGCAAGCCATTTACAAAACCGCCGTCAGTTATTTTATGTTGGTAATTGCCAGAACGGCTTATCAAACTCTCTCAAAGTTTGCCTATTACGATTCCGCGTACGGCCCGGCAGGCCACTCATGAAATTAAATTACATTGAACTCCCGGTGCGCGGCTTACCTCTAAACTCGTCTCATTTTTAAAAGGCATAATGCCAAAGATCAATCGCGATGCGATGGCAGACGATCAACTTCGGGTTTTGTGCCTAAGATGAGATAATTCAGGTGCTATAGATTAATGAAAGTTGATTAGTAGACGATCAACTTCGTATTTTGTGCGTAAGGTGAGAAACCACAGTTGTAAAGATTATTAAAAGTTACGAAATTAGCTATATTCTGGTGAATTGGCTATCAGGGAATAAAAAAAAAACTTGTGGTAGAGCAATGGTTAACTAATTCATCAATATCCGAGCTTAGTTGACCCAACTATAATTTTCTATACAGAAATGTAGGTAGTGTGATAAATCCTGCACGTGATTGCGGAAAATCAAACTTTGATAGCTATACTAGTTTTTTTGGGGCCATACATCATTGACATTTTTCTTTTAGTTATATTGAATGTAAAAGATAATGTGATTAAAATTGTTGCTGCCAAGGTGCAGCCCTAACGTCTAATATCCCATAAGCGGAATGTTCATCCCTTCTGAAACCACCACCAGAAAGAAACCTCACGGTTCCAATAAAATATATATATATATATATATATATCTCTCTCTCTCTCTCTCTCCATGTTACGTCTGGCCAGCGCTTGCCATAAGGCAGCTCTCTTGCTCATAGTTATTCGAAAACAATTCATACGCACTTCAGCAAACATCCCTGACGGAAATTCTACGAAACATTTTGAATTAAACATCATCAATGAATGTCGTGGATCTGTGGTTGGTTCAATTTTAACATGATACTAAAACATGATATTACAGATAATGTTATGTTTTAATGAAATTAAATGAACATGAAACTAATTTATGAAATTGTATGTAATTTTAAGAGACTGGTATTTTAGTGATACGGTTTTAGACATTTATTTCTCTAAAAGTGATAAACGCTGTAAGCCTTTCATTCTTTAAAGGAATAAAAGCAGCAAGTAATAGCGGTCCCATCTCCGTTGTTTACTCTTTGACCCGCGATACATATTGCAATATCGCTAAGGAAGGCGAAGTTTTCCATTTTGCGTGCAGCGAGCGGGCGCGGCCGCGGCGTGAACTTATGTTTTTTGCCACCAAATAAATTTGCATACGACTCGGCACCGAGATGTGTTCATGACACGAATAACATCCTCAATAATAATGAGAAAGAGGAATTGAAAACGCACGTTCTTATTGAGTAGCAACTTGTAGTTGCTGGATTTGAAATAGTTTTTATTTCATTGCTACTCGTGATCGATCTTGATGCATTTCATTTCAGCGCTCGCCTTTAAGCCTCTAGGTAAAATAAGGACTAATAATTAAAGACATGACGCAAGAAAAGATATTTGAATTATACAGAAAATATTCGTAGCGAACTATGGATACCGGGGCGTGTCCAATCCTAGCCTATACTATAGTTTAAATTCAACCGTTAAATCATCCTGCCTCGTCCTTAGCCGTACCTCTACAATATAAAAGCAACTAGCCAACAAGTCGTGATCTACAAAATGTCCCCCAGGTAGCCAATTAGTCCCCTCCCCGCGGGGGACGTGTCTGCCGTAACGAGCTGTCAAACTTTTTGTTCGGTCACCCTTTGTTTGTGAAACCCGCCCAATATGGAGACACAGCTTTTTTGTGCGACACGTTTTGAGTAGGCATAAATGTTGTCTTAATTTGAAATCTGTTATTACATAATCTTTTTCTTTTTATAAGCAGATTTTTTTTCTAAAAAAGTTATTATACACCGTGAATTTTTAATTACCCGAGAAAATTAACTTACATACTCAGATATCGATATACATCGAATTTGGTGAATAAAAAAAACGTAACGGCGTACGGCGTTGGCGTAACGAAGGAATAACTATGAATGAAAAAAAAATCATTCATAGTTATTCCTTTCGTACGCCAATATTACGCGACCAAATTAGGTGGATTTTGGTTCCGTTAATGTTGGAATGATAATGATTACTATTTGAATTGGCAGGACTTTTATGGTGCATATTTTCTAAGGAATGTTAGGGATCATTTAAATAAATTTCTCATAAAAAAAAAAATTTTATTCGCCAAATTCGATGTATATCGATATCTGAGTATGTTTGTTAATTTTCTCGGGTAATTCAAAATTCACGGTGTATATTAAAAGTTGAAAGTATTCGTCAGGTAAACTTATGTGATGTAGCTCAGTCAGTTAGAAGCTAGTCGGTATTGCGAAGAGTCGTAGGCTCGATTACCACATGAGGCAGTCGAATTTACATTCGAACGCACCGCCATCAAGTTTATTTGAAGTTAAAAACGAAAAAATAAGCTGGCACAAACAAAACAGTGTCCAAAAATGATGTAAATTCACCCAATTTCTTTTCTTACTTTACAAAGCAGGCACAATTCTCCGACTCGAAACCAATTCCAGGAGTTATCTTAACATCGCCCGAAAAGAAAAAGTTCCGAATAAATAACTTACTTAACGCGACGTCCTGAATGTCTGGTTGTTCCAGATTTTTGCTAAGACAAGGCAATAAATTAGGAGGGACGCGATACGCGTGCTCGTAAAATTAGCGAATGAACGCTATTCGCGTTGTAAGATTGTTCTAATCTATTTCGCCATTGGAAAATAATGTTCTAATACACGATTCCTTTCTTCCTTCGATTCACACGGTGCATAGATGAGTTAGTCAGGGGTCCCTCCTAAGCCTGGTAGCTGATAGGCAAGCCCCAGTCAAGGTGTGACAGCGGTATACACCTCTAAACCGCCATAGGCATACGCGTATGGCGATCTCATGCCATCTATTGTCATTAATTAAAACATGTGTAACAAATTAAAAACTAATTGGTATTCCAAACAGCACTACGAACAAAAAAAAACTACGTACAATAGATAAATATTTTGGGATAGAATAAAGAACTATAAGTAGAAATGACAACTTATAGTACGACCGTAATATGTTAAGACTGCTTGTCGGCTGTTTAGTATAAATAAAAGTTTGTGAACCTGGTTGTTGCATTTAAGCCGGCTAATGCTATTTTTGCGAGTCCACAACCATGCATCTCCCGTGTAACTGTAATAAGTATTTAAGCTTATACAAAACTACAGCTCGCTGCAATAGTAAACCGTCCCTTACCCACTCATGTAGCAGTTAAATCGTTATTGATTTCGCAGTCATAAGGGCGTTGCCTTTGCTGACCACACGGCCACGTATCAGAGTGATATTAAACAGACGCATTCAAATGCGAAGCCTGCTGCTTTCAATGTGGTCTTGTACGATATAACTAGACCACTGAAAATATGCTGCATATAATTAAACGCATCCTCATTTATTATGGAGTTAATACGTGTAAATATTTTGATACCTTTTTGCTGGCCTGTTTCACAATGCACAGATAAAGCTATGTAAAAGATAAAAATTTGTAGAGGATTGAAAATGTGTCATAAATGTGTCAAAAATCGTGTTTATCCTTCGGATAAGTAAAATATAAGCTTATTCAGAACTAATGCAGAAGTTATCCCTGCATTGTGAAACAGGCTCATACATTTTATTGTGACAGTGAGTCATTATAAATTTTGTCATTGAAATCTAAGAAAATAAAAGTGCTTCGCTTAGTATAGCCGTTCAGCAAAGAAATCCAGCTTTTTTGTCTCACAAATACGCTTTTATTGGTTAATAAGTAGTTTTAACTTTTTTTAATTTTAGGTTAGTTTGTTAACGTCTGAAATGTTTTGTATAATTATTTCTTAAAGCATATTTCGTGTTTTTCACCCATAACAATTTCATAGGAACCCAAAATTAAATAATCATCATATCAGCCTGTTGCAGTCCACTGCTGGACATAGGCCTCCTCCAAGGAGCACCACAGCGCACGATCTCCCGCCCATTGCATCCAGTCGCTGCCAGCTGCCTTCTTCAGGTCATCGGTCCATCTAGCCAGGGGGCGTCCTACACTACGTTTGCCTAAGCGTAAATTAAATAATAATAATAAAACTGTTTGCATCATCACACCAATTACCTAGCCCCAAACTATTGGGGCAAAGCAAAGCTTGTATTATAGCGACTGGGATAACGGATAAACATACTTAAATACGTTTATAAACATCCATGAATTAGGTACAAATGCTCGTGTTCATAACACTAATATTTGCCCCTTGCGGTATTCGAACCCGTAACCGCCAGGCATTGTAGTCCGGAGCGCGAACCACTACACCAGACGGTCGCCAAACTTAGACTGTCATCAAATTCAGAACCAAACTTTTTCTTTCATTCTCGTATCCCAGAACCTGAGCCGGTATCCCGGCCAGCTAAATTTACCGGTTTATCTTTCGAGGTGTTTTGTGAATCAAACTAAACCCTTCCGAAAGTCGCAATTTAGCAACGACAGCCCTATTTGGCGATCTACAACGTAAGGCACGAATTTCCAAACCTATATCAGGGAATTCAGGGATCGCAACAAAAACTTTGATTCTAGAAAGAAATTGGATATTGTTTTCTTTGTCTGCCAAATCTCAAGGCAATACATTTTGGGGATAAGCAAAGATATGTTTCATGAATAACTAGTGATTGAGGTCAACATTTTTGTGTTATTAATCATTCATGCAAAGGAACTCCTTAAACTCGAGACACCGTTTATAGGCACAACTAAATCGGTAATTATTTACAAGTTAAACAATAAAAAAATATCTAATTAAAAAAAAGACAAATGTGACTCTTGAATTAGCCTGAACTGAATGAAAAAAACATTCCATGTTGTAAAACCCTCGTCCAACTCGCACTTTTAAAATTCTCGGTGATTGCTAGTCGAGTAACAACTAGGCAGGCAGGGAGACCATCGTTTATGCTCTGACAAGGCTACTATAGGACGTAGGTACTTTTTATTTTTTTTAAATTAAATAAATAAATCAATAAAATATTTGACAGCATCAAAACATTGCTCTGATCCTAAGGTAAGTAGCTAATGGACTTGTGTTAAAGAAATCGACGGTAACACAACGCCCAGACCTGAGACAATATATGAAGAGTTTGTTTTCTACATTGACTCGACCAGGGATCAAACCCGAAACCTGAGAGATGGCGACGCCATATATACAATGTGATATGGGCGGTACTACTAACCCGTTAAGGCTAAGTTTGGTATCTAATTTGATTGACAAAAAAAGTAATCTGAGGTGAAAACAAATAAAAAAAAAGTTTTTTTCAAAAATAATTTATTGTTTTTTTTTTTCTAGCCATGGAAACCCTAACACCGGAAATGACGTTTATGGTCAGTTACTCTGTTCTTTTAGCTATAATATCTTATGGTATTTATTTCATGTTTCTATGACACATAAAACCTGTGTTATTGCCCTAAAGTTTAAAAAAATGGCCGCTATTCATAGGGAGTGAGTGTTTGACCTCCAAATTATTTTTTTTGTCGATAAAATTAGATATCGAACTTAGCGTTATAACGGGTTAGAAGTACCGCCCATATCACATTGTATAGTCCGGCGTGCTCGCCTCTCCGGGGTTCGTCAAATAATTGGTATCTTATTTTATATATCCTTATGTGTTTATGGGACAGGTTTTTGGTTCTCCCTAAATATTAGAGGTCGCCATAGGATAATTGGATCTATGTTTATCGTAGAAGGCAAAGCAGCAACGGGAAGTCAAATTATTTAATGGCGTTCCATGATTATTGCGCCCGTCCGAGAACGGTCCAATAATTTCGCCAAAGTCAGGTTCGAAGAAGCAGAGAAAAGTAGGAATTAAAAGTATCGGTAAATAAATTACTTTAAAAATATAAGTAAAATACAAAGACGGACGTAGGAAGACTTGAAGTTAACTGTCAGCTGATAGGTATTCAGAATGGTCTAGCGTTAAAAATTACTTAAAGAAAGTGTCTTCATAAAGGTGTACAAAGTATGGGACACTCCTTAAAACCACGTGATCAGCTGGTCATATACAACAACTTTTCCCATGGGAGCAACATCGAAATCGTGATTTTAATTTCACATGCTCCATACAATAATTATCATCGAGGTATGCGAGTAAGTTTGTATGGAGAAGCTGATTTTTTTTATGGATTTCGATGTTGCACCCACAGAAAAATTTGTTGTATATGACCAGCTGATCACGTGGTTTTAAGGAGTGTCCTATTCTCTTGTACTTCCTGTATAGGACCAAAATAATATTTTGCTTATGTAATTATCAATTCTATTAAATGGAAAGCCCTAGGTACCTTTCCTGTTCCAGGACGTTCTTGCCTGCGAAATCCAAATATTTTTTGGTCACCCATTCGGAATCGAATGTTGCATAAACTCGAGACGAAATTTATAAAGAAATCCTCTCAACCCGTCTCCGGTCAGACGTGATTCATGATACACCGCCGAACATGTTCGAACTTGTTCGGCGAATAGTTGCCTCGCGAAGTTTTAGTTCACTAACCAATTTGTATTTAATCGAATTCGGTATCGGATAGCACTCGACGCGATAACTTTCGGAATATTCATGTGAACACTTCATTTTATTATGGCTCGGATTGCGGTTTCGCTCGCGCGGATCAACTTTCAATCGTGTACGGAGGACGATTTAGAAATTTTGACGGAACTTGATTGATTTCCGAATTGTTAGTGTGAAAATATTTATGAAGTAGGTATAACATTCTTGCTAAGTTACTAGTAAGTATGATATGTCCTGCATGTAGACACTAGACATGTTTGGACAAAACATTGATTTTCATCTCAGCCTATTGCAGTCCACTGCTTGACGTAAGCCTCAAAGAGCGCCAAAGAGCACGATATCCCGCTTTTTTCATCCATCCACTGCCAGCCATCTTCCAAAGGTCGTCGGTCTATTGAGCTGTGGGGCGTCCTACACTACGTTTGCCTAGGCGTGGTCTCCACTCGAGAACCCTTTTACTCCACTGTTTATCGGTTCTGCGACAAATGTGGCCAGCCCACTGCCACGTAAGCTTGCTTCATTTTTGGACTATACAGGGTGGTCCAGGCCAGATGGATGTAAAATTTTTTTTAGGTAGTCGGCTTATGGACCTATTTGTACCCACCACGAAAAAATCCGCTTACAAGATATTTTATTTGATTTTAGAAATATCACCAGTTTTTCTGAGAGAGCGCAATGTCTAATTTTTTTTCTGAGAGAGGGCAATGTCTAACAAAGCATCTAAAATAAAAAAATAATAGAGTTTTGCATTTTAACGGTAAATAAAACATTGAAAGTGGTGATATTTCTAAAATAAAAAAATCAAATCTTGTAAGCAGCTGACAAGCGTTTTTTTTTTCTGACGGGTAAAAATAGGTCCCTAAGCCGACTACCTAAAAAAATATATACCAATCTGGCCTGGACCGCTATATAACTATGTCCGTTACCTTAGTCCTCTGCCTGATGATTTCGTTTCGGTTTTTACCCCTAACGACTTGATTGATTTTAGCGATGTTTAAAATCATTTTACCTTAAAAATGCGATAAATAATCGCTATTCTATTTAAAAAAAAAATGTATCCGGTTGATCCGGTTTTGACCGATTTTTCACTTATTTATAGTATGAAATGACAAGACGTCTTGTTAACTCTCGCCCATACTTAAACAGTATAATAATAATATTATATAGAAAAAGTCGAATCAAGTAACATAGATTTAATGCCTCCGACTGCAAATTGATTCTTTAAATCTTGTTTTCATATTTAAAGTTCACTTTTTACGCAGTCGGGATTTTTGATTTCTTTAATTAATTTATTTTATTTTTGTCTTTTTAGTTTGTAGTGTTCTACTACTAATTTTCAATGAACTATAAAGAACTATTTGTAACTCTTCATTGCGAAAAAAAAAAGGTTTTAACTCGAGTAAGAAGTATCTGAAAACGGGTTTTCTTGTTTAATTCATGTACCAATAGGAATTCCGAGTAATAACATAGCCTATGTCACTCCCACAACTGAGACTTGCAAATCTAATGACATGTAATATGTTGAATTCGATTAAACGGTTTTTCCTTCCTATTTTTTCAGTGCATTTTTTTGCCTGTTCCCATAGGAATTTTGGAAAATAAAGTATTGAATACTATTAGCACTGAAAATATGTGAGCCATCGTTAATAAAAGAAAGTTTCAAAATCGGTTTATCAGTATGGCAGGTCCGTTTTTCCCGCGTAAGTCCTGTTCCCACGGGAATTTTGGGAAATAACATACTCCCTGTCACTCCCACAATTGAGACGAATCTATTGATATATTCTACTTTTATATCCGTTAAACGGCTTAGGCTGTAGGGCGTGCCAAAGAAATGGACATACTTACATACATACATACATACATACGCTCGAAAAACATAACCCTCGTTTGGCAGTCGGGTAAAAATTGGAAGAGTTTTTATCGGACGAAATTAAATTACTTTAATATGTAGAAAACGAACTTTTCTATATTATCTCAGGTCAGGTGTTTTGGTACCATCGTTGTTTCTGATTTCTATAACACAAGTGCTTTAGCTACGTATCTTATATTATGTATCTTATATAAATGATGTTGTCCAACATTTATATTGATTTATTCTTGCTATGTTAGTAAACGCTAATTTAGTAATAACAATGCAATATTTTTCTGGTGCTTCAATAAAATAAAATGTCGTTTCCGTGTTGGGACTTCGAACACGAGTGTCGCGGTTCATTTGATTGCTTAAATTATAATTGGTGTTGCGCTTTTTGAGGTGCACGAGGGTTGAATCGGTAACGCAGGACATGGTTTTAGGGTTCCGCTATGTGGTGCTCAAATCGAATTGTTTATTTGCTTTAAATAGGTGGTTACAAAGCTCCGAAGATGTGATACAGATTTGTGTTGATTAAGACCTATTCAGCCATAATCAATTGGTTTTTAATTGGTATATTTTGTTGGACAGTGAACCTGTTAAAAGTATTTATTACATATATTGGTCAGGAACTATAGGTTAGGTTCCTTTGATGATGGGAGATATTGAATAAACAACGGACTCTCTCTTCTCTTTTTATATTGTAGGTTTTCTTAATATATATTTTTTTAATACTGAAATAGTCGATTATTTTATTTATTTAGAAACAGGCATATAACACTTATATAGATGGTAACGTCTGATTTAGTTTGAAACACTTGAAATTTACGCTTAATGGTCTAAAAATATATTCATCTGTGTGTTAAAAAAGCGGAAAGAAACTCGGTTACTTACCTACTATATTCACGTTAAAATAATCCAAGATCCCATTTTATCACTTAAATTATTTAAAAAAACTCTACTCCCTTGATCAGAACAAAATCAAAACACTTTAAAAAAATTGCCTTTTTTATTCGTTTAAAAAAAGGCGAAAATAGTTTTTAAGTGTTCAGCTTCGTAGCTACAGAGCTGCGCTACGAAGAAGCTACGGACTACGTCGTAGTTAGTTGCGTATGTAAAGAAGATGAATTCCGATCGGCTTAGAGTAGTAGTGCGGTGATTCGTATTGAAACTATTGAATACAAAAAATCTCGGATTGGGCTCCCGGTTTAAGTCAATTTCAGTTAATTTAGTTTTTTTTTTTACTTGTCGCGGCCCAGGGCTAAACGCACTTTACTTTAAAACCTGTCAAATTGTGTGTTGTCTGGCGAATATTGAAAATTTACAAAACTAGTTAATTGTTAATAATTTTATTGACAATCTGACATATCTAATCAAACATTTATAGCCGTCATTCATAATAATCTACACAATAATTAACATTATTATTTAATTTGGTGACAAACATTTTTATTTCAATTCTGATATTAACAAACATTATCATCATCACCAGCCTACATCAGTCCACTGCTGGACACAGGCCTCTCCAAAAGGAGGATTTTGCCATAATCGCCACGCTTGGCAGGCGGGTTGGCGATCGCAGTTTGGCCAATGGTGGAGAGGTGACGCTGCTGCCCGTCTTCTTATGGCGGTTCTCCTGTAGTCGCCTCTTACGACACCCATAGGAAGAGAAGGGAGGGTGCAATTCTTTTAACGTGCCAGCACCGCACGACACATATAACAAACAATAATACCTAATTATAAAGTAACTTAAACCTAAAAAGAAGGAAAATAATTTACAAAAAATATCCTAAACTAATGTACACAAAATCAGATATTAATGTACAGAACCTTTTTATATTCCGCTCTATGCACTCTCGTTAGCATTTCAAATATTTCCCCCACGTACCAGTGGCGCCGGTAGCCGGTTTATTATTGAGTTGTTAATTTTCCCGCCGATTTATTTAATTTCTCTCTTTTATTTTTATTGTTCTGTCATGTCATAAATTGGTAAAGTATGCCTATACAGTTGACTTTTTTATCACCATCCAAACCTTCTGAGATAACTCCCGTGATACAAACGTCGTAAACGTAATATTCATTCGACCAAAATGTATGGTTGCTGATTTTTTTTGCAGTTAGAGAGTTGGTCCGTTAGAGTTGTTCGTTTGTATCACGGGAGTCTACTCAGAAGGTTTGGATGGTGATAAAAAAGTCAACCGTATACGTCCTACCCACTGCAGGACACAGGCCGCACCTTGACTATATGGTGGTTTGGGCCTTACTCCACCACGCAGGCCCAGTGCGGATTTTAAGGCCAGTGACTAAACCTTACTGTCAGATGTAATCAAGCCGCCATGGACCTCTGACTAGGCTTTACACTAATATCGTGTGATATCAGCAGGGACAAACATTTAACGTGCCTTCCGAAGCACGGAGATGCTCGTAATAAATTTCACTAAATATGGTCGGAATGGTCACCCATCCATTTACATGGTATTGGTTGCTTAACTTTATAATCGTTACCAAAGCTCTGCTGGCACTGAGCTATGAGCACCTCATCCTGTCATAAATTATCCTCACCTGTCATAAATTAGATTTGTAGAAATTATAATCGTTAGTTTATTTTATTTATGTTCGCATTTTAACTATTTTACGATGAGGCACGATAGCCTATTTGAGGGGTGCGTAAGATTCTAATTACGTGTCTTAAATTACATACGGATAAGGAATATCGTGCTCGATAACAATTGTTTATTATAGTGTCATCATCATAATTATTTCAGCAACAGGACGTCCACATAGACCTTCTCAATACTGTGTATCTTAAACCATTTTTATGATGTACAATTATAAAAACTATCTATCTAAGTAGAGCAAAGCAATTGCTAAAGGTTCTAATTAAAACTATGCATACCTTATGTCAGGCCGGGCATACATTTTTCAAATCGTTTACAAACCCGCAAACGCAACCGATAATTTTACCCATATTCCCGCTGATACGCATATCGTTAATTTTAAATGCAAAATACTTATCATCACGGACCGCACCGCGTCGCACGCGCCAATCAAACAAAGCGCGCTGATTGGCTGACGGCTGTTTGCGGCGGCTAACTAGTTGACACTAGTTACTAGTTGCCGATCGGTAATAGCACTATTGGTTTTGATACAGTGATCTTCAAATAGTGGTTGAAACTATTTTGCGAATGTCCTTTCAAACCATCGGTTCTGTTAAAGGATTTTTATTTGAGAAAGCTTTGATTATACGTACAGAATTATGACACTGATATATGACACGTTTAGGCCTTTCGTTTCTAATTCATTTTTAAAAGAGGCATATTTCCGAAACCATCTTTTAACCTGTTTCATGCCAGTTTCCTTACCTATTTTATTCTTTCCTAATCAAATTCATACCAAAAGCTTATGTTACTCTTAGGTTTATTTGCGGATTAGCGAATTTAATCCTAAGCTAGCCACTAACACTTCACTATTATACACCACACAATATTGCTGTCAGTCAGTGTAACGGTCAGCTATAAAATCAAGTTAAATGTCAGGTCAAGTATGAGCGCCCAAGGGATATTTAAAATGTTGTAGATAAATTAAACACCCAAGTTAACCGATTGGCTTCTTATGGAACACTAATTTATTGTTGCGATGCATATAGCGAGATTCACTTAATGTCACTGCCCCAAATGTAAGTCGTGACCAAAATGCGATTTCCTAATCATTTACAGGTGATAGGTGATAGAAAAATATAAACTTAATTTATCCCGTCGGACGTGCGCTAATAGGTGCGTTATTTCATAATTTGTCGATTAATCGTGTTTTGTTGGTAATGCCAGGGACGGCTGACCACGATAAGCTATCCACAATTTTCCAGAGTCGTCCAGCCAAAACAACCAGCAGTTACAACTCCTAATATCTTCCCAGCCCGTAAGTGTTACTTAACGATCACTGCGACCGCTAACTGCTAAATCGTTAATTAAATGGATCGCGCCAGACGAGGCTGTCTGCATAGTTCTAGTTTGTCTTGAGTCCGGCCACTCGTGAAAAGTGCCGGTTTGACTATCAACTACGATGTTATCAGATTAAAACGGTAACTAGATTTGCGCACTGACAAAGGTATAAATTCGTCTGTTATACCGGGTGCATAAAATGGCGCACATTTCGAGACAGAACAAGACGATAAAAGGAAAAAATTACAAATCACACATGACTTTAACAGAAAAACAAACCATTTTGAAAGTCTTACCGTTATACCGGAATCTTCCAGAAAACCTTTGCTTTATATGTTTGTCATTTTATTATTAGTTTTTCTCTTTCTGGTCACTCCTAAATAAAACTTACTCAGCATATACTAAGTTAACATGTTTTTTTGAACCTTTTAATAAGTAGAATCGACTAGTTTCAATTTGAGAAGAATCTATTAAAGTATCTATAATTTTACAATTATTGTTTTAAGCCCGTATTTTGGTTCAACAAACATAAAAAATCGTATGCTATCAAAACACAGACCTTTTTTCTCACGGGGGATTCCCCTAAATCTTATTGGCAGTTCGCATGACGTCATAATCCCTATTGTGTAACACACACCCAATTGTTTGTTTGCTTTATAAATCCGTCCAGTAAACTATTAAATCCTTTTTCATGGGATTCCAATAAATGCATTAGTCCCTACCATATAGCATTAGTATTAAAAACCAGCCAAGTGCGAGTCGGACTCGCGCACGAAGGGTTCCATACTATAAAAACGGCGAAATATCACGTTTGCTGTATGGGAGCCCCCTTAAATATTTATTTTATTCTGAATTTTAGTATTTGTTATTATAGCGGCAACAAAAATACATCATCTGTGAAAATTTCACTGTCTAACTATCACGGTTCATGAGATACAGCCTGGTGACAGACGGACAGACAGACAGACAACGGAGCCTTTGTAATAGGGTCCCATTTTACCCTTTGGGTACGGAACCCTAAAAATGTCATTACATTAAAGCCGTTAAAATACTGGAATGGTTAGTAAGTATCAAAGGGGTGAAACTAGACGCAAACAAATAGGTACTAAGCGTTGTCTGTCATCATAATTATAATTTCAGCCACAGGATGTCCACTGCTGAACTTAGGCCTCCTTCAGTGACTTCTAGATAGGCCAGTTGGAAGCGGCCTGAATCCAGCGGCTTCCTGCAACCTATACCAGGTCGTCTGTCCACCTTGTGGGTGAATGTCCTACGCTGCACTTGCAGCTTGCAGGTACGCCGTTTGTACTCTTTACAAATTAATATCCATAAATTACCATCATTAATTGTGATCACCGTTTAGAAGTCTACTGCATGGACATAGGCATCCCCCATAGAACGCCAAAGCCAGCAGTATTGGGACGATTGCTTTCAGCGGGTTTCCGCACCTTTGTACCTGATACATCTTCCAGTTCATGGTCGTCACTTGAGAAACTCTTCTACCAACGGTTTTCGTTTTTTTTTATCATCATCATCATTATCATCATTTCAACCACAGGACGTCCACTTCTGAACATAGGCCTCCCCCCAGTGACTTCTAGATTGACCAGTTGGACGCGGCCTGCATCCAGCGGCATCCTGCAACCTTTACCAGGTCGTCTGTCCACCTTGTGGGTGTGAGTCCCACGCTGCGCTTGCCGCTACGCATTCAGCTGTTTGTGAATTTAAATCTGAGGGGTAACCATGAACTCTTAAAACGATCTCAAATCTGTCAAATCTTGTCAACTCTTTGAGATTGTTTTAAGAGTTCATGGTTACCCCGCTGGTAAAGTTAGCGTTGAAAGAGTTTTTGGCAATCACCAAACACTAAGTTCTCACATCTCCATTAAACCTACTTCAGCAACTCGTGGTATTAAGACACTCGCACAATAGTCGAAACTGAGTCAACTCAAACAGATCGGCTCAACTCTGTAATCGAATCTGAGTGATCACTCGCGACTCAGCAACTAGCAGTGCAAGTCCCGCAACTTTGATTGCGTGCGGTAATGGATTCGATTCTAATGCTATTAATTTAACTATGCTATGAATAGTAAAATCTAATTTTACATTCTGACTTACTGGTGCACACTTAGATTGAAAATAAACGATATTATATAAAATCAAGACTATAATACCGTGTTTTTTGACTAATTAATATAATAAACTGAATTAAATTACTTAATTTCACTAAGAGGTTTACATAACATACAAACAAAATTTAATATGTAAATAATTTATCCCATCAACAAAAATTACTAAATTGTCGTTGTTTTCTTAGATTAAAAGTTTTTCAAAGTTAATATTATTTTATTTATTTATTCCTTTCTTGCCCCAAAGATTAAAATGGTATGGGAATGTGTACCTACAATATGTAGTTTATTAACATGATTTATTTGTTAAATCACTTTCAGGATATTTAAGATAGTTTTGACAATTTAAATCGTTTCAATTACAATAGGTACTGTAATACCTCAAAATTTTCATGTTATTATATTGTATTGGTCTTTTTTAATAGATTATAAAGTCGTTTTAAAATTGACCAAATAATATTTCCATAAATCTTGCATACATATCTATACTGGCAGGATGTATATAAGCAGAAAAGATCTTATTTCCGCCAAGGAATGAGATTCGTTTTGAGCAAAATGTGTCAACAGAAGAAAAATATGTTTTCTTCGACGGGTTCGGTCCATTGGGTCAGCGTAGGGATGTATGTCAGTTTATTACATATTTTTCTAACGTAAAATATTTAGAATAAGAAGTTAAGACCTATCACGCGTACAGATCTGGCGAATGATTTGGTTGCTGCGCAATGCCACATAGGTACGTAAAGCACAAACACACACGCACGCACGCATGCAACTACGCAGGCAAGCACATATGCAAGCAATTAAACATGCACACACTAATGCACGCACATGATTTCATAATTTAAAGATATTGCCAACAATATGTCCCGCTTTGAATTTCTTCAGTTTTCTTTATTTATCTTTAATATTTTTACCTCTTAGCTTTATATGAAACATGTGGGCGTTTTTATTTTAATAATAACAGAATTCATCATCATCATGACGTACTATTGTAAGTTCACTGTTGGTCATAGACCTACCAAAAGGACGACACTGAGCCGCAGTACTTATTATTATACTATGACTGAGCTTGCAGAAATCATCATCATCATCATCATCATCATCATCTCAGCCTATCGCAGTCCACTGCTGGACGTAGGCCTCCCCCAAAGAGCGCCAAAGAGCACGATCTCCCGCTTTTTTCATCCATCCACTGCCAGCCATCTTCCTAAGGTCGTCGGTCCATCGAGCATCAAGCAAGCATGCAAGCATCGAGCTTGCAGATATAGTCGCCTCAAATCCCCACTTCAAATAACTACCCAAATATCCTATACGAAGTCACGATCGGCTAAGCAACTCGTAATTACTCTTAGCTGGTTTTATATAAAAATAATACAGGGTGTTCCTTTGAACCGTCCTCTCCAATTACACGTGCGCCCGGATAATGGAGACGCGGCCGCTTGTTTCTTTCTCGTCCACACTAGGCGATTATTACGGCCAAATGACCGTCTTAAGACTTAATCTGTGGTCCAAGTTCAAAGATGTCAGCGGCAAGATGATACTTTTAGTGGGTAAAGTTAAATTACTTGCGTAAACCAGTTTAGTAAAATCTGTGTTTACCAAAAAAAGTACAATTACAAGCAAATAGATTAATGGCACTTGTTAAGTACAAGTTAATACATGGAGTACATACATAATAATATTTTGATTAAAGACAATACAAAAATTCTCACACTAGGCTAGCCAGTTCTTAAAGAAGATATCTCACGATTCATTTATATTATTTCGGCGTATAAGTTTAATTGCGTGTTTCGTACAGAATCGACAGACTGCATTAGGTGAAATTCAGCAGTTGGTTTTCGATTGATGTTGCTTTTGTTTCTCGGTAGCTTAAGCCTATATGTTCGCGAACCAAGAGCGCTCCGCGCTCCTGCAACTGCTTCGATGGATACAGATCGCGCTCCCCTTTGTGTTCACTCACAAACCGCCACCGATTGGAGCGCCGAGCGCGGAGCGCGCACGTTGCACGCTCCAGGACCGCGAACGTATTCACTGTGTGGAGCAGTTGCAACAGGTTCGCGAACATAGACATGGCTTGTGTGGATGCTCCACAGCTCACTTATTTGTAATTTATTATACACGAAAGTTAAAAGTTGTTATTAATTACTCTCTTTCAGTTTTTATATTTAAGTGTCTATTTAAGGTTATAGATGACGTATGGTGATTTTTTCAACGCATTGTCGAAGTGCATTTCTTTTCACTATACTTATTAAAATTACGATTAGCCAGATCTGTACGCTCAGGCTTAAAAAACGCGTTGCCAATGAAACACATTAACATTTTCGACTGCCTCAGGGGATTCGGAATCAGATTTTATTCTTATCCGAGCAACTGCTTTTCTATCTGAGCCACAAGTACCTATAATCATTTACTCAAATTAAGTAAGTATTTCAAGTTCTACGCTGTGAAACAACCTTATACCCTTTACACCAAAATTGATTATAATATTCAAGAATATAATAATAAAAAGTAAAGAGGGCAGAAATAACTAATAAAAATCATTTATGTTACATTTGATCTATTAGAAAGCAAATTTTTGATATAATATTGTGACTCTGTTCTATTGCAGGCCAAAAGCAGCACAAGAATCGCCTAAAATTTTATTATTTTCTTTTTTTTTAGTATCTGTCGCTGGCCGGGTCTTGGTTGTTATTACATTTCATAAATGGCTGTTTGGCTATACTCCTTTTTGTTTTTCCTGTCTATGACCCTTTGGATAGCATTAAATTAGTGTTTTCATGTTTTTGAAGTAATGTTTCAATCTTCCCTTTAATTTGCTAACTGTCCTAACGTTTTAATTGTTTGTATGTTTGGGCCGTGTGGTGCCGGCACGTTAAAAGAATTGCACCACCCTTTCTCTTTCTATGGGTGTCGTAAGAGGCGACTACAGGAGAACCGCCATAAGAAGACGGGCAGCAGCGTCTCCTCTCCACCATTGGCCAAACTGCGATCGCCAACCCGCCTGCCAAGCGTGGCGATTATAGCAAAATCCTCCTTTTGGAGAGGCCTGTGTCCAGCAGTAGTCTGATCTTATATAGGCTGGTGATGATGATAATGATGTTTGGGCACTCTTTGTCTATAAACATAGCGAACATTAGTCATGATGTAACTTTTTTCATTTATGACTGTGTGTGCCAAAATAAAATAAAATAAAAATAAAGATATGAAAAATGTTTTTATCTATCGCGTTTTTTGAAATCTTGGACCAAAACATATAAGAGCTCCCTCTCACAGGGGCTCCGTATTGCCATCATTATGGGAACTCATCTCTCGATAGAGAATTGATAACTGAACCTTTTAGTAGAGGAAAATGGCCGACAGTTAAACGGAAAACTTTGAAGACCGTCCTTTTACGGGCTGCTTGTGACACGTATGGGTTCATACGCTCCGATGATGAAATAGAAAGGACATTTTATAAAAATAATTATCCTAATCGCGGGAGAAAAGAAAAATAAATTGTTAAAAAAATGTTGAGAATAACTAATTTAGGACATAGTTTTTTAGAATAAAATTATAGATATTAACTAAACCCTTTAAGTGTTCTATTTATTTTTCTTTTTCCCTTGTTTTGCGTTTGATAAATTTTGGGTCGCTGCGCCATCTTAGATTTGGAGTTATCATATGCTTAAAAAATAGTAATTCTATTCCAATCACAAAAATATCATAACTTAGTGCTTCTCTCAGTATTAACACAGAATAAATTATAAGCATCGGAATATTATAATAATTAAGTTTAATAATTATAATACGCGCCAGGTGGTCTACTATTAAAGGATTTCGTTCGGTCGGACGTAAAAACCTAAAAAAAAACAGTCACTTGTATCAATTTATGAACAATTGAAGACGGTCGGGTTTTTTACACGGCTAGATAAAGAGGGTAATATTTTGTGATGAGATTGATACAAGGCGATAGTAATTCTAATTTGTTAGGTTTATTAATTATACGTTCCGAACGAACGATACATTTTCGTAGCACCTTCTGAACAATGCTAACAATGACATTGCTTGAGGACAGGATCTTAGAACGCTTGGATTTTCCAGAGTGTTCTGAGATTTTGTATCCGTGAGCGATGTCTGTGTGTGTTGCTCTTGCGGGTACTAATAAAAAACCAATAATACCAGTTTATTTTAATACCAAATATTTTTGTTATGTATGAAGCTTACTTTTTAAAACCAATAAAACCAATTTATTTTAGGAAACAGGCTTAAACTAAGCTCTTTTGTTTACACGTCCCAATTTTGTTCCCTTACCACTACTTCAGGACAATTCTGGGCTAGCTAATTTGGGCTAAATTTGAGCTTGAAGATATTTTTAAATACCTATTTTTTCTGTGATATTTAGTTCAAAATAAATAAAGTCTCGCATCTAATCAGCGGGCCCGTAATGTGTGTAGTGACGCGCACTAAACGGTTGACATCGCCCGCTGACCCTCCGGCCCTCGGAGGGTTCTCTTTATTGTCGATGTAATAGGATTTTTATAAATACCTAATGACTTATTCATTGGGGCAGTTTACGTTGTATTTTTGTAACTTTGCCTTAAAAAAAGTAAAAGGATAAAAATTCATGCATATTGATGTTTTAAAACAATGCGTACTTTTTATCGCTAAAATAAATTACAAGGTTAAAATATCTGTAAGTTCTTTTCGTCTGAACGTTGTGAATATGGCATGCCCTGAGAGATCCTTGTAGATTTTTGTACTGGTATTTTTCCATCGTGTCCGCTTTTCTCAATAAAAAAAAACTCTAAAATAAAGTGCACGGCAATAACATATTTTTAACTAAAAACTAATTTTAAAGATGGCGGAACCGCCAAGATGGCAGAACTGGCTAGCAAACGAGTTTGTTTCTAATTTGAGGTTAAACAAAAAAAAAAGTACTTTGTAAAAATGCTTTTAATGGCTTCTATGAAAAAATTAATGATTTTGATTTTTGTATCATTCCAATAAAAATACCTATATGATTTATTTTTTTGTTGTATAAAAGTATCAGAATCACTGTATTATTTCAGGTACAACTTGTACATAATATAATATTGCGGTGGTTTGTATTAAAATAATGATTTTATTCAGTTTATGTATGTAACTATACGAAATAGGGAGGTACCAAATTCCGTATAAATAATGCATACACGTAGACAAAGTCAAAGTCGATGCTAGTCTTCTACCTAACAAGGTGATTTTGCGGACTTAGTCACCGTTGGCATAGCCAAAAAACATTTTAGGCCAGCCCATCTATAATAATTTTAAATTAAATTGAGATTTTCAATGGTGGTTGTCAAAGTCAAAATCATTTATTTCTGTAAATGATTCATCAAAGGCACTTTTACATTTAGCATGCTTAAGTTCTTTAAGTTTTTCAGATATTTTGACATATCTGTTAGTCCTCCTAGTAATTTAATGCTCAGCAGTGGACGTCCTGTGGCTTAAATAATGATGATGATGCATGCCAAAATGCTACAGTAAAAACCGGCGAAGTGCGAGTCGAACTTGCGCACGAAGAATAAAAATGGCACAGCGGAGCCTTAGTAATAGGGTCCCATTTTACCCTTTGGGTACAGAACCCTAAAAACCTTCTGCCTTCTATCTCTGTCAATACTTATAATTATCCGTACCATTATCTATGAAAACGGCAAATAAAATAAATAAAACACGTTTGTTGTATAGGAGCCCCCTTAAATATTTATTGAATTCTGTTTTTATTGTATTTTTTGGTGTAGCAGCAACAGAAATACATCAGCTGTGAAAATTTAAATTCTCTAGTGAGAGAGTTGATAGTGATCACGGTTCATGAGATACAGCCTGGTGACAGGCGGACAGACAGACAGACGGACAGACAGACAGACAGACAGATGGACAGCGGAGCCTTAGTAATAGGATCCCGTTTTACTTGGGTACGGAACCCTAAAAAGCATAGTCATCTTGCTTAAATGACATCCACACTATATTTTTGGCTCCAAAAATAAACTCTCAAATGGTCAGGTGGTTTTGTTTTAGCTATGTTGGTCCAGACCGGTGGATACAATTGAAAATTCGGCGGATCCGAGGGGCCGCTTGAGATCCGATTTGAATGTTGAAGCGGCTTAAATTAACATAAGCCCGTATTTCTTACTTAAAGTTTTTGGTGCATTACTTGTAACTAAGATAGCTGTATTCATAATCCGGGAGCAATTGATATACTCGCCAGATGGAACTTCACAGATTAGGGTATGCTTACACTTGTAGTTGTATTTTTATTGGAATTTCTTTTACTAGTGATTGTGTCACCTAATAGAATTGGTTTAACCATCTATAGAAAAAACCGGTCAAGTGCGAGTCGGACTCGCGCACGAAGGATTCCGTACCATGATCTATAAAAATGGCATAGCGGAGCCTTAGTAATAGGGTCCCCATTTACCCTTTTGGTACAGAACCCTAAAAACCTTCTGCCTTCTATCTCTGTCAATACTTATAATTTCCCGTTCCCGTCCCGTTATTTTATTTATTCCGAAGTATTGCACTTCAGAATTCAAGTCGCTACTTGTTTTTCAAGAAATTGCTTGACAAAATTTTAATAATTAAATAAAAACTTACACATTTAAAATTTTAATTTCTTTACTTTTAAAAATAATAATTGATGAATTCTAATTTTCTCTTGGGAGAGGCTGGTCGAATTGCCAAACTGCATTGCTATACGTAGGCAATGCGTTTAAGAATACACATAAATTAATGCTTTTTCTATACAAAATCCAGCAAAATCATCACATCATATATGTTATTTAAGTACCAAATGCAGAATCCCAATTCTCACCATACCTCCGGGAATTCCTGAAACTACGTGTGTCAATGTAGGCCCGCAGAAATCACGGTAGTTACATCTGTCTCATCACTAGGGACGGTGTGTGACTGAGCGTTAATATACCGTTATATAACGGTGAGTAACAGTGAAATATTTTTCTGTAAAGATAACTAAACGTCTCCTTAAATTTTGTTGCTTACTTCTTGTAGACGAAAAGACTATAGTCTTTTATATACAGGTAACTAAACTACAAAAATAGCTTGTCTCTTGCCCTGAGTTGAGACCCAAAAAAACAAACTTTAGCTGACCCAAACTTTTTTACGAACTTCTTCTTATTCTTCTTCCTCGCTTCCTCATGACTGAGGGTCGTGACTATTAGACGCCGGTATCTTGCGCACCAATGCTCGCCACTCCACAAGATTTTCCGCCTTCCGGATTGACGTCTGTAGAGTTCCCTGGCAGGCTTCTTTCACGACATTGGTCCACCGGCTAGGTGATCTTCCACGACTCCTTTGTCCTTCTCAAGCTATTTGGCTCGCGTCTAGCCACGTGACCGAAGTACTGCAGTATTCGCTGGAGGCAAATCGTCGATAAACAGCACTTGATCTTCAATTCGGACAGGATCGACGCATTGGCGCGGCGTGCCGTCCAAGGAATTCCTAGCATTTTGCGCCAACACCACACTTCTTCATTTACATATTTACGAACTAAACAGCGCCAAAACTTACAACACCGGTTTTAACCGGTAAATTTTCCCTAAAAATTACCGGTGAATCACGTCACATCTCCTCACGTGCCCCAAGGCTCCAAGATGACGAGCACTAGTTGTGGCAAACTTTCATTTGCAAATTACAAACTGTTGTGCCTAGACGACGCTGTTTGCGCCGATGAGTACATTGACTGTGTTAGGTATGCAAATGTTTGGGATTGTGTTAACCAGTGTCTATGCCAGTGTTCTTACAGGGGATTTGTGTTTTGTTTAGTCAGGGGCGTGCGGTTCGTATAGGCAATTAAGCTGTGCCTACCTGATAAATGAAATGAGCTAGGCAGAAGAACTTACAAATGTGTGTCATTGATGAAAACCACAGATTTTCATCAATAAAACACATTAGAATGTATCTACTGCCTAGCTTAAAATAAAACCAATGCACGCCACTGTGTTTAGAGTCTTTATTTCAGTGTTGGCAAAAAGTTAATTTGATTAACGATTAAAAATTAACGATTAAAAAGTTAACTGTGATTAACGATTAAAACTAATTAATCGTAATCAAAATCTATATGATTACGATTATTAATCGTAATCATTAATCGTTAATCACGATAAAAAAATATGACTAATGCAGTTTGGAACAGTTCAAGAACGGAAAAACAAGTTAGACCCCTATTGCCAGAATTTAAAATGGAAGCCATAGTCAAAACAAAACCCTAAAACCATAGAAAATGATACCCATGTGTTATTATATAAATGACAATAATATGATTAGGACTACTATGTTTTGAAAAACATCAAAAATTCCAATTACGCTGCCTTAGCCCTGTAGTAAACTATAAGTAGCGATATCGTGGCTGGATTTCATCTGAAAACGTAGTTGATTAAATCTAAATAAACGTTTTTTTTTTCTCTTTATTGAACATAGTTAAATCGACTTTAATCAAATTAACGATTAACGACTAATGATTATTTCTTTTAACACTTAAGGACTCGCTAATGGGTCTGGTAGACCCAGTCCCTTGTATTTTGTTGAACAACTTAAAAAACACGAAGTTTGCAACGTTGTCGCTTTTAGTACCTTTCGACCATAGTATGGCGCGGTAGATGGCGGTCTGAGCCGTCAGTTAGCGTGCTACATGTGAGTGCTACGGACGTGAAAGGTTCGTATGGGTCCGCTGGTCCGCTGGACCCGGTAGCGACTAAATACGTTAGTGATTTTTCCCATTTTGTTATTTCTGTTTGTTTACTTTTTTATCAAAACGTTGGCTATGTCTTTGATTGAACCTTTTTTTCGTGTCAGATTGTCTGTCACTAATATTCCACAGCAAATCAGAACCCGTATCAAAAACATAATACCAGAAGTGGAACCATCTGCAGCATCCTCCGCACTCTTACCAACCAGTGGACGAAAAGTGCGTTGCGGTCTATGTAGAAAGATAGGAAAACCAAGGTTTTTTGCGCAACATGTAATACACTAATTTGTGGAGAACACATGAAACAGATTTGTGCAAATTTTTATAGCTTAGTTTGATGTAGAAAGATGTAAAACTATGTTGAAAAGTGATTTTATACCAACGAAGATAATAATCTAAAATTTGTGGATTTTCAAATTTGATTTTGCTTGTTCCTATGATGATTGATCTCTCATTGTTATTTTGTCTTAGTAGATACATTCTAGTAGTATAATAAAGTTTAGATGATTTTGTTTAAAATAGATAGTTACAGAATTTATAACCATTAGTCTAAGTTTAGTCATAAAAATGAGCTAAAATTCCTTCTATTTTTGTACGGATTAATGATTGAGTTAAAACAATAAATATTCATTTTTTTACTAAATACATGTTTTTATTTTGAACCTTTATAATGATTTTAAAATAAACCAACCACTTTAATTGAGCAGTTTTGCAATAAACACGTGATAATGTAGTGGGTCCGCTGTACCCGGTAGCGAGTGTTTGTGTTACAAATTAAGGCGCGAGTCCCTAAGTGTTAATTATTTACGATGCGATTACGATTACAATATTAATCGTGATTGATTTAATCACGATTATTTTAATCACGATTAATTTTAATCCGATTAAAGTAAATCAAATAAACTAATCGATTGAAAAAATAATCGATTAATGCCAACACTGCTTTATGTTTTCTATGGCTAGCGGGTTTTTTTCATCGGCACAAGCTTTTGTCTAAGGTATAATGTATTTTAGACCCGGCTATTTTTAGGGTTCCGTATCCAATGGGTAAAACCAGAACCTATTGGGCAACATCACATACATTGCTCTGATCCTGAGGTAAGCAGCAGAACCACTTGTGTTACAGAAATAAGGAAAAACGACGGTACTACTACATCCAGACCCAAGAAAATATATAAAAGTTCGTTTAATATTTTGATCCGACCGGGAATCGAGCCCGAGACCTCAGAGATGGCGACGCCTAGTTCGGCATACTCGCCTCTCGGGTACAGAGGCTATTACTAAGACTCCGCTGTCTGTCCGTCTGCCACCAGACTATATCTCATGAACCGTGATAGTTTGGCGGTCGGAATTTTCACAGATGATGTATTTCTGTTGCCGCTATAACAACAACTATTAAAAAACAGAATAAAATCAATATTTAAGAGAGCTCACATACAACAAAGATGATTGTTTTGCCTTTTTTTATAAATAATGGTACGGAAACCTTCGTGCGCATGTCCGACTCGAATTTGACCGATTTTTTTCATTGACATGAGAACTTGTGGGTGATGATATCGGGAAGGAAAGAACCCAAAAAACCGTTTAATAGATTAAGACTAACTACAGATAACCACATATACGGCATATTATGGCTTGAGGTACATGGGTTAAACATAATTAATCCACTTTTTACCACAGTATTTGAAACTTACTTAATAACGACTAATTTAATTCTTTTTACGCGGATGTAATTAATTGTGGCAATTCGTATTATTAACACTAATCATTTTGTTTATAAATTGTTTCCACAATCACACCAATTATCTACTCCAGAACTAAGCAAAGCTTGTGCTATGGCGACTAGATAACGGATAAACATACTTAAATACGTTTATAAACATCCATGACTTAGGTGCAAATGCTCGTGCTCATCACTCTAACATTTGCCCCTCGCGGGATTCGAACCCGCAACCGCCAGGCATTGCAGTCCGGAGCGCGAACCACTACACCAGACGGTCGTCAGAGTCATTCATAGTCTAATAAGGCCCACCAATTATGCCAATCAACAATACGGGTGTTTAATGACAAAACTGTTATTGCGGTCATCAAATCATTTATTCAGACGTCACGCGGTACAATTAGCGCGGGTGGGGGGTGCATACCGATGACCATGGGGATGAAATAGCCCCTAAAGCGTAAGGGCGTGTGTACACTGTACACTGCGAGTTTTAGTAGGTATTAACGATCGAAGATTAAAAGTGCCACTGGAATCAAATGTCAATTAAAATTTTGCGAAAACGCAATTCTGTCAAGTCATTAACAAGATGTTACAAAAATACACGTCTAGTAATAATTATAGGGAGTGATTCTTTAACTCAAATAAATCATCAGCTTCTCCTTTATGACTAAAATCTTATACTTTACTGACCTTTCTTATAATACTTTGAATGTACCTATGTGGTATTCTTTGAACTCACGACGTATCCCTTATCCTAAAGGCTAAGTAAGGGCTTAACCAGAATTTTAAACAGTGCCTAAGCAGTGTTGTTTATACGTTAAAATCTATACATACCTAAAACAAAACAAGGTTGCAGCAATATTGTTTTAGAGCTAATTGTAGGCCCTTGGATAGATTTTATCAATGAAGTGTTTTTTGTTCGTCAAACATGACCTAAATAGGTTTTTCAAATGAAAATGGCGCCCGTACAATCAACTCAGCAGCAGCAATAAAATTTGACTGAGAGCTAAAATATAAAAAAAATATTTAATTAAATTACTGGTTTTGGGTTAAAATTCTTCTAAAATAATAACATTTTAGGTCCGTAGGTACTTTATATTTATTCCGTTTACAAGTTTAAGCTTGTGACATACGGTTGGATAAATGAAGACAGCAGAATGATAGCAATTATGGGACGTACCACAGAACAAGTAAGACTCGCTACGCTCCGCTGGACGTACAATATGCCATATAGGTACATAAGTTCAAAGCACAAAAAAAATTGTGCAACCTACAAAGATGGTTTTAATACCTACCCAGATTCCTTGCATTGTTGTGGAACCATAACTAGGCATAATCGAGATGGATGCCATTGCGGCAAATTCAAAAATAGAAGTAACCATTTATTGCTAGATGAAGCGGGTATGATCTGGCTGTATGGGTTTGTACCTTGTCTTTCTCATCGTAATTTATGAACAAAACAGATATTTCAGCCACTGAGTGGGTAGTGTCAAGTTTTTAGTGTCATCCGCGTCACTTGGTGACGATTGATGTTATTTTATTAAGTGTAGGTTTAAATTTAAGTTAATTAAGTTATTTTATTAGTTAATTATTAATAAATGTGTATTATTTATAGTTGAGGTTTGGAATAAATATTCAAAATGTGCATGTAATTGTGTATCGTGTGAGATACTTACAGTGTGTGATTATGTGATTGGTGTTCCTTTCAATTCTTACTTTTTTAATGGGATAAATGCTGTGTTACGAGATGCCTTTAGCTTATCGGTAAGTGGATAATCACTGTAATTTGTGCTAGATGTTGATATAGATGTTTTACGTCCACTGAGGTATAATAATAAATACATTATACCTCAATGTTTGTCTTATACCAAAAATTTGTTGAGTGCTTACTAAATACTTCCTGACTTATGATGAATGATTGTAATTTGGTCAGTAGATATCGCATGAGTCAGTTATCGCAATGTGTAAGTTGATTTTTTAAAAATACATATAGGTAATTGAAATTTAAATATTAATTAAATAAATGGCAAGTATTTTTTTATCCATACCATTAAAATTAAATAGTAGTTTTTTAAATGTTATTCTTAATTAGACCTTATTTAAAAAAAATGACACTACATATCGGGTGTAAAAAAAGGCTTAACGAAGCCGAATACTACATATTCTACGTATTATTACGATCATTTTTTTCTTTTACACTATACCTGGGAAATGACGGGTTACCGAGTTATTGACAGTCAAAGTTACAATTTTTTTTAGAGATTTTTACAAAATTGACTTCTGTTTGATAATACTAAACTTTTTTACAAAGAAACATGATCCACTTACACACACAGGCATAGTCTGTGGCGTGCGCGCTATACATTGCGGGTTAGAAATAAGTTATTTTTTTATACCCAAAAATAAATGTCATTTTCCAGCAATTATTTTTTTTGCATTCTACTTGGTTTTATGTATAGAATTCGTGGTTTAAGGCTTCGTTAAGCCTTTTTTTACACCCTGTATACTAGCATTGTAGCCCTGTTAACAAGATTGATCGTGTATTCTACGGGCCTATCATTTATTCATAGCTCCATTTACAAACATCTGACTTGTGTTATTAATGGGAAATAAAAATTGCGAACTTTTGCAGCAATTTGGAGATGTAAAAAATATGATGTTTTAAAATCGTAGGCCTAGACTGATGCCTGCACACGGCAGACAGAGACGGGTATATATGGTTGAGTGGAAGTAGAAAGAGAGGGAATATTCAGTACAGCGGCCATTGCACCAAATGCACCGGCTGGAGTACGGTCGGCAGACAAAACGTTTTACTATTAACAGTGACACTAAGTTTTGGCTTTGTAGGATAAGCAGAAAAGTTGATTGCGTTTGAAATAGGAACTGCAAATGAAATTGTTGTACAGTTTTGTTTGACGTACTTTTACGTGTGCTCTTTCTGTCCTTATTTTTTAAATTAAAACCTCTGATCAATCAAATTAAAGCAAAGTTGTACTTATTACCTTATTTTATTTTACTTTTAGCTGCCTAGATATTATAAGTGTCAGTGTTGCAAGGATTTTTATTAACTGAACTGAAGTTAGCACTAAAAGACGTATTTACTTGCATTCTACCTCAATCATTTGCTTTCATTACATAACAATCAGCTCACGTCCGTCCACATCTAGACATTGAGAAGTGCACCACTCAGCACAATCTTTGACTATTCTTCTTAGCCTGCTGGTGTCAGCAGTTATGCGTATGACATTATCGTTAAACACATTTTCATTTACCTGTCAAAGTAAGCATCATTTCAGCCATAGGACGTCACGTCACTACTAAACATATGAGCCCCCCAAATAGCTTACAGAATGACAGGTTAGAAGCGGCCTGTATCCAGCAGCTTCCTTCAACCTTTCTATGCACCTTGTAGATGGCTTCCATCCCAGAAACATTGGCCTTCAGTTCTACGCGCTATTATTTTAATCTCCTAATTGAGTGTATTTGATGTGTAAGTGAGAGCTGATCATTCGTCTCAGCAACACATTCGGTGTCGAAATCATTCATCCATCATCATCATGATCTGCCTTTGGATATAGGCCTATGTTTAACATAGGCCAATCTTATTAAACACCACGGTAAATAAATAAATAAATATTGGACAACATCACATACATTGCTCTGATCCTAAGCTAATTAGCTAAAGCACTTGTGTTACAGAAATCAGAAACAACGACGGTACCACAACACCCAGACCCGAGCCAATATAGAAAAGTTCGTTTTCTACATTGACCCGACTTAGGATCGAACCCGGAACCTCAGAGATGGCTGCGCCATTTAAAGTCCGGCGTGCTTGCCTCTCGGCTACGGAGTTCTTCAATAGAATTGGGCCGCTTTCATCTTCCTACAACCTTAAATAGGTTGAACTCCACTCACGCCTCACCATCCTTAATTATATCGATAAAATTATATAAACCGTTATACCGTATACCGTAATTCTACGTTTGGCACGTTCGAGCACATTGTCGGAACATTCCTACGGTAATGTTTTCATCGTTAGATAGTAAGTGATTTGCTCGGTGATATCAGGCTGGCGGCTCACTAACTTTTATAGATAACTCTAGTTTAATAAAAGCACATTGCTTTAAATTTTACACACATTCCTCACATTGCTAGAACATTGCTTTCATGTGTATAGAATCACTGTTTTTTTAAGTACACCCGTCATCTTGATGTTCACGAAATACTTCCTAGACTTGTTGCCAGTCTAGCCTTCTCTGCTGACGGTACAGGCCCACACGTGTGGCACAAACGAGCGGCCTTATAATGAATAGCCGTCGCTCGACGCCATATTTCAGCGCATTAACAAATGACCCTGTCACTGCGAGCGCGGCGCGCGATTTTTCTGCTCACCGTACTACGCCTGATGTAGGTGCGGTGGTCGGCCTAATTGATGCAGCTGAGGCTGGGTGTTGAGGAATTGCAGCGGTGAGCTGGTAGGTTGTAGGATGTATCAATTGGACTAGTTTGAGCTAGCAAGGATGTTTAGGCTTAGTTTAGACTTCAAAGACTAAAGGGCTAGCTTAATTGATCGTGTTTTTCATTTTGATGAAATATCTTATGTAAAATTTAATAATAGAAGACTTTAACAAAAGACGGTCAAATGTGAGTTGGACTCGCGCAATGAGGGTTCCGTACAGACTTGTGGGTATGTAAATAGTTTGTCTTTAACGGGAATGGAGTCTCAAAGATTTTTACCAATATTTCCAAACATTTTTTGTGATTTAACTACAACACAGTTTTAGGATTTTTTTTTTTTGTTAAATAAGACATTATCGCTTTGCTTATTGCGAAGCTTCATATTTTTTGGTTAACGGGAAGTAGGATACCCTAAGGTTTTGATTCTATTGCGAGTTTTTGAAAATTTTCAATTGTTTAAGCATTTCTGATCTTAACCAATAGTCAAATATTTGTAAAAATATTCCTATCGGGTATTGACGGTAGTATCGCCGCCGCTATACGTAATTTGTGGTAGTATACTACTCAGCTATACATATAGCTACAACATTGATCAGAGATACGCTGGCCTCGACAGCGAGAAAAAACACTTGAGAAATTTCATCGTGTCACGTGATGACGTGACGTCCTCGGTAGCTTAGTTGGTAAAGCACTCGCCCGGCATGCGATGGGACGTGGGTTTGAGTCCCACCTGGGGTTGATGATTTTTTTCAAGTGTTATTTATCTTCAATGAAACCTTGCGTGGAATTGCTAAAAACAAAAATTTCGAAGTCAATATTATAAAATATAGTTTTCTTTTATTTAAGCATCGTGTTGAATGTTCCATGTTAATCAGGATATTTGCATCCTGCGCAGTGCAATCATTGTATGAATTGTATCGTCACACCCTTAAGAACGAGCCCAAAAATATATCATCTCGCCTACAGCCGGCAGCGATGTAAACATTGCTCATCTGCATATTTTAGCCACGGAGCTGGGATGCGTTTTTGGTAAATCTAGTTTGTGTTTAAAAGAATAGTTTCTTTAAACTGAAACGGATACATACATGAAATTATATTACAAATTTGTGTGGTTTTTATTTCAAATTAATTTATTTTGAATTGGGCCGTCCTTTTTAGTTTTTTTTTTTTTGTAAATTAAAGTAAGCCATTAAGAACAAATACTTAATAATACTTGGAACTTTAACTTTTTTTAGGTAAGTCTAGTAGGGTTTTTCCTATTGACCGAAATTCTAAGATAAACCTTCCACTTTTTATTTGATGTATCAAGAATTATCTATCATTCGTGCTAAAAAGACCGAAATACCTTTAGGTAAGGTTACCAAAAACATTTAGGTACACTCTAACTTCAAAGAACCCGATGTTGTAACGCCGAGGAAACACTTCAGGCGGTTACATCATTTCAAGGTACTACAGCAACTTGCACTTGTAAGAATTTAGATGTTGTTGTTCGAGTGACACTTTTTTTAATTATGCTCTTTTCGCGGCTTAATTTTTTTTACCGTTTCGGGGTAATATTGCGCTAGCGACGAGAAGAAGCAGTGTTAAATCATCTAGGGCACTATTGTCATTATCTTTTTAACAGTATGTTTACATTGCAAGATAAATATAACTGAGCGATCTGGGCAGTATTTCATTTCAAACTTTTCTCATTTAAATATTCATTAACAGTATTTATAACAAACGACGACCTCCGTAACCGGTAGTCAAACCAGCACGTCGCATTTCCCATCTCTGAGGCCCTTATTCCCGCTCGGGGCAATACAGATTTTTTTCTATATTATTTCGGCTCAGGGTTTTATGTTATTGTTTCTGTTTTATATAACACAAATGCTTTTAGCTAATTACCTTAGACCAATTAATGTTTTATTGTCCAGTGTTTTTTTTTTTTAAATTATTTTGACAAGCTAAGCGTTTTGTTGTGAGAGTTTGCCCGCGCGCGTCCAAAGCGCCAGCTAATTGCCTCTGATTGTTATAGCTACCGATTTGAATACTATTAGGTGCCGCCATGCATACAGAATAGGTCTTGCCAATGAGTTTGATGGACTACTCTTAGGGAATCTAGATTAGAGTCAAATCGGTTTTTGTTTACATAAAATATACAAAAATTGTCAGGGCCTTGAAATATTAATCGCTGAGTTTTGTAAATTATTTATTTTAAAAATTAGTTCTCCTCTGTATTATTATGATATGTGAAAGAAGAAAAAAAAACATGTTCAATACTTTTTAATAATCTACCTGAAGAAATAAGTTAGGTAGTCATCCCTATTTTCATGTAATCAAAAATATTGTTGGGGCAACACAATTTAGAAAAAAATTAATATAATTTGTTTTAATTAAGGTTTTAATCATCTATTGTCACCATCAATGTAAACGTTACCCTAATGAATGAACTTTTTATTTGTAACTTACTTACAACAATAAGTTCCAAAATAATTTCGATTCAAACATACCGAATAAAACAATAAGTTCCAAAATGATTCTGAGCTGACTAGAAACGGAACTTTCAACGGGCCCTTATCCGACAAGTGACGTCCTGCGGGACTCAATTAGCCAGCTTCGGACAACTGGACCGAACGGCCGGACACAGCTTAGCCACAGTAGACATTGATGTAGTAGGTTCACTCTAAACAACGACCGCGAACCATTACACAAGACGACCGTCTGATTTAGTGGTTCGCGCTCCGGACTACAATGCCTGGCGGTTGCGGGTTCGAATCCCGCAAGCGGCAAATGTAAGTGTGATGAGCACGAGCATTTGTACCTGAGTCATGGATGTTTATAAACTTATTTAAGTATGTTTATCCGTTATCTAGTCGCCATAATACAAGCTTTGCTTAGTTTGGGCTAGATAATTGGTGTGATTGTGGAATTTATTATTTATTAACAATGTAATTTTCTTACTACCAAAGAGACATGACATTGAAATACCTTAGCCACAGTAAATATTTATTTAGGTTATATTAGGTTCACTCGTCACGGAAATGTAATTTTTACACCAAAAAATAAAGAGGCATAACATCGCAGGGCGTTTATCAAAAGCTTCCTCTAAATCTGTTTTTAGTAGCGTAAAGTGCATGACAAACTATATGATGCCCTGTTACAGGCTTTTGGGCTACTTTATGAAAAATAATAGAGGTTGATTGGGCCGTTAATTTTGCTTACACCTTGCGATAGCTCATTTTACACGCGTCTTCCGGCTAATTGTTGTTAAACCTTGCCTTTTTCGCATTTTTTTAAACACTAAGTTCGGGTCGCGCACAAATGTTTGCGCGGGTCCATTGTTATTCAATTGTCATCTTTTTTTCCAAACATACAGGTTTTATATCAGCTCTAAAGTATACTCAATCTCAAAATAATGGCTCGGAAAAGGAACTTAGCAAATTTAGAATAGATGTTGTGCGCGCGATTACTTGGCTGCCCGATAGTTGTCATTTTTGAACTTACTGTTTCTATTTATACTGTGGCTTGGCCAATAGATTTTATATTGGTCTTAAATCAATTATGTTGGGAAGGTCAGGGACGTAATATTGCTGTCAATGCTGTTCTGCTGTCATGGCACGCCAGGGTCTTGAAAGTTATTCAAAAGATTCGGTTATCTTTAAATTTATCTAAACATAATATTTATTAAATTTTTAATATTTTATACTTCTGTAACACACGAGTCCTATTTTAACAAATTTACAAATTACTACGACAGGGTTACATTGCAAGGTATTGTCAAATTTTCAGGAGCGACTTAAAACCTTAATAGACCACATAACCAACTTTAAAAAAACATATTCCTATTAGGTATAAAAAAATGAAACTCGTAATTAATTTACGTCTATGATCATTTGATAAATGAGCGGACAACTCACTTTTTTTAAGTAAAAAAAAAAATGTAACATAGCGGTGATTTTATATTGTTTCCTGGACCCTAACCATGAACTGTTAAAACAATCGCAAATCTGTCAAACATTATCATTTCTGTCAAATTTTGTATGAAATGACGTACCAAAATTGACAGATTTGACAACTTTGAGATTGTTTTAAGAGTTCATGGTTATGGCCCAGATCTTATATTTTTAATTTGGCACAAACTTGGTTTATTGTCCTGAATTATTGACAAGAGTAGACCCCTTTGTAATACGAGTAGTTATCATATTACCTGAATTATTTTAAAGATTCCAGACAGAGGTGTGAAAATTGCATGCTTATAGTACCTAGAAGTTAATTTTGAATCTACCCTTCTAAAGGCAATTACTCACTGACTGCACACCAATGAACATTCAAATTGGCATAATTCTTTGTAATTTGACAGGCTTATTGTGCCCTTTTGTCAGTTGACCAATTTGCCCCGGTCTACCGTCACGGCGCGTGCGTGACGCGTGTCATGACGATTGGTCATTGCTGTGACATTTTAGTATTAATTGGCATTTTAGTCGTGTTACGTTGTTAAATTAATTGCCACTGTAAGTTGATGGATTATTTTTGTACTGTTGCTTGATTTTTCGAAAAAAAAAATGTTGTAAATAAATCATTTTTTATACTCAACTTGGTGTGATTTTACTTGAATATGTATATGCTGGCCAAAATGACGAGTTAAATTTATGATGAATAGAGAAACATTGAAGAATCAGCGGTAAAATACAAGTCAATAATGTTTTTATTGTGTCTAGGTGTGCGAGACCCTTAGATACTTCTATAAAAAATATATAAAATTAATATTTTATGAAAAGATAGCGGTAGTCACTGACGCGATGGCGTTACATAGAGATCAATGGAAGATTGCAGGAGTGGAATTTTATGGGTTAAACAAAATGATGCATAGACAAGATAAAAATAAAATCTTATTTGTTTATTATTACCATTAAACACAAGTTTATGTGGAACACGCCTACATTAACTGCATTTTATTACACTTTAGTAAGTGTAATAAAAAAAAACTGATACATATCGAAAAGTGTAACACCCTTATTTATAGACAAGTTAAAATGATTACTCCAGTATAATTTTCGTCAAATAAAAAGCACGCTGGAGGGTGGCGCTACTTGTCTCCACTGAACACTTAAAGCAGTACTGAAAATGTTAGTTCCTATTTTGGCCACCGCTCTTCATACGTGACGCCAAGTATAAAAGTAATTACATACGCAACGATTTTTTTTATAGTGAAGTACCTAGGTAAGTATTTGACAGAAGTAGGAACTGTCAAAAACTATATTGTTTTAAACTTTCATGGTCACTAATATTAGAATAGTTTGTTACGGGATTGCTACCATGTACCTTATTTTTGAGTTCCCGATATTTCGGCACTGTTGCAAGCGCCATGATCACGGAGTAACTGAAACAACAGTGCCGAAATATCGGGAACTCAAAAATAAGGTACATGGTAGCAATCCCGTAACAAACTATTCTAATGTCAAAAACTAGTTTTCCTTGCCAAGTTATAAACGCAAATTTCTTTACGTGAGCATTGAGACCACGCTTAGAACAAGTGACGTAAATAACTTGACCATAAAATATAATTACTTAAACTTTCGCGTTGCATAATTTAAACTCAATGAAACGGGAATTAACACGATCATTATTTAGGTACAAAATGTTACCTTCTTGCCTGACGTTTCGACCGGGTTACCCCGACCGTGGTCACAGGCTGACTGGAACAGCGATGTCTTCATTCCGTATGAGAGGTAGATTCTTTACCCACCCTCATTTTATTATATAAGGTCCGATTTTATTAGTGTACATCCTGTTAACCTGTGACTATATAGGTGAAAAGCTATTGTAAAAACCAACTTTCAAATGTGTACCATAAAAACAAAAAAAGTTAAAAATAAAATATTACAAAATAACAACATCGACTTCATATTGCATAAACTCGTCCTATCTTCAACTCTTTCTTGCTCTGTACAAGGGGAAGGAATAAGACGGATAATCAGATGGTTAAACGTACCAAAGAAAGGACGAGTTTATGCAATATGAAGTCAATGTTGTTGATTTTGATTTTTAACTTTTTTTGTTTTTATGGTACACATTTGAAAATTGTTTTTACGATTATTTTACACCTATATAATCACAGGTTAACAGGATGTACACTAATAAAATCGGACCATATATTAACGCCAAGTACTTAAATTATGCTCGCGTTAATTTCCATTTCATTGAGTTCATAGAATATGCTTTTCAAAATAAACATTATTTACTGTCTTCACTTAGTGGCTACTTAGCAACAAGTAATTACTTCTTAATAAATACGGGTGTTATGATTTTTAACGTTATCCTACTAATATTATCCTACTAATTAATAAATCTAAGAGTTTGTAAGTATGGATGGATGTTTGTTAATCTTTCACGCAAAAACTACTGAACGGATTTGGATGAAATTTTGCATACCTGAAGAATATGATCTGGATTGACATATAAGATACTTTTTATCTCCGATAAATTATCCTGTGAGATACATTGAATAAAGAAAAGATCACGCGAGCGAAGTCGTAGGCAGCGGCTAGTATTACATAAACTCTTCCTGTGGTCCATAGAAGACCCCAGTCACTATTGGGTGCAGTGTCCCTCCTGTAGACAGAGTGACGATGAAGAAGAACGGATGATCAAACTCCACTTCTTCTATCGCATCGCCCATGTAGGAAAATTCGCGCTCAGCTCGATCCAAATATGCTAAAAAGTAAAACAGTTAAAAATAAATAAATTTAAATAAATCCCACTAATATTATAAATGCGAAAGTTTGTGAGGATGTTTGGATATTTGGATGACGACCTCCGTAGCCGAGAGGCGAGCACGCCGGACTCTCTGAGGTTTCGGGTTCGATCCACGGTCGGGTCAATGTAGAAAACGAACTTTTCTATATTGGCGCAGGTCTGGGTGTTGTGGTACCGTCGTTGTTCCTGATTTCTATAAGTGCTTTAGCTACTTACCTTAGGATCAGAGCAATGTATGTGATGTTGTCCAATATTTATTTATTTATTTGTGACTCAATCACACGTAAACGGCTGAATGGATTTGGATGAAATTTTGCACAAATAAATAAATAATATCTGGATTAACATATAGGATACTTTTTAGCCCGGTGGGATATGTAATATACCAAGCATATATCCTGTAGTTCAAGCAAACGAAGTTGCGGGCACAGCTAGTGTAGGATTATAGGAAAGGCTGGCTCAATCGGACTTCCGGAGTGAGGAAACCATTGTGAGAATGTAATTATTTTGCTTAAAATTTTCCACTCAGTTCCTATTCCGGCGTAACTGAGCGGAAAATGTAAGCAAAATAATTACGTTTTCATAATTATGTAGACCGTATTATGAGTTCCAAGTTAATAAGAAACAAGTATAGGACAGTCTTATGAATATAACAAGAGCACTACAAAAAGACCGCTATAAAATATTTTTGTTACGTAAAAATATTTTATAGCGGTCTTTTTCCGTGGGGATGCTAGGGCTACTCTGGGGGAGCTAAGTCCCCCAAAATAGTACCACAAGGTACTTTTTTAGTCTAAAGTTTAAAAAAAAGTAACTCGTAAAATAAATTAACCTGGGTCTTCTTTTTTTATTCTTGGCTGCTCGTCCATTTCTAGGAATACCTTTTGTTTTGCTTTACTTAAGTAGACATGGCCTTCGGTGTTGTTCCTCAGTATACCTTCTAGCCCTGAGGCGTTTACGGAGAATATGTCATTTATTCCTATCTGAAAAACATTATATTAGTGTCTTATCATATCATAGATGATCAACAATTTTATGAATAACGAATATAAAATTTTAAAAACTCTGAACTCGCGTACCGAGGGTTCGGTACAAACTCCTAGTTTTAATATTAATTCAACAAACAGACAGACAGACAGACTTATAAGGGTTCTTTTTATCCTTTTAAGGTCCAAAACCCTAAAAAAAATTTTTGAATAATATAAATACGCGCCAGACAACACTTATAGTAATAGTATTGAATCGACTAAATAATATAATTTTACTAGCCCAGCTCACCCAGAACCAAGCCAATTTAAAAAATATATTTTTCAATTTAACCGATCTGAGAATCAGACCTCGGACCTTGTGCGTTCATCAAGACACATTGCCTATTTCTGTAAGACAACGTTAATAAAGGTTTTCAGTATAATAACTTAGCTATGTGACTTCGGTCCTGCCGTGCCGTGTGGTGCCGGCACTTTAAAAGAATTGCACCACCCCTTCTCTTCCTACGGGTGTCGTAAGAGGCGACTACAGGAGAACCGCCATAAGAAGACAGGCAGCAGCGTCTCCTCTCCACCATTGGCCAAATTGCGATCGCCAACCCGCCTGCCAAGCGTGGCGATTATGGCAAAATCCTCCTTTTGGAGAGGCCTGTGTCCAGCAGTGGACTGTAATAGGCTGGTGATGTGTGATGTGATGATGTGTAATGTAACTTCGGTCACGGTTCATAAAATCTGAACACATTACTAAATAAATTATTCTATTCTACCAGTCTCAAAAACCCAGTCCAATCCACATAAGTTTTGATCTTCATTCTCGGTAGAAAAACCCTCAACATCTTTGGTTGCATTTTATCCATTGTCCTCTTTATCAATTGAGGGTCATCAGAAAATTTCTTGATGAGATCCGGTAGCCCTGTTCTGCTTTCGGGAAGGAAGAAAGTAATAGACACGTCAGGGGTACTCATCTTAATGTCGAGAACCTGAAATAAATTTAATTACTAGACAGAGTTTGTTATAAAACAATTACAGGGCACTGGCTTCACCTCAATTATGAAGTGGTTTGGGCCGTACTCCACCTCGCGGGCCCTGTGTTGATTGGTGAAGCGATGTAAACCTAACAGTCAGATTTAAGCAGGCCTTAAGGTCTCTAAAACCCGGTTCCTATATCCGAGAAACGATTGCTAACGGATGGTAGGAATTGTCAACTTGACATACTCAAAAGCGTTCCTATAAATGACGCTTTGTTAAATTTTATAGGAACGACTATAACAGCTCGTTACTTTTGACACCAATACGATCAGTTGCTGATGTACACTTACGCATAGTACAATGTAGGAACCCGGTATAAGTAGGTATCAAGCAATACTAGCCAGGATTATGATTTTTTTAACCTTGTGATAAATTTCATAAAATGTATTTGGAACTGTCACCCATCCACTTACAACCACGGCGTGTGTTGCTTAAGTTTGATTATCAATACCAAAACCCATACCACTTACACGTATAAAGGCATACTTTGTTAATAAATTGATGACAACACTTTGATAACGAGAAGTTATTTAAAATTACTATCATTTCGGCCACCTTATTCCCTAAACATTTGCAATCAGCAATAATCGCGCAGTCATCGCTCGATGTTGTAAGTGTCAAAATCTATGGGCAGCACAGCTGACAGTAGATTGTTATGTTTTTTTTTGCTGTCAATTTGCAATTTTAAAGCCGAATTGGACAATTTTTGCTATTGCATTGCGTTTGCAAGATATGATCAGGGTACCAGTATTACCTTAACATTGTTATTGACATCATCCAGATAAATAAAAGTGTCCATTTTGGCAATCATTGGAATCATCCAGAATTTGTCTTGTAAATGGTAAAACTTTTTTGGCTTGGTAAACCGAACGTCGAAAGGCATGTCCCATCCAATCTGTTGACGCAAACAATTCACATGTTACTTTTTATGTAAATTTTCGTGGCTTATCATTAGTTATCTCATCCCGCTGAGGATGTTTGATGATGATGATGACTTATTCACGAGTAAACGGCTTTTTATTCATTGATTTGGATGACATTGTGCACACACATAAAGTATAGTCTGGATTGACAAGGAATAAGTTTTATCCCGGTTAAATATTTCTTTAGGATATTTTGAATAAACTAAAGACCATCCGAGAGAAGTCGCGGGCAACAGCAAGCAACCTAAGAAACTTCTATTGTGCTGTGTCTGCTGGATAGAGAATAAAATGAAATGAAACTAAAATGTAATAAAATGTAATGTAATAAAATGAAATCGTCTGAATGAAATGAAATGAAATTGAAATAGAATGATATGTAATGAAATAAAAGCATTTTGAATGAAATGAAATTACTACACTAGAACGGGAATTAACGCAATCTAAATATGTAGATACAAATGTTACCTTTTATTTTCCTAACGTTTCGACCGTGGTCACAGGCTGACTGTAACAGCGATGTCTGAACTCCGTACGAGATGCTGATTCTTCACCTACCCTCATAAATTATATTGACAAGTACCGTAGCAAGCTTAAGTGGCAGTGGGCTGGCCATATCTGTCGCAGAACCGATGAAAGGTGGAGTAAACAGGTTCTCGAGTGAAGACCACGCCCAGCCTTATGGACCGATGACCTTAGGAAGATGGCTGGCAGTGTCTAGATGAAAAAAGCGGAAGATCGTGCTCTTCGGCAATTTTTGGGGGAGGCTTACGTCCAGCATTAGACTGCAATAGGCTGAATAGATAGATACACAGATAGAGAAGTACCGTTGCAAAGGTAATGTTTGTACCAATTACCTATGATCGCGTTAATTCCCGTTCTAGTGTGTATAATTGAGAATGTAGGTATTCATTTGTCTCGAGCAGATTACAGACTTCAGGGTGGTAACCACGAACTTTTAAAACAATCTCAAATCTGTCAAATTTTGTATGTAATGACGTACCAAAATTGACAGATTTGACAGCTTTGAGATTGTTTTATGAGTTCATGGTTACCCCCCAGTTAGTATTTCATCTCTCGTAAGCACATTATTGTTATTTACTTCATCATCATCATCATCATTTCACACACTCTGATCGACTGCCGGATTATGTTTCATTAGAGCGCCATTTACTTCGGTATTTTGCTATTTACTTACTCTGTAATACATTCCGTTTAGTATGACCATAGACGTAGTATTGTCTATGTCGTCTTCGTCAATTAGAGTTGACACACGATACAACGTTGCTTGTGCAAACTGTAAAGTTGAAAGATATCACAATCTTATTTAAGTATTTGCAGTAGGTGCATTATAAACGCAATCATAAAATAATGTATTTATTTATTCCTAGTGCGTAGCACATAATTTTTTTAAATCATACAATACTTAAAAATTTTTGTTTTTAGCAATTCCATGAAAGGTTTGATTGAAGATAAATAACACTTGAAAAAATCATCGACCTCAGGTGGGACTCGAACCCACGTCCCATCGCATGCCGGGCGAGTGCTTTACCAATAAGCTACCGAGGACGTCACGTGATACGATGCAATTTTTCAAGTGTTTTGTTCTCGCTGTCAAAGCCAGCGTATCTCTGATCAATGTTGTAGCTATATGTATAGCTGACTCAGCTGACGTCCTCGGTAGCTTAGTTGGTAAAGCACTCGCCCGGCATGCGATGGGACGTGGGTTCGAGTCCCACCTGAGGTCGATGATTTTTTCAAGTGTTATTTATCTTCAATCATACAATACTTGTTTTTTTAAACTCCAAGAAATTCAAATTCTTTTTTTTATTATCCCAAATATGTATAAATCTCTATTTCCCAAATGATGTTAGTTGTGTTTGTTTTGGTGTGACGGCAGAATGTATTAAGCATTTTGTTAAAACAGTTTAAACCAAGTAATGCCGCAATTGTAAAATAACGTGTTTACTCGTAGTGCGTAGCATTAACATGGTTTACATCATAAAATTATAATTTTTTAAACTCCAACTAGCTCAGGTTAAACGTGTTCGCCTTTGTTTTTCTCATCCCAAATATGTATTTCCCAAATGTTAAAATGTTAGTTCCTTTTTGGTATGACGGCAGAATAACATCATGCATTTTGTTAAAAAAGTTTAAACCAAGTATCTTACCCAACGGTTCATATATTTGACAGCTGCACTTGGATACCGAAATCCGACCTTGCGTATTTGTACTCCGTAATTTATTGAATTATTTGTAAATTGAGGAGACAGCTTCAGGCTTTCGTTCAGGTATATTACGTTTTGGAGCATCATATCTCTAACTTCCATCAATTCCACCACTGGGTATATACTACTGAAGCACTTCTCAATCTGAAATCAGTTCACCTTTTTACTCGTATTTTAAAATTGACTTTTGTACGGAATTTCTAAACGAATATAATTAGTAATTAAGCCTTCGTACTTTATATTTAAATTTAAAAGTACTATCATTCACAATTAAGAAACAGTAGCCCAGTAGTAATTAAATCATCTGGATTCTTACGTAACGACGATTTTGTGTTGTGTTTAAACTACGAGTCCCAAATAAAAAATTATTGAATTATCTAAAAATTCAGAATTTTCTGAATGAAATACTGTTTTTTTTTTGTAACAATGAATGGTTTAATCAGAATGGGTTTATTGATCAAGGTAACGTCCTAAGAAAAGGTTTTTTTAATCAATCGTAAGAAACAGATTAAGCTAATACCATACCTCATGGTTATACCAGGTTTATTACGGTTAGGTTATTACGGAGTAATAATTTAAAAAAAACTACTCACTTCACTCTCTAATGGGATTCCAAGAGCAGACATAAGTTCCGCTTTTGCATGGCCTCTAGCAATTGACGCTAGCTTGCACAGAGGAAAGCTTAAGGCAAAGGGCGATATCACTGTGCTCACTGGACTTACTTTTAGTACTTCCTAGTGTAAAGAAAATAAAACAAACTTAAAGGTTATATTTACAAATCAAATCAATAAATTATTTAGGTTGATTTCATTTAATTTGATACATGGGCGGATAAATATAGGTTGGAAGAACGTGCAACCACACTGAATATAAAAAAATGCATGCAAGAGACGGTGGTACTTTCTGCTGACTGTATAATGATGGTATTGGAATCAACCTTCCAAGATTGAAATAATGTCAGATAAGGTGGCATCTATTTATAAAAGAAAGCTTTGGAAATTTTGTTCAAGATAAATTAATTGATAATACCCATCACCAAAGTTGAGCGCTAGGGCAAAGAGTGGGGAAAGGTTTTCGCACCTCACGAGACGATTATCGTATCAGAGACGCGTGTGCGCGAAACTAACAACAAATCCCAGTCGGCAGTGCAGACGCGGCGGGCGATTATGACCTTCTGCGCATCTTTTGCCCAGCGCTTAACTACCGTGGCGCATTAGCATAAAATAAAAATAAAAACATGGGATGAACGTTTTCATGGTTCACATTACAGATATTTATAAAGTCAAACCTACCAGTGCAATTTTTTTCCGCAAGTTATCCGTGAATGATATTGTTCGTTTTATGTTTCTGTAGCATGAAACGTGGTGTACCAGAATCGCGAATTCCACTGAAAGTAGCGGGTGTTATTGTTTTTTTATTGGATATAAAAATAGAAAATAAAAAGCCTTACCAAATATTATGTGGATATTCATATCGAGAATGCTGCATTTTCAGTCGCGTAACAGTAAAATGTGGTTGTAAAATATATTTAATTTGCAAATCAAATTTAAAATTTAAATTGAAAATAGTTTATTGTGTATACCAAATACAGTTAGTACACTGAAATTATAAGACCCCCCTTTTTCCGTCGGGGGTTAATAACCTGTGTCATAGAATAATGTATAGGGAGCAAAATAAACCTTTACCAGTACTAGTTCAAACCGGCTTCCTACTTGAAATCGAATGCCTTTTTCTCGAATAATAAATACTCAAAAATCTTTCCTCGAAGAACCATGAAATCGACAAATCATGAACTCGACAGTTCGCTACACCGATGCATCAAAATCTCCAATGACATAAGTTCGACGGACGTAAGACATTTTAAGAGGTAAACTACAATGGCTTTCAGCATAATTACGATAGTGGGTGTGCCTAAGGTCTTTAGCAAGAGTCTTCACTCTCGCCAATAGAGTATAAATCGAATTTCATCGAGCCACAGAGTAGATTTTGACACCTGTAAACAATTGATCATTCTGCGACACATACTAAACGAAAGAAATAATCTGAATAGACAGTTTCCTCATGATTACAAACCCGTTTTCCATTATGCGCCTCCGAAAGAGCTGGAGATAGGTTCAAAGGCGAGATAAGGCTAGGCGGTAATGTAGCCAGAGTGTTCGCACCCGCTTTGACGGCCGAATCAAATAAGTCGCGGGAGAATAGTAATAAAATTGAACCGAGCGCCTGCCCAGATGTAGCGACGATTTATCGCTAGGCAAAGATGCGGTGCACTGGGAGGGTTTAGAGATTTAAGGGTAGAAAAATAACAACGCTATACTGTGTGATTCCCTGAGATGTTTCCTACCTCAACGAGTGACAATGCAAAGACAGAAAGAAAACTTAATTGACATTGAACAGGGTGTACAGAAGATAGACAATGATAGAATATGATCATCTATCCAGCATTAAAAATAGCATGCAAATATAGATACGAATTATACGTTTATTTCTGGAGTTACAAAGAAAAAAAGACATTACATTAGTTACTAATATACCATTACATTTTGGAGATTACTAATTGCTGATTCTCATTGTTATTTAAGAAATCTTGAAGAGAATAGAATGCAATGAAAGACAAGTCACTTGTGAAAGGACGTTCTTCAAGTCTTTCATATATTCAGGAATCTTTTATTAATCTATTTGCTGCACGCAATTTTGTCCACGTGTTCTTTAGTTTATTCATAAAAGAATACAATCACCACCGTCTAATTGTGAATTATCTCCCACGCATCACTCAGGAAAGGTACATTTTTCTGCATTTAATTTTTAATCCTGTTGCAGACATTATCATCATTAACATCAGCCTGTTGCAGTCCACTACTGAACGTAGGCCAAAAATCGCGATCTCCCGCTTTTTTTATCTAGCCACAGTCAGCCATCTTCCTAAGGTTGTCAGTTTTCAAGCTAGGTGCTGTCCAAAACTACGTGTGCCAAGGTGTGGTCTCCAATCAAGAATTCGTTTACTCCACATCTGGGCCCCAAGTCTGCTTATTTAAAAGTGGCGTAATAGAATATCAATTGGATCTCATTGTAATTGTTTGACACATTTGGTATTCTGCTACTAATTTAAGGCCGTTTTCTGATTTGTCGGCACAGAGCGGCTCGACATCAGCATGCTCGGTATACGCGGTACAGAAAGTATGGAATCTGTGCCGCGCCGCTCCCGCGCATACCGAGCCTATCAGGAACGCTCCATTGAAATATACGCGCTCGGTAAGCTTTCTGTACCGCGTATACCGAGCATGCTCATGTCACGCCGCTGCTGCCGCGACAAATCAGAAAACGGCCTAAGACTTAAATGCTGCTACTAATTTAACAGAGGCCCTGTGCTGTGATAGTTTATGTGGTCGGCTCGTTGCCACTTTAGTCTATATCTATACTTCTATATCTATACTATAATATTATAAAGAGGAAAGATTTGTACCTATTTTTGTATGTTTGTAATGAATAGGCTCAAAAAGTACTGGGCCGATTAAAAAAATTCTTTCACCAATAGAATGCTACATTCTTCCAATATGACATAGGCTACATTTCATTTTGAAAAAAAATAGGGATCCTTGGTAAAATTTGAACAATGTAACCGAAGGTGTAGAAAAATGAGTCTTAAAATGTCTTTCGTCGAATGCGCTGCCGAAACTATTAGCGATAATTGTCTACCCCGTGCGAAGCCGGGACGGGCTGCTAGTAACAAATATTTTAGTTAAAAAAGAATAAATAAATATTTTCTTTGCTCCAAGTGCACAACCGTCACGCCCCGTCGTAGCCGCTCGCTTACACATTCGCCGAGCTGCATCCAATATGTTTCTGAGCATATTGTCTTTAACAGGTCCATTATACTCCCGATAGATTGCGCGGAAACCTCGCTCGCTTCCGAAGAAATCTTCATCTCGACTATGAATATTTTGTTTACTACGGTATTGCGGTAAGAAAAACATAGGGATTATTAATTTCCGGGATTGAGAGTGGGTAGTTGTGGTTTTTGTGAATGTTGTTTTGAGAATGTCTTTTTCATATTTCGATATGAAATCTTTTTTTGATAAACGATGGGTTTAGCCTTGAGCTATGATAGCGGAGTTGGAAATTTGTTGTAAGACTTATTCTTGGTGTTATACATGCAGGAACGAAGTATGGTCACCGGTTCTTTGAATAGTAAAACCTCAGAGTAAGAATTATAGTAAAACCAAGGATTTATTTGGAATCAGTTATTACTTAATGCGATTATTCAAATATTGATGTGATATTTTATTCAAAATCAGACAGAAAGTTCCAACAAGTGATATGAGTACCGAGAAGGGCACAATATTAATTACTAGCTGTTAAATGCAGCTTTACTCGCGTCTTTAGTTTATTAAATATATCCCACAGAAACATTTAACCGGGATAAAAAGAATCCTTTTCTACATCCAGATCTTATTCTATATGTGTCCAAAATTTCATCCATATCCGTTCAGAAGTTTTTGCGTAAAAGAGTAACAAACATCCATACTTACACAACTTTTTACAACAAGTCGTAAATCAAGTTAAGCCCTGGGCGAAAGTTTCACAGATGACCATTACGATTACGTGATCGCGCGCCGCGCCTGTACCGCCGGCCGTGATTGGTTGTTAGCTCCGCGCACCCGCGTCTCTGATACGACGATCGTCTCGTAAGATGCGCAAAGATCCTTGCCCCAGGACTCAAAATCGATGCCGCGTACTGAATTCTTATAATCACTCCCTTAGGCAGTGGTTTAAAGAAACTCTTAATACTTTTGGTACACAAGAAATCATCATTTCAGCTTTATGACGCCCACTACTGAATACTAGGGCACCCCCTTCGGCCGTCAGTTCTACCACTTTCGCTTGTATATCCATCGGGTTATGTCAGTGATTTGTTTGCTTTCCTCTTTTCTTATCTGATCTCGCAGAAAAACACCGAGCATAGCCCTTTCTAGGTATAGCACGCAATACAACCTTGAGCAACACAAGAAATACTCCCGAATAATTTTACATCTTTAAATTCACCGATTTATCCTTTACGTCAATCTATCAGACAATCAGTTAACCTTAAATGTGATGGATATTATTAAAGGTTCTATACACGCTTATACCAAAGTTTGCAGACGCTTTAAAATTTCTGTAGGTAATTTCGCAAAACCGCTCGCAAATGTAAACCAAGCCCTTAAAATAACTAACAGGAGTTTCATCAGAAAACCTCGCTAACATGTAATTGAATGAATATTCAAGATCCTTAATCAATAGAGGCATTACTAGAGGTCCTGTGGAGGCATCCAGCCGCCTGTGAAATTGGACTAGAATAGACAGAGACGGGTATAGGGATTGAGGATGGGAGGGAGAGGGATGGATAGGGGAGCACGCTTTTATAAATCATTTTTCCTGGCACGGCGTTGTTTTAGGGTAGTCGCACGCGAGATACGTATTAACTACAAATTGGAAATAAAAGCTTTATTTTTTCAATTACCTGTGTGTGTAATGTGCCAACTGAAAGTTTACCATATTAATAAATTTATATTTATTTATTCACCATTATCAGTATTACCTTTTAACAACTGTAGAAAATAAGAATTTTCGATTAATTTTGCCATGATATTTTTTTCATTCCCTTCGACTTCATGGTAATCGTTTAAGAAAACTAATTATTAGATATCTCAAACCTAAAATTATCAGACAAAAAATCGGCAAAGTGCGTGTTGGAATCGTAAGCCTAATGCCTTTTTAGCCTAACCTACCTACCTAACGAGAAACTTACCGCTTTCCCAGAGATACTCGCTTTGGTGATCTGTAGGGGAGGCCTATGTCCAGTGAACTTCTAACTGGATGTGGCTGATGATGATGCTGATAACCCACCCCCACTCGTACCTTACAAACATTTAGATTTATGGATCAAGGATTTTGACTAATAATTATTATATTATATTAAGACATACAGACAGGCAGATAGTCGTATATACGGGCAAAAGTGATACAATAAGGATATATTATAAGAATTACTTTTTACCCTTTGAAGTACAGAAACCTAAAAATATATCGTGTATGGTACACAGGGCAACGGCGACTAAATCATATTAAATCATCAAACAATTTATGAATAATCGCACGTTCCCAGCCGCCTTTAGTTGGTAAAACGCTGAATCGCGATTATTTCTCTTTGCGTTTAGTTAATCAATTATTGTAATATTGTTGGGCGACGTGTGCACCACCCAGCGGGTTTTAGTAACGAGACCACACTCGCTATTTCCCCTGACTTTGGCTGGGTGGACATCATTTTTGCATGTAAGTCCCCACTTATTATTTTGTGACATTCATTTTCCGTTTCCGATATTTTTTTATATTTTTTCTTAAACAAAATGATTTTTAATGCTTAATGTATTTATTTTTCTGTTTTTGCATAAGCTACGGTCCTGTTTTAGTTTCGGTTTGCCAAATAAGTTTAGTAATTTTATTTTTTGTTAATTGATAGGTACAACCGTGTTCTTTTCTTTAAACCAGAACGTCTTCCTGAACTTGCAATACATGGTGTGGTTGAATATTTAAATAAAAAAGGTGTTATTAAAATGTGTTATGACTGAAGCTCTAGGTCACCGATTTTCTTATGTACATTAGTAAAAAATATAGGATCAAGTGCCTCAGGTCAGGTGATAGCCACTCGATTCCCGATTAGCTATCACAACCTAGTCGTAAGAAGAATATAAAATTTGTTAATCGATTTAAAATATTATATTTTCTGTAACTCAGAAAATTGAACATATTGATTTCAATAATAAAAGGTACATTGCATCAAGCTATTCATGGGATTGGGTTACTTAAAATAAATCATAGTGCAAAATTAACTAAGTTCAAACCTAAAAATCGTTAACTGCCGTTAAAACCGTTCCAAACAGAGCATCACAAAAAATCTGATTGGTCCGTTTAAAAAAGCGAATTGGTCCGTATCCGGGTACGCAAGAGCGAGCAAACTTATTAGCCGGTCCTCCTTTACTTTTTGCAGCGATCGGCCGCGGCGATTGCAGCACGGATTGATTGCTGGCCCCGTGACTCATTTCTGACGCGAGAGGCTGATGACGGAATTCGAAGTTACTGGGTACAGTCAAGCGGTGTATTGAAAATTTATGTCGTTTTTGTGGCGCCATCTTGTGATATGCTATTGAAACTTAGCAGATACAAAGTTTAGAGAGGCAACTGAAAGTTGTGCTAGCTCATGGCGTTATGTTACCCCCATATACTGTTTTTGAGATGCTGAATCGATACTCATCAAACTCAGTCTGAAGTCTACTGTTGGACATAGGCCTCCCTTATAGAACGCAAGAGCGAGCAAACTTATTAATAGATGGCATTTGTAGAGGCGCCGTCTGGTGGCATATTATTGGAACTAAGCAAATCTATGTTTGGAGAGGTGAACGGTAGCCGAGGTGGCATAGACATGGCGTTATGTTAACCATCCCCACCTCCATTATCTTGCCTGATGTCGCTCGAAAGTAATGATTCTGAATTGATACGGATCTTGGCCATTTGCATTCAGCGGCTTTCCACAACTGTAGGTTGATAGTCTACCGTATGGGCTTCCCAAACTGCTTCTTCCAATTTGTGGTCGTTACTCGAGAACTTTTCTTTTCCAACGATTGCAATTCTGCGAGCGGTTCGGCCTGCATGTTGCCACTTTTTAATTTCGACGGCCATGTCGTGACTTTGATGCTTCTATGGACATCCTCTTTTCTGATCTTATCTAGCCAAGAGACGCCAAGCATATAGCTCTCTTCATAGCATGTTGGGTAAAACGATATTCATCCCCATAGCTGAGAAGCTGCCGCCAGGTCACAATCTTCCCTGGCCTATTTGGAAGGCGTTAAACAGACTTCGTTCAGGTGTGGGAAGGTGCAATGAACTCAAGAAAAGGTGGGGCATCATTGAGGACGACACGTGCGAGTGTGGCGCCTTACAGTCTATGCCACACTTAATGTCGTGCCCTACCTCTCCTGCCACCTGCACGCAAGAGGACCTTTACAACGCCAACCAGAAGGCCATTGATGTTGCCACTTTTTGGGCGCAGAGAATTTAGTTGCCATTGACTTGAGAAGAAGAAGAAGAAGAAAACGATATTATGCATTAGGTATTACAAATGCGACAAATAGCAAGAAATGGCGATGAAGACGCGCGATAGAGAAACATGGTGAGAGAAATGCACCAGATTGAACATTACTAGATAGGCATCCAAAATTACTTCACCTGTCTTAGTAGTTTAGAAACGACAATCTTAATTTTATTCTTTTATTTGTCTTTAAATAGCCACAAAAGGCTAAGCTACTGTAGTTGCTGCCCGACACACAAACAAAGTCGTGTTTGTTATAACTCGAGTAAAGCTTGGGTATTTTGGTCACTCACGATGAGTGTCGAGTAAAAGTTTTTGCGACACATCGCGTCGACTGTACAGGTGGATTTGATTGGTATTAAACGGAAGATTCTGCAACGGGTAAAAGGTACTTGTACATACAGACACAATTATAAACAAGAAGGCAATCTTATTGCCGAAAAAGATCTCATTCCGACGATCAATATTTAATTTTTGTTGCAAATTAGGGTTTTTGAGTATTGAAAGTGCATTAACATCTGTCTACCTGTTTATGTTTCTTATTAAATAGTATAGTTTTTATGGATTTATACTTCAAAAGGAAACGTTTTTCATACAAAATTCGTGGAGGTATCAAGTTAAAAACAAATACTAATTTACTAACAATTTCGGAAAAAGCATTATTTTTTTTCGAGAATCCATTCCTGTTATAGAATATTTACATTCTTACATGTTAAACTCGAGTTACCCTTAGTACTCGAGTGTGACTCGCACTTGGCCGGTTTTCTTAGTATTATACTCTTATGAAGTTTGCGTCGTGTCTGTTGAACCCTCTGTCAATATGAAATTTTGTTTTTAAGCAGTTACATGCTAGGTTTAAGGTTCGGTAACTAAGCTTGAAAACCATTCGCCAAGTATGCGATGGTCGTAGGTTCGGGTCCCACCTTAGGCGGTAGATTTTTTTCAAGTATTATATTACCTCTGTCAATGTTACAACAACTGTCTTATTCAGAGTGCATTTACTAGTCCAGAATAAGGTTAAACCACTGATTTTTGTACGTTAAAACAGTGGTTTAACCTTAGTCCTGGAATAGCAAATGCACTCTGAATAAGACAGCTAATGTTTATTACATTGCGTGTCAACCAATACAAAATTACAGAAATAATTACGCAAATCCGCAACAAGATCAACTGTCCGAAACCTAAACATAGTTGCACATTGAAATTCAAATCTGCCTGAACGGGGCGATAGCAGCGCCCTCTGTACCTTAGTATCGGCACTTAGGTACGTAGAGGGCGCTGTATATCAATGAGCATTACCAATTTTGGGCTAAGCCGCTTACCTGTCTTGGGTACTGAAGTTGTCTGGAATAGTGAAAAATCAACACCCGATTGAAGATGTCAAAGATTAGAGACTTAAGTGAAAATAAAGAAGGGTTGAATAGAGGTAATCGCTCTGCAGCGATGCGATACCTAGATTTTGCACTGGCATATGTCAATCCTATTTTAGGATTCCGTAGTCCTGACAAGGAACCCTTATAGTTTCGTCATGTCATGTCCGTCTATTTTTCTGTCTGTCTGTCTGTCCGTCCGAGGTTTTGTTTGAAGAATGTTGAACCTAGAGAGCTGTAATTTTGTAGAGATATGTATATCAAACACGCCAACAAATGGTAGGATTAAATTTTGAAAAATATTTTTTTTCAGGGTTCTCCCATACATGTAACGTGAAGATGTTTTTTTTTTCATCGTCTACCCCATCGTCTGGGGTATCGTTGAATAGGTCCTTTAAAATGATTAAGGGGTTGCTATGACCATTTTTCGATTTAGAAATCCGTAGCAAAATATTAAACTATAAAGTGCAAATTTTTGTTCGAGTAGCCTCCCCCCCCCCCCCTCTAAAAGCTAAATGAATAGCTTGAAAAATCTGAGACAATAGTGTTTTTTTTTTACTTTTAAGAAAAGTCATAATGGTTAAGATAGATCAGTTAGTTTAAGAGTAATAGTCGTTTAACTAAGTCATCCAAAAAATCTTTAGACGGTGGTAACGACGAGCAACTACGGAACCCTACACTGCGCGTGGTACGACACGCACTTGGCCGGTTTTTTATTATTGTTTTTGAACTTCGTTATGGTTTTAGACTTATGACCCATCAGATTAACAACAACAACAGCAACAACAATTTATAAGATACCAAAAAGCTCCTTTACAAATTTTCCCAAAACTAAACAGGGGCATAGTAAAAAAATCACTTTTGCACGCCTTTTTAAAAAAGAAAATCAGAGAATAATATCCTGAAGCAGTGGTATGGGAAAAAACAAATTTAAGACGTGTAAAAGAGCTTAATTTAAGCTAACTTGCAAGAAGTTCACTTAATCGTTATTTTAGAAACCTTTATTTAATATTTATAAAATTATTAATTTTATATAAGAAATTATGTCCAAATAGTAAGCGTCAGTTCCGAAAAATTGTTTTTTTTAATTTACAAAAAAGGTAAGAACTTACTAATTTACTAATAGCATTTGTGTAATCATAACAAATCCTTCATTACTTCTAAAACACCCTACAATAACCGCTACAATTACTCAAGTAAAACGGCGAATAAATAAACAAAATCGCAAAGGGTAGTCGCCATACATTCTCAATCGAGAATACAGTCAAAAGATAAAGTTGCAACTCGAGCGAAAAGATACGGAAGGGGCATGTTCAAAGAGCCGGGCCGAGGCTGGTCACAGCTAGAACTAAACAGCCAACGTAAGCTAAACCACAAATAAATAATAAAAAAATATTGGACAACATCACATACATTGACCCGACCGGGGATCGAACCCGGAACCTCAGAGATGGCGGCGCCATTTAAAGTCCGGTGTGCTCGCCTCTCGGCTACGGAGGTCGTCAAATATATAGTTGTATTAATAGGTGTTAATAATGACTGATTCGACGATTCTCTGGTCTAGTTGGCGTTGAGAAAGTTATCATGTTCACGTTTCTCGGGTGTTAAACAAATACGTGAATTCAACCTCGCATACGTTTTCTTGGGTTCCGTACCCAAAGGGTAAAACGGAACCCTATTACTAAGACTTAGCTGTCCGTCTGTCTGTCTGCCCAACTGCCACCAGGTTGTATCTCATGAACCGTGATAGTACAGTTGAAATTTTCACAGATGATGTATTTCTGTTGCCGCTATAACAACAAATACTAAAAAACAGAATAAAATTAAAATATTTAAGAGGACTCCCAAACAACAAACGTGGTTTTTTTTTGCCGTTTTTATAGATAATGGTACGGAACCCTGCATGCGCAAGTCCAGCTCGTTCTTGGCTGGTTTCTTAGCAATAGCGTCCTGTTGGCACCGTTTGGGTAACCCTAAGGCCTTGTTCAGACACGGCGATTAACGCGCGTTAACCGTGACCAAAACGCGCGGATATGTTTGAACGATTGCGAACAATGATAGGTAATAAGGCCCTGCGGTCTCCAACCGCGCGGTTCGTAATCGCGCGATTCCCGCGTGTCTGAACCGAGGCTAAAAAGGAACCCTAAAAAGTGGCTACATTTTCATATTGTTTTAATATTTAAAGCCTATACGCAAATGACTATAACCATTTGAACGATTACACTTGGAGGAGCAGATAACGCATGATCTACGGCGCGATAGCAGCATCCCCTGGCGGCGGTTATGTTATCGTCCAAAATTTGCATTATGGCTAAATTATGTTGTAAATAGGCTTGTAATATTTAATAGCTGGATAATATGGCTTTTAATTTATGATATTCGATAGATGGGTAGGAAATATTCAATATACTTAAAGTTATTTTTATCTAAAAATAAATATTGCTTTTTTATTATCTGTGCCAAATTATTTATCGGTGGCTTAATATTTCAAAAAGTTATTTTCTTATTATTGTCAAATATTAACAAATCATAATGTTAATGTTGCGGGACACATAGCAAGTAGAACTGATGGCCGATGGGACAGAAAGGTGCTGGAATGGAGGCCACGTAACCTGCAAGCACTTCAGCGTAGGACGTCCACCCAAAAGGTTGTCAGATGACTGGCTGGACTGGTGAAGTTTAGATCGGCCAATCTAGAAGTAACTGGCCAATATGTTCAGCAGTGGACGGATAAAATTATGATGATGGTGGTTACTGGCCTCTAAGTTCAGCAGTGGGCATCCTACGGCTGAAATTATGATGATGGTGATGAACAATGTTATTGGGTATAATATTAACTTAAGCCATAGACTCTGTAACACCTTAGATAATAGCTAGTAATGTCACACAGTATTTAAATGAAAAGGACTTATAATAAAATAACCTATTTTATACACTAAATTGTGTGTAATAAACTCGAGAAATTCTAAAACTAAACTTGTTAATGATTTTGGTAAGTGCATTTCATGAGCTGGCGATGGAATTACTTATACCTACTAGACTTACGTTTGGTTGTATACAAAATAAGAAATACCCCAGCAAATCCCAAATTAGAAGTTAATAAAGAACGACGCTTTTAGATAATTTCATACCTCTCGCCCCAAAATCATTTGCCACCATAAACGCATATTATATCACAAATTCAAAATCAATTGATTGCAGTCGGCAACAAACGCATTGAATCGGTAATCGGTAATCGGCAATCGAGGCATCACGTCATCGAGTCAGCGGCCAATCGCTCCCTCTCCGTATGCAAATTGTTCGGGGCCCTAATTGGCTATTGTGCTCGCATGGGATCGGCTCAGTCATATCTATGGTCAATACTGGGTGAGGTATATTGACCAGCCGATTGGTGAATGAAAGGACTTAGGTTCGATTTATGGGTCAATTCAGGAAACGAGATTTACAAAATTGTCTCGAGTCTGGGTGTGCTAGAATGCCATCGGCTAAATTCTGGAGTACCTAACACGAGGGTTTTAATTTTTACTTGTTGTTTATTTATTGTATACGCTCAATAAGAAAACCGGCCAAGTGCGAGTCAGTCTCGCGCACGAAGGGTTCTGCACCATTATCTATAAAAACGAGCAAAAAATCACGTTTTTTGTATGGGAGCTCCCTAAAATATTTATTTTATTCTGGTTTTTAGTATTTGTTGTTATAGCGGAGATACATCATCTGTGAATATTTCAAGTCTCTAGCTATCACGGTTCATGAGATACAGCCTGGTGACAGACGGACAGATAGACAGACGGACAGCGGAGCCTCAGTAATAGGGTCCCGTTTTACCTTTTGTGTACGGAACCCTAAAAAAAAGACTCAAATACTGAATAGAATAGAATATCTATTCGTTTGCGTAAAACATAGTATTTGAGTACCTTACATGATTATGGAGTGCACATGTTTTGCTATTACATATAGCATGCAAAATTACAAAATTATAGTACATCTTCTAATTAATTACTTATTATCAATAATACATTACTTATTATAAATGAAAACAATATTATATAATATAAATATAAATCAATATTGGACTGCACCACATACATTGCTCTGATCCTAAGGTAAGTAGCTAAAGCACTTGTGTTATAGAAATCAGAAACAACGACGGTATCACAACACCCAGACCCGAGCCAATATAGAAAAGTTCGTTTTCTACATTGACCCGACCGGGGATCGAACCCGGAACCTCAGAGATGGCGGCGCCATTTAAAGTCCGGCGTGCTCGCCTCTCGGCTACGGAGGTCGTCTCTCGGCTACGGAGGTCGTCTCTCGGCTACGGAGGTCGACAATACATTCTAATGACTTGTATAATACAAGAAAATAATGCAGATATGAAATACAAAAATGCATAGGTACAAAAATTGTCAAGATAGAGCCGTGGTCGCTGCACCCCTGTATAAAACCTTATAGTCTGTTTATGGTGCATTCATACTCTTAAGAATAAAGTAGAACTTCATTAAAATTATTTTCTTACACATACATAATCTTTTTTTGGTGTCGTTCACATTTAAATAGTATTTTTTGCTGATAAGTTTGAACCTTATTGGCTTGTCATAAGGTTGAAACCGATTTTTATAAAATATTGGCCTTCAACAGGACATCCCGTAAAGACCACGTTACCTTGCCACCTCAGTCTACTCAACAAATATTTTCAAAAACTTTTGTTCTAAGACTTTTTTAAAATATTCGTTTTAGATTTTTGACATACAATTATTATAAACAGCTTATTCGACAGGTATTTTGCGGTACAATCGGTATGTATTACTTTCATATATCATTTATGATACAAAAAATGTACTTAGTTACTGAACTGTTAAATTAAAATAATTGACCTATGTTTTTGAGATTTTACATTTTCATTCTACTTCAATTTAACTTAAATTCACTGTATTATTATATTCATAAGAATATTCCAAATCACGAGAAACGCTTTACCTTTCGTAATACAATCTCCAAATGTTAACGACCACGATTTTTATGGAATAATTGCCTAATAAATTCTTCAGAGAATCACATTCAAAGAATGATTCTATTAAATTCATAATGTTTTGATTCTACCCTGGAGCTATACGAAGAACTTTGGCGTATTCTTACAAGGTTTTACAAGTAAACTATTTAAAAATAACAAATACTAAAGAAACGTTTTTATAGGGCTTATATGTTATAAAAAACCGGCCAAGTGCGAGTCGTACTCGCGCACGAAGGGTTCCGTACCATTTTCTATAAAAACGGCAAAAATCACGTTTGTTGTATGGGACCCCCTTAAATATTTATTATATCCTTTTTTTAGTATTTCTTGTTATAGCGGCAACAGAAATACATCATCTGTGAAAATTTCAAGTCTCTAGCTATCACGGTTCATGAGATACAGCCTGGTGACAGACGGACAGACAAACGGACAGCGGAGCCTTAGTAATAGGGTCCCGTTTTACCCTTTGGGCACGGAACCCTTACAAGTGCCTTTTTAAATTTTATTAATTTTTTTACAATACTAGTTATCGCGAAGGATTTCACTTGTACTAATTAAAACTGCCAGGCGTGAAAATCGACACCACACTTTTTCTACACATGTGGCTGATTTGAGCTGCGCTACAAAACAACTGATAAGAGAAACAGATCGTCCTCTTTGACGCTGTTTGGGAGAGGTTTACGTCCATCAGTAGACTTGAATGGGCTGACATAATTTATTGAAATTATTTATTGGTATGTATGTAGGCTCTCTTTGTATAAACAATAGCGTAATCGCTAACAAATTTGGTTGCTCCATAGCTTTTGTATTGTATTTTGCACATACAATCTACTGATTGGCGGCAACTAAGGCTAATTGTGTGGTTTTATGGTGATTTTAGATAAAATTTTAATTAAAACTACCCATAACATTGCCACTGTCGATTGGTATGATAAAATACAGGGTGCTTCATTGTCATTTAATAAAAATATTTGACATCATTAGGTGTTACAATTTTTTTTTTAAATGTTTATTACTTTAATTTAAACATTTGCTGCTGTATTGTATTTAATATGAGATTGTCATCAGTGGAGACTTTTAATTTATGACCTACATTTTTTGTTCTAATTTATATGTAACTGTGTACTGTTTTTTTCCTTATAGTAATAAAAATAAAATAAAATAATTAAAAGCCATTTCAAATATTTTGTGACTGCATCGCGTAGTACTCTGCGATCGATTGCTAGCATGCTCAATCGGCGACTTATCGATTTTTTTGCGTTTTCTCGACTCTTTATTAAGATTGAGTGTCAGTAGCAGTCCACATTTTTGATCTCTGATGCCGAAAGTCGTGGACTTAGCAATATCTTTTTAATAAAGGAGTGTTTCTTTTAGGTATAATATTGTTTTCATTTATAATACCTTTTTTGACGACCTCCGTGGCCGAGAGGCGAGCACGCCGGACTTTAAATTGCGCCGCCATATCTGAGGTTCTGGGTTCGATTCCCGGTCGGGGCAATGTAGAAAACGAACTTTTCTATATTGGCTCGGGTCTGGGTGTTGTGATACCGTCGTTGTTTCTGATTTCTATAACACAAGTGCTTTAGCTACTTACCTTAGGATCAGAGCAATGTATGTGGTGCAGTCCAATATTGATTTATATTTATATTATATAATATTGTTTTCATTTATAATAAGTAATGTATTATTGATAATAAGTAATTAATTAGAAGATGTACTATAATTTTGTAATTTTGCATGCTATATGTAATAGCAAAACATGTGCACTCCATAATCATGTAAGGTACTCAAATACTATGTTTTACGCAAACGAATAGATATTCTATTCTATTCAGTATTTGAGTCTTTTTTTTAGGGTTCCGTACACAAAAGGTAAAACGGGACCCTATTACTGAGGTTACATGTCTAAAAGTGACTTCTAATTTCTCTTTGTAAAGTTAAATATCACACACACTCACATTTGAAAGTCGTGGCAGCCTGTAACTGAATCTATACTTAGTTATTTTTTTTTATAGTTTAACTTTTTAAATGTATTAGTGTACGATTTGTTGGTTGCCCTTAATAAATAAATAAATCACAAATGGTCCTAACTCTAATCAAGGTATTTTGATTTAAAGTTTCGATTTCACACATAGTTTTATGTATCCTCTATACTCACCAACCCTATTTCAAAATAGCTCGCAAAAATCGCCGGGGAGCGCTTCGTTGACGATTTGTTATGTAAATGCTCCTTGTCGGCGGGTCCGACTGTACTCCGGCAGGTGAGTAACTTATGCTCGAGTATGCAATGCGATAACGTACGGTATAAAGAATACTTTGTAAGTCTCGCCTGCGAATACGTTCACTGGGTCAAGATAAAAGGCGTTTTATTGGTTGTTCAACGCATGCCATAGGGACCGGATGTGAAAACCTAGAATCTGCATCTATAGTTTTACAGTTGATTTGAGAACTTGGTCCTTTCACACCTTTTCTTCTTCTTCTTCTTCTTCTTCTTAGTCGTGCACTCTTAGCAGAGTGGTCTTGGTCATGTCTTGGTCTATTCTTGTGTCACCACCACTGTAGCTCGATGTTTATCGGAGCGAGAGCAATCGTTCATGTTGGAATGCGTAACAGATTTAATGAGGTCAGTCCATCGTGTTGGAGAGCGCCCACGTATCGCGTGCCTTCAACTTTCCCTTGCACCACCAGTTCCATTGAGTCCTCGTTCACAATTTTACCGACCGATAAATTTCATTGTCGGTCGATAAAATCAAACAAAAAATTATTTTAGAAGGTAGCAAATTATTTATCTCATTCCTGAGGATGTCGGTCAATACCTTTAACAAATAATTAGTGTATTGTCTGGTGTAAATTTTATTTTAATTTACAACATAAAATCTTTGTTCTTTCATATTATTCAAGCTTGCTCCTAGAATCAGTTCAGTGAGTTTGTAAAAGCATGAAAAGAGTTGCTTTAAGGGTTTATAATAATATAATTGATTTATTCAGCGTATTATAATGCCTAGTGCCTATAAATTTTTGCGTAACTACGTCAACCTTTTAATATATCTAAATATCCCCGAATGTTTTCACTTTCTAAACAAACAAATGTCAAAATAACTGCGAGAGACTCTCAAGTGCTCTTTATTAAAATTTATATTATACGCAATCCAGATTTATACACGTCAGAGTGCATAGTCTGAAACATTAGTTAGGGGAGCATATTAATGATTGATTTAAGTTTTTACTTCGCTTCGCGAGGAAGGGTAGAGGGTGCATAAAGATGAGCAGACTACATTACAGTTTGGTGACGTTATTTGTAAGAATTTGAATGATACTAGGTTAGGCCGTAGGTGCTCGTAGCTCAGTGGCGGCAGCGCTTTGGTATCGATTACTAAAGTTAAGCAACCAACGCCGCGGTCGTGAGTGGATGGGTGACCATTCCGACCATATTTAGTGACATTTATCACGAGCATCTCCGTGCTTCGGAAGGCACGTTAAAAGTTGGTCCCGGCCAATATCGCTTGATATTGGTCGTGAAGCCTAGTCAGAGGCCTTAAGGCGGCTTGATAACATCTGACAGTAAGGTTTAGTCACTGGCCTTACAACACCCCTCCACCGCACCGCACCGGGCCCGCGTGGTGGAGTATGGCCCAAACCACCTCATAGTTGAGGTGAGGCCTGTGCCCTGCAGTGGGACGTATATAGGCATACTTTACTTTTACTTTAGGTTAGGCATAGTCGTTGGAAGGAAAAACTGTCAATGAAAACAAGTTGTTAGAGAATTTCGCACTGCTTATTTTGTCTATTATTTATTTTAATCGTAGTTTGGATTATTTTAGTAGCCGAGTTGCTGGAGTCTCATCTTACATCGGTGAGTCATAAGTTTGAATCCCAGGATGTAATAAATACCTCTGGCTTTTTTGGAATATATTTGCGTTAACGTACATTTTTTTTTCATTTCGAATGATAAGTTAATCGTTTTATGTAATTAAAGTAATAACCTGACTCTCTTTAAGTCCAGAGTGAATAGGCATCTTCTGGGCAAGCTCGCTCCATCGTAGATCCCATCTATGCTCTAGAGCAAGATTGGGGTCAAGAGTAAGCCCATCTCAAATTAAAAAAAAAAGGTAATTTATAGTTATACTTTTTATTGTAACCACTATAGCAGCTAATTTATCGGGTTTATAAACACGGTTGGGCAATTTTACAACTACTAAAATGGCGCGACATGGAGTGCCCTTTCAGCTTAATTGTCCACACTATTTCCGGTCCATAAGGTTTTACTTTTATCACCGTTACATGCGTGGATTACTATAAATACCGATCTATTTTCGACGCAGACGGATTTGGGTTCAATGCACTGAAATGTCAATTTCGCTTTTGGTACTTTCGAAAAACATAAATAGTACTTTTTGTTTACGCAATACCTTGTCAGGTATTCCTGGTGATTTACCTAATAGCTTTCACAAACATAATCTGCAAAAATCTATTCTCGTGTGTAAGTCTTTTAGTCCTTAGAATGGTTAGCCGCTTTGAAGTTATTTTTTCTTGGTATTTCATTCTGTGTTGTTTCTTGTGTCAAATAAATAATTTTCTATTTCTATTATTTTTTCTTTGAATACTAGTTCGAAAACATATTATACTGCCCAGAAAATATACTTTATAATACACCATTGACCGTACGATTTAGGAATATAAGACAAGGATAATATAGGACACGGTCGTCTAGCCACAAATATAAACGACTTCTTTATTTTAATTTACTGATTAGCCCCTCTAGCATGAGGAACAAAACACGATATGACATGCTAAGATATAGCGATATATCGCATACTTTTTTGTCAAAATAAGATATTTTTTCCTTTCGAAAATCAAGCATGACCGTGATGTCGCCGGCACGGATATGAAATAGAAATAGAAATAGAAAAATATTTATTTGACACACACATCATACATAGAATACAAAAGAATTAAGATTAGAAAAAAAATGTGTCAAAAAGGCCCCCGCTCAGCATTTGTCGTGACAGCCAGGGACATATCACGACGCTGATTTTCAGCAGGGACCCTGACGTTAGGGGTACAAAAGCACGGCACTAGAGACAGGAAAAGAAAAAACTAAAAATTAACAGCTTAACAAGCAAATAATAATATTGACAGTAGAAGAAGAATAATAATAATAGTAACAGACAGAAAAAAGACACAATATACATATATAATTAGATGACACAAATACAATTTTATTCTCCTTTCCTTGCTAGTCGAACGAAGTATCAGCCCTGTTGAGCCAAAAACGATTTCAGTCCAGTTCGGAATGTGCCCCGAATGACACATGTCACCGTACTGTCTAATCTGTGCACGCTCAGCCCCGATTGATTGTTGATACCAGCTGGTTGAAAGTGCTTTGACAACGGATATGCTAACAATTTCAATAAAAGTTCAAGATGGCGGCTATGTCCCCATATTTTGAAAGTTGGGTGTCGATAAATCGCTATATCGTAACATATCATTCGTGTTTTGTTGCTCATGCTAAAGGGCCAGGTGTAATAAATAATCACAAACAATTTTATTTCACTTAGACAAAAATGTCTATTTTGTCTTGCCACGTAACTAAAGACATCACACACAGCTACGCCGTAGCTCCGTAGCTCGTAGCACCGTAGCTCTCGTAGACCATCAATTTGCTATGTAAATGCACCTTTTGTCCGTCGAGTCCGTCAGCGCCACTATAAATTTGCTCAATGTTGCATTCTGTATGCAATTTTGTCCAATTGCATCGTTCTACTATTGAGTGTACAAATCGGGGATTAACTTTATGCGTGGAAGCCGATTGGTTCTACTAAAATAACTATAATATACATTATATTAATTTATAACGATTATATAGGAGCATATAAAAGTATTAGCTACAACAAAAGTTTGTACAGATTTTCGCATGATATATTAAAAGACGGTATATTAATTTAGTTACATTAAAAAATAATTTATCAAATCAATGAATAAATTTCTGCAAAATGGATTTTACACGTACAATTTTTTTAAAACGATTTGTTTCACATACAGTTTTATACATGAATTATGATCATGTTCATTTGTTTATACTCTCATATTACAGAACTCAATTGGAAACCACTGAATAAGTTTATATATTCTTAAAACACAAACAATTTGTTGGATAAAAAACTCAGAATAACATTTTGTTCCCAACGCCCTCCGCAAACGATTTAAAAACAAACTATTTTTTAAATCAGTCGAAAGCTGTTAATGCAACCATTAAAAAACATCATTACAATATCGGGAAAACGTCACGGAGCGGAGCCTTCCCGGGCGGGAACGAAACAAATTCCCATTCCCGGATATTGGTAGCGCCGCGCCTCCGGGGCGTGTGGGACTGACGAAAATGAATTTTGTAGTTTTTATAATGTTGCTAAGAAGTGTTAGTAAGGAGAGTAGGTTTTGCCATAATATAAAGGACCTTATATTCCGCTGTCCGTCTGTTTTTCTGTTTGTCCGTCAACAGGCTGTATCTCATGAACCGTGATAGTTAACAGTTCAAATTTTCACAGACAATGTATTTCTGTTGCCGCTATAACAAGAAATACTAAAAACCAGAATAAAATGAATATTTAAGGGGGCTCCCATATAACAAACGTGATTTTTTTGCTCGATTTTATAGACTTTAGTGCGAATCTCTTCGTACGCGAATCAAACTCGCACTTAGCCGGTTTTTTGTTATTAGCCAGTATTGAAACAAAATAAATGCTTAAAACTTTTCACTGCTGTTAGGCAAAAGTCTAACCTAAAATCTTCCCACCATCCCTGTCCGGCGTCAAAGATTGCCAATCCCCTGCAAGGCTTGTCAAATCCTCGTACCATTGTTTTGTGGGCATACCTTTTTGGGGACAGCCTGTGAAGTGACACTTGTGTTAATAATGACAAATAATTATTATCTTTATCATCATAACTTATTACTCAGAAAGTGCAAATAAGGTAAGCAATTTACTCTAAATCAGTAAAATTAGCTTAATTTTCACTCACAAGAAAACAATATTAACTAGTGCAATAGTACGTCCACTAGCGCCACCTGTCGGCGGACACCTGCGGCGAACTTCGTCCTGGGTTTAATTAGTTATGGAAATGGAGCCGGCGTCGCTAACCGCTAGTTTATTCCGAGTTTGGATTACGTATCTTATTGTATATACTACTAGCAGCCCGTCCCGGCTTCGCACGGGGCAGACAATTATCGCTAATAGTTTCGGCAGCGCATTCGACGAAAGACATTTTAAGACTCATTTTTCTACACCTTCGGTTATATTGTTTAAATTTTACCAAGGATCCCTAATTTTTTTCAAAATGAAATGTAGCCTATGTCGAATTGGAAGAATGTAGCATTCTATTGGTGAAAGAATGTTTTTAAATCGGCCCAGTACTTTTTGAGCCTATTAATTACAAACATACAAAAATAGGTACAAATCTTTCCTCTTTATAATATTAGTATAGATATAGATAAACAAATACATATAATGTTGGTGCCATAAAGCCACTGACAGCAATCTTCCTGAGACCATCAGTTAAGTAGGCTGGAGGGCGTCCTGCACTACGTTTGCCAAGGCGTGGTCTTTACTAAAGATCCTCTTTAATCCACCTCTCATCGGTTCTGCGACAGATGTGACCCAGTCCATTGGCACTTAAACTTGCTACATTTTTGCACCTAAAACTGCTTTATTCATTCTTCAGCAGGCCCCAAGCGGCAATGAGGCAAGTGACAAACCTTACTGTTTAATGTTATCAAACCACCCTAGAAGCTCTAACTATTATAATCATCATCATCATCACCAGCCTATATCAGTCCACTGCTGGACACAGGCCTCTCCAAAAGGAGGATTTTGCCATAATCGCCACGCTTGGCAGGCGGGTTGGCGATCGCAGTTTGGCCAATGGTGGAAAGGAGACGCTGCTGCCCGTCTTCTTATGGCGGTTCTCCTGTAGTCGCCTCTTACGACACCCATAGGAAGAGAAGGGGTATTATAATTATCAGATGATAATGATTATGGTAAGACTATTTATAGGCTGAGACCAACCCTATTGCAGTTCACTGCTACGCATCCCCCAAAAAGCATCAGTACCTACTGAAAGGTCACTTTTGCTCGTCCAAAGCAAAGAGCTCATCATCATCACCAGCTTATATCAGTCCACTGCTGGACACAGGCCTCTCCGAAAGGAGAATTTTGCCATAATCGCCACGCTTGGCAGGCGGGTTGGCGATCGCAGTTTGGCCAATGGTGGAGAGGAGACGCTGCTGCCTATTTTCTTACGGCGTCTTCTTCTTAAAGCAAAGAGCTGCTTTATATTAATAAATAATACTCGTAGTTAAAACTCAGTTACTTCCTTTCTTAGCCAACTACCAAAGCTATGCTACTACTAAGCTGCGAAAACTAAAAAATTACAAAAGATACCTAAAAAAATGCTCCTGTCAATGTATGACCCGTAAAATAAGTTGTGACTTTTGTCCAAATTACTTCGATTTATTGAATATTAAATTCTTTCAACAATTAAACCAATAATCAAGTCCCAAACTTGGCAAAAATCGTACTTTGATCATCCCTTAAATATAGATTGTTGTACAAGAAAATAAGATACTCTTTAAAACCACGTGATCAGCTGGTCATATAGAACAACTCTTTCTATGGGAGCAACATCGAAATCGATATTTTTGTCAGTTTATCCAAACTTACTCCCGTACCTCGATGATAATGTATGGAGCATCTAAAAATAAAATAGGAAAAGTTGTTGTATATGACCAGCTGATCACGTGGTTTTAAAGAGTGTCCCATTCTTTTATAGGGTTTAACAGGGTGTTAATGCATCTTGCTGGGTTCGAACCTGCTATAAGCGCGAACCACAGCACCAGACGGTCGTAAGTCGGTCGATTTAAGTAGATATTATGTTACATGATAGTGCCAAGCAGTGGAATTTATAGGCCGGTACAAAGCTAAAGCTAAGTTAAAGTTACTTTTAAACTTTCGCGTTGCATAATTTAAAACTCAATGAAACGGGAATTAACGCGATCATAGTTTAGGTACAAAATGTTACCTCTTTTGCCTGACGTTTCGATCGGGTTACACCGACCGTGGTCACAGGCTGACTGGAACAGCGATGTCTTCACTCCGTATGAGAGGCAGATTCTTCATCTACCCTCATAATATTATTTTCACGCCAAGTACCGTCACACACTACACTCACTGTGTCCCTATTCTGCACACTAACCGCCGCGTCCGTATTCAGGTGAGAACTCGCGAAACAAAACGAGATTGTTTATTTTTAATCACTAGATTCCATGTCGCGGATAATTTGTAACCGTCTTCCCGATTGAAATTTTTATACTTTTTGATTTCAATAGCTTCACGCACAACTCTTGAATAAAAGTGGCGATCCGTGGAAAGAACTTGCGTTTGATGAAATTCAATCCAGTGATTAGTGCCCGATTCAAGAAGGTGTTCGGCAATCGCTGCGAAATCAGCGATTGCCGAACATCGTCAGGCAAAAGAGGTAACAATTTTTACCTAAACTATGATCGCGTTAATTCCCGTTTCATTGAGTTTTATGTTAAAGTTTTATACAATAACATAATTATAACAAATTATACATGTCATTACATCTTATTCCCAATTCATCTTCCATTACTCCTAACGCGTTAAACTCTGAATAATTTAGCCACTACTGTAGCGATAGTCATACGTATCCGGCTCATTACCGTCCCGATTCAATTCCGCCGGATAACCGGCGTACGGTAATGATAATGGCCGGCTCTGTACCAGCCGCAATCAAATTCAACTGTCTTTCGCTGCGCTGTTGTGCGATCGAGTCCGTATGTTAAAGCAAAGCCTTGTTATTATGCTCTTGAGAATACACTGTTATTATTAGGGTTCCGTACCTCAAAAGGAATAAAACGGAACCCTTATACGATCACTTTGTTGTCCGTCCGTCCGTCTGTCTGTAAAGACTCTTTAGCTCGGGCACGCGTTGAGGTTTCGAGTTAAAATTAAAACGATATACTCAGGTCTATGGTCTCTTGAAGCTGTGAAAAAATTAAAATTCTTTATTAACGTAATAAAAGATACGGTCGTTTTATTTTTCTTTAACAGTAAATAACAACATCGTGAAATAGTGTGACATATTATATAAAAGCAATGTACTAGTTGTCTACATAATTGACTCTAACATAGCGCTTTAAAACTAAATATTACTCAAACGGATCACTTAATCGAAAAATGGTGGCTTAAAAAATGAAATGTGGAGTCAAACAGGCCAACGTTTCATATTAAAAATACGAGCAAAATTCGAAAAAAAAGATACCCTTAGTCTTGTTGACACCACCAATCAATTGACATTTACGTGCTATCAAAACGCACCTCTTCCTTAATTTGTATGGCGATATCCTGGCGATGGCCTTACTTTTTATCGATTTTAAAGCAATTAAAAATCAGTTTTTCTATTAATTGATATTGTACCGGGTTATTAAGCCTAAAATAGAGTATCAATTTTAATGAATGATACCTTTGAATTATTTAAAAACGGTGTCAATATCCCTATAGAATAACAATGGCCTCGTCACAAATATGTGTGCGAATTGGGATGTTGACCCCATTCATAAATAATTCTTAGGTATCATTTATTAAAACAGACACTTTATTTTAGGCCTAATAACTCAGTACAATTCCATTTAAGAGACAAACTGATTTTTGATTGCTTTAAAATCGTAGAAAAGTACGGCAATTGAGTTTATCGGATAGTGACGTCATCCGATATCGCCATACAAATTATAAGGAAGATATCTGTTTTGACAGCTCATAAAAAGTATGTCAAATGATTGGTGGTGTCAACTAGCCTATTGAGCGAGAGACTTACTAGTAAATAAGAATCATTAAAAGTCCAAGTAAATATTTTACTTTTTACTTTAAATCTCAAGTCACCAACCAGTAACATTTCGCTACATCAGAAAAGTTGCAACCATTGCAATCAGTCAGTAAGCGGTTCCTATTTCCGCGGCGAGATGGCGCGCGACCGAGCCGGGTCCGAGCCAGCAATCACGCTTTGTGACGATTTCACCACAATCAATAATACGTTCAGTAGACTTATAATATCGACTATGAAGTTTTACAACATCATCTCGTTTGAAATAAATAAACTGTTTTTTTTGTTATATTCTCCATTGTCCACAGTATTCTGAATGACTATGAGTTTAGGAGCGGCTCAGAAAATTAAAGTGTGTCACAAACAACAGGGATATCAGCACATCAATTAGAAAATATTAATTTGGCAAGATTATTTGACTATCAAGACCTGGGAAGTAACCATGAACTCTTAAAACAATCTCAAATGTTGTCAAATTCGTACGTCATTACGTACGAAATTTGACAGATTTGACAAGATTTGAGATTGTTTTAAGAGTTCATGGTTGCCCCCCTGCTACCTATCAACTCCAAATTTGCTTTAGCTTGTCACAAAATCGGGAGAGTGAAGACAAAAGTTAATGCGTTTTTTTCCCTTTACATAAAGATTTATAATTCCATGAAATAGAGCTCCGCGTGCTACTAAATCTTAGGACATAAAGTCAAAATCAAATCTCTGTAATTGCCTTTGTCACTTGTGACGTCTTGCTTTGATTAAAGATACGATTCGGATTTGGCAGTCGCGACTCGCATGCACCGCTAAGGATTTGTATATATGCAACCTTTTCCGATATTGGCAGCTGTGTAGCGCGGCCAGCGACACGACTACGCCCTCCGCCGGCGGTCGCCAAATTCCAAATGATACCTTAACAGACTGGGCCAACTGAACATATCTCTCTCGAGACGCAGTGCTCCGCGGCCCTTCCGGCCTTATTTTGACACACAGCGTCGCTTTGTAAGCGCCACACGCGACCGCAATAACGATAGTTGCGATTGTGCTGCTCACTTAAGCAATCAGACAGCAATTGTTTCGTTAAGAACTCGGCATTGCAAAGAAATGACATGTTTTATCCGTCACTGCAAGAAGGAGGGTATTGGTTTTGCATCAAATAATGATTCACTTGTGAATTTGCTAAATGGAGGATCTAATGGCATAAGTATTTTTAGAGCGCCTTTTAATTCACCATTATCATCATTTCAGCCACAGCACAGCAACCTCCCCACATCCAAAATGCCGGTTGCGCGCAGCCTGCATCCAGCGGCTTCCTGCAACCTTTACTAAGTCATCTGTCCGAACGACAAAGGTTGCAGGCCGCTTCCAACCGGCCAATCCGGATGTCATTGGGGAGCCCTCAGTGGCGGGCATTAGTTTTATTTCGTGGTAGGCAGTAGGTACTTACTTAGGTGTTTTGTTGATAAAAATCAGTGGTTTTCATAAAGGACACAAACTTATAAGTACCTACTGCCTACCTCATTTCAGTTACCATGTAGGCACTGCCTAATTGCCTATATGCACCGCACGCCCCTGGGAGCCCTATGATCAGCAGTAGACGACTTAACTAAAATAATCATGATGATGAGTAGGTACTCGAATAATTATAAAAATTGTTAAAGTTAGTAAATTTTCATAGAAAAATAGAACATCGCATGCTTTAGCACAATTGGCCGGATTTTATTTGACTTTGTACGTATCGACAACATATCGGTGTCAACACAACACGCAGCGTGTCGTATTGTTTATACGCAACGCTCGTCAACACAAACAAACAAACGGTCCCTTTGTGCTGGCACAATACCACCGATTTTCTTTGCTAGGCCGCGTAGAAAGCAATAATAGCAAGATTCGGCTATGGTAACCTATTCCGAAAGTTTACCTTCGGTATTCGGCCTTTGTCAGTTTCTGATTAAACCCACTTTATTGGTTGGGAGACGGAATTGTTTTCAAATGCGCTGCATAGCTCCCATCGAAGCAACAACTTGATTGTCAAACTTTTCTACTTATCTGTAGTTTCGTGTTTTTTTATCTTCAAAGTGGAAATGCAGGAAATTAGAAAAGGGACAACGTGACAATTTAGCCGTATGGCCTTCGCACTATTGGGTACGAGTAGATAGAGTTCTATTCCTCGAGCGAGTATATTATAATATTCGTTTTGTTATACTCGTATTATACAGGGTGTACAAAAGTATAAGTGCCCGGAGGAGGGCCTACATACAGAATAAATAATTTCAATGGGACACTCCTTAAAACCACGTGATCAGCTAATCATATACAACAACTTTTCCTATGGGACCAACAGCGCAATTGTAATTTTAGTTTTCAGATGCTCCATACATTATCATCGAGGTATGCGAGTAGGTTTGTATGAAGAAGCTTGAAAAAAATACCGATTTCGATGTTGCTCCCATAGAAAAAGTTGTTGTATATGACCAGCTGATCACGTGGTTTTAAGGAATGTCCTATTCTCTTGTACACCCTGTATTTATCGACGACTGCTCAATCTAGTGATTTGCGCCCCAGACCAATGAGTCTGCGATTGTGGGATTGAAAAGGTGAAAAAATATATTCGTTTTATTCATTAGCCGTCATCGAGTCTTCATAGTTCAAGCAAACTCTTTTTAATAGGTACATCACTTTTATATAATTATTTCATAGTTGTGGTAATTAAAATTTTGGTTCCCAATTTTACTTAGTAAAGTTTGCAGAAAGTCACTGGATTCAAACGATCATGACTCACTCGGTGTGGCGTGCTATATAAGGGAAGACTATGTAGACTTAAAAAGACTGATGACGGTAATAACAATTTATAATTTATCTATCACATTGGTATATTATTTTTAAAATTACTACTAAGATCCATCCATCCATCAGCCGAAATAAGTCCATTGCTGGACATAGGCCTCCCCCAAGGATTTCAACAAAATCGGTCCTGTGCCATCCTCATCCAGCGGATTCCCGCGACCTTCACCAGATCGTCTACTAAGATGATGATCTATTATGCTTTCACGTAGCGGTGCAACGTGAAATAGCAAACCTGTTAATAACGTAGCAGCTTATGGACAGTAATTTAAATTGTCTCGCCAGATGACCCTTTTAAGATTGTTGGTCTTAGAAAAATACATTAATTAACCGTATTAAGAGGCGATGCATCGTATGATTTGCTGGTTTGAGTCTACTTATATTATCTTTTGTAAATATTTTTACTTAATTACCTTATACTATAAGCTCTTAAAGTTTACCAAATCATTAGTACAATATTCAAAGGCAAAAATGTAGTTAGGGTCATCAAGTTATACCGCCAATTTAGACCTTAACCCGTCGATACAAGAAACAACAAATTTTCGACTATCCCTGGCTTCTACAAAAAGCAAAAAAGTTTTCCTTGAATAGGAAACAAAACTTTAGCCTCTCGTTACTCCCAGTCAAAGGTCGTTCGAATCGTGACCGCGCAGTCATATGCACTAGGTAGGTCCACCACTATGCCTATATAGCCTAGACCTACGATATCAGTACTGTGTCTGATATTGTTCAGTGCTAACCCGCCACTGCTCTTCGAAGCACGCGCTCGCTCCACCTAAAAGTTCGAGCGAACTTATTTTTTAAGGTTATACGATTTTTACTAGTAGTTTTTATCTCGTGGTTACGTAGATTAGGTACAAATGCTAACTCAGTCGGTTGTGAAATGTTGGTAGTTTAGTAAAGTAGTTTAGATACTGTAGTATCGTGTATGAACTTTTGACACCGATTACCTGAGACGACTTAGCGGTAAGTTTGTAGTAAACTTTTGGTACGTTTCAGGACCATAACCATGAACCCCTAAAACAATCTCAAAGTTGTCAAATCTGTCAATTTTGGTACGTAATTTCATACAAAATTTGACAGAAATGATAATGTTTGACAGATTTCAGATTGTTTTAAGAGTTCGTGGTTACCGCCCAGGTATGGTAATACCAATTTGAGCAGCGGTTACTATACGAGTTTTATTTACATGCAAGACAACTTTTGATGGTGAAATGCTGAAGAGATCTAAACAATGAAGCTTATGAAGATAACTTAGTTCTTAGTACGTCAATAAAATATTTCAACGATTTTTTTTTACTTATATAAGGTGTAAACTTATCAGTTAACTCTTTTCTAGGAAATGATTCTACTGCTTAAATAGAACAAATTTTTCTATGGGACCAACTTCAAAATCGCAAAACAAAAAACCATTTCCCCATACAAAACGGCGGGCTGAGATCAGTTTGTATAAAGATATGAAATATTTTTTTACGATTTCGAAGTTGGTCTCATACAAAAAGTTGTTTTATTTGAGCAGTACCACCTCCTAGAAAAGAGTTAACTGATATGTTTACACCTTATATACAAACACAAAGATTACAGTCTGTTTCTGACTTTATCATATAAAATTTTAGAAGTAAAAAAAATAACACGAAGTTATTTATAAAATGAAAAAGTCTTTTGTTAATTTCATACAATTTCAGCGCGCTTCTTTAAGTTTTGACAGAACAATAACGTATTTTTAAATAGTCATTTAAATATTATTCTGAGTGATACACATTGCTGTTAATTTATTCGTATCATTGTAGATGTTATTTTGTTTCCAAAAATAAAGTTTAGCCAAAATACATTTATTGAAGATCAATCTTGTCAAAGATCAATATTACTTATAGTTGTGTTCTCAAAATTCAAAGTAATTTTTTCAAAAATAAATCAAGAAACAATTTAATACCCATCTTAAAATGTTACTTCTTCTTCTTCGCTTCAAAAATGAAACGGTTCATTTGAAGTGTTCGGAGCAGTTTATTTTGCCGTCACCACCTCGCGAGCTGTCATCTACGATCGTAGCCCGTAGCGCTACGGCGTAGTCGTAGCAGCTACGCGTTTCAATTTTGTATTTACAGCGATTTGCTTTATTTGTACCGTTTGAAAAGCGAGCGAATATGAATTTAGGATTTTTATAAATTGTTGCTGACATATTCGTTTTGTGAGATTAGATTGTTTTGTTAAGTTCTAATTTAAAAAGTTCAATCTGCTATAATAATGTTGCTTTCAAATGACAAATCCTGGTTTTAGTCAAAAACCAATTTTGGGGTCTGAATGGGCTGAGAGACGCAGTAGTAAAACTACTTAAAATACCTTTAAAAATCAAGGATATTAATTCGGAATTTAAGTCTAAAAGTTTAAAAAAAGAAATAAGTCCGTGACATTTAATGTTTTGGCCGACGTATAACAAAAATACTTTATTAAGCTTTTAATGTGGTCAAAATAAAAAAAAAAATATTGACCCTAATATACTTTAAATTAATAATTGAACATTTGTTAATTATAATATACCCATTTAGCGCGGTGAGACCAATCTATAGGTAAATGTAACATCAAAGGTCCTAAGATATTTTTAAAGTGTTTTTGTATCATATTCGAAAAATTATGAAATATTAAATTCGATTTAAAATGTAAAAAATAAAAAGTATTTTAAAATCTATTACCAAATAACTTCTTCAAGACCTTTGGCCTATTGAAATTAAATAAATACAACTAAAAAGACATAAAACAAACCACTTCTTTACCTTTCATCAAAACAAAGACAATTTCAAAATCCATCTGTCTGTTTGTCGACGGCCCCCACTGGCTGGAGGTGCATCCCGGCGTTTAAGAGATATTGTTTTAATTTTAATAAATTACCTATTCATATTGGCCAACTTCTTTACATTCATTTTGTGGCGGTTCTTACCTTATTTGTGTTTTTAATTGAAAATAAATTATAACCATTGCATATTATTGTGTTGTGTTAAATAGAAAATAATATTTTAATTATAAGCAGGTATTGAAAGAAAATATGACTTTTAAGATTTTTAATACTTGAAAAAAATCGTCCGCCTCAGGTGGGATCCGAACCCACGTCCATCGCATACCGGGCGAGTGCTTTTTTCTCGATAGCTTAGTGGTAAAGCACTCGCCCGGTATGCGATGGACGTGGGTTCGGATCCCACCTGAGGCGGACGATTTTTGTAAAGTATTAAAATCTAAGATAAACCTAGCATGGTAATTGCTAAAAAAAAAACGAAATATGACTTTTAAATAGTAAATTAAATAGTATTTTATTTACTTGTCACAACAATACTTAAAAAACAATACTTATGTTAAATACATGAAAAACAAATAATTGAAAAACAATAATTTCACATTTTGAACTTATTTTTCATTTTACCATCAATAATGATTCCCATAAGTTTGCAAAGCGTTTCCATTTGATGAAGAAAGAGGCTTCTTACCATCGGTATTATCATTATACCAACTTACTAGGTACGTCCCGGCCAAAGTGTGTAATTTACATTAAACATTTAAACAAATGATCAATTTTAAACTTCATAATCATAATCTTTCTTGACTTTGCGCCTCAGCCTTCATTTCTTCCCGGCCACCTTTAAAACATCGTTTTTTATCACATCTGGGTTCAGCCAGCTGGTCTTTTATGCTTTTACGGGCTCTTTCTGTCCAGAGCTTTAGCTTAAACTCAGATCTGGTGGCAAAAAGCTATGTTTAGTATACATACGTGCAAAATATCCCTATTCTATTTAGAAAAGGCAATCTGGGTGTACCTTCGCTAATGAATACCGACATTGATTGAAATGTAAAGCTCCGTGCATCCTGATGGCTGAGCTTTAATCACTAAACGAATTCGGAGCTTTTCGTGGATCTGTATATTAACGGAGAAAACAGTATAAATTATTAATCATTTTAAACGAAGGGTGCATCTAAAGTAAGAAAAGAATTAGCAGGAAAAACAGATGTGCTGGCCATTTCTATCTTCAAATAAAAAAGGAATAATCATTTCAATAAAACATTAGGAATCCCCTAAACGTAGCTATTCAACATTTTAAACTTTCTTGTTTGATTTTTTAACTAACACTATATTATATATACATAGGACGGGTATTACTGCAACATAAATAGTCTTTTTAGCACATTGCACATAGAACGTCGTCGTCGTGTGTCGTGTGGTGCCAGCACGTTAAAAGAATAGCACCACCCTTTCTCCTCCTATGGGTGTCGTAAGACTACACTACAGGAGAACCGCCATAAGAAGACGGGCAGCAGCGTCTCCTTTCCACCATTGGCCAAACTGCGATCGCCAATCCGTCTGCCAAGCGTGGCGATTATGGCAAAATCCTTATTTTGGAGAGGCCTGTGTCCAGAAGTGGACTGATATAGGCTAGTGATGATGATGATGACATAGAACTGACGGCTGATAGGGCAGAAAGGTTCTGGAATCTGGCCACGTACCGTCAAGCGCAGCGTGGGACGTCCACCCTCAAAATGGACAGATGACTTGGTAAAGGTTGCAGGATGCAGGCCGCTTACAACCGGCTAATCTGAAAGTCACTTGGGGAGGCCTATGTTCAGCAGTGGACGACCTGTGACTTAAATGATGACGATGACGACCTGTTTTTAGGTATCCGTAGATATTCCAATCTTTATTGCATTACTTTATAAGTCCATTAAATATCTACTATTGGATTCCTCAACGGCAAACAGCGTTGTGTAAAGAATAGATTGTTTAAACTATTACCTCTTGCTGGCTTATTAATACCGCTCCAGACGTTTATTCCATATAAAAATATTTGCGAGGCTTTTAAAGTAATTACATCATTTCGCGGTGCTGTTTGCTCGCGGGTGCGCGCTCGCTACGGCGAATTTAAGAGGTCTTACCTGAAGAAATTTTGGAGATTAAATAGGCAACTGTCAATGTCGTTTTTAATAGGCTTATTTTGATTAATATTAATTAAGGAAATTGACGATTACAAATAATGTTCGTAATTTGTTCGGTTTATTACGGGTAAATATTTTAAAGTCTTACTGATATGGAAGATATGCAGGAAATACAAAATTACTCGCTTTTTAGTAATGATCGTCGATCGTACAGTTTTCTTTACATTTTTGATAATAGTTAATAATACCTCTACCAGTTTTTGAAAAGTGAAACAACTTGAATGTAATTTATTATTTTTTCTGATTTATTGAACAAATTTTATCCAAAAAAAATTAAATTATAAATAAATAAATATTGGACAACATCACATACATTGCTCTGATCCTAAGGTAAGTAGCTAAAGCACTTATGTTATAGAAATCAGAAACAACGACGGTACAGACAATATAGAAAAGTTCGTTTTCTACATTGACCCGACCGGGGTTCGAAGCCGGAACCTCAGAGATGGCAGCGCCATATATAGTCCGGCGTGGTCGCCTCTTAGCTACGGAGGTTAAATTAGAAAACTATAGCCAGTTTAACTATTTTTTTCTGACTAATAGGTGAAATGCAATCGCTTAAACTCAATGAGGTACTGCCATGATAATGTTCATTTAATTCTTTGTAATGATGCACTACTTCTGCGTTAGAAAGAAGTAACCGAATTCGTGCATAATTAAGTAAATTTACTTTAATACATAATTAAACCACCTAAAAAAACGCTTAGGTAATAAGAAACCACAAAAATTTAGCTTTTAAAAATTATTGTTTGCGCGTGGGACTCGGGGACCGATAGCGGCGCGGCACGAGCTCTGTTGACCCGAACAAATAGAATTAAACTCAATCTTAGAATTCGTCGTAGCCAGCCCGCACGTTGCTGCAACAGCTTAGCCGGCAATACTGTATTAATCCGCCAACGAGCCACCTTACTTGAAATACATTACATCAAGTTATAGCGCTCGTGCCCTGCCTCCCAATGCCGATTCTCTATGAATCAATTTAGTCGGGCAGCGTTATGTACGCTCGTAAAAGAGTTTTATTTTTATTTCTCATCTAGAAAGGTAGTTGTAAAACAGGGATGTATTAAATTTTCTAGATAGTAAAGTTTTTGGGTGTATGTAACACGCTTGGAAAACTAATTTGTTATTGGGTTTTTGCCATTAGAGCTGCGAAACCCTTATGACAGAGAAACTAGACTATTTTGGATCATAGATGCATGATCCAGTATTATCTAAATGAACCGGTTTCATCTTGATGATTTTATCTTACACAAGGTGGGCAGACGACCTGGTAAAGGTTGCAGAACGACGCTGGATGCAGGCCGCTTCCAACCGGCCGATCTGAAAGTCACTGGGGGAAGCCTATGTTCAGCAGTGGACGTCCTGTGGCTGAAATAATGATGATGTTGATTATGATTTTATCTTATCATTGTAAAAAGGAAAAATCCATTCATAGATGCCATACAATCCAGACTATTAAAAAACCATTAAAACCAATTTATTTCTGTAAATAGGCTTAAACTAAGCGCTTTTACACGTCCCAATATTTTTTTTCCCTACCACTACTTCAGGACAATTTTGGGCTAGCGCCGAGAAGAAGTAGCGCAAGAAACTCGGTCACTATTGTCAGCCTCTTTTTAAATAGTATATATTTACATTACAAGATAAATGTACCTGTGCGAGCAGGGCAGTATTTATTTCCAAATATTTTTATCGTTTATATAATCATTTACAGTATAATATCCTTTTTTCATTAAAGTTGTTTTAATATGCGATTTAAATTTTAACAGGGGCAGTTCTACAATAGACGCTGGTAATTTATTAAAAAAGCGAATACACTTTCCCATAAACGAATTACCCACTTTATGCAGTCTGAAATTGGGAACGGCAAGCTTATTCTTATTCCGTGTGTTAAGATTATGAATGTCACTTTTCTTAAGGAATAAGGACAGGTTTTTGCGGATGTACATTATATTTTCATAAATAAATTGGGATGCTACTGTAAGAATATTAATTTCTTTAAACAGTTCTTTTAAGGAGTCTCGGGGTCCAAGGCCGTAAATTGCCCGTACAGCTCTCTTCTGCAGTACAAATATAGATTCAATATCTGCTGCTGAGCCCCATAACAATATTCCATATGACATTATACTATGAAAATAGCTAAAATACACCAATCTTGCCGTTTCAACATCAGTCAGTTGTCTTATCTTTCTCACGGCATAAGCAGCAGAGCTAAGTCTTCCCGACAGAGTCTCGATATGCGCACCCCATTGCAAACGGGAATCTAAAGTGATTCCTAAAAATGTAGTGGAACTAGATGTATTAAGTTGTTCATCTTTTACAGTAATATGTGTTGAGACAAGTTTTACGTTGGGCATTGTGAATTTGATGCACTTTGTTTTATTTGCATTGAGCATAAGATTATTGGTGGTGAACCAATGCAATACTTGCGAAAGTGCATTATTTACATCGTCAAATGAGTCTTTACCTCTCTTGATTTTAAAAATCAATGAAGTATCATCTGCAAATAGCACTGTCTCACAGAGGTCTTTCGTAAAAGATGGAAGGTCATTTATGTAAATTAGAAAGAGCAGAGGCCCTAATATCGATCCCTGCGGCACACCCATAGTAAGAGGCGACCCAGAAGACTCAGCTCCATTGATACAAACTTTTTGTGTTCTGCCTGTGAGATAAGAGTTTACTAAATCTGAGGCATCGCATGAAACACCATAGTGTCTAAGTTTTTTCAGTAAAGTTTGATGGTCCACACAATCAAAAGCCTTAGAAAGATCACAAAAAACTCCCAAAGCGTCCTGCCTACTTTCCCAAGCATCAAACACGTGTTTCAAGAGTGCAACTCCAGCATCTGTAGTGCTCCTACCTTTCGTGAAGCCATATTGTTTGCTATGTAACAATTTATTAAGGACAAAGTGTGATAAAAGTTGATCGAAAATTACTTTTTCAAAAACTTTACTAAGTACCGGTAAAATTGAAATTGGTCGAAAATTTGAAGGATCATTTTTCTCGCCTGATTTATATAAAGGAATTATCTTACTAAATTTCATCAAAGTAGGAAACTGTTTATCATCAATACATTTATTAAAAAGAATTGTAAGATAAGGGGCTATCGTATTTATAATTGTATTGATAATATTGACTGAGATCCCCCATAAGTCTTCAGTTTTTTTCATGTTCAATTCCTTGAAAGTTTTTATTAGTATATCAGGATTAATATGTCTAAAATTAAATGGAGTTTTGCACTCATCAACACCCGACTTGAGAAGGGATTCAGCTAGTTCAGCAGAAGAAGCCAGTTCTTTAGTTGTAGAGGGAGCTATATTCGAAAAGAATTCCTCGAAAGCATTTGCAACTTCTGCATGTGAGTTAATTAGTTTATCCCCAATTTTAAGAGAGTAAGAGTGATCATTCTGTTTACGCCTACATGTTTCTTTATTTATTATGTTCCATGTGGCCTTTGCTTTATTATCAGAACCCAAAATAATATTTCGAAGATGATTTGATTTTGCAGTAGCACATACTTTTTTAAATATTTTAGAGTAATTTCTAACATGATCTATGATCTGTGGGTTCTGAGTGTTTGCTTTTAGACTATACAAGTCATATAATGTTCTTCTACTTTTGTAAATACCAGGTGTAGCCCATTCATTAAACTTACACCTGACTTTATTTGCTTTTATTTTTTTTTGTGTGAAAATTTTATCAAATTCATTTTTAATCAAGCCAAAAAGATCCTCATATAACAGATCAACACTATGGCTACTGCTAGATTTTAGTAAATCTATACCGTTACACATTTTCTCTTTAAATCGGTCTATTCTATTTACGGTTATTGGCCTGCAGACAGCATCTATAATTTCTCGGACATGATGGTGCTCAAACGACGCCCTCTGGCCACTATGGTCAGACCTTAAATAATTTATAACTGATTTATCTATTACATTGCTATTGCAAAAAATATTATCTAAGCAAGTAGCTGTTGTGGGAGTCACTCTTGTTGGTTCATTAAATAAGTTAATTAAATTAAACGATTTAAAAAGATTAAGAAAACGAGTTGAATTCGGTGAATTTACTAATATATTGACATTAAAATCTCCACACACAACTATTTTCTTACTAGAACTACAGACTTTTTTCAAAGCCTCTTCCATATTGGATTCAAAAAGCTGGTAATTGGCTGATGGGGGGCTGTACACGCTTAATATTATATACTGCTCTAGCTCAACACATGCTAGTTCAATAGTTCGTTCAATCGAAAGTGACACTATATCTTTACGCTCTTTAAAGTTTAACTCACTATTTAATAGTATAAGTGACCCCCCCCTAGTAGTGGACTTCCTTGTGAACGAACTGCCGATTTTATAATTTTCAATGTTTATCATTAACTCATATTGATTAATCCAATGCTCTGTTAAACATAGTACATGTACATTTAAATCTTGTAAGAATAAGGCTAATTCTAACTCTTTGCCAGCCAAGCCTTGCATATTTTGGTGCACAATATTAAAGGTAGGCTTAGCTTTTGTCTGCTCTCTTAGTTTAAATTATTTGAGATTGTCACAGGAATAATATTTAAATTAGTACTGCTACTAATATGTTTGTCACAGTAAATAGTTTCATTTTTGTATTTTAAATCAATACAGTTAATATTATATGCTAACAAAGTAGCTACTCGTTTTTTTAGTTTATAAGGCAGGTGTAAAGAGCTGCCAGTCAATTGAAAGCTATTATTAATAAATTTATTTGTGTCAAAAAACACAAATTTGTCGTTATGACGTTGAGTCATATTATAAATTAATGTATTCAATGAGTGAATACTGTCATTTTCTTGCGCTATTTGATTTTTACAAAAAGGTAGGGCACAAAATATTATTTTCCTTACATTTAAGCCGGACAAAATTGAGTAACTTTGAATGATTTTTGTCTTATTAAGGTTTTGACTATTTCCTAGCATTATAACAAGGATAGAGTCAGAGTTTAATTTACTATTTTGTATACGATTAATTATTATATCAAGTGATGCACCTGGCATACAGTTATTAACAACATTACAACTTAATTTCTTACTTAGTAGAGGACCATAACCAACTCCTAACCTATCTGAAAACATAATTACATTTATCTTGGTATTACTATATTGTGGTGTTGACATTGAAGGTTGCCGGTCAACATTCAACAGATTGGTCCCTGGGATGGTGTTATCTGTCACCTGTGTTACATTTATATTTGGTAGTGATAAGAAATCTGTTTTGGGATTTCCTATTTCTAAAAGTTTATTTGCGGCCAAGATATGCTCATTTATTTGTTCCTGGGCAGAAACATATTTGCATGTTATAGATTTTAAAGACTCATGTAACTGCGAGATGTCCGCCTGCATTCGTTCAATGTCAACATTGTATTTAGATCTGCTTTCATACAGTTTATTATGATAGATCTCTAGACTGTCTACTAACTCTGCACGTTCTTTCCTCAACTTAATATTATTATAAAAACATTTCTGTTTTTTAATTAATTTTTTAGTTTTTGTGATAAATTTATTTAATTTTAAATATTTCTTTAGCCTATTTTTACTAGTTAACTTTATATTATGTTTAGTATCAAATTGACCACTTTTACTTAATTCTAAATCAGAAACTACTGCATGCCCACCCGGGCTTCCAATCAACTCCTCATAGAGGTTCAAGGTCTGCGAGAACACTTGTTGTTTTTTTTCTTCTTCGAAATGCAATAAAGTCCTGTTGACATCTCGAAGTTCAGTCTCCAATTCATTGTTGCGCAATAGTGTCTGTTCGAAAATATTGCTGCACTGGTTGAAGGTGTTGATGGTATTTAGTAAGTCATCACGGTGCTCGGTGACTTCTTGGAGTTGGGCATGCAATTCAACTAATTCTTTTTTGAGTTGGGAGTTTTTATTTATAGTAACTTTAATCTCTTCTTCACTCTCCTCTCTTTCCCTAACAAGTTGGTCACAGCTTTCCCTACTCTGTTTCAAATCCTCAAGTGCATTTTTGAGTTTGAGCTCAGTATTCAGCGAAGCCATTTTCCGGGTCATAGTTCCACTCTTGGTGGTCATTTTGCAGGATTTATATGGCCTCACCTGGAATTATTTAGAAAGAAGTGTATAGCCGATGTTTTGATTTGACTGACTGACAGTAATAGGTACTTATATGCTGAATTTATTTATTTTATGTGGTTGATTTTAGTTTAAAATATATAAAGAATAAGTCTTTAAATTAAAATGATCGATTTTTAAAGAAATACAGATTTACTGTACAATTTTCTTTTATTAACTTTTTCCTTGAGGGTATTTTTAACGAATATAAAAAGATAATTTATTAAGCTAATTTACACTAAATTACTTGAAATAACCATCAACATTTTCCACTGTTAGTTATTTGAATGTATTGTTAAGTGTTAGAAGTAGAATGTCTGCGGCAAAAGGTTGTTTTCATCAACTTTACTTCCACTATATGTCAAGTAAAGAGAGGCACAACTAGGCCGAATGCAATGAATTGTGACGAGTCTCACTTTCGTGAGGTTTGTACAGTGTTAAATGTTGTGATAACAGTAATGCTGTAGGTAAATAGTTGCTAATTATCATCAAGTAGGTACCAAAGCTACGCAAGTTACAACTATTGATATAACCTCAACTTAATTGTAATGGTAATTTTAAAGTCTAGATTGCAAACACACTTATTATAACACTTTCCTATTATGATTAAAATAATGTTGAAAACAGTACTCCCCTGGTTTTAGGTAATCCGTTGAATTGAACTCCTTTTGAATTTGGATGTCAAAACCGGTACGAAAATTTTGTCCGATTTTATGTCACTTTTTTGTAATTAGGTTTATTTACACTAGCACAAATTATGAGTTATGCTTTGTTTTTGCTATTTAGGCCTAATATAGGTTTATTTTACACAAATTATTAATAATTAAGAATTAAAATTACAACAGCTGTTTGAGCTGCGACTGACAGCCAGGGTTGCCAGACGAAAAAAAAAAAAAAAACTCCTGCAGGGATTCAAACTGACATGTATTGTGTTTTACGCAAAGCTACTGGCATTGGTTATGCTGTTAGTGTGGATTATATCCAGCTGAGCTGATTATGATAATAGCGATAATAATAATTAGTCTACCTGTGACCACGAACGCTGTAAAGTGTTCGAAACGTCAGGTTAAATAAAATGTTAATAAATCGCGAAATAATCCGTAAAAGTAGTTTCATTTAAATGTATCGTGTTCGCGTAAATAAAAGACAACAGTATGATAATAGCGTTTATAATTCATCTACTCTGTAGCAACCATTCTATAACCTGTTTTATAAATATCAAAAATAATATATATTCATTTATTTGGAAGTGGTCCACTCAAGTTGAAGCTCTACGTAGTTTATTTAATCAGTGGTTGAAGCACGAGATTCAACAAAATGGGTTTGGCTAGTTTTTGCTGTTTAATTTTTAGTTCATAATTATTTCAATAAAAAATTACTCATATTACAAAAAAAACTTAAAACGTGTATGTGGTGTGTTCACCTTAAAAAGTTGAAAATTTCTATACTGTGTTGTGATTTTTTTTTGTAAAACAAATAAAAAATTGCTTAGTTACCATAGAACTATATTACAGGGCACCCCACTTTACCTAGTCACAGTCAGGAATTTATCCATTATACACGGTGTTACTTTGCATCCTCGCCATATTTACAGAGGTAACTATATCACTAACAATGATAACAAATCAGTAAAAAAAGAAAGACCTAAATTTTGTTTTTTTTAATCTTGAGTATTTTATTTTATTGACAATCTATTAAACACAACTCTAATTATCGAAAAGCATGCACATCACTGTTCTTATTCATCGGCACAAAAGACTTTGTAGTATTACTTGATTAGTGATCGCGTACCGTTCGAGACAAAAACGGTTTATTCCTATGTGTACTGCAAAACTAAATTTACTAAAAACTTAGTGTGCTTTATTTATGGGAGTCTCTAGTTTATCTAAATAATAGGTATTGTTTCCTACTTTTATCTCTGTAAATATGGCAAGGATGCAAAGTAACACCGTGTGTATATGTAATTAGGCCTATGTCCAGCAGTGGACGTCTTTCGGCTGATGGATGGACGGATGATATGTAATTAAGTCGACGACCTCTGTAACCGAGAGGCGTCGGACTTTATATAGCGCTACCATCTCTGAGGTTCCGGGTTCGATCCTCGGTCAGGAAATTTCAAAAACGAACTTTCTATATACTGTCCCAGGTCTGGGTGTTGTGGTACCGTCGTTGTTTCTATAATACATATTTCTATAACACAAGTGCTATAGCTACATACTTTAGAATCAGAACAATGTATGTGATGTTGTCCAATATTAAAAAAAACCGGCCAAGTGCGAGTCGGACTCGCGCACGAATTGTTCCGTACCATTCGACAAAAAAATCACGTTTGTTGTATGGGAGCCCCCATAAATATATTCATTGTATTCTGTTTTTTATTTGTTGTTATAGCGGCAACTAACTATAACGGTTCATGAGATACAGCCTGGTGACCGACGGACAGACAGAGACTGAGGTTCCGGGTTCGATCCCCGGTCGGGTCAATGTAGAAAACGAAATTTTCTATATTGGCTCGGGTCTGGGTGTTGTGGTACCGTCGTTGTTTCTGATTTCTATAACACAAGTGCTAAGCTACTTACCTTAGGATCAGAGCAATGTATGTGATGTTGTCTAATATTTAAAAAAAAGGGTCCGGTTTACCCTTTGGGTACGAAACCCTTAAAAAATAGTTATTCAGCAAAAGTACCAATTTTTGCCACTCTAACTATTTTATCCAGAGATTAGGGTAATGGTAATTAGGCTAGTAGTGGCTAAGACCAGTAATGAGGGCGGATTAAGTGCGTGCTAACGGGAACTGTGTTAAGTTAACATTTTCGACGACAACCACCAATTAGCGCACTAATGACTGCTGCTATTTTTAGTTCGCTCCACTTTACGAGTGGCGAGCGAGTATATTCTGTGAGGTATATCAACATTTAAAATGTGACAAAAATTGTGAGAAAATAAAAATATGTACTACCTAGGTACTGCCTAGTTACAAAGCTAACTTAGTTTTTTGTGAATAAAAAGCAACTTAAGATCCAGGCGTTAACCACGAACTCTTAAAATAATCTCAAATCTGTCAATCATTATCACATCTGTCAAATTTTGTATGTACTGACGTACCAAAATTGACAGATTTAACAGCTTTGAGATTGTTTTAAGAGTTCATTGTTACCCTGCTGTAGTCAACTTTTCAGAAAACTAATTTTTAGTCGACTACTAAAGGTAAATTCCTGCCAAAGACACTGCTTTAAGGTATGTATGCATGTGTGTGCCTAACAGAAAAATGTGAAAATAACTCGCTAATAGTTTATTCGTCGGTCTTATCGTCTAGTAACGAATAAAATTGTACTAGTGGTCTAAAACAGCGTCTGTAAATATTATAGAATTATTCTAATAAATAATGAGCTCTATAAAAACAATAATTGGCAGCTAGTTTACAAAAGAAGAAGTTCATAATTAGCCAAGTTCCACTTTTTTTTCTTAACAAAGCAAATATTGTTTCTCAGAAAACAATATTATAGATCCTTTCCGATTAATAAAGAGTAACAAGTCTCCGCCACCCTTACAACTTCAAAATAACAACAAACGGAACCCGACCGTAATTTGAATTCAATTATCAAAACACGTCTGGTGCCGTGTCAAAAATATGTGATAAATATCATTGTTATTGCGAAACCGAACTGTCTCCTAGTGTGAATGTTAATTAAAACAATAAATTTAATAGTGGCTGTGCCGACGGTTGGCGAGCAATGAATATGTCAAACGATGCCGACAGAGGTCGCCTATTAAGGCATTAGCGATGCAGAGGTCTCCAACTATTTGAAACGGGCGCTCTGTTTAAACTATTGTAAATTTTGTCGTTAATTGTGGCTATGGAAAGGAGGGAGGCGTAATTAAATTTAAGACACAATATCTTGCCATCTGTGAATACCTTACGTTAAGGGTCGGTGTTGTTTTGGAAAGTTAATTTGACTATTGTAAATTTGATTGTGTTTTATTGAGATTACTCTTAATCTCATTGATTCAATACCAAGTTGTAAGAACTCATATAGATTAATAATTCTAAGGAAGAATAAAACAATAATTCCATATTGCTAATAGTTTTCGGAGTTTAAAAAATATTTCATTTAAGTTAGATAGACAAATTAATATCGTTAAAAGTAGGATAGATCATTGGAATTTGTCACTTTATCTGTATTAAAATTTAATTTCGTTGCTTATTACCTTTAGGTTGTTTTGAATAAAATTTCGCTCAAAGAATCTAAATGTGTTTTTAAAATTGTAAATAAATTAGTTTGCTCCAATAACAGTCTTTTATATTTATTAATCATCAGAATTTTTAGTTTCAATTTAAACATTTCCTCTCTTAAAATCAGTTATCCGTGACGTACAGTCCCTATATTTACGAGTTCAACCCCCCGCAAGACAGAGGCAAAAACTACCCGCCCGGCTATAAATTCAAGGGCCAAGGTAACTCTTGTTAGTGTACTCACTAATTTAGTGTAATTAATTGGCGGAATTATAGTGGAACGGTCCGGGTCGTCTTTGTTTTGCTACTGTTTTTGGGGGTTGAATAATTTGAGATTAAACACTTATATTATAGTGGGGATGATGAATTTTCATTTAGTTTTTATGATAGTGCAGTCTAGTTTTTGAAATGTATGAATTTTGCACGTTACTTGGTAGTTACCTAGGTATTGATGTGAGAAAAACTTTGAAATTATTAAAAATATTTGTTGCATAAAATTAACATTCATGTGAACATATTATTACACTTAAATAAACACACAACACAATTATAATTCCTTCTGACATCGAGATCAATATGTGTAAATACATACAACCATGATTTTTAACAATATAACCTTTTTGTAACTAAAACACTATACACAGGAAGAAATAGCCCTGTTAGTGGAGTGTGCAATTAAACATAAATACAATAAATAATATTGGACAACATCACATACATTGCTCTGATCCTAAGGTAAGTAGCTAAAACACTTGTGTTTTAGAAATCGGAAACAACGACGGTACCACAACACCCAAACCCGAGCCAATATAGAAAAGTTCGTTTTCTACATTGACCCGACCGGGGATCGAACCCGGAACCTCAGAGATGGCGGCGCCATTGAAAGTCCGGCACGCTCGCCTCTCGGCCACGGAGGTCGTCAAAAATAACACAGAATAAGATATGTGTTGCATTAATACCCGTTCTGTGTATGGTTATGGTGTTTAAATCATGATTTGCTCGAGTTTTACTTTTCAACAATTACAAAATGTGTCTTATTTTTTGGAGCCATTAATATTAAGCCTTATTTACCTCATTTAAAAGCATCAATGAAACAAATACACTAAAATTTCTAACGAATTGTCTCGTCAGAAAAAACATCCGTTTTTTAAACAAACAAAACTATAATAATTCACTAACACATTCAAGATTTAAAAGAAACATATTTCACATATCCTTTCACAAATATTTTACATCCAATAACACTCAAACAGACGTTCATGATGGATGATCGAATTTGTTTTGCTATCCCTCCCCATTCTCACTATCTGGTGTAATACTATTTTTTTCCTATCGAAAATATATCTTCCCGGCCATTCAATTTAACTACTTTCCTCCTCCAATTTATAGAGGGTCTACAACACAGGTGTTCCAGTTTTTCTTCGTATTTGATTTTCACTGAATTTTCATATGAAAACTATTTTCCGGATTTTGGTAAAGTAATTTAAATAGATTTGAGTAACTGGCAAAAAATATCTCTTGGCGGCATTAAATAGACAAAGGGAGAGCTAGAGATTACCTAGAAGTAGGGCGCAAATAAAAGCTGAATGAAAAAATAAGAAATAAAATAAATATGACAACTGTATGACGACGTCAAAATATGACGATAAATATAATAAATATTGGACAATATCACATACATTGCTCTGGTCCTAAGGTAAATAGCTAAAGCACTTGTGTTGTAGAAATCAGAATCAACGATTGTACCACAAGACCCAGACCCGAGACAATATAGTTCGTTTTCTACATTGACCCGAACGGGGATCGAACCCGGAACCTTAGAGATGGCGGTGCCATAATATACTCGTGTAGTCCGGCGTGCTCGCCTCTCGGCCTCAATATCAACGGCATTATTACAAATAAGATCGACTAGATTTAAAAACTGTCTAAAAATTTGCCAACAAATTTTAAATGTAAATCCTCACTACCGAGACATGTCTGATGTGTCAATATTTTAAATTGGTTCGTTATTCTTTAAACATCGTTTAACCTGCAAGCTCGCGTCGCGCACACATGTACGAGCGCGGTAATAAAGGGGTTATTCCCTAAAAATTAGCAATCAGCAATAATCGTGCAGTCATTGCCCGATTGATAGTGTCAAAATCTATGGGCAGCACTGACAGAAGATTGCTTTGTTTTTTGCTGTCTATTTGCGATTTCAAAGCCAGAATTAGACAATTTTCGCTAGCGCATTGCTTATGGAATCAGGGTACCGGTCCATTGATATATTTTTTTCCGAGCATACAGGTTAAACCTTATCTTTTTTGTAATAAGGCCAATAATGTACAGTATCACAATACATAGCGCATCCTCTAAACAGTAGCATAAGCTTATACAACCGCATCAGAGCTACGATTAATCAATCGATCACGCAATCCCTCCTGATTGATGCTACCAAATCTACGCTGCCTAGCTCACATATGTCAGAGGTGCAAACGTTTGTATTAGTGCGCTGCTAAAGGTAATATGAATAAAGAATCTTATTTCTATAAACATCAATGGCCTTACTACAAAAAAGATATAACTAAACACTTGCCTAAAGATTAGCCAACCAATTTGAGATGTTGGTTAGTAATATGTCTCGAATGTCTGATGTGTCAACATTTCAAATTGGTTGACTAATCTTTAGACAAGTGTTAACCACTAGCCTATCTTTTTTACCCGACTACGGCGAAGCCAAAAGGAAGAGTAATGATTTTGGCAGTCTATGTATGTATGTATGTATGTATGTTTGTATGTTCCACCGTAGCACCTAAACTACTGAACCGATTTTAATGAACGAGGTGTCAATAGATTCGTATTAATGGCTCGGGTAAAATAGGCTGTATAAATTTTATCAAAATTGTCTCAGACGGAATAAAAACGTCAGTTTTTAACCTAAAAAAAACTTAAATTGTGATAATCATCACGTGTTTGGTATCAAAAGAAAGTTCTTGGCTAGCACATTACGAATATGTATATATATCATATTGTTTCAGTCATAATCTATACATTTAAATGCTTTGTCCTGAATGACTGCCTGGCGGATCAACGCACAGCCTAAGCCGTTGATCGCAGAGACCTGAAACTTGGAGTGTGTGTTTTTTGTATGACGTAGGCATTCGATAAGAAAGGAGTTTGCGAAATTCAACCCCAAAGTGGGTGAAACTGGGGGGCAAAGTTTGTATGGGACAACGTGATTCCATGGTCCAATCTACTCCAAATTTTGCATAAACATTCTTTAACAGCATTGACAGAAGACATGTTTTGTATATTATGGAAATGCATCCCCTAGCGGGGTCAAATAGGGGTAGAAAGCTATTTTGGGGGTGATTTGCTTCGAAGTTGATATCAACACTCCATAGCGAAGCTATAAATGAAGAATTAAAAAAAAAATATTTTTAAGACGTTTGTCATATCATTGTCATGTAGTGTCAAACACACAGACATAGCAAATACATTATTTTGAGGTAAAAAAAAATTGTGTTCGTAAGCTTCCTTAAACTTAGGATTCGCTACATATCTATGTAATCTTCTTTATATATAAAACAAAGTCGTATTTCTTACAACACTTATAACTCGAGAACGGCTGGACCGAGTTTCATAGTTTGTAATTTGTTGGATTTGTCTCCGCCCCGAATAGTAGAATAAATAAATAAAAAATGGAAAAGCTGACGAAAAGTAAAAACTGTTAGGCGTTACGAAGTTCGCCGGGTCAGCTAGTTATTAATAAAAGTAAACTAACTGATCTGAAGACTGGAACTACAAGATTGCTATATTACAATGAAGTTCTGACGGTACGATGGAGGTAGTAAAAGGCAGTCTAGAGACCATTTTTTGAAGCAGGAGCAGGTGACGCAATCATTGAGGATAATGTACCTACTTGGACGCAATTATCATTTGGGGCTAGCCAAGTAAAATAAGGCGGACTGCAGCCACGGACGTAAACTGTAGCCTTGCTCTGTTAATTCTGACCATGAACATGACAGAAGAGACGTTACTAAAACGAATGAGATTTGATATAGCATTCCAGCAAGCCAAGATACCTACTGTACCTACAGACAATGATGGTGTGATAATGATGTGATGACGTCAGTCTACTGATGGACAGAGGCCTCTCCAAATGCCCGACAGTGATCCCAATCCTTGGCTATTCTTTTCCATCCATTTCCAGGTTTAAGTAGAACATCGCATTATGACAGCAGATATTAAGGTTTAAGTTAGGCCAGAAATTGTAATGAAAATAAAGATGTATTAATTGTAATTTTAAGTATTGAGTAAGGACCTAGGTATAATGTTTTTATGTTTAGTTTATGAACATTATTAAAAATAAATTTCGTTTCTTTAATTTGTCTTAGCTGTTTACTTAACTTAGTTTACTTGTCCCACCTGAGGTCGATGATTTTTTTCAAGTGTTATTTATCATCAATTAAACCTTGCATGGAATTGCTAAAAACAAAAATTTATAACTTAGTTTACTTTTGTTATTTACAAACACTACCGTTACAGAAAATAACCCCAATAATACTGATAGGTAGCGCCGCGCGCGATCCGCTCGTGAGCTGTACGCACGCACGCAGCACGCGTTCCGTTACTCAATCGTTTGGTGCGCCTCCTTAGCGCAACTCATACTTGGCTTGAACAGAGCGCGCGATTTGCGCGCGTGCATTTCTAGTTCACTTTCCAGGTAGCTCATAGGTCGCGCGGCGCATTCGCCGGACTTGAACGCGGCCTTCTTAGAGCAGTTGGTTGAATGCTCTAAGGCGGCCTTAGTTTAAGACCAGATCTGGCGAACGCGCCGCGAATGCGCAGGTCGCGCGCAGCACGGCCTGTAAGCTACCTTAAAAGTGAACTAAAATAAATAATAAATACACGCGTGCAGATCAAAACCTTGCATGAGTTGCGCTATGGAGGCGCACCAAACGATTGCAGTTAAGCTTCAACCAAACCAACGCGTTCAGCCTGCATGCGCGTTGGCGACTTCTCGCGTGCAAGACCAGTGTACATCAAACGCGTGGCCTAGGTACGCGTTTAGTCCAGTCTGCATCTACCTTCCGTTCTGGACATACTCCTACCTTAATAATTTGGTGATAATTATAAATAAATAAATATAAATATTGGACAACATCACATACATTGCTCTGATCCTAAGGTAAGTTGCTAAAGCATTTGTGTTATAGAGATCAGAAACAACGACGGTACCACAACACCCAGACCCGAGCCAATATAGAAAAGTTCGTTTTCTACATTGACCCGACCGGGGATCGAACCCGGAACCTCAGAGATGGCGGTGCCATTTAAAGTCCGGCATGCTCGCCTCTTGGCTACGGAGGTCGTCATAATAGAAGATAGCGAAACTAAAATCAAAGCTGAAATGCTTCTATAAGCAGCAGTTATTGAAGATGAAAAAAAATGAGTATTGTATCACGATGGTCTTGCCGGTACAGACCGATCACGACACACTGGGTCAGACCCTGAGGAGGCTCTGCCAACAAAATATAACGAGTCGAGGTTCGCCCGCCCTTTACCAATAAAACAACAACACTCACCAGTGGGAGCAGGCTTTTCCACGTACGAGTGGACAGGATGGTCCTGATATGAATTCTTCTTGGGATTGCACGAGGAGTCTGCCATGCGGTTCTCCGCGAGGGCAGGTGAAAGCTGGTATTTATGGGAATACTGTCTACACAAATCACAGACGTTCAAGACGACACTTGTTTAGCGCACCGATGATAACACAGAGCACAAAAGTTAGGATAAAATGAAGATTTGCAGCCTTCGAGTTAAAGCTTGCAGCTCGCGACGGGGACGGCCATCACACTCTCAGTGTCGGCCAATCAAAATTAACTCCCACCGATATGCCCTTAGAATTGAGCGTTGCTTTTGGCTGAGCGAACGAACGAAGTTTGACTACAAGCCTTTTAGGCGGCATATTTTGAATATAGAACGAATACGTTACAAGTATCATTTGAAATAAATATAATTTATAATCAATCTGGTAATCATTATTGACGCGGGTTTCTTTTAAACAATTCGTAAAAAATCAAACATTACAATAAAAGTAATATGGATATTATCATACTATCATATCTGTCCATGACATCAAATGAACGCGGCCGCCCGATCGCGCGTGCGAACGCTGTATTTCAAGCCGCAGTTGCGCAAGACGCACCGGTTTGAACTCGTCGCTACAAATGGTATTGAACTATCTGAACGCCACCGTGCACGACATCGCGCACGCAGGATGAACGCGTTGGTTTGGTCAAGGCTTAACGGATCGCGTGATGCGCGCGTGGAGCTCACCTTAACTTCTATTCTTAGAATGCTACTATGTAGATACTAAATGGCTAGTGTATTATGTCGATAGGGAAACGGAAAAATATTAAATAAAAAAATAAGTTTAAAAAACTATAACCCGACTACGTAAGAAAGTGGTCTAAAAAGGACGAAACAAGTAAATAATTAAGATAGAAATCCAGAAATGCACAGGTACAAAAATGGTCAAGGTAGAGCCGTGGTCGTACCCACTTTATACCTACTATGATATTGTGGGTGCCAGGAACACTTCCATTGAACAGAAATGGTACTGTGATGGTAGGCATACAGTGGGTGCGACCACGGCTCTACCTTGACCATTTTTGTACCTGTGCATTTCTGGATTTCTATCTTAATTATTTACTTGTTTCGTCCTTTTTAGACCACTTTCTTACGTAGTCGGGTTATAGTTTTTTAAACTTATTTTGTAGTAAGGCCATTATTGTTTAACTTTAGGTACTATTATATCTTTGATTAAAAATGAGAACTTCTTGACATTACTAAAGTAACAGATGTTGAAAAGGAGCCTAGTCCTTAAAATGGAAAGTTGTAAAAAAAAATAAGCAACTAACGCCGTGGCTGTGAATGGATGGGTGACCATTCCGACCATATTTAGTGACATTTATCACGAGCAGCTCCGTGCTTCGGAAGGCACGTTCAAAGTTGGTCCCAGCTGACATCGCTTGATATTAGTCGTAAAGCCTAAGTAGTCGGCCTTTATGGCGGCTTGATTACATAATGACAGTAAGGTTAAGTCACTGGTCTTACAATATCCCTCCACCAATCCGCATTGGACACGCGTGATGATGAATTTAATGATTTTTACTAAATAAAATAGAATCGTTGCTAATCGTGCTACTAGACTTGGATCAGAGCAATGTATGTGATGTTGTCCAATATATATTTATAATTATTAAGTATCTGTCGTGTGGTGCCGGCACGTTAAAAGAATTGCACCACCCCTTCTCTTCCTATGGGTGTCGTAAGAGGCGACTACAGGAGAACCGCCACAAGAAGACGGGCAGCAGCGTCTCCTCTCCACCATTGGCCAAACTGCGATCGCCAACCCGCCTGCCAAGCGTGGCGATTATGACAAAATCCTCCTTTTGGAAATTCCTGTGTCCAGCAGTGGACTGATATAGGCTGGTGATGATGTATCTGTAGTATAGTCTACAGCCGACGAACACAGAACAAATTTGTGAAAATTCTATCACAAATTCCTTACCTCCCCTATATGCAAAATGGCGTTTATCGCAAGTTATTAATCATTCCACGCTAATGTTGTACCGGAGTGATTATATTCAAATTAACAATAATTTTATTCATGCCCGTAAGAACACGGTGTGTGAACGCACTATGTAAACTTACACGATCAGCAATAAATCATAATAGATAAGTGATTACAATGTATTCGTTGTAATATTGTGTCATTATTATGAAAAAGATTTTGGGATATGTACAGTATACAGACAACAGCTCATCAACCTACCACAAAACGTCATAATTTCTTTTTTGAAATTGATCTTTATGTGTTTGACTTAGAGTAGTAAATCGGTTAGCCAGATGGCAGTGTATGGAAAAGAATAGCCGTGGATCGGGCTCAGTGGCATGCATAAAGAAGCAGTAGCTGCTTGACATAGTCCAGCTGTGGAGTTACGTGGGCTGGCTATGACAAAAATATACACTTTGGCTGTAAAACTTATTTGCATGGCCCAAGAGATGTACCTATAATAATACCTATCCCAAGCAGCAATCAAGTGTTTTCAACAGCAAATAGACAGCTTATTTAGAACTTAAAGTTCTTTTAAAGACTTACAAGGGTGTCAAACGGTGCTTTTATCGTTATATGAGTGATTTTTAAGTTATTTTACAGCTTTAAGTGTCGTATAGCTGTATTAAGGATTCAACGTAAGCTTAGGGTGTTAAATCAGAATCTGAAAACTCTACTAGAGAACTTCAAGTGTTTTGTGATACTTTAATGCTAGATTTATTATTATAGCTGTATAAAGGCTGTATTTTGGATGTGATAACTTACATACTACAGCTCTAAGTGTTATATTGGTAACGCGTGATACTTTTTTCTGTATATTGGTGTTTGAAAAATCCATTATTCTTATAGTGTAATTAAACACTCTTGTGAGTATTAGGGTTTTATAAAATCTGTCTACAAGGGTGCTCTAAAACTTTAAAAGTAAATTACATCAATAGTACAGCTTTAGCCTTCTTTACTGACAACGGTGCAAATTATTTATTGTAAAGCGTGTGTGGTAATTTTATAATGTGGAAAAAAAGAAAAAGGTCTGGTGCAGTCAAGAGGAGGATTGCACGGGAGTACTTGAATTTAATAAATTCAAAACGAAGTCAAGACAGCGAAAGCAATGTAGCAAATCAAACGCCAATTTCATCAACATCCAACGAAGGTTCCGTAGAAAAAACATTAAATGATGTCGAATGTGTGGATTTTGTTACTTTTTTGAAATCTGGTGATAGCCCCTTTTTTCAGCAGCACTAGCACAATTAATATTAATTATGACGAATTTTCATATAAAAAAATATATATTGTTTCGTCAGCGAATAAAAGAATGGGCTATAGCCCAAGTAGCTTTAAACGATTTAGCCGCGATTGTAAATTGCAGATTTCCCGGATTATTACCATATGATGCTAGAACAATTTTAGGTACTACCAAACAAATACTTTGCTCCAGGTGCGTGTTAGAAAAAGACAAACATGTTAGTGCTATTTATGCCATCCTAGGTGACGAACGATAACGATACTGGACATTTTAAGAACTTAAACTTATAACCATAAAGTTTAGATTCGTTTGTTTTGATTTTTTCTTACGAGTAGCAGGTTGAAACTTGTTTACGTTTACGTACCTAATTTTATGCTGAGCGCGGTAAGGTTGAGATTATCTTGTTATGATTTTGTAGCACGGCACGTCAAGCTCGTTTTGTTTACAATGAAATTTCATTATTTATATGAAGTTTAAGGTATTTTTTAAAAATCTTTTTTGACTTCATTCATGACTAATCTCTTTCTTGTTAGGTTTATAAGTCCGAGCGAAAGATACATTTTTGTGATGGGTGCTAAAAGAAGAAGAAGAGAATTTTTGAGGAAGGATAGGCTTATTTACATAACGCTTATAACCTTAGAAACCTAACGAAAAAAAAACAGAGCAAACGGCCGGGTTATAATAATAATTATTATTAGTTGATAAATAAATACGTAACGCAAGATATAAAATAACCCAGCATCGGTACTCGAGCGGCGCAGCGCGTCACAGCACATTTAATTAAAAATCAAAGATTGTTTATGCTGAAGGGTTAATCAATTTTATACGCATCTCTAAATTTAGAACTTATAAACAGCCTAACTAATAAAAATATTCTAATATAACGCTGATTTAAAACTTAAAGCTGTACAATAGAATTCATATCCTACATAGTACAGCCAATAAGATTATAATACTCTCCAAATATCGTCTAAGCTGTTTAAGAAATAACAGCCCTTATACAGCTTCAATATTGGTTATACAGCTACTATACAGCCCTACTAATTCTAAAAGCTGTATAACTTGGGCCCTTTTTGCACTTAGAAGAGCTGTATAAGCTTATACAGCCTCTGTACACCCTTAACTTACAGCTTTAAGTATAATAATGATCTGAAATACAGCTTTTATACAGCTTGTCATGCTGCTTAGGATTCTAGTATGGTTAAATACATTTTAACTTAATACTAGTCAATACAAAATAATAATTGTGAAACTGTTGCGATTACAAGATCTGAGAATAAACTTTTTTTTTCTTTACCTACTTTTTTAATAATGATATCGTAGGAAAAAAAAGTAGGTAAGGTAAAAAAATTATATCGTAGGCTTTTTATATATTACTAGCAGCCCGTCCCGGCTTCGCACGGGGTAGACAATTATCGCTAATAGTTTCGGCAGCGCATTCGACGAAAGACATTTTAAGACTCATTTTTCTACACCTTCGGTTACATTGTTCAAATTTTAGCAAGGATCCCCAATTTTTTTCAAAATGAAATGTAGCCTATGTCAAATTGGAAGAATGTAGCATTCTATTGATGAAAGATTTTTTTAAATCGGCCCAGTACTTTTTGAGCCTATTCATTACAAACATACAAAAATAGGTACAAATCTTTCCTCTTTAAAATATTAGTATAGATATAGATTTTAAGTTAATGTTGATGTTTGAAGTTTAGTTGTGTAGAGGCCAGTTGGAACTGGCATATTCACCAGTGTGAATAAAGCTCCTTAAAAATAAAAGATTAAAAAAAAAATCGTAGGCACATGGCCAGTTTTTTTTTCTTAGATACTGACTGTCATTGGCGTTACCTCAACCCTAGAACACAAACAAATATAACTCGCAGTGTAAAGACTCAAAATTCCTATGTATATGATTCACCCGGCGCAGATAACGAATCTATCGGCGCCCCAGTGCATAAATAACCAAATAATTGCTCCCAGTTTGACAAATGACTCGCATTTTGCGAATTTTAGGCACAAAACAACGCATTAATAACGCCGTGTCTACGGCTGTTTATCTTTGCTCGTACTACATAAATTGAGCGTTCAGTAAATTTGGAACTATGTAATATCTTATGCTAGGCATTGGCCTGTGACTTTGTCTGCGCTTGGATTTTATTTGCTAAATAAATTTCAATATTTACATATATTTTTTTAATATTAAATATTGGTCAACATCACATACATTGCTCTGATCCTAAGGTAAGTTGCTAAAGCACTTGTGTTATAGAAATCAGAAACAACGACGGTACCACAACACCCAGACCCAACCCAATATAGAAAAGTTCGTTTTCTACATTGACCCGACCGGGGATCGAACCCGGCACCTCAGAGATGGCGGCGCCATTTAAAGTCCGGCATGCTCCCCTCTCGGCTACGGATATATACCTAAAGTAATTGACCATTAAAGCTGAGGATAGTGACTTAGAAAGGTTTTATTGCTGTTAGTTTGATCTGGAATACCTATAAAGTAAACTAAACCAGAATGTTCTCTGCTGTTATTTTGACGTCAAACTCTACAAAGAAAAACAAAACGAGAATACGGTAAAATCCTACAGAAATTATGTTTTTTTTAACCAGAGTCAAATTCTAGGAAGTTCCAAACGCGGTTGGCGTTAACTAAAAATAATAGTAATTTTGGATGAGCTAGGTGCTTCGGAAGGCACGTTAAAAGTTGGTCCCGGCTGATATCACTTGATATTAGTCGTAAAGCCTAGTCAGAGGCCTTATAGCGGCTTCATTACATCTGACAATAAGGTTTAGTCACTGGCCTTACAACACCCCTCCACCAATCCGCACTGGGCCCGCATGGTGGAGTATGGTATTATAGTTGAGGTGAGGCCTGTGCCCTGCTGTGGAACGTATCTATATACGTCCCACAGCAGGGCACAGGCATACTTTCCTTTTTATGGGTACTTTTAAGTTGTAAAAGGCCTTTATAAAATTAATTCTCTTTCAAATAGAGGTTCCAAATCAGCGTACTCTTTTTAGGACTCGGGTCTAAACGTCCAGAGCGATGCCTTCTTCAAATATCTGCCTAGTGCCTGTTCAAATGCTACTAGTAATTTTGTTTAGAAACTAAACAGATTCGGTGTTTCCAAGAATTTGCTCGGAAAACAATAGAAAAACCTATGAATTTCTTTATATCTTTTCAATAAATCTGTTATCACAGTAAATCCACTTACTGGCAAAAGGTTCCCCTGTCATTTTCGATCAAAATATTATTATGTCAGTTCATACATTTCGGATTTAATAAAAGACGCACATGTTGAGTGGCGGTGAAGCGTTATGCAAACATATCTTGGTAGGTATCGAATTCGATGCCGGGGAGCGACAGCTTGCAAACCGAAAGTTTTATGGAGCCACCCCAAAATTATTTTCAATGTTTTGTAATGTATTCAAGTTCAAAACAAAGACGAAATGGATTAAATAGGAAATTAGACTGAAAAACAAGACAAAAAATAATAATTTGGGTGGTCAAACCATCACTCCCTATGAAAAGCAGCATTTTTTTAACACTTCAGGCTATAACCAGGTTTCATGTGTCGTAGAAACATGAAAGAAATACCACAAGATAGCTAAAAGAACAGCTCAACTGATGACTGACTGACCATCAACTTCATTTGGTATGTTTAGGGTTTTTTCGGGAAGAAAAAAAATAATTTAGTAAATTATTTTTGAAAAAAAAAAGTATATTTTGCAGATTTGTTTTACCCACAATTTTTTTTTGGCGATAAAATTAGATAGGTGTCAAACTTACCTTAACGGTTTAGAAGTACCGCCCATATCACATTGTATAAGTAATTTATTTTTAGTTTGCTTAGAATTTCGTTTACGCAAACCTCACGCACGGCCAAGCCAGAATAAATTCCCCAGAAAGGGTTAGGTCCTGGTGATTAAATTTATCAGTCAGTGATTTGTCGGGTGTTTTCTTCCATCTCGCGGGTTCCATCGGATTCGCATCAGATATTTTCGGAAAGGAAACCGGTAGATATTTTATCTTTTATGGTTGCGCAAAAGATTTAAGATCTGAGATCGTGTGATTATTTCTGCCATGCCAATAATGTAAACAGAGCTATTTGAATTTTTGATGTTAAATACCACTTTTGCCGTAAAATGAAATTGTACCTACTCTGAGTAGAGCCTTTTCTACATAGTTGAGTAAAAATATATTTGTCTTACCCCCTGGTTAGAGAAACATAATTATATTACTCGTATCCTGACATTATCAACTCCAGCCAGTAAATGAATAGGTTTTAATATCAGTAGAAACAAATCCATGTACAGTCAACAGCACGTCGACCTACCCCAAAAGTCAAAAATTCTCCAATAGATTTCCAACTTTAAGCCAGACATATAGAGTTCATTTTTAAATGAGAAAATTAGAAATTTTGTGGTAGGTCGAAAATTTAAACTTTATCGCTACGCGGGCTAAGTCAGTCAATAGTTTATTTATTAGTTACAGTTTTTAGTACCTATAAAAATATAAGATGAATCACTTCTTTATATATTCTTTTTGTTTTTTTAATAACAAGTTAAATATACTTTAATAATATAATAAACTATGAAATATTATTAATTATTCTTAAATGAATATTTCTACCGATCACTAAAATACGTATCAGATTCTAATCAAAAAAACATACTATACAATTCTTCCCATTCTTCCTCACACAAATTGTATGCAAATCCACTAATATTTACCTTTTCTCTTTTCAGGTAAGTCCAATCTAAACCGAGGTAATATTCTGATATAAACTTTTTTCAAGCAACTTGGAAATTGCGGCGCGCTGCCCGCATTAAATTGGCCGGGCCTCGAACCTGGGACGGTAGTTGGCAACTTCGCCGTTCAACTCCGCGATTTCATTGTTATCAAAGGGGGTAGTAAAAACGGCAACAGATTTACATACGTTCTGTAATTTGACGGGAACTTGTCGTGGTTTTATTGTTAGGTGCCTACTTGAATTATTGTGGTAAAGTTTAGTTAGCAATAATAATAATTACTCTTAAGCAGCAATTTCTATATTATGTCTATAAATAGTCACTAGAATATATATTTAGATACCACACACCTCAGAAAAATGTATATAAATTCAAAAAATATTAACAATTACCACCTAAATTGATTACAGTTAATTTTGCATGTATTTTTAAGACTAAACAGTTATTATGTAATAAAAACAGATGTAGGCGTGACGTAAGGCAGTTTTCACATGACACCGCGGCGGCAGCGGCACAGTCGTCGCCGCGGCGCCCGCTGCATTATTAACTCTAGGATTTATATGGAGCCTTACACAACACGCGGCGGCGGCGGCGAGTCTCTGTGCCGCGGCGGCAGCGGCATGTGGTGCCGTAGTAAGGCTCCATACAAATCAAAGCGGGACTAGCGCAGCGGTGCCGCGGCCGCTGCGGCATAATGTGTAAACGCTCTAACTGAGACCAGAGACCGAGACGAGAGATCAAGACGAGACCGTTGCTGTCTTTGAAAACGAGAGCGAGTCTTTGTAGCCACAGACCACTACCATGTATTTAAACCACCGATTTAACAAATAATAAATAGGTAACATGTTATTTATGTAAAATACCACATTTCTTTGAAGTGGTTTGGGTCATACTCCACCACGCGGGCCCAGTGCGGATTGGTGGAGGGGTGTTGTAAGGCCAGTGACCTACTGTCAACCTGTAAAACATACTGTCAGATGTAATGAAGCCACAAGCACGGATAATAATATGCTCGTGAGAAACGTCACTAAATATGGTCAGAATGGTCACCCATCCACTCACAACCGCGGTGTTGGTTGCTTAACTTTAGTAATCGATATCAAAGTGCTGCCGCCACTGAACTACGAGCACCTCGCTCGCACCACCACCACTTCGTAGTTAAGGTAAGGCCAGTGCCCTGTAGTGAGAAGCTTACAGGCATATGTACTTACCTTTATCAAATTTCCTTAGTAGTAAATCTAAAGCAGGGTAGTTTAGCGTTGGTAGGAAGAGGATGGCATGGATGGATAACATCAAAGAATGGACAGAAGTTGGAAATGCGGGTAGACTTCTGCATTGGGCAAGGGACCGTCAACGCTTTGCAGTACTGGTAGCTGACCTTCACTAGTTGAAGAGGCACTCTTAGAAGAAGAAGAAATCGAAAGACCGTTTGGTTTTACAACAAAGAATTTCAGCTGGTATTACAATATCAATTCAATTCCTCTAAGATCTGCAGTTACAGCAACCAACAAAATGGCCGAAACTATTGTTAATCGTCGTATTCAAAGCTATTAAGTGTCTCCCCGACCATAAATACAACGGCTGCATTTTCGCCGACAGTTTAAATGGAAAATAATCTAAACCATGCCACTATCTGTTCTTCTCACTCGGGTTTAAAGCACTGCATATAATTTATATCTGTCTGGCCCAATAGCAAAAGAAATTATTCTACCATATCTCTTTCAACCCAAAAGCTACTGTAATAGTTAGAAAATAAAGTTGATTTTAAAATACGGAGGAATGGAAAAGGTTATTGGATGCGTTTCATAGTTTAGAGCGGCAGAAATGTATCAAGCCGGTACAAAATACGACAAATCTGAAAAGATGTTTGTCTGTTTACGTTTTGATGTGAGTAATAGTTCGAGCGGTTTCTTGTTTTGTAACTGAGGGATATTGTTTTGAATCTTTGACGAATTGCGTCGAAAGTTTCTGAATTTTGAAGAATGATATCGATTTTTTTACGATATTGAATGGCATTTAAGCAGTTATTATTAGGAAGAACTAAGTAGGTAATATGTTGGTTGCATATAGCATTATGCCCACAAGTTGACTTAGCTGCGCTCGGAACTCATTTTATACAAGCTGTTACTACTTTAAGTTTCGGTTCAGCTTTGAATATATTTCCTGTAACTTTATTTAGTTGCAATTAAGAATGTGTATCTATCTATCTATTAATGACAGCTGTAGCCTGAAACATAGCTTGTAAGGCTACTGAAATTTTCGGTTCACGCCTGGTTTGCATCGCTTATTAGGCAACTTGGCAAATCGTTTCGATAGCTGAATGTTAATAAATTAGGACAAGACAGCAGATATTTTTTTTTAAACTGAGTAACAATAATCCGGTTAGTTATCCAGGCAGACAGACAGTAAACAAAGTGCACTGTGAGAAAAAAACGCGTCGAGTGGCCTCGCAGACTGATTGTGGCCGCGGCGGGAAACTTCTGCTGCCACTGTGCGTGCATGAAACACATTATACACACTATATATTAATATGTGTGTGTAGGCAAGTAGGCTAAAATACCTATTTAGTAAATCGCGACAAATTGAAAAGCAATTTCTATGTGTGTGCAAATTTTAAAAATATTTTTCTACTGTTTTCTTTCCTCTTCTGGTATTTATCACATATCACATCACCAGCCTACATCAGTCCACTGCTGGACACTGGCCTCTCCAAAAGGAGGATTTTGCCATAATCGCCACGCTTGGCAGGCGGGTTGGCGATCGCAGTTTGGCCAATGGTGGAGAGGAGACGCTGCTATAATTTATTTGATTTAATTAAATGCGAGTTGAAATCTCTTTCAGTATTTTATATAAGGTTCCTTAACGTCCTCGATTCACACTTGACCATGATTCTTTTTGTTCAATAATAAAGTTTTTTTCACTCGTGCTATTAGCATACATTTTTAAAATTTTAAATAATCCATTAAAAAAGTTTGTCTGTCTGTCTGTCAGTCAAAAACTTTGTCTGGGAACCGGTTCCACAGATGCATCATATTTTATAAAAAAAAGGCTTTACAGGAGCTCCACAGTTGAGAAGTATTATTAATTCACCTTGCTTTTTCCAAAATTTAAAAGAAAAGTCTAGTTTTTTTTATAAATGAGTACCTACGTCACACGTTGCAAAATAACAAAAGAAATAAAGATTGCATAAACCGAATGAATACGATTTATGTTTATTGGAAAGAGACATCCAAAAGCATCGTACAATTACAACCATTTTCTGGAAAAACATGCCCTGGAGGTGCGAATGCATGCTCACGGCACGTTGTTTGCCTACGACGTAGACCAGAAATTTATCTATTCAGAAACATATTTCCAACCTACATTATTTCGTTAAAACTCCCATCACAAAACAGAACTCTCAACCGAAGAATCTAAGGTCCATTTTGCATTGAAACACGCTTTTTTTCAAGTTGTTTATTGCCAATATATTTCGGTGTTGCATTTTATAGTGCATGAGATGCGAACTTGGAGGACACAAATCTCACCGGTTCATATTTTAAGCGGTTTTCGGTTCGTTTATGCTATTAGTCTTGGTATAAATGTTGGTGCTGATTATGCGATTTAAAAAGAATTACGACAGACTTTGGATATTTGACGACCTCCGTAGCCGAGAGGCGAGCACGCCGGACATTAAATGGCGCCGCCATCTCTGAGGTTCCGGGTTCGATCCCCGGTCGGGTCAATGTAGAAAGCGAACTTTTCTATATTGACTCGGGTCTGGGTGTTGTGGAACCGTTGTTGTTTCTGATTTCTATTACACAAGTGCTTTAGCTACTTACCTTAGGATCAGAGCAATGTATGTGATGTTGTCCAATATTTATTTATTATAATTCCAAATGATACGAGTACCTACTAGTAGAGCTGTTGTCGTCAAAACCAGTTTATGATTTCGGGCGGCAGTTAGGCCGAGTTCACACAGCAGCACTAAACAGCGCAAATTGTTCGCCATATTATTTTTATGACTCGTAAACTGACTGCTAATTCTCTGCTCTGTGGTTCGCACAGTTTGACCCTTTTAATCCCATGTTTGGGTAAACAACTTAACTTTTGATTGTGAGCGGTTATTGTTTTTGATTGTTTGTTTATGGTAAATGCTTGCTGTGTTTACACGACATAACGCTGAATTTTATTCTAACAGTAATGAAATGTTTTAGAAAATTTTGTTTTAACTTTGAGTTGCTGTTAACGAACGGTAGCAGAATGTCTTATGACGTAAAATCATTTTTGTATGATTTGAATAAGTAGAGTTTTAAAATAATAAAGATAAAAAAAAACAAGCTATAGGGTGTCAGGCTAAATCTGGACCAACCGGCTAGTTCTCTCGATGCGTTATCTAGTAGTTTAATTGTGTTTATTTATTATTTATATCAATATTTGTTAATAAGTAACGATTAGCAGCAGCAGCTGCTGCAGCCAAGGACAAATAGCTTGCAATAAAAACTAAAATAGCATCATAAAAGAGAAAGAAAAACCGAACAAAAGCCCGCCAACGTCATTGTCCATAAAAAAATGTTATTCGTCACATTGAACCGACTGACCCACATTCCATTCAAACGGGGAAAACTATGAAACGTTCGTTTTAAGGTTAATTTTCCTGTTTGGAGGCGTTCACTCATTCATTCACTCGCTCATTACGCGATACACGCCAGATGCGCCGACGCTCCAGCGAACAATTGCTCGTAACGAACCGTTATGTGGGTTATTCTAAAGACGGGAGTTGAAAGAGTTTAGAGTGAAGTATAAATTTTTCAAAAGTAGAACAGTTCTTTGTTTAAAATACTTTTATATTTGGTTCCGTACCTGCCATTAACTAGTGCTTCGTTCTTTTCTAGGGATACAGCTGATCAGATTTACTTATTAAACGAGTATTTTATATAGTATCTAAATAAAATAACTAAGATGATTAGGTTCTGTTGATTCGCAGTAGCACAAACATAAAACAAGCCATTTTATTATTTGCTTAAGATTTCTCTTTGAGTATAACATTATACGCTATTATATTATCTCATATAGAATTACTTAGTGAACTACCATTTCCCTTACATTGGGAAAAATATTTATACATGTAATGTCATTCCGGTTACAACTAAAGTGCCTCTAGTTACAAGTGTTTCCAAGTGAAGGGCCGCTATAAAAATAAAGGTTAATGACCCTAGAGCATTTGGAAGGGAAATTTTATGGGCCCTACCACTACCTTAAGATGTAGCAAGGGCCACATTATCTTGAGTGACCTTGTCCCACCAAATATTATATGGAGGAGAAACAAAATGCTTGATGCGGACGTTGGGAGTAGGAATAAAAAACATTTTCAGAGAAAAAGTTTAATAAAAAACTAAAAACCGAATCCAAAATGAAACTAAAAAGCGAAAAATAATATTGACTAAAACATACCTAATCAGTTCTATTTGGAGTCGGTGCCAGCCATCGAGAGTTATAATGTGTTCATTCGCACCGACTCCAAAAAGAACTGATTAGGTTTGTATGTTATAGTCAATATTATTTTTCGCTTTTTAGTTTCATTTTTTAATCGGTTTTTAGTTTTTTATTAAACTTTTTTTATTTTACAATTTTAAGTGTTAAGTCCTCTATTTTTTCCCTCCTAACTTCGCCAAAAATTACTTTACAGCAAAGTAACCTTAACTAATATTGGTCCTCTATGGAGCCCCCATCCAATGGTATGATAAAAATAAGGTGTTATATAGGGTCAATTTTTCGACGAAAATTTTTAAGTCTTAAGAAAAGGGTTTCCCTACACTCCAACCAGAACGGCGGCTATTTTGGTGTCGTAATCATAGGATAAGGTCTCGCGTTAAATAACAGATTAAATTTAGAAAGGAACTTTCAAATTTTTTTTCGTTACTGGGTGTACGGGTACGCCCTCAGTAAATAAAAATTGGCGGTCTGGTACCTCATAAGCTCCACGTCTTCTCAACGCACTGCGAAATACTTTCTTTCGACAAATTGCAGTATTATCTTCTAACTTCTATCCGTTAAGGAGTTCTGTGGCTTCCATCATCAGGTCAGCAACATGAAATGATGTTTACCAGACCCAAAAATCAGCTTCGAGTCAGAAAATATATGCAAAACATTATGGGTGCCTATAAAAATAGAGGGTTGCCCTCGATTTCCCAGGGATCCCATCATCAGAATCTGACTTGGTGGAAATGAGACCACCTCGGGAGTATACCCTTTCAAACTAAAAAATAAATTTTGAAATCGATCTATAATTGACGGCGTAATCGCGTAACAAACATACAAAAAAAAAAAACAACATTCAGACGAATTGAGAACCTCCTCCTTTTTTTGAAGTCGGTTAAAAAACCACCCAAATGAGCGTCGGACTCGCGCACGAAGGGTTTCGTTACCGTACCATCATCTATAAAAACGAAAAAAAGCGTTTGTTTTATGGGAGCCCCCTAAATATTTATTTTACTCTATTTTTAGCATTCGTTGTGTTAAAATGTCAACTGTTTAACTATCACGGTTTTTCAGATACAGCCTGGTGACAAACGGACAGACAGACAGACAGGCAGCGGAGTCTTAGTAATAGGGTCCCGTTTTACCTTTTGGGTAAGGAACCCTAAAAATATTTTTGTGATTTTATTGTTAAAAATATATTTTTAGAATAATATTGCAGTGGTGTAGGCACACTCGTACAACACATACCTCACATTCCCGGCCGCACTCCCGTTGACATGTTATTATTGTTATGAAGCCGCCTTCGCAAATTGGCCGGATTACGGCGGCAAAAATTGGGCAAGCAGGCGAAAGCCTTTCGAAATCTTACGTTTTATAATGCGTGCTAAAACACAGTTTTCACTTTTGTGTGCTAGGTTTAATTTTTTCTGTTTTTTTTATCAAATTTCATCTACAACTTTCTTATTTGGATCAATGTTTACGATATTCCGTATTATAGGATTTTTGTGCACTAAAAAAAATGATATTTTAAAATAACAATACGAATTAAATCATTTTATTAATTACTACACGACTTACTCCACTTGCGGCTGTGAACGTTATGTATACAGTGAACGATAGGTTTTGGGTTCGAATTTTAGTCGCATAACAACTAATTTTAATTATTTTTAACTATCTCGCGTCTGCGACAGACAAAACAAACGTAGTGTAGGACGCCCCCCAGCCCATATGGACCGACGACCTTAGGAAGATGGCTGGCTGGCGTGGCTGGATGAAAAAAAGCGGAAGATCGTGCACTTTGGCTTTCTTTGGGGGAGGCTTACGTACAGCAGTGGACTGCAATAGGCTGAATAGATAGATAGATCTCGCGTCTGGAGGTACTGACAGATGCCCCAGCAAAAAATAGCTATTTACTTATAATAAATGTTTATTTCTTTGATGTAAAGCTATAACGATTTGATGAACTGTAAGGTGACAGCAATAAGACTGTTTGTCCTCTGCACATCATTTCATCGTCATCGTTTCAGCCAAAGGACGTCCACTGCTGAACGTTGGCCTCCTCCAGTGGTTGCACATATTAATTTATTATTTAAAAAATACGTATTTAGGTACATAGTTACAATACAGATGTTTTGAAATGAAATTAAATAATTTATTCTGTATATAGGCCCTCCTCCGGGCACTTATACACGTCCCAAAATATAACTTAGCCCTACCACCGCTTCTGGACTACATATCGGCTGGTGATGAGAAGAAGCGGCCCAACAAACTGTTGTGGTGGCTGGCGACTGCAACGCAAGCGAAATCGTTTATTATCGCAAGTAATAAGAAAACTTGAGGCGAATCCGCGCGAATTTGCATTTTATCAGCAGGAGAACACAACTTACTTCGAGGACGGTTGTATGCAAGATGTAGGCAGTAATTATTGCATTTTTATAAAAAAAAGTATTGTTTTTTTTTAAATAAAAATAATAACTGAATGTGTCCGCTTGTTCGCCAAGAAGGCGCCACTGCCTGTAATGTTTGTTAATTGTATTTGAGAAATAATTCAACTTTTGCTGCTCGTAATCAAATCGTAATCGTGAAATTATGCAAATATTATCATCACTGTAACCTTTCCGTTATCATCATATCAGAATATTGCAGTCCACTGCTGGACGTGAGCCTCCCCCAAAGAGCGCCAAAGAGCACGAACTTTTTTTATCCATCCACTGCCAGCCATCTTCCTAAGGTCGTCGGTCCATCGAGCTGGGGGGCGTCCTACACTACGTTTCCGTTATAAAATTCATAAATCTAGATGTGCTCATTATCCATAGACACATAAAATACGTACTACTTCTGAGTCTAAAACCGTAAAGCTTTATAATCTACTACTCATGATTAAGGAAACCAATAAATACAATTCATTAAGAGCATAACACATTTTTTTTAAACGATGTTTAAAATGTTTCCTAAATAATGACATTTAAATGTTTAACATTTTAATTTTACTGTCATAATCAGTTGCAAATGTCCTCTCTAATATGATAGAAATATTTGCAAATAAATACTGCCCTGCTCGCACAGGTACATTTATCTTGTAATGTAAACTATATACTATTTAAATAGAGGCTGACAATAGTGACCAAGTTTCTTAATTTTTAATCTTGGTTACATCTATCACAAGCCCATCCAAGCCCACCTCGCTCGGTCTTATGATAACAATTTTCCTTCTTTTTTATCTGTTGCTTTTTATATTATTACACGACAACTAGAGACGCGATTGGCCTTAGTTAAGAATAGCCTGAATTGTTTTTATATATCGCCATAGTTTTGGCAGATTACATTTTGTTTTTAGGGTTCCGTACCAAAAGGGTAAAATGGGACCCTATTACTTAGGCCCCGCTGTCCGTCTGTCTGACTGTCTGTCTGTCTATCTATCTATCTATCTATCCTGTCTGTCTGTCTGTCCGTCTGACACCAGGCTGTATCTCATCAACCGTGGTAGCTAGACAGTTGAAATTTTTACAGATGATGTATTTCTGTTGCCGCTATAACAACAAATGCTAAAAAACAGAACAAATTAAATATTAAGGGGGCTCTCATACAAAAAAACGTGATTTTTTTGCTCGTTTTTATAGATAATGGTGCGGAAACCTTCGTGCGCGAGTCCGACTCGCACTTGTCCGGTTTTTTATCTGTTGCTTTTTATATTACTACTCGACAACTAGAGACGCGATAGGCCTTAGTTAAGAATAACCTGAACTGTTTTATATTTCGCGATAGCTTTGGCAGCTTACATTTTGTTTTTAGGGTTCCGTACCAAAAGGGTAAAATGAGACCCTATTACTTAGGCCATGCTGTCCGTCTGTCTGTCTGTCTGTCTGTCTATCGATCTATCTATCTGTCTGTCTGTCTGTCTGTCTGTCTGTCTGTCTGTCTGTCTGTCTGTCTGTCTGTCTGTCCGTCTGACACCAGGCTGTATCTCATGAACCGTGGCAGCTAGACAGTTGAAATTTTCACAGATGATGTATTTCTGTTGCCGCTATAACAACAAATGCTTAAAAACAGAACAAATTAAATATTAAGGGGGCTCTCATACAAAAAAAACCTGATTTTTTTGCTCGTTTTTAAAGATAATGGTGCGGAAACCTTCGTGCGCGAGTCCGACTCGCACTTGGCCGGTTTTTTATCTGTTGCTTTTTATATTATTATTCGACAACTAGAGACGCGATTGGCCCTAGTAAAGAAAAACCTGAACTGTTTTATATTTCGCGATAGCTTTGGCAGATTACATTTTGTTTTTTGTGTTTATATTCGAACTGGAGTGGGAATACCACATGGGGAAAATACACTCTAGCTTTGCTTAAACTGTTGGCTCTTTATTTACAAAATTATAGTTTACTAGCAGCCCGTCCCGGCTTCGCACGGGGTAGACAATTATCGCTAATAGTTTCGGCAGCGCATTCGACGAAAGACATTTCAAGACTCATTTTTCTACACCTTCGGTTACATTGTTCAAATTTTACCAAGGATCCCTAATTTTTTTCGAAATGAAATTTAGCCTATGTCAAATTGGAATAATGTAGCATTCTATTGGTGAAAGAATTTTTTAAATCGGCCCAGTAATTTTTGAGCCTATTCATTACAAACATACAAATATACAAAAATAGGTACAAATCTTTCCTCTTTATAATATTAGTATAGATATAGATTGACCTTTTTCATGACGTAAAACATTAAATATAAAACAGAGTAAGGTGCAGAGAGTTCAGATCACTTTTAAAAACAAGTAATCAAAAGGGTTCCGTACAAATTCATCGGTATGTATAGTTCGTCAGTAGGAATAAGGTTTCGAAGATTTCTCCGAGAAAAAAAATGTGGCATAATCAGCCGTTTATTTTGATTGCATTGACTTCGAAATTTAATTTATTCCTAGCTCTAAAGGTTTTGCAGATTTGAGTACCTATAATATGATATTAATTTTGGCGTCAGATAGACAGACGAAAAACAAAGTAATCCTTTAAGGGTTTTTTTTATTAAGGAACGGAACCCTACAAATACGATTTAATGTCCTATCTATAGAAAAAGTTTTTATTCCTCGAAAGCTGATTACGTTTTAGGGAGTATATTATTCTTTCGAACATCCTATATAACTTCAAACACTAAAACATAAATAGCCAACTACCGTAAAATAATGAACAAGCATCTCCAAATTGCGTCGTTTACAAATTAATGACGTCACAGCCGTATCACGCGGTACGAGGGGCGGGGGACGTTTCCGCTCCAGTTATCGCGCGAAAACTTTCAACCAATCCGATTTACCTGACTTAATTACGTTTTCTACTATTAAAGCTTTGGGGCGCTTGCAGTGGATTGGCTGTTGTACCGAAATTAAACAGTGTAATGATAAAATTGTGTTATACTTCATAGCAAAAGGTAATACAGGGAGGTAATCAACTTTTTATCATGTACCTTACCAGCCATATCGGAGTTTCCCTTCGTAATTGAATCAGAAATGAGACGATCCGGAGGTGAACCAAAGTCACCGACGTAGTTCTCAGAATCACAAACCTTAAGTGGCAGTGGGCGGGGCACATTGCTCGCAGGACTGATGGCCGTTGGGGCAGAAGGTCCTTGAATGGCGACCGCGGGCCGGAAGGCGTAGTGATGTTAGGCCCCCACAAGGTGGACCGACGATCTGGTGAAGGTTGCGGGAAGCCGCTGGATGCGGGTGGCATGGTTCATTTCATTTCATTTTTTCTAATTCTCCAAATTAAAGTGAATAAGTAAAAAATAAAGTTACAGCACGCGGTATTGATGTTGAGGCTGGTGCAAAGTGTGGGGATCGCTTTGCGCATCTTACAAGACGATCGTCGTATCAGAGACGCGTGTGCGCCGAACTAACAACCAATCACGGCCGGCGGTGCAGGTGCGTCACACGATTGGCCAATGACGTAATAGTAATGGTATTCTGCGCAACTTTCCACCCTTCACAACGCAGCACTCAACTTTCGAGGCGCTAGTTGAAAGCCTGTAACGTCTTATTGCAAGGAATAGACCTCCTCATCTAACTGCACCAAGCAGGCCTAGTGCGTATCGATGGAGGAGTGTAGTAAGGGCCCTACCAGGTCTAATCATGGGCCTTACTGTAAGGCCCTTGATTAAACCTGACTGTCAGCGGTAATCATGCCGCTCTAAGGCCTTTGACTTGTACCTATCAAGCGGGTTCAACTTTTAACGAGGCTTCAAAAACACGGAGATGCTTGCGATACATTAAACAGAATATGGTGGTAACGGTCGTCCCATTCTCATTTAACTACGGCGAACGTTGATCAACATTGCTGAGCTACACTAAAGTGCAAGAACCTCGTTATAACGGTTTATTAATAACCCAACATGTCCTCATGGACATGTTCATACATGTCCATGGTTCAAAGCAAGCATTACAGGTCAAAGATTATGCAATACAGTTTGCTGCTGTAGTGTAGCTCGGAAAGCTACCTTCAGCATCATTTTTCTATGTTTTGAATAAAGTTGAGAAAAATAAAAGCTTCTAATAAATAGCAGTGGCCAATTCAAACCATCCACACATAACCTAACATGCAAAATTCGTGTGTGAAATATCAGAAGTTCTGAAGATCTTAGTATGCAGGGTCTCGGGGGTAGATAAGACCTTCGCCGACGTGTCAATTATCGAGTGTTACGAATTTATTACCTACGGGTTATCGTGACGAGTTGGTGGGACTTAGCGTTTGATGTTGGGGTTATTTTGAGTTTCTGATGATAATTGCCACACTGATAAGTTGCAAGTAAGTAAAGAAAAAAAGTAAAGTATGCCTATATACGTACCACTGCATGGCTCAAGGCCTCACCTCAACTATGAGGTGTTTTGGGCTATACTCCACCACGCGGGCCCAGTGCGGATTGGTGGACCTCAGGCCAGTGACTAAACCTTCTGTCAGATGTAATCAAGCCTCCTAAAGGCCTCTGACTAGGCTTTACGACTAATATCAAGCGATATCAGCCGGGACCAACTTTAACGTGCCTTCCAAAGCACGGAGATGCTCATGATAAATGTCACTAAATATGGTCGGAATGGTCACCCATCCACTCACAACCGTAGCGTTTGTTGCTTTACTTTAGTCATCGATACCAAAGCGCTGCCGCTACTGAACTACGAGCACCGCATTCAAGTTAGTATTTTTTTGTAAATGGTATACTGGATTAATGAGCAACTTCGTCTTGGCAAATGGTGACAAGCAAAATACGAATAATGACAAGCTCCATGGCTCTCCCTGCAACTGCTATCTTAGAAGCTGGTTAAAGAGAGATATAGAGAGTAATTTTATTAGAAACATAAAAACCACTTGTTCCTGAATTGCGCTAAAAGCACTTTTAGCGCGAATCCATATAAATATCTATAGTAGGAAGGTAAAAAACTATTTTATGTGATATTTGTGACTATTTTATTTGGTCGGATTCAGGGGCGTGCTGTACACATAGGCAATTTGATAGTGTATATCTAAAAAAATAATTAGGTAGACAGTACGTACTTAAAAATGTGTTTTATTGAAGAAAACCACAGATTTTCATCAATAATGCTCATAAGTAAGTATCTACTGCCTACCTCGAAATAAAACCAATGCCCGCCACTGATCGGATTCGTGCTGACAGTGCTTTAAGAGCAATTCCTAATACAATAAAGAGGTAAAATAAGTGCAATCCAGTGTCTTGAAGACGTCCAGTGTGTTTGTGAACAACTTCGGAGATATGAGATCTCCTTGTCTCACACCCCTGAGCAGCTGGATAGGTCTCGTCTTATGGTTTTGGACCTGAACAGTCATCGATGCCATTTTATACAGGCTCCTCAGCACCTCTACATACCGCCAATCGATTTAGCATCGCTGCACTGTAAGGATTCCAGAACAGCCCAGGTCTCGGCGGAGTCGAAGGATTTCTCGTAGTCCACAAAGGCTGGGCACAGAGGTAAAGAATATAAACAAAAAATAATATTAATAATTCTGAAAGAAAACACAAACACAAAGAATATTGCATAAAATCAATCGTAAGCATTTTATATGTCAGAAATATTAAGAACTAGCTAAACCAATAGACGCTGTTCTGTTTTATTTGACAGTCAGATGTCAAACGACATGTAGTACTTAGCAAAAATCTGTTTCAAAAACCCTTTAATATTCCTGATTTTTTCCATTTTCCGGGCATGTGTAATAAAAAATATTAAATTAATCTATTGGGTTGAAAAACTTGTAAATATAAAAACAACAATTTCTATAGCTAATATTACCTAAAAATTAAAAATCAACTTATCAAAAATAAACGCGTGTCCATGAGGCAAGGAGGCGAGAATGCTTGCAGCGTTTCTTCGCTGAATAGCTATACTTAGCCTTTGAGCGAGGAACGAGCCAGCATTTTTATTTTCCGAAATCGTTATTAATTTATTATTTATTTAAAATATTTGACAATAATTGTCTCAGCGATATTCAAAACTCGTTCGCTTCGTTTGTTCGGTATTTTGTCTTAATTCGGTATTAATGTACTTCCCGGTAGTAATGGGCCCTAACCATGAACTGTTAAAACAATCACAAATCTGTCAAACATTATCATTTCTGTCAAATTTTGTATGAAATGACGTACCAAAATTGACAGATTTGACAACTTTGAGATTGTTTTAAGAGTTAATGGTTATGGCCCTTGTCATAAATATTTGTATCATGACCAAACCATGAGGTAAGGGGTACCTGCACGATATCAAACTATCAAATTTCACCAATTAAAATACCCAATTTCCCCAACAATATTTCTTCTCAGGTACTCCGTAAATGAACACCACTAGATCCGTTTATAATGAGTGCTATAAAACAATCCGGCTATTAGGGATTCGCAAAATACTTCCCTAAAGTTATATAGCAGGGCTACATTGCAAGGTAGTGCCAAATTTTAAAAATAAGATCTAGATAATAATAAAAGTGAGTCTTCATCTTTTTTTTCTTTTATTTATAACTATTTTATTTTAATAGAATTAACTAATTATCCTAGGAAAACGACATTATGACCTGTTCGGTTCGTTTTCGCGCGCCATTGTGACTATAAATGCATTGAACTTTGCAGTTCTAGGTTGCACAGAGATAGTGCGTGCTTATTTTTTATGAATGTTACAAGATTATCTACGCGTACCATTTTTTTAACAGCGGATATTGATATTTAAATATGACATAAAAAAAAAATTACCTAGGTAGATCGATAAAGTTACTGGTTCTTAGTGGTCCCTGAAATTGGAACTACCTTGCAATGTAACCCTGTATGTATATCGGGTTTAAAAAAAAGGCTTAACGAAGCCGAATACTACATATTCTACGTATTATTACGATCATTTTTTTCTTTTACACTATACCTGGGAAACGACGGGTTACCGAGTTATTGACAGTCAAAGTTACAATTTTTTTTCAAATATTTTTACAAAATTGACTTCTGTTTGATAATCCTAAACTTTTTTACAAAGAAACATGATCCGCTTACACACACAGGCATAGTCTGTGGCGTGCGCGCTATACATTGCGGGTTAGAAATAAGTTAATTTTTTTGATAACCAAAAATAAAAGTCATTTCCCAGCAATTGTTTTTTTTGCATTCTACTTGGTTTTATGTATAGAATTCGTGGTTTAAGGCTTCGTTAAGCCTTTTTTTACACCCTGTAGTTGCATCAAATAATATATGAGTTGGCTAATTAAAATACTTGAATGTTACTGCAAAAAAATTCGTGGACAATGTTTGTAAGACGTTAAGGTTTGTCTAGACCACATTTAAAAAAAAATGAAAAAAAAATACGACGATGACATGATATAAGACAAGAGTGTGGATTTTATAACCTTCCTAGCTTGCACTTACTGATTATATCTTTTAAAATGTATTTGCTGTAAAAAATTAGGCTGACACTGACAAATTTGACTGAGTTTTTTTGCGCCGTTTTTCCTCATCACCAGCCGATATGTAGCCCCAAAGCGGTGGTTGGGCGAAAGCAATATTATTTTTGTGTCGTGTGCCTGGACGTGTTTAGACTGAATAAATGACTTCGACTTTAACTTACATACTGTAAATTGTATAAATATAAATTTTTAAAATGGCTATGACAAAACAAATTAAAAAAAAAAAAAACGCATTTTTTTTTAAGTTTTATGAAAATGATTTACGTTTAAATGAAGTGTAAGTAGTTTGAAGACTGAAATACGTATCGTACGTATGAAATCGTTTGATAACAACGATATATAAGAGATTCATGAGCCAAGAGGCTCATGAATCATGAATGATAAAAAGAGCTCATTTATTAGTACTTACTATGTCTATCAGAGAACTCTTATATTTTCCTACTAAAATGTCAAATAAAAAATAAATTCAGTACCTATACATCTCTGAGGTTCCGGGTTCGATCCCCGGTCGGGTCAATGTAGAAAACGAACTTTTCTATATTGGCTTGGGTCTGGGTGTTGTGGTATCGTCGTTGTTTCTGATTTCTATAACACAAGTGCTTTAGTACTTACCTTAGGATCAGAGCAACGTATGTGATGTTGTCCAATATTTATACAGGTACAAAAGAATGGGACACTCCTTAAAAACACGTGATCAGCTGGTCATATACATCAACTTTTCATATAGGACCAACAACGAAATCGTGATTTTATTATCCAATTCTCCATACATTACCATTCAGTGCGAGTAAGCTTGTATAGAGCAGCTAAAAAAAATCTCGATTTCGATGTTGCTCCCATAGAAAAGGTCGTTCTATATGACCAGCTGATCACGTGGTTTTAAGGAGTGTCCTATTCTCTTATACATCCTGTATAAACCTTTCTTTTTTTATAAATCTTACACTCATTAAACTAACTTAACCCCCTTCAGCGTAACGTCGTCTAAAAATTCCCAACAAACAATTTCCCAAACAATCAATCTTCAAAAAGCCGCTGCAGAGTTCTTTAGTCCGAAAATAAATCGCAATTGTCTAAGAAATAGTAAAGTACGAACGTTAAATTGGATAAAGAGGCAATATTCTCTGTTCAGGGCAAGGTAATAGCCTATTTTCGACATCCAATCCCAGGCTATGGGACAACTCCGACGATTTAAATATTTTCCAACATTATTTTGCCATGAGCATTTTCGGGTTGATTTTTCAAAGTCGGCTTAAAACGATAACGGTAAACGTGCATTCGGTTTGATTGGTTGCATAGTTGGGGAAGTAAGAGGCGTTTGTTGACAGCTATACATTTCATACAGATTTAGAAAATATGAAGAATATAAATATATACAAATATAAGTGGTGCTCAAGTGTAAAAATTCCTGCGGGGTAACCATGTACTCTTAAAACAATCTCAAAGCTGTCAAAACTGACAATTTTGGTACGTCATTACATACAAAATTTGACAGATTTGATAATGTTTCGGATCGGGGTATCTTGGGTGACAATCCTTAAAAAAATAATTGTTTTGTCCTTAACACCAAATTTTTTAATTCCTTACTGACTGCTTTCTGGCATATACATAAATTAATAATTATATTATGTTGTAGGTATTTATTTGGGACTATTTAAACCACGTGTACGGTTTAAACCATTTCATAGTTGAGGTAAGGCCTGTGCCTTGCAGTGGAACGTAGAATTTGACAGATATACTCTTTTCTGGTTCACCTATTGTTAAACCAGAGATGCCAGCAACTACTCTAGCTTTAATATCACTAAAGCGTCTGAGGTTATCTTTCATACGCGTACCATCGAAAACCAATTACATTTCGCAAGAAAGTTCGATAGATTTGCCGCAGGCATCTAAGAAATTAAAACGTTTCCAATATAACTAATGGCCTTTTAAGATTTTACAACAAAGAATTTTACGGTTTCCCAGATATCGAAGTTGATTTGGGAAATTTTCCCAATTGGTAAAGTTTTTTGTTATTTAAACAACGGCTCTGATAACGTTTTGATTTAATTAAGTGCGTATTGGCGCGGTTTTTCCCACGGCAAATTAAATTGTAGCTGAAGATCTGAAACCCATTAAATCATAGTAAATTAATTAATGACCTTACTTCGGTTTGATCAAAATATTTAATATTATAATAATAATATAAAAAACAGCCAAGTTTGAGTCGAACTCGCGTACTATCGATATCGTATATCTTATAGCCTCCAAAACGAGAATCAAATCTTGAAGATTTTAAAGTATTTTTCCTAGTTAAATAAAATCATATTTTTGGCGTCTAATTAGGAACCAATTCACAGGTTTCGGACTTTAATTCTATAAAAAGACAACAAAAACAATCAAACTATAATTTTTTTTTCGAGTAATAAAGACTAAGAAATGATTTATTTAGGCTGTACTCTGCAAGTCACTAATATTCATAAATACATTGTAAATTTTTGGTTTTAATTAAAGATAAATAACACTTGAAATAAAAATGGTTCATTTTTTTTACAAGTGTTATTTATCTTCAATTAAAACCTTGCATGGAATTGCTAAAAAAAAAAATTTACAATGTTTAAGCATTTCTGATCTTAACCAATAGTCAAATATTTGTAAAAATATTTCTATAGGGTGTTGACGGTAGTATACTACTCAGCTATACATATAGCTACAACATTGATCAGAATACGCTGGCTTAGACAGCGAGAAAGAACACTTGAGGAATTTCATCTTGTCACGTGACGTCCACGGTAGCTTAGTTGGTAAAGCACTCGCCCGCCTTGCGATGGGACGTGGGTTCGAGTCCCACCTGAGGTCGATGATTTTTTTCAAGTGTTATTTATCTTCATAAATAAATGCCAGCACAGCTTCGAAAAGTCCTTATTATAAATATTTACGGCACTCAAAGTGTTTTTATAGGTACCATAATTTTAAATCCGCCTTAAGAACCTTATCCCGCTAAAGCGCTAACGCGCCATCACCTACGCTATAACCTAATTTGGGTTCAGTAGACTCACTCCTGACGACCTGGTTGACGACCGTCTGGTGTACAATGCCTGGCGGTTGCGGGTTCGAATCCGGTAAGGGTCAAATGTTTATGTGATGAACACGAGCATTTGTACATAGCTCATAGATGTGTATAAACGTATTTAAGTATGTTTATCTGTTATACAGGGTGTACAAAAGAATGGGACACTCCATAAAACCACGTGATCAGCTGGTCATATACAACAACTTTTCCTATGGGAGCAATCATCGAGGTAGGCGAGTAGGTTTGTATGGAGAAGCTGAAAAAAAAACTCGATTTAGATGTTGCTCCTATAGAAAAAGTTGTTGTATATGACGAGCTGATCACGTGGTTTTAAGGAGTGTCTTATTCGCTTGGACAACCTGTATATGTTATTCTAGTCGCCATAATACAAGCTTTGCTTAGTTTGGGGCTAGACAATTGGTATGATTGTGGAAATAATTTATTTACTTATTTACTCCTCTGTAAAGATATAATTGCAATTTCTGTTGAAAAACTTGTGTTTTAAATTCAGTGGGAACCGTTACCAGAACGTGATTAGCAGAGCAAGGTCTTTTAAAATATCTCTTCTGTCAAATCATGTCTTATTCTAAACACACTCTGACTTATTTATTTATTTAAAACTTTATTGCACAAACTTACAATAAGTGTACAAATGGTGGACTTAATGCTAAAAGCATTCTCTGCCAGTCAACTATTGGGTCACTTAGTAATTTCTACGGCATTTTTGTAGTCTTGCTTAGATCATCCCTCTTGCAGATCCATTGTTTATTACTACTTCAATGCCTCGACTTAAAGCGCCGCCATAGTTGTGTTGATTGTGTAATAGAACATCATCATCATCATTATCATTTCAGCCACAGGAAGTCCACTGCTGATCATAGGCCAGTGACTTCCAAATAGGCCGGTTGGAAGCGGCTTGCATACATCGTCGTCCTGCATCCTTTACCAGATCGTCTGCCCATCTTGTGCCATGCAATATTCTTAAAAAGTTTAGAAAGAAGTTAGGTCAAATCCCTTCAAGCGTTTAGTGACCATTTCTTTATATGACATCGTCTAGATATAACCAGTTCTGGATTCCACCACAATTTGTATGACCAGTTTTAATGGAGACCATTTCTGGATTTGACCACATCGGTATGTGTCCACTATTGGTATAGCTTGGTATCGTGGGTGGTCACTGGCTAGGTATGATGACGACCTCCGTAGCCGAGAGGCGAGCACGCTGGACTATAAATGGCGCCACGCTCTCTAAGGTTCTGGATTTGATCCCCGGCCGGGTCAGTATAAAAAAATCGATTTTTTATACATTGTCTCGGGCCTGGGTGTTGTGGTACCATCGTTGTTTCTGATTTCTATGAAACAAGTGCTTTAGCTACTTATCACAGGATCAAAATGTGATATTGTCCAATATATTCCGGGGTAGCAAAGACTTTGTCGTTTGATGTTCTGTGTTACAGTAATCCTACTGCATATATCGGTACTGTGCTTATATCCGCTGCTTAGTATAATAAAACAGTGTTTAATTACCGGGTAAATTATCCGGCTGGAGCCCAGGGTGTTGTAAATCTAGTAAACCTGAATAATAAATACTAGGAGCTCCTTAGCACCACCATCCACCCTTTGGTTAAGTTATGAAGAAGTTGCGGGTGCGTTTATGTATGGAATGAAAATGTAACAGTATATTGTACATAATGATCTGATTTTAATAATTGTACTTCACTGCACAGTCTCTCATGATATAGATTACTAATGTAGTATTCGCATCCTGCAGCCTCAAACCACGAGAGTCCAGAGCACTATCTAGTTTTTGAACGAAGAAAAAATAATACAATATCAATTCCTGAACGTCTTCAACCAATCAGCGCCCTCGGCCGGACCTGTCATTCTCGTTTTCGTGCAGCCTAGTAAACTGCGTTTTAAAAAATTTTATTGTTAAAATTACTTAAAAAATGGGTAAAGAACCCAAGAAATCTGTAGAAAAACTGTTGACAAAGTTAAGGAAGATCAAAAATAATCTTAAAGTGAGGTCGAGATAACATTCCACCAGGAAAACACAACAGTCGCTTCGTTTACGTCGCTAACACTTCTACGCCGGTTCGCACAAGAACCAAAACATAAACAAGATTTCGTTCGAGATTACTTTCATCGCCTGCTCATCACAGAGTTAAAGTAATCTAATTTCCAATTGTTAACCGAGGAATCTACAGGTAAGTGATTAACTATGGGATAATTATTGGCGACTTACTAAGTAGAGTAATTCCCAACTAACGACAAGCATGGCGTGCTACAAACTTGAGTAGTTCCCTGGTTTTCTTGTCAATCCCACACGCCGGTTCGCACAAGAACCAAAACATAAACAAGATTTCGTTCGAGGTTACTTTCATCGCCTGCTCATCACAGAGTTAAAGAAATCTAATTTCCAATTGTTAACCGAGGAATCTACAGGTAAGTGATTAACTATGGGATAATTATTGGCGACTTACTAAGTAGAGTAATTCCCAACTAACGACAAGCATGGCGTGCTACAAAGTTGAGTAGTTCCCTGGTTTTCTTGTCAATCCCACACTTAATAAATATTAAGTCCTATTAAACATGCGTTCTACTGTATGGGTAGATCCTTGTTTTCCCCTTTTTTAATACAACAAAATAATACTAAGGCCTACTAAACCTGCGTTCTACTGTATGGGTAGATCCTTGTTTTCCCTTTTTTAATACAACAAAATAATATTAAGGCCTACTAAACCTGCGTTCTACTGTATGGGTAGATCCTTGTTTTCCCTTTTTTAATACAACAAAATAATATTAAGTCCTACCAAACCTGCGTTCTACTGTATGGGTAGATCCTTGTTTTTCTCTTTTTTAAATACAACAAATATTAAGTCCTACTAAACCTGCGTTCTACTGTATGGGTAGATCCTTGTTTCTCTTTTTTAATACAATAAACATCTTCAGTCATAACTGAAGATGTGGATTCCGATGTTCTGAAATTATTGGGCAATTTTACTGTAACCATTTATGGCCGTGAACTGTGGCCAAGCATGTAAAAACTTTTTATCTACCTATTGATGCACCAAAGCTGAACCTTGAGGCACAGGCTGCATCGAGCATAGAGGCTATAAAAGGGTGCCGTAGCTCAGCGGCGGCAGCTCCTTGGTATCGATTACATAAGTTAAGCAACCTACATCGTGGTTGTGAGTGGCTGGGTGACCATTCCGATCATATTTGTGATATTTTTATCACGAGCATCTCCGTGCTTCAAAAGAAAGTTGGCCCTGGCCAATATCAGTTGATACTGGTTGTGAAGCCTAGTCATAGGCTTGAGGCGAGGTAGTACTGTTTTCGGAGTTAAATTTTCCGTGTAATTCCAGTGTGAGTAGCAAAGATAGCATAGAGCTAATAAGTGATGCTGCTCGTTAACTATGTGTTTGCCGCTATAATGAACAACGGGCGAGACTTGATGGCAGTATAAACTTTAACAAAAATTTTCTTACAAAAATCATTTAAACTCTCAATGCCCAAGAGATATCTAAAATATTTAAATAAAACCCCTAAGTTAACCGCATGGTTTTTTATGGAACACTGCTTTATTGTAGCGATGCATATGTATGGTGACATTCACCTTATGTCACTGCCCCAAATGTGGGTCGCGACAAAAGTGCAATTCCCTGATCATTTGCAAGTGATAGAAAATATGCCTTTAGCTAAATTCTAATTATGTACATACATTGTACAACTGCCAAGATTTTTTGTGGCCAATTACAAAATCAAAGGATACTACTAAGCAGAATCTCTCTTTATATGATCCATGTAGCTGTTAACCAACCCAATCTCATAATTCAAAGAATAATAACTTTTCTGCTGTAGAAATTTTAAGGAAATTGATGTTTTCTACTGAAACCTATAACTAGATAAACTATAAATAGACTAGATAGAGGTGAAATTATTAGTTGTAAACCATGCCGAAAGACAATATTTTTTCAAATAATTACTGTTCCTAAACCTGAAGGCAAATTTATTTTAAATTTATAGAACTTGAATAAGTTCCTTGTGACAAAACATTTTAAATTAAAGTGTAAACAGTTCTAAAACTGATTACACCTAGTTGTTATTTAGCCACTAGAGATATAATAATTTTTTTTTTAAGACTTTTTCTTTGCCTTTTCATGCTAATCATAAAATACCTTCGCATGTGAAAGTCAAAATGTATGAATTTCATGTTAATTATTTTGGCCTTTACACAGCTCCCAGTTTTCATTAAACTTATGAAACCAGTTGCTTAGTGGCTGAGATCTCAAGGTATTCCCATAACTATATTATATTAGACGATATAAAATAATAATAATTTTCATTGAAAAGTATTTTAAAACAGTGTGTATAATCTAAAATTTATTATAATACTGACCAGTCTTGATTTTCACATAAATCAGTAAAATTCAAAGGGCTGTTTTTTGATTTTGAAAATTTTCAACTGTCACTTCCAAAGGATAAAATATGTAAATCAAAACTGAAATTAGGAAATTTCTTTATATTAATTTATACAAAATAAAACCCTTTGCACATCTGCAAGATCTTCTTATCTTAGCCTGCCTAGCCGTGGAATATGGTTGGATATACACAAAAGAAAATTCGAGACAAAAGAGTTTTAAGTATACAACAATATATTAACATTTCCAATAGTGTTAAATAAGTTGTACTGTGGTGGTCTGAAAACATTAAAAAAAAAAAAAAAAAAAAAAATCTAACAATGAAATCATACATTTAAAACAATTTCAAAAATGAATTTATTTTGATTCATCATTACCAGGTGGGAGGCAGTCTACAGTCAACCATCTGAATTGTAATGCTAAAAATATTAAAATGGTGACACCACAAAATATTTTTTATATTATTTACATCTTATTTAACAAGGAAGGAAGGACAAGGAATTCAAAAGAAAACACTTAGAAATTGTATAGTGACAATTATTTTAAAACATCACAGATACTTTTGGTTCACCAGAAACAAATCCATTTCTTAGTCCTAGTTCCCAGCTAAGCTAACGCTAAATGTCATTGTCAAGATATTCAATCTTGAAAAGGCGATTGGGATGCATATAAGATAAATGCGTTTTGCAGTTCCTCGATCTCAGTATATTTTGTTTTTTCTATGTTTCTTCAATATGTTACGAAAAATTATCACTAAACAATCAGAAAACACAGTGGTGGTACCCTAATGGCAAGCTCAACGATGGTATTGGGTATTCAAAAATTTAATAAATACTGATTTGTTTTAAATCTTTTTAAAATTAAATTAAATCTTTTTCCAGTAACCCAACGTTCCAAAACCGTTTTAGCCTGGTTGTCGCGACACTGTTACGGTTTACGAATAGATATATTATATATATATATATATAAAAAAAAAAAAAAAAAAAAAAAAAAAGCTACGAAATAATACTGATGTCACAATCGTACAGCACCGCCATACAGTATGATACGTACTTTAAACAATGGTACTAATATTGTAATCAAATTAAAATTAATTAACCCTAGAAAATTTTGAGATAAGGACACCAATCATAAATAATTCTAAAACATTATTTATTAATATGACACCTTATTTAAGGCCCGAAAACCTGGTACATAATCAAAATCATTTTTTTTTGTTTGCTTCAAAATCAATAAGAAGTCAAGCAGTTGTCCGGCTGATGACATAGCTTGCTAATCGCATTACAAATATTAGGACAAAGGTGCGTTTTGACAGCGCATAAAAAGTATATCAATTAATTGGTGGTGTCAACTAGCCTAATAGGCTAGAGAGTAAAAACAATATCACATCATCTCCTCTTTCAGATATTAGTTAAAATGCCAGATTTAATAAAGATATAAGATATGGGTTCCAGCCAACTTCTTCTAACAGTACCTTTTTTCCAAGAAAGACCCCAAAAATGCCCAGCAGAAAACCTTAATGCCTTAATTAAACATGACAATAACTGTCATGTCATGTCATGTCAAAACATACTTATTACAAAGTTACATTACAAATAATTATTTGATAATTAAAAAAATACATTTTAAATAAGGGGCATTATAAATTCTATATTCACAGCTCATATTATAAGACATGCCATTTCGGCTGCAAATTATTGTGTGAGTTTAGCAAAATTTTATGACAGATAGTCATCTGATTATCTGAAAAAAAAAAAAAAAAAAAAAAAAAAAAAAAAATTTTGATAATGTGATTGATTGTATAACCAATTAATAAAATAATTTGTTTTTGTTAATTATTTCATAGAAATGCTCATTTTTACTGTTCCTGAAAGGATTGATTATTAAGTCTAATTGATAATAACTGACTTAAGTATAAGGTATATTAATGAAAATGAAAACAAGATTTTCCTAACATAAATAATGATTGTAATCGTTATTATCATCTTATTATTTCACGACAACTCTAAACATCTACATTAGTAATCTATATCATGAGAGACTGTGCAGTGAAGTACAATTATTAATTAAACGAACTTACCTTAAGTGAAGTTCTATTATAATTGTACGAACTGCACAGTCTCGAAATGATATACTAACCCGCCCACCCCGTCACTTTGACATGGCCCAAACATTAGTAATCGTGAAATAATAATCAACAAAAACAAACTATTTTGATTAAACTTGTGTTAAGTACCTAACTAATTATTTCTTAATTGCTCTAAACTTAATGACAGGTCCGGCCGAGGGCGCTGATTGATTGAAGACGTTCAGGAATTGATATTGTATTATTTTTTCTTCGTTCAAAAACTAGATAGTGCTCTGGACTCTCGTGGTTTGAGGCTGCAGGATGCGAATACTACATTAGTAATCTATATCATTTCGAGACTGTGCAGTTCGTACAATTATAATAGAACTTCACTTAAGGTAAGTTCGTTTAATTAATAATTAAAGTGAACTAATGATACATAATAAATTTTGGATAAAGATGATAAGACGATCGAAACTCACATAGGTGAAGATACTGAGATGGGTCGGTAGCTTTACCCTATTGGACAGGGTAAAAGGAAAGACAAATTAAAAATTAGACCTATAGTAGATATACTCCCAGGAAAACATCGTATGTGGCAAGGACATTTAATGACATGATTACATGAACAGACAAATCTAGATTATATTATATACTAGTCAAGACGCGAAAAGATCCCTTAAAACGTAGGTGTCTTTTTTATTCTTACTTTTCCGCGATTCAGTTTGATACAGCTCCATCTTATAAAAACTGGTACTGACATTTAAGTAAGTATAGTTAACAAATTTATTGATGTAACTTTCTTCTATTAAAATTTTAATGTTTAACTATTAATTAACGACATTGTATAACCTAAAATCCACGTTTATTATTTATGTTTTAGCATGCCATCCGCTATGTGCTTCACTGCATAGTAAACATAATATTTTATGCATCAAAATCTTAACAAAAGGTTAGAGTTAATTTTAAACTAAAATTTTACTCTGAATATTCATTTTTTATTTCACCACTGGAACATTTAAAGCGTTTACACGTGCAAGTGCTGCTTTACATATTAAATTAAGCATTTACACTCTGCTACTCGGTTTTGGGCGTTTTTTACCAGCTCGGTACACGGCAAAACACTTAGGAGCCGCCAGGAGCTCGCTCCGAGTGGTTTGTGGTTGGATTAAAATTTCTCCTTTCTCAATCCTTTGACATAAATTATGTTCAAGTTAAGATAAGGATCACTTTAACTGTACTATTTAATTAATTCTATAAATTAAACGACGCAATTAGGACTAATTTCACTAATCTGTTTTGTATCTCTTGAGAAATTTACCCATAAAATAAGGCTGTGCAGTGCGACTGCCTGGCATAACTTTGACGACCCCCGTAGCCGAGAGGCGAGCACGCCGGACTTTAAATGGCGCCGCCATGTCTGAGGTTCCGGGTTCGATCCCCGGTCGGGTCAATGTAGTAAACGAACTTTTCTATATTGGCTCGGGTCTGGGTGTTGTGGTACCGTCGTTGTTTCTGATTTCTATAACACAAGTGCTTTAACAACTTACCTTAGGATCAGAGCAATGTATGTGATGTTGTCCAATATTTATTATTATTATTTATTATAAATAAATAATAAATACATATTAGATGGTATCACATACATTGCTCTAATTCTAACACAAGTAGTTAAAGCACTTGTTTCATAGAAAAAGAAAGAATGACGGTACTAAAACTACACAGACCCGAAAATTATGATGACTGAATTATGAAAAAAAAAGGCTGAACTTTGTCTGTGTCACTTAAATCTTGAACTGTGACCGGACTTTACTGCAGATAATTCGATATCAAAGATCGGTTTGAGTTAAAATGTCATAGCCTTACTACAAAAAAAATAGACTAGGTTTAAACGATATCTAAAAAATAACTAACCAATTGAAAATGTTGACACGTCAGACATGTCTCGGTAATAATAACTTACATTTAAAATTGGTTGGCAAATCTTTAGACAGTGTTAAAGCCTATTCTATCTTTTTTGTAATAAGGCCATTACTATTAGATTATTATTATTTATTTATAAGGTACACCAACAGCGAAACACATAAAACATTAACAACAACACGATTACAAGTATATGGTTAAATATGTTTGCCAATAACAGGTATACACAACATTTACCGTAATGTGTAGCTCAGTTTTAATTAAATGGACTAAAACTAAAACTACATTAACTAAAAATAAAACAAACAAAATAACAAAACTAAATTTAAAAAAAACACAAAAGACAAAACTAACTAAGGAATGAGTGTGTGCTGAGAGGGCAAAAGTAATTGATCAATTTTTTTTTAAGCTTCGGGCAAAGTCGAGAGATTATGACTAGATAAACGAAAAAGGTATTAAATTATTTTGTGCCTATTGTTAAACTATATAGTTTACTACTATAACTATATAGTTAGTTAAACAAAAGCGTAATTATTCTAATCGCCATAATGTATTAAATAAGATAGTTCAGAAATCCTATCTGTCATAAAACTAATATTCTTTGCATTGTACAAACATCCCTCCGTCATAGCCATAACATTTTAAAATATTTTACGTAAAAACTGAAACATTAATTCAATGAAACAAAACAAGATATTCCTAAAAACGCGAGCGAATTTGAAAAGCTGCCGATGTAAACACATAAAAAAATAGTTCCGTCTCGCCCGTTCCGTTCCGTTCCGACGACTATTGTCTGAAATTAATTTTCCTGTTCCGCACAGTGCATCTTTTATGAGATAGTGGAACAAAAATGGGGAAGCAGTGGCGAGGCCGGTTATTAGGGTTAAATTAAATTTGTACCGCCACTGTGGAGAAATGAACAGTAGGTTCAAGCCTTTGGGCAGTGAATTTATAATATTATATAATTTGAACTTGCTTGTAACTAGCAACAGATAAAATAATACAAATGAAAGATATTTATTTTTGCTGCTTCATATGATTTCGACAGTTTTAACTTCCTTAAACTAACATCCTTAAACTGACCATTAATTATAAAAAAATCTAGGTACTGTGAAAAATTGTTGAAAATATTAGCAATATATTAGTTTATTTTTAAGTTTAGGATAGCGCTGTCTATATCAAAAGTATTTTATCTAGGAGATAATTATGCAGGGTTGAACCTATTGGATGTATAGCAAGACCCTTTGGTTGTCACAATGTTGATAATTAGTTGATTGACTAGTTGACTAAATTACTTAATAATTTGAATTTCTTTACCTGCGGGGTAGCCATGAACTCAATTTCGTACGTCATTACGTGCGAAATTTGACAGATTTGAGATTGTTTTAAGAGTTCATGGTTACCCCCCGCCCCTGCACGTCTCGTCTCCATCTTTACAAAAACCATCTTTATCAAATATCCAGGAGTAAGTCTACTGGTATCTTACTGCATTATGCCACTGATCAGTGAGGTGGGAACAAATTTCATTGTCGGCGATTCATTTAGGCGTTTTCGTAGTTGGTCTCGTTTCGGGCGTTGTAGGAAATAAGGGGCTAACTTTGTGCCTTTAGAAATTGGAGAACACATTTTGATTTCAGTTTTATTTCGTCTTTTCAACGAGCTTACTTAAAACATTTGCAATAAAAATTGTTTTTTTTTAAAATATTCAAATAAGTTTTTGCCTATGGCTTTGCGGCGTGTGTTTTATTTGTTGTAGAAAAAAAAAACTCTTAAAACTGTATTGTTGCCACTTATTAGAATAGATTATTAAATTATTAAAGCCCAGAATGTCTGTTTGCTAAAAAAATTCAAATCTTTATTTAATATTCTGGCTATTGATGTTGGCAATTAAACGAAAAGCATTGAAATTTAGTAGGTAAATAACGATGATCGGTTTTCCAGCTTAATATAAATAATCTTAAATATTCATTACTTCTCGTGGAATGTAAATCGGGCATGGGAACTCGTACTATGTAAATGACGGATTCCATCATAGGTATAGTATTCCAGCATGCAGCTAACGACTTTGAACCTTATGGTGTTAGCGTTATGGGTGACTTTCCCAGTTGCCATCTGGTTAAGCCCGTGCCACACTTGCGTTTTCACACGCAGGATTTAGCGAATCGTCCGTGTTCGCGTGACATTATGAATTATTGATATAATGAGCGTTGAGTGATGGCTCTTTTAAATCTCCCGCGTTTTATCATCAATTTTATTGTTACGCCTAGGTGGTTTCGTAATATTTCAATTTAGGTACTTCTTGCGTTCAGACGACGAACGAATAACCAAAATGATCAAGTTTAGGGTATTGATTAGATTTTTTGTTTTTGTAGTTATTTTCTTTTGTAACAATATGCTTTCGTTTGAAATTCTTTCTTTTGATAAAAAGAAAAAAGCGTCTAGACATATGACAGCCTAAGTTGTGCCATTTTCGAGGTTCCCAATTCGACCGAATGTTGTTTTTATTTGTTTTTTTTTGTGTATTTATTTTGTTTGGTTTGCAAAAGATGGTAATTTTAAATCTAAAAGTGTGGTTGAAATGCTGTAAAACCTTTAAAAGGCTTTCTGGTGTTCAGTTTAACAACTTTTACTATAAGGTAAACTCAAAAATAACAAATAATAAGATAATTGACTGCTCTGTAAAGAGATAGTTGTATTTTCATACATTACTACATTTACAATTTAAAATCAAAGCTGGCAGTTGTAAAAGATAAAAGTAAAATCTTTATAAATATGCATGCATTTTCAAACTATAGTTTTTAACAATTTTCTTCCATTTTGAAACAAAAAGATATCAAACTGTTTGGAAAGATAAATGTTTGACTGAACGATCGCATCTATTCACAAAGTCATTGAAGCATATTTAAAATTTGAGATATTGAATATTCTCCCCTATTTTATATGTAATAGTTTCTGAAGGAGATTCGTGATATATCAAAGGGGAAGAATAGTGAGTTTTAAAGGATATTTCACACAAGATATTGAGCTGTGACAAATTCCAAGAATAGATCTGATTTGGCCTCTCAATTGTTCCTGAGGAATTGAATGTGATTTAACGTAGTGAATGTGAATAGTGGCAATAATATTGTGTCTGTTAGTTATTAACACATTCGCGAACAGTATTCCGGAAACAATAGAAGTTGTAGGTAATGTTATAACGGCTATAGCCGTTCGTCTGCTATAGAGTTAGTAGTAGGAGTAGAGGAAGAGGAGTAAACTCCTCATGTAAAGAATAAAATTACCCTAAAAACTGTTTGCATACCCAGATTGTAACCTATTTATATTTTCTTTTTTTTTAAATCAAACGCAACTGTCGATTAAAAAAAAGCCATGTTTTTCCAAAAAATATTGAGAAGAGGATAACGAAAACATTTACGCATTAGCAATAAATTGGTAAAGCGCGAACATCGTTTTAGATAAGGAGTAAAACAAAATCTTTTTTCTCATCCCGCAAAAAAGCCTGGAATTAACATTCTTTTGGAAATAAATTAAGAGTGGGCGCTTAGTTTAGGTACGCTCTAAAGCAGGACGAGTGGGGTGACTAAAATTATTGCGTTTGATAAGGATATTTCGTACTTCTTTTACAGCTAAATCGATTTGATTAGGAAATAATTTTTTTGTTTGGATTTTGTCATTTCTTTGTTAACTTTATTTAAGTGGACCTCTTTTTTTCAATTCAACTATTAATTTTAAGTAAAACTATAAAATTTGTCTATGGCCGTTACTTAAGTGCTTACTTTAGTTTTATTACCAGTAAGTAGCAGAAATTATATTGTTACGAAATTTATCAAAGGGTTTTTATTCTAATACATCAGCTAATGTCTACGGAATAATTTTAGCATCTCGTAATACAAAAACCCATCTAGTTAAATCCATATTTTGCTATTGCAATCGTTGACATCTCTCTTCTCAATCGTTCCCCCATTACTGAGGATTGTGACTCCTGAGACGCTTCATGGTCTGCCGCCAACTGATACAGTCCGTCGCCCGGTGAAGGGCGGCGCTGACTGGTAGCTCCAGCTGTTTGGAGATCTAGTCCGACCATCTCTTCGGGCTGCGGCCTCTGGGTCTTTTTCCTTCAATTTTTCCTGTTACTACCAGCTTTTCTAGATTGTTGGCCTCTCTTCGTGCGATATGGCTAAAATAGCTCACAACACGGTGTAGGCAAATCAAGGACAGACGTAGAGCATTTTCCATTTTCAGTTCCTTTAGGACCGACACGTTTGTACGGAAGGCTGTCCAAGGAATCCTTAGCAGGCGGCGCCAACACCACATTTCGAACGCGTCGATTCTCTTCCTGTCAGCGGCATTGATCGTCCAGGTCTCGGCCCCGTAGAGAAATATGGAGAAGACGAGAGTGCGGACGAGGCGAGTCTTAGTCCGGTTCAAGATGTTTCTATATTTCCATATTTTGCCGAGTTGGGTCATCGCTGTCCTGGCCATGCAAGATTAAGAACAGAGTTAGCTAAAATGCCTGTTGTGCGAAGATTTCTTCGACGATGCCAGCGTCTTATAACCGCTGTTGTTTTTCTTTAAAAATGCCAATACAACTGGGTCAGTCTCACAAGCCCTTGTCACCCTACTCCCAGAGTTATGCGCTTTTCCAAGGTAAGATGGGGTCGGATAAAAAATAGCTTTTTTAAATAGGTTTTGTGGCACTGATTTAATGATCCCCGATTCGTATGCAGCACACGAGGTGACGAGCCATTTTTATTTGTAATTGATTCCAATGGGGGAGCGAATTGAAATTCTTGGGGAGGGTGTGATAGGAATACGGGCCATTGTTAGTTGTGGATTGCTATGGATTACGGGTTTTGATGACTCCGATGATATTTGATGAGAAATATTTCTGTGGGTTTGAAAATAATGAGGGAATTGTAAGATCGGCCTGATATCGTAAAAGATTGTGTTCTTTATAGATCTAGAGTACTTATGAGATTTTTTATAACATGCTGTAACGTATTCGTTCTATATTCAAAATATGCCGCAAAAAGGCTTGTAGTCAAACTTCGTTCGTTCGCTCAGCCAATAGCAACGCCCAATCCTAAGGGCATATCGGTGGGAGTTAATTTTGATTGGCCGCCACTTGAAGTGTGATGGCCGTTCCCGTCGCGAGCTGGAAGCTTTAACTCAAAGGCTGCAAATCTTCATTTTATCCAAACTTTTGTGCTCTGTGTTATCATCGGTGCGCTAAACAAGTATCGTCTTGAACATCTGTGATTTGTGTAGACAGTTTTCCCATAAATACCAGCTTTCACCTGCCCTCGCGGAGAACCGCGTGGCAATCCCAAGAAGAAGTCATATCAGGACCATCCTGTCCACTCGTACGTGGAAAAGCCTGCTCCAACTGAATAGTGTTGTTGCTTTATTGGTGAAGGGCGGGCGAACCTCGACTCGTTATATTTTGTTGGCAGAGCCTCCTCAGGGTTCTGACCCAGTGTGTCGTGATCGGTCTGTACCAGCAAGGCCATCGTGATACACATGCTATCCACAGCTATATAAGTGAGACGAATACAAAAATGTGATCTTTATTGGACTAAATTTACTTACCTTATTCAATGGCAAATAAATTAATATGAACGGATAAAAAATTGTGAGCTTTTTTGTAGTTACTTAATAACCTTGTTTAGTGGAAAATAAATTTATATGATTCTGATAAAAAGAAAACCAAACTTTTTTCTTTGTACTATTTTTGAAGCGGTTGGTTGCAGCTAAAAGAAATAAACAAAAGTAAATACTCTCGTACTCGTAGTCATGTATACAGGGTGTTTGGTAATGAGTAGGTATATAGAGCTTAAACTAGCTTATGTTAACTTATGCATATAAATAGTATGGCAAAGCCAGAAATATCATGATTATATATTTAAAATTTTCAAATTATTATTTTTCATTACGATTTGTATGTTTTTTTTCAAACATGATGATATCACATTTTCTGACTTCACCATTATAGGTATTATTAATATGCATATGTTTACAAAGGCTAGTTTTGAATTGTTAAACCATTTACCTAACACCCTGTAGACCTTTTTTGCCATTGCTATTAACTTCGTATGTCTACTTTTGTTTCACGAATGTTTACAGACAATTTTTTTTTAATTTTTTTTTATTGGACAACATCACATACATTGCTCTGATCCTAAGGTAAGTAGTTAAAGCACTTGTGTTATAGAAATCAGAAACAACGACGGCACCACAACACCCAGACCCAAGACAATATAGAAAAGTTAGTTTTTTACATTGACCCGACCGGGGATCGAACCCGGAACCTCAGAGATGGCGACGCCATACAGTCCGGCCTGCTCGCCTCTCGGCTACGGAGGTCGTCAAAATTATTATTAAGTTTATTAAACCGTAAAGCAATTTCAAATCACTGATTTATGTATCGTTATAAACAAACAAAGCTTGAGATAACATCGCCGATGCAGGCGTGCGCCGACCCCGCTGACCCGAGATGCAGATAAGGTTACATCTTCATTTAGCCGGGTATACGGCTTGGGGTCATTATTTGTGATACATGCAACAATATTGTTTTGATTTTGTTATTAGGTAGGTTTTAACTTGATAACTCTTGAATTTGTTTGTATTGAAGGTATTTACGTTTACACAACTGCTAACGTATAGGTACCTAAGTTATGTAGAAATTTTACTAAAAAAAATGTTGTATGTAAAACAAAAGGAATACCAACAGTGTAAAAAGTTAAAATTTGTAAGTTGCGATGTAAAATGTGATAATATATCGGAACTTTAAGATTGACATAGGTTCTATTTTAATACGTGTAAATTAGTCATACCGACACATGCAAGCGACTCCGCGGCCACCAGGCTAAATAAAACATAAACATTTTTAATACTTGAAAAAAATCGTTCGCCTCAGGTGGGATCCGAACCCACGTCCATCGCATACCGGGCGAGTGCTTTGACCACTAAGCTACCGAGACGTTAGTGAACTCGACGAAATCTTTCAAGTGGTTCTCGCTGTCAAAGCCAGCGCATTTTCTAATCAATGTTGCGGTATATACTACTACCGTCAACACTTTACATTTTTTTTAAGTATTAAAAATCTTAGATAAACCCAGCATGGTAATTGCTAAAAACAAAAAATTAAATTGTTTAACCTTTTCTGTACTTTACCAATAGTTAAATATTTGTAAAAATATTTCTATCGGGTGTTTTCTAAACAATTACCTATAATTTTACTAAGATGACAGCGAGAACTCTCTGGAAACCATAAACTACTTGTAAGTCAAAAGTCAAACATCACTATCTTAAATAACAGTAGTGCAAACTATTTAGGAGTTGTTAGAACTAGCGTAAAAGCGCTAGTAAAAGTAGTACTCTTGGTAAAGTGCGATTGAATCATCCCACAAACTCGGAAAGGAGGCTCGCAAGCGATTCCTGCGTTAATTATTATAGTCTAGTGCACCCTTAAGGGCCCAAAGATAGGGCTGCCAAATCCATTGAATAGGATCTTTGAAAACCACGATTCACTCACTCACACACACAAATACAATTCACTAAAGACGTTTAAGGTAAAAACAAACTGGCTTGGGGTCAGATAGACCCCGTGCGACTAATTAAGTTAAATCATTAGAGATAAATGGCCCAGCTCGATGGACCGACGACCATAGGAATATGGCTGGCAGTGGATGGATGAAAAAAGCGGGAGATCGTACTCTTTGGCGCTTTGGTAGGCCTACGTCCAGCAGTGGACTGCAATAGGCTGAGACGATGATGATTGAAGACAAAAAGGAATGATGTTGGTTCACTGATCTACTTTTTGGCAGAACCTACTTCAGAACCAGCTAAAATTATCAACAACTTTGTAATAAATTGCCTTAAGTTATATGTAAGTATAGTAAAAAAGGTTAGGCTACGATGGAGTTGACATGCTTGCTCATGTACATGACCAAAGCTACAAAATAAATAAAGATTAAATAAAAACTTTTTCTAAAGCGACACCCCTGTTCCCGCCCTTTCCAGTTCTAGGAGTTTTTGATACTGGAGCAGCTGAGCATTTGCGTAGACATTAGTCTGGAGCGTTTGGGCTGACTCGCGAGAGTGCTCGCGATTTTATGGAAGGCTGCCTTGGTACTTACGTTTTGAGTTGTAGAAAAAAGGGCATCGACAAAAAATATATAAAAAAAAAATTGTTTCTGCAAATTGGCAAATTTAAGGCAATTTTACACTTTTACAATTATTGTTACAGGTTAATTTATAGTTCATGCAAAGCATGCGATAAGTTAATTCATAGTTCATGCAAAGCATACGATAAGTTAGTATTCAATAAACTGTATAAAATACACTGGACAGTGCAACAGAAAAACGAAGGAACCTTTTTAGAGGAATTATGTTAAACAACTCTTACTATCAGGCCAAAGTCGACACACGAAACAAAATTGCTGATGCTCGAGCATCGCTCATTATCGTCGAGGTGAATGACTATTTTGCATAGTAAGGTATTTTTTTTTCTAAATATTTCGATATTTGTAAAAAGTATATTCGAAGGCGAACCAAAGTCACCGACGTAGCTCTCAGAATCGCAAACCTTAAGTGGCAGTGGGCGGGGCACATTGCTCGCAGGACTGATGGCCGTTTGGGCAGGAAGGTCCTTGAATGGCGGCCGCGGGCCGGAAGGCGTAGTATTGGTAGGCCCCCACAAGGTGGACCGACGATCTGGTGAAGGTCGCGGGAAGCCGCTGGATGCGGGTGGCACAGGACCGATCTTCGTGGAAATCCTTATTGGAGGCCTATGTCCAGCAGTGGACGTCATTCGGCTGATGGATGGATGGAAAAAGTATATTTAGTTAAATTGGCAGAATATCCTGATTATGTGATTTCCTACCAGTCACTATTTTTACAGGGATATCAGCTGCTCAGATACCTACAGTAAAGCAACTGGTGCATGACCACGGATTATGCACATGTTGAGGGCCGAGTGCAAGTTATCTATATGAGTTCAAAAACCACATTAAAATCTTTATGGAAAACGGATATTAAAAAGTTGAAGATTACTTGAACGACAAGAATGCATGGACTTAATAACCTGCCTAGCTCGCACTTACATATCTTGTGATTGTATTTCCTGTAGGCAGGCTGAAAATGGTGACTGAGTTTGTTGCGCCGGTACTTCTCATCACTAGCCGATATGTAGTTCCAACCACCACCTTTATAAGTGGGGGCTGAAGGAGTCACCGGCCTGTGATTGTGGTGCCACGGATCAAACTCTGGTTCACATCGTCAACGATTGCCAGCTTCACTTTTTCCCTGGTGGCTTGCGGGAACTTAACCTCCTCACTTAACCTCACCCCAGCCGCTGAGGACTGGTTGCGTCAACTGAAAAACGACATTTAATTATAGGATTCTGGCAGCAAAACGCCATACGATATGATGATGATGTAGTCCCGAAGCGGTGGTAGGGCTAAGTTATATGTTGGGACGTGGATAATGCCCGGAAGAGGGCCTACAGGCCTACTAGACTGGACCATACTGAATAAATGAATCTGAATTTAGGCCAATGAGTCTAGCATGTATCATCGCTAGCCCTACGCGCAAGTAATCAGACCTTTAATGTACGCAAATAGCTTGCACATGTAGCTAGCGCTCAAAAGCAAACAGGCAAGTAACTTGTGCATTAAGCTTGTGCATACTGCTCCTATAAGGTGAACAGACGAGCTGGTAAAGGTTGCTGGAAGCCACTCAACGCAGACCGCTTGTAACCGTCCAATCAAGAAGTCAGTGGGAGAGGTCTATGATCAGCAATGGACGTCTTATGGTTGTAATGATGATGATGATACTGCTGACGCCTTTACCCTTTTTTAAATATATATTAAAGGATATTAAAAAAAAATTGTTTCCGCATTCACACCAATTATCTAGCCCCAAACTAAGCAAAGCTTGTGCTATGGCGACTAGTTAACGGATAAACATACTTAAATACTTTTATAAACATCCATGACTTCGGTACATCATCATTTGCCAGACGGTCGTCAACTACTACAACTCTTACTTGCTCCAACTACATGCACCATGTACAAGGGTCTTAACACCAAACTTCTTTCTTAAAAAACAAGCGCAAATAGTAAACAAAGTTATCGCTTCCACAACATGTTAGCTGAGATTAAGCGCGACCTTCAGCGGCAATTAATTGGCTCTGAGTGAAGTTAACTGGGCTACAAACTTCTAAGTCTTATTTATCGCCTTCGAGACAACGCTAACGGCGAAGATTTTTCAACGATCTTACTAGGGATAAAAGGTTTTTGCTCGGAATATGCCTGGTTACATATCGGAACTAAGAATATATACAGTTCCAGTAATGTGGAATGAAAATAAAGGTTGACAATGACATCGTAGTTTGGCATAATTTATCTAAAAACTTCTCCCCGTGATATTTCCTGTTTAAAATTTATGATTACGACAAAAAATTATTAAATTATAATCACACGGAAACAAACCGGCGAGCGCAGCGTGGGACGTCCACCCACAAGGTGGGCAGACGACCTGGTAAAGGTTGCAAGACGATGGATGGATGGATGCAGCCCGCTTCCAACCGGCCGATCTGGAAGTCACTGGGGGAGGCCTATGTTCAGCAGTGGACGTCCTGTGGCTGAAATGATGACGATGATGATGATGGAAACAAACGAAACAGGATTAAGACTATCCTATGTGTTAGATTAGTTATACATGCCATTTGTAATAAATATCAAAACACACAAACTCTCCTATTATAATACCACTAAGATTTTTAGACGATTCGCAAAACCACGTTTTTTTAAATGACATCAAAAGATTTAACGTTTGCAGTATTACGTCCCTAATTTCTATGTAGCTAGATAAGCCAATTTATTTACTCACTTACTACCAACCCCAGACTATTCAGAAAATGTACTTTTCTCAATTGACTCGATTTAAAACCATTTCCAGGACCCCTTACGCACAACCCGAATCGCTGCCTGATATAAAAAATAAAACGTCATTTTATCATTACCATCCTCATTTTATCTCAACAAAGCCGTGTATTGACTCGTCCTCTGGTCAATACCGCAAACCCCCTAATTTTTCGGTTCATTTAACGGTCTTACGGCGTATGGAGACGGCGCCTCGATAGATTTGGCGTTAGATTGTCCGAATGGGGGCGGGCCACCCTCTAATAAATCCGACGCGTCAAAAAATAAGGTTACGTGTTACGTTTGTTTATTTTGTGGTTCTGTGGTTCCGTGTTGAGCGTTTCATTTAAAAAGTAAATTTCGCTTACTCTATAGAAGGCCAACAATCGACCACGAGTTTTCAGACTGACCTTTATACTTTGTTAGAAAGTGGTAATCTGTGACGATGAATCTCCAAAACGAATTGTACGGTAGGTTTTTACTAATTGATAGAACGATTGACGAAGAAGGTTTGTGTATCTATAAGTAAATATGTGTAATTTATAACTATAAATACCTGATGTATAATATCCCGCAAAAAAGCACCGAGCATAGCCTTTTCCATAGCACGCTGTGCAACTTGAGCTTTCTTATAAGGCCCATAGTAAGAGGCCACCTTTCTGTTCCGTATGTCATCACTGGTAACACACACTGGTTGTAGACTTGGGAATATTAAGCGCACCTTACAAATTGTCATATTCTTATACTAAGAAATAAAGAAAAATGTCCTTGTGTTACTACGAACAAATAAATTATGCTAAGAGCGTCTCCCAGTACACCCAGTTCCAAATAATTTAGAAAATTTGTTTTCTTTATTTAATTCTAGCCAGGAACCGAACCTGAGACCCCTTTAAATTATAATCACCGCACCACAACGCCAATACAATCGTCATAGATCTAAAGATCGCTCGCACACCTGTGTAAAGTTTAGTGGATTGTTATTTTTTAACAAAATGTCCCTAAATAGGTTAATCGTTGGAAAATAAAATAAACAAGAAAAGTCAATTAAGTCAAACAATATGACTCATCGCTGTTTTTTATCCCAAAAACCCCAACGCATCCCCAAACGTCCTCCAGCCCGGCCCCAAAAATCGAATCTGCCGTAAATACACCAAAAAAGTCAAATAATAAAAAATAAGAAAGACACATATGAATGGAAAATCCCCACCCCTGCCATTGGAGCGTGGAGACATGTCTATAAATCCAGCTGTGTCTGGATTATAGCGACTTATTGTCGGGATGATATGCGCGGAAGGGCGGCTGGAGTTATGTCAGAACTGAGAGTTAGGCGAAGATCGTGATCGGTGACCGGACGATCGGAAACAAAATTGAAAGAATCCATCGGTGTTTATAAAGGTAAACATCCGTCAAACGAATTGCCGTAGAGGTCTTAAGTACTTAAGAAGATGTCTTTTTGAATCATTAAAATTTCGTTTTGTTTAGGAAATCGCCAAAATTTGATACAATATCCTATCCATTACGGTTTTCAAAGATTTATACCATGAATGCTGCATTGCATCATATTAAAAAAAGACTTCTACTAGACATTTAAATTTTAAGGTAACCTGGTGTTAGTTTTGCGGACCATTTTTGGGACACGCTGTATACAAAAATGCATCAAATATACTTACTTCATTCATACCCCACTGGTATTATTACTTAATATTGTTGAGTTTATTTGGCTGATCCTTTGCCAAGTTATTTTCCATTAATTGTTATCAATAACTGTAATTGAAATAGAATATTATTTCTGAGTACTATTTGATACCTAAAAATAAATCAAACTCATTATTTTCTCGTTTTATCCGGCGGTATTTATAGACATAAACTTCACAAAACTCTGTATCCTCGTTAAAAGCAACAAAACAATCTAAAACACGCAATCCACAGTTCATAGTGCGGCACCCAATAAAGATATCGTCATCATCACTATCAGCGATCTCTCGTGGAATAAGGCAATACACTCGGGTTCGATTCCCGGCTATCTGGTGTTAACATCTGGACGCGTTGTGGTATGATACTATTTAATGCGCACGTTAGATATTCTTTAAATTGATTTCAGCTTTAAACAGAGGTGAATGTTTACACTAAATACTTGGGAATTAATGCAACACATACCTATTTTCATTTTTTTCTCGAGGCTTCGGTGTATTTTTATAAGCCGTGAAAATAATAAAAAGAGGTAGGTACAAATACAAAATACAAAATGTTTATTTCATTAACTTAGTGTCTAATACAATATTAGTGAATGGAGCTGCCTTTTAAGCAAAATATGCTTGTGTTAGGTAACACCGCTCTTCCATAGCATGGTTACAATAGACTAATTTAGGCCACCTGCCCCTCTAGCATGTGCAACAAAACACGATATGATACGATATGATATAGCAATTTATCGCAATTTTTTTGTCAAAATATGAACTTTTATCAAAAAAGCGAGAATAACCATGACGTCGCCGGCACGGACATCCTTACTGTTTCAATAAAAGTTCAAGATGGCGGCTATGTTATCATATTTTTTAAGTAAACAGGCGATAAATCGCTATATCATATCGTGTTTTGTTGATCGTGCTAGAGGGGCTGGATAGTCTCTACCATAACATAAACATTAAATAGTTTTTTAATTCAAACGTGGTAGGTGTGTGTGTTAATAACCGTGAAGTGTTTAGTGTTAGGTTTAAAAAATGCGACAATAGTTTAAAATTTTATAGAGCTGAATGTTATTAAGATTCGATTTTTTATTTCGATTCCACACGAATTCCACACTAGCAATAAAATGTTTTGTGTTTTCTCAAAGTTGGAAAGTTTGCGTAAATGTTAACCTGCCTATTAAAATAATTGAATTTTCTACGCTTAGTTAAAATCAATAAGGCAAAAAAAAATACATTATATCATCACAACAAACATATCATAATCCAACACACATCTTACAAATAAGTATAGCCTTGGTTTTACAAGACATTGCGGAGTCGAACTTTTATGTAGAAATCTTATTCACTCTGTTTTCTACTGACCAAAATCTTTAATTCTCAAGTAACTTTATTAATTATATAATTCATAGAATAATGTATTTAAGCATTACTTACAATATGGCGCTCTCCTTTTGCGCGTGCCGCATGCGTGCGCGAGCGCACCCTCTTCCATTCCGGGAGCTAACTCTGTACATATAGCAACAAAACTAAATCCAGATATTTATCCTTATTTGTATAAGAATAAAGCTCAAAGTATAGGGTGTTTTGGGTGAGGGACTGTGTTTCTTGCTTCAGAAATGACTTAGGGATATGATAGAGCTGGCTAAAATAAAAAAGAAAAGTAAAAATATATTAAACAAAGTTTTTGAGCTATATGTTCAATGCTTGTTCAATGTGGCAAATTGATTAAATTTAGATGTTTTAAACATCAATTTATAAAAATAATGAAGATATTACCAGTAGCATGCAAAGTTTCTCGTTACTAATAGATAAAAAAACTAATAAAACCAACTAAAATACAAGTAAAAGGTATATTATTTAATAAGGCTTTTTATTAATTTGTAAAAATATAAATAATTAAAAATGAAGCCTTTAATAATTTACAGTCCATAAGAAAAAAAGTAACAAATTAAAAATCAGAAAGATCAGAATTTAACTTTGTTTTTGATGTCATCTAAAAAAAAGTCATAACCTATGGACTTTACACAGAAATCAATAAAATCCGCCCGCTCTATATCTTCTCAACTCTACACGCCTCAGTGGTAATCATCAGATTATAGCAAGTCAATAAGACACGTCCGGAGATAAAATTGACCTTTATAAATCCCGCCACAACGCGGTATATCTTAATTAATTGTATTGTACAAAGCTATCCCGTAATGAGAGAGATCCTACAGACAGATTGCTCTTCTCTTAGAAGGTATAGAAATGGCACGAAATCAAAATTAATTAACGTGGCCCATTGGTAGCTGATATCGGATTTTTGTTTTGTGTTCTTTGTTTGGGTGTAGGAAGTGGTGTTATATATTGCCCACCTACGGTAGTTATGGGTGACGGTTGTGATACAAAAAGTTATGATAAAGAGGTACCATTTTTAGGGTTCCGTACCCAGAGGGTAAAACGGGACCCTATTACTAAGGCTCCGCTGTCTGTCTGTCTGTCTTCCGTCCGTCCGTCCGTCCCTCAGTCTGTCTGTCTGTCTGTATGTCTGTCCGTCCGTCCGTCTTTTAAAAATTAAAAACAGAATACAATAAATATTTAAGGGGCTCCCATACAACAAACGAGATTTTTTGGCCGTTTTATAGATAATGGTACAGAACCATTCGTGCGCGAGTCCGACTCGCACTTGGCCGGTTTTATCTCTTTGAAACAGGTTTTGATGAAGGTTTTTAAATCTTTTTTTTCTTAAAACCAGTTTCTTGACATACTTTCGTAGGTAAAATACATTGAGTACTTAATAAAGGCCTCTAAAGAGTCTGTTCGTCTGTCCGTCTTTACGTCGGTCCGTTATAGTGACTTACCAAGGACAAAAAATATTTTGTGTTTACTAAATAAAAATAGGTTTTCCAAATGAATAAAGCCCACGCCGACTGTGAGAATACCTTCCAAAAAATAATCCACTCGGGACTGCGTTCTTTCTTCATCATCATCATCACCACTTCAGCCACAGGATATCCACTGCTGAACATAGGCCTCAGTGACTTCCAGATTGGCCGGTTGGAAGCGGCCTGCATTCAGCGGCTTCCTGCAACCTTTACCAGATCGTCTGTCCACCTTGTGGGTGGACGTCCCACTGCGCTTGCCGGTACGTGGCCTCCATTCCAGAACCTTTCTGCCCCATCGACCATCAGTTCTACGTGCTATGTGATCTTTTTTGCCATGCTGCAATTAAAACCACAGAACTCTCTGTGATTAAAACAAAAGACGAATTCAATTCAATTCTAGACTAAAAGGAGCATCTTTCCAGCAGAAAGAGCACACAAAATACTCAAACACCGAGGAGCTGAATCCCGCTAATAAGCTGTGCAATATTGCGTCGCAACCATAACCGTTATTTCGGCGTTCAAGTCGGCCATATTAACGCTACAAAGGGACGGCGTTCGGTCACAGATAAAATTAAACAGACAATACAGACAGACTTAGGAATAACTTAGATTACCGAGTCCCACCTGAGGTCGATGATTTTTTCAAGTGTTATTTATCTTCAATTAAACCTTGCATGGAATTGCTACAAACAAAAATTTACAATGTTTAAGCATTTCTGATCTTAACCAATAGTCAAATATTTCTATAGGGTGTTGACGGTAGTATACTACTCAGCTATACATATAGCTACAACATTGATCAGAGATACGCTGGCTTACAGCGAGAAAAAACACTTGAGGAATTAAATCTTGTCACGTGACGTCCTCGGTAGCTTAGTTGATAAAGCACTCGCCCGGCATGCGATGGGACGTGGGTTCGAGTCCCACCTGAGGTCGATGATTTTTTCAAGTGTTATTTATCTTCAATTAAACTTAGATTACTTTAAAATATCTAGGGGCGGGCTATACCCAGCCCAGCAGTGGTCGTCATAATATGGTGATGTACGAACATTAAAAGACTTGGAGAGATTGGGAGATGCCTTATTTTCGTCAATAAACGTCATTATCCTCAATTGGACTTTAATGATAAAGTATTGTTAAGGACTTAAAAAAAAAAGTTTAAAACTTTTTAAAGTTTACTTTTTAGTTTATTTTAAGTCTGTTCATACTAAGGTTTAAGCATGTATTATTCAATTTTTTTTATTTATGAGCTGTGGATTTTGTTTCATAGATAATATAAATACAATTACATTATTTTAAGCTAAAGATTTTTATATAAACGGTAGACCCTACTCTTGTTTCTCAATCACTGCGTTTTTTTTAAATTATTATTTTGACGACCTCCATTAGCCGAAAGGTGAGCACGCCGGACTATATGGCGCCGCCATCTCTGAGGTTCCGAGTTCGATCCCCGGTCGGGTCAATGTAGAAAACAAACTTTTCTATGTTGTCTCGAGTATGGGTGTTGTGGTATCGTCGTTATTTCTATAACACAAGTGCTTCAGCTACTTACTTGAGGATCAGTCAGAGCAATGTATGTGATGTCCGATGATTAATATATTTTATTTATTTTATATTTATTTGTATAAAATGAAAGAATAATACCAAACTTCTTACGGAGTATTCTATCTGATCTACTCGAGCTATGTCCCAGCCGAATCGAGATAGTTGGAGTTTCGAATTTTCGTGATGCAGCCGTGATTGACTTTTAGGAGTTTTGCGAACTTCCTATTGTTGCGAATTAATGAGCTCCAACTCGAGAGGGTTTTGGTCGTGTTACCTCACAATTTGTGTACGACTTGGATAGTTGTTGCTAAAATGTTCTCGATTAAGTCTTCGAGGAGTTGGTTTTGGGAATTTACTTAATGGATTTGAAAAAGTTTATCATATTTTTTGTAAATGGATGTTATGTTTTGACTGTATATAAAGCCAAGACAGGTATAGCTACATAAGCTTCTAAATATAAATAATAAACCCAGAAATTTTATGTTTATTTTTTACTTAAACAATTATTTAGGACCTGTTTTGTAAACTGATAATCCCATTTTCAATTTTTTTTATTATTTTTAATTTTAATTGACTTTACAGAACTTTCCTAATTATATACTAATAAAATTTAATGTTTACCAAGTAGCCTTGCAATATACCTTATACAGATCATTTTAACTTAATTTAAAAAGAAACCCCTAACGTAAAAATTACAATACTAGCAATGCATATTTAAGAATGCATGCCAAATTAAATCCTATTTCCAAATTACTCTTAAGATAATCAAGATCTTTAACAATAAACTAAAAAAGATGCTAATAAATAGTTTAATGTTACTACAATGAAAGGAATTCTTTAACCTATCAAGCGGCAAAGAGCGTCTGGCCGCTCAGTAACAATAAAATTTTCATTGTGTCTTTTGACCTTCGCCTGACAGGGTAATTATAAGTCTGATTAATAAAATTGGGTAATTTGATGTTTTATGTAATTTATGTACTTTATTTAATTCCATATTATTTTTATTAAACTAGTTTTTTACCAATTAATATATTTAGGTAACTAAGCAACTAGCGCTTCATTGTTGTCATGCCCTTGTAGGGCGACAGATGTATGTATACTTACTAAAAATGTAATTTTATTTTTATTTTTTTAATTTGGGATAACATCAATTGTACAATCGTTAGACTAAACAATGCTCTTAACAAATGGTTTGCGTAATCGTACAACCAACATCATTATCCACAAGTTATTAAACAATATATTATTCAATTTATAACGTGCTACTCTGCAGCACAACCGCAGAACCAGAATGCTCAGCAGTACACCTAAGCGAGCGGGCTGGCTTATTTTAATAAAAAATATCATCATCATCATCATATCAGCCTGTTGCAGTCCACTGCTGGATATAGGTCTCCCCCAAGGAGCGCCACAGCGCACGATCTCCCGCCCTTTGCCTCCAGTCGCTGCCAGCTGCCTTCTTCTTCTTCGGTCTATCAAGCCGGGGGGCGTCCTACACTACGTTAACACAATAAAAATTATAACAAAATAAAAATTCAAGATAAGTTCCATAAACTGTTAAACACTCTGCCTCCGTAACCGCACAGCACAATGCAATGTGATTATATGCAATAAATTATTTGAATTTGACCTTTAAACCACAAAACAATAAAATTCGTCCAATATTTAAGTATTGATCGCATCAGTTCATAGGTAAAGACGTTGGAAGAAGCCACAGACTCGGCGCTTATTAAACCCTCAGAAGCGATATTAATCCCGCACTCGGCTCGAGTGCTAGAACCTCGCGCTTGTGTACGAGCTAATTAATTAAAAACTCTTGTGATACGATATAATACCTTGCTTGAATTTCGTAAAACATTGAGAGGATAATAAATGTGTTTTTATTAATTTTATTGCACACCAAACAAAGAACCTACAATTGATTAGTGAGACTATTACTAACTTACTTTATTACAATGGCTCCACTGTCCGTCAGCCTGTCTGTCTGTCTGTCCGCCTGTCACCAAGCTGTATCTTATGAACCGTGATAGTTTGAGAGTTGAAATTTACACATATGATGTATTTCTGATGCTGCTATAACAAAAAATACTAAAAAACAGAACACAATAAATATTAAAGGGGGCTCCCATACAACAAACGTAATTTTCTTGCCGTTTTTATTGAAAATGGTACGGAACCCTTCGTGCGCGAGTCCGACTCGAACTTAGCCGGTTTTTTTAATTTGACGCGTAATTTATTTCGTAAATAATATAAATCAGGATCATCTTAGAAGTTGGGATAAATCAGTTGCAGGTTAGGAGTCTGAACATTTGTATGTAAGTTAGTTTTTGAAATACCAACCAAGAGCAAGTAATGAGCTTTTCAGGATACCTTAGATAAGTAACACTTAACTTAGTTTAAAAGTAATGTTAATACACAGTGTTTTTTTAACCGTCATAAAGCCGAAGCCCACGTTATGTAACCATCCTAATAAACCCCTAGGAAGTATTATTTTTCTATTATCAACCATATTATCATTTTTAAGTAAAAAATAACAAATAATTCAAGATAGTAATGTATCTTCCTGTTTATAATATTTATGGTTTTAACAATGCATAGTCCTTGACCTTGCCGCCTCCACGTATGCAGCACCATCCACGTAGACTATCATATCCATGTACAGGATGTTTCAAACTAAATTTTGCTTATAATTATTTTAATTTTTGAATAATTACCAAGTTTTATTATACAAATGATATGTAGTTATTGGATACTTTAAGTGGCCTTCGGCTTTAAGACGGTTAAAAAAGCACGGTGTATAAATTATCAAGGTAGACCAAAAAAATTTATATTACATTATTTTAATATGTTAATCTTAAAATAGAATGTAAAAAGCAAGGAATAAAGATGTTATACGAAGACACCGCCGAAGTAAAGTGTGTAACAAGGATATTAAATCCCTGCTTTAAGCGTTTCTAAGAGAAAACTCGTGCTTACAACACGTAAATTGTTTTCATCAATTTCTCAACAAACTTGAGATCTTGCCCATTGCGATATTTTACCTGTACCAGTTACAAATCTATACTTATATTATAAAGAGGAAAGATTTGTACCTATTTTTGTATGTTTGTATGTTTGTAATGAATAGGCTCAAAAAGTACTGGGCCGATTTAAAAAATTCTTTCACCAATAGAATGCTACATTCTTCCAATTTGACATAGGCTACATTTCATTTTGAAAAAAATTAGGGATCCTTGATAAAATTTGAACAATGTAACTGAAGGTGTAGAAAAATGAGTCTTAAAATGTCTTTCGTCGAATGCGCTGCCGAAACTATTAGCGATAATTGTCTACCCCGTGCGAAGCCGGGACGGGCTGCTAGTTAACAATAAAGAAAAAAACATTAGACGATACGATCCAACTGCGCGTTAATAAACGTCACATCCAGAACTGGAAACGAACGAAAATACCTAAGAATCCCGATATAAGTTTGGACGTCTCACGCGTCATAAAGCTTGCTAGAAAGCGAAAGAAAAAAATAATTTAACAGAGAAACACTTTCAAACGGATAAAAGGAAACGTGAAATAGGGAAAAGTTTTAACAATTCGAGTAGTGCTGGGCCCAAGGTATCTCGCGGAACAACTTCTGATTCCGCCCCTCTTTTGTCTAAGTTACTATTTGAACACGAACTGAGTTCTATTGTAGCGAGTAAAAAGGTAAGAGATACAAGTTTTGATGCTTCAAAGGAGATGGTATCGAAAGGAGCGGATAATCCGTCTAAATTAAAATTGTTTTGTGTTAAAAGGTCGGTTAGGGGACGTCTAGACTCTCACTTACGCGTATTAGTAACGGGAATTGATTTGGTGGTCCTGGACGGCTGAAGCAATTTATTTCTTTTTAACGACCGAGCAATGCATTTTTTGCCTTCAGAATGTGGACTTTCTAAGTCCAAAGTAATTAAAACGGCTTTTAGGATTAGTTACAAGCTTTGAAACAAACGATGTTTATTTTTTTTGGGTAGAACTCAAAAACTGTTTCTTTAATTATTATTTTTTGTACTTGCCTTGTAAATTATTTGTTAAAAATACAGCCATACTCGGCTTCTTTATAATGTTTACAACATTTTAAAAAAAATATAAAAAAAATGTAAAATAAAATTTCTGCAAATACTTAACAGAATTTACCGCGTAGCTTTTCAAATATCCTAAATCCATCTGTGAGGTGAGCACCAACACAACGAAGCTCTCGAATAAATGCAAAAGAAACTTCGCAATGTAACTGTGCGTGATAAATCGTCGTCAAAAAGATCGCAGACTCCGCGAGTCTCGAAATGCCTTTGCGAATGAGTCGGCAGACATGCGACAAAGCAAGGCATTTCATGTGCATACCTCGGTTACTTCGCTCATAGACTTGGTTACTCGTTCTCGGGAAAGGAAATACAGAGTTGTACGATCAAATGATTTAGTTTTAAGCATGGTATAGTTAGGTTATGACCTAACTTATGCTGAAGGTATGGCTTACATTTACATATAAATAATAATAAATCATCACCAGCCTATATCAGTCCACTGCTGGACACAGGCCTCTCCAAAAGGAGGATATTGCCATAATCGCACGCTTGGCAGGCGGGTTGGCGATCGCAGTTTGGCCAATGGTGGAGAGGAGACGCTGCTGCCCGTCTTCTTATGGCGGTTCTCCTGTAGTCGCCTCTTACGACACCCATAGGAAAAGAAGGGGTGGTGCAATTCTTTTAAAGTGCAGGCACCACACGGCACAATAATAATAAATAAAATAAATAAATTGTTTCCGAAATCACACCAATTAGCTAGCTCCAAACTAATCAAAGCTTGTACTATGGCGACTAGATAACGGATAAACATACTTAAATACGTTCATCCATGACTTAGATACAAATGCTCGTGCTCATCACATAAACATTTGACCCTTGCGGGATTCGAACCCGCAACCACAAATTTCACCATAAAATATTATAAAAACTATGGTGAAATAAGTTTTAAGGGTTCCATACCCAAAGGGTAAAACGGGACCATATTACTAAGACTCCGCTGTCCGTCCGTCTGTCACCAGGCTGTATCTCATGAACCGTGATAGTTAGTCAGTTAAAGTTTTCACAGATGATGTATTTCTGTTGCCGCTATAACAATAAATACTAAAAAACATAATAAAATAAATATATATTGGGCTTCTATACAAAACATGTTTTTTTTGCCGTTTTTAAAGATAGTGGTACGGAACCCTTCGTACGCGAGTCCGACTCGCATTTGGCCGGTTTTTGTCATCATTTTGTTTTATAATCGGTTTCTAAGTACCTTATCATTATTAATTTGTCACGAAATCCTTAGATTCGATCTCACAATAATAATTCACTTATGGGAGTTGGGACTCAGAGTTACCACTGCTTCCATTGAATAAAAAAAATCCTATTTAAAATAATTAAATTTGTTTTTTTGCTTGTTTCAGTTCTTGTAACGAGCGCGTCTGAAAGGTAAGTGTTATTTATTTTGGTTTTTAATAAAATTGTTAATGTGTTAGATAAATAACATCAAGAATAGGACTGTACTTAGAACGAATCGAACCTATGTCCTTTCGAACTGAGCAACAGAAGTCATTTTTTTTCGTCCAACCCTTTTATGGGTTGTTAAGGCTGAAAGCCAGCTTTGTTCGAATAACTGGATAAAGTATCCACATTAAAAACTGATGCAAATATTTAACACTCAACATTAAATAGTATCTAAATGATTTAATTTAAATATTATTTTAAACCTATTTAACAAGGAAGCTTTTGGATTTGATTTGATTTTTTTTACTGTTTCACCTAATGTGAATCGGTGTCAATTTTTAATTACTTAATAAACATTTAAGAAGTTACTCATGAAAATTTAAAGAAAATTATTACTCCTGGGCCCTAGCCATGAACTGTTAAAACAATCACAAATTTGTCAAACATTATCATTTCTGTCAAATTTTGTATGAAATGACGTACCAAAATTGACAGATTTGACAATTTTGAGATTGTTTTAAGAGTTCTTGGTTATAGCCCTGTACCTACCTACTTCTAAGTGTGCTACAATGGAGGGTGAAATTGGTATACAGATATAATTTGATAGGACTAAGATGATTTATTTCGTGGAAAACAAAACAGTAAGGTCCTGTTTCACAATGTACGGATAAGTTCTGCATTAGTTCTGTATTTAAAACTATTTGTTGTAAACTTACAATAATTGTAATTCAACTAACTTTGTTAATCGCCATTTATGGGTCTTACACAAAATTAAGCATCTATCACATTCAATCGTATCTGTTCAGCGCGGCCTATAAAATAGTTCTTGGTTCTACCAAATTACCACAGATGGCGCTACAACTCTTAGGAACTGCTTTGGTTTGTGTAACTGTGATAAAAACTGAACTGGGCGGTAACCACGAACTCTTAAAACAATCTCAAATCTGTCAAACATTATCATTTCTGTCAAATTTTGTATGAAATGACGTACCATAATTGACAGAATTGACAACATTGAGATTGTTTTAAGAGTTCATGGTTATGGCCCTGAGCTGTATTTGATCTCTCTTTGACTCCTGCGGTCCTACAATAAACACCTACCGAAAAATTATCCTGGCGTCTTTCTTCTCAACACTATTTCTTATTTATCTTTAGGATAAACACTATTTTTGTGTTTTACAATAAAAGAGTCAAATAGCGTTATATGACACATTAATTCAAGCAATTGTATCCTTTATATATTTTTATCTGTAACTAGGTATCTATTTTGACACTCTATCTGTACATTGTGTAACAGGCTCTAAAATAGACATACAAAAACGACTTCAGGAACGTTAATAAATTGTTGATAGATCTGCGATCTTATAAAGTCGGTTTTTATTGTAACTTTTTTGCATTAATAGTAATGCTAGTTTATCTACATATTAGGATTACTCCAGTTTACAAAGAAATTTTAACTTTTTTCAAGTAAAAGTTTTATCGTTTTTTTTTGCAATACCAAACAGAGACCACGTAAATTTACAAATTTCAAAATTGTAAATTGTAAATCCAGAAATAAATATTCGATTAATTATTCGTTCACAGTGCTACAATGACACTTCAAACGTACCCTTGCTAATGTAGTCTTCAGCTTGCACTCGCAATTCCCAATAAAATTAAAATTCCAAACTCCGAAGTGGATCTCAGCCGTAAATATTTGCTTTCCTCGCAGAGTGAACAATTAGCTTGAATATAGAATTAACGTTTATTAACGGCGTCGAGTGCTTGGATAATATTAGTTTATGTTGTGAGCGAGATCGACACTTAATATTCATTTGACTAGGAAATGGCTTTAATTGTTTCGTTGCAGATGAGGTTTTGAAAGAAGAATTAGTTTTTTTTTGTCGTCTTTCGTATACAGACAGGGCTTTTGGATTTATTGTATTTAGTATAAATATGGCATAAGCAGTATAATTTTTCTCTATGGTATAAATATGGTCCGTAATTAATATATCAAAGTATGTATAAAATAAATATAATAGATAAAATATAGACATATTAATATCTTTATAAATTCTATGTTTCTAACATTCACTACTAACTCTCACTACGAACTTTTATGCAAAAATTTGCTCAAATTTTAATATAAATGTTTATCAAATTAATATAATTTGTAAAAAAGCATAGTTTAAGCCTATTTGCAAAAATAAATTGGTTTAATTGGTTTTAATAAGTAAAATATCCGGCTAGATTGTTACTTAAGGTCGTTCTAAATTGAGATTTGCACAAAATAGGTATTTCATAAATCACCACAAGCCATTCCAGAACTAAACGTGTTTTAACTTAGTATTACGTATGTCCAGCAAATTTTAACTATCAGTAATTGTTTAACTGATAAAACATGAGGATTTAAAGTTGCACAGCTCACATTATACTTGTAATAGAATTTGATAAGAGGCTGGCGATAGTGACTAATTATCGTGTGCTGCTTCTTCTTGGCACTAGCCCGCAAATTATCCTGATGCAGTGGTAGGATAAAAATATATAATTGAATATTAGACAACATCACATACATTGCTTTGATCTTAAGGTAAGTAGCTAAAGCAATTGTGTTATAGAATTCAGAAACAACGACGGTACCACAACACCCAGACCCGAGACAAAATAGAAAAGTTCGTTTTCTACATTGACCCGACCGGGGATCGAACCCGGAACCTCAGAGATGGCGGCGCCATATTCATAGTTCAGCTTGCTCGCCTCTCGGCTACGGAGGTCGTAATTTTTTTAAATCTGCGCATTAAAGTTTAAATAAATACATTCAATGTATGTAAATGTCTTTTTTCAGGTTTAGATGTTTTTCATACTTAGAAAAAGCTGATGATTTAAGTTATAGAATAATTGGGACGTATCATCATCATCATTTCAGCCATAGGACGTCCTCTGCTGAACAAAGGTTGGGAGCGGCCTGCATCCAGCGGCTTCTTGCAACCTTTACGTCAGGTCGTCAGTCCAACTTGTGGGTGGACATCCCACGCTGCTTTTGCCAGTACGTGTATTAGGCTCGGTCAATACGCTGCCGAAATCCGTAAGCATCCGTAATCTGTTCCAAAAACGACCTCATTGCTTAAGCGATAGATTCCGCGTTGACCCGGTGCAGTTTCAGGCTGGGTATAGACCGAGCTTTAGTACCATTTATGGCTCAGTTGCAAAAATAAATGATTTTGATTCTGATAATGAGATAATTTCTTCGGACACATTATGCGGTCTTCAAAGCATTGTCTGGAGAAACAAATCATCTTGGGCCAAATGGAGGGCAGACGTGCTCGGGGTAGGGCACCCACGAGATGGTCGGACGCGGTGAGCAAGACCGAAATATGCAATATGCGGTCCACATGGCCTATGATCGCACTCTGTGGAGGAACACTATATGTGGTCGCGATCCTCATCAGTGAGGGCCCGAGGAAGAAGAAGAATGAGATAACCTGAATGTTTGGTATGAGTGTTTGTATTCCTATTCAATAATGTGTTAACATTTTCGATATTTAGTTTTCCCTGAACCTTTTACACTGGACGTAAGCACCTCGCGTACCCCATATTTACCCCAAACACGTCTGAACAGGCCCTGTCCACGGTAACACGATAAAGTTAATTTAAATTTGATTTGCTTGATTGTAACATGTTCGCCGTGATTGTTTATTTGATCAGATCGCGAGGGTTTGATTTTTATTAAGCTTTTTTTCTGTTAATTTGATCGTCAAATAGACGGGTGTTGAATTTGAATTGATACACCGATCGGTGGGACATTAACGAGGGATAAATGCGGAGTTGGGAGGATTTACTGGATTAAAACAGCTATGAAATTTGTTTGAAACACAATTGGAGTAAAAAATCGGTAAACGAAATTTAAATATCATATAGATATGGTCAAATGGTCATTCGGACTCTTGTCTGCCATGCTCGAGGCAACTAATTAATTCTCATTTTCTTGAAATAAAAAATACTGTTCTTGTGTAACGAGGTACCAGAGGATGAATTTTGTCTCCAAGCACAGCCGAAGTCGAACCAACTTAGACACACGTGTTTTCTACTATTGTCTGAGATGGGAATCAAAACCAAGACTCAATGCATTCAGGGCGATAAATTTATGCTATCATGCCAATGTAATTTTCGATACAATTTAAACAGAGATAAAACGACTTGCAATATCTGAGCGCAGGACAGATGAATTTATAATGATTGACATCTGAAAGGCACATACAGTATTTTTAACAAAAAATCAGAATTTTATTTTTTTTGCTGTTTGAAGAATAACTTACTTTCAGTCTGCTTTCCAAGCTGACATGACTAGCTGACATAATACGTTATCTACCATACAAATGAAAAACATGTACTATCTTGAAATATACCTACAGAAACAACTATACGAATATATGAAGTGGCGTAAAAAATAAACCATTAAGTGTTTTCGTTTCTTACCACTAACCGCAAGTGCCTCGCTCGGGAGTGGAATCCGCACTAAGCTGGGATTTGGCACTGCGCGATTGGCGGAATCCCCCTTATTGGCCAAATAAACAGGCGAATACACAAATCAATTGCCTAGTGACTTAGCGGGAAAAAAATGAAAAGGGAAGGGGAAGACGCTATTTGTTTTGAAAGGTTCCGTAGGTAAGATGACTTGGCTTAGCTTAGGGAATGACGACTAATTGAAATATAAACTTAAGAATCGGCTAGCTGACACCATACAATCAATTGACATACTTTTTAATAGCTGCTTAAAACCATCCATATCTATCCGACTAGTCCGCTTGTATTACGTCCCACCCTAATAATTGAACAGGTGTGGATGGTTTAAACAAAATAAAACTAAATTTTAGTATTTATTATTTTTTAAATAAATAAAAAAATAAGGCCGGTGCCCGAAATTTCTTCACAATCGTAATCTATATAAGTAATACTTTCATCCATTGCAGCGGCAGATATTTTCGAAACACCTTATATTTTATTTTATCTTACATAGTGTTTGAGTACTATTTGCGGAGCCCAAATGAAGCCAAAGTCACGCGAAGCAAAGCTCCCTAATTCGACGTCGCCGACGCACGTCTGCCTTCAGCCAATACATCATTATTATCATCTCCAAAGGGAGCATTGACATTGTTGACAATTCTCTCTGTAGCTAGACAGCAGATTTTTGTTTGTTTACAGAGGCCGGTCACGTACTGCAACTAGATTAATGAACATGTCATCAAACATTCTTAACTAGCCTGGACTTTGAGATTATACAGGGGAAAAAGAAACACTATTTCAAACTACGTTATCAAAACGTTTTCACCACGTAGAATAACATCGAACATTTTATGGTTACATTTTTGAAACCTGAATGTACTATAATCCTTACAAAATTGCCCCTACGCCCAGATTTCTTTTGATAGCCAAATTTAAAAAAAAAATAACGTCCGCCAAAAGGTTCGGGAATTGAGGCCACGTACCGGCAAGCGCAGCGTTAGACGTCCACTCACAAGTTGGACGTTGGACAGACGACCTGGTAAGGTTGCAGAAGCCGCTGGATGCAGGCCGCTTCCAACCGGCCAATCTGGAAGTCACTGGGCGAGGCTTACGTTCAGCAGTGGACCTCCTGCGACTGAAATGATGAACATCTGCCGAAACAGCTACGTGCTAATATTTTACCATATCTTATGACAAGTAAATACTGCTCATTGAATTTGTATTTTATTTTTTATTTTATTTTTATTTTACTTTATTGGTATACATAACAGGTAACAATCTTATATTATAATTACAAAACAATGCAGGAGCTTAGATCTAGATTGTAACCTAAAAACATGTACATACAGCGTGACCAACATACGTAAAGACGTATAGTCTCACTAACAATTTAACAAAAGCAATGAAATATTTTTTAAATGTGTAATGATTTTTTAAAGATATTATTCCAAACTTGACTAAGTAATAGCATATAATTGACAGAACAAGAAGTCTAGAAATGAAAAAAGAAAAAAAAAAAACGTGACGCCATGTTGGGAAGCTCAGTGGAGGATACGTCTAACGTTCTGATGGAATGTAAAGTGTTTCGATACAAATATGTCCATGTTATTTCTCTGTAACAACTCATTATATAATGTATATGGCTAGAGGTAAATTTAATAGTAATAGCCTTTCCCGCCATGACGTACAATGTAAACGCGTCTTTCGACTTTTAAATAAATCTTCCTTTTAACTCGGCAAAAAATTAAAGCCATTCATTGTAGCATAAGTATAGTTGAGCGAAAGTTGGCGAGCCAATATCGTTCACGGCTGCTGTCTCATTTGCCTGTACGACGTGCGTGGGCGACCTAACGAACTGCCGGCAAAGATTATCAAGGTCGCAGACACTCGTTTATAGATTTTGTAGGTAAAAATCGCTTGAAATCTAAAATTGTTGGATAAAAAAGTTATGTGGCAGCCTTCTTAATTTAATGCCTAAGCGCCGATTGCCACATGATGTTATCCCTAATCGCCATGCAAGACAGTGGTATAAATAGAAATAGAAAATCATTTATTTGGTACAAGACATACACATATAAAAATCTCTTCATAAAAGTTATAAAATAAGTTGCGTAACTGTGTGTAGAGTCAAATACCAAAATGGTATCCGCTCAGTATAAGGTCGTGACAGCAGAGAGCACGTCACGACCACTGGTATTCTGCGGATGCCAGCTGAGATGAGATGAGGGATAAATCAGTAGGTACATAGATTCTGAAATATTCATATATAGGGTCTCGAATATCCATCCATCTCATGTCTTATCACGTAATGCAAAACTTCGACCACTTAACTATTTCCCTTTTTATTTTTAATTATGAAATAATTTTACTTCAAAAGAGTTTCACTTCTGCTGTTTATCTAATCAAGGCTACGACGCTGGCGGTAAATCTTTAAGATAATTGGCCAGGCAGGCCTTGTTGATGCAAGCCTATGTTTCACATTACGAGCGGCGTGAAATAAACCACATAGCTTTCGAAATATATCGGGTTCGGGCTGTGAGTCAACCGAGATCAAATTCACTTTAACGGGTTAAGGAGAATTTATGGTCACCAGTTCTAGAGTTCCTGATATTGATAACTTGTTACATGAAGTGGGAAATGTCACACTGGCTTAATAAAGTAAGATCATGGAATCATACTCTGAAAGCCTGTGCGGAATTTCAGTAGTCATGTCTTTAAATCTGCTCTTTATCGACTAGAGGTCAAGGATTACCTACTTTTAAAAAACTTCACACACGATTGCAGTCTGATGCATAATCAGACCAGCACAGATGGTCCCTAAAATATGCTACCCCATGGTAAATTAGCTGTTCCCGCAACTTCGTTTGCGTGGACTAAGAATGTATGGAATTATGTGTAACAAAAAAGTTAAATAAAGAAAAACAAGATATAGAAAAATATTCCACAGGCACATAAGACCTTAAGTATTCTATTGTTAATCCAGATCATAATCTATGTGTGTGCTAAATTTCATCGAAATCCGTTCAGTAGTTTTTGCGTGAAAGACTAACAAACATCCATACATACATACATTTTAATATTATTATGATAGATTTACCTTAAACTCTAGCCAAAGTTTTCAAAATATATCTACAGCAAAATATCAAACGACACAAATTGAAATATCCCAAGATTTATCCAAGTCTTTCGATGACGTCACTCAAGTGGCAGCTTAAGAAAATTCCCCATAATTCGGAAACTAAGTTGGGAATCTATTGCTATAAATTGTTTGGTATAATTGAATCCGACAGCCGTGGACTTAACCCGGAACAAATATTATTTGCGAAGCCGCTAGTGTTGTAAAATGGTTTATCGACAAAATAAAATTGTTGTTTTTAAAATTTGTATTTCATGATACCTTTGCCAGACGCTTTTAATTTTATTAGATTTTTTTTCGTTTAAAAAATTAGATTGTTCTCATTAACACACCGATAACAATAAACAATCATTTCTAATCAAAGTATGAGTTTCTTTTAAAAAAGGTGTAAGATAAAGTTGCTTTAAATATCTTTGATTTATTTGTTTCGGTTGTGATATGTTGGGCAATGTTCACAAGATAAGTCTACAGTGTAATACAACACTTATGTGTGGTACTTTTTATCCAGAGATCATACGTCTAAAAGACTACTTACTGCTTTTGAGCGGCATTATTAATAGTTTTCTCAAGTACAGGTTTATTCGATATGCTATGGTAAGTTTTTAATTTTCTTTATTTATTCCATCGAAATTTTCAGATCTATCGATAACTTAATGCCCAATCTCATCACTATTCTATAGTGGGGCACCAAAGATTTCCGTAAAGTTTCTTCACTGATGGTGTTTCTATGTAATCTACACTATTTAGCCGGCTCACGGCTCCACGCCGTGTCATACGGGATTTGAATAAGGGCGCACGCACGGTTGCGCATAATCGGACAAGACTAAGTCGCAGTGAATTAATGAAGCTGTAGTACTTAGGAGGTAGCATGTTTTATGTCAATTATGCTTATGGGAACCGAAAACGAAGACTTATTTCAGGTAAAGTGCTACTAGTAATTGATTAGGTTGTATTATGTTCGTAAAATTAACTATGGTAATAATATTTAAAATTAAAAGAAAAATACTCAAAACTATATACCTATTATTTGGATTTTTTTAAGTCAACTTTGTACTGAAATTCGTGGAATATTTTCCAAAATATTTAATCTTAGGCTGTTTTTAGCACTAGAGAGCTTTCCTTTTTTATTAGCTAACAACTCTATGTAGGTATCATTATTCACCAAGATAAATAAATACCACCTACCTAATGCGTACGATTTTTTCCAAATATTATTATTATCTTGGGTAAATCTAGCAATTAATTGCTAAAAAAACTAAAAATAAACTTATTTTTCACCTATTTATAATCTATAATAAAACCCATATTAAAGCTTCTTGTTTGTCATTTAAGTTAGTTAAAACAACTTTCAAACCCATACTAAGATAGTATTGACTATGCCAGCAAACATTCTAATTGCTTGCATTGAACAATATTCAGGTGTATAATATTAGAAGATCTACTTTTATTCAGTAACTCACATCATTAAGCTTTCCGAAAGCTGGCCACGCACGAACTGCAATTTGCACGTCCAATCGCATCCGTGTGGCGGGCCGGGCTCACGTCAGCCAGGATTTAAATAAGCCCCCCACGTACAGGCAACGATAGGAGAAATCGGATATTAACGGCTCCGTGAGGTCACAGACTCCTTTGCCCTTTCTAGTTTTATTTGAGAACTAACCTAGAAGTATTGATTGGTTGAGGTCATCTGGCAGAAGAACGGGCAAGTCCAAGTCCAAAAATGTAGTAAGCTAAAGTGGTACCTAGTGGGCCACATATGTCCCAGACCGATGAAAGGTGGTGTAGAAGGGTTATCGAGTGGAGACCATAGACTTTAAGAAGATAACTAGCAGTGGCTGGATGAAAAAAGCTGGAGGTTGTGTTTGGCGCTGTTTGGGGAGGCTTGCGCCCTGCAGCAGACTGCACTAGGCTGAAATTATGATGATAATTATTAATTACTTTTAAACTTTCGCGTTGCATAATTTAAAACTCAATGAAACGGGAATTAACGCGATCATAATTTAGGTACAAAATGTTAGCTCTTTTGCCTGACGTTTCGATCGGGTTACACCGACCGTGGTCACATTTTGTACCTAAATTATTATCGCGTTAATTCCCGTTTCATTGAGTTTTAAGATAATTATTAAATTGCTTACAAATAAATATCGGATTTCTGTAACGTTGTAACCTTAATTATTTACAGCCAGTGGACGAACAGTCGCACACGGTGGATTTATGCTGATAGATGCCGCATCGGGTTTGGTCCTAGCCGTAGTGATTTTTAAATCAATGGTTCTGTTGGAACGACCACTGTTTAATTTTTTGCAAAGTTTAGCTAAGTTTCAAAACATATTATGTGTTAAAATGGCATCAAACACATACAATTATCATGTTAGGAAATGAACACAAAAAAATACTAAATTCTGTTCTGATACAAGTAAGTGTATCGTACATAAGCAAGTAGAAGGAAAATTGATTAGTCAGCATCGATAGTAAGGAACATGCCTACATAAAGTACATTATTCGCACAACAATCGAGGCATCAATGTTTTTCAAACAATCAAAAACCATTAATATTTCATTCCGAAATAGATTCATCATAGGCACGCATCAACTTCTTTTTGTCGTGAGCATTACAGTTCACGGTTTAACACGCGGTGACGGGCAGAAAAATGAACTGTCAAACTCAAAGATAAATCTGAGCAGTAGTTAGATGCACTCCGAAATTGTTTCGATACCAACCCTTCGCTGTGATGCATGACGCCTGCGTTGTTGTACAGTCGATAAAAAACGTGCGATGATTTATTTTAGTATGCATCACTTTTTTTTAGCTAAGTACTTTTAGGAGTACGCGTCAGCTATTTTAACATTCTTAATCTACCAAAAGAGATAAAAAATATATTCATAAAATATAAATGTTTTTGAATGTTTTAATAATATTATGTAATAATATTTTTTTGTGAAATCTCAGTTCTATAAAAATGGTATTTTTTTTTAAGTTTAATTTTTCCATCTAACCCTTTTTACTTTTGAACCGCTTAATGTCACTTTTTGAGGTTCCGTACCCTGATTCCGAATCTTACAAAAGCAACGCGATAGCGAAAATTTACCAAATCTGGCTTCTTAAATCGAAAATTGACAGCAAAAAACAAAGCTATCTACTTTCGGTGCTGCCCATAGATTTTGACACTAACCAGCAATCGGGCAATGACTGCGCGATTATTGCTGATTGGTAATTTTTAGGGAATAAGGAGGCCGATCTCAGCCTGTTGTATTTTAGTGTTATCGTCTCAATCATCGTTATCGACTTCGTCAATCATCTCCTAAAATTAGTTCTATATATTTCGTTTATTACTTAATAAAAAAATATTAAAGGTTTGCGAATGCGGCTCGGCTACTTGGATTTATTTAAAAAATACCGAATACATTTAGAAAGTCTCAGTGAAACATTCGTAGGATATTTGTCACGAAAGTCCTACCGCATCCTTTAAGGGGGTGCCATTCGAACGAAAAACTTCGGATAGAGCCGATCGGGCCCGTACGTGAACACTCACACATAGAAAAATAGCTTTACAGAGTAGGCTGAACGACAGAGTAAACAATACCTGCTATTTTTTCTGAAAGAAAAAAATAATGTAAAGAAGTAAATACTATTTAAGATCATACATAATATTTAGTTTATAAATACCTACCTAAACTTTTGTTCTAAATAATATTTACAAACTTCATTATTAATTAACGAAACATTGTTTTTATTGAAAAGCAAACCTAAGCTTTAAATTGCAGAAAAAGTATTTAGGTATAAAATGTGAAACACAGGCCAGTTTAATTGAACATAGGCGATCTAAATAATAGAGTACACTATTTTTATTGTTCGAAATTAATTTTGAGTAATCATTGACAGGGATAACCTTATTATTCCGAGGCATACTAACTAATGACCACAGCACACCTGTGTGACGCGGTACAAAATTTGCGGAATACCATCAGCTATGAGTATGTAATTAGTTTTTAATGTACTTTTGAAGCCTTCTACTATGGCAGTTGACTCCATACCGCTAGATGATCCAGAGTAATTTTTATAGCACACATGCTCAGGTACTTCAAGATTGCAATTCTAAGCTCACGCGCATACCATACACTATTCATTTTTATCAGCAAGGCAATGATAATTGCAGCTCCTGATAAAGTTATTTATGTTTTTCTATATTACCTCTTACTCCAACAATGCATGATGGAGTAAGAGGCTACAACTGTTATCATCGGTACGCCACATGCATTCACGTCACCATTTTTAATAGCCACTCAAATTCTTCTCTGCTCCCTTTTTTTGCTATTTCCTCTATGACTTTCTCTTTGGCCAGCTCCCAGAGTTCACATACTTTAGCATGACATTTAGCATTAATGATTTTCCGATATGCAGGGTATATCAAGAGGATTTTTGACATACTCGAGGGCACCTACTCCCATACCTATAGATAGACATAATGTTACTCGTGATTGTGTGTCAGTTCTTTGCTGCTTTGAGGATTTCTACAACTCTCCAATTTTATAAATTTTTGTTTTTAGCAATTCCATGCAAGGTTTTAATTGAAGATAAATAACACTTGAAAAAAATCATCGACCTCAGGTGGGACTCGAACCCACGTCCCATCGCATACCGGGCGAGTGCTTTGACCACTAAGCTACCGAGGACGTCACGTGACAGGATGAAATTCCTCAAGTGTTTTTTTTCTCGCTGTCAAAGCCAGCGTATTCTGATCAATGTTGTAGCTATATGTATAGCTGAGTAGTATACTACCGTCAACACCCTATAGAAATATTTTTACAAATATTTGACTATTGGTTAAGATCAGAAATGCTTAAACATTGTAAATTTTTGTTTTTAGCAATTCCATGCAAGGTTTTAATTGAAGATAAATAACACTTGAAAAAAATCATCGACCTCAGGTGGGACTCGAACCCACGTCCCATCGCATACCGGGCGAGTGCTTTGACCACTAAGCTACTGAGGACGTCACGTGACAGGATGAAATTCCTCAAAATTTGACAGCGAGAAAAAAACACTTGAGGAATTTCATCCTGTCACGTGACGTCCTCGGTAGCTTAGTGGTCAAAGCACTCGCCCGGTATGCGATGGGACGTGGGTTCGAGTCCCACCTGAGGTCGATGATTTTTTTTCAAGTGTTATTTATCTTCAATTAAAACCTTGCATGGAATTGCTAAAAACAAAAATTTACAATGTTTAAGCATTTCTGATCTTAACCAATAGTCAAATATTTGTAAAAATATTTCTATAGGGTGTTGACGGTAGTATACTACTCAGCTATACATATAGCTACAACATTGATCAGAATACGCTGGCTTTGACAGCGAGAAAAAAACACTTGAGGAATTTCATCCTGTCACGTGACGTCCTCGGTAGCTTAGTGGTCAAAGCACTCGCCCGGTATGCGATGGGACGTGGGTTCGAGTCCCACCTGAGGTCGATGATTTTTTTTCAAGTGTTATTTATCTCCAATTTTAATTTTGCACACCATGTAAAAGTAGTAATGAAAACCATTTTTATTTTCTCCAGTAATATCTGAATCACTTAAATTGCAACCAAATTGAGAATTGGGGTGTGTAAGTGTGTGTGTGTAAGGGTTGGGACCCGAACCCACGATCATCGCATACCGGGCGAGTGCTTTTCCAATTAAGCTACCGAAACGTTTGCAGAGCAGACGTAATTTTTCAAGTGTCAAAAACGAGCGACAGCGAGAAGCTGTCGGAGCCAGCGTTTTTAGAACCCGATGCAAAAGGGAGGGGTGTTATAACTTTAACGTGTCTGTCTGTGTATCTGTCTGTGGTATCGTAGCTCTCAAACGGATGAACCGATTCTCGTTTAGTTTTTGTGTCATAGATAAGGATCGTTCTCAAAAAAGTGGCACCGCTTGTATTATTTTAACGATTTTAAAAATGTGTCAAATATGGAATTTTGTAAATGTAAATCGAATTAATGTATACTTTGTGTTCATAATTAGTTAAAGGGAACGGAGTTTAGACATAAATATGGAAAATACAGCCTTTAATTTTTGCCTCACAGTTTAAAGAGCTTTTGTGCAGGTTAATGAGAAACGGTACTAAGTTAAAGAAAATTGTAAGTAGAAAAAAAACAGTTAACCATGCAAAATCAGCTTTTTATTACCAACCTGACATGCACAAACAGCGTAGAAACAAAAAAGACGCCGGGTGACGGTGGAATTACCTCAGTGATTCAATACAACACAGATACTGAAAGTCCATTGCAAACTCTTCAGCTCCGTCTTGCTCGAGGAGATAACGCCGGAGGCATGAAACAGATGTACGGTGGTGCTCTTCTTCAAGAAAGGGGATAACACCTTGCTGAAAAATAACAGACCAATCTCGCTTCTGAGCAATATCTACAAATTGTTTTGCGAGGGTCATCACGAATCGTCTCGCACATAGTTTTAGTAGTCCAAGTTATGCAGAAGACAGAAAAGTATAACTTGCCACAATGCTTAGCGTTTGTGGACTATGACAAGCCCTTCGCTTCGATCGAGACTTGGGCAGTACAGTCTCGCCAACTGCGCAATATTAACTATATGTACATCGAGGTGCTGAAGTGTTTATATAAAAACGCCACCATGTCGGTCCGAGTGGAGGAGCAGAGCACGAAAGCTATTCCTAGTGGTCCATATAGGTTGGTTCCAACCAGCCGATCTGGAATTCACTGTGGGAGTCCTATATTCAACTGTGGAGGTTCAATCTCATTAACCTGCTTTCAGAACAGGGTAAAGAGTGGCAGGATAATCAGACATTAAAGGTTATGGTGTGATAACAACGAAATGGCTACGTTTATAGGTATAAAGATAAAGATAATTTATTTATAAATATATATATAAATGTCCCGCCATTACATATTTTAAGATTATTGTTCGCAAACATATTGGGCTACAAATAATAATGAAGAGGTCAGATTAAAGATCACATAATAATAATAATAATGCCCTTTATTCTGGTATTAGAGATAACATACACATTGTTGGTAACTTAGCTTATAAAATATCTCTAATCTCAGTATGCCTCTTGACATAGGCCTCCTCTAATAGTTTCCACTGAGGTCTATCCTGGGTTACTCGCCTCCACCTTGGGCCAGCAGTTATTTTGATGAGGATGACATCAAAATGACTGCTGGCTCAAAGATCACATACCCGTTACAAAATCAGATTGTCGTGCTTCGACGTAATTTGTACAAAAACAACACCAATTTTCACAAAAAATGTTTTTTCCCGGCGGATCACCGACTACTGTCTGTACATTTTACGAGAGGGGTGCAGGTCATGTATATTGTAGTGTCTGTGTGAGGCGCAAGAGTGTTAGCGGCAGGCGAAAGATTATATTTATTTTAAAGATAAAAATTTGGTACCGTGTTATTTCAATAATCTTGAAAGTATATGGTAAGGTAATCAACACCTAGGCAGCCGATACAGCGTTTTTGGGCTCTTGTGAATGGTGATTATAAGTGAATGTTAGATAATGACTGAGGCAATGGGTTGGTTGTAACAAAAATTAAATAAAAATAAAATTTAACTATTGATTAAGATCAGAAAATCTTATAAAAAAAAATTATATTCTTTTGGCACTTGAAAAATTTGTCAACTCTGCTAACGTCTCAGTAGCTTAGTTGGAAAAGCACTCACCCTGTATGCAATGGTCCAGGGTTCGGGTCCCATCTGATCGGGACCACCAAAATTTTATAATACCTACAGGACAAAAATCTATTTTCCAAGTAGGTATTATAACATTTTAAATTAGCCCGAAATAAAAATATGCACCGTTTGCTTATAATCAATCTCACAGCTGACGAAAAAGTGAACGAAACATTGAATTTACAATTTTTATTATTATTTATACATTATTGATGACATCCATAATTATCATAGACTCTTTTATGTTTTAGCTAGATACCTATTGGTTTACATGCTCTGCGTTTGCACTACTCTGTACGGGATAAGACTTGACATTTGAGTTGAAGGACAGCAAAAACACTAAAATGTACTGCAAAGTATAGATTTGTAACACGGCTGCCTTTAGTTGGGGACATCGGGGAAGAATTCGGGGACGATCATCAGCTGGCAGGCTGGCTTGAAATAATATCTGTGCTTCATGTGCATGACCTCACCAAGGAATCTATTGAAAATACGCATCACACCATTTTATTATGTGCGCCTAATAAATTAATAAGAGCAATGTTTTCTTTAAAAATATATCAGGCGTTTGTGTTTTAAATTAAGAAATCTTAAAATATTCATATTTTTTATATTTATACTAAATTTTAAGAAGGGGGCGGTCTGCGGAATTGCAATACAAACATTTTTATGTGAGAATCATTGTTTAATGCGTAAAATTGATAAAGTAATCGAAAAAAAATGATTTTAGAAGTTATTACCTTTCATGTGTATTATTTTTATTTTAAAGGTATTTTTTCAAAATTTTAACAAGGCGGCGACCTAGATCCAGGATCAGGCTAGCCTACAAAGGTGGTTTTAATGTATTTAATCAATTCAGCGTCTAGAAAAAGTGATATAAAAATACCTTAATTTTCACAATTTCGTGCAATACACTCTTAACAAAACGTTATCTTTATATTAAATATTTTGAACAATCAATTGTTTTCTCGACTGTACAAAGTTTGCCAGGGCAGCGGAAGATGCAAAAAAATATTATAAACGATATCTGCGCTGAAGATCTGGACCCATCAATATGGTGCCCCTAAGTTTGATACCCTGGTCACTTACGATGGGGAGGGGAAGAATGATCGTTGCTTATAGCTTTGGGGATATTTTGAGCTACATCTTTTTTACCCTATTAAGTTATGATAACAACTATTTTAATACCACTCTTTTGGAATAACATCACCACTAAAAGTTTCGTATTTACTTTTGAAATCTGTAATTTCAATACAGAAAAGAATGATAAAGAATCAACATTGTATTTATTATGAAGGAATATACAGATTGTAAAGCTTCGAATATTTATCGTACTTATTTGACATGACTTTTAAATTGAGTTGAAAGCCAGTTCAGGTTGGATGCTATTCTTTGTAATAAGCTGGTTGTTCCTCGCATTTTTTTTGCGTTGACTTCAATTCGATTCAGAAATCTTTTCCCGTATTTTCCAAACTCACTCACTTCACCAGTTTCATTGAAATTACATTAATTAATGCTTTAAGAACGTTTCCTGGAGACACAACATTATTTACATTATTAATATGTCCGCTCTCTGTTTAAACTTAATCTCTTTGAAAGTCAATAATGTAATCTTTGTACGGAAAAATACATTTTACTGATATTAATGTTTGAATATTATCTAAATTACGTTTCTATTGTCCATTAAACACGCGAAACCGAGGTTCAGATTTCACTTCATTTTCGTGCAATGATTAACAAACATTACAAATCTAAATCGCAAATCGGGCCCTTACAAGAGTAATCCATTACCGTACATTGGATGTCAGATGTATCAGCTATCCCAATAGTTTCACAATGTGGCCTCATTAAGGCTCAAGTGCAAGGCAAATATTGGACGTTTGACCAACTAGGTGCAAATGGAGTGAAGTGTGCAAATATTCATTAGTCGATTAATAGAACGGTAATGGTCTCTAAGAGGTGGCAGTGGCTTGAGTGCGAATGATGGACATCTCTAGTGTTGACTATGTTCTGATATTTGGTGTAGAGGTAGACAGTGCGTGGCGTGTCATTAGTCAATGTGGACTTATATATTTCTAGCTGAAAATGTATCCAATGAAAACCTTGTGAACCTTCAAAGTTTATAGTTTATGCAATGAACCTCTTGGGCATTCTAAATATTTTATCCACAATCAAGTTGGCACGAGTGTAGAGTTTTGCTTTTCTCTAAATACTCTCCTAAACGATTTTTTTTAAATACCGTCTATAGGTTTTGCTAAAGATATTATTTTTAGAAATAGAAAATCATTTATTTGGTACAAGACACACATAATTATGATAAATCTGATAAAATAAGTTGCTTGTACACAAACAGTCAAGTACCAAAATGATATCCGCTCAGTGTAAAATCGTGACGTTTTCAATCGTAGATTGCAGTTGCCAGCGATTGCTTGGTATATTAGCTAGATGCAGAATTTTAGATAGCCGATGAAGAATCTTGAATCGGCAATACAACGCTCAACCTCAAGTTACCCGGTAGTAGGCGAAGAGGACGGCCAAAGTTGCGATGGTTGAGTGTTATCAAAAAAGACATGGAGAGCTGCGGTCTCACTGATGAGGATGCCCAAGATAGAGTGAAGTGGAGAAGAAAGAGTGTAAAAGCGGACCCTGTCATAAGACGGGAAGAACGCTAGGAAAAAGAAGGAGAAGAAGAAGATGATGAAGAATCTTGAAAATATACCATTACAAAGAGCAGCGAAAGATGGTTATCTGATGGCTAAACGACCTTTTAAAAGTTGCAAGGTGCTATAAGATGTAGGCCACAAGAGAGGTGGTTTTCTGCTATAATCGTAATAAACTGATCCATGATATCAAAAGGTCAAAGAGACAGCACCAAAAGAATAGGGATAGAACATCTTCTATTGATAAGAACAAAGCTGCAAAATGCATGAAGTTACTTATCAACATTCATGGTAAGACTTGCTTTCGAAACTTTGACCCTGAATTCACCAATCATTTCGGCTATCGGCAGATTCCACTAATCAAACTGTAGGCGTAGTACGCCGTCAAGTCGGTCGCCAATCACTCAACCGATATCGTGTCCGTCAGGTCACTGGCGCTTTGTTTGCGCTGCTCTTATCACGGGCTCGGACAAACAGGCGTGTGTCTATACAGGACCGGGAGGAATGAAATTAGGATCCGGTATGTGGAGGGTAGGCCAAGATTTAGAGGTGGCATTTTGAAAATAAAAATATGGCTTTAAAAATAAAGCGGGAGATCGTGCACTCTGGCGTTCTTTGGGAGGCTTACGTCCAGCAGTGGACTGCATTAGGCTGAATAGATAGATAGATTGAGATTTTGAAAATCAAGTGGTTTGAAGGAATTTGATGAGCTGTGATCAGTCTTTGGTTTTATTTCGAGGTAGGCTGTAGATACTTACTGGAAATTGTTATTGATGAAAATCGGTAATTTTCATCAATGACATAGATTTCTAATTTACCTACTGCCTACCTCTTTTAATTTACATGGTAGGCACTGCCTGATTGCCTATATGCACCGCAAGCCGCTGGCTGTGATTCAATTTATGTATGTTCTGCTAAGGTAAATAGGAATAGATAATGGCAAAGTTCATACACCTAAATTTTTATTTAGGATTCTTCTAGCTTTTACTTCGGTTTGTCACAATTTTAAAATTGCTTTTCTAAGCATTAGTGTCATCAGCCGCCTCTGTTAAGAACTGCTGAGTAATTTAGGTGAAATAATCCTTGTAAACAGATCAGTAAGTTGAACTTTGATCTGCTTTGGTTTGCGCTCGTACTGTTTTACGAATCTAAGTCAAATCTGTGCTATCTCTTAAAACGCCACATCCACTAAATCCAGTTAACGATCTCACCTTCAGGGCATCTATCTAGGTACAGTCAAACAAACAGCAGCCTGAGTCGGGCTGATTAATAGCATCCACCGAACGAGTACAGTCAGCCTGATGGACACATCGCACCAGTTCCGCTCCGTAGAATGTTGCTACGAATTTGCAGGTGCAATAATTGTTGGTAATTTGTTTAGGTGTTACTGGCGATTCAGAGATGCATCTCACTGATATTACAAATGTGAAAGTTTGTTTGTTTGTTGCTCGATCACGCTGTGACGACTGGATGAAATATAGAATATGCTGATAGTGATAATGTTCTTGCTCAACATATACGATCTGAAATATTTATTCCGTTTTTGTGTTCTCATGGGACGAAAATTCATCATAATTAATAATGATGCAATTCAAAAATATGTCTGCTAAAAGGAGTAAAAGCAAACTACAAAATTTCTTTGCTCTCAATGTTAAGATTTGTATGGGGAAGTAAAATTTGGATATCGATCTATTAAGGAATGTATGTTGAAGTAGTCACTTAAAGTATAATTTAAAGCGTTCTACATTTATAAGAGGCATTTGTTTTGTATACATGTCACTAGTCTAGTCCCAACCAAAGTAAATGGGACTGCCGCAAAGTTTCTCCATCTGTAAACAAAACGAAAAAATCTGACCCTAAGACGTTGAACAATTGACCCATTGCAGACCCCCCAGTAGCAATTGAGCGTATCCTGTTAATTTGCAATTAATTAGATGATTCCGTTGCGTAATGACCTATTGTACGATCCTAGTATTGTCCTTTTGTTGATTTATTAGTTGATGTGTATTACCGATAAGCCGGACTAATATTATTCCATGCTCTGTTTGCTTGGGTGCAGGTGAATTATGTTGAGCGCACCTCATAATTGTAACTAATTAACATCTATGCTATAAATATAAGGCACTAATTATTTAGGTAAATTCCTTCTTAGAGGTGCTTCTTCTGTTTAAATATCTCAAACAAATATTTTTCTACTCCGTAAACTAATGTCAGATGGACGGTGTCTTATGAGAGTGGAGAAGTTATGTTTTATATTGCGATCTTGATATTGGTCTCTAGAAATAATTGCTGTTTTGTTGTAGTAGAATTAACCCCTAAAAGGAAATTATTGCATAAGTGGGAAGAAATTGTGGAATTTCACAAAGTTACACTGTCTGAACTTCATAACATTATTTATAGTGCATTCAACTATAAAACCAATAACAACGTATTACGTAAATATTTTTCTATTTCTATTTTCTGTAATTTCAAGGAAATATACTTAACCTTATCTGATAATAGTGATTTCCCATTCCACTATGTTTTTTTTTAAATATTTCTGAACACTAAGATTGGTTTTCGTAACGAGACTTCACATTTAGAAATGCAAAAACTTCAAAATCAAAATCCTATTCTATTTTCATTTTAATCATAAAATCGAAACGCATGAAACCTGATTAAACTACACGAATAAAAGCTCTGAAAGGTTAAAGTCATCGCAAACTTTCTCCTCGAACTTTTCGCTTAAAACTTTCACGCAAACGCTTAAATGAGCTTAACGAGATTAGTAATAATCGATTGCGTTTTAACTTACAATAGCAGGCGATATTACAGGGAGGGTCATAGAAAGTAAACACTTTATTACACAAATAATATGATTTGAAAGTGGTCGACTCAAAACATTAATTTGTTTCCTGCCTGTTCAAAGGTATTACAAGAGAGCTAGCTTTGTACTATGAGGCGTCTAAAATAAAGTCAATATTATAGTATTTTTAATTAGACAAGTTGACCAAATAGTTTTTTTTGGACTGACCTATCGCTGCTTGCCTTTGATGAAGGCCTCTTAAGCTACACCACGTTTTGGCGAGCGCTGAACGTGCTCGGGCTAAGGTCCGCCCCAATGCCTATAGCAATAGATTTAATAAAATAGGTTGTCGTTAAATTAATTAAGGATTAAACATTAATTCGAATGCTATTTGCTGAAACATTGATTTACTTTGCAATTTCTATTACTACATCTTAATTAGTTCTTTAATGATTGAGAGTCACCTCTAACTTTTCTTCAGCTTTGATTGAGCTATCCATATGATTTGTAATGTCATTTGATTGAGATTTCAATACAAACTTTCTTAGCAAATGAATGAAAGTAATAGTTCGATTATGTAACTTTTCTATTGAATATGAAATCAGACAAGTTTTCAAAACTAAACCAAATCTTGATTGATATACTTAGATTGGCAAAACCGAAGACAGAAAACCTTTTCTAACAACACAATAAACATAAATTATAATAGGAACATTTTCTATTTCTTGTAGACGACAAGCACCGATCACATTAGTGTCTCCGCAATTGTACTGGCTTAATGAGTGCTCGAGGACCCCCGGGGTATATCTCCGGGGGTCCGGGTTCGAGCCTCGAATAGTGACAGTGACAGTTTTTCGATAATTTGCCAACGTCCGCGTCAGCGTCTCGCTAACGAGGGAGAGGGGGTCATTTGTGCCTCTTTGTGAGGTGTAAAGAAAAGATGTTAAATGTCTGAGAGATTTTATGAGTCTAATTGTTGTCCTGTAGAGATTACATGTAAAGTGTCTTACAAAATTGATGTTCTATAATTAATATAAAGTAAAAATAACATGTATTACACACCACTCAAAAAACAAAAGATAAAAGTAAAAACAAGTACTTTCTGAGTTATAAAAGGAGATACACGTAAACTACATACTTGTATTTTTTTATTGATATATTTTTATCTGAGCCTTGTAGTACGGACAACAGCACGTCGACCTACCACAAAATGTCAAATTTTCTCATTTGAAAATGAACTCTTTATGTCAGGCTTAAAGTTGAAAATCTATTGGAGAATTTTTGACTATTGGGGTAGGTCGACGTGCTGTTGACTGTACATTGCAAAAAGTTTTAGTATTGTAAAAAAGTGTAATTAAAATTTGTGGACATCCTGAAATTAAAATTATTTAGGTGTGTATAAGGAATTAAGTAATTAGGTATTTATACTTAGCTTTGCTGCACAGAAAGGTTTTAAAAACATACCAGTTCGTAAGACTAAAAGACCATACATTTTTCTTATCCAATCTAGGTTTGTGATACACTCTAAAAACAATTTTTTTCTATGATATTACATTAGTAAAGAAAGTTAAGTATACCTAAACACGTCAGACGTACACACGCTTAACCTCAACTTTGAGCTAAAAAAAAAACGGTCAAGTGCGAGTCGGACTCGCGCAGGCAGGGTTACGTACCATTATTTAAAAAAAACGGAAAAAATCACGTTTGTTGTATAGGAGCCCCCAAGGATATTTATTTTATTCTATTTTTTTGTATTTGTTGTTACAGCAGCAACAGAAATACATAATTTGTGAAAATGTCAACTGTCTAACTATCACGGTTCATGAGATACAGCCTGGTGACAGACGGACAGACCGACAGACAGACTAATAGCGTAGTCTTAGATAGGGTCACGTTTTATCCTTTGGGTACAGAACCCTAAAATCAGTGCGGTCTCCCAAAAGCGATATTCATTTTCTATTTTGTTAAAATTACAATCAAAAAGTGCGTGCGCGCTGCACTCCACCACAAATTGAGTTACAAAGCGATTTCACCGCGGTCCTCAAAGTTTCCCGCGTTTTTGTTGCACAAAATGGCGCAGCTAGTTCACAAGTTCAAGAAATTTGTTAGGTCTCGAGTCGCTGTCTTTAAAAGAATTGCACGAGGATTTGTGTTGGAGTGCTTTCGGATTCTTTTATTTTATAATGTGTTGTTCTGGAGTGGAAACTGTTTGTTTGATAACGTTATTTGATTGTGTTTGTTATGAAAATGAATTTTTGAATTGCTTTATCATGGTTTATTTCTTGAACGATGAGATGACAGCGAAAAAATAAATAATTATGAAACTGACAAATTCACAATTATTTTGACAAACATTAAAAGGGCGAATATTTATTACTTAAACAGTTCGCAACACCTGCTGGTTACTGTACTTAATTGACAAAATCATAAATAAAACATATAAGTTATTTATTATATTTTGACGACCTCCGTAGCTGAGAGGCGAGTACGCTGGACTATACATGGCGTCGCCATCTCTGAGGTTCCGGATTCGATCCCCGGTTGGGTCAATGTAGGAAAAGAACTTTTTTATATGACTCGGGTCTGGGTGTAGTGGTACCGTCGTTGTTGCTGATTTCTATAACACAAGTGCTTTAGCTACTTACCTTAAGATCAGAGCAATGTATGTGATGTTGTCCATTATTTATGAAAATTTATCAATTTTAAACTTTTTAAAAGTGGCACAAATTAACAAAAAAAAATTCTGTTTCAGCTACAGATAATGACTTTTAGCAGTAAAATATTGTCGTAAATGAAGTTTTCAAATGTTCTTTTACATGAAACACACGTTATAGAAAGCACGTCAGCAAGCGGTTCTAGGCCGTTAGAATCCAGCTGCTGTCCGCAACTGTGACTAAAAAGGTCGTCAGCTACATAAATATTAACGACCATAGACATCTGACACTCGGAATCCGAGAAGTTTTTATCAGCTGATAGAAGTTTGAGAAACATAGTTCTAGAAGCAGGTGACGTCAGCGTGCGTTCGTTAGCCGTCATTACGGACCCTCGAGGGTGAGGGTAGACAACTGCCACATCCAGACTATACACCTCTGGATAACCGTTTGCTTAACTAAATTATACTGCAACTTGAAACTTAAGTCAAAATTGATAAAAAGTTTATTTATTTATTTTTAAACAAAGTAACAGTATTTTCGTTTAGACGACCTTAGTAGCCGAGAGGCGAGCACGCCGGACTATATAAGGCGCCGAGTCTGAGGTTTCGGATTCGATCCCCGGTCGGGTCAATGTAGAAAACGAAATTTTCTATATTGTCTTGGGTCTGGGTGTGGTGGTACCGTCGTTGTTTCTGATTTCTATAACACAAGTGCATAAGCTACTTACCTTAGGATCAGAGCAATGTATGTGATGTTGTCCAATATTTATTTAATTATAGGTTTATCTCTTTACTCATTCTTCATCACTAATAATTAATAAATCCGTTTTATTTACAAAATTATGCTAAAATAAATTGCAATTGAAAAAATATCTTGTTGAAGCACCAAAACTACTAAACTCCTAATAATGTTATGATTAAATAAAGTTTAATGACGACGATAAATGTTTCTATGAATTCTGCTTCTATTTTTTTAAATAGCCGCTAGTGGTTGGCACTAATAATAATGTAAGACTCCATGTTTGTTGACATTTTTCGCCAGTTCAGATAAAGACAGAGTTAGTACCTATTATAAAAAAATGTGGAACGGAAAATTAAATAGTCTTAGATTACTTTCCCCAAATAATCAGAAGTCAAAAACAGATTCCGTTTTCAGGAATAAAAAACAGAATCAGCAGAAACACTCGCAAAAGAAAATACATCTTATTAAATATTTATAAGTCCAGTGTCGGCGGAAAGTTCCGCGCGTACCAAGTTTGCAGCAGTTTCATTATCCCTTCGAGAATGAGGGCACGATGGTCTCGACTTCTGAACAAAAGCGATATATCTGATCTTAGACACGATGCTCGTGAGACGATTCTTTTCTCTTAATACGGTGAACTCACTCGATGGCTTCTTATCGACAGATGCCAGGTCATACATCAAAGGTATATCATCATTTTATCCACTCTGATTCTACTGCGCGGTATAAGCCTTCTCCTTATTAAATAGTGTACCTAGATACTTGAATAAGGGGTCATTATCATGACCGGACGGCCTACCATAAATGCGGGCTGCGGCAGAAGTGGAGTCAAGGAGAATGCCTGCGGCTGCGGCCATTGGCGAAACCCTTGGCTCCGTTTCAATCAAGACACCGGCGGGCACTGTGAGGTTTTAGTTAGTGGCAGGGTGGCTCCATTTGAGCCCGTAGTTCCACACAACCTTCCAGTCGTACCCCGCGTCGGAGGACAGTGCGTCAGAGCATTTCCTCATGTAAAAAAGAGGTCATTGTCATCATCATTAAGCCTTTCCCAATCCTTGATGACGGTTAGTGCAGTGGGCAGTTGTGCACTGCAGTAGTGCAGGGTATAAGCTTTCTTCTTGTAATGTACCAGTGCTACTCCAACTTCCATCCTTCTCGTATTCGCTCATCTCGCAGGATGACCCTGAAATCTAACCTCATTCACCTACCTTAGTCAAGGGGTAGGTCAAGAGAGTGATGAATAGGGGACCTGGGCAAGTACTCCCAGAATTATCAGACAATAATAGTTTCACACGAGCTCAGCCAAAACATAAAAGCCACCTAATGAAAGTAGAAGTAGCCAAATCCAACTAATGTAGTGACGAATGACCATGCTGGCAAATAATTGTGAATCTTTGGCACTAGACAAAGATCGGTAGAATATTTTGAAGACAGACCCAGCTTAAATGAGGCTAAAAAATAAGGTATTTTTAGAGTCGATGCCAGCCCAAAAATGTTTGGATGTTACTTTTCTCTTAACGTTTAACCCAGATAACACCGCACTATCCTAACTACACAACAAACACCAATGAATCAATAACCGAACAAAATGTAACGCCCGGAGGAGCCCGATCCGACTCAATCTTCAACATTTACATAGGCCGCCGATGATGGACCGAGCTGTAACAAAATTATTCAAAGTGAGCCCCAACTTTTTATGCCTGGGGAGGTCACGTGAACATCCCTGTAGGCGCTGCGCACACTTTTGCCTTTTCTAATAATCTTCTTCCTGTGTCTTATTCAGAGTGCATTTGCTATTCCGGCCGGGACTAAGGTTAAACCACTGTTTTAACGTACAAAAATCAGTGGTTTAACCTTAGTCTGGACTAGTAAATGCACGCTGCATAAGACGCTAAAAAAATTAAAAAAGTTTAAAAAACTTTGTTAAAAAACTTGTAAAAGAGTTTAAAAGTACGTCCGTATTTTAAATGTATAAATCTATTTTGACTTAAAAAATGATTATAATATATTTGCATAATTGTAATGTGCTTGCCAAGACTTTTTTTTATGATACCAAACACGTGATGATTATTTCAGTTTAATTTTTTCAAGGTTAGAAACAGAAGTTTAAAATCCGGCATATAAAATATAGATAAACATTATATAGCCTATGTAACCTGGGCCATTATTAAATCTGTCCAGTAGTTAAGGGGCTACGGTGAAACATACAAACATACCTACATACATAGACTGGCTAAATCATTACCCTTCTTTTGGGCTTTACCGTAGTAGGGTAAAAAAAAATTGGACGACTGTGATCCATAAACGATAGAAACAAAAGAAGAGATACATAATCATATGATGGTACTAAATAAATGTTCTCAATTTGACGACCTCCGTAGCCGAGAGGCGAGCACGCCGGACTGTATATGGCACCGCCATCTCTGAGGTTCCGGGTTCGATCCCCGGTCGGGTCAATGTGGAAAACGAACTTTTCTATATTGTCTCGGGTCTGGGTGTTGTGGTACAGTCGTTGTTTCTGATTTCTATAACACAAGTGCTTTAGCTACTTACCTTAGGATCAGAGCAATGTATGTGATGTTGTCCAATATTTATTTATTTATAATTAGAGTCCTCATTGTCGGTAATGGCATTTTAATTCAGCGGGGCTGCTTTTTAAAATACCTACTTATAACATACAACAAACCGGCAAAGTGCGAGTTGGACTCGCGCATATGAGGGTTCGTTTAAGCTTGTAGGTATAAAATGGTAATAGTAAGAATCGATTATTATTTTTTTTGTTTTAAGTAATTACCATGCTAGGTTTATCTAAGATTTTTTTTCAAGTATTAAAATCTTAGATAATCCTAGCATGGTAATTGCTAAAAACAAAAAAATTAAATTGTTTAAGCTTTTCTGATCTTTACTAATAGTTAAATATTTGTAAAAATATTTCTATCGGGTGTTGACGGTAGTAGTATATACCGCAACATTGATCAGAAAATACGCTGGCTTTATAGATACTTGATAGATTTCGTCGAGTTGACTAACGTCTCGGTAGCTTAGTGGTCAAAGCTCTCGCCCGGTATGCGATGGACGTGGGTTCGGATCCCACATGAGGCGGATGTTTTTTTTTTCAAGTATTAAAATCTTAGTAAGAATCGAGTCTTAATAGTACATTATGATACAAGTGTGCTACGTTGGTCATTATACACGAGGCATTATTATAAGCGCGAGCCGCAGGCGAGCGCGGTAAGGAAGCCGAGTGTGATAATGATCAATGCACACGAGTTGCATACGACGTTTTTCAACACAATTGCGAGGAAAAAACAATCTAAAATCTAAAATACCTTCTCCGAATATGTCTTGGCGTTTTTGCTGTTTTTCTATGCATTTTGGCGGCAACAGGCTATCACTCGCGTTTCGTGCCTCGATAAGTATTTCCGACGGGGTTGAATAACATTTTACTCGTCTTTACCATTTAAAGTAGACATTTTTGATAGTAATTAACCACACAGCAACAACTTTACCAAATAATAATGGAAAATAGCACGTAAGTTTTGTTTTTTTCGCGCGCCGCAATTTCGATGCGCGCGCAGGTTCAATAATGGCACAGGAAAAACTGGCTGTTCAGCCGAGTAGCAGCAATTTAAAAAATAAAATAAACTATAAATTATTGTTTCTAAAAATGATAGTTAAGTTAGTTTGTGTTTATTAATATACAATTTAATAAAATGAAATATTTATTTGTCATCTTAACCCTTAAATAATTTAATATTCGTAAAATATTCAATGTTCTTAGACACAAACTTTTGCTGGATTTTTTAAAAAAAAGTTTACATTACCGCACTAGTGCGATAATCTTTTTACAGCACAAGTGCGTAATATGATGAGTTATGATACTAAAAACGGTGTTATAAGAGTGAATTTACGAGCAACTGTGTTGAAAAAGATTTTATGGTTGATAAGATACTATTGTTGTACATACCAATTTAAAGCTAAGATAACTTTACAGATTATAGTTATACTTACGTCTTATTTTCATTTATTTTAAACTACATCATTAATCAATGCTCCTTGCATTAGAACCAAGGACTTCTCTCTCTAAAGTATTTTTTTCTTCTGTTGTCAATTATGGCTTTTTAAATGTTTTTTTAAGCGTACGCTCAGCCTAAGGTTTAAAAGATTACGGCCGAGTAAGTATTGTATGAATAACGACAGTTCCGTTCCAGTTTCGGGGCTTTTAGCGCTTGAGATAATAGAAACGTTTTAGCGAGGTGACTTCGATCCCGAATTCCCGATTGCTTTAAATTCCGTCCGGGAATACGGATTTGACCTTTCCGAAGATGTCAGTATGAATAATTCTAATTATGTTTGTACTAATTCTTTTCATAGGTATCATGATTTGCTGAAAAATAAACAGCTTGTTGTAGAGTTTGAAATAAAAAAGGCAATAATAGAAATAAAAGCTTTGCGCTAGGCTGACAGTTTATTGTCTTGAAGTCACGAATTACTCTTCTTTTTGTTACCACAAGGTACCTGATAATAAATTTTGTCCTGAGAGCTGGGGGGCCCCAGCAGATCGTATGAACGGAGGCAAAAAAAGGAGCAAATAACTGTTTTTTTTTATTCATTTGACATAGCCCAATGGCAATTATAGAATTACAGCGATGATTTAGCTCGTAGTGCCGTGTGGTGCCGGTACGTTAAAAGAATTGCACCACCCCTTCTCTTCCTATGGGTGTCATAAGAGGTGACTACAGAAGTACCGCCACAAGAAGACGGGCAGCAGCGTCTTCTCTCCACCATTGGCCAAACTGCGATCGCCAACCCGCCTCCTTTTGAAGAGGCCTGTGTCCAGCAGTGGACTGGTATGGGCTGGTGATGAAGATGGTGATGATTTAGCTCAAATATATTGTTATGGTAGCCAGTCATGGTGTTGCGACGATTTGGTGAACTACACCAAAAATGGGCCGTTAACTTTGGTTTTTAAGCATGGAGATTTGAGAAAAACATTTACCCAGCAATGAGACATAGGCGAAAAAAAGGCATTCAATCCTCTTTTTATAGTAATCGTTATATATACAGGGTGTATAGGGCAGCATGTAGGTAAATTAAAGTCAAGGTAAAATGAGAAGTCTAGACAATAGATAAAAATATTTCACTGAATAAATTTAGACATGTATGAAATTATCACATCGGGAACCATTCCGCAAAACGACTGAAACTCATGGGTACAACGTTAGCCGGGCCGTCATGTTTGTTAATTGTTTGTAATTGTATGGTACGCCGAAAGTCGAAAACGGCCCGTTGTAAAGCGGGCAAGCCACGTGCGCCATAACCAAAATTTAAGATAAATTTAAGGCTCAAAGAAATAGTAATGCTTCTTTTGTCTGGCAGAAGTGAGGCTTTGTATGTCATCTTGTATTAATGTCTTTTTCTGTCTGTTATTATTTTGTCTAATGTTATTGTTTGTCATGCTCATTTTTTTTTCTTCTCTTTTCTTCATCTCTCTGGTGCCGTGCTTCGTACCTCTCTGGCTCGGTCTAGGCTCTGCCGGAATCCGTAAGCATCCGCAAGAGTCCGTTCAAAATCAATATTTTTGCTTAGCGATGGATTGATTCCGCGCTAACCAAGTCGGGTTTCCGGTCGGGTATGGTCCGAGCCTACCGTCAGGGTCCCTGCTGAAAACCAGCGTCGTGATACGTCCCTGACTGTCACGACAAATGCTGAGCGGGGGCCTTTTTGACACATACTGCTTTTATTCTGCTGTAAATGTTTTCCTTTTGTATTCTGTGTGTGTCAAATAAATCTTTTTCTATTCTATTCTATTCTATAAATGTGGATAGTCTCATGAAAATACAAGTACGTTACGGTACGATTTTTTTTATTGATTCATGATCAGAATCGTTTACTGAGCTATCTCCTTAATTTACCTACGCGCTGCCACTTACATCCTGTATACACACATTCGGCCTGAAATTGTCGGTTTGACAGTATACAATATCCAACAACAAAGCCAAACCGTAGAATCTAGTACATTAACTACCTATAGTTCAGTTGTGCCGCCCGGGCTTTGCCGATTAATGTCGGCTCAAATATGTGTGTAGCAACATAAAGCAATCATGATGAGTGACGGTTTGGACACTTCACTAAGAATTTGGTTAACATACTTTGATTTTTAACAGAGAAGCATAATGGGACTTGGGAGGAACTTTACTTAACAAGGAAACCACGCAAAACAAAACGTAGGCAGAAAAGAAAACGACGCTGCTTCTTAATCTATGATCGTTTAGGCGCACTGAAGCATGTTAGGGCGGGTGTACACGGCGTAATTTCCTTACCTGTCCTCATTAATTGCGGTCACGTGCTGACGCGTGACCGGCCGAATGTAGCTTCGCCCTAGTTTTGTTTTGTTTCTTAAATCGTGTTGACAATTGCTTAATTTTGGGGAAGTTAAAGCTAATATAGAAGTTGTTTATGAAGTTCTGTGATTAATTAGCCTATTTAAGGAATTAATTCCTATATCAGATATATTTTATAATTAAAGGTAAAAAAAAAAACAATCGCCCCAGGTGGGTTTTGGACACATGTCGCATTGTTTGCAATTTTCTAATGAATAATAGGATAGGTACTACTTCTAATATGTATTTTGTGTCTTTTTTTCTTAATTTGGTTTGACTATCCTAATTAAACAAAACATAACAAACACTTTTTTTTTTTTTTGTTTTGCATATCTAGTACTAAATGTCGTCGGTTGTTGTATACCTACTTATGTACATACATGTAATACACACTGTTTAACATTCTCATTTTATTATATTTCTAACTTTTAGTCACGGTGGCAAGTAGTTTTTATGGTTTACATTTGGTACAACCATTGTCTTACTCATCGAAAATAGCCCACAATATTGTCCCCAAGTGGTAAGATAAGCTAATATAATTGCGACGTGTTGACGCCTGACAGAGCTTAATTCAGGTCTACTTACGTAAATAATTTAGTTTCACTGGTTCTTTTCCGTCACTTGTGTCATTTTCTTTCACCAAAACTAGCCCCCTGGCTCATTAAAAAAACAAAACGTTTCCGAACCAACAACATCCAAATCTCGGCCGCTGCGACAGAGCCGAGCTTCATAATTTACCGGCGGCTGCTCCGCTCGATACGGGGCTTACTTTGACAGCTGACAGATTTATGAGCTCTCAAAATTCGCCCGCGCGTAACCGTTTTAAAACTGCGCGTCTGCAGCCGGCTTACTCTTTGGACTTGGAATTTTGTAGACAATATTCGAGGGCATTAAAAAAAGGAGAATTTCAAAGCATATTTTTTTTTAACACTTTTTTTTTTTTTTTTAGGAGTAGGTATAGAAACATTTACAAAACTTTTACAATGATATCAATATTGGAATCTTACAAAAAAAATGGGAAATTTTTCGCGATTAATTATGTAGTGTTTTTGAGCTTTACATTTGCCTGTAAATGGAAGATGAATAATAAAGTAGGACATTATGGGCCTGTTTCGATATGTTCGAAAAATGTGCCAAATAGCTATGTAACAGATAAAATATGTAGAGGACAAAAGAATAATGTGTCATATAGACGCTGTATAGTGCGCTATTCGACGGTGGTGAACTGAACTGTTTATCCTTAATAATCCTAGCTTATTCAAAACGTATGTAGAACTTACCCGTACATTGTGTAACAGGCCCCTAATATACCTACATTAAAGTTACTGTGTTGTTAAATTAAAATTAATAAATTAACAAAATCAAAAAAACCGACTGCGTAAAAAGTGAATTTAAAAGATGACGCAGGCGTGTCTTTTCTCTACAAAAAGGAGTCCTTTCACCCTTTCTCCTACTTTCCGAGGTACATCTGTTCCAGTGACCGACACTCTACAACTTCTTGGCATGGAGTTGTCCTCTGACCTCAACTTTGGCACCACCATCGAGTCTAAGGCTCAAATTGCAGCTAGAAAGTTGGGCGTCCTGAATAAAGTCAAGCGGTACTTCACGCCTGGACAGCTTTTAACTCTTTACAAAGCCCAAGTCCGATCTTGCATAGAGTACTGCATCCACCTTTGGGACGGCTCGGCGAAATACCAACTTGCTGCACTAGACTCGGTGGAACGCAGAGCCAAGAGAATAATAGGCGATAAAAAACTGGTGGCGTCCAAGCTGCACAGACTGGTTCACCGCCGCAAAGTTGCTTGCCTATCGGTCTTCTACAGATTGTACTTCGGAGAGTGTGCTCATGAGCTGCATGAGCTCATACCACCGTCACCTTTCTTCCATCGGACATCCAGACGCACGGCCGGCTACCATCCGTTCTTAGTTGATATACCCATAATCCGCACTAAACTACTTTTATAATGCGCACAGCTAAAGATTGGAATTCCCTGCCTGCGTCTGTATTTCCGAGTGCATATAACCTGACTCTCTTTAAGTCCAGAGTGAATAGGCATCTTCTGGGCAAGCTCGCTCCATCGTAGATCCCATCTATGCTCTAGAGCAAGATTGGGGTCAAGAGTAAGCCCATATCAAGTAAAAAAAAAAAAAAACGGATTTAAATTACTTAATTAGGCACTAACGCAATGCATACCAAGTCAATCATCATTATGCTGTTAATGGATTTGATGCCTCCGACTGCAAATTAATTTCTTTAAATCTTGTTTTCATCTCTTTAGCAGTCGGGTTTATGGATTTTTTAAATTATTAATTTTATTTTTGACTTTTTAGTTTGTAGTTTTCTACTTCTACTTTTCAATGAACTATAAAAAAAAATCGGAAAATAACATACCCCTTGTCACTCCCACAATTGAGACGAATCTATTGATATATTATACTTTTATATCCGTTAAACGGTTTAGGCTGTAGGGCGTGCCAAAGAAATGGACATACTTACATACATACATACGGTCGAAAAACATTACCCTCGTTTGGCAGTCGGGTAAAAATATGAATACACACTACACAACATACCAACTCATGGCCTGGCAGTAAAATTCTTGTATTACCAGTTAATTTTATTTAGCCTTAAGAGGTACCGCTTTGCAAACACAGAACAGAGAGTAAAGAAAAAAAACCAGCCAAGTGTGAGACGGACTCGCGCACGAAGGGTCCCGTACATCTATAAAAACGGAAAATAATTACGTTTGTTGTATAGGAGCCCTCTTAAATATTTATTGTGTTCTGTATTTTAGTATTTGTTGTTATAGCGGCAACAGAAATACATCATCTGTGGAAATTTTAACTCTCCAACTATCTTGGTTCATGAGATACAGCCTGGTGACAAACGGACAGACAGACAGACTGACGGACAGCGGAGTGTTAGTAAGGTCCCGTTTTACCATTTTGTTACGGAACCCTAAAAAACTAAATTGGTTTGAATCTGAAATTGATTCATTCGGGTCGTCAAATCTATCTATTTCTAACACACCGTATACTTTTGACCTAACTTAATACTAATGAAGTCGATTTGATTCACCCAAACGAGGCCATATCTGGGACCAATAATGCAATAACGGTGAACATAGTAGGTTCTCTTCTTTAATAACAATGCTCTGCCCCCTAACCATGAACTCTTAAAACAATCTCAAAGTTGTCAAATCTGTCAATTTTGGTACGTCATTTCATACAAAATTTGACAGAAATGATAATGTTTGACAGATTTGTGATTGTTTTAACAGTTCATGGTTAGGGCCCTGCTCACATAAGCCTGCGTATTTTTTTTACAATATCACCCTTCATCATCATCATCATTTCAGAGCCACAGGACGTCCACTGCTGAACATAGGCCTCCCCCAGTGAGTTCCATACTGGCCGGTTGGAAGCGGCCTGCATCCAGAGGCTTCCTGCAACCTTTACCAGGGCCATAACCATGAACTGTTAAAACAATCACAAATCTGTCAAACATTATCATTTCTGTCAAATTTTGTATGAAATGACGTACCAAAATTGACAGATTTCACAACTTTGAGATTGTTTTAAGAGTTCATGGTTATGGCCCTGGTCATCATAATCATCCTTAAAACAATATTATTATAATGGATGTCCCACGCCTAAGTCTAAAGCCATTTGCTGCTGAACATGCACGTCCTTTAGCAAGACCAACTTAGTACTCAGCATTTTTTAGCGTTTGATACACGTGCCCTTGCGAAAGTTTAATATCCTTTGAAGTTAGTTCATTTATTGATAAGATATTACTATTTTTAGAATTTGTGAGACACAACTTTCATTTATAAGATTAGAAGAGGATTCTCATTTATGAAGAACTCAGTGGCACTCCATTTTATCCCTCCCCTTGCATTTGCTATTTATTAAAAAAACAAACTCATGAAGAAGAGTTTCAAACAGAAGTTTTTGTTTACCTACATACCGAAGCGGAATGACTCTTATAATGTCTTCTCATTTTTCATCTCTGTTTGTTGAAAACGTAGCGTAGTAATTTCATCCAAATGAAGAATTTTATTCTATTACAAATTCTGAACTGAGTTCACTTGTCGTCCCTTCATTGTGGTCAGATCTCGGCCCAATAATGAGGCAGCGAGGCGACTCCTAATGATTTATCGAAAGCCTCACCGAGGGCCATCCAAATCGGAATTTACTCTGCATACCCTCAGAGTTAATTGTCGTTAGCACAAATTAGATGTAATTTGTTCCACTGGAAATTTCTGCGCCCTTTGTCTTCGGACCGTTTTTGATAATGCTTCACCGGGTGCGAATGATCTAAGTAGGCTGAAGTGGAGTTCAATTTGAAAGGTTCTACGGATTAATGATTTGGTTGTAGCAAAAAAAAAATGGAATTTCATTAGTGGTCATTGATTTTACATACTTAGTATCCATCACTTTAAAACCTTCAATTAATAGTTAAAGGGAAAATGTTTAAGTTAAAGTTTCCTTTAACGCAACTTTGTCTTGGTCGTCAGTCCATCTGGTTAAGGATTGCCAAGCTGCGTCTTCCAGTTCGTGGTCACCACTTGAGAGAAATTCTTGGTCAATAGTTATCAGCTCTGCAAGCGATGTGGCCTGTCCATTGCCACTTTCGCTTTGTAAATTGAAGGCTATGTTTCAATAAGTGATTTCTTTATTTCATTTTTAGGCTGAAGTTTTTTTTTCGATTTCGTTGCCTTTTGACTTGGAGCATTCAATGCTCTAAGCCTTTTGATGATACAGATCTATAAAAAAAATAATTTACTGAAAAAAAAACTAAAAAAATAACAACTTCAATGTAAAGCAGCCATTTCATACACCTCACGCTTATCGAAGTTTTAGAAACCAAAAAATTTCATCCACCTGGCAAGGTAAAGTACCTACCTAATTACCGTTTGCTAAACTAACCATGTTAATAAAGTAAAAGAAGACGTCTTTTTTGTGTCTAAAACCCCAAACCCTAATTTATGTTTATACTGGATGACTTTTTTTACCGTCAAGAAAAAATACTGTGTATTCTGTACCTAAAACTATGTGATATTATGTAAGTGTGTTTATAAAATACAACTGATTTTATAAATTTTGGAATGTCCAAAAAAATGCATAAACATAGAATACATCAGTATGCGTTTGAGTTTTGGTCGGTTTCATATTTTTATTATTATTTTACCAATATCCTTTTTTTAATGTTCAGTTAGTCAAAATTAACTAAGAATTAGATGGTAATGAGGATAAATAGTTAATAAAAGTAAAATAAAATATTAAACATATTTTTAAATTATCATGTTATCATCACCTATATCATTTACCTATCTCACACGTTTATTTTCTTGACGGTAAAAAAGTCATCCAGTATAGGTCTAAAGATTTTCATAATTTCACATAAGCTTTTAATAATTTAAATTAATTCATCATCATCATATCAGCCTGTTGCAGTCCACTGCTGGACATAGGCCTCCCCCAAGGAGCGCCACAGCGCACGATCTCCCGCCCTTTGCATCCAGTCGCTGCCGGCTGCCTTCTTCTAATTAATTAAAATTAATTAATTAAAAAAGGTTATTTATTTTATACGAATATCAACCTTTTTTCGATCTTTAACTTTCAATGGTCCCTTTGAAATTTTGGATTGTCTAATATAATTGTATTTCTTAACCTTGCGCACACAATTCGTTTAGTGATAGATGTTTTTAATTTAATATTTTTAAGAACACAAACTGTTTCAAAGATATACTAAAAAGGTCAAATTCCATTTAGTTTCTGTCAAATACCAATTTACCCGTGTTTAGTTGTTAACGCAGATTAATTTAATTTCTTCTAATTTGTGTAAGTGCTCTTCTAGCTCAAAGACTGTTTTATAGAACAAAGTAGAATGTCATCAAATCAAATTTGCCTAATTTGGATTAGATTTTGAGGTATTGCATCGCAAATCACAGGTATAATATGACAATGATCGTCTTGTAGATACTTTGAAATATTTATTTTATTTTTTTTGACTAACATATAACATACCTGCTGTTAAGTAAGAGCCCCAAATGATTTACAGAATTACTGTAAAACCTACCTTGAACGATATAATTGTACATAGAAATCACTGTTCATCGTTCATCGATACAAATATATATTTTTTACCGACAGCTCGGTTCGCGCGAAAGAATGATAATTATATATTTCTTTCGGTGAACCAGAAATTTTATTATATATATTTTTTTAATTTGTATGACAATATTTAAAAAAATTATGATAATATCAAATTTCTGACTTCACCATAGTGATTATACGTATGTATGTTAACATGAGCTACTGTTGGCTTGATTAGCATATACCTCACCGTTCTATATTTTTGCCGTAATTCTTATATTAAGAAATCATCAATTCATCACCTTTTGTAATGAAAAGATGCGAGATCGCTTTGCGCATCTTACAAAACGATCATCGTAGACGCGTGTGCGCGGAGCTAACAACCAATCACGGCAGGCGGTGCAGGCGCGTCGCACTACTAGCCAATCACGTAACGTAATGATCTTCTGCGCACTTTTCGCCTAAAGCCTAATTAGATTGTATTTTAAAGCATTATTACATCAAATCACAGGTATAACACGGTCGTCTTGTAGATAATTTGGAACATTTATTTTGACTTACATTAGTATACAGGATGTTTGGTAAAGTGTATATCAAGCCGAAACTACTCATGCATATAAATAGTATGGTGACGTCAGTTAAAATTTTATAATATTTTTTTAATTTTCATGCAAAACAAAATTTTTTGAATCCAATTTGTATGAAAATATTTTTTGAAAAATAATATCAAATTTATGGATTCACTTTAGTAATTATACGTATGTTAACACGGGCTATAACTGTTGGCTTGATTACCATATACCTCATCATCCTATATTTTTGCCGTAATTCTTATATTAAGAAATCATCAATTCATCACCTTTTGTAATTCTACTGATTTAAATAAGACTCATCTGAAACACGCAACAGTCAGCATTCTAGTTCTTTTGTATCTAGTTTGAGTTTCCTTTCACGCAACTTTGTCTTGGTCGTCAGTCCATCTGGTAAAAGAATTGCCAAGCTGCGTCTTCCAGTTCGTGGTCACCACTTGAGAAACTAAGGACGAGACTAAGGTAATGTTCAACGAACATGTCATCCCGGAACCAATTTCCGTCGAGGGCACTACTCTCGAGGTTGTCCAAGAGTATGTCTACCTTGGACAAGTACTACAGCTCGGTAGAAACAACTTCGAGCGGGAAATCGCCAGAAGAGTGCAGCTTGGCTGGGCAGCATTTGGGAAATTGCGTCATATCTTTACGTCGACACTGCCGCAGTGCCTGAAAAGCCGGGTCTTTAACCAATGCGTCCTACCAGTTTTAACCTACGGAGCCGAAACGTGGAACATGACCGTCAAGTTGGCCCACCGGCTACACGTCACTCAGCGTGCTATGAAAAGGTCTATGTTGGGGATCTCATTAAGGGATAAGATCCGGAACGAGGTCATACCATATAAGACTAAGGTGACTGATATTGTCCAAAAATGTAGCAAGCTGAAGTGGCAGTGGGCTGGCCATGTCTGTCGCAGAACCGACGAGAGGTGGAGCAGGAAGGTTCTCGAATGGAGACCACGCTTAGGCAAACGTAGTGTAGGACGCCCCCCGGCTAGGTGGACCGATGACCTGAAGAAGGCAGATGGCAGCGACTGGATGCAAAGGGCGGGAGATCGTGCGCTGTGGCGCTCCTTGGAGGAGGCCTATGTCAAGCAGTGGACTGCAACATGCTGATATGAATGAATGAATGAACTTGAGAAAAATTCTTGCTCAATAGTTATCAGCTCTGCAAGCGATGTGGTCTGTACATTGCCACTTTCGCTTTGCAAATTGAAGGCTATGTTTCAATAAGTGATTTCTTTATTTCATTTTTAGGATTCAGTACCTAAAGGGTAAAACAGGGCTTAATTACTAAGACTCCGCTGTCCGTCTGTCACCAGGCTGTATCTCATGAACCGTGATATTTAGACAGTTGAAATTTTCACAGATGATATTTCAGTACGTTATTTTTTTTCTCGTTTTTATAGATAATAGTGCCTTAATAGGAACCCTCAATGTGTCTCGGCCGGCTTTTGTTTTTTGTTTCGGCTGTGTTCTATTTAGAGTTAACGTAATTTGTGCGACGCAGACACATCGATGGTCAGCCATCATGGAGCTCCAACAAGCCCATATCTCGCAGCTCAAATGAAGACACACAGCGCCATATAATGACCCCATCGTCGGTTATTTCATATTAGACGTTATCCCGAGCACATTACCTAGATAAATGGCGTTCGTTATTGTTCTACTGTAGCCGGCGCCTTTTCGACTGTTGTTATTAGCTGTGAGTTATTGGGAAGGTTGAATTAGCGTAATCGTTTTGAGATTCTGAATAAACAAGATATTTTATGCAACGCTACAGATTAAGGTTTAAACGAGAACTCGCTATGACAAGCGTCGTCATATTTTGGTAAAAACTGTTTACAATTTTTATTGTTTACTTTTCGGAGAATATTAGAATTCTCATAGGATGAAATGAAATGAAATATGAAATATTTATTTATTTGTCCTTGAAGAAGGTACATTTCAGTTGTTACATATTATTGCGATCCTCTTCTTCAGCTAACCAATGTTGCATACAAATATATTCAATTGAGCTACAGTACCTAATTATTTATTTAATTTAATAATTTTAAGAATCATGCATTATTTATATAACATTTCAATATTAGATTCTTAAAGAAATTAAAATGTCAACTTTATAAAAGCAATCAGTCATACTTAATGTCAATATTAAAGATAAAACAAATGTCAAAGCCTGTGGTATAAAACAAATTCAAGTCTTACAAGGTACATGCATTATTAAAACAATTGTGCTTTAGATATTGGTCTACAGTGTAAAAGACATGTGTAATTAGCCATTTAAACAAATGTGTTTGGAACCTTTTACCAGTCAGTTCTTTAATTTTTTCAGGCAATTTATTATAAACTACCATACACATCCAGGCAACATTTTTTTTTAATTATTAGTAATTAGTAGTAATAAGTTTTTTTTAATTAGTAGTAATAAGGATTAGTTTTTCGTCTTTACAATATTTTGAAAACTGAGTGACGGTAGTTATAGGATTAGTTTTATTCATTTGTCTATCATTGTCCTTTTCACGAGCACGAGTAAAGCCATAAATTATAATTTATTTGCCAAAACTGACTGATCCACCGAGACATAAACTCAATTACTAGCATAAAAGTACGTTTTTAGTTGTAAAAACTTCGGCAAGCCTTATTGAATCTAAATCCCTAATCGATTAACCAAAAGGTATTGAATCAGGAATCATACTTCTATGGCGGCAATAAAAGAGGAAAATCGACAAAAAATACGCAGAGAAAGGAAAAACGATAAAACGTTTTATTGCTTCCTTAAAATTCGCCAAAAATCAACAATTCAATTCTATGCGAGTCATAAAGTAGAAAGATGGATTTCGAATCAAAGGCCGTACTATTCGTTACCGCCTAGGTGAGTAAAACTCGAAGGCTTTACACCATTATTTTGCAGACCCTAAAAACGGGTAAGTACGAGTAGAACTCGCGTAAAGAGACAGAGGGTTTACTAACACGGAATATAACACAAGTCTATAATTTGAAGCTTAAAATTTATTTAGACGAACCTATAATTGGCGTAGTAGTGCTGCAATTCGTCTTGAATGTGTTCCGGTTTGGAATACCGGTTTGAATCCTTTTCAAATTAATCTAAATTGGCTCAGATTTTCCTTTCAAAATTCATAGCCTGGGACACAAGGATTATTATTAACACTCAACACTTCACGGGTATTTAATTAATGCAAAAAAATACCTGTTTTTATTATTTTCCTGACGTTTCAGCCTAATTGTTCCCGTGTTTAGTGTTAGTTTTAAAAAATGTAACAAGAGAGTTTAAAAGGATTTTTTTTTACTCCGAGACCAAGGCAATTCCTGTCTGATGCATATTAGACAAATGCCTGTCATTTTTGATTAAGGTGATATTTTCCGTCAAGATTACTGTTTCGTTTTTCGAATAGATAACTGTCCCATAGTAAGGCCTCTACACAAACACTCGTAAAATTCTCTCGATATTATCCGCGCAATAGGTTTAATGTCTTATAAGGAGGAACAAAGACGGCTGCACTCAGACAGAGACGCATAGAAGTGTGCAGCTGAAATACATACGATTACGTCGCTAAACCGAAATGGAAGATCTCGGGAGTTCCCAAAGGAACGGTGCATTCCGTCTTGATGGGTACTCTACTTCTAAGATTCTATCCAGTTTTCCCGTCGACTGTTATGATCTAAGCCGCTAAAATGGTGTGACACTTGCTCAAAGTGGGCAATAAGAGTTTTGTAATAAAACATTTATGAAGTATATTGTTTTAAATTTTCATGGTCACTAACATTAGAATAGATTGAAACGAGATTGCTACCATGTACCTTATTTTTTAGGTTCCCGATATTTCGGCACTGTTGCAAGCGCCATGATCACGGAGTAACTGATCCTCCGTGTTACTTAACGGAGTTACTTGATCATGGCGCTTGCAACAGTGCCGAAATATCGGGAACCTAAAAAATAAGGTACATGGTAGCAATCTCGTTTCAATCTATTCTAATGTTAGTGACCATGAAAATTTAAAACAATATACTTCATAAATGTTTTATTACAAAACTCTTATTGCCCACTTTGAGCATATCGGGAACTCAAAAATAAGGTACATGGTAGCAATCTCGTTACAAACTATTCTAATTAATGAAGTATTTCTTATCCCTTGAAGCTGAGGATACATCGATGAATAGCACATTTTTATAACAACAACTATTTGTCTCCGAAAACACGGTCAAAGACGACTTTATCAATAGTTCTTTTATTGTACTATATTAGTGGAAAAAGACTTCAAACATTTTTAGTAAGGTAAAGCCCCTTTACCTTACTAATAAAAAATAACACTTTTTCTTTATAGAAAAACAAAACACGGTTGAAGTAATACTGCCAGTTATCATGGTTAGGCCTTGGGACTAAAAAATAGCCAAAGAGTTAAAAATGTATACATATAAGAACATTTCAATATCCGTTGATTCGTCTTAGCTTACTTTTGAGGAGCTAGAAAAAACAGGCCGTATCAGTAACTTACATTTTAAATTGGTAAGCAGTTTTTAATCACGCGTCACGCACAGTTTAAATTCAGTAAAGAAACTTAATTTATAAATACTATACGAATAAAGGATCATTCATTCCGTAGGAACCGAACCCAAAACAATAGATGAAATTCGGCGTCGTCTGGTGCACTGTCTGTGCCTCGCGGATTTCAATCAACCGCCTTTTTATTTACTTTAGCCCCAAGCTGCCTAGTTTTTGCTTTAGATTTGTAATTGCAAGTGCTTTTTGTGTGCAGGTTTTTAGAAACATCTTAATTCCTAGTTTTCTACCGCTTAGAATATGTACTCAAAGACGCGCAGCATTAGATAGTTTTTAAATACTGATAAACCGTAAAAAATTGTTTTATGTTTGTATCAAAGGACGCTACAGTAAGGGATATTTGACGTTTAATCAGATATATCTGTCGCAAATTTGATATATTAACTGCCTGTCATTATAAAAAAAACACAAAGTTTTCCGTCAAGGGGTATTTTAGTCAAAGTTTTCGTAACGCAGGGCATTGCAGAAGAGACATTTTCTGTCACACATCAATCGGATTTCAAACAACAATAATTGGTCGCAATATTAACCCTAAACTATAAATACCTCGTTTGCTTCATTGGGAGACGAGACGAGCGCGGCCATAGCTCTATCATTAGCGAATCACCGGCTCGTAAATTGGGCAGTTGACGTTACCATATCTCATCGTGGCAAGAGCTATTAGTCAACATTAACACCTGAAGGATGGGAACACATTTTGGATAGCATGCAGTTGCTTCGAGCATTAGCATAGAAGGATATATGCACGTATTATGCAGTTGTCGCTTTTCAAGGAGTCACATAGTCCTTCGAGCCGGATCTAGCATAAAGGCGTACTTTACGACTTTTTGTTTATAAAGCGTGGTAATTGTCATTGCAGTGATTTTATTGTAAGCCTTATTTTATTACTAATGGCCAATTTTTACTTTTTTTTAAAGATACAATTATAAGTTTACGTCGCTATAGTACAAGCTAGCTAATTGGTGTGATTGTGGAAACCATTTATTTATTTATTTACATTTTGTACTCGTATAATATGTTTTTATCCTAAGCAGCTGCTCTCTAAAGCAGCATGGTGTTGTCACTTTACACTACAATAAAATATCTGCTGTCAACTTTAAATTTGAAATAAATATTTTTTTATTTAACCTTTAAGTATTACACATGCGAGTTAAAATTGATAAATTGATTCAATTCAGCACTCCCTATTAATCAAATTTAAGATAGCGTTAATAACGTAGTTTCATAAAATTAAATTCTAATTTAACACTAAAATTTAACTTTTTGTAAAACATAATTACCTACTGTTACCAACAAGCTAAGCCGATATTTCCATAATCACCGTAATTGATCATTAGCTCTGATGTTTAAACTGCCGATTATATAATAGTGTTTGAACCAAACGGTGTTATCCCGCGACATGCGTTCTATTAATCAATGGCGCTAACACCTGAAAGATCACGTCGGCAGCGGCCCGGTAGTTAGTCGTAGTATTCAACATACAGGGTGCGGTGCTACTCGCAGCGGTATATAAAAATATGCGCAAGCCTTTTACTCGGCCGGGTTGCGGAGACCGATAGTAAAGGGCCTGTCAGTACACCTTGTATCAAATCATTTTTTTAAATCTCATTCATAAGTCTACATGATGAAACCTGTACATTTTAAAAGTAATAAAATTAATATAAATCAAGTCTGAGAAATATCTCAGTCTCCAATTATTTTTGATCACGGCCTTAACCAAACAGACCGTAACACCGGTGGTCACCGACATAATAAATAAATAATAAATAAATAATAATAAATATTGGACAACATCACATACATTGCTCTGATCCTAAGGTAAGTAGCTAAAGCACTTGTGTTATAGAAATCAGAAACAACGACGGTACCACAACACCCAGACCCGAACCCGACCCAGAACAGATAATTGGGATTAATTGGAATGAAACACCGGTTGGAGTTATGTTTATTTGTAACCGCGTCTGCTACACTACACTTATCTGGCAACTATAAATGGGTAATTTGACAAAGGTATAAATCATTAGGCTATTTTGACAAGAAATGCAAACGACTTTAGCCACTTTAAAAAAAAAGGAAGTTTGGCATATATATAGTGTTGTGGATACATATTATTTGTGTATGTACTAGAACTAAACAAAATGTTATTAGATATTAAGCAAAGATTGTACATTGCACTGTTTGTGTTCCTTAGATAAATAAAATAAAATAAAAACCGGCCCCTGTTATAAGACGGGAAGAAAGATAGGAAGAAGAAAAAGAAGAAGTGGTAGTTAGGTATATTTTAAAAACGGACGGTTGGGTCAAACTAGAAAACGAACATTTCTATATTATCTCAAGTCTAGGTGTTATGGTACTGTCGCTGTATCTGATTTTCGTAACACAAGTGCTTTAGCATCGTATTATAGGATCAGCGCAATTTATGTGATGTTTTACTTTGTTTATTTATTTACATATTTTCTTAATGTGACAGCTAGAAAATGCCGTGTCTTGTCCCAATTTATAAAGACACGACACGACTCTCTCAGACAAAGAATATTGAAATATTTTAAAAAAGACATATTAACCCCAAAATTAGACTCAAACTACCCGCTGTAAGTGAGGCCCCACCCTTACCGCCCGTCCCGCCCGACAACGCATGTTAATCAGACGGATCACGGTAATTGCCGACTGGAGTGTGAAATGCGGGCTTAGCGATGAAATTATCTGCACTTTACTACTGATTTATGTTTGATTAAAACCAAACGCTTTTATCTTGGTAATAGCTGGTCTAGACGGAGAGTAGTTTTAGTAGTTAAGAGACTAAAACTATTCTACACCTGATCAAGCTAGTACATACTAAGTATACTTAAATAAGCTTCTGACAATAGACCGCAATAATTCTACGTGTATTTATTTTGTTGGTTATTTTGTATGTTACTTGTCTATCTACAATTCTGAATAAATAAACTTTATATAATGATGTGAATTTAACATCATCATCATGATCATAATCACGTTAGGCTACTGCTGTAGGTATGTACATACATAGGCTTCTTCACATAATCATAATAGCAAAGATTCATTCATTTATGTCAGCCTTTTGCAGTCCACTGTTGGACGTAAGCTTAAAAGAACGATTTCCTTCATTATCCATCCAAACATTGTCAGCCAGCTTTCTTAGGTTGTCGGTCCATCGAGCTGCAGTACGTGTACTTAGGCGCGGTCTACATTCAAGTACACCTTTACTTCACTTTTCATTGGTTCCGCGACAGATGTGACCGGCTAACTGCCACTTTTTCTCGATACTTTAATAAACTATGTCCATTTAGGTATACTTTGGTTTTCATCCAGATGAAATCGTTTTGAACCAACCAAACTCTTCCAATTTCCAAATAGATATTGCAATAACAGGCCACATCGCTCGCAAAACTGATGATTTTAAGAGAAAAAAGGTAACAACCAGGAAGAAAGCGCAGTTGAGTTTATGAAGAAGAATGGGTGCAATCTGCCAACAGCCACTAACGTCGTTCTATGTCACCAATGACCTTATACAAGATGATATCATCATCATCATTTCCGCCACAACAGGACGTCCACTGCTGAACATAGACCTCCCCCAGACATCCAGATCGGCCGGTTGGAAGCGGCCTGCATCCAGCGTCGTCCTGCAACCTTTACCAGGTCGTCTGCCCACCTTGTGGGTGGACGTCCCACGCTGCGCTTGCCGGTACGTGGCCTCCATTCCAGAACCTTTCTGCCCCATCGGGCACTTTACCTGGCTAATCCGTCGGGCTATGTCAGCGACTTTTGTTCGTTTACGGATCTCCTCATTTCTGATTTGATGTCATAAAGAAACACCGAACATAGCCCATTCCATAGCGCGCTATGCAATCAATGATAATCTGAATTTTATTTCTTCTATTTTAAACCCCGATTTTTATGATGAATAAATGTGGAAGCCTAGATCTGCAAATGATGCTCAGAATTTTCAACAATCTATGATTAAAAGTAGACTCGTTGCAACTACAGATTGCGGCCCAGGTGCGCAATATGGAGACGTCTATGCTCTGAAGGAGTATTGTCAATACTCACGAGAAGTATTTCATGTGAAAATTTCCACTTTGAGAATGTGAAAATGTGTTGATTGGAACACAAACATACATTCTGTCAAAAAAGTTTCGGAAATTGATGATTTGTTTATGGTTCCAAATTCAAAATTATATATTTTTTGCTGTTGTTAGATTGGCACAACTGTTTTCTATTTTGGCGCGGAGTTTGAGTTACATCTGATAATTTGTAATTAGTAAAATAAATATTTAAGGGGGCTCCCATACAACAATCGTGTTTATTTTTTACCATTTTTTTATAGAAAATGTTGCGGAACCCTTCGTGCGCGAGTCCGACTAGCACTTGGCCAGTTTTTTCTTCTTTTTCGAAGTACGAATTAAAATTTCCTTTATAATTAATTTCACTTTCAACTATGATCCTAGATAGACAAGCGTATTCTGTATTGTACACTGTACTGTTTCTTCATTAAATTAAAAACCTTGCGTAAAATTTCATTCAGTACATATTCAATTAGATATAATTAATTTTAAAAGCTATTCATAACCAAATCCAATTTTCTCCCTGCTTTTCCGTAAGATAAAAACAAAAATACTTAATTTATTTAACATCAAAGAAATAATGGACTTATAAAGAGAAAAATCTATTTCGGATCCTAATTTTCCTTCAGGAACACTTCTTACAAATGGGATTATTTCACATACTCCAATAAGAGTGTTGGCTCAGCGGGGTTTCCAATTACCGCATCCGGGTTCGACGTCCCGTTGCGACTGTTACCTAAAATGATGGAAACAATTTGCTACCCTTATATTAAGCTTGTAGTGTTTAGAATAATGAACTAAGAATATTATTATTTATCGCACATCTATTAGGATAATGATCAAAATCGTTATTTTTAATAGATACATTTATGAAAACGGTATTTACTGAAAAAGTATCCGAATATTTTTTTACTCCTTTTTATTTGTGAATCAGTCATTTTCGCAATAAAAATAAATACAAAACAAAAAAGATTTCAAAATCATCAATTTTGAATATCTTGAATTGAAACACGATATCCCACAAGGTGGACAGACGACCTGGTAAAAGTTTCAGGAAGCCGCTGGATGCAGGCCGCGCGAAACTGGACAATCTGGTAGTCACTGGGGGAGGGGTATGTTCAGCAGTGGACGTCCTGTGGCTGAAATAATGATGATGATGATGATGATGAAGATGAAAGAAGATATTGTTAGAATAGTCTTCAAATCGTATGTGTATCGAATTCCAATGTCTACTTCATCACGAACGATAAATCTTCATAACTCTAACAAGGTTAATATTGAACTGCTAATAATCGACTACCCAAGAGATGTTTATTTTGAACCCCCGCCGAAAAATAAAACGTTATATAAACACTAAATAAAAAACAAAGCCCTAGACTTAAAAAATATAAGTGCCCAAGACGACTTTAAGTAAAAAAACGTAAATTATAGTTTTAACCTTATTTAATTAACAATTTTTCTTTGTTTATAAGTAGTTAAATTATTTTTTAAAAACAATAAAATATGAATGTTAATTCATAGCAGCTGTTTACCACTTTTGTTGCGCTGAAGGAAAACATTGTAATGAAAGCTGCACATTCAGAGAACTCGATGAAAACATTGTAAAGATAGCTGCGCATTCAGAGAACTCGATGAAAACATTGTAAAGATAGCTGCACATGGGGCGATGACAACCTCGTCAGCTTCAATGCCTTTAAGACGCAGGCCTGTCTTTTCTCCACAAAAAGGAGTCCTTTCACCCTTTCTCCTACTTTCCGAGGTACATCTGTTCCAGTGACCGACACTCTACAACTTCTTGGCATGGAGTTGTCCTCTGACCTCAACTTTGGCACCACCATCGAGTCTAAGGCTCAAATTGCAGCTAGAAAGTTGGGCGTCCTGAATAAAGTCAAGCGGTACTTCACGCCTGGACAGCTTTTAACTCTTTACAAAGCCCAAGTCCGTTCTTGCATGGAGTACTGCTGCCATCTTTGGGACGGCTCGGCGAAATACCAACTTGCTGCACTTGACTCGGTGGAACGCAGAGCCAAGAGAATAATAGGCGATAAAAAACTGGTGGCGTCCAAGCTGCACAGCCTGGCTCACCGCCGCAAGGTTGCTTGCCTATCGGTCTTCTATAGATTGTACTTCGGAGAGTGTGCTCATGAGCTGCATGAGCTTATACCACCGTCACCTTTCTTCCATCGGACATCCAGACGCACGGCCGGCTACCATCCGTTCTTAGTTGATATACCCATAATCCGCACTAAGCGCTTCTCATCATCTTTTATAATGCGCACAGCTAAAGATTGGAATTCCCTGCCTGCGTCTGTATTTCTGAGTGCATATAACTTGACTCTCTTTAAGTCCAGAGTGAATAGGCATCTTCTGGGCAAGCTCGCTCCATCGTAGATCCCATCTATGCTCTAGAGCAAGATTGGGGTCAAGAGTAAGCCCATCACAAATTAAAAAAAAAAAAAAAACATTCAGAGCACTCGATGAAAACATTGTAAAGAAAGCTGCACATTCAGAGAACTTGATCCAAAGTGGTCGGGTTCCCCTGTCAATGAGTAACGAAGGTCAGATGACAATCGCTCGATGTATTAACTGGACTTACTGCATAGGATCATGGTCGAGCATATCCTGGCTAGAAGCACAGTATATATACAGGTTGTCCCAAAATTAGGACGTCACACTGACACCGGAGGCCTAAGACCACGAAATATAGGCGCGCCGCGCCGTTATACGTAATGTCTGCTAAGACGCATCGAACAAGCTTAAGAAATACATAGAAAAGTTCCATCAGTTTTGAGTATGCCCAATTTTTGTATTTTTTTTAAAATCACCTATTTTTCATAAAGTTTGTATCAGAGTTTTTCTATAGAGCTCTTTATTTCACTTTTTTTAAGCCTACGCATTTGACAACTGTTGCTTATGATGAAACAACCATTATCTAGTCGATAAATAGTGTGAAGTAACGAAAATCGCTAGTCAAACTCAATTTAATCCTAACCCAAAGACAATGGCTTCGACTTTGAGCAGCAACCATGTTTTTTTTTATATCAAACATAATGAAATACCTTTAAAAACTTCCCTATGCTATGGCGATTCCAAAATGGTATAACACTTGTATCGCAGAGTCGTTTCCACAAGGCAGACAGACGACCTGGAGGTTGCAGGAACCTGCTAGATGGATATGATGTCTTAGAATTATTCATAATTGGTGTTTACTACCCAATTATTGATCTTTCTTCTTTTGCTTTGCGCTTTCCCACGTTAGGTGTGGTCGGCTCTCCTTATCTTTTGGCGCCAGGATAATCTGTCCTGGGTTGTCGGGTCAGGTAATTCGGTTTTCTTCATGAGATTGGTAATACTGGTCCACCAGGTCAAGGGCGGCCGCCCTCTTCCTTTCTTGCCTTCCGGGAGTGTTAGTGCCTTCTGAACGACATGCTCACTGTCTCTACGCATGACGTGGCCGTACCACCGTAGGCGTGTTTCGGTGAGCTTTTCCGGAACTGGAGTCACTTTAAAACTACCTCGGATATATTCGTTTCGAATTTTATCTAGTCTCGTCACTCCGCCCGACCATCTAAGCATCTTCATTTCAGCCACGTGCAGCTTTTGAGCATGTGTTTCCTTCACTGTCCAGCATTCAGCCCCGTATAACATCGCTGGCCTTACTGCTGTCTTGTACACTTTCCCTTTAGTGCGTATGGGCATGCGCCCAATTATTGATCTTATTTTCTTTTATTTTTTTAACAACGGTATGTTATTAAAAAAAATATTACAATCTTACAAATGAATTTTACGAGGTAAGTATAATATATTTTTTAATAAAACCTGCAATGCGAAACACTTAATTTATGAACTATAATATACCTATATTACACGGGAAAGACTTTCTTGCAAAATCCAAACCTCCGACCGCTTCGTAGTCTGGAGCGTTATAGCCACTACCCTTAGTAAGACGGTTGCTATTGAATAAAAACATTTTTGGGCTTTCATTTTGGCACACATTAAATTTACACTGACATGATGATGATGATTACACCGCTGTTATGGTCAGTAAAAAATCAACATCCTTGTGTATCGAGAAAAGGTTAAATTATGTCACATACGCCTAATCTGATATACTTTTCTAAAATGACCCAAACGGATCAAACTTGGTATATGTCTACAGATATTATAATAACAGAAAACTCAGATCGTTGCACCTGCTCTCATCAGTCGGCTGACGTGGCACATGCGGCGAGTGTGTGCACACCTTAACGAGTACCGATAGCAGAATAGGAAGGTTAGTTTTCTTACCTTAAACAGACACTGGTAAATAGAGACCACATTATTTTGAACGTCATTCACCTATCTTACGGGTGAAAACCAATCAAAAATGTTGATTACCGCCTGGTTTACGGTTAACTTGTATGCTCGGAAAAAATGATAACAATTGACAATCTACCCGCGCACACATGAGTGAGCGACGCGAGTTTACAGGTTAAGTTTCTGATTTGTATTTTCATAAAGGTGCCGTTAAGTTTCAATGAATAAAAGTAAGGAAAATGTGCATGATATAAGTTAGTAGTCTTAAATAAGTACTTTTTTTCTTTGTTTATTTATAGAGGGTTTTTATAAAACAGTTATAATGCCACCCTCATTGTAATTACAAATTAAATTAAATACTTAGAAATTAATTAATTATTACACTTTATTGACTTCGATTTGTTGCCCTTGTAAAATTATGTCGAATGTAAGGTTATATTAATATTGTCTCTTATCGCTGCGTATTCATTCTACGGTGTTATTTTATAATGTTGGGCGATAACGAAGCCTCAAATTAGCAAGTAAGAACAAGAACAAAAATATACAAGGTTTTAATTTCTCCACTAAAAATGTCCTCTTATTTTGTCGTCTATACCACAATAGTCCTCGTCTCGCAACGAGTGCCTTTAATTGATTCCTGCCCATTGAGGAGCTGACACCTGCACCGCGTTCGCGCTCTAACACTTCACCAGCTACGAATTCGTTGATTAAAATATTAATCGGGATGTTTATTCGTGAATATATGAAGTTATTTATCTTATTTTGGTTCATTTTATTTATGTTCTAGTCTTGTTTGTTAATTGTGTTGACCAACCAAGTGCTGACAATCTTCATTATACATCACTTATGAATTAAACTGGGGTAATAAAGATTTCAGATTTAAAGAAAAAGTTTTTTAGTCTGAACTGTTGTTAAAAAACAATGATAGAAAAAAAATGGTCTATAGATAGCAAAGACATTCCTAGGCACACCGACAAAACAGTAAAATTTATGACACTTTCTGTTTTTTTTTTCTTTATTTTATTAGAGAAAAATGTAACTACCAAATTTGGACTTCTGAATGCATAAAACAAAAAAAAAGGTGAAAAGGAAAAAAGGGTAACATTTTACATAACTGACAGTTTTGCAATCTAATTTGGAGAAGTTTGATTTCTAAATTGACACGAGCGGAATTAAACCTTGGACCGATTATATTCGTGTCTGAACGGATTGAATGAAAGAGTTTCAATCGGGTTAACAACTCTATTAACTAAATGATAATAAACGCAAACATTAACTGTGTGGTGAAAGTGTATTTACGACTCTCTAATTTAGTCCTCAATCACGCACATCTTAAAATCAGTTCTAAAGACCAACTAAAAATGAAAAGTCACGACTAAAAATAACTTTCAAAAAATATTTAGCAAGTGAAAATCCATGCAACAAAGAGTTTCCGTGGCGGGAGCTAAAAATAAACTGAACTAACCATGTCCGCGCCTTAGTGATTCACCGTCAATTGCGCCCGGGCGGGCATTCAAAGCGATCTCCGTGTTCAGAGATCACGTCCGTGCTATGGGGGTTGGCCCAACTAACAAGGAAACGCGTTCGTCAAAACGGATCCAACAAAAAACGGTTGTTGTATCCGTTTTGACCAACGCCTGACCAGTCTTAAAGCTAAAATCGCTTGCAAGCACCTCATTGCCACATCAAGCCACGCCCTACGTTCGTTTATGTACGTACGTACGTACGTCGGGTTCAATCAAGATAATAGGTGTTTAGGCACAAGCAAGCAAGCTTCTATGTATCTAATTGGTTGTAGTAAAACGTAGTAAAATGCATAAACAAACAGGACGGGTTGGGGCGTGTCCGGCGCAATGCGCTTACACAGGAATATTTCTACGAAGCGGTAAGGCGTCGGAGCCCGCGTTAGTACATGGTAGGCAGCGGATGGATGAAAAAAATGGGAGATCGTGCTCCATGGCGCTCTTCCAGCAGTGAACTCCGCATAAGGCTGGCTGGCCGATGATGATGAAAGGACATTAACTGTTTTTACATTTTTACTATGAAAGTGCCAGCCAAAAAATATATAATGTGTCGGAAACACTCACCAATTACCATAGTATTGAAGTAATTATTCGTCATCTTTAAAATCAAATATTTTTCTGGTAGCTCGTTACAAAAAAGAGGTTACGAGGTACCAGGAGACACTTAATTTAAATCTGGCCAAGGACACTTATTGCCTTTAAAGCTACGACGCTAAATACCAAAGAAAGAGGTTAACTAGAAAACGAATTATTATATAAAGTTACCCAAGAGGATGTTTTAAAGGAAGGAATATAATAAATCTAGGTTATCGGTGTGTAACCATTAGTAATAGAAATAAAAGTGAAAAACTTTGTACTTTTCTGACTTGGCCCACCCCACCCGCGGGTTGCGAGCGAGCGGAGACGGTAAAAAAGATCTGTCTAGCGAGTAACAATAGTCGAGGTGCTTCTGACGTCACGGGTGAGACCCTTCTATTTGTCCTTTCGCTTGTTAGCGTTAGTTTTTCCTTGAATCATCTATCCGTTGAGATATAGGTAATAGGATTTGTTGGAATACTAAGAGGGAGATCGTGCTCTTTGGCGCTCTTTGGGGGAGGCTTACGTCCAACAGTGACCTGCAATAGGCTGAATAGATAGATTACAGCACCTATTGTAAATAGTTTATTACACAGCAGTTCCCAGTACTGAAATTACAAAAATAAAATTACAGTCATGGTGACTATAACCTGAAAAATAATAGCACTTGAAGTAAAAACTATGAGTCGACGTCATAGATTATGAAACTCAGCCTAGTGTATGGGATATGACCTTACAAGTATTGCTGATTTAAAAACTTTCTTTGCTTGTTTGCAATATTTGGAATTATAAAAGGAGATTGTCAAAATTTAAAAAAACATTATATATTGCTTTTCTGATTCCTCCGAATGTTTGTTTAAGTTTTAATCCTTCGCATGAACGTGATACCAAATTCAATATTATCGTTTAATTAATTTTTGCACGTTGTCCGTCAATTAGATGACCGTCACGGCTTGGAGTACAAAGCCAGCAGTTGTGGATTCGAACCCTGCAAAAGGCAAGCATTTGTGTGATGATCATCATCAGCATTTGTACCTAAATCATAGATGTAATTTTACTTTATTTAAGTATGCCTTTCCAGTTGCCAGACCTGACTGGTCTAGTTATGTCTGGCTATAATTCACTGTTCTAAATGATCAAAGAACATCACAGTGTTTTTCCTTACTACTACAGACTGTTAATATGATACAGCTTCCAGTACATATACCAATGATCACTTAGTATCTATAAACATTTTTAGCTGTAATTTTCACCAGAAGATCCAATGAATTAAAGAAAACGTTGAAATGTAAAAGTATGCTGAAGATATTACGCCGCGCTCAAAAATATTCACGCGCCAACAATATCGCCTAATGTTGAACCGTTCGAGATTAAATTCGAGTTTCAACACCTACGGAACTCAATGCGACCCCTAATGAAAAATTCCAGCTTCGCACACGGTCTTAATGAACACAACCTTTATTCAAAGAAATGAAATGAAACTCCATAATGAGCTGTGCTCAAAGCACACACGTCTCGGGCTTTCTGGGAATTTCTTTTTAAATAACGGAGTGAGACGCCTTGAATGAGTAAATGGTTCGGCTCGGCTGCGGAACGGCGAAGAGCTAGCCTGAATGAAAGGTGAATGGGCGCGGTGCGTTTGACAGATCGCTTGAGATGGATAAGGCCTATCTGGAAAATTTTCCTTGGAAATCTTTTAAGGCAAAAGTCGGGTCTAAGTAAAAAAACTACTGGGCGCGGCCGCGTTTGTAAATACTTTAGGCGCTGGATGACTACTGGTTCCCGAAGGTTTATTAAATAAAAGATGAAATACATCGGACGAGTATATTGCTGGTAGAACGGTGGTGCAAGAAGAGCACAATGTTGCCAGTATACAAATATTATTAAAAATAAAAATAAACTAATTTAATGTTGCCATTCAACAACTACTTTATAATACGCTTTTTAATTTCTGAAAAACTAAAGTAGCAACACTCTATTAAATATTATAGCTGTAGATAGGACAAATATTACTGTAAAATGTAAAATAATTATAAAAATAATCTTAAAAAACTTAGAAGTAAATACATTTTCTAGAAGTTACACGTAATATCCTTCTTGAGGACCGAGGTGTGTGGCTAGTCACCACTGAGGGAAATATGAAAATAACTGTAATTATAATACTTACCATTATATTTACTAATTTTTATAATGTTTTGTTACAGGTGATCGGCTAGTTTAGGAGTATTTTTAAAGGTAAGAAACTTTTGCGCTCGATAATAATACTAATTTAATGAAACAAACATTTAATTTTTAGTATCGGTGTTCTAAACATTCCAAACATTTCCATCCTCCTTTAAACAGGGCCGGATTCAGAGCTCCAAAAATTAATTTCCCATCAACTACACCTTAATTGCTTCCAAAGTGCGTTTTCGCGAATTTATCTCCTCCACAGCCAGTTAAGGCGTTGGGGGCCTATTCTTCACTTGCTCGTTGTTCGAGACTCGGCCTACGAGGCGGTAATTCTAAATTAATTCTCGTAATGCGGCCCTTGATTAAAGCTTGATTAAAAGATAAATCTTCGAAGAAATTTGTGTGTGAAAGACCCTTTGAGTATGGCCTAATAAGCTGCTTGATTACACAAAAGTAATTCGTAAAAAACAAATTTGTTACAAACAAATTATATTAAAAATAAATTAATTGGGAAAATATTTCAAAATAAATAGACTTCAGTTTTTTACAATATATACAATACAATATATTACAATTTATATATTTTAATATAAACAAGTACTATAATCGTAAAACATCCAGAAGCATATTCCTTTTTTGTTAGTATTTGAGCCGTAAATCACCCTCAAAACTAAAGTTGAGGGTGATTTACGGCCCAAATACACTTTTTTTTAACCGTAACAGTCAATCGAGTATTATAACTTTAATATCACTTGTCTGGATCGAAATACAAAATTGAACACAGAAGTTCTGATAATAGTTATTCAAAATATTAAATACTATATTGTATATTTGTCCTCAACGTTGTTAATATAGTAGGTCACAATGTCGAGTCTTCAGTAACCGCGATAACTAAATTCCATGAAGTTAGATTTGTAAAACAGATGACAATGATACAGAGTTGAATGGTCTAACTGTTCCCAATAAAAGTAACAAAAAAATACGTAACGTCTTCAACTAAAAAAGCTTTTTAACAAAATAATTAAACCGCCGAAAAACTAAAAAGCAAAAAATTATAAACTTTTTTTCATTAAACCTTACCAAGTTCCACGTCCGCCAAGCGGCGACACCTAGAGGTTTGTACGTCCCGGATCGCGGAGTGGAGCAAAGCAAACAAACTGAGCTAGCTAAATCAAAATGAATATTACTTCAAAAAGAAGTGAAGAAAAGAGATTAATTCTATGTAGTTTTTAAAATTATACAGTACTGTTTTTACTGCTAAAAAAAATCCCAAAACACAGCGGCCATTTGTATAAATTCGATCTCCCTCCATATCTTCGTAATATAATTTAACCAAGTTAAGATGGCAAAAACTACGATTATTTTACAAAAACGTTTAGATAAGATCATAAAGATTATTTTAAACAACAAGTATCGTAAAAATAAACAGTAAAACACAAGATTTCCTGAATTTTTGTCACCTGTACGAGTGATCATCTGGGACAGTGAAATTTCAATAATTTTTTTTCGGTGTTCACGGCCCGAGGCGGAAACACTTTTATTTTTTTAAATGACGGGGCATTGGTTTGGTTAACGGTTGTTATAGCCACGGTTAAATAAAGCAGAGCGGTATTTTTAATAATAAACGTTTTTTTCTCAACCTTACCTCGCTGGGTGGTCTAGTACCCGGGACGTACAACCAAGGGGTTTTTTTTGTGGGGTCAATAGTACCCTGGACGTGGAAATGGTACCAGCCATTGTGAGTTAAAATGTGTCCATTCGCACTGACTCCAAAAAGAACTGATTAGGTATACTAACATTAGTTAAGTAGCTTAGTTATTAAGGTTTAATAAAAAAAAAGTTTATGATTTTTTGCTCTTCCGTTTTTCAGCGGTTTATGTTTTTTGTAAAATGCTTTTATTTAATGATTTTCTGGGGATATAGGATCAGCATTAAAATCTGAGAGTGAATAATAAATCACCCCTATTTTCCCACCCTTAGGGTAAGTTATATTCTTACAAATTTTTATACGACAAATTTCGAGGTAAGCCTATCAAATAAAAAAAGAATTATTAAAATCTGACTACTCTGTAAAAAGTTATGCGTGGTCAAACATTACAATCAGTGAGTAAACAATCAATCATCCCCTGTTTTCCTACCCGTAGGGTTGGGTTTATTTCCAAATTTATATGGGACCCCCTTCGGACTATACCCTTTCTAATAAAAAAAGAATTATTAAAATCAGACATCTCTGTAAAAAGTATGCGTGATCATACATAAAAAAAAATGTATATACGCGTCGAATTGATAACCTTTTCCGTTTTTTTTCGTCGGTTGTAAAACTACCTCCTAGTATTTTTTTTTATCTATGCTCTTAGTAAGGGGTTTCTTAACTCGATATTCATGTCTTGGATACATAAATGTAGAAAACGTTTTTTTTTTTTAATGCGTCTCGGGTGTGTATTTGGGTACCGTTGTTTCTGATTTCTATAACACAAGTGTTCCTACTTGCTTTAGGATCAATCTGTCGATTCTATAAGAAAACAAAAGTAAACTCGATCTAAAAATTACCTAAGCGATACAAACGAACATAGACTCTATTTTGTTACAAAGTACGTTCATATTCCTTATCGTTGCTGAGTGAGTTCAGTGTCGGAGTGATCGCGGTTTTTTTCAATCATCATCATCATCTCAGCCTATTGCAGTCCACTACTGGACATAAGCCTCCCCCAAAGAGTGCCAAAGAGCACGATTTCTTGTTTTATTCATCCATCCATTGCCAGCCATCTTCCTTAGATCGTCGGTCCATCGAGCTGGGGGGCGTCCTACACTACGTTTGCCTAGGCGTGGCCTACACTTAAGAACCCGTTTATTCCACATTTCATCGGTTTTTCATTCATTAATTCATATTTACATCGACTTTTTCCAATAGTTTTAAATATTTATTTTATTAACATACCCGCTCACACTAGGGCGGTGTATCGGAGAGTATGGTAGTTGCAGCAAACTCCTCCATAACCGCTGATAATTCACCAGCTGTGACCGCTCCACTCGACACCGGCGAGCTGTTCTGTTCCGGACTTTGAATATTAACTGCTACACTGCTTTAGTTTAGAAATATCAGCTCTAATTGACTGTGTCAATAATTTGGGGCATGCATTTTTATCGATACAAATTACAAATAACAGGGATTTTGACTTCATTTTTGAAATGCGATTCATGTTGATTTGAAATGTGACATAAATCACATCACTGGATTTGTGGTGCAATAAAGAATCTAATAATAATAACTCTCCGACCGATTTTGGCCATGACGACCACTTCGACCCTTCTAATTTAAGCTGATGTGCACCAAGATGGGTTACATACTCAATTTTCGCAGTTTAACTCCCGCGAACATTGTGGACACGTGAGTACCATTCATATAAAGAGTAACTCTATCTTTCAAGCACATTATCTCATACTATCTGTTCTGGCAAACGATGTCTTGTCGAAAAATAAAAGATGTCAAATAACATATGCGTCCATCGTTTCTTGAATTTGTAAATTTTTCATTTTATCAAAAATCCGAATGATTACGTACTACAGAAAAAAAACAGCCAAATCGTTCGCTCCACGTATTTTTATGAATAGGTATACATATAGACAATACGTTCCCTGTAGCTCCTAAGAATTATCTGAGCCATAACCCAGAACACAGGGAAAGACAATCTGTCCCCGCCATTTAGGGCGGCTCTATCAACACATTTGTATGTATTACAAAATTCAATAGCGGCGAGAACGACACCGCAGGCCCATCCCGCCCGTTCTTAGGTTATGAAATTGGATATAGTGATGCGATCGATATCGATAGACTAGACTATCGATGGCCGATAATAGTGGAAACAGTATTGCCATTTTCATAGTATCGTCAATAACTAAGAAGAGTATACAAAGTGATACAATTTTGATTACAATATTAAATTTGATAGGTGCTATCGATACTTATGTCAACATTGTTTATAACTAATAATGCTGATAATAATCATATAATAATAAAATAATCATTGCAATTCATCATTAGCATAAGATGATAAATGATCGATTAGAATCAGAATAGGATGTTTATTTGCATGAAACAAAGTATAATGCACCCAACCAATCTGGAAGTCATTAGGTGAGACCATGTTCAGCAGTGGACGTCCTATGGCTTAAATGATGATGATGATGAAATTTTGCACCTTTACATGTATAATTCTTGTACTGTCTTAATTTCGTGTGATATGCAATAAACAGCACTACCTATCTATCTACGAGTATCAGTATAATCACGATACTATTAAAATGTTTTAATCGTGTTCCACAATTTGGTGATACTACTGATATTTTACTTGAACTATCGATAACGTATCCATAGATAGTTCAACATCACTACTCGGAACCGACCACAATAAAATACATAATTTACCCCGCCCGTGTAGGACCGTCAAGTTATTGTATTAGCTGCAGTAAATTTGGCAAGACACGTGCGCGCAACGGTCTAGATATTTGCTAGTTTACAATTTACGCAACTTACGATTGCGTTCCCGAGCTGTGTAGTTTACGTCGGGGGAGTTGACAATTCAAGATTGTAGATTTGAATGATGTGTGTTTGTTTTTGTTGTTCAGAGGAAGCGAGACATTTTTGTCTAACAGACAGATAATAATAATAATTATGATAAGTGATAATGAAACTTTCCAATCGGCCGATCTGGAAGTCACTGGGGGAGGACTATGTTCAGCAGTGGACGTCCTGTGGCTGAGATGATGATGATAATGATGATAATGAAACTTGTCCTAAACGCAAAGGGATGCAATTTATTTTCCTATTTTGAGACAATGCTAATTAGTTAACTTTTAATTGCTTGTTAAACTTGGCGGTCACCCTTTTTGCACTACTATAACATACTGGGTACTATACTAACAAAAACTAAATTATTCGCTCTTAAATAGGAGTGCAAGATAAATCTTACTATATTTACTAAAGTATTCCCAGCTAATAAATTTCACGAAGCCTGTCCTTTGATCAAAGCCTTCAATATCAAGCATCCATAGGCACCATTGAACCTTTCGACTTCAAATTTTAAAAATAGCATGCGTTTATCAAGTGTAAAATTAATTTCAAGCCAGCCATTCTTCAAGATAGTTCATCAAACTTTCAAGATTCAGATGAGCATAAAATAACTGGAGAGGGCGCTAAAGTTTCGCGCAAAGAAAATTTTTGCTCAAATATTTTACTGTCGAAATTATTTTATGGTGCTCGCAGGAATTTTGATCCAACATCGCGACCACGCAACGAAAAATTAAGGGAACACGAATTTTTACTTCTCAGCCTTTTTCAAATAATCACTTTGGTAACTTCTTTGAGACTTTACGGTTCTTCATCTTTGTTTTATTGCTGCGAAATTATATTTTTAGTGCCATACGGTTATTAGGGATCTGTTTGTAATATAGATCAATTAAACTTTTAGATCTTACTTTATCTATCATCAAGTGGTTTGTCCCGTTGTTGGTTAACAATGATTTTAGGATTCTAGATGTGATAAGTCTTGGTGAGTGTAAGTCCTTTGTAACCGTAGAAAGGGCAACTGAACCATATTTATCGAGCGATGACGAGTTCTCGGATAGTATCTTTCTCTTGAGTCAATGTGATCTTTGTTGATCACGACAGGTTCAATTTAAAATTACTTAATGGTTAACACCACATGCACTATTGGAAAGAGAACAAATGTACTTAATATATAAAAAAAAAAACTTCACCTACCTGTTTGACAACCATTTAAAAAAAGTGTAATTTTTCTACTTCTAACACATTAATGGCAAAAAAATGATACGGTCCAGTGATTATGATTTTGGCTAACACTTAATTAATGGATAATAGTTCGATCGAGTTTACAAATAACACAAGTTTAAAAAATCTATGCCAAAACGTTGTTGGGCTTTAAAAAGCCGGCTAGCTGTTTGCAGTCCTAATTAATCCTCCAGTCTTCTGCACTGTACTCTAAACCAATTACCGTACAGCCAAAAACTCGGTGTTTTTTGACTACGTTAAATTGCTTACCGCCCTTTGAAGTGTTAAGCGCTTATTAAATTGCAAAACTCCAAAGGAAATTGTTACGCACGCAGTATGATAGCGCTTGATGTTATAATTAAATAAGATGAGGAATTTAAAAGCAACCTCTATTATGTTAATTACCAGGCGAAAATATTTTGTAAATGGTATGCAGGTCATTCGAACGGTTGATTTGAGGTTTTATCTATAAAACTTAGTTTAAACAGGCTAATACGCTTACTTAAGCGTTTCTACATAAATCTCAATTTGAAAAGGGTGTTACGTAAATGTTTTATCAAGAAGAAGCTAGCATATGTTAACATGTAAAAAGTATGGTAAAACCAGAAATTTAAATCATATTTTTTTATACAAAATTAAAAAAAAAATCCAATTTATATATTTTTTTTTTCAAAATGATGATATTTAATGTACCATGTAAAAAAAACATGTTGTAGTAGTTCTGCTATAAGATCACGAAATCAGTCAAATAGATTTCTTACATTGATTTCTGCTTTTTTCTCGGGGCCTTTTGCTCGTTGCTTGGTGGGGGTCCAATTCCCATTAAGTAACGCATACATTTCAAGGTGCAATTGTAGGCACTTCTAAAAACCTAACGATTTAAGTAAGGTAGGAACTTTCAAGTTTAGCAATTATTAATTTAATAAGTTTGGCAATAATGTTGCTAGTTTTAGGATCCCAATTTTAGATGAATTTCCAAACACTTTTCTTAAATATCAATTAAACTGCCAAAGTATGAAGGGTACAGTAAGCCTCCATTACGGAGTTACGCATTGTTAGGCACAGACCACACATCACCTATGAGGTGATCTGGGCTATTCCCTATATATTCACCAGCAGGGCTAGCATGCGCAACACGATAACATTTTGTCGTGGCATTTTATCGTGTTATAACGTAAAAATAAGAGGCTACGAAGAACGGGAGACCCTAAAAATATTTAGAAAAAGGATTCGAGACCTCTGTAATCCGTTAGGTTAGGGAAAAAGACAAAATTATCGTCGAAGACAAAAATTGTCTTATCTATCGATAAAATGACCGATGCGCGCATGCTGACCAGCCCAGCCCAGACCGGGTTGGTGGAAGAGTGCCAGTAATGCAAGTGATTAAACTTACTGTACTATTGAATCAAACTCTAGGGCCTCTGATTAGGGTTAACCACTTATATCAAATGTTATTATCATGGTGACATACCTTTTCTTGTCGTTGGTCATTATTTAGAAAAGTTGAATGTCCTAACTGTAGACTTCCGTCTTCAAACATAGCTGTAAAGTGATTCAAAGATACTTGCATGATCTTGAGGAATGCAAAATGTTACCTATACCAAACGAACAAAATTTTAATTTACGCCGAATTTAAGTCAAAAAAGTTTTAAGAACAGGTACGGAACAGATCTGATTCATAAATCAACTTTCAAGAACGTAATCCAAGAATCTCCCAAGAAAACGGACGAGAAAACCAACCCCATTGAAACAGAAGAAACATAAAACATCCGTGGTTGATACGCAGTATGGAATTACAGCAGTCCGATAACTCGGCATAATTTATCATAATGACGTCACTGTACATTTTTTAGCTCAACAGCGCCCCTAGCGGCGACCTCGCGTACTAAATCACGTCCATGCGACGGGAATTATCAAATAACTCAAGATAACAAAAAAATGTAAAGGTTTTTATATTAATAATGAAGTGAAGAAGATAAGGAACGGTTCGTTGGTATTTAAGTTCATTTAAGTTGATAATTAGTAGCTTGAAGTGCTATATGTACTTATATGATTGCGGCTCTGAGTGGGATTCGGAATAAACAAGTAGATACTATTATAATATTCTGTGGTATTAATATCACATATAATAACATCTCACTTATGTTAAAACGATGTTTTTCTAGCAATAAAAATACTACTGCAACTGACTGTATACATCAAGTAGAGTACTCTACTGATTCAAAATTGAATTTATTGCTTTTATGTAGACTAATCAATAAGTACGTACTGTAAAGGGTTTAACAACGACTAATATCAAGAAATATTAACCACGACCAACTTTTGATATGCCAAAGCACGGAATTCTTATCAAGTATACGAATATATGTCATTAAAATACGGTCGAAATGGTCATCCATCTGATGAACTAAAGAGAAAAGTCTGAGAAATAATATTAATACTGAAGACAACCAGCCACTGAGACACAAACAGTATACTTACTTAACTTGTTTGTACTAAACAATATTTAAAGTTAAAAATATTAAAAGAACAGAGAGCACGTATACAACGAGATAAGATAGGGATACTCCAATTTCGTCACTACAATTCTACGTGATGAAATCCAATAAAAACAATTGCAACCTTGCATTAGCTACTAGACACCCTAAAACATGTCCAGTGTCCAATTTTATGACGACACAAATTGCGATATGTCCAAACATTTGTGGATACAGGCACGTCCCTAATTATATAAGGGCATAAAAAACTAACGTGACTATTACAGAACCTTAATAATAGGGGATGTTTTGTTGGATTCTATTGAGAAGACATGTTTTGAAGAGTGTGTGTCATATAACCGTTTCTCAGAAGTAGAAAAAAAAGAAGATTTCCTTCCAATTTGTAGGACTTTTTTGCAGCTTCAGAAAATATGTATTTGATTTAAATTTTGTTTTTAGCAATTACCATGCTAGGTTTATCTAAAATGTTTAATACTTAAAAAAACTCGTCCGCCTCAGGTGGGATCCGAACCCATGTCCACCGCATTCCGGGCGAGTGCTTTACCACTAAGCTACCGAGACGTTAGTCGACTCGACGAAATCTTTCAAGTGGTTCTCGCTGTCAAAGCCAGCGTATTTTCTGATCAATGTTGTGGTATATACTACTACCGTTAACACCCGATAGAAATATTTTTACAAATATTTAACTATTGGTAAAGATCTATTTTTTTTTAAGTATTTAAAATATGTATTTAATTTCATTGTCATTGTGTTTTTTAAATAATTATACTAGGTTTTTGGTAACGTTGGACGAATATGATACCACTAAGTCGATGCTGAGGGTAGTGATCTTGAGAAAACGGCATTTTCAGCTTGATGTCCAACAATGGTTCAAATGGTTGGTCCGTCTAGAGTTACGGAGGAAATTTGGCAATTGCTCTTGTAACAAATAGACTTGCTGGATCTACTTTCATGGTCAAACCCTGATTATAAATGAAAAAAAAAACGCTAGGAGAAAGAAGACATTACATCCACGATAAACGCAATGGACAAAACTCTGCTTACAAATAAACTTAGTCAACCAAATTCCCATATTATATTATAGGTATCTTAAAACACCCGAACTTACCTTTGTAAGATGTACATCTACATCAAAACCACCTAGTTAAACCGTCACTTCACTTCGTCTTAATGATATCACCAGCCAATAACTCAAATTGCAACCCGTCCAAATTCAAACAGTAGGAGGCTGTAAAAATGTCAGCCCACGCTCGGGTCTCGTCGGTTCGGTCGGGTAATAACACGAGAAGCCAACCATTATGAGGAACTTTGAGGCTGAGATGTAAGAAAAGGTGTGAGCTCAAATGCTTATTGTTTAACAAAATAAAACGATGTTTTTATTTTAACACTATCTTTCAAACTTTGATACTCATTTGCATCTTGATACAGAAGATTATCAAAGAATAAAAAAAAAAAAAAATCTCATTTTACAAAATGTTTAAGAATAATTGAGTGGCACTGCTCTAGCCTGCCTTGTTATTTGCAAGTAAATAAATATAGAAAAACTGTCATGTGACAAGTATTATACAATTTTGCCCATTTTTAAAACACAACAAAGCTGTGTGATAAATTTTTGGTTCAAAAACGATAAAAAAGGATAGCCGCTATACAAAAGCTAAAGCTTTCAAAATCACTCATAAATAATTATGTTTTTTTTTTCTCCGCTCTATCAATCTTGGCAATCATCATAATCTACATTAAAAAGTTCCGTCTGATATTGCCACTGGCCGTCAATAAGCAATATTAAAAAATACATATCGACTCCGTATAAATCATTAGAAATTAAAGCTATGAACGACCAAAGTTTTACATTGGGAAACCCTTGAAATTCTTAAACTCGGAGTGGAACTGGCTTCAAATCTTTTATACTAGCCCTTAGATGTTATGTGTCGCATCGAAATTCCATTTTCAAAACATTTACCTAAGGTATGTTGTTAGAAAACATAAATGCTAAATTAAAATAAAACTTCACGCGGAATGAGCGACTTTAATAAAACCAAGTAATATGATAATACCGTCATTTCACTTCGTACCTCTCCGAGCGGTTCTTCATTACACCTAGCGCAGACGAGGTAATTGCAGGGCCGACACACGCGAGCATAACCTCTTAATTTATTGAACGAAACTAATGAAATTCCTGAGCAAAGTTTATTGCAAGAGGCACCCCTGTTATCCTAACAACTTTCGGCCTCTCCAGTTTGAAACGCGTAATCGCGACTTTAATTATTTTGGAATTAATGTTTTGTCTCCAGCCACGGTGTTAATGTAGACGGATTTTCTTTGAAATTAAATGTTTATTGACAGCTTGGATGTTGGATTGGAGGCTTGGTTGGATATCAATTTTGTTGGTAAATTAGCATTCTGCGAAGTAAAGAAAATTCTGGCGTTTAGTTGAAAGATTTTTTTAATTAGTCTTTTGGAACGAATGTTTTCGCGTAAAATTTAAAAATATTTAAGTACATTTTTTTATGTTTAACATAAAAGCTTTTCTGTTTTTTTTCTAGTCCTTTAATGTTTGACTAAACTTTATCAGAAATCACAATAATTGTGATTATTACAAAAAATTATGAATTCATTTTAAACATGTTTATTCTTCTTTTTAAAATTGTATTAAAAAAGAAATAAATCTCTAATCTAGCTAGAATAATTATTACGTTTGCCAATTGCAAACTACTCTGATTTTTTTAGAATTAATAACTAATAGATTAAATATAGTAATAGATTACATTTTGGGTTAGAACCAAAAATTTGATGCCAGTAAATTAAACTAATTATGTTACTTGAGAAACGAAACGAAACGTTTCGTTAAATTAAGATGATTTTTTATTGAACGATAAAGATAGAATTGCTGGTTTGAAATTTATAAATCTAAGCATAATTAAAATGTATCTTTAACAATGATGTCTTAGCAAAATGCCAAGTCGGGGAGGGGATAAGAATGACAAGTAAGCGGGTGAATCACAATTTTACATACCTATATTTGAAAATTATCATCATCATCATCATCATCACCAGCCTATATCAGCCCACTGCTGGACACAGGCCTCTCCAAAAGGAGGATTTTGCCATAATCGCCACGCTTGGCAGGCGGGTTGGCGATCGCAGTTTGGCCAATGGTAGAGAGGAGACACTGCTGCCCGTCTTCTTGTTTGAATTTGAAAATGAAAATGTTTTATTACATAAATAAACTTCGTTTACAACACATTTTGGTAACCTTCCTTTTAAGTATAAAATACCTGTAGTAGGAGGTTACCGCTCTTCCAAAAGTATCAATATTACATTCTTAGTTAGTGTGTTTGTGTGATGTATTGAGTGAATAAGTGTGTTGTGTTGTGAGTGGTGTATTGAGTGAATTAGTGTGTTGTGTTGTGAGTGGTGTATTGAGTGAATTAGTGTGTTGTGTTGTGAGTGGAGTGTTGTGTGTATTATGTGTGTAGCAATTTATTTAATTCACGCCATCCCAATTTTTCATCAATATTTGAATAATTATATAGCATAAATTCCTTTGATTGAAATAAAACAGAATACTTTACGAATAAATGTGTTAGTTTAGTATTACTTAAATATTTCCGATATGATAGATACTTATCTATGTAAATAGTTTTTGTCATGAAACTTTTATAATAATTCTTAGCGATAATTACAAAAATAATATATCAATAAATAAATAAATATTATTCGACAACATCAGGCAACAGCTCCTGTTTTTTTTTATCCACCTATCAGTCATCTTTTATGACCGTTTAATTCTTAATATTTTCGGTTTCTAGTCATAAATGGTCTATTTTTTTACTTGTTAGTCATCTAACAAGTAAAAAATATTTTTTTTTTGATAAAAAATAAAATAAAAAAGCTAAGACACGCTTCCGTCTGTAACTTGCTACAAAATGTAGCGTCTAAGAGTTCCAACGAAACAAACAGTAAATTTTGATGATGAGTCATTTCAAGAAAGCGTAACCTGCTCCGAGGGGAGAGAGGGTAGAAATGCGGACTTGTCAAATTTGGCGCATTATAGCGCAGATTGGAAAATGAAAATCGTTCCCGAAATTACAACTGTTTTAAAAACAACGGAATGAAAGAGGGTGAATCGTCTATCTAGACATCCCTTGCAAAAAGTTTGGTGTGCACTTCTTGGCAAATTGTCATATTGATTAATGACTTTTGTTTATCTTTTTTATTGAGTTTTTAATTGGGATAATAAATCGACTGTTTAATTTTTACTGACTAATTATCTACGAAACCTAAAACTATGATTTTGATTTTTAACTTTTTTAGTTTTTATGGTACAAATTTAAAAATTGGTTTTTACGATTGATTTTCACCTATATAGTCACAGGTTAACAGGATGTACACTAAAAAAAAACGCACCTTATATGATATTTACATAGCCGCCATTTTCACTTTTTTTACTCCACGCCAGTGACATCAGAAAAGTTAAAGATGGTGGCTATGTCATATTTTGATAGTTGGGTGTCGATAAATCGTTATATCATATCGTGTTTTGGTAGTCATTCTAAGGGGATTGGTCCTAAAGTGATTTAGTTAGCTACATATTGGTTGGTAACTATTAATTCTGTCTATGTTCCTTACAACAGTACCTAATCGATTGAGAAAAAAATAAAAACCATTCCCAACGAGATCTAAATACGTTTTAGAAATTAATTACGGCGCTAATAGCCACTTGAAGTGGTAATCAGAGTGCAGCCGAGATGATGGATTGTGTCAGACCGCCATTACTGCAATTAATCACAATCACCACTAATAGACTACTCAAAGACTTTTATTCTACAATTATTCAAGTTTGAAAGTTCGTTCATTCATTCAGTCTTGATAATTGTCTCCGATAAAAGATTTTCTGTAAGAAATCTGCCATAAAAGCTGATAAACTGCTATTTATAAACCAAAACTTAAGGTTTAAAAAAACCAGCCAAGTGCGAGTCGGACTCGCGCACGAAGGGCTCTGTACCATTATCTATAAAAAAACACGTTTGTTGTTGGGAGACCCCTTAAATATTTATTGTATTCTGTTTTTTTAGTATTTGTTATTACAGCGGCAACAGAAATACATCATCTGTGAAATTTTCAACTCTCTTAACTATCACGGTTCATGAGATACAGCCTGGTTACAGACGGACAGACAGACAGACAGACGGATTGAAGTCTTAGTAATAGGGTCCCGTTTAACCCTTTGAGTACGGAACTCTAAAAACCAAAAAAATACTGCAAACTTAAATAGCTGGTCTAAGTAGCTTTATTATCACATCGGATAAGTAAGTTTAAACTAAAATTCGATTAAGTAAGATCTTATAATAGCAGTACACCTAAATAAGATTTTTTTTAAAGAAATATGTACAACGGTTTTGCATTAATCGAATACAGTCGATTGCTTTCATTCTGTGACATCAAATCATTTATATGTGATATAAATGTTACGTAGAAGTCATATAAATAACAAATGCTATGCAAATTACTACGAAGGGTAAAAAGATAATATACAAGTCTAAATTCCTGAGCAAATTTTGTTGCAAGAGGCTTATTGAGAAGGTGATAATAAAAGGAATAAAATTTAGGTTTTATTGTTTCGGTAAGTTTAAAAAAAAATAGATCGATAAAAGAAGAAAAGAAAATGACCGTGAACACAGCTGTTAAAAAAAAATGTATTGAGGGTGTATTTTCATCTCCTATATAAGACCAAGAATGCATTTAGTATTTTTTCGCTTTATTTACCTACTTCTAGAGTCAACGGGAGCGGCAAGTCTAGAGCAAACTTTGCCGAGGACTGTTGTTTTTCACCTATCAGCTCTTATTAATTAAAATGAGTTCGCTTTAAAACGATTACTTAATGAGTTTGTTTTTAAAATATTGAGGTCAACCGATATAATGTAGGTGCAGTCTTTATATTTTGTTGTGACTTGATTACGTATGGCTAGAGCATTACATGTCTTTAATCCACTTTAAAAAATTGACGTTTTGTAACTTTAGAACATGTTCTGAGTTTTATTCTTGATTTAATTATTTTTCCTGCAGACATTCGTCCATTGACACCTCCCAAACTTCGAATCCATACAGACAGACACTACCTCGGAATTCATAAGCGCAGGCCACAACCCATTGACTGAATCGGTCGAGTCTAGACCGGGAAACGACTGGACCTGTAGAATTGGCCCTTGTTTGAACGAAATTTTAGACGTTTCGACGTCTGAAAATCAGATTAGGTGTTAGTTAGAAAAGGTGGTTAGATTGAGCTTTATGGATATGAGAATAGATCTAGTTATTTTCGGAGATTTTTCGGAATACGTTTATTAAGTCTAAGACACAAAAATCCGCGTAAAACAAGTGTAAAACTTTAAAACCGATTTCGATGAAATTAATGAAGATAAGATAGATATTGGTACAGGATAAAGGCTACTTATTATCTTAAAAGGCTTGAAGGGGTTTAAAGCCTGTTTGTCTTCTAATAAATACAATTCTATCTAATAAAAAACTTCAAAACCGATTTCGATGAAATTAATGAATATAAAGATTTGTTAGAGATTAGTAAAGGATAAAGGCTACTTATTATCTTAAAAGGCTTGAAGTGATTTAACTACTCGAGCAAAAATTGGCACTTTAAGGTTTAATATATCTCAAACGGATTCCTAAATCGAAAATTGTCTTAGCAACCCCTAACTCATTTCAAAGGACCTCTTCAAGGGTACGCCATACGATGGGGTAGGCGATGAAAAAAAAACATCCCCATGTTACATGTATGGGAGCTACTCTTAAAAAATATTTTTCAAAATTTTATTCTACCAATATGTTGGCGTGATTGATACCAATATCTCCACAAAATTACAACTCTCCAGGATCAACAGTCTCCAAGCAAAACCTCGTACGGACAGACAGACAGACGGACACGACGAAACTTTAAGGGTTCCTAGTCAGGACTACGAAACCCTCAAAAATAAGCTTGTCTAGTTCGTTTGTTCGCATAGCCAAAACAGTTCTACCAACTAAACAATAAATAACAAACACAAATCTGAATCGTAAAATTTACAAACAGGTTGATTGCTATAATTCACGACAAATGTAAATCTGTCAGTCCAGACGATTATGTTCTCGGCAAATTAACACGTAATATGTTAACTCAATGGTATTATAAATCAAGTGGCTAAAACTGGCTTGTCCAACATATTTATACACCGAAATAGAAATGATTTGCGAAAATTATTCAAGAAATTCCGAATAAGGGAAATAAAACTTTGAGGTTTTTTAACTTGATTATTACTACGAGAAAGTTTGTGTGGATCGTGAGCTTACGAATTATATTTGCTTTATAAATCTACATAATCTGACCCCTTTTTTAGTAAATACAAATAAAAATACAAATTTTGCATTCATTTCACAATAAGACAACACAGATTTCAAACTAAATATTCCGTTATCAAAATTTCAAAATTATACGTTCAAAATTTCAACAAGGATATTGTCTAATCGCTCAAAACTTTCGGTTTTAAAATTTGCCCAAGGCATATTGATAATTATGCACTGCTCTATTTCTTAAGGGTTAAGGTCTAAAATTGCGTTGAAAACAATATTATAATGATATGACGGTCACGTCGACCCTTCAATCATATTGACGAAACCAATCATTATATCGAAGGCGGATAATTCTGTATCAAATAATTATGTTTAATAATGATTATGACCGAAAATTACGCACTGTTAACCAGTGGGCAGGAAACCTAAACTTTATTTTACTTTTTGGAATATTTGGAGCAGATGGTTGACCTTAACTTTGTGACGGTACGCATGAAATACTTTCAAGTTGAGTCATTTATTTCATGATCTTCGTTTGTTTATAAACGATTACATTCCGCTTTTACAGACAGATGCCTATTTGAAAAACGAAATCCTTTACGTATTTTTATGTACGATATATTCTGTATTTTTGTTATTAGGAAAACCCTTTTTTTATTTTAAGCGTTTTAGCGGGAATTTAAAGCGTTTTCCAAAAAGGTACCATAACTAGACGTACTATTAGTTTATCTTTTAATTGAGCATGGGCCAGTTTTATATCTGGCAAAATATAAAAAAATTATCAATAGATATTATATCGATGTGCTTGATGCAAGGTTAACTTAATAATATGTTCCTTACGCAGTTCAAAATAATGCCTGCAAACTAGTTTTTAGCCAATTAACGGCCCTGGAATGGCCATCTTAGTCAAAAGGTTACCACCAAAACTGACAGCCCATACATCACGGTCCACGCACGTTGACACGTCAAAACGTCACAATCGATCTACGTCGCGCGAGATTTACGGTGACAGCGACAGACACTGCCGGCTGAGTATGTGACGCGACTGACGGGGATATCTTACGTGTGAAGTGAGCGAGACATGTATGGTGATTTTTTTTACTCACACTCTTACGGGTGAGGTGTCTGTTGTAGTGGTTCGACGACCTCCGTAGCCGAGAGGCGAGCACGCCGGACTGCGGCGTCACCATCTCTGTGGTCCTGGGTTCTATCCCCGGTCGGGTCAGTGTAGAAAATAAACGTTTCTATTTTTCTTGGGTTTGAGTGTTGTGGTACCGTCGTTGTTTCTGATTACTAGAATACAAGTGCTTTAATTACTTACCTTAGGATCAGAGCAGTGTGTACCTATGTGATGTTGTCCAATATTTATTTATTTATGTGCAGGCTATGGCTGTTTACGAAATGCCTTCTTTGTCTTTTGCAAAGATGCTTCTACCTCCTCTATCTTAAAAATCATGAACGATGCAATTAATGAAAATCGTTCCAAAAAATGCTTAACATTTTTAAACACATGGTTTTTGTAAAGGCTTTTAGTAATTTTAGTATGATGGTGATTTTTCAGAAAATTCATTATTGCATTATTCGAGCGCTATTTTACACAATTAAACCTGACTGAAAAATGCTTATTCTATTCCCTTATCTTTTTGGTTTCAATGTAAGTTAATATTACACGGAAAAACGTTTTACATAGTTCGGTTCACCCAACCAGAAATATAGTCGGGAAATTAAAACATACCAAAAAATTCAAATTTATTCAAACAATAATAAAACGGTATCATATTCGAAAACATTTTCGCGAAATTGCGCAAACCAAATTCGTGTGCACACATTCGGCGCAGAAATATTATATTTGGCATACGTTTCGCGAAATATTTTAAAATTTCACACACGGCGACAATTTGTGTTGAATCACCGATCGTAAGGCAGGTCGGCCGGTAAATAGAAATTTATATTCGATATTTGGTGCATTTATATTTTGTCCCGGGGTTTTAGGTCTGGTCATGTATGCTACAATGTGGAATACCCAAAAGGCTTTTGACGTAATTCATACTGTTTACCCTGATCATAATATTTTTTATTATTATTATTTGTGTCGTGATTAATTCTGCCCCTGTTTACCCTGATCATATCCAGCATATATTTTTTACAATTATTATATATTTTTATTAAGGTTTAAATAACTTTTGAAATGATTTCTCCTTGTTGCTTAAGCGAAGTAAATTTAATAACTAATATTTTATTAAGTTATTTTAATTCTAATGTCAAAGTTTTAGAAACTATATTTTTTTTTGTATTGTGGTAAAATCAATAACGACTTAAACGAGCCCAAACATTAAGTTTTTCTAGAAATCATTAAAGCCAGCTGCCTCATGTCCATCATCAAATCAACACAATAGTGTCAAAATATTTTAGTATTCAAGTTGTCAGAATCTTTAAAAAAAGGTTGAACACTGCTTTCAAGATATCATAACATAGTAAGTTACCTACGAGCGTATCTAATGATGTGTTAATAATTACCTTAGTTCTTATACTAATTGCCCTGACTACTCAGGAGGTATATACTATGACTGACGATGACTTATTATATTAGGTCCGATTTTATTAGTGTACATCCTGTTAACCTGTGACTTTATAGGTGAAAAGCAATCGTAAAAACCAATTTTCAAATGTGTATCATAAAAACTAAAAAAGTAAAAATTCAAAATCAACAACATTGACTTCATATTGCATAAACTCGTCCTATCTTTGGTACGTTTAACCATCTGATTATCCGTCTTATTCTTTCCCCTTGTCAGAGCGAGAAAGAGTTGAAGATATGACAAGTTTATGCAATATGAATTGTATGTTGTTATTTTGTATTTTTATTTTCAACTTTTTTAGTTTTTATGATAGACATTTGAAAGTTGGTTTTTACGATTGCTTTTCACCTATAAAGTCACAGGTTAACAGGATATACACGAATAAAATCGGACCTTATATACAGGTAAACACAGTTAGTTTTAGTTTTTTATCCTAAAAAATATGTAAGTTTATTAATTGTAACTATGTCATTATATCCTTTGGCTGCAAGCTGTTAGAAAAAAACAATTTAAATTATCTTCTCCAAATACATTGATATTAAAATTAACTTTAATTATTTGTTGCCACTGAATACAAAGAATGAAATGGACATGACTGTAATTATAATGATGATGATGAAGTGCTATATGTATGTATGTAACTAGATATTTATTTAATGTACACGCACATAAACACACACAAACATGATGATATTATAATGAAAATTGTTATTAAAATATTTTTAAGCAACTGAATTAGTCCCTTAGTAGTTTAGGTATTTCGCGTTACACGCTGTATGTTTAAGATGGGTAAAACAAAATGTATACTGTCTCAACTGAATGCAGTGTTAGGTATTCGTATTCTACGAGTATTTCCTAAAACCCTGCATTCCTCCTCAATATTAGGTTCTTACTGGCAGTAATGTGACAAAGTGTGTTGCAGCGGCAGAGGGCGCTGCCAAATTGAAACTGCCGCCTACTGCCGTGATTCACACGCCGGTCACGGCAGCCGTGGTAGGTACCGTCGGCAAATTCATTCTGTGGGATAAAAATTATTGTTATGCTTGAATGTGGATTATTTTAATTGTTTAATTTTTAATGTATACGTTGTAAGGCACTACTTGCCTCTTATGTTTGCTACGCCCTTGCAGGGTGTCACTTGTACTGTACCACTCTGTTTTTAATGTAACATCTTTTGTAACTTGTGACTTGCATAAATAAAATAATAATAAATAAATCAAATAATGCTACTTCACAAAAAACTACTTCTTAAAATTTATTATAGTTAAATGGCTGTATGTACCTGTGTTTCCTATAAAAAAAAAGCTGACAGAGATAAATCTTAATATCATTAGTCGATGTAAATAGTAAATGTCTGACTGAACTATTAACACATAATGAAATAAAATAGGTGTAATTGAAGATAAATAACACTTGAAAAAAATCATCGACCTCAGGTGGGACTCGAACCCACGTCCCATCGCATGCCGGGCGAGTGCTTTGATGCATGCATGCGATGGGACGTGGGTTCGAGTCCCACCTGAGGTCGATAATTTTTTTCAAGTGTTATTTATCTTCAATTAAACCTTGCATGGAAATGCTAAAAACAAAAATTTACAAAATAGCTGTAATTATTATTACAATAGTTTGTTACGGGATTGCTACCATGTACCTTATTTGTCCCGATATTTCGGCACTGTTGCAAGCGCCATGATCACGGAATAACTAAGGATCTTGCGGGTAAGTTGTTAAGGGCAAACATATCGGTCTACCCTCTTTCGCTGTCTTTTATTGCACGCGTCGGTACCATTGTCTACAAACTCACTATCTTCTCGCTCCTGTTCTCGACACACAACACTAACAGTATCTGACCGCGAAACAACAGTTTCTTGTTTTTTCCGGTTTTTCACATACGAATCACTGGATTCCAGACACTTGACAATTTAAACCCATCCTCGCGATTGAAATTTTCGTACTTTGTAATTTCAATCGCTTCCCTGACCATTCTTGGTATGTAGTGGCGTTCTGTCGAAATGATCTGAGGGTTGTGAAACTCAATCTAGTGATTTAGACCTGATTCCAACAAATATGTTACCGATATGTTTGCCCTTAACAACTTACCCGCAAGATCTTCAGTTACTCATGGCGCTTGCAACAGTGCCGAAATATCGGGAACTCAAAAATAAGGTACATGGTAGCAATCTCGTATCAAACTATTCTAATAAAATAGCTTTAGATATTTTGATTATCGCATTTAATTCACTGGGCCTGTACTGTAGTCCCGTTTACTGCGAGTGTAATTCAATTCTAAAAATCGAGTGTAATTCAATTCTTAAAGACGCATCTAGCAAAATAGAGGTATCTGGTAATACCTCGTCATCTCGCCATAATCACTTTAAAATGTTACGGCCTTCCTACAAAAAGATAGACACGTGTTGAACACCTGTTTACAGATAAGTCAACCATTTTGAAATGTTTGTTAGTAATACCTATGTCTCGAATGTCAGATGTGTCAACATTTCAAATCGGTTGATTAATCTTTATTTTTTGTAGTAAAGCCATTAATGTCTTACCACTATGACACTATGTTGTCTGTCTCATATTTTTTATTAAGAGTTCAAATGTATTTAAACTTTTTCTGCAAACGCTACAGTTAGACCGGACTGTCCGGCAGTGTCCGGCGTAGAGGAATTGGCATGCATTGCGCCTGGGCTTTTTACACGCCTATTCCAAGAACGGACTGATACTGCAATGTATGAGCGACGAGCGATTTAGACGGTTTAGATTTTATATAGATTCAGTTTTGAAATCACGGCGAATAATGAGTAAATACATTTTGGTAAGATAAAACAATAACTTAACATATTGGGCGCCATGGAGATTAATTACCATTGATCTTAAACGCGGTATTATTACAATATAGATAGACTAGATTTAAAAACTGTCTAAGGATTAGCCAACCGATTTTAAAATGCTAGTCACCATACCGAGACATGTCTGATGTGTCAACATTTTAAATTGGTTGGCTGTTTTTTAGACATCGTTCAAATTCAAATTTTAATAGTTTATTGCATGTCACATTAATAGTAGGGTAAGATAGTAGGTACATATGATAGTAGCTAATGTGACGCCCTGCAAGGGCATGGCAATTTTAAGAGGGCTAGCCAAGTTAAACAATAATATTACTAATTATCACAGATAAATTACAAAAAAAAAAAAGTTAAAACATGAAATTAACATAAACATGAACTCTAGGTAACACTCATTTTCAATAATCTTTTACCATCCATTTATAATCTATAGAGGGAGATGTTGAAGCATAGTTTATTTGTTTGCAATGATTATTATTATTCGATATCTTTATCTCCAAAGAATTCCTGTATATTGTAGTAGCATTTACTAATGAGAAATGTCTTCAGTGTTTTGTTAAAAAGTTGTGGGCTTTCGTGGTTTTTTATGTAGTTTGGAATGTGGTTATATATTTTTACTATCATGTAGTGAGGGCTGGACGAGACTAATTTTAATTTAGTGAAAGGGACATTTAGTTTGTTTAAATTTCTATTATTTCGTTTTGTGTCTTTTAATTTTACATAAAATTCTGGATGTTTTCTAACAAATTTACAAGCTTCAAGTGTGTAGATTGATGTAAGGGTCAATATTTTATGTTTTACAAAGTGGGCTCTACAAGATTCCATTTGATCTATATTGGTTAGTATCCTGAGGCACTTCTTTTGTGCAATAAACATTTTTTCTACATCACAAGAGTTCCCCCAGAGGATAATACCATATGTAAGTCTGGAATGCGCGTATGCATAGTATGCTGTAAGAGCAGTTTTAAAATCTGTTACTCTTTTTAGGTGTTGTAGAGCATACGTGAAGGACGACATTTTCTTTAGTAAATGTTGGATGTGGTGTTTCCAATTTAGATGGGTGTCTAAGTCTATCCCCAACATAGTAGCAGTATCAACGGTTTTTAGTTTTGTACTATTTAAGGTATAGGAAATTTCGAATATAGTTTTTTGGTACGGTTTAAATGGGATAATTTTAGTTTTATTTAGATTACGTTGCAGATTATGTATTTTGTTATAGTTTGAGCATCAGAACAGAAACATCGTCAGCAAAAAGGGTGCATTTTTCCTCCAGCACACTTGGGAGATTATTGATATAAATTAGAAACAACAAACAAGCCAAAACGCTACCCTGAGGGATAGAGCCAGTGACATGTATCCCTTCTGATCTTGCATTTGTTATTTCCCCAGTGTCAAAGTTTGTATGTTCTATTTCTACCAGTTGATAGCGGTTGGTGAGGAAAGATTTGAACCACTCGTGGGCCAAACCTCTCACACCTGTTTCATACAACTTCTATAATAAAATTTTATGACAGACTCTATCATAGGCTTTACTCATATCGAGTAAGAGGCCTACAGCATTTTTTTTGCTATCTATTTCTTCAAAAATGTTCTTCGTGAATTTTTATATGGCTAAAATCGTAAAGCGGTTTATTCTAAATCCATTTTGATTTTCGTGTAGAATGTTAAATTTTTCGTAGAAGGAATTTAGGCGTCTTATCATAGCAGATTCAAATATTTTTGCTAAGGTTGGTAGTAATGCAATTGGGCGATAGTTATTTACGTCTGTGGTTTTTCCTTTTTTGTGTACAGGTTTAATTAATGACACTTTTAAAGCGTTTGGGAAGATTCCCTCTGAAAAGGATTGCTTAATTAGCATCGTGTATGGAGTAGTAAGCAGATCAGCGCATTGTTTTATCAATAGGGGGGGGGGGGGGGGGGGATTTCATCTATGCCAAAGGATGTTTTATTTTTTAAATTTTTAATTATGGTTTTTGTTTCTTCTGTTTGTATCTGACTTAAGTAGAATGTATTTTCAATGAAGTTTTTTGTATGCTTTTGATGTTAAGGGACCGTTTTTGTATGGGATTTCCCAATCAGTCAGGGTCAGTAAGTGTATTATTTTCCCAAATTATATAAGAAATATCGTTTCTAAATTTGTTTATATTTGCATTGTTATATATTCGTTTGTATCTTGTGAATTGTTTTAGATTAGGAGTGGTTTGGGGCATTGAAAGTAATAAACCTTTATGGTCTGAAAAACCGAATTCCTGGACCATAATTTTTGTGTCATTAGTGTTAAAATTTGTAAACAACAAGTCGATACACGTAGCGCTATTTGGGGTAATTCGGGTGGGCTCGTTAATTTTTTGGTGAAAGCTATATGATAACATTAGGTTTAGTAGTCTACTTCTTTTGTTATTTTTAGTTAGAAAATCTACATTGAAGTCACCTCCCACTATGATGTTTTTGGAGTAGTCCTTCTTTGAAACATAGTTTAGTAGTTTTTCCAAGTGGGCATAGAAAACTTCAACCTCTCTCTGACTACTGGGCCAATAAATATTTATGATTAATATTTTTTCTTTTATTAACTCTATTGCACTTATCTCAAAAATCATTTCAAGAGACATTATGTTAATATCTATTCTTTCACTATATTCTAATGTATTTTTCATTAATATGGACACACCACCGCAATCATGTTCTTCCCTGTAGAAAGATAAACACAGAGTAAAGTTATCTAAATTTATTAAATCTGCCTTTTCTTTGTTTAACCAAGTCTCAGATACACAAATAATTTGTAAGTTAGGTTTTTCTTCTATAAAAGTATCAATGAGATGAATTTTATTATAAATACTTTGTACATTTTGAAATACTATGTCTATTTTAGTCTCGAAAGTTAGAGTTTTTTGGTGTGTTATTTTTGTGTGATCTTTTAATTTGTTCATTTGGTAATGTAGCGTTTGTTGTAATACTCATATTTGCTTCTCGGGGAGTAGATAGGTTCTGCATCGGGAAAGATTTCGGACGTGGGGGCAGCTGTTGTGCTATTTTTGTTTCTTGTTTATCTTGTATGTTTGTGTACGTTTTGTTATCTTCTTTCTGTAGTAGTGTAACTTCTTTTCCATTCACAATTAACTTATTATTTCTTATTACAGCGTGATGGCCGTTTCGTCGGGCAGTTTGTAGAGCGTGGTTTAGTTTTCTTTTTTCTTGTAGAGCTATTGGACTTAAATATTCAGTGACATTGAATCCGACTTCCTTTAGGTAATAGGCATTATCCAGAATATATTTTTTCATTCTTTTACTGATAAGTTCGATCTTCAGTGGCCTTTTATACCCTTTTTTGCCTATGAATCTGATTTCGTCTATGTACTCATTTAAGTTTATGTTTAATAAATCATAGAAGACGTTAACAACTCTTTCAATTACTTCCTCATCAGTCTCCCAGTAGTTCTCGGGAAGTCCATGCAGCACCAGAGTTTTTTCTCGGTTTTCATATGCTTGATTAGTGGCGTTGTTCGAGTTTTCTTGTAATTTCTTAATCTCCTTTTGTAGGTTTTCGTTTTCAGCCTGGAGAGTGTAGTGGTTTTGTTTTAGTGTCTTTATTTTATCATTTAGACAAGTTACCTCTTGTTTAAGTTGTGTTTGATCCAAAGACATTTTCTTTAAGCTTTGTTTTAGGTCTGCTTCAATCTTGCATAGGGCTTTTCCAATTTCATTTCGAATCAAGGTTTGTATTGAGGATAACATCTGTTTATTATTTTCTTGTAGTATGGATGTAAATTTTTGTGTAGAGAATTTATCACTATCTTCGTTCGGTTCATTTTCACTCTGGTTGAACGTGTTTTTAAGTGTTGGGGTGTTGCCTTCGGGCGATGTTGATATATCTTCATCACTACTAAGTGGGGAATCGATATTGTTGGAACAAAGCAGTCTCTTCCTCATAGTGACGTTTGGGTCCATCATTGTTGATTGTGTGTTTTCGTTATTTTGTGTAGAGTGAGCTGTTACGTCGTCGAGATCTATTTGTGGTCTAACAGGCGTGTTAATATTTCCAGTGTCGTTTAAACCTAGCCTATCTTTATTTTTTTCTAATAAGGCCATAGGTTTTTTTAAATTGTCTAATTGTTTGCCCCAAGGCAGTCACAGGCTTATATGACATTTAATTATGGAATTTGTTTAATAGTTGTATTAAAATTAAATATCGATTTATTTCTCGCTAATTTTGGCCTCTTATAAAGCCTTTGGCGTCTCACTGCTAGACAAAGTCCTCTATCAAGTTGCTCATGCTTCTCAGTTGATAGCCAAAATCAGCCAATCCTCGCACTTGGCCGGGTTTTTTTTGTTTTTTATTATTATTTTTCCATACTCTTCGTCTAGTCACTTGGACCCAACACCCTAAAACGGTTACCTCTGTAATAAGCACGTCCCTTGAAAACGATATCCAGCTCATCTAAGTATTTATATATTATTGTTTGTTATACGTACAGCTGTATCGTATACCATAATGATACGGTCGTTATGTATATGTTGGGTTTCATTTGGGTTTATTCAGAGATGTGTATGGCTTTTGCAATGATGAAAGGACAGTCCCCTTTCACCACTTTCACCCACTAAAATTATATTAATACTTTTAGTATATATGTCGTAGCCCGATCTTAAAATTAAACACTTCATGATGTGGCCGGCCATTTCATAAAATGGTCGTATTTCATAAAACGGCCAAACAAAACTGGCCATATCGTTTAAACGTCAACGTTTGATGATATGTCAATCAACGTTTGGCCATATCATTAAAATAGATATAAATACGTTTACAAGTTACAGGAATTCGTTTAATAATAATTTTGAACAATAAATAAATGAAACATTATAAATATTTGTGATTTAGAAAGGAAACTAATAAATATCAAGATTTAAATAACCTAACTAACCTCCAAATTACGTGTCGAACTCCACAATAATTTGACGTTGCGCCTTTTTTTCGAGTGACTCATAAAAATCACCTAGCTTGATGTCTTTACGATAATTCACTGCAATTTAATCTTCTAATTACACTTATTATTCACTTTCACAATTCACAAGAACAGTATAATAATTATCAGCCGCCATGTTGTACCACAATAACAAAGCGACATCAGCGCCTCTACCGGTAGATAATATAACTGTTTTACGATTATAACCACCAACGTTTGGCCATTTCATGAAGTAGTCGGTCATATCGTCAAACGCTGTCTGATTCATTGATCTGGCCTATCAACATCATGATGTGGCCAGCGGGTACTGTGCCGCATCATGAAAAACGACCATTTTATGAAATGGTTGGCCACATCATGAAGTGATTAATTCTAAGATCGGGCCACGACATATACATTCTTTTAGTGGGTGAAAGTGCTCAAATACTATAACGTTAAGACACAGAATTCATAGTAGTACAAACGTAGTGTAGGACGCCCCCCGGCTAGATGGACCGATGACCTGAACAAGGCAGCTGGCAGCGACTGGATGCAAAGGGCGGGAGATCGTGCGCTGTGGCGCTCCTTGGGGGAGGCCTATGTCCAGCAGTGGACTGCAACAGGCTGAAATGATGAATGATGATGACAAGTAGTTAAGGTTAGGTTACCTACTATGGGACCAAACAAACTTCACTATCTAAGTAGCAAAATAATTATAACGAGTTGTATGAGAGAATTGAAGTACTGTTTGAGATTTCGATCAGGTCCTATAACAAAAGTTATTACATATCGACAGAAGGATAAGCCTTTAGCTATGTGCTTTAGTGACATGAAGCCTGAATTTTAACCTTCACGTACCAAAAACGGCTTGGCGATAGAAGTAACAAACAACAAAAAAAGAAAAGTTCAGTTGTAATGGCATTTAAACTTTCGCGTTGTATAATTTTAAAGTCAGGTAAAAGAGGTAATATTTTATACCCAAATTATGATCGCGTAAATTCCCGTTTCATTGGGTTTAAGTTCAGTTGTACTCATGATCGGTCTGCTCACACAATTATCTCTATAACCGCCATAAAACCTTTAGGTGTGTCAAATTTTGTGATGGGTTGATTGGCTTTTGCCTGTACAATATGTGGCCAATGTAATTTTTACCATACAAATAATAATAATAAATTAATTACAATTATTAATACTAAATACTAATTGTGTAATTTTCTGTTGAGCGGACAACTTAATAAGGTAGTTTGTCCGTACTTTTATGGGGCTTCTCTTTGCGCTTTATCGAAAAAGGATGGTGGAATAAGACCGATAGCAGTTGGAAGCACCTTTAGGCGTTTAACTGCTAAAATAGCATGTTTCGGGATTAAGGAAAGTATGGCTGAATACTTACTGCCGCATCAGGTAGGTTTTGGGACTCGTCTTGGGTGCGAAGGGGCAATTCACGCCACTCGATCATTTGTTCTAGACGCCAATAATGCCGATTGTGTTATTATCAAGCTGGATATTCAAAATGCATTTAATTCCTTGGAGAGGGATGTTTTGCTTGGTGAGGTTAAGGATAATATTCCTTCTCTTTATCCTTTTCTTGACCAGGTATACGGTACCACTTCAAATTTGTTTTATAAAGATAACCTTATACTGTCACAAGTAGGTGTGCATCAGGGTGACCCTCTTGGTCCACTTGTTTTTAGCCTGGCTATTCATAAGGCTATAGTCAATTTACAGTCTCCACTAAACGTATGGTACCTTGACGACGGAACGCTTGGTGGTCAACCAGATATAGTGAAACAAGATTTGCTCACCTTGATTCCTCGTTTCAATGATTTGGGGTTAGAAATAAATTCTGCAAAATGTGAATTTTACCCATGTAGTACGGAGGTGACTTCACATTTTCGAGATTTCGTTGCTGTCCTTCCTGGGTTAAGGATTCTTTCACGGGACAATTTTGATCTTTTGGGTTCCCCTATTTTTTCAGAGGGAATTTCAGAGGCTCTTGAGAGGCAGAGGCAGAGTCTTGAATTTGTTAATGAGCGCCTTAAGTTCCTTAATCAGCATGTAGCTTTGTTTCTCCTTAGAATGTGCCTTGGAGCTCCCAAACTCATATATTTAATAAGATCTTCTCCGGTTTGGTTGTTTCCGGATGACATAACTGTGATTGATGAGTGTCTGAAATCCATCGTTTCTGGTATAGGTAATGTGTCACTCAATGAGGTTCAGTGGAGCCAGGCTGCGTTGCCGATTCGTCATGGGGGTTTAGGTGTGCGTCGCGTCGGTGACCTTGGGCTTCCTGCTTTCTTGGCGTCTGGGCATGCAGTAGTTGGTCTAGTTGCTAAAATTCTTTGTAGAGACGAAAACCAGGTAGTTGTGCCTTTTCTTTCTCATGCTATCGATAAATTTTCGCAATTGCATCCAGATGTTGTTTTGCCCGATTGTCCTTGGGTGCAGCGTTCTTGGGATGATATTGGGGCGAAATGCGTCATGGGTCGTCTTTATGGAAGGGGCCGCTGGGGTGGATTTGGCGAGAATGCGAGCGGTGTAGCAGCCAGAATCTGGGGCGTGGTTGCAGGCTCTGCCCTCACCTCATTTCGGCACTTTATTAGATAATGACTCTTTGCGGGTGGCGGTTGCCTTTCGCTTGGGCTGCGATGTATGCGAACCTCATTTATGCATTTGCGGCTCTCGCGTTGAGGCGAGCGGTCACCATGCTTTGAGTTGCCGACGATGTGAGGGTAGATTTCCTCGTCATCACGCTCTTAATGATATTATTCGGAGAGCTCTAATTTCTGCCAACATCCCATATGTGCTTGAGCCACCTGGTCTTAGTCGGACTGATGGCAAAAGACCGGATGGCCTTACTCTAGTAAGTACCTTGGGATAAGGGTAGATGCCTCTTGTGGGATGCGACCTGTGTCAGTACTTTTGCTGCTTGTCATTTAGGGCGGACCACGTTGACGCCTGGGGCAGCAGCCGAGACAGCGGCTCATAAAAAGCACTCTTAATACAGCGAGTTAAAATCAGCCTACCATTTTGTCCCCATTGCTTTCGAAACTTAAGGCTGTTGGGCTTCAGAGGCAAAGAGTTTTATTGCAGAAGTAGGTCGTTGCCTTAGAGTGAGGACCAATGATCCACGGGCTGGGTCATTCCTAGTTCAGAGGATAGCCGTAGCCATTCAGCGGGGGAATGCTGCAAGTGTTATGGACACTTTCCCTCCGGCATTGACATTGTTATAATTTATTTGTTTTTTTTATTTTTTTGTCTTAGTAATTGTAATTAAATTTAGTATTAATAATTGTAATTAATTTATTGTAATTGTAAATAAAAATATAAGCATTTCGTAAGCTGAAAAAATAATAATAATAAATAAATAAATAATAAATAAATATTGGACAACATCACATACATTGCTCTGATCCTAAGGTAAGTAGCTAAAGCACTTGTGTTATATAAATCAGAAACAACGACGGTACCACAACACCCAGACCCGAGCCAATATAGAAAAGTTCGTTTTCTACATTGACCCGACCGGGGATCGAACCCGGAACCTCAGAGATGGCGGCGCCATTTAAAGTCCGGCGTGCTTGCCTCTCGGCTACGGAGGTCGTCGTATACAAGTGAATATAAAACCGGCCAAGTGTGTGTCGTGCCACGCGCAGTATAGGGTTTCGTAGTTGCGTCGTTACCGCAATATATTTCAGCAATTACTTCATTTATTTAAGTCACATTTAATGTTTGCCTCTAAGGTTTTTTTGGGTAAGAAATTTTTTAATACCTAAGTTGAACGACTATTACTCCTGAAATAACTGATCTGTCTTAACCGTTATGATTTTTCTTAAAAGCTCATGAAATTTTCTAGATTGTTCCAGTTAATAGTTTAGCTTTTAGCGTGGGGGTGGGGGGACGACCTACTCGAAAAAAAAATAGCACTTTAAAGTTTAATATTCCGCAAACGAACCCCTTAATCGAAAAATAGTCTTATCAAACCCGGAGAAAATATTTTTTTTAAATTTTATTTTAATACTTCGGCGGCGTGATTGATATACATACATACCTCAATTACAGCTCTCTAGTGTCACCAGTCTCCAAGCAAAACCTCGGACGGACAGACAGACGAACATCATGACGAAACTATTAGGGTTCCTTGTCAAGACTACGGAACCCTAATAAAAACCCGCGGGTAATAAACGTCACAGAAAGGTTACTATCGTTTCGTTACTAATTAGGTTTGATGTAATTTACCTACATTGCTAAACAGGTGACCAGTCAGAACTGACGCATCTCACGGGACTACATGGCAACCCATAACGATTAGTTACGCATCTGCATGGGTATTTGATTAACTAGCTAATGGGAATAAATAGGTCTGCTAGGAAGAATATTAGAAAATAATACTACAATAATACAAGGTAATCGTTTTGTTTCAATTTTGTTAAAGTGGAAGCCTAGAGTAGATGTTTGTTACTAAATACCTGGGCGGTAACCACAAACTCTTAAAACAATCTCAAACGTGTCAAACATTATCATTTCTGTCAAATTTTGTATGAAATGACGTACCAAAATTGACAGATTTGACAACTTTGTGATTGTTTTAAGAGTTCATGGTTATGGCCCAGGATGATATAAACTGAAATTTGGCATACATTGATGATTAATTTAGCTCAACATAAGTAACAAATAATGTCTGTCTGCCCGTCTGTCTGTTAATTTATCACCAGGCTGTATCTCATGAACTGTGATAGTTAGACATTTGAAATTTTCACAGATGATGTATTTCTGTTGCCGCTATAACAACAAATACAAAAAAATAGAATATAATAAATATTTAAGGGGGCTCCAATACAACAAACGTGATTCTTTTGGCCGTTTTTATAGATAATGGTACGGAACCCTTCGTGCGCGAGTCCAACTCGCACTTGGCCTGTTTTTTTTTATACAAATGGTAGGATTTTGCATTTTGTACATTTTTACAATAGTATTTCGCTGCTGAAAAATAGATTGTACCATTCAATGTAACTAATTCATAACCGTAGATACAGAGGGAACAGGGGGACAAAGCACCATTTAGTGCAATCACGGGATTAATTGTCTGAATTAGGGACGTCACTCAAGCCATTAGAGGGACACAAGCGAAACACTACTGAGCCTGTTTCAGTGCTATATCGAGTTATGTATTTAATTGTTATGGTCAGTTAAGTCGTCAATAAAGACGTATACAGAATTGTGAAGTTTTTGTAAAAAAATAAAGATTGTGTCAGACTTTGTCTTGTGAAGTCTTTTTAGGGATATTTGTCCAATGTCTTGTCAGGTCTGGTTATGACAATTGGTGAGCAACGGAGGCCGCTTCCAACCATCCAATATGGAAGTCACTCGTACGCCTATGTATAGCAGTGAAGTTCTGAAATAATAATGATGACAAAGAGCAAGGGAAACGCCGATTTTAGCACCGTTCGTACGATACAAAAGATGGCTGATACATTAAAAGTTACAATCAAAAAGTAAAAATACCGGCCAAGTGCGACTAAGACCCGCGCACGAAGGGTTCCGTACCATATTCTATAAAAACGGCAAAAAATCAAGTCCGTTGTATGAAACCCACTTAAATATTTATTTAATTCTGTTTTTAGTATTTGTTGTTGCAGCAGCAACAGAAATACATCATCTGTGAAAATTTCAACTGTCCAACTATAGCGGTTCATTAGATAGGTACAGCCTGGTGACGGACAGACAGACAGACAGACAGATGGACAGCGGAGCCTTAGTAATAGGGTCCCGCTTTACCCTTTGGGTACGGAACCCTAAAAACGTTTTTTTTAATTTGTCATTTTCCCTGTAAACGTTAACTAGAGTTAAGCATGCCGGACTTGGCGTCGCCATCTCTGAGGTCCCGGATTCGTTTCCCGGTCGGGTCATTGTAGAAAACGAAGTTTTCTGTATTGTTTCGTGTCTGGGTGTTGTGGTGCCGTGCTGTTTCTGATTTCTATAACACAAGTGCTCTCTTCTCTCTCTCTCTCTTTCTATTGATCAGGTAGTTTTATCAAGATGATTGGGACTTAAATTGAAAGAGTTAGCTAGGAATATATTTAAGAAAAACCAGAATCAGGAGAAACTTTTCACTTCGGTCTAAATAATTATTTTTAATATGTTCTTTTTGTAGTACATAAGGTTGTAAGTACACACGCATATTTAGAAAACATAGGACTTATGAGGTATAAAAAGAAAGATTCCTTCCTTTGCCTTCCTGTATGACTCATGCTAGTAAAAATGGCGTAGATGCAGACTTTATTTTAATAAAAACATAATAAAACTAATAACACATTGTTAAAAGTTGAACCACAGTTCAAGGCGTTCTCGCGGTTTTGCTTTCGTTAACAATAGCCCGGGTCAGGGGATATTATAAGACCCGCCCACGGACCTGAGAATTAGCATGTACACCATACGATGGAACATGGTGCAATGTTTTTCGTCTAGGTTTACTATAAAATTTGTCTGGAAGATATATTTGTTTCATATTTTAGGGTTCCGTACCCAAAGGTTTAAAAAAGGTAGCGTTTTAACCTTTGTGTACGGATTACTAAGACTCCGCTTTTCTTCCGTCTGTCACCAGGCTGTATCTCATGAACCGTGATAGTTAGAGAGTTGAAATTTTCACAGATGATGTATTTTAGTTGCCGCTATAAGGGCCCCCCATTCTAAAAATATCAACATGGCCTAAGTATTTACTTTTATTGACGACCTCTATAGCCAAAAGGCGAGCACGCCGGACTTTAAATGGCGTCTCTAAGGTTCCGGGTTCGATCCCCGGTCGGGTCAATGTAGAAAACGAACTTTTCTATATTGGCCCGGGTCTGGCTGTTGTGGTACCGTCGTTGTTTCTGATTTTATAACACAAGTGCTTTCGCTACTTACCGTAGGATCAGAGCAATGTATGTTGTCCAATATTTATATTTATTTATTTATTATTATTTATTTAATTATGCTTTTGAAAATACATGCTAGTTAACGACCCTGTTAAAACATTTTATATTTTATGTGCAACAAAGAGTGTAAGAAGTAAAGAGTGCTTTATAACCTGTAATAAGTATATTAGGTATTACAGGTTATAAATAAATAATAATAAATATTGGACAACAACACATACATTGCTCTGATCCTATGGTAAGTACCTAAAGCACTTGTGTTATAGAAATTAGAAACAACGACGGTACCACAACACCCAGACCCGAGACAATATAGAAAAGTTCGTTTCCTACATTGACCCGACCGGGGCTCGAACCCGGAATCTCGGAGATGGCGACACCATATTAGTCCGACGTGCTCGCCTCTTGGCTACGGAGGTCGTCATAAAGCTACAAAACTCTTGATAGATACTAGGCGGAATAACCGATATCTATTTTTAATGTACCTATGTCTGTCTGTAGTGCCCACCTTAAAGATTTATCAAGTTCACATTTTATAATTATAAAATATTGATTTATCTGTAATGTTATAGCGTTCTGAAGTTAAAAATAAGGTAATATTATAAAAATAATTACTTTATTGGAAGAGGTTTTTTATCAACACGGAATATATAAGCAACGCACTCTTATTTAGTCTATTGGCTATTTATACGTCAAAACTAAAAAAAAAACTGTCGCCCGTACAAGTAGATCATTACAAAGAGGATGTGTAAAAACGGCAGGTTATTATAAACTCCAACCACGAAACGTAGTTTTAAAAGGGTAACGGATAGGGTGACTATAATTTCGGTAAACTTAAAGACTGTTTTTTACTATTAGCGCTTTGTCTCTTTTTGAGTTAGGAAATCCTAGAGGTAGATATAATAATATTTGAAGACCTCCGTAGCCGAGAGGTGAGCACGCCGGACTTTAAATGGCGCCGCCATCTCTGAGGTTCCGGGTTCGATCCCCGGTCGGGTCAATGTAGAAAAGGAACTTTTCTATATTGGCTCGGGTTTGGGTGTTGTGGTACCGTCGTTGTTTCTGATTTCTATAATACAAGTGCTTTAGCTACTTACCTTAGGATCATAGCAATGTATGTGATGTTGTCCAATATTTATATTTATATTTATTATTTATAATAAGTCTGGTTAACATATTTATAAAGTCATTGCCTCCGTATAAAAGAGAACCAGGCCAATGAGACTACGCTACGGCTATGAAGGTTTTCCTCCCGATTTAACCTTCCCCGCTTACCAAGTTAATGTATTTTTTTTTTGTTCATTAATTCTGAAATTTGAGAGGTACGTGAGATCTAGAAGTTAGTAAGTTAGAAAGTAACGAACCACGAATTTGAGGCGAGATTTAAATACTATGTTACTTTATTGATTATGATGACAAGTTTCTATTTTAAGTAACAGACTTGATTTGATATAGTATCTAGCAATTGAAATATGAGGAATCCCATCAAAATCCGGGCCACTAAGAATTAATACGTAATTAATGAATACTTTGAAAAACCTAAATTTTAGCAGAAGACCATCTTTTTAAAACAACCAAAAAAAAATAAGCATTGACGTGTTGGTGTTGGCAAGTTGTTGGCATAGTGTCACTGTGAATGTTTTTGACACAGGACTAGGTGTGCTTTACAAATACATTATTTACTTCATGGCATGCGGTGCTATCTAGCACATTTTTTTGTAATTACATTAAAATAGTAGAACGGTTGTCTGCAAACACGAGTTACACATTCCGTAATATAGCAAACTAATGTTACTTAACTTTCATTGACAAATTAGTCTCTATTTGTCCGAGAACAATATAAAATCTTGGAGTCTCTAGTAAAGTCCTTTCTTATCCATCACGCGCGGCCATTAGTTTTTTTTAATCTGTTTTTAACTCGCCCCGAGGAGAGATTAGTATGTTTTTTAAACAGACTAAAGAATATTATTATGTTCATATCATGATTTTTTTTAAACGTTAGTGCTTGCTATTATTATATAATTAAAAAAAAGGGTTTTAACGGCGAGATTTTTGACATGTAAACTTTTAAAACTAGTCACTTTTAATAACAATAAATAAATTAATATTTGGACAACATCACATACATTGCTCTGATCCTATGGTAAGTAGCGAAAGCACTTGTGTTATAGAAATCAAAAACAACGACGGTACCAAAACACCCAGACCCGAGTCGATTAGAAAAGTTCTTTTTCCTACATTGACCCGACCGGGGATCGAACCCGGAACCTCAGAGATGGCGACGCCATGTATAGTCCGGCGTACTCGCCTCTCAGCTACGGAGGTCGTCAAATTCGAATACGGAAATATAATTCGAACTAAAATTTTTGTTGTAGATGCATATTATGGCGATAAATTCGTTTTACTATAATGGTACGTAGTTAATAATCTTAGACGATGACATCTATCTATCTATTCAGCCTATTGCAGTCCACTGCTGGACGTAGGCCTCCCCAAAAAAACGCCAAAGAGCACGATCTCCCGCTTCTTCATCCAGCCACTGCCAGCCATCTTCCTAAGTCGTCGATCCATCGAGCTGGGGGGCGTCCTACACTACGTTTGCCAAGGCGTGGTTTCCATTTGAGAACCCGTTTACTCCACCTTTCATCGGTTCTGCGACAGATGTGTGTATTTGTCTAACGAATATAAAATATGAACACTTATTTAAATATTTATTATGACAACCACAATCTCCGAACATAACACTTCCTCTCTTATGTCAACTAGATAATATTTTTAATTCCCTGTGTCATATTTTAGTGTTATTCTAATCTTATTTATATCTAACAAGTAGTTCGCCTGTCACATGATTAATTATGATTAAGTCGTAACAAATCATACGCGCTATAATTTAGGAAGGATTATTTGGTTTTGATTATCTTGAACGAATTTTTGTAGATGAATTAGTACTTAAAATATGAATAGATGATTACTAGAGGTTGGATGCATATTGACCTATAAGTTGGGTAATATGATGATAGTGACAACTAGGCCAGCACCCTGAAATTGGCGTCACCATCTCTGAGGTCCAGAGATTTATATCCGGTCAGGTCAAATTGAAAAAAAAAAACGAACTTTTCCTGTCCTGAGTCTGGGAGGTGTGGAATCTTTGTTTCGTTTATATATATGCCACAAGTGCTTTGATTTATCTTATGTTGAAAGTAATGTTACTTATGTGATTCGTCCAATATTTATTTACTCAATGAAAATTTATAATTATAGAAGAGTTGAGATCCAAACTCACGACTCACGGAACTCAGGCAAGTCTTGAATCACTGAGCTACTACTACATAATATTTTAAAGTGTAGCTTATTATTTAATTTATTAATAAGTATTTATATCCTCTGAAAACAGAGATAATAGAATATTAATTGCGTAAATGTTAAACAAACGACGATTAATAGGATTGTAATTAAGTTATTACGCTAAGTCTCTAACAAATTGGTATTAGAGTTTGTTGATATTAATTAACCAATTTTGTTTATTAAAGACAATCGTTCGTCTGCTATAATTTTGAAGGTTTAATTATGAAACAAACAAATGAATTAACAAATAATTAAAGCTATTCTCTTGCTTAAATACAGCAAAAAAAACACGGTGCATTAAATAACGCAAGTGCTTTAGATAGCAATTGTGCTTTAGAAACCTTAGGATCAGAGCAATATTATGTACCTTTGTTATGTTGTCCAATATTAGAAAAAAACTTAATCTCCAAAATCTCAAAATCCAGGGCTATAACCATGAACTCTTAAAACAATCTCAAAGTTGTCAAATCTGTCAATTTTGGTACGTCATTTCATACAAAATTTGACATAAATGATAATGTTTGACAGATTTGTGATTGTTTTAACAGTTCATGGTTAGGGCCTAGATCTTACCTCTTGCGTCAAAGGCAAAAAACATCTCGTCATTGTTTGGCCACTAGATTAAAAATTCATATCGTTAAAGCCTGTCTATTGTATTTTTTTGCTTACATTATAAACTTAAAGCAACTAAAAGAACTATATCCAAAAAAAATGTATACGTAAAGTGTATAACGAAAATGTGAACCGTTCCATCTCGGCTGTCCTAAAAATAATGGCTTTTCGTCACCCTAAACCCACTTTCGCATAACGCCGCCTGAAAATTTACCAGCAACCGTTATATTTGTACAATATTAATTACTTAAACATCATACAAATAGGAGCAATTAAAGTTGCCAACTCGCAAAGCCCCGTAAAAATGGGGGTTTTAACCCCTTACCTGTCGGGGCGGGCCGAACGCCGTAATTAGTCGCGACAATCTGTTGAGCCGAACGGCCGTTCGTCATGCTGAGCCGAAGAGCGAAGCAATTTTTAATTCGACATCTGATTTTTAATTGAGCAACAAGAGTTGTGGGACAACTTTTGGTTGGTTTTTGTTTTGGAAACTTGTCGTTGTTTAATAGTTCCTTTTGTAATTAGTTGGATAAGTAGGTGTTATGAATGAATATTTACTACCTAGTGGAAAGGAAAAACCTTAATATGTATAAAATTTAATTTTAGAAATTTTGTAGTACAATTCGACTACAGGTTTGGCGTAAATCCTTTTAGGGCGTGATTCTAATGCTCATATTACATCAACTTCTTCTATAAATTCCCTACTAAGCTATCAACTGTGTATGGAAAGTGTATGGAAAGTCCTTTTTTCTTGAGAATTCCATGTTTATCCCAAAGTTTTTTTTTGTTTTTTAGCAACAGAATCAGCCCCTTTAGTGGGCTAACATTGTAGGCTACAAGGCGATTAAAGTAAATTATTAGTTAAGTGAATCATTCGGAATATATATTTTTTTTACAACATCACATATATTGCTCTGATACTAAGGTAAGCTTCCTATAGCACTTGTGTTATAGAAATCAGAAACAACGATGGTACCATAACACCCAGACCCGAAATTAATTCGAATGTTTTTGTAGTATAATTTAGTATATTTTAAACAACGCGTTATTAAGGTAAAATTACATAAAAGAACAATTTTATTATAATAAACAAACATATAAAATAAAATCAACAAACTGTAACAACAAAACCGTCAAGAGAACATAGTGCAAGCGAAATAATTCTTACGCCCCGAGATATAACACTTTACATTGCACCGGAGAAATATTAAAGCAAAACTGCAATAGCACGATTTTATTTCATTCTTAACCGACAAGAGAGAAGTCCAATTTTGTCTCTCATTGTACATTCGCTTTGAACTCGAATCATATTTCAGTTGTCGCTTCTGCGGTGCGGGCATGACCTTAATTTTGCTTACAAAGATTTATTTTGAAAACTTTTATTGTACTTTGGTGTACGTATAAAATTTTCATAAACTTACACTTTACATAATTGTGTATGAAAAGTTTGATAACATATTTTATTTGAAGCGAAAGACACGACTTTTAAAAGAAAATCGGTGTGTAAATGTGTTTCTTTAATGCTTCACCTGCGTTTAATGCCATTAATAAGTATGATATTTATATGAAATAGCGTACTTTTTTAATGGCATTAAACGCAGGTGAAGCCCCAGCGTAACAAATTAATCACTTTCAACTTTCGTCACCGGGTTACTCTTACACCGTGTGTCTTATTTAATACAGCTCTTTACCATACAGATATATTTTGTGATGTGGAATTTTATTGACAAAATTTTTATGGTGAGTATTGATAGGAAATCGACTTGAAATAACTTTTATTTGCAGTCCGCAATATTATGCATAGGCGTTTAGCTTGACGCGACTTAAGGCGTGGCTTGCTTTGTCTTGTATCAATGCATTTATTTTACAATGAACCTTTGTTGTTAAAGCGAAGTTGATCTATTAATTCGGAAATTAGTTAAAAAATAAGATTATTTTTTTACTTGCCGTAATTAATCCGTCACTGTTCAGCAAGATACACTTTTTAACCATCTAATATCCTCTCCCTTTTTTATCTATCCTGTTCTGCCGAGATAATTGTAGATGGAAAAGAATAGCTGGGGGACGAGCTATAGTATATTGGAGGCCTATGTTCAGCAGTAATTTGTCTTAAGCTGATCATGTATGCATATAAAACTATCACTTTACCTTATCAAGGCTGCCCTTCGCTGCGTTTGCCAACGCAAGAACACATAAGCCATCGACTATCGGTTTTACTGCAAATGTAAGCATCCCAAACCCACATCGACTTGTTTATCCTTTTGACTTTTTATTTTGGTCAAATATTTATCTATTTAATTTTACTTGGTTCTGGAATGGTCCAGAACCTTTCTGCCACATCGGACGTCAGTTCTACGTGCTATGTGCCCTGCTGGATGTAGACCGCTCCCGGCCGGTCGGCCTTTTAACTTTGCCAATTTTTTCTTGGTCGAATATTTACCTATTTAATTTTACACTTGCCCTTAAGCCGGCACGCATCCATCGCCGGCGTCGGCGGAACAATGCGCACTATCTGCGCGAGACATCGCGGGCCAGCCGCCACCACCACACTATTTGCATCGACTATGAAAAGCTGGTGGGACTTAGTGTTTGTCTAAGGTGTACATAGAGTACCTACTTATCATATATTTTTATATGCATAGAATTTTCCTGCAACCTTTACCAGGTCGTTTGCCCACCTTGTAGATGTGAGTCCTACGCTGTGCATGCTGGTACGTGGCCTCCATTCCAGAACCTTTCTGCCCCATCGGCCGTCAGCTCTACGTGCTAATTGCCCCGCTGGATGTAGGCCGCTACCGACCGGCCGGTCGGCCTTTCAACTTTACCAATTTTTTTTGGTCGAATATTTATCTATTTAATTTTACACTTGCCCTTAAGCCGGCACGCATCCATCGCCGGCGTCGGTGGAACAATGCGCACTATCTGCGCGAGACATCGCGGGTCAGCCGCCACCACCACACTATTTGCAGCGACTCTAAAAAGCTGGTGGGACTTAATGTTTGTCTGTTGGGTACATAAAGTACGTCTTATTACTTTTATAATGTCTATCTTGTAATTGTATTTCCTGTAATAAAACCAGGCTGACAAAGGTGACTGAGTTTGTTGTGCCGCTTCTTCTCATCACCAGCCGGTATGTAGTCCCGAAGCGGTGGTAGGGAAAAAAATTGGGACATGGAAAAGTGCCATTGATGGCCAATTTGCAGAAATAAATGACTTTGACTTTGACTTAGGATACACGCTTAAATCGATGAATAAATCGAATGAGCTGCCTTTATACATTTTGCAAATTGAGATGTTTTTTTGTTCGTGTAAAACATATTTTATATGTGGTCGATACTATCAAATGGTAATTGACTGGTCAAACTAATATAAAAAACAACCATTATACTAACACAAATTAATTTTAATTATCTCTACTAAGTTCAAGGTTCCACTTAAAATATTGACCTAAAATGTAGGCAAGAGTAGAATGGCTTTTACAAGCTATTAGTTTGCTAAATAAAATCTAATCATTAATATCTAAAACACATATACCAACTACAACATTATTTATTTATTTACATATTCAGGTTTACGACACAAGTCTTTATCATAAACTTCGTTCACTTTATAAGACCCTTCCCTTATCTTCAAAAGAAATGCTCAAGTCCATTAAGAAAAAGTTATGGTAAGTTATCTAAATAATACTATCGTGGCTGTCAAATAATATGACGCACCAAATCACGAGATAGCGTATCAGCAGGGAAAGTTATTAAAGCGTCTCCAAATATTTTATACAAGCGAAATCACGATGGAGGGCGAAACTTTGTAAGGACAATTCGTCTCGAAGTTGGGGGTACAATAAATCAATGTGTCGAATTGCTCCTCATCGGAACGGCTACGGAACTCGGAATCAAAAGTTACTAATCACCGGGTCTTTATTAATAAGGCGTAGAAGAAAATATATTCTGTAACGAAAGTTTCGGCCGTGTTTTAAGAGTTTCGGCCCCTGGGGTCTAAAAGGCCGGAGCGAGCGTTCACGGGTTATGCCAAGCGGAACATCCGCGTTTTGGGGTTTTGATTTGGTGGTTAATTAATCCTACGGCTTTTTGTTTCAGGTATGTTGAGTGATCTACTGGAGATTTAGGTAAGATTTATTTGAGCCTGGTCTTCGATTTGAAATGAAATGTGCGTATTTTTAGATGCTATTGATGGTATATAAATACACATATTTTCGAATTCATAACTTTTAAGCCTACTCTCACAAGTACACAAATAATAACAACTATCAATATACTCGTAGTAGGGGATCCGAATAAGACACGACCTTTTTTAATAAAAAATAATTCTGGTTTTAAATCTTCTTACGTCTGTGCCAGTTTGTTCGTTAAGTAGGTATCTTAATTCAAACTAAAGCTAAAATCTAAAGTAAAAATAAAAATGTGTAAGTAACCCATAAGATAGTTATGAATCATAAATTAAGGCTTCCAATAAGTACTTTCCCTTGAATCGAATTTTTCTCACATTTTAAAATGCCTATACGAGTAATCGTTTGTATGTTCGCATCACATTACTTATGCAATTTAACGAATAAATTGCGCATTTAAGAAATGTTTCCTAGTGTGTCATTACATCGCATTTATCACGGACAAAATAACAAATCAAAGGCTTAATAATAACACGGCGAAACAATAAGATACGAGGCGGCTTAGCGCGCGCTTTATTAATGTTTGGTTCCGTTGGACGTTGGGATATACTGAGCTATAGTAGTGATAGTACAATCACAGCTACGTATGAGTTAGAAATATATAGTGACTTTAGTATGTCACAGATTTAAAAAAACTGAAATAAATTAAAAAAAATAATGAAATCTTCATTGCGATTCATTGATTTACCGGGTTTAGGTTTCTATGTCTCAAATAGAAAAAAAGAGAATAATCGATTGAGTATTGAGTATTCAGAATCTTTTCGAATATTTTTCTTTATCTACCCGTCCGTTTAGAGGTTTTTAAGGCCCCCTTGCCTTGCCCCTCAAGTATCAAGTTAATTAATATTCTGAAACTTCTAAGTCTACGCAATAAAAAGTTCGACAATACATGTAGCTAACGTCTTATTAAGTAAGTAGCTCATCAAAACTTTAAATCTAATATCAGGTACTTGCAAGTATGGCTTTTTTAAAATTAACAAGAAATACCTTTTTTCTATAATTACATTTTTAAACGGTTTTTTTAATATTACTTGTACATTCAAATCTTGTAAGCGGCCATCATCACACCATTAAATGAACCCTAAAAGACACAAATGGCCCTGGTGGTCCCGGCCCACAATTTGTAGCTCCAATCCATCGCGCACAGCAACAATCGCGCGCAATTCCTTTGCCCATTCTTTCTCGGCCAACGTGGAATTATTATGTACGTGAGCGTTTTGCTGAGCGCGGCTAACGGGTTATGAAGACAACTTTTGACAGGTTGTTGCGTCAACAAGCGTTGACGTGCGATCGGGATGGGACGCGTAGAACGTACTGTCGCATTGCAAGGGTTAGATTATTCGATTTGTATTTCACTTTTTTTTTGTGGTGCTTAGGGTTGGTACTGATAACTTTAAATAAATAAATTTTCTACAACACGCTTAATATTGCTCTGACCCTAAAGTAGCGACCCTGGCAAGTAGCTAAAGGACTTGTGTTATTGAAATCAGAAACAACGACGGTTCCACAACACCTAGACGTAAGACAATATAGAAAAGTTCGTTTTCTACATAAACCCGACCGGGTGGTACCGAACCCGGAACCTCATAGTCCGGCGTCCTCAGCGTTTAAAAGGTTTACGATTAAAATATTGACTATGCGTAGCAACTAATTAGTATATTTTCTCTTGTGAATACAGTTAGATAATATTTTCCATCTAAGCAGTTTGGATCAAGTTTTAAACTTTCTATAAAGTTAATCATATAATCTATCATCATATCAGCCTGTTGCAGTCCACTGCTGGACATAGGCCTCCCCCAAGGAGTGCCACAGCGCCACAATAATACAAGGTCTCAATTTCTAGTTATCTTGCTTCAAGATTCAATTAATTAAATACAGCAACTTTTTTATGGAAATACCAAATAAATCGCAAAAAACACACTTCCTCATAATTATGAAGAAGTAATTCTTTTGCGAGATTCCGATAATAGTCCCATAGAAAAAAAGTGTGAAATATCACCTAGAAGAAAGGAATCTAATAAAAATTTTGGAAAATGAATAAAAGACGATTACCAAAATTTAATGATGACCTTATTAAATTTTGGTAATCGTCTTTTATTAATTTTTCACACTTTACCAGCGTCTGCTTAGTATTTCTACTCAATACTAAACAATTTTCAAACACTTATTTTTCGGATTAACAAATCCGTATATTTTAATTAGTGAGTCATTCACAAAAACCAGTAAAAGCGTGCGTTATTTCTCGCATCGCATCGCAACGTGCGAGTGCGTGCGAGTGAATGAATGCCGCTGCTACCGCGCCTTTCATTCGGTCGCGTCGTTACGGACGCTGAAAAGAGTTTCAATTTCCTTCGTTAGTTACGTTTTACGAATGTTTTTGGAGGTATATTATTAAAATGCGGGGATTTATAATGTTTTTAATAGTGTGATTTTTGTTAAACTTCAGTTTTATTTTCATCAATGGCATATTTATTAGATAAAAATTACAGTTTTTAAATCTAAAAATAAAAGAAATATAAACCTAAACTATTTATTTATGAACATAAGATCAGATATTTAATTTATAGGACAAAACCTATAAATAAAATATCTGATTGAGGTCGCTGCCTTGGGGAAAGGTACCCAAAAGGCTGGCCACATTGCCACGCTGTATAGCTAAGCTAATACGTTGGGCCAAAATAAACCAGCCTTTGTATCGTGGGATGTCTCAGCTAAACGCTTAGACATCTCACGATAGAGTTTATGGGCACTTGTTCCCGACGGGCCCAGAGTTTCGACCCCAAACGGCTCAAATATGTATGTCTTTCTTTCATATTTGCGCCGTTTGAGAATCTCCGCAGAAGTTGCTGCTGAACCGGACCTGTTGCCAGTCGATGGAAGATGGGATGGCGCTAAAGTGTCCACGTACGTTGCGTCCCACACTAAAGGCCTACCCATCTTCCAAGGAACGAGAGTCATGCCATCAGGGCATTTGCCATCGTCACGTGCAAGGACGCTGGGTTTCAGAACGGCTGGAATACGTGCGCTGAAAAGTGCCCGACGGGGGATTCTGCCAGCACTTCTGGTGCAAGAGAGACAGACCGTGGTGAATATTGTCTGGAGCCCTGGTTAAATTGTGTATATTTCTGTAAACATCAACTGTAACTATTTGTATGGTGTGCAATAAAGAGGTACTATATTATGACTCTAGACAAGCAATCATTGCTGCGGCATAATCAGTGTGACACAAAAATAAATAAATTTGTATGAACGAATGTTTAGAAACGTATTTAACCTATGTTTGCGTCGCCATAGTACAAGCTCTGCTTAGTTTGGAGCGTACAAACTGGTCTGATTGTGAAAACAATTTATTTATTTATTTTATTTCAGTTAGTTATTATACTCGGTAATGAGCCCGAAACAATAAAAATTAGTTTTTTTTCCGCAGTAGCTGAAAGGTTCAGTTTCTTTTGTAATTTTCAAAAACAAATAACAAAGACGTCTTTCAAATGGATAGTAGTACTTCGAATAACCGTCTTCATTTCAACCCTCTTACATACTCGCGCTCAGACGTATGCAGACGCGGCACTCCGTCTGCCTGACAGCTGCACTTCTTCGTTCGACAGAGCTCCGAGATAGTGACGTCATTGAGTGCTATCATTGTACGTTTCGGAATAGTCTGCCGACAGAAAATTGTATCTGGAATTGCTGTGTTAAGAGTGTTTTTTTTTTGTTCAAGGCTCAAAATTATAGGTTTCATATCTTCTTAGTCAAATGTTGTCATTGTACGAATTGTTTACGCAAAAAAATAAGTTTTTTGGATTTATATCATAAGGAACTTTATCAATAGATGAGTCTTGAAAAATAAAACTAGCTCCTGATTGCTAATTATCCTTTAAAATTGTTGTAGAATGCACCAAAAGAAATCTAATTAGGTACTTATGATTAGAAATAAGTCAATGCTGGGTCAAATATGTCAGGTTCCCTTTAATTCTGATGTCGATTGTGTTGCACAAATAAAAATTACTTGCATTTTTTTATTTACACCAAAAGGAAAAAAAACTCGGCAAATCTCACGAGCTCTAATGCCATTACGCTCATTAAAAAGTAAAAGAAGAAAAACAAAGCCGCGTATTCACTCATTGCGACAATCCTTCCCGCGCTGTCGCAGAGCGTGAACGTTCGAAATTTAAAATTTAATTAAGGCGCCGAGCTCCTGCAGTCGGGTTGGCGCGTTAGTGCTCACTCGTGTGGGTAGAGGGCGCGGTAAGCGGTAGCGGGTAGTTAGAAGTATTAGAACGCTCGTTTAGAAATGGCAATCGTTTATTTAACTTGAGTAATACCAGATTTCAATTCTCCGATACACTATTAACGTACTTGTAGGAAACTCACATAGCCAAAAAGGATTAAACTCATCATACTAAGTTTTTGATTTAGGCTGCTCGCAATGGGGATTAGAATTCACACAATACGTCGGTTCGCAAATGTAATTAAAATATGTACTTTTATTTGTGCATAGGCCCCATAAACTATAAATTATGTACATTGTCACAGGTCTCTGTAAAGTTATAGTAAACAAGAAGCCGTTCTAAAAATACGGGAATAAATTCTGTTTAAAAATAAAATATAAAAAGTGTATTTAAAAATTAGATTTTTACATCTACATGACATTTCTCGCTAACATCTAATAACATAAACTCCCCCTTAATCTCGTAAAGGCCGGTACACACTCTTCGTACAAAGCAATTTTTAATTGCGTCCGCTCTAAAACGCGTCGTGTCTTTGACATTTGCGATTGATTAAAAACAAAATGGCTGCCGTAATTAGATGATGTGTGGGATTATAAAGGTCACCTGAATAGTGTATAAGGATGACATTTGGGGAGATGCAGGTAGAATAAAATATCAAATGGAATAAATTATATTTTGGGTGGGCAAGGGAAGGGTGAAAAAGCTAATGTACGTCCTTGATATAATTTTGCTCTTAGAGTATAAATAGAATTGGTAGTTGGTAGTCTATAGCAAATCAGCATATTTTTAGTTTTTACTGTCTCGTTTTGACATACTGAATTTTTAAACTAACAAAACTGATTTAAGGGAAGTACAATCAACCTTTAAATATACAAATTCTCTACATAATGTAAACAAAGAAAAAAAAGATATTGCTAAGACCGGTTTTGAATAAAAGAGTCGTACTTTGAAAATAAAACTGCTTGAGATGGAGTTACAAAAAACAGTTAATTCCAGGGTATAGTTAGACAAAAATAAATACATAGTGACTTGTTTACTACTACTAGTACTTGTTTTTGGTAATAGATGAACTTTTGTTGATGCAAATTATTCGTTGTCGTTATTTATATTTTTATCAGAATTATATACTAAACGAAATAAGCGTTTTTTTTAAATAATTATTGTGGTTACTATGCTCAATTCAGCATCACCACAAGGTTGTACGCTATCTGTTTCTAGCGCATTCTCGAATACTTCGGACACATCGCTCGCAGAAACCCTCACAGCCTAGAGAAGCTGATGGTGGTTGGGCAGTTTGATGGGAGAAGGTCACGTGGTCGCTCACCTACCCGCTGGTCAGACCTAGTAAAGTCGCCTGGCCTATCAATAACCAAGACTTTAGGAATACGTGGAGAAGTATTAATAGTGCATCAGGTGAATAACACTTCAAGCTACAGACGACCTTCAGCAATGAAGATACCGACTAAGAAGAAGGGATGCTCAATTATTATTAAAAAGTATTGTATGAAGTATTTATTCAATCTCAAAGAATAAATAAATCTGTTCAAATAGCATTCCTTCTAGTTGTATTACTTACAAGTTAATCAAAGAGCACTTCTCACAAAAGTAATCATAAACCTCAAGCGCACGTAACAAAAAAGGCCTAAAAAGGCACTCCATCAAATCCATTGAAACAAATTCAGCTTTTAACTCAATAAAGCTACAATTCTCAACTTGCGAGTGAGATAGAAAAGTTAACGACTCGACCGCCCATTTATGTCCGACATCTTTCAAAGCGTAGTTGGTATGTCCCTGTGGACCAAGTTACACTGGTAACCCATTACCTTTTCATGAAACCAGCTTTGTGGCACTAGTTGGCTTACACCCAGTTGCAGAAACGGACATTAAAATTTTAAAGCGACCTTAAACAATAATGTATCTTTAAAGTGTTGCACAAAAAGCATTTGACGCAAATTTTAATGCGCCTTTAACTTTAAAGAACCGAACGTCAAATCAATATGTTTACGTTGCACAAAACCTCATTAGCGCTAAAGGGGCATTAGTTTGACAGTTCGAGGTTATAATTTTTAATGCCTGCTCAAACATCCATTAAACTTGTCATTAGCCTAATATTTAGTTTTTTCTAGTGGATTTCAGTTTGATATAGGTAAATAATGTCTCTCTCAAGCCTTTCGTCGTTATCGGATCCTGAGCAATATGTTCCGAGACGACGTAGTGCTTTCTGCGTCCTCAAGTAATTCAGAAGAAGCATATAACAAAAGTCACATTGCAACCCGAAATACTGTAGAAGTTGCTTTGGGGTACGCTTTTGCCCATGAATTGAAAAAGGTATTACGCTAAACAAAACATCAACAGTCCTGCAAGTAATTGTTGCATGTGTGGTATGCATATTAAGTGTATAGAACAAGACGAGGTGCAACCTTCTATTGACATAGAAATTGATAATGATGGAGATAATAACCATTACGTCCACTCGAGTTCACAGACTGTTCAGAAGTCTGTCCGGGCTGCAATAATTGTAAATAGTGTTTTTTCATCATTGTGGTGTACGCTAGTACACTATACCTCAATGTTTCTCCTAAATAAAATTGTTTCATAACTATTTTTTAAAATTAAAATGAAATAAACTCACCAACTACTCGTAAATGGTACTCACAACTTCATCATCATCATCATCATCATCTCAGCCTATTGCAGTCCACTGCTGGACGTAGGCCTCCCCCAAAGAGCGCCAAAGAGCACGATCTCCCGCTTTTTTCATCCATCCACTGCCAGCCATCTTCCTAAGGTCATCGGTCCATCGAGCTGGGGGTCTAAAGGACTAAAGTAACGGACATAGTCCAAAAATGTAGCAAGCTTAAGTGGCAGTGGGCTGGCCACATCTGTCGCAGAACCGATAAAAGGTGGAGTAAACGGGTTCTCGAGTGGAGACCACGCCTAGGCAAACGTAGTGTAGGACTCACAACTTATTATTGTTTTATTTATGATTATAAAAATATACTTTATAGAAACATGAAATACCTAAACTTATAAATTAAGTAATAAAGGGCCTTTATTTAGAAGCCTATTGTTAATAAAAAACAAAACATTACCCTTATACAAATATTTTATTGCTATCTGAAAATATTATCTTACTGACAAAATTAAAACATTATTATTCAACATTGTATTCGGCTATTTTACTTTATTTTTTAATATTTCCATCTTTAGATTAATTCCCTTTTCTTAGGCAAAATTTGCAGTCTCTGTATGTGTCAGGATAACAGTTTTCGATTCCCGGTCGAGTCCATGTAGAAAACGACCTTTTATATATTGTTCTATTCAATGCCTCTCGCTTCATCTCAATGTATGTACTTGCCCCCCGTTCTTTTGCACTCTACTATGTGCTTGTATCTGTAAGAGTATAATGATAAAGATCAATATCAAAGTAAAAAAGGAAAGTGGAACACAGTTTATAATTATAAATTGGTGTGATTACTACCTACATCTCAAGATCCAGTACTAATGATTTTTGTTCTTGAGTGTAGCTTGCCCCTTGTTTAAGCATTTGCTGTTGTGCCATTTTAAATGTAGATGAGATAGAGCAGGTAAGTTTCAACACAATACTACAACTCGCACCAAATTCCGCCAATTTTAGATTTTTTCATTTGACAATTGATTGATTTTGAAATAGGACATTTGACGTTTTCATACGTTTTATTTTTGCAAACCCATTCTTTGACAATGCATGTTCTATGACAAAATGCAACCATTCACTCACTTCATTCAAAATTATTTTTTTGACTTGCAACATTTAATAATGTCGGCATTATATAGTCTTTAGTTAAAGGACCACTAAAGGATGTTTATGTAGTTTTGTGCAACGACTTTAAATCTAATGACCTAATTAGCGGTAATGTCACATTATCTAATGTCGTTTTTAAAGGCAGCTTTCTGCAACTGGGTGTTAGCTACACTAATTACGTAAAAAACAACACTTGCCCTCGCTGAGTTTTGAAGTCTTGACCCGGTTTTCAATTGACGCATTTTTTACGTTCTGACGCTGTATTTATTTGGGTAAGTAAAATTTTGCGACAGTTATTTTTTGGCCTGCAAAGTTGGGTCGCGAAATAATATGGCTAAATTAAGAGAAACCCTTTTTTTAACCGACTTCAAAAAAAGGAGGAGGTTCTCAATTCGTCTGAATGTTGTTTTTTTTTTTTTTTTTTGTATGTATGTTACGCGATTACGCCGCCAATTATGGACCGATTTCAAAATTTATTTTTTAGTTTGAAAGGGTATACTCCAAAGGTGGTCCCATTTCCACGAAGTCAGATTCTGATGATGGGATCCCTGGGAAATCGAGGGCAACCCTCAATTTTTATAGGCACCCATAATGTTTTGCATATATTTTCTGACTCGATGCTGATTTTTGGGTCTGGTAATCATCATGTCATGTTGCTGACCTGATGATGGAAGCCACAGAACTCCTTAACGGATAGGAGTTAGAAGATAATACTGCAATTTGTCGACAGAACGTATTTCGCAGTGTGTTGAGCAGACGTGGAGCTTATGAGGTACCAGACCGCCAATTTTTATTTACTGGGGGCGTACCAGCACACCCAGTAACGAAAAAAAAATTGAAAGTTCCTTTCTTAATTTATCCTGTTATTTAACGCGAGACCTTATCCTATGGTTACGACACCAAAATAGCCGCCGTTCTGGTTGGAGTGTAGGTAAACCCTTTTCTTAAGACTTAAAAATTTTCGTCGAAAAATTGACCCTATATAACACCTTATTTTTATCATACCATTGGATGGGGGGTCCATAGAGGACCAATATTAGTTAAGGTTACTTTGCTGTAAAGTAATTTTTGGCGAAGTTAGGAGGGAAAAAATAGAGGACTTAACACTTAAAATTGTAAAATAAAAAAGTTTAATAAAAAACTAAAAACCGACTTCAAAATGAAACTAAAAAGCGAAAAATAATATTGACTAAAACATACCTAATCAGTTCTTTTTGGAGTCGGTGCGAATGAACACATTTTAACTCTCGATGGCTGGCACCGACTCCAAAAAGAACTGATTAGGTATGTTTTAGTCAATATTATTTTTCGCTTTTTAGTTTCATTTTGAAGTCGGTTTTTAGTTTTTTATTAAACTTTTTTATTATATATTCTACATAAGGAAGATGCACAAAAATGTATTTCGGTTACTAAGCTTAGTTAAGTTTTTTGGATCTAGTATCCTTGGCATAATATTTGTATCTTCTTTTAAACTTTTGATTTAGGATTCGTCAAATTTGCAGTCGCAGATTTGTGGGACAATTTGGAAAAGTTATCTACCTACACCGTTTTTAAATAAAATGTTTAAAGCTATCCTGTTTAACTTAATTTGAGAAGTATATTTGACATTCTGTTCAGTATCGTGCTTGTAGTGCAACAACAAGGAAATTAATGTTTTTGTACACCAATCAAACCTTCGATCTATATGTTTTACTTATAGTCTTTTCCTTGGTTACAATTCTCTATCTATCCCACATACAGCACCAAATAGTTCTTTAACATCAAAATTTAGGACGCACATCTTAAAATTACAAAACAAACTATCTACCAAAAATTTAGATTCCGCTTATTCAAAGTTAGCAGGAGAAATTTAATAAGGCCAACACAACAAGTTTGCGTTTGTCGCTGTTCGGCTGAGGGATTGTTTTAATTCAGCGCCATCTGTCGCTGCACCGCCTAAACTTGGACGCCGACTTTATAATGTTCACAGTTTTGACTAGCGTCAGCCTGTGTTGTTATTCTTTCGCTGTCATATTTCATATTTGGGAGGACAGTTAGTTAATTTTATGGTGCAAATTTCTAAGGACGAGTGTGTCATCATCGTTATTACAGACATGGGACGTCCACTGCTGAATATAAGCCTCTTCCAATGACTTCTTGATTGGATGGCTGGAAGTGGCCTGCGTCCAGCGGTTTCATGCCACCTTTACCATGTCATCTGTCCATCTTATGGCCTCCATTCTAGAATATTTGTGACACATCAGCATAAAGAATAAAATTGTGTATAAATAATAATAAAATAAATAATATTGGAGAACATCACATACATTGCTGATCCTAATGTAAGTAGCGAAAGCACTTGTGTTATAGAAATCAGAAACAACAACGGTAGGTACCACAACACCCAGACCCGAGACAATATAAAGAAGTTCGTTTTCTACATTGACCCGACCGGGGATCGAACCCGGAACCTCAGTGATGGTGACGTCATGTATAGTCCGGCGTACTCGCCTCTCGGCTACAGAGGTCGTCAATAATTGTCTAATTAACTCTACGAAATTGACAAATATCTCGATAATGAAGATCTAGATTTTATTTCAATTTTGACTTTGTTTCGTTAAAAAAATTTCAAGGCGGCCCTCTTAATTGGCTAGGCCAGAGGGCCTTCCATGGTAGGTATTATATTTTGTGTATTTTTTTTTACAAAAAAATTTATTCGCTATATATTTCAAACATAATTATTAAAAAAAATGTTTGTTGTTTCACAATGTTTTATAACCTTCTAAATTTGCAGTTGAATAGAAAATAAAATCACAAGATTTATTAATAAACTTTATTTAACATATTTAATTTACACCTCACTGAATGGTTTAATAATGGTACAGTCAATGGCTAGTTTTTTTTTTTTTGTATAAGTGCCAGCATTTTTCTGCCTACAAAAAAATTCATAACTTCCCTCGTAATGGGTCTTTTATCTTTTTAATTCATTGGTTGTTCCCCAACTGATAATGAAGTCTAAAGTTCACCAGGACTTCCTGCGGGAATCAGCAATAATTCAATTCCTGTATCTTAACCCCGGGATCGCGGTGCTAACTCTATTACTGCCGGCAATTTTCTTAAGAGACTCTTTTGCTCTGAAGATTAGTGGTAATAATGAACAAAGGTCCCAGCTTTTTAAAATATTTATATAGGCTTGCTTACAGTTTGGTGGAACCCTCATTATTGTTTTTATTAAGATTTTTAATACTTGAAAAAAATCGTCCGCCTCAGGTGGGATCCGAACCCACGTCCATCGCATACCGGGCGAGTGCTTTGACCACTAAGCTACCGAGACGTTAGTCAACTCGACGAAATCTTTCAAGTGGTTCGGTATGCGATGGACGTGGGTTCGGATCCCACCTGAGGCGGACGATTTTTTTCAAGTATTAAAAATCTTAGATAAACCTAGCATGGTAATTGCTAAAAACAAAAATTTAAATATATTGTTTTTTTGTGACTGATGATAATAAGTGGTGATGATTTCCCGACCGATTTTGATAGCAACTGCCATACAGTCTGTCGTGTTTTTTCACATAGCCACAGAAACCAATTTTGATGATATACGTTCGAGTATACCAATTACATGTAATGACACAATTACTTGTTTGTGACTGGGCACGGAATGATAATTATTTAGTGACATTTATCATAAGCATCTCCTTGGTTTAGACGGTTTTTCAAAAGATGACCCTGGTTGATATTTGTTGATCCACCCACAAGGTATACAGACAACCTGGCCCCCAAGTCTGCTAATTTAAAAGTGGCATAATTGAATATTAATTGAATCTCTTTGTAATTGTTTGACGCATATGGTATTCTGCTACTAATTTATGGCTTAAATTAAGGTCTTTCAACAGTTAAGTAGCAGAATACCAAACGTGTAATTGTTTCACACATTTAGTATTTTGATACTAATTTAAGTGTTAAATTGAAGTCGGTTAATTAGTAGCAGAATATTAAATGTGTCAAACAATTACAATGAGATCCAATTGATATTCAATTATACCACTTAAAATTAGCAGACTTGGGGCCTGGTGAAGGTTGCAGGAAACCGCTGGATGCAAGCTTCTGCCACTATTCAAACTGGAACTCATTGATTTGTTTGTTTAACAGTGGACCCCTTATGGCTTATGATGTAAATATTTAGGCTGGTAACTTGTCATGATACTTAAATAAAAATATTACTCACGTTTAATGAACCATAGGAATTATACATGTCACAATTTATATAGAAGTTGCCAACGCAATTTGTTATTACGGCATCACAGATGTCAGGGGTTAATTATAATTGAACACGGCGTCTTATTAGCTCGTTACCGTGTTATTAGTACGTGCGGTTGTCGCCGCTGTGATTGAGTTCAGGTTTGTCTTGCTTAAGGCCTTAACACCACCCAAGTGCCTAAAATCTCGAATATGAAAATCAAATTGTCAGAATACCTGTTACTTGAATCTTAAAAAATTAAATACGATATGCTAGAAGAGGATCTAATAAACATCTTGAATTGAATAATTTTGATTTTCCGTTAAGTCTCTTGGATTAAAAAATGCACAAAAAATTGTTTGTTTTTGATAAATTGCAAATGTTCTCTTAAACGACACAAGCTATTTCATTACTTTTTTCACACAAAACAAGATTTTGGAAATAAACATGTTTTGAATTAAGAGTTTTATTTGAAAATTCTCGTTAAAGGCATTAATTTATAAAAAACATGTTTATCCGATTTTTAGAGGTCATCCGCTCGCGCGAAATTGTATGGGCACGACGCGTCAAGGTCATTCAAGCGTGTTATGGCCTTAGCGTAAATGGTGCTAGAGTGTCACTTTATAAATGACTCTCAACTTCGTGATCATTATTTTAGCCAATGTTTGTCTACTGGACGTAAACCTACCCAAAGAGTACGATATTCCGCTTTTTATCCAGCTACTGCCAGCCATCTTCTTTTATAAGTCTTAGGTTCCTTAAAGATACGTCAACCTATTAACAACTCTGTCTGTAAGAATCACTGTTACTATCAAATGACATTTAAATACGAAATAGCAAAAAAAATGTTTTTTACAAATTTTAAAACGTTCCCCAAAAATCATTACTTTTACACTTAGTATAATACTATCTCTATCTTTAACTGACATATACAAAAAAATTAGTGAGTCAATTCAACATTTTCCAATGATAAAACTAACCAAAAATCATTTTACATTATTAATTTAAGCGCAAGCTGAGTTCACTATCTAACAACAACAAAAATCTTCTTGTGTCTAACAAAAACCTTTTCTATTCCTTGCTAAACCGCAGTTCAGTATTAAAACTCAGTTAGCTGCAACGTTATCTGCAGTAAGCCGCAGTTCCTAAACATTACTAGCTCCAGATATACGGGAACGTTTAGACCTGGATTAACGGTATTCCGGGAACGGGAGTGCGTTAATTTCTATTTAAAGACCAAATATTTTGGTTCGGTAACACTATGGATGTCTCTTTTAATTGTTGAGCTGCTAAGCAAATGTACATTTGGAAACAGTTAGACTGAGGATAGGGTAAAGTTTAATTTTGGTAAGTTTTAAGCGATAGGAAGAGGGAAATTTGAAAGAAATGAGTATTAATAATGACAACTGTTCAATAAGAGGGTTGCGGGCTTGATGTTTTTGGGAAATAACGAATATGTTAAATATAAAACATATTTATATATGTTGCTTTGTTATTAGCTAGTACATTCTGCTGTCATGTGCGTTCTTAGCTATCATGCAAATCTTTATCAATTAATAATACATCATCTGTGAAAATTTCAACTGTCTCACTATCACGGTTCAGCGGAGACTTGGCAGACAACAAATAAATATAAACCACATTCACAACTAATAAACGACACATTCCAAAACGACTGTAAGTTTCCGCGACGCCAATAAAACAAACTACAAGTACCCATTTTTCCGTCTAGCCCCAAGCTCGCATCGCCCCGCTAAGCCTGAAACTCGGCCCCGGATTATCCCATGATAATGAACCGGCCGTCCACTCGTTTTCATTACAGTAACGACTAGTTTTCTCGGTCTAATGGGCTATAAACATCGCCGCGGATAGAGGAGGAAGGAGTCTTGCAATAATCTTGGCCTACATTATACAGAGGTATAGTTTACTGGATGTGGCATTTAATCTGTAACATTGGAAACTTACTGACTGAGTTTCGCAATTTTAATTAGGGCTCTTTCTAATAAGACGTTTTTAGCCCGACGTCAGCGGTGCGTTTGCGCGCTGTTGATATTACTCAATTTTTTTTCCAACGCAGTTGGCATACAATTTTCCGTGTGCGGTGGGGCAAACGCACGTTAGCAGTTCGTTTCAAAGCATCTAAATTGAACGCACCCTAATGTAAGTGATGCATTTAAAAAACCATTTGAATTAAACTAAGACCATCAGGATTACAAAATTTATACTCTACCTTCTCTTAGACAAGTAATATGTATGACGTTTATTCTTCATATAAAAATTAAATGGTCACATAACAACTTAGCAATTTTTACTCTGTTTTTGTTTTATGATGATGATGATACTAGTTGTAATTAAATTATAGATGGGGCTTTAACTCCTTAGCCCAGGGAAACGAGATACGATGCAAATTTTATTTAAGTTCTCATGAGTTCACTAAGGTGAACTTATGAGAACTTAAATAAAATTTCAAGAATCGTAATTCATGAGTTAAAGTAAAATGGAGAATAAAATTTGAAAGTTCAAAAAATAGCAGTATGTCCAATCTTTAAGTTTAATAGCCGAACCGACATGATGGCCCAAAATTTATTTTGTCTTACTTCAACTATAAAATGGTTTGGACCTGTACCATGCAGCTGAAGTGCGTTGTTGTTTTCTTTCTTAAAAAGCTTACTTACCTTACGTTTTAACAATTGCAAGTCACATCCAGTTTCTCTACACGCACAACCCAACCGTATAAAGTAAGTTTTCGTCGGGATAATCTCACAAATTTTACGTCTCTTTGATTACTGTACGTTTGTGGGCTTTACGTGATAGTTTAAGTTTTTAACGATCATGTTTTAGGGGTTATGACTTGATGATAATGCGAAGGCTTATTATATGGAACATGATAATTAATGACTGTCTCGTTAGCTTCAAATCTTGAGTTAGTTCTAAATTAAAAACTTTATTTATTGTTTCTTTGAGTAATACTCATGGCATGTTGCTTTGCAATTCGCTTATGATGGGACTAGAGCCTTAAACTTCTGCATAGTCTATAGGCGCTAACAAGCCTTATACCCCGATCGAAAGAAAGAAGAACTTTTTTCTGAAGAATTTAATTATGGTTTTAATTTTTGTAATTTTTTTATGTGAATATTCAACACCAAGAATAGACGAAATCAAAAGATTAAAGAAAATTAATGTCCTTTTCGTTACTTTTTTTAAATGATCCTTCCGATCTCGATCAGTCCAAAAGTTTATTTTGAAAGAAGTAGTTGTGAAATTCATGTAACACAATATCAAACATTATTCCTATCATATACACAGCCATTAACTACGCCTGCACCAAGTTCGGTGCTAAACTACCGGTAACGGTCCATAACGGGCCGGTGGCTCAGCGCGGCCTAATCCCGGGCCGGGCATAACGGCTGTTTTAATTCCGAGATATTAGTGGTGTTTAGCTGGGGTTGGGGATTGACTTGACCAGTTAAGGGAGTCGTTGACTTATGAGATCATTCTTGTAACAACTACCTCCCTAATTGAGTGGGGTAATCTCAATGACTTGAAGATACGCACACCTTGCATGCCATGGCTACCAGTGACTCTCAAGCAAGTATTTTGTTTATTTTTAAAGTATTAGTATTTTAACTGTATCTGCTCTTTTACAGTTTAAAAGTGAGAAAGTTGTTTGCACCATGTTGACTGATTATGGTCTATGAAACAAATGATTATTTAAATGCGAAATTTTACCGGCCTGTGAGACAGAGCATTTAAAGGCGACACAATAACAAGACAGCAAAATAAAGCTTGTAAGGTGGACTTGCACACTACCGGATTAATATTTCTTTTGTCTCTGTCCATGTCATACAAATTGACAGATAGAACGACGTTACCGCTGTTGGTACCGCGCTGATAGTTGGTACCGCGCTATTGCATAGCACAGAGTACATTATACGAGTAATATTGTTGCATAGTTTGGGTTTAAATCTATAATTACTTTTAAACTTTCGCGATGCATAATTTAAAACTCAATGAACCGGGAATCAATGAGGAAATTATTATGAGGGTAGATGAAGAATCTGCTTCTCATACGGAGTGAAGACATCGCTGTTCCAGTCAGCCTGTGACCATAAGAGGTAATATTTTGTACCTAAATTATGATCGCGTTAATTCTCGTTTCATTGAGTTTTAAATTTAAAGTTGCTAATCTAGAGACGCGCAAACATAGATACTTTTTGATTTCAAATAAGATCCTGTGGTCCTATTTAACTTAATTCAATTAATAATCAAGGTGCAGCAATTTAAATTTAGTTTGTAGGTTAGGTCTTAAAGATAAGGTTGGGTACAAATCTAACCTACAAATTGACAAAATCTAGCCTACTTGCTTTTTGGAATCTTGACCTGTTCAAAGTTTAATATCGCACCTCTCACACCGCAGTGCACATCTGGTAAGTCCTAAATACGGCTGGTTCATAACCCGCGGCTCATTTGTCACGGCAGCAGCAGCCGCGCCCGTGGCACTGTTCCAAGCCCAGGTTAGCGGGACCAGTGCAAGGGACGCGAGAATATGTCCAGGACTATTACTTTTATATTATCTTATTTTGAGCAGTCTTTCTTCAGATAGGTTTTATCAAGTTGTGATAGAAAGAATCATCAAGCAACAGTATCTTGGGCATCTAATCTCATCAATTCACTAAATCGCCGGTTCCAAAAAACAATGAATTTTAACGTTATTGATAATATCAAGTCGGAGAGAACAGTTCTTCTTCTCAGAACGGGGATAATCAAACTTTATTCTAAGCAACTTTGACCTCATGCAATTAACTAAAACCTTAATAAAAACAACGATACTTAATGCACAACAAAATATCGTTTAAAAGTATATTTTATAAATTGGCAAATATCTGGTTGCTGTTTTTTGTTTTATTGTTTTTCGCAATTCTCGCGCAAAGAAATTCTGGATTTATAAAATTTGTGCTTTTCGAATATAATTATGAGTGTTTGTGTAATTATATATAAGTATAAGTATAATTTGTCCCTATGAGACCAAAATTAAACACTTTCCCCTAAGATAGTAGAAATAGAAGAGGTATGAATTATTGTACAGCACTGATCTAGGACTAATCAGTAACAGTAACAGTAGATTATGTAAGAAATTCTCAGGTGAACATGAAAACTCATCCAAGCACAAAATACCTAACAAGTAAACTAAGCCTTTGTTTTTGTTATTAAGTGGGATCATAGGTATTACTTATCGTCGATGATTGTTGAAGAGGGTGCGGTTCTTGTTAAAGAATCATGCGATAGTTTTAACTGGGCTAAGGTTTCACTTTTAACGAATAAGATAAGGATAAAGTAGCTTGCATGTTCAGGATGAATAAACATTATAAACCCGTCTTCAAAATATTTATTGAAACTAAAAGTAGATACTATTTCTGATATCGCTGTTACTCTTTACTTACGTCATGAAGCCAGAGCGCCAACGATGAGGTCGCTATTTTGCTAAGCCACTGCGGAGGAATGATCAGATAATTTAAATTCTAAAGCTTTTACGAACCTGCTAATTGGTTTCGTTTAGTTTCAATATTTATTGAGTAGTGGTAATAGATATTTCAACTGCGGAAAACCAAATTATTGATATCGTATTGAAAATTTTAGATTACGTGGTTTAATTTTCAGAAAATTAATTAAGTATAATTAGTGTATTGACAGATAGAATAGAATACGATAAAGAACTCAATTTTATAACACATAATTATGTAATAACTGTGACAAATAACATAACTATTCGTTATTTTTTAGCCATCCTGAAAAGCACTTTGTAAGAAGAAAAACCACTTACTGCCTAGTCGTAATAGAATCAGAAACTTCGTGATTAATATAATTAAGTCAACAAACATTATTCAAACTTTTAGAACGGGAAAATTAATCAACCAGCAAACTACCGGTTACCGGGAAAAACCTAGGAGATAGTGGAACTTCTCTCCTGGCTGAGTTAGCTAGTAACTTACTTACTCATTAGTAATTTAGTTTTATCTGGATCTACGGCATCGGGGAATTTTTATCTGGAATTGCATCTGGGTAGTTAGTTTTTAAGTTTCTTATCAGTTTTTGCGTGTCATATTTCTAGAAAGCGCAAAATTATGCTGAAACAAAACAAATTTGTGTACTATTTTGAGAACTTATCGTTGAATTTTTATGGTTATAACAAATTTCCTACCGATGCATGGATTTAGTTTTTTATTAGTAATGAAATCCCATTTTATTTACCTCAAAATGTTGGTCTTGGACAACTTAAAAACAACTTTTTAAGTGGCTAACTTTCTGCCGTCTTTACGAAGGGACCGAAATCTCATACACGAAACTCAGGGAACATTAAAGTACTAAGCGAGTATTATTCGCCACTTTTGTCTTTTACCCAGGTGCCCAAAACTTGGCACATACATATTCATGTCCCCCCAAAGGGGGGAGTTACGGCGGTATGTAAAAACCAGAGAAATTTTAAAGCGAATTAAGTTTTGCCGCCATTTTAAGGATCACCTGTGGAACTGATTTTGAAAGTTATAATATTTTTATGAATAGGTATTAAAAAGTTGGTATTTGAATTAACAAATTATTATTTTGGAGACACAATTTTAAAGCTGGTTTTGTACGTAGACCCGCTGTGGTTCTTAAATCTTAATTAATTTTTGTTCAACTCTAAACTTAGCACATAAATGTACAAATTGTTTTCACAACCACTGTCGCCGACCGCCTAAATTGTACCATTCATAATGTTTTTTTTCTGTGTACTGATAGTTTTGTGTGGTGTACAATAAAGAGTATCTATCTATCTATCTACCTTCATTCTGAGACATGAATGTCTAACACAACATGCTCGTGACATTTTATCAAACAAACACCATGCTGCTTTCAAAATTATACTTAAAATATTATTGCTAATTTTATGTTGTTATACATTCTAAAAATATAAAATACAAAAGCTATAAAAAAATTGTTTTTGTAAAATTTGGGTTACCATAAAAATGTCCAACCAAAAATTTTTTTAGAACTTCACCATTCCGCAATAGCACTAGCGACATCTGTCCATGTGTGATGCGAAACAGGAAAGTTCGTTATGCCACCGCTACGCCGCTTGGCGCATTTGCAATTTTTAAAACTCGAATTCTAAATGCTTATCTGAAAACCACATGCACTGGACTACAAAAGTTTAAAAGAATACATCACTTTATTCAAATTCTTCAGTATTTTCTTAATAAGACATCACTTTATTCAAATTCTTCAGTATTTTCTTAATAAGACATTACTTTATTTAAATTCTATAATTTGTTAAACAGTGTAGGTGAGTTTTGAAGTTATATTACATTGTAAATCATATTAATCAAACAAAATCATTTTGTTTAGGTACTTATAATATTTAGGGTTTTTTTAGACTTGAATCGTATAATTTCGTAACAAAAAACAATGTTGTACTAACATCACGAAAATAAATGGGTTTTGCTTTTCCCGCATGATATACTAAACGATCTCACTACAAAATTTAATCTTACTGTATTACACTTTATATATTGCTATTCCGAAGCATAAACAAACTTACCTAAGTCTTGATATTTTTTTTCCAGACTCCTACTAAGAACAAAAGCATCCATTACACATTTCTTTCCCATTTAATTTCTCCCGGTGATTCAATATCTCGCTCTACAGGTGAATCCTTTGAATTTTTTCCCATTTACTAGGAACGAACCCCCCACAATGGATCTTGAGACAATGGGGCTAGAGCGTGACTCGCTGACAAGGATCGCGCTTATACACCTGTTTACGAAATTAAATTGACGATGCTATGTTTTTAAATTTATTTCAAACACTTGCTGTGCCCGCAACTTCGTTTGCGTGGATTAAAGGATGTTTGGTGTGGTATGTAACAAAAAACTTTCAAATAAAGAACAAATATATAAGGTCCGATTTTATTAGTGTTCATCCTGTTAACCTGTGACTATATAGGTGAAAAGCAATCGCAAAAACCAACTTTCAAATATCTATCATAAAAACTAAAAAAGTTAAAAATAAATTACAAAATAACAACATCGACTTCATATTGCATAAACTCGTCCTATCTTCAACTCTTTCTCGCTCTTTACAAGGGGAAGGAATAAGACGGATAATCAGATGGTTAAACGTAGCAAAGATAGGACGAGTTTATGCAATATGAAGTCAATGTTGTTGATTTTTAACTTTTTTAGTTTTTATGGTACACATTTGAAAATTGGTTTTTACGATTGCTTTTCACCTATTTAGGCACAGTTTAACAGGATGAACACTAATAAAATCGGACCATATATGGAAAAATATCTTACATTAACATTTAACCGGGATAAAAAGTATTCTATATGTTAATTCAGATCATCTTCTATGCGTAGGAGTGCAAAATTTCATCCAAAATTTCAGTAGTTTTTGCGTGAAAGAGGAACAAACATCCATACATACAAACTTGTGCGTAAAATATTAGTAAAGACTAGGCATGCATATTTCGACACGTTGTGCAGCAAGTTTTGTTTATTCGATAGTATCGATTGGTTCATTGATGATACGATACTACTCAGTAAAAGGAAATGAAAAGCGTTACACTTAAATTATTCAAATTATCAAATCAAGGCTTTCTTCTAGTAATAATTAATGCATACTTAGCAAAAATTAATGTACTATTCATAAACGCTAGAGCTTACAAAATATATGTTAGAATAAAATAATCGCTTCACCTTTCTTATGAGGTTATCACCCAAATGGCGTCAGTCTAACTACTAAATTTTTATTAAATTAAACATAATTATCAAGCATTTTTACTTGATAAATAAGTTAGTACGGTTACTGAAACGATTCTTGTGTAAAAAAGACTATAGTGGAGAGGAGAGTTGCCACGAGCGGACTCCGTTAGCGTTTGTAGGTAAATTAATTTGACATTTGGCAAGACCAACGCACCAAATAACTAAATTACTAACCATTTCTATAGGTACTTAGGTAACGTAGAACTGACAGCCGATGGGACATACTTAAGTTTTTGGTTGAGGTCACGTATCGGCGAGCGCAGCGTAGGACGTCCACCGACAAGGTAGATACCTGCGACCTGGTAAAGGTTGCAGAAAGCGGACGCCTAACCAGGCCAATTTGATAGTCATTATGAAAAGTCTATGGAAGCAGTAAGCAGTCTATGATAGTAATGATGCTGATGTGAGTTGCTTTGCCAAACCTAATTATATTTTAATGTCAGTAGGTAAAAAAGGTTGCCTTTACCACCATAAATTATCGCTTCGGTTACTCACAAACAATAAATGTATCCTCTTTACAGCTACCAGCAGAATTCCCTCCCACACTGTAGCCATTTAAATAGCCGCCGCAGGTATAAATTTATTTAATTGAACGCTGAACAAAACTGCCTTTCCTTGGTTATCCTCATTACCGGCGATTTGTTTTGCGTTTGTTTGTAAATTTATTCTACTCGTCTTTTGGTACAAATCTGATTGTATTTGAAAGGGATTTTATTAAGTCTTTATTAATGAAATTGCTGTGTTGGATTTACGTCTTATTAAAATTTACATAATTTACTTACTATTTTTGTACCACGCAACCTAAAACTATAACGTTTTATTTTGATTGTTTGATAATAATATTGTTTAAGTTCAAGTTACCTTACAACATAAGTAAATAAAAACGCCGAAAACCGGAGATTTGCAGTATTTTTTAGTTCCTCTTGGATACATCCAATAGGACCCTTTTTAACCGACTTCAAAAAAAAGGAGGAGGTTTTCAATTCGTCTGAATGTTGTTTTTTTTTTTTTTTTTTTGTATGTTTGTTACGCGATTACGCCGTCAATTATGGACCGATTTCAAAATTTATTTTTTAGTTTGAAAGGGTATACTCCCGAGGTGGTCCCATTTCCACCAAGTCAGATTCTGATAATGGGATCCCTGGGAAATCGAGGGCAACCCTCAATTTTTATAGGCACCCATAATGTTTTGCATATATTTTCTGACTCGATGCTGATTTTTGGGCCTGGTAATCATCATGTCATGTTGCTGACCTGATGATGGAAGCCACAGAACTCCTTAACGGATAGGAGTTAGAAGATAATACTGCAATTTGTCGACAGAACGTATTTCGCAGTGTGTTGAGCAGACGTGGAGCTTATGAGGTACCAGACCGCCAATTTTTATTTACTGGGGGCGTACCCGCACACCCAGTAACGAAAAAAAATTTGGAAGTTCCTTTCTTAATTTGACTAGTTATTTAACGCAAGACCTTATCCTATGGTTTCGACACCAAAATAGCCGCCGTTCTGGTTGGAGTGTAGGTAAACCCTTTTCTTAAGACTTAAAAATTTTCGTTGAAAAATTGACCCTATATAACACCGTATTATTTTTATCATACCATTGGATGGGGGGTCCATAGAGGATCAAAATTAGTTAAAGTTACTTTGCTGTAAAGTAATTTTTGGCGAAGTTAGAAGGGAAAAAATAGAGAACTTAACACTTAAAATTGTAAAATAAAAAAGGTTAAATAAAAAACTAAAAACCGACTTCAAAATGAAACTAAAAAGCGAAAAATAATATTGACTAAAACATACCTAATCAGTTCTTTTTGGAGTCGGTGCGAATGAACACATTTTAACTCTCGATGGCTGGCACCGACTCCAAAAAGAACTGATTAGGTATGTTTTAGTCAATATTATTTTTCGCTTTTTAGTTTTATTTTGAAGTCGGTTTTTAGTTTTTTATTAAACTTTTTTTATTTTCTACAGAGCGGTGGTGTAAGATCTCAAAAATGTATAAATTTAACTTTTGATTAGTTACGTATCTCAATGAAACGGGAATTAACGCGATCATAATTGAGGTACAAAATGTTACCTCTTTTGCCTGACGTTTCGATCGGGTTACACCGACCGTGGTCACAGGCTGACTTATGATGATTATGCAACGCGAAAGTTTAAAAGTAAATACATTATATATATATATATATATATACTTACCAGCCGATTTCGGCTATGGTGACCGCTACTAATTATAAGCAGAGGAGCTAGGATGATCAGCTCTTGCATGTGCCCTTTGATGGCTACAGTAAAAGTAAATAATTACGTATCGAAACAAAATTTTAAGGTCTAAAAAAAATATCTACGTAAAATATTTATGGATGCTGTAGGATAATCTGTCCCAAGCCTAATTTTGTTGGGCCAATTACGTTCGTTTCGGGAGATCAAAAATCATGGGGCTTATTAATAGCATTTAAGGCTTTTACGGCAGATTTTCTTCCTATCTCTGCTTTTGACCAGTTGTAGGCTACTGGGTCCCCGCCTCAGTAGCACAAAACCCCATGCTTCTTCAAGCAGCTGCTGCTGTCCGTCCATCTGTCTGTCTGTCTGCCTGTCCTTGGCCAGCCGACCGACTCGTACTTGGCCGGGTTTTTTTAAATCATGCTAATCAAACTAATTATAAAATAAAATAAAAATAAAATAAAATAAAAATCATTTATTTTCAGACAATTACAAGCCCATATTTTGTTAGTAACAATTTTACCTTAAGACTATGTTAGTAGCCTAGACTATGTTAATGTTATAGCAATAAAGTTATAACTATGCTAGTAACAAACAGTGTACACTGGGAAACGGAAGACGGGTGACGTCATTTCATTGATTGACACGCTTCACATGTAAATCAATGAAACGTAATGTTTTTATCATTTTTTTTTAAATAACAGATTGTTATATCCGCTAAATATTATTTATATTATTATTTTAGTTTTGATATAGAAGAAGATTATCAAAAGCAAGTGGCCATTGAAGTTGTTAATACATCGCCCAAGATGCTGCTATTCGAGGTTTCTTAATTCGATGGAAACTTTGCATTGATTAATATTATTAAGTTCCAAAGTTTTGTTGATTTCTTGAGACAATTGTTTGTAGCGATGATGCTCTGATAAAAGTTGTTGCGAATGGTTGAAGAGACTGATTTCTAGGTTATTTTTTGTGTTATGGAGTTTTTTTTTTATATTTTGTTTTCCTTTTACAGAGTTTTCATTTGCGCTTGTTATGTAGGCATTACTTGTTTTATTGATGGTTGTGTTACGATTTTTTTTAAACAATTTAGCATCAGTCATGGTCTGTAGATTTGTTGGATTTCACAACGTTTTTTACAGCGTCTTAGCCGTCTTACCTTTATACGGAGTCGGTTTTTGGACTTGTCTGGTATACTTATAAAAAAAAATGCATACAAAAGTATGTAGTAGCCATAATAGTCATTTATTAAGTATTAAGCATAGGCCCGCTATCTGGTCTTATACATGTCCTATAGCTTTGCCCTACCACCGCTTCGGGACTACACATAAACATAATTCTAAGAGTCGGTGTAAAGTAAGTTTTGAAGGTACTGCTGCCACCTTTGGGACGGCTCGGCGAAATACCAACTTGCTGCACTTGACTCAGTGTAACGCAGAGCCAAGAGAATAATAGGCGATAAAAAACTGGTGGCGTCCAAGCTGCACAGCCTGGCTCACCGCCGCAAGGTTGCTTGCCTATCGGTCTTCTATAGATTGTACTTCGGAGAGTGTGCTCATGAGCTGCATGAGCTCATACCACCGTCACCTTTCTTCCATCGGACATCTAGACGCACGGCCGGCTACCATCCGTTCTTAGTTGATATACCCATAATCCGCACTAAGCGCTTCTCATGATCTTTTATAATGCGCACATCTAAAGATTGGAATTCCCTGCCTGCGTCTGTATTTCCGAGTGCATATAACCTGACTCTCTTTAAGACCAGAGTGAATAGGCATCTTCTGGGCAAGCTCGCTCCATAGTAGATCCCATCTATGCTCTAGAGCAAGATTGGGGTCAAGAGTAAGCCCATCTCAAAAAAAAAAGGTAAACTTTATGCCACTGGATCCGTAACAGCAATACAATCATTGTAGGATTTGTTCTGAAAATTATACTGACTCCAAACCATTCCTTGACTCCGTTCTAGACGTTCGACAATCTCCGTATTTAAAATGGCGGCCAAAACAAACGGGCGCGAGACAGCACGAGCGGGAAACAATTACGCGCCGGCAGCAAATCAAAGGGCCGAGTTATCGGTGCAATAATCGAATGTCCTCGAGCGACAAGACCGATCATTAGTTGCGCGCACGCAACTGTTTAGAACGGGCTCGGGGACACATGGAGAAAGAAGATACTGCTTAAAAATTTCCTTTTGACCACAACCAATGAAGATGTATAGGCAGGTTCTTTGCTCCAACAAACATTTCGTCGAAACTTTAACTTACTCTTCGAAATCTGTTATAACGTATTGTACACCCTCTCGATTGGGCTCATCAGAATTCGTTCGTTCGTTCTTGTGAACGATCTGCGTTTACAGACTAAGACTGATCTGACCATCTTGTATACCGTATAATTTAACCGCGATCTCCTCGACTTCACTTCAGTAATCTAATTTTAATAATGTGGCGAACCAACTCTGTAACAAAATAGAGCTTATGTTTGTTTGTACTGCTTGGGTGATATGCGCTGTTACTTTAACACTGAAGTAACTCATCGACAAAAGTAAAGGAAACCCACTTCTTACCGAAATAGAGGCTTTCTTTGTTTGTAACGCTTATATGACAGCTAAGGATTGGAATTCCCTGCCTGCGTCTGTATTTCCGGTGCATATAACCTGACTCTCTTTAAGTCCAGAGTGAATAGGCATCTTCTGGGCAAGCTCGCTCCATCGTAGATCCCATCTATGCTCTAGAGCAAGATTGGGGTCAAGAGTAAGCCCATCTTAAATAAAAAAAAAATAAAAAAAAAAATGATATTTGAGCGAGTTTACTAGTGTTTTTTAGGGTTCCGTACCCAAAGGGTAACTTATTACTTCGCTGTCCGTCTCTCTGTCTGTCTGTCTATCTGTCCGTCTGTCACCCTGGTGACAGACGGTTAGATAGACATATTATAACTATCACGGTTCATGAGATACAACAGGTTGATAGATGATAGATTATGTATTTCTGTTGCCGCCGTAACAACAAATACTAACCAAAAAACAGAATACATTAAATATTTAAAGGGTCTCCCATACAACAAACGTAATTTTCTTTGACAGAACCCTTCGGGCGCGAGTCCGACTCGCCAGCTGTTTAAGATTAGAACCTCTCAAGAAAAGTAGACACCTATCAAGTTTTGTCAATTGTCTTCTGCTCTCCTAGGAATTCTTACATCATAATTTAGTGTATGTATACCTACCGCGGACCAAGTAGGTAACGGACATAGTCCAAAGATGTAAAAAGCTTAAGTGGCAGTGGGTTTTCCACATCTGTCGCAGAACCAATGAAAGGTGGATTAAATGGGTTCTGAAGTGGAGACCACGCCTTGGCAAACGAAATGTAGGATGCCCCCCAGCCCGATGGACCGACGACCTTAGGATGATGATGATGATAGTGGCTGGGTGAAAAAAACGGGAGATCGTGCTCTTTGGCGCTCTTTGGGGGAGGCTTACGTCAAGCAGTAGACTGCAAAAGGCTGAATAGATAGATAGATAGATAAATACTCTTTATTGTACACCAAACAAAGAAGTTACAGTTGATATTTACAGAAAGATGTACAATTTAGGCGGTCTTATCGCTAAAAAGCGATCTCTTCCAGACAACCTTTAGGCACAGGACAACTATAAAGAAAGGGGAAAGTCGTGCAGAGTGCTTATTATATAAATATAGAAAAAAATATAATATAGAACAGAATACATACAGCACTTACATTTTAAAAAATAAATTTCTATTCTTACGCTTTTGCTCCCGGTGTACCTCTATATCGAATGTCTGTAATTTACAAAAGCGTTCGACGGGTGCGCAGGACCGGTTGCGTTGACAACCCTGATGCATTGTTACTCGCAAGTTGTAAGCGATGCAACGGGTTTTATTCAATAAAATACCAACCGGAGCATTCCTTGCACAGTTGCACTGTATTTAAATTAATAAAAAAGAATAGAATAGAATTGTATTTATTTGAAAAAATAATAATAGAAACATAAAAAAATATAGTTGGACACAAAAAATAATAAAGAAAGTAATAATAATAAAAAATCGTGCCAAAAAGGATCCCCCTCAGTATTAGTCGTGACAACTTAAGGCTGTGCCACAACACTGATATTCTGCGGGCCTCTCAACAAAAATAAAATAAAAATAAACAAAATACAAACATGTCAAAAATCAAAACAAAAAAACATTAAAAACCACACACCACACAACCCTAAAACCATCAAACCATTGAACCAGAGACAATGACAACCAGCTCGGCTGATAGCTCAGCACCGATATTATGCATACGCTACTTTTATTTAGATCCCTGCTTGGTCACAAAGTCACAAGCCACAACTTATCCATCAGTGCTCCGTAAAACTGGGACAAGTTAACATCACTCACAAATTTCTAGAATTACAACTTCTAAATACTTTTTTGCCTCCTTGTTAAATACATTGTTTGTGTACAAATGTGTTGATGTTGCTTAAAATCAAATAGTTACTCAGTTGATGTAGGAAATGTAGGAAACGAACTTTTCTATATTGTCTCGGTTCTGGGTGTTTTGGTACCGTCGTTGTTTCTGATTTCTATAACACAAGTGCTTTAGCTACTTACCTTAGGATCAGAGCAATGTATGTGATGTTGTTCAATATTTATTATTTATTATGTAACGTTTTTATAGCTCATACCTAATGATTACGTCAGCTGATTAAAAGTGACTACATTCCATACTTTTATGACGTATGTGCGGGTAGCAATTTAAATATAGTCATTCAAAGTTACACAAAACATAAAGTTGTCACGACAAAACTTAATCTTCCCGACATTATTTCGGATTCTCGCATTATCGAAACAATTACAAATCATTGGTCGATAGATCGATAGTGTTGTAGCTATAAACCGTTATCGGGACACGGCACTTTACGGGACAGGTCGAGAATCTTATCTCAACACCCAGACTCGAGTTGGATCTGTTATCGGTAACATAGAGAGACCATGGGGCCGCCAAGTTAGCAGGTAACATCGTAACGGAAATATTTAATTGGTTACTTTTAGTGTCTTGGGATTTTATGAAAGCATTGAAATGATAAAATTGGCTTTTTTGTTAAGTTATCATGACCAAATATTAACTCTAAGTTTATTTCTTATTATTTACTAGATGATACTATACACTCGAGAGGCGATTTATTTAATGCAAATAATCTTCTTTTTATCTACGAAGTCAAACTCATTTATTCAGTACAAAGCCGTCTTCCGGGCACTTATACACGCCCCAAAAAATAACTTAGCCCTAACCACCGCTTCGGGACTACATATCGGCTGGTGATGAGAAGAAGTTGTTGATGTTTCAATAGTTGCATTCAATTACTTAACATCACGAAATCAAGATCTTAATATCGTTAAACCTTATACGTAGGGACAGACAGACAGAAAAATAACCAAGCAAAAAAAATACTAACAGCAATGGCTGAATTTAATGTTTTCTGAAAATTTCTAGAAAGATATATAAGAAACCAATACTTTCTAATAGTTATTACTATTTTTAGGGTTCTGTTACCAAATACCAAACTAAACAATATTAGAAAGCTCACTCTTGGACTGAATGTTTATACCTTCTACACGGTGTTACTTTGCATCCTTGCCATATTTACAGAGGTAACTATATCACTGACAATGATAACAAATCAGTAAAAAAAGAAAGACCTAAATTATTATTTTTTAATCTTGAGTATTTTATTTTATCTACAATCTATTAAACACAACACTAATTATCGAAACGCATGCACATCACTGTTCTTATTCATCGGCACAAAAGACTTTGTAGTATTACTTGATTAGTGATCGCGTACCGTTCGAGACAAAATCGGTTTATTCCTATGTGTACTGCAAAACCAAATTTACTAAAAACTTAGTGTGCTTTATTTATGGGAGTCTCTAGTTTATCTAAACAATAGGTATTGTTAGCTACTTTTATCTCTGTGAATATGGCAAGGATGCAAAGTAACACCGTGTATAAGGGTATCTTACTGAGCTAGTTGAAATAACCCTGTAAAAAAATGAAATTAGAAACATATTTATTATATTCTTGCTCTATCGTATAAACACTCGGACGGACTAGCAAGCTGAAGTGGCAGTGGGCTCTTACATATAAGCTGCCAGTGTCCCATAATTGACAGAGTTATGGATATAAAATACCTCGGTGTTACTGTTGATGAGCATCTCTCTTTCAAGGCACACCTCGACTCAATGTCTAAAAGGACTAGAAAAATGATTCACGTCATGAAGCTATTACGGAACTCTGCCAGCAAAAATATCCTGCACCTGGTTTACAAATCGCTATGCGAATCAATTATTAGCTACTGCATCACAATCTAGGGAGGTGCATGCAAAACCCTACTGCTCCTATTGGAACGTGCTCAACGTTCAGTGTTAAAGGTGATGCTCCGTAAATCTTTAAGACACCCAACTACGTCCCTTTACTCAGAAGCTGAAGTCCTTACGGTAAGACAATTATATGTAATGAAAGTTACACTATCGATGCACCGTTCGGTAATAAACTCACGTGAATATCAAGATATGCTTAAAAAGCGGATCTTTAAAGTCCAAAGGTTGAACGTGAAGACTGAGTTTGCTCAGCGCTTGCCAGGTTACTTATTTCCAGCTGTATACAATCGTCTGCTCAGGGTTTGTGACATACGATATGGTTCATGGCGTGAAGCTAAGACTGCTGTCGAGCGTTATCTTCTTTCACTATCCTACGACCAAACTGAAATGCTTATTACTTCTCAAAAGTAGCTCTTTTTCATAACACACACACACACACACACACACACACACACACACACACACACACACACACACACACACACACACACACACACACACACACACACACACACACACACACACAAACTAACACATTTGACACATCCTACTGTTTACCTTGTACCTTACCGTACTGTTTAAATATTTTTAATATTATACTCAACTCAAGTAATGTCACTAGTTTATTCTGCATGTTATCTTTTTTCTAAACTCGGAAATAAGTCTGCCATTCTGTAAATTTATCGTCAAAGTGGGACGCCCGCGCCACAGGTTTTCCTATAGCAGGGTCTCTGGTGTTTGTAAATTGTGCATATGGTTTGTCAATAAAGATATTTGATTTGATTTGATTTGATTTGATATAGCATGTAAAATTGATAGGACCTATAGGACAGAAGGAAGTTAGGACGCATCCATAAATTACGTTAGGTGTTTTTTAAATTTTCTGTGCGCCTTTCTGAAATTAGTTCCATCGCTTACTAGTTTAGGGGCCTCCAAATGTCTTAATTGATCGCCTCACGTCTTCAAACATCGCGAGCTAGACGTGAATTAATGGTGCATCCAAAATTACTGATAACATCGATAGCACCAACGATTAATATCGTCGATGTTTCACAAGATTCTCTGTATCACAAAAGGAAGACTTGTTCATATATTTATCATCGTCATTATCATCACCATCATCATAGCTCACGTCAGTGGATGATGCCACTGAATCAGCTAAATTAAACCGTTCAGGGCGGTAACCACGAACTCTTAAAACAATCACAAATTTGTCAAACATTATCAAATCTGTCAAATTTTGTATGTAATGACGTATCAAAATTGACAGATTTGACAGCTTTGGGATTGTTTTAAGAGTTCATGGTTACCCCGCAGAAAAAATAATTATAGCAGAACGCACTGGCATAAGTTTGCAGCTAAAAATTATTTCATGGATTAGAATTTTTGTTTTACTAAATAATATCCTTAGATGTTTGACTTTAAGATAAAAAAGGTTCCATCTTAAACAGGTCTAACCTATCTATTCAACCTCCTCCAAAAAGCGCCAAAAGAGCAAGATCTTCCGTTTTTTTTTTCATCCATCCACTGCCAGCCATCTTCCTAAGGTATCGGTCCATCGGGTTGGGGCGTCCTACATAACGTTTTCCAAGGCGTGGTCTCCTGATCTCCACTCGAGAAATCGTTTACCACCTTTCATTCAGATCTAACCTAAACAACTAATAAAAATACCTAGTTAGTGTCGTCATAGTACAAACATATGAATTAATTTATGTTAAAAATTTGATAATCAGTCATTTCACATTGCACTTAAGTTACGTAGTTAATGTTAACTTCAGTGTCTTACCCCACAAACAAACAATTACATCTAAAATACGGTTACAGTGTCATAAAGGGGAGTTTACACTCGTCCGCCCGGAAGAAGCTACCGCGTCCCTTTACGGTTCCGTCCCACCGCAGTATACAGCACTGCTTAATTTTACAATGCGGTTAGATTTTCTGGCCTTTTACTGCCAACTAGCTTTAGGTACATTTCTTTTTTAAATTAGTTGATTTAATTTGGTAGCATTTGGTATTTTTCCTTATTATTATGGATTATGGACTAACTGCTACCTATCATGTCATGTTATCATCATGTGGTTATGGTCAGATTTTATAACAAAGAAATATACGAGTATACTTTTCATCATGAGATTTGTATAAACTTCTTTGAGGCCCTTAATCATGGTCGTTTTTAATTTTTATAACATATTTTTCTTATCTTTACTTATTAGCGCGTCAGTTCGTCTTGAACGAACAGGCCAGGATCGACAACCGGTTTGAGCTATTCGAAAAACATTTTTTTCTATACTACATAACACATATATTTTTTTCTTGATTAAAACAATAACAATCAGTGTGATTGTTAGGTAGATCATTTATTTATTTCTACAAGCATGAAACAATCCACAAAAATGTTATAGTCAACGTCATGGTTACAAGCTACGAAAACTTTAAATACACTCAATTTTGTTTAGATATGTGGCAACACATCCTGTACACGCCTACATTAGAAAGCCAACTTCACACCGCTCTGATGTATAATAACGCGACAATAAACCCGTCGCGTCGCGGCTCTAACCGTAATCACCTCGGGTGTGCACGCACCTTTATGACGATAATTGTAATGGGAAAATGGAGATGGCAGCGCGATTTATTTAAATGTAACGACGGGGTATAAGGATAACACTAATTTAGCGAACAAATAAATATAGAAGAGGTTGAATAATTAAAAAGGTAAAGTATAGATAGACACATCCATTTTTATTAAATTTCCTTTTTTAATGAACTGGATTGCAAAACATATCACAATATTCATACAGAATTTTTTGGCAAAACTGTATTAAAGAAGTAAGGTTTTTGTGAAAGTAGAACAGTCAGTAGCTCACGGACATAAAATATCGGAACACTCTGACACTAATTCGAGCTCTAGCGTTCTGAGATTATGTATTGTGCCCATTAGCAATGTCTATGTGTGCGTGGCTCTAGTTGTTTTTTTTTTTAATTTTAACTTCTTATTGCTTACTATTATTTATTTTATGCCTTTAGTTCTTTGAACTTCTCAAAACTAAAACAAAATAACATCTAAAGCCCGCAATATATAAACTATGAAGTTTTATGTACATTTTACAAATAATACGAATATAGGCATCATACCTATAATCACCTAATATATAATCATTACCTAAAAGTAATCATACCTATAATATAATAAGGTGATAACTATACATGTGTACACTTTCGTGCCTAAAAATAATTACTTGAGTTCATAGTTGATGTATAGAAAAGCGACAGATTTGGTGAGATGTTAGCTTGTCAATACCTTCCGCGTGTTAGAAGTCAGAAGTAAAAACACCGGACAGTACTTACAAAATCCGTTTATTTCTATAAATAGCCTCCAATAACTCCGTCGGTACAGCAAGAAGATGTTGATGCCTCGGCGATCGCAGTCAAAGTGTCCCCGTCAAGATGGCGGACACCAGTAGTGACGTTACTTTAGTGATGTTTCTTAACGAATCATAGTCGACCGTTTATAATCTTTGTAAATTATAAGAATAGTCTAACGCGCCGTGCTTCATCGACCAAAAAGTATTAACACTTTGTATTCAAACCAAGTGGCTCCACTAGTCAATAACTAACGAGTTGACATTGAAAATACCTTTTATGCAAGCCAATATCACAGTTCATATATCTATACAGTATGGAAACTAGGCCTGTTTATACGTCAAATACGTCAAAAGAGCGTTAGGGTTGTATTATAAAATTAATTAAAAACCACGCGAACTGAAAACAATAGAATAAAGGCAAAGCGTTGACCAAAGAGGATATAAATACTACGTTTTTACAGCGACAGTGACAACTGACATCATCTCATCTCGTATCGGCAGTATTCGGCATCCTCGACTCTCAGTACACTTATTTTACTGAGATTTCTTGTTGAGGCGTCATGTGCATGTGTGAGTACGTAATTTTGACCGTTTATAGGTAGTTTCTTTACTGTATAGATATATATACTGTGCCAATATCACTAGACTCTAAGCATAAAGTGTCATGTTTTTATTATGTATCATTGATCAACAGATCAAAGCGGCTCGTCGATCCCAATTGTGCGTGGGCGCAGCGGTCACACGGCCCAATTGATGTAATTTCGAATTGTAGTACTTAATGACTATTGAACTTTATACAACTGTGGTGGGTGTTATGTTTTTAGCTCTCTTTGGCTATTATTACTGAATGATCAATTCTTGTATTAAATTTCGCATGTATTGGAAACATTGTATTTGTTCCGTACTTTCATTAGCTTTAGATATTTGTAGCACAAAAAATATTTCTTATTATTTTCTCTTTTCGAAACATTTATTCAGAGGCACAATCCCAATTCCCAGCGCCGTGACAAAACGCAGTCACTAGTGCTGCCTTCTAAAAAAGAAAACTCTTTACATTCCGTCTTCAACTTGCACCGCGGCGCGCGGGCCCCGTTTTCTAAAACCTTTTCGAAAAACTACTAAATTAGTGCTAAATCAAACCGTACACACAAAATCGCTTCGAGAGATCATTACCGGACACCACATTGGAGGTACCTCCTAGAAGACATCTCGAGGATACCAGGTGAGTGCCTCTGATAAAAAATTAGAAGTAGGTAATTTCTTGTATTCCCATACAGTATTAAATTTTAGTGGTTTCGGTATTTAAGTTTATTCAAGTTGCACATAGCACGTAGAACTGACGGCCGATGGCAGAATGGTTCTGGAATGGAGGCCACGCACAGGCAAGCGCAGCGTGGGACTCCACCCACAAGGTGGATAGACGTCCTGGTAAAGGTTGCAGGAAGCCGCTGGATGTAGGCCGCTTCCAACCGAACAATCTGGAAGTCACTGGGGGAGGCCTATGTTCAGCAGTAGACGTCCTTCTGTGGCTGAAATGATTTTAATGATGAACTTGCATTTTTTTGCAAAATCGCAATATTACATACCTAAATAAAAAAAATACATAGCTATCTATTACATTACACAAAAAAGAATGGTCGGAAAAGTTTAACGACCGTTTGATAGACGTCTTTATAGCTTCATAAAACCGCTTATTGTTACACAAACTCCATTTATCCTTAGCAAAAAATACAGGCAATGTATTACTGCAAGCAAATGACACTAAAATATTCCTTAGCACACATTGTAAATAAACAAAACACCGTCCTGACCTTTTGGGGAGCGCAGCGAGCGATGCAAGCTCCCTAAAAAGGGCACCAAAAAGACAAGGCGAAAATTCAATTACAAAAAGCTGATCGTTAAAACGTATTCGAGTGGGACTAAAAAGTGTCGCCTCATGATTGCGACGCGGTCGCAGAATGCTGGATCAGCGAAATGGTATTGAAATGGCTGGGATCGCCTTTTGAAATAGAAAATGAGTCGTTATGTTGAAAAAGTATACTATTTGACAGTGGCCAAATATTTATGACGTCCTATTTCTTTTACATATTCCTTTAAGGACGTAAATTCTACAGGAATTTTCACGATAGGCTGACGTATTGCAGATAGTGCATTTAATTCTCAATGCAAAATATTGGCTCTGGTATAGAGATACAGTCGTGGTAAAATAATTGTCTTTTCTTTTAAAAAACATAGGTAATTCCCTACAAGTACTTCGAGATCATGACAGACGATGAGATAATGTTGTCAGATAGAATTATTTACGAAAATGTATAGGTACCTACCTAATCTCGAAAAAAAAAGTCCCCTGTCAACTATGACCGAAATTACATTCACATAAAACATCAGATCTAACTTAAAAATGACAAAGTTGTTCTACTTAAAGAGAACCTCATAACTAACAAACAAAATGATATTGCACAACACATGAACCGCAGAATATAGAATTTGCAAAAAGCGTAAAACAGTGCGTGGACCGGTCGGCCATAAACAAAGCAACAGCTGGGCTGGATGTGGCAAAAACTCGCGCCGTTATAGTCTGTGGCATGGAGCCGCGAAGCCGTGTGTATTGATGATGCAACAGTTGGTAATATTTGCCTATGCAGACTCATGTGGCTTCTTTGAAATGAGTTTAAGGGACTCGATAGCACTCAGGGCGCGTCCGGGGCGCTGAGAGACAAAATGTATTGCAATCTATGAAACGAGAAATAGCAAGCACCCAAAGCGCATTCATAGAGCATCGAACATTTCGTTGCAGCGCCCCGGACGAGCGCCTTGCCGCTTATATTATATTACTTAAATGGCTAGCAAGTAGAATTTCAGTCAAACCAAAGTATTCTTATATATTTTCTATCAAATATTGTGCAAATAAAAACAAAACATAGTATTTAAATAAAAGTATCGCAGCAAAACATGTTTCTAAGGTTACGCGGCCAATTAATATTAATTGACCGGCAGCCAATAAGTTAAAGTTGCCTATTCGCTGTTTCCACTCAAGAGTACGTCTGCCCTATTGTTAATCGGCATTATGAAAACTATTGAATTCATACTTGATATTATAAACTACAAAATAATCCACAGATTTCATATTTTTTTGTTCTAGTAACAAAAAGGTATAATTCAAAAGCCACATCCATTTCTCACTCTGCTCAATCCTTTCATTCATCGTTGCCAAGCCAACCGGCCTCTGCCCATACCGGCTACCACTTGCTCAACCAATGTCATTACCATATCAGCAGCGAGTTCTAATTCAATTTACAATGGCATTTGCATGGTATGCACGGTTTTGTATTGTTCAGGTATAATAAGTTCATTATATGTAAAATTGCGTGGATGTGCCGTTCCCTACAAAGGAAAAGTCTCTGGTTAACGAACGTGGACGGGTAAAATAATGGGAGGTATTGAAGGTTTGGACTTTTATGAAAGAGTATGCTTTTAAAGGATATGGCTATTTTTTGCTAGAACTATAATGACTATTAAAGTGTTTTAACAGATTACCTGATAAAATTCCTTTAGACATAATGTTGCTACCGTGTTTAAAATGTTTCTAACTTACAACGATACGATGACGATAATATTAAAACAGAAATGTGTCGCAATAATATTGGGCTATGAGCTATTAAACAATACTACTTCAATCTTGTTTCGAGTTTGATGTACTCGTATTTATAAACAACAAGGCCTAGCATGCATGTTGAGAGGCGAGCACGCCGGACTTTAAATGGCGCCGCCATCTCTGAGGTTCCGGGTTCGATCCCCGGTCGGGTCCATGTAGAAAACGAACTTTTCTATATTGGCTCGGGTCTGGGTGTTGTGGTACCGTCGTTGTTTCTGATTTCTATAACACAAGTGCTTAACTGCAAGATTAAGAGAGAAAAACTTTTATAAACTTTTAAGACCGCAAGAGTCCGTACAAAAGGCAAAAAACCAGTGATCGAAAGCGAAATTCAGAACTAAGGCAAAATTTTTAGAAAAGTTCAAACGTTCGTTTTAAAATCATCAGCCAGCTAAGTGGCCTACTTCCGCCGATCGATCGTAACGTTTTATGGGCAATTAGATGAACACTTAACAAAGAGTCGTTTGTCTTAATAAGCTCAACGAGATCACTGCTACCCGCCATTTTGGTTGACAACCACTTGCCAACACTAAGATTTCAAATTAAACCCCTTTTAGCAGGAATTAAAAAGAGAAAGGTACTCAACTGTTTTGGGTGCGATACGATTACTTGTTATCTTTGCTAAATTTTAACTGAAATTAATGAGCTTCGTAGCTGAGAGGCGAACACGCCGGACTATAATAGCGTCGCCATCTTCTGAGGTTCCGGGTTCGATCCCCGGTCGGGTCAATGTAAAAAACGATGCCTATTGTCTCGTATATGGGTGTTTTGGTACCTTCGATGTTTCTGATTTCTATAACACAAGTGATTTAGCTACTCACCTTAGGATAAGAGCAATGTATGTGATGTTGTCAAATATTTATGTTTATTTTTAACTAATAACAAAACTGTTAAACCATTGTGCTACAGACTAGTAAGTATATCTTTGATGTTTTTCTTCTTAGTTGTATTTCTAACTGCTCAGCCGTTATTAATGTGAAATTAATCACACGTAACGACTCCCATGGCAATAACTTCGCCATTTCACACATTAGTCATTAACTCACTAGAGAATATTTTTCTTCGCAATATTTTCCTAACCAATGCAGTTATGTCTTATGTTGGTGATGGTGCCTAGCAGAAATCTAACGAAATAACCACAATGATTAAATCATGAGATCATTAGACAGAGGACTAAAGTAACGGACGTAGTCCAAAAATGTAGCAAGCTTAAGTGGCAGTGGGCTGGCCACATTTGTCGCAGAACCGATGAAAGGTGGAGTAAACGGGTACTCGAGTGGAGACCACGCCTTTGCAAACGTAGTGTAGAACGCCCCCCAGCTCGATGGACAAACGACCTTAGGAAGATGTCTGGCGGTGGATGGATGAAAAAAGTGGAAATTACGCTCTTCAAGAGTGAAAAGGTGGAAATCACGCTCTTCAAGAGTGCCATCTTTGGGGAAGGCTTACGTCCAGCGGTGGACTGCAATAGGCTGAGATGATGATGATGATGAATCACAATGATGTCGATTTTGAAATAAACGAATATGCGCCTTGAAGTAAGGAATAAATATATTTGTGGTACAAGGGACAGACAACCATTCGTCAACCTACCACAAAACGTCAAAATTTCACAATTGATATTGATATCTATACATCGGACTTAGGGTTGAAAATCAGTTAAATGAACTTTCACTTTCTGGGTAGGTTGCCTTGCAGACAAAGTATTTGCAAGGGGCTTCTACCAGCATATTCATAGCCGAGCCAATTTAAGAAAAAAAAAAGATTTTCTAAGTTGCATTGGGGCGTGTTAATAAACGGTTAATTTAAGTCTATTTTCATAAATAAATTGGTCTATTGGAATCTATCTAACTCCTTAGTGAATTCCGCAAAAAGTATTTAACCTATCTATGTAGTCACTCACACACACACACACAGTCCAAATTAAAAAATAAAAATCTGAATTCGACGACTTCCGTAGCTGAGAAGTTAGCACCCCGGACTTTTGTCGTCATCTCTTAGGTCCCGGGTTTGATTCCCGAAATGTTTTAAATTATTTTGGGTCTGGGTATTTTAATACCGTTGTTGTTATTGTAGTTTAATTTATTTCTTTATGATCAGAGCAGTGTATGTTATGTTGTACAATATTAATATAATTGAAAAAAGTTTATATTGTGTTTTTTGTTGATAGTTTTTAATTCTTGTTTTTTCCAATTCCTAATTGCACTTTATCCACATTGTAATACTAAAATATGTTTATACATAAGGCTAACATATTGCACTTTTATTTACGAGCACTCGACAATGTGTATTGCACACGGAACCGACTCCATGATAACGCCTAATTAGCATATTATTTTATTTTTCACACTTTTACTTAGGATTTTTTTTTAGATAAATGACCCATTTGTTAAGCCACGCTGAAGGGTTACTTACTTCAACTAATTGCAGAGAGTAATTAAAACATTTATGCAAATAAGGTTTTTGTCGTTATAAACCTGGCGCATAAGATTTTTTAAACCTTTTCGACCTCATTAAAAAAGAATAAGTGTAAACGTTGTTTAATATAAAATGTCATATTGGGCTTTAGTTTACATAATGATTTAAATGAAACTACTTTTACGGATTATTTCTCGATTTATTAACATTTTATTTAACCTGACGTTTCGAACACTTTACAGCGTTCGTGGTCACAGGTAGACTAAGGTGTTATTCGTCTTTACAATATTTTGAAAAAATATAAACTACCGTCACTAAGTTACATAATGTTTTAAAAAATCTGTACTACTATCTGTCTAACTTTTAAGCATGTGAATTTGAATAATTAAATCACGAAAATTTTGACCGCTTTTTCGGAGTTTGTCTTTCAATTTATTTTTCATTTTGTGATTTAACTACAAATTTCCGGTTTTATGACTTTTTTACTTTATTTGTACTAATGAGACATGATTTTTCGCCATATTTGATAATTTTTAGCGCAAATAAAGTACCAAAATATAGGCTTTAATTAACTTGCAAATATCAAAAAATGACATCAACAGACATTTTTTTATCGTATTAATATTTATTTCAACTTGACACATTTGTGCGTTCATAATGAATAGGGACAGACCAAAGATATTGTATTGTAATGTCTTTAGGAGAGACAGATGAACCAAAACGTCAACCTGTAAGGTGACGGAACCCTAAAAATTGATGGAGATTTATGTATTTCCGAAATTACGCTTCAGTTATTAGTCAGGCTACCTGAACGGGCGGGAAGCAAGTGCTTGTAAGGCACCGCCCCCGACGTCCAAAATATAAGGTCAGACGGAAACCTAACTCCCTAGTGAGCGTAGAGTCCCTTTACCCCAAGACACTAAGTCCATAGAGCCCTAGCCCCACCTAACAATGAATACGTAGATATAATAAGGATGATAAGAGGAGAGTGATAGCTGCGCCCAGGTCGCCCAGGATAGCAGCGTTAGGACAGTGGGTAGGTGGTGTGGACCCGCTGCCAGTCTGGCAGACTCACCAGACTGATCATAGTGACGGCTAAGGGTGTCTTGGCCGCAGCGGAGGGAAATGAGAACCAACACGGACGGTTGATATCAATTGCCTTACCTCACTTTTTTACAACACACAACGATTACTTAGTTACAAACTGAATTCCAGATTAACAATCAACCGGGTAGGGATGTAAATTTATCGCATATTAATGTTTGACTGATTCACAAGCCATGAACTAGTGTAATCATTCTGCGAAATATACGGGCTTACTGTTCGCTATTGTTTAGAAATCAACTTTTTGTGCATTTTGCACTGATATTCTTGTGATATTTAAAATTATTGTGTGTGGGTTTTGTATGGTCACCAATTACTAAAGTATAAACAAAATATGCCACATAAAATAATGATGTAATTTTTTTACCATTCTGAAACCTTCTTAGCGCCTTCCTTAGTCATAGAGAAATAACAATATTTTTTAAAAGATTAATATTGATAAATAATTAAAAATAAAATAATAATTGAGCTGAATAAGAGGTTTTTTTTTTTAAATTGTTTTCACAATCACACCAATTATCTAGCCCCAAACTAAGCAAAGCTTGTGCTATGGCCACCAGATAACGGATAAACATACTCAAATACGTTTATAAATATCCATGACATAGGTGCAAATGCTCGTGTTCATCACACTAACATTTGCCCCTCGCGGGATTCGAACCCGCAACCGCCAGGCATAGTAGTCCGGAGCGCGAACCACTACACCAGACGGTCGTCAATTCCAATTCAATTCAAATTCCAATTAATTCCCAAACAAGCTTGTTCTTTGTAAAAGTTGGATACAATACTTAATCGTAGTTTTTTTCTGCCTACCTACTTATGTTATGGCCGGCGCTCTTAATAAGTACTTTTTATGATTAGGTATTAATGCTTGTCTAATTACTTAAATAACATTTTACCTTAGATTCGAACGCGCAACCTTCTGATTTGTATCCGGAGCACAAACTCTTTTCTTTAAGGTCTCTAAAGTTGCCTAGAAGAGATCGCTTTAAGCGATATGGCTGCCTAAATTTTAGTTATCATCTACATCATTTCAACCAAACGAAAAAAAAAGTGTTCATTGTCAATTTGTATAGTTGGGAATAATGATTTTCTTCTATCTATCTAAATAATCATATCATAGTTTCACAACGAAATGAAATGAAATGAAATTGAAATGAAATTCTTTATTCTGTATATAGGCCCTCTTCCGGGCACTTATACACAATGTACGGATAAGTTCTGTTACAGCTTTGTATAGGCTATTTGTTTTGTTTTTGTTAAATTGCGTCATATCTTTACGTCGACACTGCCGCAGTGCCTGACAAGCTGGGTGTTTAACCAATACGTCCTACCAGTTTTAACCTACGGAGCCGAAACGTGGAACATGACAGTCAAGTTGGCCCATCGACTACACGTCACTCAGCGTGCTATGGAAAGGTCTATGTTGGGGATCTTATTAAGGGATAGGATCCGGAACGAGGTCATACGACATAAGACTAAGGTGACTGATATTGTCCAAAAATGTAGCAAGCTGAAGTGGCAGTGGGCTGGTCATGTCTGTCGCAGAACCAACGAGAGGTTCTCTAATAGAGACCACGCTTAGGCAAACGTAGTGTAGGTCGCCCCCCGGCTAGATGGACCGATGACCTGAAGAAAGCAGCTGGATGCAAAGGGCGGGAGATCGTGCGCTGTGGCGCTCCTTGGGGGAGGCCTATGTCCAGCTGTGGACTGCAACAGGCTGATATCATAGAGAAAGAATAATACTACGTAAAACTGATATGATGATTTGTTACTTATCTTTAGGATAAACACTATTTTAGTGTTTCACCACTGTCAAATAGCGCTATATGTCAAATATATAAAATATGACACATCAATTCAATCACATTTATCTTTTATATATTTTATCTGTTTCATAGCCTTTTGACACTTTATCCGTACAGTGTGTAACATGCCATTAAACTGGTATTGTTTGATGATCATCAACTCTTCTATACGTAGATACACCAATGATACGCCACAATTTATGCCCCCACGAGCACCACAAGACAGAGTAATAAATCAAAAACACAGTCAAAAAATGGTGTCGCACAGCAAGGCTCTATCAGAGCTGTTTGCAACAATTCTTAGGGCTTATGCAAATGTCTAGGCAAGTATTTGCTCGCTTTATCTGAGTGATGGATTGGGGACGGCGCACGCGAGCTAGATACCGCGAGGATGTATTTTAAAGTTGCTTTTGATTATAATTCGTTCAGACGGTCACGCTACTGTTGTTTAAAGAAAAATACTCTTAATTTCTAAAGAAGGTTTAAAGTAAGGTATGCCCACTATAGGTCCCACTGCAGGGCACAGGCCTCACCCCAACTATGAGGTGGTTTGGGCCATACTCCACCACGCGGGCCCAGTGTGGATTGGTAGACCAAGAATGTATTGAAATAACCAATTATTCTTTTTTGTAGTGACGACCTCCGTAGCCAAGAGGCGAGCACGCAAGACTTAGCGTTGCCATCTATGAGGTTCCGGGTTCGATTCTCGGTCGGGTCAATGTAGAAAACGAACTTTTCTATATTGGCTCGGGTCTGGGTGTTGTGGTAACGGTACCAGCAACGGTACGGTAACAACGACGGAGTTGTTTCTGATTTCTATAACACAAGTGCTTTAGATACTTATCTTAGGATCAGAGCAATGTATGTGATGTTGTCCAATATTTATTTATTTATTTATCTATATCTATACTAATATTATAAAGAGGAAAGATTTGTACCTATTTTTGTATGTTTGTAATGAATAGGCTCAAAAAGTACTGGGCCGATTTAAAAAAATCTTTTACCAATAGAATGATACATTCTTCCAATTTGGCATAGGATACATTTCATTTTGAAAAAAATTAGGGATCCTTGGTAAAATTTGAACAATGTAACCGAAGGTGTAGAAAAATGAGTCTTAAAATGTCTTTCGTCGAATGCGCTGCCGAAACTATTAGCGATAATTGTCTACCCCGTGCGAAGCCGGGACGGGTTGCTAGTAGTATATATAGTACTAATCGAGGACATACTCCACGCGGGATCAGTGAGGATTGGTGAAGGGGTGTTGTAAGCCCAGTAGTATACAAGAATATATTGAAATGCCCAATTATTCTTTTTTGTAGTAATTAGTACTAATTGAGTAACACTTAACCATCACCCAAGATGTGGCAAGTCTGGTTGTTACCTTTCGATAGATGGTGTCAATAATTTCTTCCAGAAGTACATAACCTACTGTCTTTTATTGATTTAACCGTTGAAAAGGTCAATATTTTTTCATTTAGTTCAACTACTACTAAAGTTAAAAAAAAGCCGGCCAAGTGCGAGTCGGACTCGCGCACGAAGGGTTTCGTACCAATATCTTTAAAAACGGCAAAAAAACACGTTTGTTGTATAGTAGCCCCCTTAAATGTTTGTTGTTTTCTGTTTTTTAGTATTTGTTGTTATAGCGGCAATAGAAATACATGATCTGTGAAAATTTCAACTCTCTAACTATCACGGTTCATGAGATACAGCCTGGTGACTGACGGACAGACAGACGGACAGCGGAGCCTTAGTAATAGGGTCCCATTTTACCCTTTGGATACGGATCCCTAAAAATACTTAAGCATAAAAATAGTAATTGTTGGTAAATTAATCAAAAGTAATAAAAACCTTAGCAAAAATTATATTTTCGATTTAATCGTTTTATAGAAATCCCACAAGATTATTTCTTATCAGTTGATTGAGTAAACAAACAATATTTCTCGATAACAATCCTCGACTGCGCAGTTACAATACACTTTGCAGTTAACAGCGCGACGTTCCTCTGAATAGTAGCATAGATAACAGCTATCGTATGTAGTAATTACGCAACTTCGAACTCTCGTTGCGGAATATTTTCAAACAGCCCACGGTGTGAGTCTTGGGCGGGCGGCAGTCGGTCTTTACGAAAGTCGTGAAAGTCGTTTTTTAGGGTTCCGTACCCAAAGGGTTAAACGGGACCCTATTACTAAGGCTCCGCTGTCCATCTGTCTGTCTGTCCGTCTATCACCAGGCTGTATCTTATGAACCGTGATAGTTAGAGAGTTGAAATTTTCACAGATGATGTATTTCTGTTGCCGCTATAACAATAAATACAAAAAAAAGAATACAATAAATATAAGGGGGCTCCCTCACAACAAACGTATTTGTTTGCCGTTTTTATAGATAATGGTACGGAACCCTTCGTGCGCGAGTCCGACTCTCACTTGGCCGGTTTTTTTGTGTAATTAAACTACAAATTTGGTTTCTGTGTATGCATATAAGTATTTATAGTAAATAGTGTGATGATACAATTAGTGCAGTTTTTTGCAGTGTGAAAGCGCAGTGTGAAAAGTAACTTTTTTATACTGGTTCTGGTCTGAAAAACATCGTTAAACGTAACAAAATGACGTTATTTTCTTAGATTTCATATTATAACATAATTGTAATTATTTATCATAATTGCGTCTTTTTTACAACGTATATTTATTGTGACAGTCTATTATTTTTGCTGCTATCATTTTATTCACTTGGTGGTTTTACCATAATGCCTAAAAGGTTTTTAAGTATCCCAAATTTCTCTTGATTCCCCACACCGCAACGTTATCCAACTCGCGCTACGCCGCATATTAACATAGATAATAGCAATCGCATACAATAATTACGCAACTTCGAACTTGCGATAAGGAGTATTTTCTACCGCCCGCAGTGTGTAGCCTGGGCGGGCGGCAGTCGGTCGCAGGGCGCCGCGGCGGGCGGATCTTTGCGGCACATTCAACATTTTGCACGCGCATGATCCGTCGCGAATGACCACGAATGTGTGAAGGGTGAATGACCGGTTTTTGAACAGCTGATTCTGACGTTTGTGATTAGGTAGTGTTTAGTTCAGGAGTAGTCAGTTTGTGGTGAGTCGTAGATGAAAATTAGAGTAGTAACAGAATCTTGGTGGACACATTTAAATTTTTAACGCTCTTTTAAAATGTAAATTACACGCTAATAAATAAAGCTACTCAATCACACTATTTTTATACGTGTAAAAACTACATTCATTTGTAGTTTTTCGACATTATTACTTTTAAGTATGAACTGACTGTATGTATACCAACTTATATTGCTTTAAAGATGATTTATGAATAAGGATTATTACTGTTAGATTAATTGTTAGCGAAATTAAACAATTGTAGATACATAAAACTGCATAGCTAGCATTAAAATATTATTTTCTTATTCACTTACAAAAGCTGGTGTTGATGATGATAATAATTTAAGTAATAGAAAATGTTAGCTGACAGTAGTAACCGGGTTTCTAGCACTGCTACCACTGGGCACTAGCTCACAATTGTCCCAAATTAGTAGGGTACTTAGAATATAATATTACATGAAAAAATATTAATTAAATAAATCATTTATTTCTCATCACAAATATTGAGAACTAGAACTATGTAAAATCTATAAACAGGTATCTTAAAAAAAGTTTTCTATCTCCTTTTTCTATTACATACAGATATCAATAAGTTTAAAACATTTTACACACACGTAAATAATCACCTCCCTAAAAATAGACACATCACATTAGTAACAAAATATGTCATTTTTATAAAATAATCTACATTTATAGTTTACCACTATTAAAATACCTTCATTCTATTCTCATTACAAAGCTCCAAAAAACTTTTGCGCCGTTGTAGCTGACACAGCGTAATAATATGTCATCCAGAAAATAATTATAATACTCCTGACATCTGACAAGTTACAGCGAGAATATAATAATTTGCTGTGTTTAAATTAAGATATTAATATAACTCGGAGAATTTTAAATGTGCCACTAATGTTAAAGTTGATTCAGGATGGGTGAAGACCGAATTTGTAAAGTGTTAATGCGGAATGACAGTGTAGGTTTACAAGGCATTTTTTGGAGAATAAGTTAATGCCTGCCAGGTCGTAAGATATTTGGGAAATGTGTAATGGAGTACTTATTAATTACTTTTGATAGCCAATTATAATAAACAGGTCAAATTCGTAGTTAAAGAAAATCGAGTCCTATGATTTATACCGCTTTTCCGGAATTGTTAAAACCTTTTTTTTTTGGTTTAACTACAAATTTAAATCTTTTACTTTACATTTGTAATAAGGTATTTTGCTTGCATTTTTTTATTACATGTAATTTTTTCGAGTATCAAAATATGCGGCATCTTTTGATTTAACTCAGTATAAAATAAAATAAACACCCACCAGGTAATATAATTAAATATAGTAGTACTTTCCCTTGACCTACAGTCATGAAATTTGGTAAGAAGCAATGTCTTGCAAGTAAAGTACAAAGGCCAAAAACAGTAAAGTAGTAACATCACAAAAAAACATATTTTAACAAACGCGAAAAAACAAATATTTGCGAAACTCGATTCCCTATATGGACGAACTATTTGCACAACAACAAGTTTGTACTTAGTCTTTAGTGTGTAAGTCCGACTCACACTTGACCATTTTTTTTAAACGTGTCTGCATTTTTAACTGTAACGAACAGGTCTCAAAAATAACACATACATACTGGCTGAAATGAGCAGCAGCTTATTAAAAGTAAATTAAAAAGTCTCAAGCGCGACGCACCGGCGCGCGCGCACCGATCTTAATAATCTCCTTCATGAATCATGCGCCTGCGCCAATCAGTTTGATTTATACGCGGTTTCTGCTCGTCGTCCATTTGCTGACGGTCGTTTTGCCCTTTTGGGGGCTGTATAACAGATGTGTAAGTTATATGGGGCTAAATCTAAATAAGGAAGATATGACGGTAGGTGATTCTGAAGCGGAATTTATGCAAAATGCTATGTTGGGTGCAGTCAGTTTGACAGTTCGGATTAATCTTAACATGAAGCAGACTCGCGTTGACCAGATATACCAACGGCAAATGCTCAATCGGTTGAGCTGTAAACAAATAATACAAAATGTTTTTCTTTTCATACAGAAGTGAAAGATAATTTAGTATAGTTTAAAAAGATTTATAGGCGAACACGTGCACACGTGATATGGTTTAATTTGTCAAAATGTGTGGGTCTAAAAAATGTTTAGGTCATCAGATTGCAAGCCGTGATCTTGGCCTTACATTGCTTAATACCATAAAACGGAATAAGCTAGTAAGAACACTTATAGAAATTGATCTAGCTCACCACAAATCTTGTAAAATATTTATTTATTTTTAAAAGAGGCTGACAATAGTGACCGAGTTTCTTGCGCTGCTTCTTCTCGGCACTAGCCCACAATAGTCCCGAAGCAGTGGTAGGGAAAAAAAAGGGATATGTAAAAGTGCCTTTTATGGCCAATTTACAGAAATAAATGATTTTGATTTTAGATTTTTTGATTTTTAGGTTATTTTTTGTATTTATGTGTATGTCGTTTATACTTTTTGATATTAACATTGCAGATATATAAATAAAATTACACAATAAGCACTCTGCACCACTTTACCCTTTCATTTTAGTTGTCCTCTGCCTAAAGGTTGTCTGGAAGAGATCGCTTTTTAGCGATAAGACCGCTTTCATTGTACATCTTTCTGTAAATAACAACTGTAACTTCTTTGTTTGGTGTGCTAAAAAGAGTATCTATCTATTTATCTAACCCCCAAGCACAATGAAACAGACAGAATGTAACTTATATTGTTACGCAGTGGGTAGAATCGATAGGTGTTTGACTAATTCAACATAGTTTTTGAATTTTCTCGAGATGTAGGATTATTCCTTCTTCTTTTGTTCTTAACTTTGCACACGAAGTAGGACGTAGAAGCTAGTATAGTTGAGCAGGTACAATTTTAATTTTGTTACTATCATGCACTATCAACTTAATTTACGAACATCGCGGCACGCGTTGCGAATACTTTACGGTTTTCATGCGTCAGACGGATCACGTTACACTGAAGACGATAGGGTGACTCAAACACTTACTTCTACGATAAAACGTATACTATCTTTTAATTTATTTATAGCTAAATGCAAGTTTATAAAAATATAATTATTTGGTTCTTGGAGTATTCACATTAAGATTTTACTTATGTAACTTGAAAACACTAAAAACGGTGTTAAAAACCAGCACCAGCCTAATATTAGGAGACACACAGAAATATATCGAGAGGGAGACATTTAAAATCAAGGCTATAATAATAATAATAAATAAAAAAATAGTAAATATTTGACAACATCACATACATTGCTCTGATCCTAAGGTAAGTTGCTAAAGCACTTGTGTTATAGAAATCAGAAACAACGACGGTACCACAACACCCAGACCCGAGCCAATATTGATAAGTTCGTTTTCTACATTGACCCGACCGCGGACCGAACCCGGAACCTTAGAGATGGCGGCGCCATTTAAAGTCCGGCGTGCTCGCCTCTTGGCTACGGTGGTCGTCAAATAAGTATGTAATAGGAACAAACACACAGGTAAAGGTTGCAGTAAGTCTGGCTCAAAATAAAATGTTAATGAATGGGATTATTAAAATCATTTATTTTTTTATTTATTTATTCATCAGAAGGCAAAGAGTTTTATTGCAGAAGTAGGTCGTCGCCTTAGAGTGAGGACCAATGATCCTCGGTCGGGGTCATTCCTAGTTCAGAGGATAGCCGTAGCCATTCAGCGGGGGAATGCTGCAAGTGTTATGGGCACTTTCCCTTCGGGATTGACATTGTTATAATTTATTTGTTTTTTTTTATTATGACTTAGTAATTGTAATTCAATTTAGTATTACTAATTGTAATTAATTTATTGTAATTTCTATTATTTAATTGATTTTAATTTAAATAATTTATTGATTATGTATGATATTTGAAATAAATTAATTTGAAATGTTTGTTAAAAAAATAAAAATAATATTAATTAATTCTTCTCTTGAGAATTTTGCGTCTTTTGCGGCATGGTCGCATGTTTTATATTTACTTAATACCAGCATATTTCATAGGGTTCCCTTTTGAGCATGAGATGACATATCCGCAAAATATTTTATTCATCATCATCATAATTTCAGCCACAGGACGTCTACTGAACATAGGCCTCCCCCAGTGACCTCCAGATTGGCCGGATGGAATCGACCTGCATCCAGCGGCTTTCTGTAACTTTTACCAGGTCGTCTGCCCACCTTGTGATTGCATGGACGTCCCACGCTGCGCTTGCCGGTACGTGGCTTCCATTCCAGAACCTTTCTGCCCCATCGGCCGTCAGTTCTACGTGCTATGTGTCCCGCCCACTGACACTTTAGCTTGCTAATCCCTCGGGTTATGTCAACGACTTCAGTTCGTTCTCGGATCTCCTCATTTCTAATTTGTTCTCGCAAAGAAACAAAGAAGGATTCTAAATCAATCTCAATCAAATTTGCTGTTTCTTCTTTTAACACTCTATCTATACACTATTTACTAAAACCTTCGAATAATTAACTAGCCCAAAATGGAAGTATAATTTCTTTATCTTCGGCATTGCTGATATATCCAGCGCTATCCGGAACATCGCCTACTCCGACTAATTCGGAATCCACATTATGCCGTATTTGTATTCCCTTTTTTCCCGGGATCCCGTAAATTATGGCAATAAATTTGCCAGGACACATTCCCGTTTCTCTGGATTAATTAAACCCTAACAGTTTGTACTAGAGTTTATTATTTATTAAATCGAGTGAACTGAATTTGAACGGGAGATGTGAAATATGGCGGACTTATTTTGAGTTAGTTTTTTACGCAACTTTTTTAGAAATCTTTTTTTTTTGACTGGAGGTAAATTAAATTTGTTGTAATTAACTATGTTCCTTAATGGAATATGAAGTAATAAAAATATATATAGGACAAAATCACATACATTGCTCTAATCCTAAAAGATTGCGACGCCAAGTCAGGGTTGCTCGACTCTCGGCTACGGAGGTCGTCTTTAAAAATAATCAGAATTGCCTAATTAATTTTTAACAATTTAGTATAATTAAAAATGTGTTGCATTATTGCTAAAACCGACATTTAACTTCCATATGAAAGAAATTACACCTACTTATTCAATAGGAATATTGATTTTCGCTGCGTTGTTGGAATTAACTAAATTGACACTTTCAAATGTTTTAAAATAACCTTATATTATTTTAAAACGTTTGGGAAATAAGATTATATTTTGACATAAACTTTTTTCTTGTAAATTTAAATAATATATCATAGTTTGCCATTAGTAATCCTGGAATTTCAGCAATGTGTCGTTAATCCGTTTTTTTTTATAGGGTTAAAGTAAAAAAACAAATGATGAAGATTGATGAACTGTACTTAAGATTAATTATAAATAGTATCATACGTATGTAGTAGTTCTTTAAGACCCAGAAAAAAAAATTGTCTGACATTGTCTAATACAATTTTTCTGAAATGAATAATTTGCGATTTCAAAATAGCCAATTCTAATGCCACGTCAAACGAACATCCGGTCTAAAAGTGTTATAATAACATGTCAGTGCATTTCATAATATCCATTATGTGTAGAATATATCGCTGCTGTACTCTTATTTATAGGTTTAGACAGAGACGGACGCCCGCTGTCCAGTACAAGTTCACTTTATGAAAGAATCGTACAGTCACGTACATAATTTTCAGTTATATCTTTTTATTCACACACAATTTGGAAGTTTTGAATAGTTAGGATAACTTTTAAATTGTTTATGATTTTTTATTTAAATTTAACGTCATGTACAAGAAGACGTGGATTTGTGTAGCATTTGGGGTGGTGGCGCCTGGTGGCATAATTTCAAATCTTATTTTCCTTAGTAAGAAGAAAACCTTGTAGCTTAATTTATTGATTTTTTTTAACTGAAATAAAAAAATACTTTGCAGCAATACTAAAATGCACTTTGCGGCATTCAATTCCTAAACTGTCTGGATTTATAACCCGGAGCACAAATCATTAACCGGTCGACAATAAATGGGTTTGTTTCTTAAAATTTTATCGATTTAGCCACGTTATTAAAATAAGTATGTCTTTAAGTCGATCCCTTCATACTTCTGTGTTATTAGAAGTGTTTGTCAATTTTTATTGTTTATCTTATTTATCACACCAAATAGGTACGCCATTAGTTTTTCTATTACACGTTAAACAGTCTCGATCTAAATAAAAACAGGTTTATGCAAGTAAAGAAGAAAATAATTATGATTTTGATTTTTAATCCGACAAAAAATTGTCCAAACCAAAACGTTCCAAGAATTTTTTTAGCAAACTATACTTGAGTCTTTGCCAATGTTGGACAGGAACTGTGAATGAAGACACGTCACGAGAAAGAAATAGTTGATTTATGTTTCAGCTGAAACTTTCGGCCATTAAATTAGCTTGTTTCTTTTGTTTTCGCATTTTTTTGAGTAATTATTACATAGTGATGTGGTAATTTGAGTGGCGTTGAGATGACTAATTAAGTGCTTTTTATGTCCGCTTGCTGTCATATCTTAGTCTACTAATTTGAAAATAAAAGTTTTAACAAAGTAATTATTTTAAAAAATAGACATCTTTTTTTGTGCAAAATTGACATGTAAGTGACTATATGGTTCGGTGGTTAAAACGGGGGTTAAAACTTTGTATGAATCACCAAGATTGCGAGGTTAATCCTTTAACTAAACAAACAAATACATTTTTCATGGTTGATAAAAAATACATTTTGTAGAGTTTTTTATTTATTTACTAAGTTTCTTCTAAGACATTCTTAAATTTAAAATCAAATCTAACGCAAGCAAAGCCGCGGGCAAAAGCTAGTATTATATATGCCTAACTTATCCCTATAGTCAAAATTGAATATTCTCAGATTCACAAAATAAATATCCGATAGTATTTTTACAAAGTACTTTTATTCCATATCTCTTATCACACCTAAAGTTTCTCTAATATGAGCTTCCATATATCTTTGTTCTGCAATAAAATCCATAAATATGTATATACTAAGCCACCCTGTATAGGCTTAGGCATATTCATGAAGCAGTTAAGGAGGCATTTGTCACAGGGCACATGCGAACGACCGTGATGGATTGGCTCTAACTGCGGGAAATCGATGCCCGAATAAAACTATTATAACCACCATTTATATGCACTACAAAGTCGAAAACAACACTCTACTTTAACTTTTTAAAGTCGGGAAAATTATAGGAAAATTTGATTGGACTTTTTTTCTGATGACGCGATTGGCCTGTAAAAATAAGATTTATCATAATTTATTACAAGAAAATGAAAATCACTTTAAGAAAATGACGATTAATGTGTTGTTTGTCTGGTATATAACAAAAGGAGTTAACGAAAATCAAAATATAATTGGCAGTAGGGACCTTAATTACACTTACTTACTATACAATGTGATATGGGTGGTACTTTAAACCCGTTAAGGCTACGTTCGGTATCTAATTTTATTGAAAAAAAAGTATTATGGGTAAAAAAAAAAACTGCTCAAACATGTTTTTTTCGAAAGTAATTTAATAAATTATTTTTTCTAGCCAAGGAAACCCTAAACACCAGTAATGAAGTTTATGGTCAGTTACTCTGTTCTTTTAGCTATCTTGTGGTATTTCCTTCATGGTTCTACGACACATAAAACCTTTGTTATTGAATAAAGTGTTAAAAACCAAAATGGCCGCTATTCGTAAGGGTTGAAGCCCCCAAATTATTATTTTTGTCGATAAAATTAGATATCGCACTTAGCCTTAACGGGTAAAATGTACCACCCATATCACATTGTATAGAAGCTTAAATTTACTACACTTTCAGAGGACTTAATTACTGCACCTATGCATACATTTAACTCGATATCTCTACCAAACCTACTCTTTCTTCATGGAAAATTATACCAATTATTGGCCAACATTCAGACACAAAAATCAAAAAGTAATACTAATAAGTATTCGTTTTCTTACTTTTAATGTACGGAATCCTGAAAATAAGTGTTGCATTATTTTAAAACTTATTTCTGAAAAAACATTTTACATTTCGTCATAAAATACAATTGGAATTTGCCAGTTAAAACACGCACGCGATATTACATCCAATTCAATATATATCGTAATGATTGAAGTTATTCGATAATTATTAACAAGCCATCAATATTCAGTACGGTCTGCAATAACATGAGCGGTATCTCGAACATTGGCAATAATCGACGATCACTTGTTTGTGTTGGCTGTACAAACAGACAGAAGTAATCTTTGGTAGTACCTGGAGTTGTGGATTTGATAAATAACTTATGATAGGGATTGCCAATACATATAAGTGTTTGCTTTGGATGTTGTGTCTTCATGCGAGGGCTTGTGAAAATACAGAGTATGCCAAAATGTAACTATTTAAATATAATATTAACAATTACAAGCGTCTTTCTTGTAACCTTTTGCAGTTCTTGATAGGGTCTAATATTATAATTATCATCATCATGTCAGTCTATTGCAGTCCACTGCTGTCGTAAGCCTCCCCCAAAGAGCACCAAAGAGCACGATGTCCCACTTTTTTCATCCAGCAACTGTCAGCCATCTTCCTAAGGTTGACGGTCCATCAAGCTGGGGGGTGTCTTCCATTACGTTTGCCAACTCGATTTTTTCACACGAGAACCATTTTGCTCCTCTTTTCAAGGGTTCTGCGACAAATGTGGCCAGCCCAATGCCACTTAAGCTCGCTACATTTTTGGACTATGTTTGTTACTTTGGTCTTCTGCCTAATGATTTCCTTTCGAATTTTATCCCATAACGAAATTCCAAACATCGACCTTTCCATAGCTCGCTGAGTGACATGGAGTCGGTTCGGTGGGCCAGCTTTAATGTCATGTTCTAAGTTAAGCCTCCGTAGGTCATCACTGGTAGGACGCACCGATCGAATACCTTGTTCTAAAGGAATTGTGGCAGAGGTGACAAGAAGATGTGACGCAGCTTCCCAAATGTAATACCTAATAAAGACTTTTTAACAAAAAAATTAAACCGCTGAAAAACTGAAAAGCAAAAATATAATACAATTGTAGTGATTGAGTAAAAAACTCACTTTATTTCACATCATATTTATAATGTTAGTGATGGCATATTACTTTTATCATTCATTTAATGAATGTTAAATAATTCCTACATTAAAACACCATGCGTATTTATTTTATATAATTTTACTTAACAAAGATTCCCGCTACTTGATTAGAAAACACAATCTATGTCATTTCCAAAGTTTTTAAAACTCTATCACATCCTGAGTTGAGAACATTTTCCCATTTAACTCCGTTGGAAGTTCTTAGCTCGTTAAGTAGTTAGTATCTGGGACCTAGGTCATTCTTCATTTATTTAGCCCAGTAAAAACTTTTTTAGCAACTTTTTACTGAAAGAAAATAGCTATTTCAGAAAATTTAGTAACTTAGCGGGTTTACCTTAAACCTTTTTAATGTTTTATTTCAACCTTGTTTTGTTTATTTAATAGTTCAATGTAAAAGTTGATTGTATAGTAGTTTATTTTCTGAACTTTACGTTGAAGGTATAACATCTGACTCGCGCACGAAGGGTTTCGCATCATTATCTATAAAAACAAGCCAATAAATCACGTTTTAAGTATGTGTTGTTATAGCGGCAACAGAAATACATCATCTGTGAAAATTTCAAAATTTTTCACGGTTCATGAGATACAGCCTGGTGACAGACTGACAGACGGACAGTCCCGTTTTACCCTTTGGGTACGGAACCCTAAACAGGCTGTAATACTTAGAACTTATCGCATAGTCAGTTAGTGTTGACGATAGTATACTACATAGATACGTGGAGTACAAGTCATTGATCAGAAAATAAGCTGGCTTCGACACCGCGCGAGAAATATTTTAAAATTTTCGTCAGGTCAGCTACAGTTCTCGGCAGGATAGTTGGAAAAACACTTGCCTGGTGTGCGATGACTGATTGTGATGTCGTGGGTATGAATTCCACCTGAAACGGTAGATATTTTTTTTTAATGTTGTTATCAGACAAATTTTGTAGGACGACACCATTCCCATCACCAATTCTTAAATTTAGCAAGCTTAAGTAAGCCCGTGGATTTGGCATTGTTACTAAAGACACCTAATGCTCCTCGAGATTAAAGAAAGATGCCACGATAAGATTTAAACACGGTTTTTGATAATGGACATCATGACAACAACAGATCTATAGTCAGCACATACACAACTAGATGCTCCATACAAAATCATAAATGTAAACCGTTTTTTCTATCGAGCATGTTTTCTATTACTTATTACTTCGATGTTGCCTCATTGTAAAATTTGCTTGTATAGACTAGTAAAAACATATTTATACTTTCGTCTCCACTATGTAAAAGGACGAGCATAGTAAAATCGTTATACCTATTCAACAGTGTGCTTTTGATATTAAAATCAAAATAAAAACCAATTTTGAAATTTCACAGAATTGCTAATATGAAACTTTTCAACTTTTCGTATCAAAAGTGCATTCAATATATGAAATGTATACATATGAGTATAAAAGTGATTTAAATATAACTTTTGCGTTTGACGATTTGACGAGTGAACGTAACGCTTTTCGAAATGAATAACAAAATGGGAAGCGTATTTGATGAAAAGGCAAGGGTCAGCAATCAAACCCGTCGTTCTGTATTTGATTCTTTCATAACTAAAATAACTTATATTTTAATATAATAATAATAATTAATAATAAATATTGGATAACATCACAAACATTGCTCTGATCCTAAGGTTAGTAGCGAAAGCACTTGTGTTATAGAAATCAGAAACAACGACGGTACCACAACACCCAGACCCGAGCCAAAATAGAAAAGTTCATTCAATTCATATAAGTAACCATGATAATGAGTCATGACTATTTAGTAATAACAGTTGACACTAGACTTCGAGCATTATTTTGGGCATAATAGGATCCACTCGTGCGTCACTAGAATTTTTTTTTTTCAAAATCCACAGCTGTTAAAATGTTACAGTTCACATTTATACATAACTTACAGCCAATATTGCATTCTGTATACACTTATAAACAGCTTTAAAAAAACATTCAAAGGGAGAAAAAATAAATATTTACAAATATTATGTAAAGAAACTAATAATAATAAAAAACAGAGATAATACTTGCACGTGGGCTGATGTGCGTGAATGTCTGGTTCTGCATGAATGGGTGTGTATAAGTATATAACAAATTTAATGCCTAGCTTTCCATTAAAGTGTTAAACATAATTATATATGTGTCAGATTGTATGATGCAGAAAGAAACATAATGTTATGTTAATCCCTAAGGTAATCTTTTACACTATCACTGCCAGATAAATCATTAAACTTTTCCAACTATCGTTAAAATTGATAACCGTTAAATCCGAATTTGAACAATAATTTAGCTTTAAAGCTGTCTTCTACTCCTTCACTCATTCCAGTAAAACATTAATCTAGTTAATTGTTATCAACGCTTTTCATGTAAACGCGAAATAATATCTGATAATCCTTATAGGTTAAATTACGGTAACCAAAATACCCAGCTACATGAAATCCACAAAATTCAAGCAAAAAAAATTTAAACAAAAATATCTTCGGCATTTCAGTTGGACGGTTCCGCACATTAAAATATCTATGCCTCGATAATGGTACGAAAAATGTTTCTGTTTCGGCCGAGCTAGGGCTGTCGATCGGGTTCCGAGAAAATTTTCGGTATCAGATTTTTGTAATTAATATAATAATATGACGTTTACGTGGACTGGGAAAGAGATGTAATTCAAAACTTCTGAAAAACGTTTAAGTTTGTAATTATGAAGATAATTATTCATTCGTTCATTAAAATATAATGATCCCGCTAAATTAATAACTATCCCTTTCTGAAATCGATGAAAAATAAGTCGGACTCGCAAGCCAAAGAATCCACCACATTACGGATGATGGTATGGTTACATAGATAAACCGGTGTGCTACCATTGATTTATTAGTTATCTTTTGATCTAACTTAATCTATGATAAAGACTGCTTGCCCTGAAGTATTTTTTTTAAACCTTTGATTGATAGACTTAAATCAAAGTAAAGCCTTAAAAACCGACGAGTGTACGATTTTGTTTGAATGAACTAAATTGTACAGTTAAAAGTATCTTCTTCAGACATTTATCGGGTTGTACTGTGAAAATGTTGAAACTGTAAACTGGATACTTATCTATCGACGACCTCCTGAAAGGCGAAAACGCCAAATTTGACGGTTGCCATCACTAAGGTTCTGAGTTCAATTCCCGGTGTCGATGTGGAAAACGATCTTTTCTATAATGCCTTGCGTCTGATCATTGTGGTTTTTATATCAGAACCCATTTCCTACCTTAGGATCAGAGCAATGCATGTATTTTTTTTCAATATTTATTTTATTTTATTCGGGCTGCTGCCAGCCAGCCCTAGGTCTCATGGCCATGAATGCAGCGGAACCCTCCTCGGCATAGACTCCATTACGTGATTGAACAACCAACAGAACCCTGATTCTGTAACGCGAGACCAGCGATTTTGAAACGATTGAATTTCGATGTCGGTTTTTGCGTATGGTTTTATGAAGGCTTTAATGTAATTGGCGCGTTTGGTAATCGGAGGATAGGATTTGGTTCTGAATTGGGGTAGCAATTATGGGGGTATTGTTTTGCTTGTACATTTAGCTTCTATTAAATTAATTTTAATTTAAGGGTGGGTATCTATTTCATTTGAAATTTACACAATAAATATATTTTAAATTAACACATCGGTAAGAACTGACAGTAAATGTTGTTAAAACTGTGTATTGCCGTTATCTTGCAAGTAGCTTTTTAAATAAAACCTTTGCACTTAGTGTTAAGTGTGGTAGACGAAACCATAATGTTACCATGTTTGATCAATACGAATAAATATGTAAACTCTACCATTGCCAAATACTAAATTATTATTCAAAGTTAAGTTATTTTTTTCTTGTTAAACGCCAGTTTAGAAGACAATATCACCAGCCAGCATTTCAATGGTTGGCAATGAAACAAACGAAGCAATGAATTGAGTTCTAAAAATCTTCCAACAACGTGTCGATGACCTTAAACTTCGATATTTAAATATTTAAAGCAGAAAATCGCTTCTTGTTCACATAAATCTCATTTATTCAGCGCTCATCAATCTCGCTAAACGCGCTAACGTATCAGAATAAGCGTCGTGTTGGTCGTTTTTCATTACTTATATAAACCTGTTTGACGGATCAATCTCAATCGACGATCGGAGTGATTCGTGGTTGGTATTTACATGTTTATGTACAATTTGCCTGTTCAAATAGGATGGAGATTTTACGAAAACCTGCTCACTTATATAAACATTCATTAATTTTTACGCGTTAAGACTATTATACACCGTGAATTTTTAATTACCTGAGAAAATTAACTAACATACTCAGATATCGAGAGTTTGGCGAATAATTTTTTTTTTTATGAGAAATTTATTCAAAAAGTCCCTTACATTTCTTAAAAAATATGCACCATAAAAGTTCTGCTAATTCAAATAGTAATCATTATCATTCCAACATTAACGGGACCAAAATCCACCTAATTTGGTCGCGTTATATTGGCGTACGGAAGAAATAACAATGAATGAAATTTTTTTCATTCATAGTTATTCCTTCCGTACGCCAACGCCGTACGCCGTTCCGTTTTTTTATTCGCCAAATTCGATGTATATCGATATCTGAGTATGTTAGTTAATTTTCTCGGGTAATTAAAAATTCACGGTGTATAGTCCACAATAATAACAATATAATTCATTGATTATCATTGTCTATGGCCATATGTATTATCATTAAACGAAGTATACCTTATTAATGACTGGTAGATAATGCTTTTTAATTCTGCCATCCTACTAATACAAATGCGAAAGTTTGTAAGTATGGATGGATGGACGACCTCCGTAGCCGAGAGGCGAGTATGCCGGGCTTTAAATGGCGCCGCCATCTCTGAGGTTCCGGGTTCGATCCCCGGTCGGGTCAATGTAGAAAGCGAACTTTTCTATATTGCCTCGGGTCTGGCTGTTGTGGTACCGTCGTTGTTTCTGATTTCTATAAAACAAGTGCTTTAGCTACTTATCTTAGGATCAGAGCAATGTAGTGATGTTATCCAATACCTATTATACCTATACCTATTACCTACCTATGTTTGTTACTCTTTCATGCAAAAACTACTGAACGAATTTGGATGAAATTTTGCATACATATAGAATATGATCTGGATTAACATATAGGATACTTTTTATCACCGACAAATGATCCTGTGAGATACATTGAATAAACTAAAGATCACGCGAGCGATGTCGCGGGCAAAAGCTAGTTTGTAATAATTAATTTGTCTATACCCGATACAGTATACATAAAGAGATAAACTGAAAATAACTGAGGTTTGTTTTCACTGTGGAATATATTTAATTATTGACGACCTCCGTGGCCGAGAGGCGAGCATGCCGGACTTTAAATGGCGCCGCCATCTCTGAGGTTCCGGGTTCGATCCCCGGTCGGGTCAATTTAGAAAGCGAACTTTTCTATATTGGCTCGGGTCTGGGTGTTGTGGTACCGTCGTTGTTTCTGATTTCTGTAACACAAGTGCTTTAGCTACTTATCTTAGGATCAGAGCAATGTATGTGATGTTGTCCAATTTTTTTATTTTTTTATTTATAAACATGATGGAAATGTCATTTTTGAAAAATTTCCGAAACTAAAACAAATGAATAATGCAAAACAGAAATGTAGACACATCGAAAACACTCGAAACGGCGTGCGACGGCTCGTCGGCGTTTGAAACTAACGCTTTTTGCGTTTGTCGTTTCTACAATCATATCTGAAATATGCCGCAACGTGCGCTAACTGCAGGCTAGTGGAGGCGTGTAGGCTATTATTAAATCACAGTGACATGACGTGTGCTCTATCTAATTCAAATGAAATCGATTGAGGCTGAATATGCAAAAAAACAGTTGCAATTTCGTTTGACTTCCTTTTTAACCGACGAAAACACGGAGGAGCTTTTCAAGTCGACGCGTATATTTTTATTTCTTTGTTCTATACAATCATTTTCGACTGTGTTAGTATAGCAATTATCTAAGTATTACATGATTTTTTTATCTTCTATCAATCTTAATCGATAGTGTTAGTAAATTTTATATGTCTTTTTTCAAAAATTAATTGGTAATACTGCTTGAATAAGAAAACTGATGTAAGCACTTATGTAGCACTTTTATAAAAAAATAATGTAAAAAATTAAAATTACAACCCTATGTTTGTTTATTTACTTGCACAATCCACAGCACTTTTAGTTAATAACTTATTAAATAATAAAGTCACAAAATTATTCGTATTCGATAAAGTTGTACAGAAGTGATTCAGAACCGAGTGCCTACGCATATTAACTTACCAACCCAACAATGTGCAAAAATAAATAAATTAACCTATTTCCTCCGTATATTTTCATCTTGAGACAATCTTTACACAAAGCCATTTACGTACTGTCTCTACGAATGCCAAAAATGCAAATCACTGTTCTTTGTCACAGCTCCTCGCGGCGTCACTGTTGCGTATACGAGCACTGTGTCGATACTTGGCACAGTGACCCATATTGTTCTGTTCCTCTCTACGTTCATTGTTCGTGAGTAGGCTTTTTTAAAAGCACTATTGATAGTGTTGTAGTTAGTTGCACTAGTTAGGGTAGACGTAGGTCTAGCTAGTTTTTCAGCATTTTAACGGAGGAGGCAGATTTTCTGATTTCAGCACTTATGATTTTTCTTTTTGTAACTAAAACTTACTTCAATATAAATTTAAAAATATATGAATTCGTATTTATTTAACTTTTCACAAACCTAGATTATAGGTAGGTAGGTTTATTAAATTCGTGAGAGACTGGTGCCTATAATAACCTGTTCTACACAAAAACAGGCTTCGAAATGTACCTATGACTAAGCTAAAAAAAACATGTAGTAGATACAATCAAAAATGTTTTTAGGGTTCCGTTTCCAAGGGGTAAAACGGTAATACTAACGCTCCGCGCGCCGTCCGTCTGTCCGTCTGTTACTAGGCTATATTTCATGAACCGTGATAATTAGAGAGACGAAAATTTCACAGATGATGTATTTTTGTTGCCGCTATAACAACAAACACTAAAAAAAAACAGAATAAAATAAATATTTATGGGGGCTCTCATACAACAAACGTGATTTTTTTTGCCCGTTTTTAGGGTTGCGTACCCATAGGGTAAAACGGGACTATATTACTAAGGCTCCGCTGTCCGTCTGTCGGTCCGTCTGTCACCAGGCTGTATCTCATAAAACGTGATAGTTAGAGAGTTTAAAAAAAATCACAGATGATGTATTTCTGTTGCCGCTATAACAACAGATTTACTACAAAAAAAAACAGAATAAATTAAATATTTATGGGGCTCCCATACAACAAACGTATTTTTTTCCCCCGTTTTTATTGATAAAGGGACCTTTCGAGTCCGTCTCGCACTTGTCTGTTTTTTTTTTAATTGTCATTATTAATGATATAATCTATCCGTACCTGCTCGTTCATATTTTTACCAAAAACAGATTTAATTTCATAACACCGTATCTATTTTCTAATATGAAAATTGAATTGTAACGTGTTATTCGACTGTGACGGATTTGACGTACCAGCTCGGTTGCTAGTTTGATTTCCGTGGTAGTGGCATCAATGAGATATGCAGCTGTCAATCATTGCCAAACAACGATGCGGGATTTATCACCACCGTTTAGTAGTATCAAAGCGAATCAGGGTCTAATTCACACGTTAATTTAAATACAATACTAATTTATCGTTATAATACGTCTGAATATTGAATACCGTTCTGTAACGGTGGCCACGAAAAATATGATGGCCTTTTCTAATTATGCGTATTATAAACTATAACGTTTAGTAACAATAACGAAAATGGCTTATCTGAAAACCCGAGTCTTCGATCGATCCAATAATGCAGCAATAGACATCATGGGTGATTTTTTATTAGTGTAAAGTACTTAAGGGTTAGGATATACTAATGTTAACAAATAAGTTCTCCAAAGAAATAAGTTACCTATCTTAAGCTAGGTACATGACAATAGATTTCGCTAGTTCTTCCATGACACCTAGATAAGAAGCCAATTAAAAACGTTAGTTTGTTTAACTGATTTAACACTGTGGCGCGCATTGGTTTTATTTCGAGGTAGGCAATTGATACTTATAATGTGTTTTATTAATGCAAATCAGTGGTTTTCATCAATAATCCACATTTGTAAGTAACTCACTTACCTCATTACAATTATCAGATAGGCACTGCCTGATTGCCTATACGCACCGTACGCCCCCGCTGGTACCGAACCCGCTGCCTATTCCGTCAAAAGAAACGTCAACTATTGTATACTGAACGATTCTTTTACTATATTTATACTAAAACCAATTTATTTTACCAAATAGGCTTATACTAAGAACTTTTACACGTCCCAATATTTTTTACTAATTAATGATAAAAATGTATACTTGACGATTCTTTTACTTTAAGTTTACTAACCAATGATATAATCGTATTTTGTAATATCGAGATCGTTAAGTGACGTAGCCATTTCTTAGAATAGACTTGTCACATAATGAACCAACCAACCAACCAACCCGCCTGCCAAGCGTGGCGAGTATGGCAAAAACTCCCCGATGATAAGTCACTGGGGGAGGCCTATGTTCAGCAGTGGACGTCCTGTGGCTGAAACGATGAACATCATGAACCAATAAATCCTTACCCAGACGACGTAAAAACCTTGTCGAACGTTTCTCCATAATTTAAAATTGTCCATAGCCGAGGAACGCCATCCATCACGTTATTACAGAGCTCGACTTAGCCCGCGGATGATTCTACTAGCCAAATATTTGCAGACGGCTCGTTGGGTGGGCGCGTTTCCACTGCTATATACGGCACGTGTTTTTTTCTGTTTTAGTCACATCTCACTGGGAACGGCATGGCAAGTTTTTTTAATTTGCTCTAGTCTTGTCTCACTAGAATATATTAATGTTAATTAATTTATAGTACTGTTTATCTTTAAGTTTTGGTTCCACCATCTTACTTTAACTTTAACAAACGTCAAAATTCTATCAAACTCCATTAAGAAACACCGGTTATAGTTATGCTTAATGTTAAGGAGATGCAACTCAGCCTTAGAGTATTTTTCCAATATAAATAATCAAAGCCTTGCACGTGAGCAGCCTTTACTTTGCGCACTATAAGTGCAGACTAATTTGTCACTTTAAGACTTGAATCAGCTTATGAATAATGAGAGACGAGAGTGATTCCAGCAACAACTTTTCCAATGGAAGCTACATTTTCTTAAACGTATCATCGCGGCAGCGCTTATAAGAGAATGACGGATTGGTTTACAAAAGACTTTACTCTATTATTTCTTACACCTTGTGTAGCCACCAGCGGCTCTTATTTGGCGTGAAAACACAACTCATTATCAGTATTAACTTATTTATCCACTAGATTTAAATTTGTAACAAAATCATAAATGTTAATGGCCTTACTACAAAAAGTTAGACTAGTGTTGAACACTTGTCTTAAGATTAGTCAACCGATTTGAAATGTTGACACATCAGACATTAGAGAAATATTATTAAGAAACGTTTCAAATTGGTTGACTTATTTTTAGACATGTGTTCAACACTAGTCTATCTTTTTGTAGTAAGGCCATAAGTATTTAAGGTGTAATTTAGTGTTCATACAATAAACAAAAACTTTGATGCGTGTATCTTTTCATAAAATGAAAACGTGATCGCTAAAATTGCTTGGTACAATGGAAACATACCCCTGTACCTCTGTTGGTACAGTCTACGAATTTTGGGTATCCCCTTTCTTAAGTAATATTATGTTTTCCCGTCTATGTTTTAACGTAAAAATATTTTTAAAATAGTTAAAACTTTATGACGTTCTATTCGCCAAATATTGAAACGCTTACTGTCTTGTTCAGAGTGCATTTGCTAGTCCGGGACATAGGTTAGCCCACTGTACTGCACATACTGTGGGTGGGAATAGAACAGTGGGTTAACCTTAGTCCCTGACTAACAAATGCACTCTGAATAAGACAGCTAAAGATAAGTGTATTTTTACCCGACTGCGGGACGCAAACTTGGGTATTGTGTATCGGCCTATGTGTGTATGTATGTTTGATCCTTAGTGGTGCTCTATAGGCGAAAAGAAATTGTTGTGAGTTTATCTTGTTTCCTTCTTTTTTGTAAGGTCAACTTTTAACAGACTGGTTTTTAGTTTTTTTAAAGTATTTAGCGCTATATCGTAACTTAACGTAAAGTGTGATTTTGTGATTTGAAATAACACATGATTTAAATTGCAATGTAACATTTACCGGAATAATTAGGGTTTTATTAAACTAACTGTCTTGTACTTCAACTATCAACTACAAACTTATTTTATTATATTGCATACTAGCAGCCCGTCCCGGCTTCGCACGGGGTAGACAATTATCGCTAATAGTTTCGGCAGCGCATTCGACGAAAGACATTTTAAGACTTATTTTTCTACACCTTCGGTTACATTGTTCAAATTTTACCAAGGATTCCTAATTTTTTTCAAAATGAAATGTAGCCTATGTCAAATTGGAAGAATGTAGCATTCTATTGGTGAAAGAATTTTTTAAATCGGCCCAGTACTTTTTGAGCCTATTCATTACAAACATACAAAAATAGGTACAAATCTTTCCTCTTTATAATATTATATTAATAATATTAATATTATATTGAATATAAGAAATAAGGATTGTATTTTCTGAAATAGATAATAACTAGTTTTTGTTGTCCATGGTTGTTCTTATTATAACAAAGAGTTTTACATTCCGGCATATTACAAGCTATATGCCCTCGTCACGTTAAAACAACTTTTATGAAAACAATAATCCATAAAATTCAGTATAAACCAAATTTCAATGCAATGCAAAAGGTAATTGCAAGCAAGGGTTAACCTAAACCTCAACAATTTTGAAGTGACATGAGCAAAAACAAAACAAATGAATACACAAAAAAACAAGATTAACTCGTTATGACGATTCAAAAGGAAAAAGTGCCAGTATGGCCGTTAATCAAGCGGTAGGCGTAAAAAAATCGGGCGTCAAATTATCATACAAAATTACCCCTTTAGCGAGACACCCGTCGGAATCAACAACAAATCCCTATTAAATTGCAACTGAACACCATTTGGAATGAGAAAAAAATTATAAAGTAAAAAATGTAGAGGAGACTCAAATTAGCAGAAATTGGGGTTACATCTTTTGTTACAATACCAATCCGGCTAGTCGATATGTAGGGGACATCCCTAAATAAAAACTATTCTTTGTCGCCGCTGGACGTAGTTCTGAATAGGCATGTCGAAAAGTAATGTCGATAAACACTATCGATCTTTTTTTATATATATTATTTTATAAAAATAAATAAATTTATGTTGCTTACATTGATCTGTCTTCCTAAACCATTGAATCAGATTGAGATGAAACTTCTGTTTCTGTAACAAATTAAAGATCACGCGAACCTAGGTTCATGCAGCAGTTAGTATTTTACAAAAAAGCAACTAAACGCACATATTGTTTTATTTCTTAAAGGCAGATTTTTAAAAAGAGTCTTCGCTAGTATCTCAGAAAAATGTAGCAATTTTTTTTTTTTTAATAAAACATTACATTTTCTGTTACTTTGACTTTAAATTCGTATACACATTTTTAGTAACACTTTTTAGATACATGTTATTAATTTGTCAAACTCCATAATTTTAATAATAATTTATGATGAAATATTTTCCAAAAATAAACATAGCATAATTTTAATAAAATCACACCGATATCAACGCACCACTAGGCACCGTACGCCGGGGATGAGCCAAATTGATTTTAACACAATAACGAGACTGAATGGGCGACCCCTATTTGTAGCGGCGATGACACGCGGGCGATCCATCATCCGCGCCTTTGTACGCCGTGTCGCAGGCCTTAAGTCTAGGACGCAATTTGCAACTGGCAATTTAGGCGTATCGATATTGACTGCGCACGACACTATTTTTATATGTACATGACTTGTAAAACTACAACATTTTTGATTAAAAAAACTTGTGATATTTAATGTCTCAGTTCAGTGTCATGTCTCAGTGTCTCAGTACCTATAAAATTTGAGTGTATTAATATCAGAAAATCTGAGTAAGAGACTCAAAATTCATAAATGTAAGTACTTGGTCAACATCAAAGACCTAATTCATCTAATTTAAAACTATTCAAAATATTTCAATTTGGACCCAGTAACATTATTCATCAGTATTTTTTTTAAGTGACGTCAAATTGACATAACGCAACTACTTATCCACAGTTCGTAATTCAACTGAAAATGTAACGAAACAAGTTGTTTGATGATTTTTTACTATTCCGAATAAAGATAACATTCATCGTGATCCTAAACACACTATTATTCAAATGACATGTGTAAACATTTCGCGAAATTAGCCATAACATTTTTTTGATAACTAACAAAGGATTTTCTGTATCAAATTCAATGCCACATCTGCTTATAAATAAAAAAATTAAAAACGAACTTACCGTCCCAGGTAATAAAGATAAAAATCTAATAACAGCACTGATGACAGGATCGACATAAACTCAGATACGACAAACAATGATTGGAACGGAATCATTAAAATTGTAACTGTAGAGGGTGCATTGTAATAGCCCACGTATGGGGTTCTTTTCAAAATGGCAATTACGTGACCCAGGGTCCGTGGGTCTAAAATAGTTACATTTCATTGTTGGTTACAAATTATTGCAGTTTACAATGCTAGAGAGGGCTAAGTACAAAATTTAAACTGCCAATGCCAGAAATGATGGCTCTATTAATTTTTGTTGGGTCAAAATTTTTAGTTTGTTATTATTACTCCCTAAGATTATTCTAGGTTTTTTTAGAAATACCATTTTAGAATTTAATTGCAAGCAATGAGTAGAATAGTGTAATAAGTAAATATTTCAACAATATTTTAGTCCTTACGATCGTCAACTAGATAAAAACTTATGAAGGCGCTTTACGCATAGCTCGGATAGATGGCGCTACTGGTACGTAAGTTCTATAGTTTGCTACATTTTTTTAACAAGAATTAATAATAACATGAAAAGAGTAGCATTGAAGGGAACGTTGACCTCAACGTTCCCTTCAATGCTACTCTTTTCCACATGGTTAATATGTAACTAGCTAAAGGTGTAAGTAATTAAATTAAACCAATCACATCAATATTGGTACTACATAGGATTAGTACAACGTATTTGATATAACAATAAAATCATTCAAAAAATATTACCGCTTAACAAATAAGTACATTTGAAGTTTAACACACTATTATTTTATTACTTTAATTAAGAAGAAAGATTATATCAGTGGTTTCGCTGGCGTAAAGTCCTAAAGTCGCTAAAAACTGTAAATTTATATCGCTGTAATAGCACGCTGTGTTTCTTTGGTAGTAATTACCTAACAGTATATGTTGACTTGTGTATTTTTGACTATCTAATCCGGACTTTCCTGTAAAGTACAAGTACAAGTGTACTTAATTAGTGATTACTCATTAAACAATACCCTATAGAGTAATTTTATAATATTTACTTATATATTCTTCGACAAGTCTTCCACCATTTTTAAATCTGTTTCTTTACTGTTTTAGTATGAACAAAAGTTGACAGGGCTCGTCATTTCATACAAAACGTAAGTGAGAAATTACTTAATTGTTTCGGAGAAAAAATGTCCATATTGCGAGACTATGTGCAGATGTGTTTATTAGACACTCTAGCACGCACAAAACGTTTTATGCCTTCTACTAGTGAAGGTTCACTACGAAAATGTTCGTCGTTCCGAGGTATTAACCAAATAAATTAAAATATTCATTTACTTGTGGAAATCCTTTACCAAAACATGGACAATTCAAACTAGCCGTGTCAAAAACCTGACCGATTTCAATCCCCCTAATATTATAAATGCGAAAGTTTGTGAGGATGTTTGGATGTTTGTGACTTAATCACACGTAAACGGTTGAACGGATTAGGAGGAAATTTTGCACACCCAAAGAATATGACGTGGATTAACATAGAAGATACTTTTTATCCCGGTTAAATGTTCCTGGGGGATATATGTGATATACCAAATATCCTAGCTAATTGTTCATAAATTGACAAAAGTTTGATACTTGGTAGATGGTTATGTTCTTCTTCTTCTTTGCGTGTCGACTCAGGCTTTCATATATGTGAAGACCAAAACTCAGCCACCGATATACCACTATCGGTGGCCTTGCAAAGATCTTCGCGTGTGCAGGTGTAGGGACACGCTGGGCATGTCAGAAGATGAGCTATGGTATAAGTTATGTTCATTTAACGTAATATTTTTACAGTAGGCCTTCTGTTGCTTTTTCTATACATCGAAGAAGAAGATTTTTCATTTACTTGATATACATAGGTTTAATGTTTATGTAGGCACACCACATCAATATTAACTTATCCATGTACACTGCTCCGGATCTTCATATCCGGCCCCTATTTTAGGGCTGCCACAGACCCAGATACGCTGATTAAATTCTGGATTATCCTACCCCATCGGACGTAACCATAAGATTATTGTCACCCCATTAAGCCAGTCTGTTTAATTAGATCAAGGGACAGTTTGTTTCTATAGTTAGGATTACGAGGTGGAGTTTAAATTATGCAATATTGGTTTTGGGCGGATCAAAACTGATGGCCGAGTTTTGATGAAGGCTTATTCTAGGGAGTTGATGAAATTAAGAAATTTGATTATATTGACTCTTTGATTATATACATGTTTAGATTCCCTGTTCGAGTTTCAAAAACGTCAAAAAATATATAAGCCAACTGTTGGCGCCAAAGTTTGTTTCGCCCGCCCAGTGGCGCTTGTTACCATATTATAGCAACCCATAATTGTTATCATGGTAATTATAGTTGTTACTCACTCAAATCTGGCCTGTTCTTTTGGTGACAATGGCAGCACCACACTCTATCTAGACATATTTATAATCAAAGTATTGAGATAAATTTCCTAGTCACTATCTTTACAATTGAAAAAATATGCTTAGTACTAGTCGGACATAAATTTGTAGTAAGTATGATAATAATTCCACGTTAGTAATTCATACGCGAAGATTTTTACCACTTTTTCTGAGTTTAAAAAACTATGCTACTATGGTGTAACTGCAAATGTAAAAGTGTAAAAAAAGCCTAATTATTATTAATCAGTATACGACTGCATCTTCTAAAAATAAAAGAAGATAAAGCAAATTTACTTTTTTTTTTCGAATTTTAAAAATAATGCTGCCAGTGCGTGTAGCGCAGGACAAAAAAAAACACAGCCGAAAAATATGACTCACGGTATCGAATACCAATTCCTGATTGAATAAGACGTATCCTATGACGTCAGTATAATACCAGGGGGAGTCAAAGAAATTAGCGGTCCCCTACATATTAGGAAAATTAATAAAGGAACCAATATGGGAGATGCAACGTTGAAAGGAGATGTAGAAATTGTACTGCCCAAGATCTACGGCATACTGTTTTTATTATTATTATGGCCAACTTTATCTTTCCCAAAGATAAAGTTTAAATTGATCGTCTATTATTAGTATGACCCATACGTTGTGAATGTTTATTAATTGTGTCTATTAAATAGTAGTAGTAGTAGTAATAACAATAGCAGTAGCAATTGTAATAGCCAATAGTAGTAGTAGTAGTAATAACAATAGCAGTAGCAATTGTAATAGCCAATAGTAGTAGCCCACGTTCTTTCAGGTGATTGTCATTGACATTTTCAGTAAATTAATCAATTATAGATTATTTTAAAATGTAAATTAATTTAATCAGAATTATTCTATCATAGGAAACCATTCGTACATTAATTATACCATAACGATAGCGTTATTTTAGTAAACTAGGAGTGAATTCCGTTATAGGCAGGGCTCACTCCCCGCCCTTGCCAGTAGGGACCGACACCAAACGGGACTCCCTCCCTACGGCCTGCCTCAACTCCATTGGGGAGATTTGCATTTAGTATTTGTCTGTCAAGCCAGTTCTATGTCTTCTAATGGGTAAGAGGACATCAAATAATGTAGTCATTCCAGAGGCAGGTTTTGACCTAGTCCTATTAATTTACATGGAATGACTACCCTAATCACACAGGGCCCAAACTGTCCCCCCCTGACTCTAACAATCGAAGGAGGTGCTTCGGGTTTATGTGTGTGTAATGCCAAAAGGAGCGTTATGATGTGGCCTTTAAAACCCAGAAGTGAGTAGTCAGCCCCACCTTGATGCCCATTCACAAGACTTAGTCAGTGCCACACGTATTGCCTGCTTAAGGCTACATACTTATGCAACCCCAGTTGGCCCTTAGTTGCCAAGCTGAGTATGGCCCACCCCATCATGCCGGCGGGTTTGACCGACACGGAGGTGATACGGTTCAGCACAGAGGCGGCACCCACCCTGGTGACACGTGCGTCTTGCTGACTCTCTTGCCCCAATATCAATTTTGAATATTCTATAGACCACATGGAAACGCATCGCTGTTGGCCAATTTGAGTTTGTCTGTAAGTTGCACGTGATTGTGGTATTGCTTGCTGATCCAAACCATTGCATCTAGTTGGCTGGAATCGGTACTCGCATTGTGGGTACTAGTATCATCCTTTGTGCCGACCGAATGCGATAGTAAGGATAGAAATGAATCGAAGAAACCCCTAAGTCGTTCTTTCTAAAAAGTATTCTGACTAAAACAAATTTAATGTATTTCTCATGGCACTGTCTGGCAAAACCCCAAATCGACTTTCTAATATTGTCTGTGATTCTAAACCGAAATTAATAGGGAAATTTAGAATTTTTACGCAAGTTAGGTGAAATTAATGTTCAATAAACAAATCTGCACCACTTCTAATTATTTAATCATAATTCCAAGAACGGTGTAATTTTCTAATATAATTATGATGACACAACATCAAACGAGGGATACTTCTACTTCTTCAAAAGGTAACACAACGCAATAATTAGTTAATCAAGTTAAATGACCTCTCCTCAATTTAATTCACGAATTACTACAACCAGCATCACTAATAAAATTCAAAACAATAGTGTTTATTGGGTCCTTAAGACCTCAACATACCTGACGCTGCTTGGAGAACCTTTGAGTATAATCACTTCAAATTTTATTTACAATAATATTTTGTACTAAAATTTTGCCCCATTATTATTTAATTTTGCCCCAAGATAAAACAAAAATCACAATCAAAAATAAAACATAAAAGATAAATTTAAAACTAAAAATCCCAAAGCAGCAAAACGCTTACCTTGGGCGAAGTCTCAGCTAGCAAATCCCCGAATTCCCGATCTAAATTATTTTGTTTTCAAAACCCTTCCATTTTTAAAATTGAAAAACAAATTACTATCAATTTTATATTTACGAATATTTACTATCTCGCTCTAGCTTACGTCATCATAATGGATGACATTGAATATCAAATCTAAATCCATACACAAACAAATATATGATACAAAAATCAGGTGACTGAGACTTACGTATTCAAAACAATGAAATGCTAGCCCCATAAATTAAGAATAACCTCTATAAATCCCAGTCACAGGTCAAATCCCCCACACAAGTCAAAATTTGGAGCTTAAGTTCAACTACGATATTATGTCATATTATGTTTGAATAGATAAATCACTCTTAAAAAAATAATTGACGAATTTATCATTATCATGAAAAGGTTATTCATTTAGTAAAATGTTACGCGTAAAGAATTAAAATCGCGTTTAAAGAAATATCAGCATAATCAAACTTTTAAAATTGTAATTGACTTAGCTCGCGTCCGTCTTGGTGTTTACTCATAGCTCCGGAACCCACGCTGGCTCTGACTGCACCGTCCCACGACTTCTAACTCCACTCTAGCCATCAATACACCAGCGTTCTCCCTTTCCTCCGTAGTATCATCACCGTCGATGTAGTTCGTGCACATAAAAGAAAACAACAAATATTAATAAGTGCCTTTCCTAATCAACTTTTGGATTTTGAATCGCTTATTCTCACTGCCATTCATAAAATTCTCCATTTCAACCGAAACAAATGAAGAGCTATCAATTTCAAACAAATTATTTGATACACAAAAATAATAAAAATTAAATATTTATTTTATAAAACTTAAACCCACCTTTATCACTTTCCCAATCCTGGACTCGTATTTCCACCATCAGCTTTTCCTCTACGATAACTTTATTTTCATACAAAAACCTCTCATACGTCACTCTCAAAATCCCTCTGAATTATTCACTTTCAAAAATATTGAAATTAAAACTAAATCACTCGTCTCCGTGGCTCACGATACCATTCTTCAATTTCACCAGTCAAAAATGGGTGTATTACCACATCTTTTAACCATACATCCTTCTTTTATCAAGGTTTTCCTTAGAGTCTCCAAACAATCACTTTCCACTCCTCCACTTTATAATCGTCACTCCCATAGTCACTGACAATCAAAACTAACAGAGGAACTTTCCTCTGTATAAACCCAAAAAAATCCAATTTTTTTACCTTCTATGAAAATCAGCCTATTTATTTAAATAATAGAAATTATAGATTATAATTTAAATAGAACTAATTGATTTCCTATATTTTTACTTAGAAAAACTCGGCTTCCCCCATTTTTCTTCCTGACAATTTTTTTTGACAACCATTTACTTTTTTTTATTATTGACATCTATCTTTCATCAAGTTTCAAGATGTCCCTAACAAAAAGTTTGTTACAGAAAACTTCCTAACCTTTTTTCTAAAAAAATTATGCCCTAGCCCTCAGGTACAGTACAACTCCCCCCCTAAATCCGATGAAACTAGCTGAAAACGGATTTAAATAGTTCTTTATGTTCTTTCCCCTTGTCTCTATCTTGTAACGAAACCTAAATTTATTTGTCACGATGACTGTACTTTCATTCAACATTGTATCTTATTTATCTCATCAACTGTACAACCAAAAAGCTATTTTTTTTTTTATCTTTCTTACTAACTCAGTCACACTCACTTCAATCTAACCTTTTAACCTAGACTTCCCTTTGTTTAGACTTCCCCCCCCCCTTTTATTTGCTTCTTCTATCTTAATTTTCAATTAAATTCAACACATTACAATGTAAAATGTTTTTTTTTTATTTCATCTTTGGGGCAAAATCATTTAAACTAAATTATTCATGTTACAAATCAAATTCACCTCTTATATGGTTAACATATTAATAATACACAAAATAAAGATTTCCTTTGACATAATACACACTAAGCCCTAAACGTAGTAGCGTGCTAAATGCACAGCATTAAACAATCCCTTTTCCTGCAACGAATCAGGGTATACTAACACATATACATTTTCATACAACCTATCAGCCACGATATATGGACCCTCATAAATCAACTCAAATTTCTTAGTTACCCCAATCGACGCATTAGATTTGTTCAATTTACGAACCTTGACCAAGTCCCCAATTTGATATTGAATCAATTTATGAGATCTATCAAACCTAGTCCTACGTTTCAGCCCAGCACTCTGCAAGTTTATCCTAACCTGAACACGAATCTCATGCACATTATTATTATTCACAACACACGGTAAATATCTATCTATTGAAGTTCGAATTGAATTTCCAAACAGAACCTCATTAGGAGTGAAACCTGTGCTTAAATGTAAAGTGTTATTATACAATTCTTCAATCTCTTGTAACCAAAGACCCCAACTATTATGTTGTTCATGACAATAGATCCTAAAAAATTTCCCTAATTGTTTGTTGACACATTCAGCTGTATTTGGCCTTGGGTTTCTAATTGAAGTAAAAATAGTTTTAACTCCAATATCACGCAAGCCCAATCTCCATACATCACTCATAAATTGCCTCCCACGATCGGTCATAACGGTTCTTGGTTTTATCGTTAATGCAAAATTCTGCATTCTCGTTAAAACACCTCTAGCTGTAGCAGCTCTTAGTCCATATAATTTTATGTATTTTGTGAAAGTGTCCTGTATGACAAACACATGAGTGACTCCCCCTCTAGACATAGGCAATGGTCCATAAAGATCCGCCATTACTATGTCACCCGGATTTTCTGTTATAATTGATCTACACGCCCCCACATACTTGACATTATCCACCTTAGACAATTGGCATACATGGCAAGTTTTGACAAATTCCCTAACTGTCTCCCTCATTTTTAACCAATAGAATCTATTCTGCAAATATTTCAACATCTTGTACACTCCTATATGTCCTAATTCTAGATGAACCTGCTTGCAAACTTCTACTTGCAAAATTTCTGGTAAATATAGCACCCTATCAACCCCATTGAGTTTATCAAAATACAGAATTCCATCAATAACTACACAACGCCTCACTACCCGAGTTAATCTATCATTATCTGCTCTTCATCCAGGTTCTAACAACCTTTCTTTGATTCCCCGTATTATATTATCTGCATTCTGGAAATAAATCATCTGCTCTAATCTATTTCCTAAATCCTCATTATCCTGTACTCCCATATACATGATTGACGGGTACCAGACTTTTCCTTCCTGTATTTCTCCATCACTTGGAAATCGAGACAAAACATCCACCCCCACATTCTCAGTTCCTTTAACATGTTCAACTGTATAATTAAACTGTTCTAAATACAGTATCCATCTGGTAATCCGACTGTTATATAACTTGATATTTTTAACAAATACTAGTGTCTTATGGTCAGTTCTAATAACTAACTCAGCTCCTCGCAAATACGTCTCAAATTTCTTTACACCATAAATTATAGCCCAAAACTCTTGTTCAGTAACTGTCCATCGTAACTCAGAACCGCGCAAGGATCTACTACAAAAGCTCAAGATTCGCATATTGCCATTATCATCATACTGATACAACACGCCGGCTATGCCTACTCCTGAAGCATCGGTTTGCAAATAGAACGTTTTGTGTACATCAGGATGAGATAACAAAATAGTAGTTGCAAACTCTTGTTTTAGACCCCGAAATGCCCGATCTATTTCCTCATCTCAATACCAAGACTGATTCTTTCTTAAGAGTTTAGTTAATGGGACAATCAAATTGCTATAATTCGGTATAAACCTACGATAATAGTTGCATAGTCCTAAGAAGGCCCGTACATGTTTCAATTTCTTGGGAACCGGGAACCCTTGAATGGACTCTACTTTAGCTGGATCCGTTCGAATTCCTTCAGTAGATACGATATGCCCCAACATCTTTACTTCCTGACACGCAAACTTACATTTTTCCAAATTGCATGTCATCCCTGCCCTTTCTAAACGTTCCAATACTAAATCTATTTGCTCTAAATGATCCTCCCAATGTCCATCTGTCAATATGGCCAAATCATCCAAATAATTTACACAAAAACTTCTAACATCTGGCCCTAATATGACATCCATAGCTCGGCTAAAACTTCCTACGGAAGTCTTTAAACCTTGAGGTAGCACATTATATATGTAAGATTTTCCATTTACTGTGAACCCTGTATACTGTCTACTTTCCTCTGATATTGGTATTTGAAAGTAAGCATTATTTAGGTCTATAATTGTTATATATTTGACCCCATGAAATGCATTTAAAATGTCAATTTGCATTGGTGGGGACTCTGATTCCGCCACCATATATTTATTTATCTCTCTCGCATCTAATAAAATTCGAACAGATCCATCCGCTTTAGAAGTATATGTCAATGGACTACTATACGGAGTCGACCCCCTCGCAATAATGCCCATGTCTACCATCTCACGCAATTTCTCTTCTACTTTGCTACGATGAGCATATGGAATAGGATAAGACCTGTTAATCCGAGGGACATGTTCACTCATATTGATGTGATGAACGTAACAATTTGCCCTTCCAAGTCGTTTAGTAAATACTATCTGATGTGCCTCTAAAACGCGTTTCAAAGCTTGTCTCATCCTATCAGAGATTTCAATACCTGTTTTTATCTTATCTAAAAAAGCCATATCACATACGTTTGAGTTAACAGTACTGTTACTAGCTTCCTGCAATGACCTAACATTTACCTCACCTTGGTTCTCAACAATAAAAGGCACAACAAATTTATGTCCCCCCTTTTCCAAAGTTAACGATTTAGGATCTCGAAGGCTAATAGTAGCCCTATACGACAACAACCAATCGAATCCAAGAATAACGGGTACTGATAACTTAGGTACAACTAACAATCCTGTGTCCAAAGTAACACCCTGTACTACCAACCCGATAGAAGCCAACTGTTGTATCCTTAAACTCTTTTGTCCTACAGCTCCTCTTATCTGTATTGGTTTCACTGGAAGAGAAGGAACCTTAGTATTTTCTATCATCTGTAATGATTCAAATAATTCTTCTGAAATACAACTTACCTCACTTCCAGTATCTACTAAACAACGTATCTTATTCCCTAGAACTTCTATCCAAATTTCCGCACTAACCTTGTTCTCTACGTCATCAAACGACACTTCCTCATCAAACAATGAAGCTGCAACGAAATATTGTGTATGTTCGGTAATTATAGAGTGGTTTAATAATCTTGGAGACAAATCTGGGAACCTGTCAAAACTCTTCGCATCAGGGATAAACCCAATTCCTAATTTATCTAACTTTACCTCCTTACTAGATGGGATGGATATAGGGTGTAATCCTCCATTCTCACGTTTTCCTAAACCTATCCCCGGTGACCAACCGTATGAAAGCATCAAGCGTAATGCAAAATTAAAGTGCTTGCCCCCTCGTTTCTTAGCTAGTTTTGGAGCAAATAAACTAGCTCTTCTTAGTTTAAAGGCTTACCACCTGCTTCTTCTTCGTCCGTTCCTTCCTCTTCTTCAATTTCTAAATGAGCGACAGTTTTAGGTCTCTTGTTTTGAAATTTTGTCTTCACCGAAGTTGACAGTGGTCGTTTCATTCCTGTTGCAACTTGACTATCTGATCTGCCACCTACATTACGATCCTGCTTGTCAACGTCATCCAGATCTCGCAGAAATTCAGCGCCTTCTATGATTGTTGAGCCATTATGCATTCTCCATGCATATTGCACTTCCCTAGGGAAATGGTGCATTAAATCGTTAACCATCTGGCTTTCTATCAACGGCGTGCTTAACATCTTCGCCTGTCCAGCTAATGAAATAAAGTAACCCATCATTGATGCTTGCTTTTCCTTTTGCCACACTCCACATACGATGTTTCTCCTTAACGAATTCTGTTCTGGTTCTCCCCAATAAGTGTCCATGAAATCCCTTTTGAAATCCTCCTCTGTGTTCCAACGCTCTTTATAGATACGAGCCCATCTCCTGACGTCACCTTCTAAGCATCCTATAATGTTATCGATTACGTGTTCTCTCGAAGGTATTCTCCTTAAATACGAAAACAAATCTTCTATAAATGTCACTGGATGAATATCATTTTTCCCAAGGTATTTTGGTCTATCCAATCTACCAGTCAGCGCAGTACAGATAGCAGTTTGGGACTTGTCTGAATTTTCCTCTGCCCGCGGTCTACCATTGTCTATCTGTCCTTGAAGTTCTGCTACCTTCAAATGCAACCGTCCTATAGTCCCACGCATCTCTCTCATCATCTGCATCATAGCTGCTGAGTATCCTGCATTGGATGGTGTAGTTTTGGCCTTCTTCATCTCACTCGTAGCTAGCGTAACCTCCGATCTCGTTCCCTTGGTTGCTCGAGTCATTTTCCTATTGGTTCTGTTGGCTTTGTTAAAATAACCTTGTTGGAGTAGTCCCCTTGCATAACATGATGTTCTAATAAAATAACCACGACAAAGGTTTAAAACACGTTAACCAATTTATTTATTTTTTATTTTTTTACCCGAAATTTGTCAATGACAATACTTGTAACCCAAAAATCCTGGTCCTCACGGCACCAAATTGTACTGCCCAAGATCTACGGCATACTGTTTTTATTATTATTATGGCCAACTTTATCTTTCCCAAAGATAAAGTTTAAATTGATCGTCTATTATTAGTATGACCCATACGTTGTGAATGTTTATTAATTGTGTCTATTAAATAGTAGTAGTAGTAGTAATAACAATAGCAGTAGCAATTGTAATAGCCAATAGTAGTAGTAGTAGTAATAACAATAGCAGTAGCAATTGTAATAGCCAATAGTAGTAGCCCACGTTCTTTCAGGTGATTGTCATTGACATTTTCAGTAAATTAATCAATTATAGATTATTTTAAAATGTAAATTAATTTAATCAGAATTATTCTATCATAGGAAACCATTCGTACATTAATTATACCATAACGATAGCGTTATTTTAGTAAACTAGGAGTGAATTCCGTTATAGGCAGGGCTCACTCCCCGCCCTTGCCAGTAGGGACCGACACCAAACGGGACTCCCTCCCTACGGCCTGCCTCAACTCCATTGGGGAGATTTGCATTTAGTATTTGTCTGTCAAGCCAGTTCTATGTCTTCTAATGGGTAAGAGGACATCAAATAATGTAGTCATTCCAGAGGCAGGTTTTGACCTAGTCCTATTAATTTACATGGAATGACTACCCTAATCACACAGGGCCCAAACTGTCCCCCCCTGACTCTAACAATCGAAGGAGGTGCTTCGGGTTTATGTGTGTGTAATGCCAAAAGGAGCGTTATGATGTGGCCTTTAAAACCCAGAAGTGAGTAGTCAGCCCCACCTTGATGCCCATTCACAAGACTTAGTCAGTGCCACACGTATTGCCTGCTTAAGGCTACATACTTATGCAACCCCAGTTGGCCCTTAGTTGCCAAGCTGAGTATGGCCCACCCCATCATGCCGGCGGGTTTGACCGACACGGAGGTGATACGGTTCAGCACAGAGGCGGCACCCACCCTGGTGACACGTGCGTCTTGCTGACTCTCTTGCCCCAATATCAATTTTGAATATTCTATAGACCACATGGAAACGCATCGCTGTTGGCCAATTTGAGTTTGTCTGTAAGTTGCACGTGATTGTGGTATTGCTTGCTGATCCAAACCATTGCATCTAGTTGGCTGGAATCGGTACTCGCATTGTGGGTACTAGTATCATCCTTTGTGCCGACCGAATGCGATAGTAAGGATAGAAATGAATCGAAGAAACCCCTAAGTCGTTCTTTCTAAAAAGTATTCTGACTAAAACAAATTTAATGTATTTCTCATGGCACTGTCTGGCAAAACCCCAAATCGACTTTCTAATATTGTCTGTGATTCTAAACCGAAATTAATAGGGAAATTTAGAATTTTTACGCAAGTTAGGTGAAATTAATGTTCAATAAACAAATCTGCACCACTTCTAATTATTTAATCATAATTCCAAGAACGGTGTATTTTTCTAATATAATTATGATGACACAACATCAAACGAGGGATACTTCTACTTCTTCAAAAGGTAACACAACGCAATAATTAGTTAATCAAGTTAAATGACCTCTCCTCAATTTAATTCACGAATTACTACAACCAGCATCACTAATAAAATTCAAAACAATAGTGTTTATTGGGTCCTTAAGACCTCAACATACCTGACGCTGCTTGGAGAACCTTTGAGTATAATCACTTCAAATTTTATTTACAATAATATTTTGTACTAAAATTTTGCCCCATTATTATTTAATTTTGCCCCAAGATAAAACAAAAATCACAATCAAAAATAAAACATAAAAGATAAATTTAAAACTAAAAATCCCAAAGCAGCAAAACGCTTACCTTGGGCGAAGTCTCAGCTAGCAAATCCCCGAATTCCCGATCTAAATTATTTTGTTTTCAAAACCCTTCCATTTTTAAAATTGAAAAACAAATTACTATCAATTTTATATTTACGAATATTTACTATCTCGCTCTAGCTTACGTCATCATAATGGATGACATTGAATATCAAATCTAAATCCATACACAAACAAATATATGATACAAAAATCAGGTGACTGAGACTTACGTATTCAAAACAATGAAATGCTAGCCCCATAAATTAAGAATAACCTCTATAAATCCCAGTCACAGGTCAAATCCCCCACACAAGTCAAAATTTGGAGCTTAAGTTCAACTACGATATTATGTCATATTATGTTTGAATAGATAAATCACTCTTAAAAAAATAATTGACGAATTTATCATTATCATGAAAAGGTTATTCATTTAGTAAAATGTTACGCGTAAAGAATTAAAATCGCGTTTAAAGAAATATCAGCATAATCAAACTTTTAAAATTGTAATTGACTTAGCTCGCGTCCGTCTTGGTGTTTACTCATAGCTCCGGAACCCACGCTGGCTCTGACTGCACCGTCCCACGACTTCTAACTCCACTCTAGCCATCAATACACCAGCGTTCTCCCTTTCCTCCGTAGTATCATCACCGTCGATGTAGTTCGTGCACATAAAAGAAAACAACAAATATTAATAAGTGCCTTTCCTAATCAACTTTTGGATTTTGAATCGCTTATTCTCACTGCCATTCATAAAATTCTCCATTTCAACCGAAACAAATGAAGAGCTATCAATTTCAAACAAATTATTTGATACACAAAAATAATAAAAATTAAATATTTATTTTATAAAACTTAAACCCACCTTTATCACTTTCCCAATCCTGGACTCGTATTTCCACCATCAGCTTTTCCTCTACGATAACTTTATTTTCATACAAAAACCTCTCATACGTCACTCTCAAAATCCCTCTGAATTATTCACTTTCAAAAATATTGAAATTAAAACTAAATCACTCGTCTCCGTGGCTCACGATACCATTCTTCAATTTCACCAGTCAAAAATGGGTGTATTACCACATCTTTTAACCATACATCCTTCTTTTATCAAGGTTTTCCTTAGAGTCTCCAAACAATCACTTTCCACTCCTCCACTTTATAATCGTCACTCCCATAGTCACTGACAATCAAAACTAACAGAGGAACTTTCCTCTGTATAAACCCAAAAAAATCCAATTTTTTTACCTTCTATGAAAATCAGCCTATTTATTTAAATAATAGAAATTATAGATTATAATTTAAATAGAACTAATTGATTTCCTATATTTTTACTTAGAAAAACTCGGCTTCCCCCATTTTTCTTCCTGACAATTTTTTTTGACAACCATTTACTTTTTTTTATTATTGACATCTATCTTTCATCAAGTTTCAAGATGTCCCTAACAAAAAGTTTGTTACAGAAAACTTCCTAACCTTTTTTCTAAAAAAATTATGCCCTAGCCCTCAGGTACAGTACAGTATGATTGGATGAGCCGTAGGTATCAATGACCCTAGTGGGTAATGAATAAGAAATTGTCAGGAATTATTAATTTGGATAGGAAAAATCGAACGTAATTTCAATTGTTATTTTTAACGTTTGTCGATGAAAAACAAATGTTTACTCACAAAAACACAATGGTGCAAATTTTTGTATTTTTTATATCAATCAATGCCCTGATTGTTCAGGACCGAGATACTGACGTGTTTCATAATAGGTTTAAGAAATTTGTAAATATTTGTGTATGTTTATTAGCTAACAATTGCTATATAAGTTATAAGTAGGACTAGTTAACTGTAACTGGCTCCCTCCAAGCTTTGGCTAAAAGCTGTTAGTGGAGAGTGTAATGGAATATAAATAAAATAAAAAGAGGAAACAATTTCTATCATAGGTTTGAGCTGATGTCCGTATAAACCTACAAATAATGTATTATAATATGATTATGTTCTATACCCTCGTAATTTTTCCTGTATCTAGATTTCGGAGCATAGGGTAATCCAAAACAAAGGAAAATTAATAAACGGGCTCACTTTTGTCAATTGCGTTCTTTTATTTCGTCTTGTCACTGTGTTTTTAGTTTGTTTGGTATTGCAATGTGTGTGAAATCTCTCTCTGGCGAGATCATACACATTTGAAGGAAACTGATGTTGAATATATATTTCAGGAAATTAATTAATATCTACTTTCCAGGTTATGGACCTCTATAATTAATACTTTAATAGCTACCACCATCAATTACTCAAAATCCAAATCAGAACAAAACAACAAAAAGGCTCAAACTCGCTCAAACGTTTGACAAACACAATGTCATTGAACAAACAAGTTACAAATACAGTTGTTTAGTTGTCACCGCAACCTCACTCGGATTAACACATCAAGGCACTGTTGACTCCTCATCTATCCCCATTTTGGAACCTTATCCTAATGTGATACGGCTCATTTTGCAACGAATAAGGAATAATCTGGATGCGGTGTATGTAGTATTAAAAGGAATTTAGGAAGTTGGTAATGTGATAGGCATATTTGACAGCGCGTGTGCTAATTAATTGTGGCAAGTTAAGAAAGTCCACAAACTTTAGTAAATTATGTTATAGTTAATGATAAAGAAAATGATTAAATATTTTAAAATAGGATAGAAATAGGCTAACATAGGCTGGCTGAAATAAGTCAATCTCAAGTTAGTTAGGTTTCCATCAGACTCTGGTCATGTTATTTCATCATCGTCAACCACTGTCCATTGCTGGACAAAGGTTTCCCCCATAAAACGCTACAGCGATTATCTGTATCTGGGCCGTTTGCATCCAAACCGCATAAGCCTTTACGGTGCTATTTATTTGGTTGTCAATTTACACTTGTACTTACAAATGTAGAGCTTAGCTACCTAGGAGCTATAATTATCGAGAAGACATTGTCCCGTAACATCTAACAGACTACTTTCTTCCCGTCAAATTTCACACATCTCCTAAGGCCAATCATCATCATCATGTTAGCGTATTTCAGCAAGTGCTGGACGTATTAGGCCTTCCTCAAAGATGGCTAAAGAGACCGATTTCCCGATTTTTACATCTAGTCACTTTCTACACTACGTTTTTCGAGGCGTAGATTTCACTCAAGAACCCGTTGTCTACACTTTTTATCGGTTCTGCGACACAATGTTTAGGGTACTGTGCCAAAAACCTCATAATTTTTTCACTATTGGCTCACAACGTACTAAAAATATTTCAAATGTCATTAGGTCGCGGGAAAATCTGTTAGGTTAGTTGTCATCTCGTAGTCTAAAGGACTACGCTCATAGTGCGGCACTTGACACACTTTCAAGGGTAATTCAACGCTGGATCGCCTGAACTGCGCCCGGGCAGTAAAAACGGAAAGGCTCTTCGGTTTATTTGTGATAATGAACTCTTGGCAGTAGCTTGGGCCAAAGATGTAGTTCAACTAGATGGAATGAAAAGAAGAAATGAGTTTATTAGCTGGTATTGTGTTTGTGTTGAGATTTTTAATTGAATGGGGATGAAGGGAGTCAAAGCTAAAACAGTAATGACTGTTCTGAATCCTCAGACCCTTAATGTTACATTTATTTAAGGTTTTTGATTAATGTGTATTTAATCCATCGCATAAACTCAAATCAAGTAAAAACATTTTTTTCATAGAATTTAGGTCCTTAAGCTATATTTATTCTTCATTTTCTGCCACTTTGGCAGTGGCAGAAATGGCGTTGAAATCATCAACGCTATTTCTTGTTTAGGTTTTTTTAACTTGTTACATGTAAGTAATATTTCTTCGTCTATTTCTATTACACCGTTTTGTTCTTTCTGAGTGAAATTTTAATGTTTATGTCTATTGCACTCACTAATAAATGAGATTTCTTGCTTAGATTTTTTTGTTTTAATATTGGACAACATCACATACATTGCTTTGATCCTAAGGTAAGTAGCTAAAGCACTTCACATTTATTTGTTTGTTGTTCGTTTATACTTTACTTGTACCTGCTGACTTAAGTGTTTTAGGATATTTTCTCGGGTAACAAATCCAGTGTTTTTATTTCCTTGTGTCTCTCAAGTACGGTGTACGAGCTCAGTGATGCTATTTCACACAATTTATATGGCGATGCGGCTAATTGGTCGTGAGAGGAGTCGGGTGCACACACACTGCCTTTTGATTGTACCCTTCGGCGAACTGTGAGAGGAGTCTTTTATTCTCGATTCCAATTCTCACCTGGGGCTTAACAAGCGTTAACTGTGTATTTGGTTTTTATTGGAGATAGTTGAGTATGATCGTCACATTTTCCGGTATTGGTTAATTAATAAATAAATATTGGAAAACGTTACATACAATGATCTGGGCGGTCACCACGAACTCTTAAAACAATCTCAAAGCTGTCAAATCTGTCAATTTTGGTACGTCATTACATACAAAATTTGACAGATTTGATAATGTTTGACAGATTTAAGATTGTTTTGTTTATATTTATTTTATTTACAGAATTTTGTATGTAATGACGTACCAAAATTGACAGATTTGACATCTTTGAGATTGTTTTAAGAGTTCATGGTTACCCCGCTGATCTTAAGGTAAGTAGCTAAAGCACTTGTGTTACAGAAATCAGAAACAACGACGGTATCACAATACCCAATACGGAGACAAAATAGAAAATTTCGTTTCTCGACCGGGGATCGACCCCAAAACCTCAGAGATAATAGTCCGGCGTGCTCGCCACTCGGCTATGGAGGTCGTCGCAATTGGTTGCGCGATGTAAATAGATCATGATGGTAGGACTAGTTTTATTTCATAGAATAATCAAGACACCTTCTGATATCTTGTCAAAACTGTCTAATTTCGTACGAAATTAGACAGATTTGACCGATTTGAGATTATTTTAAGAGTTGATGGTTACCCCCCTGATCCGGCTACTTACGGTTAGCACTTATACTTTACTTTAGACAATAAATACTCAAGCTTCGTGATAGTGATACACTAGTAACCACATGAAAATCCTATGGGCCTGTGTCGAAGACATAAAAACTATTTTTTTTTTTAATTTAAATTTTTGACAGAAAAAAAAGTTTTTTGTTTTTCACTTCCAATAAAATAATTTCATATTGCGATACAATATTTACAGTTTTTATTATAATAATTAATTAACAATCCATACAATAGGGATGTTGACCTCATTCATAAATAATTCTAAGACATCATTTATTAAAACAGACACTTTATTTTAGACCTAATAACTCAGTACAATTTCATTTAAGAAGCAAACTGATTTTTGATTGCTTTAAAATCGTAAAAAAGTAAGGCAGTTGAGTTTATCGGATAGTGACGTCATAATCCGATATCGCCATACAAATTATAAGGAAGATATCTGTTTTGACAGCTCATAAAAAGTATGTCAATTGATTGGTGGTGTCAACTAGCCTATACACGAAGAAGTCATACAAATACAATACATCTTATACATCTTATTACATATTTCTTCAGCCTGTTTCACAATATACGGTGTTATAAAGTTATGTAAAAGATAAAAATATGTACCTAATATTTTGTACCTAAATTATGACCGCGTTAATTCCCGTTTCATTGAGTTTTAAATTATGCAACGCGAAAGTTTAAAAGTAATTAAAAATGTGTAGAGGATGAAATTACATTATTTGCATTACCTCAAGTTTTTTTTTTTTTTTTTTGATATTGGACAACATCACATACATTTCTCTGATCCTAATGTAAGTAGCTAAAGCACTTGTATTAGAGAAACCAGAAACAACGACGATACCACAACACCCAGACCCGAGCCAATATAGAAAAGTTCGTTTTCTACATTGACCCGACCGGGGATCGAACCCGGAGCCTCAGAGATAGCGGCGCCATTTTAAAGTCCGGCGTGCTCGCCTCTCGGCTATGGAGGTCGTCGGAGGTTGACTAGTAGAGAATGCTGTATAGCATTAAATTCGCAAATTGTACTCACCTGTGCAATAAGTTTACATAAATAAATGAAATGGTTGAACATCTTGTCAAAAATGTGTCAAAAATCGTTCAGATAAGTAAAATATAGCTTATTCAGAACTAATTCAGACATTATCCGTACATTGTGAAACAGGTCCATAGTAATTACTTTTAAACTTTCGCGTTGCATAATTTAAAACTCAATGAAACGGGAATTAACGCGATCATAATTTAGGTACAAAATGTAACCTCCACTCCGTATGAGAGGCAGATTCTTCATCTACCCTCATGATATTATTTTCACGCCAAGTACCGTCACACACTACACTCACTGTGTCCCTATTCTGCACACTAACCGCCGCGTCCGTCAATCTCGTTTTGTTTCGCGATCGAGTTCTCACCTGAATACGGACGCGGCGGTTAGTGTGCAGAATAGGGACACAGTGAGTGTAGTGTGTGACGGTACTTGGCGTGAAAATAATATCATGAGGGTAGATGAAGAATCTGCCTCTCATACGGAGTGAAGACATCGCTGTTCCAGTCAGCCTGTGACCACGGTCGGTGTAACCCGATCGAAACGTCAGGCAAAAGAGGTAACATTTTGTACCTAAATTATGATCGCGTTAATTCCCGTTTCATTGAGTTTTAGGTCCATAGTAGTTTAAAAATGAGATTGTTAACATCTAAGGTGTCATCGACTAAGACTAAGGTGACTGATATTGTCCAAAAATGTAGCAAGCTTAAGTGGCAGTGGGCTGGCCATGTCTGTCGCAGGACCAACGAGAGGTGAAGCAGGAAGGTTCTCGAATGGAGACCACGCTTAGGCAAACGTAGTGTAGGACGCCCCCCGGCTAGATGGACCGATGACCTGAAGAAGGCAGCTGGCAGAGACTGGATGCAAAGGGCGGGAGATCGTGCGCTGTGGCGCTCCTTGGGGGAGGCCTATGTCCAGCAGTGGACTGCAACAGGCTGATATGATGATGATGATGATGAAGGTGTCATCGAGTTGCTAAAGAAGTCAGCTGTTTAAAGTCAGAAGTTATACTAACTTGTAGTTAAATTACCATGAATTGAAATACTTTCTACTTACTATTATTTATTTATTGTTAGGCCGAATTAGGTCCTGTTTTTCTACAACCATCAGGTTCAGAATGATAAATTGTTTTATTTATTTCGAAAAAAAGCATCTAAGGCCATATTTAACAATATACGGATGTTCTACATAAGTTGTAATTAAGCTTTGTTTACCCGACTGCCAAACGAGGGTTATGTTTTTCGAGCGTATGTATGTATAAGTATGTCTATTTCTTTGGCACGCTCTACAGCCTAAACAGTTTAACGGATATTAAAGTAAAATATATCAATAGATTTGTCTCAATTGTGGGAGTGACAAGGGTTATGTAATTTCCCAATTTCCCGCGGGAACAGAACTTACGCGGGAAAAACGGATCTGCAATACTGATAAACCGATTTTGAAACTTTCTTTTATTAACCATGGGTCACATATTTTCAGTGCTAATAGTATTCAATACTTTATTTCTAAAATTCCTACGGGAACAGGCAAAAAAATACACTGAAAAAATAGGAAGGAAAAACCGTTAAATGAATATTAACATTGATATTTCATTAGATGCCTCAGACTGCAAATTGATTCTTTAAATCTTGTTTTCATCTTTAAGGTTTACTTTTTACGCAGTCGGGTTTTTTAATTTTTTAAAATTAATATATTTTATTTCCTTCTATGAAGGATAAACACTATTTTCATGCGCGCCAAATGACACATTAATTCAAGTACTTTATCCTCTTCATATTTAATTTGTTACGCAGATATTTGGCACTTTATCCATCAATTGTGAAACAGGTTCTTAATATATCAATTAGCCTAGACTATATAATTATATCAATCGTTTTTTTAATAAGCGGATTTCTAAGTACAAGAAAGAAATACACGAGAGTAAGTAACTCCCAAATAACGAAGAGGGATGTAGTTTGAGTCGATTTATGCGTTCCGGAACGGAGGTTAATTAGTGTGTGGAGGCTGCCCATGCACGGGTAGACTGAGATTTGACGATCCGACTAATCGGATTAGGCGTTAGATGTAAAAAAAAGTTTGACTCTATTTTTGACGATTTTTTAACGCCCGGAACCGAAGTTATGATTTTAGATCATTATTTTTTTTTGATAATATTATCGTTATTAATCGCCACCTAGGTAATTAAATAAATTTATTTAACACTTACACCAATTATTAGGCTTAAAACTAGCACTAAGCAAAGTTTGTAATATGGTAACTAAAGAAATTATCACACATAAATGTCTTTATTAACCATACCCACCTTAACCATGACTTACAGAGCACAAACCACTGCACAAGATGGTTGTTTCATTGAACAGACTCAAAAAAAAAAAGATAATGGCTAAAAATATGAATATGGCTATAAAAATCTATTTACTGACTTAATTGATAATGGTTAGTTGCTTAATGGTAGTAGTTAATTTTGTATAGCTTTTAAGGCAGATTCGCAAAAAAAGTGTTGTTTTATGAATTTTATTTTTTTAATGTTGCACTTTATCTGTGCTTAATTTACTAAAATAAAAAAACATTGCGTAAGTAAATTTTTAGATTAAGTTTCTTTACAACATTTCTAAATTGTCTACAAAAGACAGTCAAAAAGAAACGAGAAGATTTGTTATAATAACCGCTTTTCCTCCATGCATTTTGAAATAGTGGAATCCTTTACGACCAACTTTTAAAATAAAACGCTACCCGCGTCGGCACTTGAGTGGCGCGCCTTACGGCCACCGTCGCGCGTTTTTTGCCGGCGTTTTAACGAAATTTATCGTTTTTCTTTTTGCCCCCGTATACCCTGTGTTTGTTTCTTTGCGAGGTCAGTGCATTTGTTATGTTCGGCTAATGTTTTACTTTTCCCGTTTCAGGTATGTACGAGTAGAGGTGCTTTTTTCAGAATCCTGGGTATGTTTTTGTATTTTAGTGACTGTTATAGGGAAACGTGTACCCTTTTTAAAGAAAAAAATATGGTAACTATCCTAGTTTAAAGACTTGTAGTCTCTTAGTAGGATTATTTCTTTCGTTACGAGGTAGTACTAGATAATGAATTTACTGTTAACGCGCTGTATAAAATTTTTATCAACTTGTCTTTACTGTGTTTAGCAAATAAACCATTGAACTTTAACTTGAACTTCACCAATCAAAATGGACATCTTTCAGTACCTACATACTGACAAGAACGAATTTATAAAGAACATCAAAATTGACCCAAACCAAGATTTGTTAGTAAGGAATCCTTTCAATGCTGATTTCTGATTTAAAATGTTTCCTCATTAAATTGATTAAGATGATTGTAAACTTTGATGCTGCGATTTAGTTTAAAGAAGTGGATACTTATGGTGTTGTTGACTGTAGGTAGCTTTTGCAACATCTCATTACACTTAAATGAAGAGTGCTGAAAACACTTATCCACAACCGTCTCGGTCGGTTTTTTCATCGGAAGTTTTTATATATATATAGTTTAAGAATAGTTTAACCTAAAACCTTTGTTATCCAGTTTGTTTAGATATGTTTAATGACCATGTCTTGTTGATTTCAACTACCCTAGAAATACTATCAAAATCCTACCATTAACAACAAGAACTGAAACCGCTAATACCAATTGCACAAATTGACCAACCGAAAATCCTATTGACTGAAAATCGCAGTTTTCCCAGGGATTAAAACCTTGGTGTAGGCTGGACCTAGTAGTCAAGCCAGTCTCTAATCGGCACAGGGCTTAATTTAAAACATTCGTTCGGGGTGATTGATCGAACGCCTCGTAATTTATAGTTGCAGCCCAGCGGGGTAGTGTTGTGCAAAAAATTTCCGGCAAAAATTGTATTTTTTTAAATTTGGTTCAGTTTTGACGGCCTGATTGCGGTGGTTATTGTGGTTCAGAGTATGGTTAGGTTTAATTTCTGCTTGGGTCGATTTGGTAAATCGAATTCTAAATTTAGTCGGGTCTCGACCGTGCTGGGAATATGAAGAAAACACCATGAGATCAACATTGTAATAATATAAAAATACCCAATTTCTTACAACCAAGACCTTCTTTGTTTCTGTTTGTCGTCCGATGCTTGAAATTTGATTTTGAGTGTTCAATTAAAGAGCTTTACATCATTACGTACCTGTCTTAAAAGGATTAAACGCTACAATTTAGGATCTAACTATATTTGAAGGCTCTTTCTCATCGGTGAAGAGTCACCCACCACACTGTCTTTTTGGAGGGCATTTCAATCTGCGCTTAGTTTGAGCTAGTGTAGCGATACGTGATTTAGTTTTAGGGTTCAATATTCCAACAGAAGCTGGAATAGCAAAACCAACAAAAAAATCGATATTGAACAGATTCTCATCCCCATCCCTAGATGGCGTTGTGAAATCGCGCGACAAATTATGAATAATACGATTATGAGAGTTTGTATCGCACTATTCGGTGATGATGGATGGGGTAATCTGTTGACGGAGAGCGCAGTTTTTGCCGCTGACAAACAAAAATGTGGATGCACTGTTTGTTTTGTTTTGCGATAGGTATGCTGGGAAGGGGATACGCCTTTTTTATGTGCGAATAAAATCATTTTTTGTAAGCAAAAAAAGGACTCTTCGCTCTGTCTTGCTTGTAACTCAGTGGGGGCAGCGCTTTGATTGTAATTACTAAATTTAAACACCCCATGCCACAGTTGGTAGTGGGACCATTCCGACCATGAGTTACATTTGTGACATGCATCTCCGTGCTTCGCTCCGTGCTCAAGCACAAAAGTTGGTCCCGACTAATAACTTGATTCTAGTCGTGAAGTCTAGTTCTTGAGGCGGCTTGATTACACTAGTAAGAATCTCGTAGCAATCTCGTAACAAACTATTCTAATGTTAGTAACCATGAAAATTTAAAACAATATACATTAGTTAGGTTGAGTCACTGGCATAACAATAAATAAATAAAATACATTTTGGACAACATCACATACATTGCTCTGATCCTAAGGTAAGTAGCTGAATCACTTAGGTAAGATAAGTGGTACGAACGAATTAAAAAAACCGGGACCGGAAAATATTATGGCGATGTTTATCAAGTACCTAATTATGCTCCTATACCTATTATGCTCTTAAACAATATTACTTCAAGCTTGTTATAATATTTTTTGTGCAAAATTTGCGTATAACAACTTTCTACGATAAGTTTTGTTACGACTGCATGAAGCCCCCTTTAATACAGCAATCATCCTACAAATAACATTTATAGGCCTATTTTCGCTCCAATGGATATTTCCAGAAAACCTAAATGAATATCCTCATCTGTATTTGACAATTGAAACGACATTGGACACTACCTATCACTGTTTCACCTACCTATTCGATAATTTCACGCCATTGTTGCATTGCATCGGTGTAGCTTGGACGGCTAACCCTTGAATGACGTTAGTCACTTGTCTTGGGTCTATTGTTGAATGTTATAAGAATGGATGGTATTGACTACTATCAGTACTATGAATAAAGTCTAGAATATTGCAGTCTCTAAATAGACTAATTTTACAATCATTTTTCTATTAAAATGAACTCTCTTTAAGTCCAGAGTGAATAGGCATCTTCCGGGCAAGCTCCATCGTAGTTCCCATCTATGCTCTAGAGCAAGATTGGGCTCAAGAGTAAGCCCATCTCAAATAAAAAAAAAACTCTTTTAAGTTCTCTAAACATAAACAATCAATATTTTGTAGGTAGGGCATTAAGTATACATTCACTAGGTTTCTATACATTTTTTAGGTTTTAGTTTCTATTATTATTAAGTCAATATGTATAATTTAAGAAATCCGTTTCTTGTAAACAATTTTAAAACTTTAAATTTACTATAGGTACTTACTTTGCAATCGCAAATTGTTATGTTTAAATATATTTAGAGCAATTCCATTCAAACTAATCGTGTTCCGTTTCTTATTTAATGCTTAACAATCTGTAAAATAACTTTTTTTTTAATACTACTGCTTATGCAAACAAAAGTATCCGTTCTACTAATTCGTTTCCGTAACCGCACAATATTTTCAAGTTTAGTTTCAAGGGAAAAACCAGACTCGCCAAAACAAGGGTCTAAAAGCTTTACCGTCAGCAAAGGGTTCCGTACAGATCATTTATAACCCGCGTTGACGGGATAAGAAATTCCTGCCTGTTTTATCCTATCTAAGTATTCCTTACTTCACGAGGAGTTGGTTCACACTTTCAAAGTTATCGTAACGAAGTTTGGGCTTTAATTTTAGGTGTTTTAGGTTCAAATTTGAATGGGGTTGAAGCGTCATCTTTTAAGCGTTTGGAGTAGACATTTAAACGGTAAACACGCACGTCTATAGGCAAACTCTAATAAGCAAACGGGTAATCCATCAAGGTTTTTTCGAAGGGAGTCTCATGGACGTGTGGTTTAGAAATCCTTGAGGTTTCTTTTAGGATGTACGTGCTGTCTGTTTTGTTATTTTGTATGCCTGCAATTAAGGGGTGTTCCATTTACAATGATTGCGGGAATCGGAAAGTTTTCCTTTATATTTGGTCAATACAATAGGCTAGTTGGGAGATTAGACTTACAATTATTGAGGAAATGTCTCCTATACAATTTTAATCAACAATGACTCCCTAAGTTCCAATTATTTCTTCTTTTTAGAACATATTCACTTATTCTTGAGTAGTAATATTCTTATGTTGTACTCATTTTCATTTTCAATATTGGTAAAAATAACCTACAAACAGAACCATTAACTCTTTTCGCAATTTTAGCCGGCATCCCGACAATTCCAGATACGAACCTCCACAAACGCCCGACAAAGAAAATTTGATATATTAAATCTGTACTCGCAGAACAATGGAGGCAGATATGAAGGAGACAAATCATCCCGTTGTCAAGGAAACCGCGACAATTGGGGTGGAATTAGAAATAAATTTCATTCGATATGCAGAGGTTCTCGTTTTATTGGCCTCCGTTCAGCATCAGGTGTGATCAATGGTGGTTGACTTGATGACTGTTTGTGAAGAAACATTTTATATAAAATGTGATAAAAAAATGTAAAATTGAGGTTTTCTCGTCTAGTTTGGGTTTGTTAATGCAAGCAATCTTCATGTTACTACTAGGTTAAAAATAACTTCTTTAAATTTATTTTACTTTGAGCAAAATTGAATATTGGCAAGTGGAAACTATTTTGTTTAAATATCAGATAACATAATTGTATTGCTTGCCGTGGCAGCCTCTAATTATTAAGACATAACTTTAATCTATAATTTATTTAAGCGTCAATAATGTACTAAGTAAGAGTTTGCTAGAATGCTAGAATAATCACAACTTACAATTTTTTAACAATAAATTGCAGTGTTTAACGCCCGGAAATATCAGATAACGGTATGCATGAATGATAATAAAACGTTGTGAAATACAGAAGAAGCTTACGAAAAGAAAAACGCATAACAAATTTGTAAACAAAATCGACATTATTTGACTGTTTGGTATTACTAAAACCCTTTTATATTCATGACAATAATAATGATTCCATAAAATCTTCTTTTAATAGTAAACCAAAATAATTAACCCAAATACCAGCTGCAGGCAATTACTTAAAACAACATGGGCTAAATTTATAAACGAGGTCGGTTGGAACCCGACACTTTGTTTTCAGAAGGTCACGCTTGCAATCATGGTGTCATCTTGGGCTCTCATTCAGGACCTAAGGCTAAGTATCACATTACAAAAGAGAAATAATCTGAAAAGGTCGTAAATAATACAAAAAGTTAGATGGATATAGAACCTAAAGGTGAGGGCAATAAGGTCGTAGATGATAACAAAAGGGACGTAGGTAAAGATGGTTCGGCAAAGATTGGCAAAGCTCTGGGAACGGAAGCACGTGACAGTGACAATGTCACAGATTCTAATGATTTAACAGCTGTCTCTTGGGGTGTGTTTTGTTATGAGATCGTGCTTTTTGCGATGCAATTTTCAAATATAATTATAAAAAAATAAAATGCGATTAGAAACGTCTATCTTCCGAACAGTGACACATCCGCAGAAAGTACAGTTTTAAAAGTTGTAATAAATAAAACAAAACGGTGTGTATAAAAAAATCTTAATTAATAAACAAATATTTCAGGTAAAAAAATTAATAATGCTGTTCCCAGTAACATGTAGCAAAATAACTTATGTAAAAATCATCATAAAATTTCCCAATGGATTTGTACCAACTCAATTTATTAATGGACATTACTCCAGCTCCGGTGCATCTGGCACAGACAATCGGGGAATAATCAGTATAAGTTTTGGATAAACAAAAGTTTTGCTAGCAAATGTTTGCCGGACGGTCCGTAGTGACAACACAGTCTGACTTTGTGCATCGGACACGGACTAACGTCATCAAAAGGGGACAATGAATAGAAAACACCCTTGTTGACAGTTCCCCGAAATAGTGCTGTAGAGTTATCGATGATTAGTTTGCTCTTTGCTATATTGACCGTGTGTCCATGCTGCGGAGTTATAATCAGTTTGCTCTTGGAATAATGACCGTTAATTTTATTTTACATGGGTAACTTGGCTTTAGTGATTGATACCTTGTGTAAATTCATAATTTCAAAGAACCATGGTATCTTGAAAAATCTTGTATTCATATCCTATGGATATTATGGAATTGGTAGTGATAGTAGTAGTAGTAGATATATAGTGTTGGTTACATTTTGTCTGGTCGATGCTAATAAAATTGTATTACTATCGAAAATAAAAACTTGACAAAGATGGTTATCTTTTTCCTGTTATACATAGAATCCAAAATCCGCATCTAAATTATGCTGGTATCGACAAACAACTTCCATGCGGCACTATCCCGAAACACCCCCGTCATGGCGAATTTATTTTGTCACTCGCCCCTCGTCCTGTAAACCTAATAAGGATCAGTGCTAGCCGACATCAAAATGCCGGTTAAGAACTGCGAATCCTTGTAAATTCCTGCCCTCAGAGTTTGTTCCTCGAAATCTTAATTTAATTTGCGACGAAATAAAGGGCTCGTGAAGAAGAATTTGCAAAAGGAAACAATAGCGACAGTCGCTGATTTTTACGACCCCTCTCCGTTGAGTTGTTTGCAATCTGTGTTTGCAATATTTGTAAGTTTGAAACACGGTGAAAGTTTGTGGGCCATTTGCTTAGTGAATACTCTTGTATTTAATTCTAGACAAAACGACGAGTTTTGTCAATTAATTTAAGTTACTCTTTCTTTGGAACCGTAAACTAATTGACAGAAAATTATGGGAGCATTACCCTGTTTTAACAAATTACATTAAATAATTAATCGACATTCGATATTAATCGTCATTAACTCAAAGTGACAAGAGAATTAGGAGTACCAAAAAATGATTTTTATATCAGGATTGTATCTAGGTAGGATACATAAAAGCCCAAGCAAAGTCAGAGAGGTATAATTATCTGAATTGACCCAAAGGTGGTCTTGAATCCTTTGCGTTTAAAGTAGCATACCGCGTCACTACGCCTACTTCCTCAATATTAACTTATCGGTTCCAATTAAACTACTTTGAAGACAAAAGTAAAACTTTTGTTTTCAAATAAGTCTCCAATTGGTTACCTCGCAATAATAAAATATGACTGCGTCCTCTGTATCTGTTTTTTTTAACTTTTAATGTCTGATTATAAGATTTCTTTGAATGTTCTGCATCCATACGTCTATGTCACAGGTCTCTTTAAAATTTCAAATTTCCTGCCGCCTCGATACCCCTTTCCCCTGAGGCCAAAGGAGATTATGTGCTAACCGAATCAGTAACTTTTGAACGGGAATGAACGGAAAAAAACGAGTCATCGCTTAGCGTTAGATTAAAATGCCGAACCCCATTTTACCGTTATGCTATTGAAAAGTAAACATGTCACCGTGAAAGTATTAAATCATGCGAGACGTTTACTTTCTCGGTTTCATTTTTTACTATCAGTTTTGGAGTTTATACATTTATGATTTTAATGCACAGCTAATGAACAAGCCAAGACATTTATTCTGTTTTAATCTGAACTTTCATAGTAAAGACGTGGTAGTCCCTTTTTGCTTATTACTTATCTAGTAACCGTGATTATTTATTAATATCACGTATGATACCCATGGTCGAGGGAAAATATTTATTTACATATATTGTTTTTTGGAACATAGGTAAGAGACTGTCATTAAAACTAAAATAAAGTCCTAAATTGGTTTATGATAATACAGCTACAAGAACACTATTAAATGAAATTTATGAAACGTAAAAGCTTTTTCCAGTTCTTACGCATATTGTCAGAATTCATATTCGAACAGTAACAAATAGATCAAGCTGAAAGTAAATAATGAACGGTCGACTTTCGACCAATAGCAGGCAAACTTAAAAAGATCCGATGGAGCGTGTCTAAGTTGGCGATATTTCTCTATCATAAAGCGTTTGACACTTGCTCGTTCAAATCCTCATCATCATCACATATACCGTCTATTTCCATCTCAATATGAATCTTACCTCTATAACTTTAGAACACAAATTTGCTGATTGTTTGTGACAAAGTTGAATCGTTTTGTGTTGAAGATGAAAAGTTATGGATGGATGTGGCGTACGGTTCTAAAGGCCACGACAAAGACTGGTAATTGTGGCCCACATTCGGTAACTAATACGAGAATGGCTATTCATAAGTAAATAGATTGAGGTACAACAGTGTAAATTGTTTGATAAAATTTACAACAAAGGATTCAATTCGATAAAATAAATGTTACTTTCTACGCGAATAAATTTAGGCAAGTACATTGGATCATTTTGGACTCGTACCTATAAAGTGCCTAAGTATGTAATATTTGACATTGATGATATTGATAAAGCACTTTTGCTTTATTTTGTCCAACAGCACTTCAGTAACAAGGTGGGCAGAGGACCTGGTAAAGGTTGCAGGACGACGCTGGATGCAGGCCAGTTCCAACCGGCCGATCTGGAAGTCACTGGGGGAGGCCTATGTTCAGCAGTGGACGTCCTGTGGCTGAAATGATGATGATGATGATGACCTCAGTATTACCGTTATAAAAATATAGTTGTTGTTTACGTGTAAAATGTACTTTTGTTTACTAGATACAAATTATAGCCATTCCGACACAATACAGTTTTTATTAAGTAAATTTTTACTTGTTAGGAATTGGTAATTTTAAGGATTTAAAATTATGTTAAATAATGTTTCTTTGTTAGATAAAAATGTACATAAAACTAGACAATTTAAAGAAGAACGACATAGGCACGTGCTAACTTAAAGGAAGAACCAGGTCATTATACAAAAATGAGTTGAAGCCAATAAATATTTTTGAGAAGAAGATATTATCTTTTGTGTGTGAGGGAGGCAAAAACATATAATTTAGCGATAAACTTTGCATTACTTACGGGAATTTTATATCCAATATTTCATATCAGTGATGCAAGGGTATCCAACATGCGTGGATTCCATCAATCATCCATATCGGCTGCTTTCAAAGCTTATTTATATACAAAAAAACGGAGGGGGTCTTGGTGACAAACACGATGTTTAGTTTTTGTATACAATACCGACATGTATTTGGAAAGTCAGGTCATCATAGAGAAAACAGTATTGTTCAACTAACATTCATTGAATTCTTTAAGTTCAGAGTGAATAGGCATCTTCTGGGCAAGCTCGCTCCATCGTAGATCCCATCTATGCTCTAGAGCAAGATTGGGCTCAAGAGTAAGCCCATCTCAAATAAAAAAAATAAAAAAAAAAAGAATTCGAAATTTATGCAAACTGCGACAAAGATTTTTCATCTGTATTAACAACAAGTTTTAACATTGTGAAAATATTTAGTATTTAAATGTTTTTTTGACTGAAGACGGAGAAAAGAAAATGTCTTATATTTAGGTCAATTAGGCTTGGTCTGTTACTGTTTAATTATATTCATTTAAATTCTAAGAGATTACTTCTACCAAAATTTTTTACTTACTAAAGTTTTTCTTTTTATTTGCAGGATATTATTTCCTTATTCGAAAGAAAGAGCTTTTTGGAGAGATTTTTAGATGTTATATAAAATTTATGGATCATTGTTCATGTCACATATTTCGTACTAAATATTTAGATTTATCATCACTTCATAACTGTCTAAATTGTATCACATAATGTTACGTCAAACAATCTACAAGTTATGACTCCCAAGTGAGTGCTATGATTAATTCACCAAGGACTAGTAAATTTCAAATGAATCCTAAAAGAAAGTGTCTTTCTTATAAGGTTAACCCACAAAGGACTTGTATCGTAAGTATTTTTAACCGTATTATTATTTTCTCAACTTTCAACGTTATCTGTAACTCTAAGAAGCATTTTCTAGGCCCTCTAAAGTTACGATTTAAAAAAGAAAATATAATGTGTTTAGCTGCTTGATTCTAGCTTATGTTTTAAATGTCTTTAAGAAAAAGTTATATCTATAAAGTATTCAGTTTCCTTTATTTACGTTATAAATAATTATGAAAATGTAATTATTTTGCTTACAACTTCCGCTTAATTACGCCGGCATAGGAACCCCAATTACACCACCTGTAACCCACAATCTGAGGACAATCACAGGCACATGCAAAGAGCACCGCCCTCCCTCCCTCAAATTGCATGCGAAACAGACGAATGCAAAAGTTAGTACCCAACACCGACATAAAAACCTCGACGCGCGATTCACACGTCACGTGGCATCATCAGGAGAGAAGTTGTCGCCTCGGCTGCGCTTCGACGACTACGTCGACGACGTCGACGATGAGGTTATTCGATTGAATATAAATAAATAAATTGTTTCCTGTGGAACTAAATCACACCAATTATCTAGCCCCAAACTAAGCAAAGCTTGTACTATGGCGACTAGTTAACGGATAAACATACTTAAATACTTTTATACACATCCATGACTTAGGTACAAATGTGCTCATCCCACTTACATTTGCCCCTTGCGGGATTCGAACCCATAACCTCCAAGCTTTGAAGTCCGGAGCACAAACCACTACACCAGACAGTCGTCATGAAATATGGTTTATTTCATAATAATTTTCAACATTTTTTGTCCCAAGCCAGGAATCTAACCCGGGACCCTTTTCATTTAAAGCAATTCTAAGGCACACAGGACAGCTGCGCCAATCGGCACATCGACTCTCGTCGTAAACCTAGAAAATATTGTAGCATTATTACATTATTCAGTTTTGTAAATCATACTGCTGTCCTTTTTATCTGCAAAATGGCGTATATGATTAGTGATATCACGGCTACAATATATCACGTGCTGTCATGTGATATCTTAGCATCTATTACTGTTTCCGTTCATTGTGCACTTTCCATTATTGTCACTTGAATATTAATTTATTTTATTTATTCAGAAAACCAACAACATATATGGAAATTTTTAGGGTTCCGTACCCAAAGGGTAAAACGGGACCCTATCACTAAGGCTCCGTTGTCCCTCTGTCTGCCTGTCCGTCTGTCACCAGGCTGTACCGTGATAGTTAGAGAGTTGAAATTTTCACAGATGATGTATTTCTGTTGCCGCTATAACAACAAATACTAAAAAACAGAATACAATAAATATTGAAGGGGGCTCCGATACAACAAACGACTCGCACTCGTAGTATGGCCAATAACAAGTTTCCTTAAATTACAATGTTGATGCAAAATAAAAAAACTTAAAAACAGAAACAAAATTTGGAATAAAGCTAACAAACAATTAATCTACCGGACGACCTCCGTAGCCGAGAGGCGAGCACGCCGGACTTTTAATGGCGCCGCCATCTCTGAGGTTCCGGGTTCGATCCCCGGTCGGATCAATGTAGAAAACGAACTTTTCTATATTGGCTCGGGTCTGGGTGTTGTGTTACCGTCGTTGTTTCTGTTTTCTATAACACGAGTGCTTTAGCTACTTACCTTAGGATCAGAGCAATGTATGTGATGTTGTCCAATATTTATTTAACAAGCAATGTAATGTTGTATGTGTAATCTCTAACTCATTACACAAAAACTTGCAACGTTTAAAAAACTATCATTCGTCGGTGACTTTTATGTATAAGTTAAGCTAAAAGTTAAAAATATATTGTTTTAAACTTTCATGGTCACTAACATTAGAATAGTTTGTTACGAGATTGCTACCATGAACTTATTTTTGATTTCCCGACATTTCGGCACTATTGCAAGCGCCATGATCACGGAGTAACATGGAGTAGGTACATGGTAGTAATCTCGTAACAAACTATTCTAATAAAAGTTAAAAGTTTCCATGGTCATATTCGTTGGTGTCAAAATCGACAATCAGTCTTGAAATATTGCTAGCCATGTTTTGTATAGTATTTCAAAACTTTGCGTATATTGTATTTCAAATAATAGCGTGCGCAAATGTTGTTAGAAAGCTGACTGTCAAAGGAGATGACGACTTGTGTTGGGTCAGCTAGTATATTATTGTAACTCTCAAGCATCGTCATAAGTACCTAAAATTAATTATGCCATATCCATAACTGTTTCATAAAACAAAATTTTTTATCCCTACTTTGGTATCATCTAGAGTTTTTTTGACGTGATAACGTCTTATAAATCGATGACCGGGCTGCACGCACAAAATACTCTCACGTTCCGCGTGCGAGTGAGAGCGCGGAACAAGCGGTAGAGAGGCACGATCAGTCACAAGCGTTCGGCTTGTGACGCATCAATCTCTCTTCCACTCCATCGGCCGATGCGTCCGAGTAGCATCAATGTTTTCTTATGACGCTATCACGTAAAATTTACGTCCGTAAATCAACTTTACAGACAACGATTTTTTTTCTGTACATAAAAAAGCTGGCCACATCAAAAAAAACACCTGCTAAAATAATGTTCTAAATTCGATCAGTCGTTCCAACGGTTTTATTTAACCCATCCCTCCGTCAGATCAACAAAAATCAAACGCAACACAAAGCAACGCAACAAAACAGCGATTATTGAATCGGGCCCGCCCGCGTCACGTACGAGCCGCGGTGTACGTTAATATGTCGCGCGTGCGTCGCCTGCCTAATGCCGCAGTAAAACGTGGAGCGCGACTTTATTCTCCTTTTGATTGTGACGACGTGCGTGGCCGGCTTTAGATTTATGAACTGTAGTTTTTAAACGACTTTTGCCAGATTTGAGTCGGTTCAGAAGGTAATATTTGTGGGAAAAGATGCAAAAATTAGGGAAAAAATTGGTGGATTGAATTTATAAAAAGAGAAAATAATAAGTTACCTCATAAGTTACCAATAAAATAATTATTAAGTCTAAAAATTGTAAATATTATTGCGCTTGCCCCAATTCTACTGTAAACGCTGAATGCACAAATAACGTTTCGCTGTTAAGAATTAATATTTTTGCGCTACGGTCCCAGAACCTTTTTTATGCAGAAGACATTTCCCAGTATACCCAGATGCGAGCCCTTACAAAAATTCATTACAAATTATCAGGTTGAATAAATCAAATTGTCCTTGAATGGCGGCCGCGGGCCGGCAGGCGTAGTGTTGGTAGGCCCCCCACAAGGTGGAACGATGATCTGGTGAATTGCGGGAAGCCGCTGGATGCGGGTGGCACAGGACCGATCTTTGTGGCAATCCTTGGGGGAGGCCTATGTCCAGCAGTGGACGTCTTTCGGCTGATGGATGGATGGATGGATGGACCGCATAACTGCGCCAAGTTTTCAATAATGATTAATGTCTCAATAAAACATTAAAATTATTGCGACGTGTGTGGTAGGCCTAATGTCCATTTTTTATTTTTTTATTAAAGATAATATAAATAACTCCCGCGTAATTGATGCGATTCACATTTAGTAGGTAACGATTTTATATTTAATCTGTCTGTCATCTTTAAACAAACAAGACATTGTAACTAAATTTACAAAAAAAAGCATTTGTTTTATTTCGAGGTAAGGTAAGGTAGGCAAAAGATACATAGATTAAAAAAAAAAGATATTTTTTTTTACAAAAGATACTTCAGTGTTTTCTTGATTAAAATCAGTGGTTTTCTACAATGACACAAATATAAACTCCTACCTTTCTCATTTCATTTACCAGGTAGGCACTTTTCTTTAATGGTTACTGGAACAAACCTGTCATACTAAAGTCAATACGAATATATAAAAATATTCCAGGAACAAAAATGTTAATTAACTTGTAATTGACGCCTCGGTGCGGCAGTTAGTCACTTATTTATAAATTTTTATCAACAATCATAGCAATTATCCAAGCAAAGATTGTACTATGGAGACTAAGCCCTTTACATGAAGCCGTAATTAAATCACCGCAATGTCTTCCTCACATACTAAACCTACCCAAAGACTGATCGGCGCAGCAATGTCATTATTAATGAATTCATTAATATTACGCGGGTAATCGGCTGTTGGTATTCAATTAATTAACATTAATTTAATAAGGCAATGCCAATCAAACACCTGCGGATTAATAATGTCATGTTGACAAATTCTTGTAAATATGAAAAAAAGTAATTGTATTCCGTAATAATGATTATGTTATCCAAAATAACACATAAAACAATAATTTAAGTGCCTGATAAAAATGAAAGTCTTGGGGAGATTTTTAAGGTGGATTCAAGATTAATTCACATCATCACATCACCAGCCTATGTCAGTCCACTGCTGGATACAGGCCTCTCCAAAAGGAGGATTTTGCCATAATCGCCACGCTTGGCAGGCGGGTTGGCGATCGCAGTTTGGCCAATGGTGGAGAGGAGACGCTGCTACCCGTCTTCTTGTGGCGGTTCTTCTGTAGTCGCCTCTTACGACACCCATAGGAAGAGAAGGGGTGGTGCAATTCTTTTTACGTGCCGGCACCACACGGAACATTAATGACGGCACGGCAAGATTAATTATCACCATCCATCCATCCATCCATCAGCCGAAAGAAGTCCACTGTTGGACGTAGGCCTCGCCCCAAGGATTTCCACAAAGATCGGTCCTGTACCACCCGCGTCCAGCGGCTTCCCGCACCGAATTATCACCAGCACAATACAAAGTCGGCCATTTATAATCACTACTTTTTTTATTCAAAATCACTGTTTCAACCAGCTACTTGCCTATGATCTAAGGTAGAACCTCGTCTTCTCATCAAACTGGGGAGCATCCCACATTACGTTTTCTGAAACATGTTCCCTGCTCGAGAACGCTTACTCCAGTTTTCATCGGTTCTGCTGTAGATGTTGTGTGTGAAATTGTCACTAATTGTATTTTTTCAATATATTTTTTTTTCAATTGAAAATTTTTGTTTTTAAAAGTTCCATGCAATTTTTTTTCAAATTCTAAATTTATTTGCTTATAAACAGGGTATATTACATAGACATGTGGTCATAAAAACTATTACTTTTCTATACTTTGTCATCTACTTAAACTAAGCCACATTAGTCTTTACATTTATTTTAACTTCTTATGCACAAATCAAAATCGTTTGTACCACTGCTACTCCTATATCAATTTCTTTCTCAATACTGCCTAATTAATAATTAGCTGTCTATTTTCTACCTAATCTTTGGGATCAGCGTCTTGTGCGGCAACCGGAAGCGGATGTCGGATCGTTTTTATCGCCCACTGTTGTCTCAGACGCACGACTAGACGACTGACGAGCTGACGACGCGTCAATGTCTTGACAAATTTGACACTGATGACGAAGAAGGATTGCGTTTCTTTTGTTTTGGTCGACTGCTGAAATGCAGTGGTAGATAACTTTGCTTGCATTGTTCGATAGTTTTACAAATAGTTTCTATATGTTTAGGGACTTTAGACATAGAATAAATAACATTAATACCTATCGTATTGCTTTACGAGTAACAATTGTTATAAATGGTAAAACTTCCAAAGATATCCCTAAATGAAGTCTTTGACGGACATTCACAATCTTGCATTGCAATTTACTGTTAATTTGAATGAGTTCATTGCGCCGTTTTTAGGGTTCCATACCCAAAGGGTAAAACGGGACCCTATTATTAAGACTTCGCTGTCCGTCTGTCTGTCTGTCCGTTTGTCACCAGGCTGTATCTCATGAACCGTGATGTTAAACAGTTGGAGTTTTCACAGATGATGTATTTCTGTTGCCGCTATAGCACACATAACCTAAATACAAAAAAAAAACAGAATTAAATAAATATTTAAGGCGGTTTTCATACAACATACATGATTTTTATGCCGTTTTTATAGATAATGGTACGGAACCCTTGGTGCGCGAGTCCAACTTGAACTTGGCCGGTTTTTTCTCATCATCAGCGGACGCTAAGTGTACCCAGTCCCGAAACAGTGTTAGGGCAAAGCTATATTTTTGGGACGTGCAAATGTGTCTGGATATCCCAAATTGTTTGAGATTCAATGAAATAGACATATTATCACCATTGACTTATAAACGTACGTTATACTGATGTGAGGTGAAGTCTCGTAAGTTTAATTCCCAACAGTCCACTCTGGCATGTCTATCACTTTTGGCATGTAAATAAGTTAAAAAATAAGATAAAAAGAAATCAGTATTATTATAAACCTTTGCTAGTTTAGCTTCTGTGGATACAGGGTTAAATTGCAAAGGGGTGCCAAAATTTAAAAATAAGATCTAGAGGTGCACTGCTTATGGTATTTGTTGTCGATTTGAACCTCTGGTATGCGTGGACGCTTCTGCTGTTAGAAATGCACCTTACATTGAAAAGGCTAAGGTTTGTTTTCACGCGCCATTGTGACTATTATTGCATTGAACTTTGCAGTTCTAAGTTGCACAAAGATAGTGCGTGCGTATTTTTTATGAATGAGGAAAAATTATCCACGCGTACCATCCTTGAACAGCGGATAGTAGTAAAAAAATAAGTTTGTATTTTAGATCGATTTAGTTACTGATTCTTAGTGGTCCCTGAAAATTTGGCACCCCTTTGCAATGCAACCCTGTAGACAAAAAAAATATATTAAAGCTAATATTTCTTGACAGTGGACACAAATTTGTCCGTCTCTTTGTCTGTCTGTCCGTCTGTCACCAGGCTGTATCTCATGAACGATAGTTAGACAGTTAAATTTTTCACGATGATGTATATCTATTGCCGCTATAACAACACATAGTAACAAAAACAAAATTAAATAAATATTAAAGGGGGCCCATGTAGCAAACGTGATTTTTTGCCGTTTTTACAGATAACCGTTCGTGCACGACTCGCACTTGGCCGGTTTTTTATTATTTTTACTAGGTTTTGTCTTAAATGGATTGGTTATAAATATAAGTGTCGTTCCATTTTCCTACCCAACCTACAACGTTTTCATTCGGATTCGTCAACAGATACTTAAACTTGGATTGCGTAACTGCTCGCGAGCTCCGTTTGCGTTCCGAAACTTGCTCAGCGCGTTTTCAACTTTCTAATTAAGTCCAACTCGGTGTCAACATTTGGAGATGCTGATTAACGGGCACACTTCAGTTTTATTGTGATAGTTGGCTTTTAGTTAGTATTGATTGAGTTAGACTGATTACTAGAGGCTTTGGTCGCGTGAAATTTTTTGGTCATTCTTTTTTTAATTTACTGAGTTTGACATACATTCATTCACCTGAAATCAAATCTAACGCGAGCGAAGCTACGTGCAAAAGCTAGTTTAACATAAAAACAAAAAGTTAGTGTTCATAAAAGATCTACATTTTCATTCGAACGCAAACAAATCTAAGAGCTAGTGTTCATCTTTTTTTTATATACATAGTAGGTTCATGCTTTGCTCAGTCTCGGACAATTGGTCTTAAAAGTTATTGATTTTAAATTAATTTAGAGCTTAGGTCAAGTTCAACCTTGGCGGGTTCAAAGACCAAGGTCACAGACGCTTAAGCCAATCCGTAAACTTGGTGGCCTCTGGGAAATCACTGGCACCTTCTGTCAAGATGGCGACAAGAATTTATGGAAGCCTGTCGGGGGACCACATCGAACCCGCTTGAACTAGCACGCACGTGTAGAAAATACTTTAAACTTATCTTCAATACTAAGTTACAATGTAAATAGTCAATTTCATGTTAAAAAAACTTCTAACCGTAGTTAGGAGGCGAGCACGCTGGATTTGTCTTTGACATCTGAGATCCCGGGTCCCGTTTTACCCTTTGGGTACGGAATCCTAAAAAGCATTATGCATGATCCAAAACTATCTATTCAGCCTATTGCAGTCCACTGATGGACGTAAGCCTCCCCCAAAGAGCGCCGAAGAGCATGATCTCGCGCTTTTTTCATCTAGCCACTGCCAGCCATCTTCCTAAGGTCGTCGGTCTATCGGGCTGGGGGGCGTGCTACACAACGTTTGCCTATGCGTGGTCTCCACTCAAGAACCCGTTTACTCCACCTTTCATCGGTTCTCAGACAGATGTGGCCAGCCCACTGCCACTTAAGCTTGCTACAATTTTGGACTATGTCTGTTACTTACTCTTTTGCCTGATGATCTCGTTTCGGATTCTACCCCTTAACGAAATTCCAAGCATCACCCTTTCCATAGCTCGCTGAGTGACGTGAAGTCGGTGGGCCAGCTTTACTGTCATAGTACCGTAGGTGATCACCAAATCCAAAACCATGATTATGACTAAACTTAATTTGGTGCACTTTGCCGTAAATATTAACAACGTGTGCGGTTGCATTTCGTTCAGCAGTAAACTTACAGTCGAAATAGAAAAGTAACAAAATGGCGGCCTGTCCAAATAACTTAGCCATTTTACTGGCTAAGCTTAATAGTTATGTTACATAAACCGAACCAACCGACCGAACATAATCCCATAATGAAAAAATAACATACAAAACATTCGTACACTCCCTTTTCTGAAATACGGCGAAACTCGGTCTTCTTTAAATATTTATGACAAGGCGCTAAGAAAATCTTTCCTACTACAAAAGCTATATTGATTTTTCGACTTAGAGACCCAATGCATAATGTGATCCACTGAATATTTTATGGTTGTTCGAAGAAACGCGAATGTGGTTTTTAGGCTTTAAGAAGAGGATTTTTTGGCATGAAGTTAAGGTTTTTAGGTTTGTATCGATGATAAATGATAATATCATCTAGGTGGATTTGTTTTTCTGATATCCCAATTACTTTATTATTAAATTCATTACCATCATCATCATTTCAGCCACTTGACGTCCACTGCTAAACATAGGCCTCCCCTCCAGTGACTTCCAGATTAATTAATTTGATTAAACAAGCTTAAGCGACTTAAACCACTTTGACTTTATACTTTATTTACCCAAAGAGAAGAAAAGACAAAACGGAAAAGAAATTAGCTAAACCAGATCAGGGCCCTAACCATGAACTGTTAAAACATCACAAATCTGTCAAAAATTATCATTTCTGTCAAATTTTGTATGAAATGACGTACCAAAATTGACAGATTTGACAACTTTGAGATTGTTTTAAGAGTTCGTGGTTGCCGCCCTGGGCCATAACCATGAACTCTTAAAACAATCTCAAAGTTTCATATAAAATTTGACAGAAATGATGATGTTTGACAGATTTGTGATTGTTTTAACAGTTCATGGTAAGGGCCCTGATCAAAATAATATGTGTAATATTTTACCCAATCCTGTTTAAGCGATAAAGTGTGATTGTGTATAAAAGTACAAAATTTCACTTAATCATCTTAGAAAAGTCTCAATAAATAAGACGATCGAACCTGGGACTTTCTATTTTTAAGACAAACCACTGCTACAACAACAACCAGGTCATCATTTTTTTTATATAAATAAAACAATACACATAATAATTTATGTTCTTATTGCGATTTGGCATTATCGTGTTTTGCACACTGCCACAAAAATACCTGCCTCCTATTGTTTTTAACTGGCAGATAATACCTTCAGACGTTGAGTCCGTCAATTGCTTGACCGGAAACAACATAGAAGTCTCCAAAAATATAATTCTTGATGTCAGCTGTTTCGATTTGTATGAAAGAAGTGTTTTACGAGATTTCAATGTTGAAGACAGACTTAAAGAAACACCAGAAGAATTATGAGAAACCTATCAATTCAGATATTTTGTTTTTAGAACAGTATTTTAGCTAACTTAGTTTTAAATACAATCACTTTTCCTATAAAACAACATCATCATCATCATTTCAGCCACAGGACGTCTACTGCTGAACATAGGCCTCCCCCAATGACTTCCAGATCGGCCGGTTGGAAGCTATCTGTAGCGTGGGACGTCCGCCCACAAGGTGGACAGACGACCTGATAAAACCAATAACGAAGTTGATAAAACCAATAAATGAAGTCTTTGACAGAATTCACAATCTTACAATGCATTATACTGTCAATTGACTGAGTTCGTTGCGCCGTAGGGTTCCATACCCAAAGGGTAAAACGGGACCCTATTATTAAGACTTCGCTGTCCGTCCGTCTGTCTGTCCGCTTGTCATCAGGCTGTATCTCATGAACAGTTGAAGTTTTCACAGATGATGTATTTCTGTTGCCACACATAACATAAATACAAAAAAAAAAACAGAATTGAATAAATATTTATGGGGCTTTCATACAACATACATGATTTTTATGCCGTTTTTATAGATAATAGAACCCTTCGTGTTCGAGTCCGACTCACACTTGGCCGGTTTTATATAATTTTTACTAGGTTTTGTCTTAAATGGATTGGTCATATAAGTGCCGTTCCATTTTCTTACCCAACCTCCAACGTTTTCATTCGGATTCGTCAACAGATACTTAAAAACTACTTCCCTATAGCACAAATTACGTATAGCGGCGACGCGCTAGATATTTTTAACCGACTTCAAAAAAAGGAGGAGGTTCTCAATTCGTCTGAATGTTGTTTTTTTTTTTTTTTTTTTTTGTATGTATGTTACGCGATTACGCCGTCAATTATGGACCGATTTCAAAATTTATTTTTTAGTTTGAAAGGGTATACTCCAAAGGTGGTCCCATTTCCACGAAGTCAGATTCTGATGATGGGATCCCTGGGAAATCAAGGGCAACCCTCAATTTTTATAGGCACCCATAATGTTTTGCATATATTTTCTGACTCGATGCTGATTTTTGGGTCTGGTAATCATCATGTCATGTTGCTGACCTGATGATGGAAGCCACAGAACTCCTTAACGGATAGGAGTTAGAAGATAATACTGCAATTTGTCGACAGAACGTATTTCGCAGTGTGTTGAGCAGACGTGGAGCTTATGAGGTACCAGACCGCCAATTTTTATTTACTAGGGGCGTACCCGCACACCCAGTAACGAAAAAAAAATTGAAAGTTCCTTTCTTAATTTATCCTGTTATTTAACGCGAGACCTTATCCTATGGTTACGACACCAAAATAGCCGCCGTTCTGGTTGGAGTGTAGGTAAACCCTTTTCTTGACTTAAAAATTTTCGTCGAAAAATTGACCCTATATAACACCTTATTTTTATCATACCATTGGATGGGGGGTCCATAGAGGACCAATATTAGTTAAGGTTACTTTGCTGTAAAGTAATTTTTGGTGAAGTTAGGAGGGAAAAAATAGAGGACTTAACACTTAAAATTGCAAAATAAAAAAAGTTTAATAAAAAACTAAAAACCGACTTCAAAATGAAACTAAAAAGCGAAAAATAATATTGACTAAAACATACCTAATCAGTTTTTTTTGGAGTCGGTGCGAATGAACACATTTTAACTCTCGATGGCTGGCACCGACTCCAAAAAAAACTGATTAGGTATGTTTTAGTCAATATTATTTTTCGCTTTTTAGTTTCATTTTGAAGTCGGTTTTTAGTTTTTTATTAAACTTTTTTTATGTGCATATAGCATCCTATACTAACTGGTCAGTTACAGTTTGTATAGAATATATAGATAGAACTTTGACTTTGACATAAAAATAATTTTCATTGATGACACGAAACACGGCCGCCTTATTTTCCATAACTGTCTTGTTTGTAAAAAGTTTATTGTAATTCGTGCAATAAAAACTAAATCTATATTTTCCATCGTCTAAAGTCCACAATTTTCCAGCTTTTAAACCACTTACAACAAACTGCTTTAAAAATAAAACCAAGGAAACAAATTTTTAATTCTCAGAAATGGGATTCTCGCGGTGTCTTGAGATCTCTCATGGGTTTGCCAAGGACGTTGGGGCCGGTACATTTTCTTTAGCGAATTAGCCCGAGAATTCCTTTGGTGTAGGTAAAAAATTAGCCTTCTTACGTGCCGGCTTGAGTTCATCCGTGACTTGGGTAAGTCGATTTTTACATCTACTTGTGTGGTTTAGTTTGCTTGTGGATAAGTATTTTTAGTTCTATAATAGTAGCTTGAATAAAATAGGAAGAAAAATATCCTTTCCGGGGATTTATCATCGTCATCATAATTTCAGCCAGGTTTCAAGAATTAGGTCAATCTGCGTTTGCACGTACGTCAATTACAATAATGATAATTGATAAATTGTGTTAGCAAAAACTTTTTTTTTCTAATGCTATCTGAGTCAAACTACATGATTTTAGGATTTTTACCTGAACTATGTCTTGTTTTATGTCAAAAAAAAGTTTGCAAAGGTTTCAAAAGTATTTGCGAGTGTTAAACATGTATCATACTGCTCAAATACAATGACTTTTAATATGGAACAAGCTTAGAAATTGCACAAAAACGCTTTTACTTACCCATTCTTAATAACTTATCAGCTGTATAGCTTGTAAATATTGTTTTTTTGGGTTCCGTAGCCAAATGGCCAAAAATGGAACCCTTATGGATTCGTCATGTCTGTCTGTCTGTCCGTCCGTATGTCACGGCCACTTTTTTTTGGTCATAATGTTATTGTGTTTATGAGTAGTAGAATCAATCCTTAAGAATTCAACTAAAAATATAGTACCATATAGTCTTCCATGATGTTAACCTTACCAGATTTATTTGCAACCGTCAAAACACTTGTAAGTGAAACTGCAGAACACAAGCAAGTTCAGTGAAGTGGCAGCTTATTAAACTTGCAGCTGATTTATGATAGTTATTGTTTTTGCGGCTTGCAATATGCCGGCACTATTGTGACGGACAGGAGTTTACAGCAAAATATAGAAGTTTAAAAAACCCAAACCATGCGAAAGCAAAAAAGAAAAATAAGGTAAAATATAGTACTAAATATATAAACCAGAAACAACAACATATTAAATGGCTTTATTACAAAAAAGATAGAATAGGTTTAAACACTGTCTAAAGATTAGCCAACCAATTTTAAATGTAAGTCATTATTACCGAGACATGTCTGATGTGTCAATATTGAAAATTGGTTGGTTATTTTTAAGACATCGTTAAGCCTAGTCTATCTATTTTGTGATAAGGCCAACGCAAAGTTAACGCAAAGCATTGATAAGTTTAAATGTCTTATTCTAAAAAAAATATCAAAAACAAAAGACTGTGTCAGACTCTTTCTATTTTGGGGCTAGAAAATAAACATTATCTTTTAAACTTTTGCGTTGCATTATAACTAAAACTTATAATCACGGGTCTAAACGCGAAGTAGTATAGTATGTAGTAGTATTGATACTACTTACATTCCTCGACGTTTCGACCGTGATGCTACGGTCGTGGTCACGAGGGGACTGGTGCGCGTCTTCGTCTGCATCGGGCGGTTCTTCTGCTACCCTCGAACCACCACCACCGCGCACCAGTCCCCTCGTGACCACGACCGTAGCATCACGGTCGAAACGTCGAGGAATGTAAGTAGTATCAATACTACTACATACTATACTACTTCGCGTTTAGACCCGTGATTATAAGTTTTAGACAATAAACAGTGTTAGTATTTAATTTTTATTACAGAACTCTCCGATTTTAAGCAAAAAACTCCTTATACAAATAAATAGTGACTATATCATCAAGCCTTAAAAAGTCCAAACCAGTAAACAGAGGCTCTAAAAACTTGAATATTAACAGTAAGTAGGTGAGCGGCGAAGTTGGTTCCTACATGAAGAGTTTAAATGTGTGGTATTAAAAAGAAATCCGAGCTGTGTAAGGAAGTGCCGAGTCTTGCTTCAGGCTAGTGGTGGGAACGCAACGATAAAGTTTTCGATTTAGAAAACTTATTTCTTTAACGGTCAACATTCATTAACGTCATTTTGAAGTTAGTATTTAGTTCTACGAGAAGTAGACGAATAGTAGTCATGACTAATTTGACAACTCTAAGTACCTTGTTGTGTTTGAAAATAGAATTCTAGATTTTTTTTTGCATCAAGTGATTTTCTTTAAATTATCTTTGCCATTATTTTTTGTTTATCTTCGTAATAGTAAACTTTTTTCTTTCAATTTTAATATTGGTACCATATTATAAGTTTTTTTTTCATTTATTTAGGTAAACTAACAATAACAAATTAAAAAAAATACAAAACAAGTCGTTATAAAATAACATACTAAACATGTTATCAACACCGTTCACCACAGCTTAACTAATGAGTACTTAATGTAATTATTACAATGTACAACTGTATAACACATGAGACAAAGTTTCATCTTATTGAATAGAATATCCTCTCCAAGTCATTTCCTTATCTTACCAGTCAAACTCTATGTAACAGTTCAGTTCATCAATTATTATAAAAAAAAATATTCACTCAACTTCTTCTTAGTTGTGGCATTAGTAGATTCTTGTTACGTAAAAATACCAATGAATGGTTACCAATAACTTCCTGCTGCCAAAGAAGAAAACGAACCAACTTTTTATATGTTCTTCCTTTCTTTAGACGGTAAACTAACCATTTTTGTGCATCCGATACTCTTCCATAAACATCATTTATATTCTAATGATTTTTAACTATAAAGTCCAAAACTATCGACATCTTCCCAACACTATCACATAGACGAAGACGATAAAGAGGGACGGATATAATGTAGTGCTTTCAAACACGGAGACGAAGTTTGCCTACGAGCAGACAAATGACAACGGGCCTGAGGCGGGGAACTGCGATATTAGAAGCCTTTAAGATGGGAAAAATAGCAACTTTTACTTGAGGTACTTTGCGTTCGGCGTAAGGGTTGAGAGTTTAGCCAGTTTTGCATTGCTGTAAAGTGTTAAAATAAAATAAGATAATTACTTATCTTTTGCATATTTTTTTTGTGGCAATAACACCCTGTTAACAATAAAATCCGAACTACCTACGTGTTAAAGTAAACATTATAATATTTTCTGATCTCTATTTCTATTGAACATTATGGGATTTAATTCCTTCCAATTGTTTTTGTCCGTTATATGATATACCATCTTGAAAAATATCCAAATCCGTAGTAATCGGGAGTCCAGAACCTATCAAAAGGAGTCCTCGAAGTGTGTATTCAGTTAGAAATAAGCATTTGTCTATTTAGTAGTTTTCGTCATCTTTATTTCAGCATTAGAACGTCTTCTGCTAAGAATAGGCTTCAAATATTTTTTTAAGTATAAAAAGCAAAAAGTAGCAAGCTTAAGTGGCATTGAGTTGGCCACAGAACCGATGAATTGTAGAGCAAACGTAGTATAGGACGCCTCCCAGCTCGATAGACCGACGACCTTAGGCCTGGCAGTAAGGTGATGAAAAATGAGGGAGATCGTGCTTTTTGGCGCTCTCTTGGGGAGGTTTACGTCCAGCAATAGACTGCAATAGGCTGAGATAATAATGATGAAAAAAGCAACATCCTTGTTACGAGGTTCCTGATAATGTTATCTTCGGGGCTGTCACCTAGCATACCAAGACTATTAAGCTCGCTTTCTTCTAACCCTTGGACGCTATCAATGCATAAGGCTGTGCGTCGCACTGGATGCCGTGAGAAAGAATTGTCGACGACATTTGTTGCGAACGTTTTGAGATCCGTTACTCTTCTCGAGTTAAAATACTATCGGCATTCTCTAACTTATGGGGATAAAATACGAATATTTTACAATGTCACATGGAAATTCTTTACTTGGAATAGTTGCATGTGGAATATGGTTATTGGTTTTGATGGGATTGGTCACAAACAAAGTGTGTAGTACAAGTTTTGGAGATTTTTTAGTTTTACAAGTATGAAACGTTGTTATTTTTTGATCCCGCTATTACGTCTTCCCGTTTAGTGTCAGATTACGTTAAACGTTTAGTGTCAGATTACGTTTAATAATAATAGTAGAAATAGTCAAACTTTGACTATGATTATTAATGCGCCTAGTCCTATAACCCGCTTTTGGAAATTTACAGCTGGACCTATGTATGTCCTTCCATATAAAACGCTACAGCGAGTGGTTCTGAGCTGTTTGCATTCAATGTAATCTTGACTAGATGGCTTAGTACGATTGCCACAAAATGCTTGCGTCACTTACTTCGATGGAAAAGTCAATGATGTTTTACTTTCGATAGATTTAAGTGACTTGGTTGTTTTGTGGAACTCGCAAGGCACCTAGGTCTTCAGTCCACCAGGTAGTAGGTCTTCAGTTACGCTTCTTCCAGTTTGTGTGGTCGCCATTCGAGAACCTTTCTTTCCGAACGGTAAGAACTGCGAGCGGTCTGGCTTGCTCATTGCCGGGTTACCTTTGCAATTTGAAAACCTATGTTGGTGACTGGTTTTTCAATGAATCTCTTCATTTTGAATCTTAACGAAGAGAAATGCCAAGTTGTGTAACTAAGCTTGTTTAAAAGACCAACATAGGGACCTCATTTCAGTGCCGTAAGTCATCACTGGCAACAGGCACTACTCAAAACCTTTACTGTCTTATTCAGAGTGCATTTACTAGTCCAAACTAAGATTAAACCACTGATTTTTGTACGTTAACCCCTGACACGCCGACCGCTCTCTGTTCGAAATGTTGCAGAAATGGCGCACATTTTAAAACTTTTTGTACCTTGATTACTATGGCTAATAAAAACTGTTATTATGTCTCTCTATTATAATTAAATTACATAAAGCGCACATCATTTTCTTCCTGTCACAATTTTTCAGTACTTTGAAGTAATAAACATGTAACAATACACGCCGTTTACGTCTAAAAAACATTTTTTAAAATTCTTCCGCAATATCACTTTATGTCACTTTCACAGTATCAAACGATGAATGGAAGACAATTTTGTATTTATTTTTTCTAAAGTGGTATTGCGTTCCGAATCGAGATAAAATCGTTGTCAATTTATTAGATATGAAGCAATAAGCCGAAACGGGAAGTCGGAACGGACTTCGGACTTAAGAAAAAGTAAAAATCGACGACCAATGGCAGCAAACCGCTTATGCACAGAAGTATGTCCGTCCGTCATTTTGAGATCATGTTTTTTACGTACAGACGTATGTGCGTTCGACACTCAAGAGGTTGAAACAGTGGTTTAACCTTAGACCTGAGAAAGCAAATGCACTCTGAATAAGACAGTTAGACTGTGTGGATATCGAATGAGAAGTTTTTACGTAGTTTTCTTCAACTAAATCTTAAATTGTTTTCAATCTTAAAAAAACTTCTTGTGAAAAAAAAGTATTTATAAGCTAAAAATATCTAGATTTTCTCATCACTTTATGCTCAAAGCTGGTGTTGACAAATTCAAATTCCCGTCAAACACCTCACAAAAGAGTCATCGAAGCAAACACTTGAACTAATACCGGTAGCTCACAAGACAACGAGCTAGACAAGCAAACAGTGGCCCACAAAGTGAATGTTTGGTGCATACTCTTGTAATAAGCCTCGTGGATGACACTCACACCAACACGTAACAAAAAGTAAAGTGTAAGTCTTTATAAAGTGCAATTTGTACATGAAAACTTATCGAAGGCAAAAAGATTTATTGAAAAATTTTATCTTATTTTTTCATTTTAAATACATCACATACATTGCTCTGATCCTATGGTAAGTAGCTAAAGCACTTGTGTTATAGAAATCAGAAACAACGACGGTACCACAATACCCAGACCCCAGACAACATAGAAAAGTTAGTTTTCTACATTGACCCGACCGGGGATCGAACCCGGAACCGCAGAGATGGCGACGCCATTAGTCCGGCGTGCTCGCCTCTCGGCTACGGAGGTTATCTTATACCATAACATAAAACTTTTGATCGTTCTTTACATGATCGATTAATTAACTAACATTTAATACCTAATTAATTACCCATAGCATGTTTTAGTAAACTTTGATGTCGAATTACCTTATAGGTAAAATCATAGCTTAATTTTTACACTTTGTGATGATAAAATTTGTTCTAACCTTTTTACTAATGTTACTAAACTATGTGACAGTCAGCCTAGACCAGCCTGTGAAATAAAGCATGGCTGAAGTGGCCCCCAGTAATGACGGCTAGACGAAGGACGGATATTGGATGACGGAGGGTAGATGAAGCGATACCTTCATACGGTTAGCTGGTGATAGTCTTTGTACCCAAGTACCTACCTACGTATCAAGATAACCTTAATGTTCGGAATAAAATTAATATTCAAAAAACCGGCTAAGTGCGAGTCGGACTCGCGCACAAAGGGTTCCGCAACATTATCTATAAAAACAGCAAAAAAAAAAACACGTTGGTTGTAAGGGAGCCCCTTAAATAATTATTTGATTCTGCTTTTTAGTATATGTTGTTATAGCGGCAACAGAAATACATCATCTGTGAAAATTTTAACTGTCTAACTATTACGGTTCATGAGAAACAGCCTGGTGACAGACGGAGAGACAGACAGACAGACAGGCGGACAGCGGAGCCTTAGTAATAGGGTCCCGTTTTACCCTTTTGGGTACGGAACCCTAAAAATCGTACATAAAATCCTGTTTATATTCCCCAGTAAATGGATGACACAAGCTTTATTAGCTTCGGACTTCACCAAGTAAATACATTTCATATAAATTGATCGTATTACTTGTTAACTTGAAAAGTCTACTTAGCTTTGCTAGTTAGTAATTAACTTCGTTGATAAACTTACTGACTTAATTTTTTTCAAGTATTTTAATACAGTCATTTAGCTGGCGTAATTAATTTGTATACCTATGCAGAATTACAGTTTTTATAGGTGCGTTTAGGGTTCCGTAGTCCTGACAAGAAACCCTTATAGTTTTTTCATGTCCCTGTCTGTCCGTCCGGGGCTTTGCTTAAAGACTGTTTATCCTGGAGAGTTTTGATTCTGTGGAGATATGTATATAAATCACGCCGACATAATAGTAAAATAAAATTTTGAAAAATTTTTTTTTTCAGTGTAGATCCCTTACATGTGACATGGGGATGATTTACTTTTTCATCGTGTACCCCACCATGTGGGATATCGTTGAAAAGGTCCTTAAAAATGCCTCAGGGGTTGCTAGGACAATTTTTTGATTTTGGAATCCGTTTGTGATACATTAAACTTTAAAGTGCCAATTTTTGCTCGAGTAGGGCGTCCCCCCCCCTTTTAAAAGCTAAACTATTGGCTTGAAAAATCTGAAAAAAATCATGATAATAGTGCTTTTCATGAAATTTGAAGGAAAATCATAACGGTTAAGATAGGCCAGTTAGTTAAAGAGTAATAGTCGTTTAACTTAGTCATTCAAAAATTTCTTAGAGGAAAAAGTGATTTGATTTCATAAGACAGATTTATAGTTTTTTTGTTATGTTATGTTATGCGAACCTATATT